>CP136890.1:57835000-60235000 GCA_034359265.1 Canna indica | reverse complement strand
TATAGGCCTACATTAATGGGAAGGACTATAGTGATAGATGATACTTGGTTCTTGTGGCTTTCTTGATTTTCTTATTTTATGATGAAATTTCATTAATTGTACCTTAATTCTTACCCTTTTTGATTGATGTCAAAAGGGGGAAAAAAAGTAAGGTCACACTTGATTTTCAAGATGCATATAGGTAGTGTGAGTTTTATAGTTAAGGGCAAGAGATATAGTTAGGGGGAGTTAAAAATGACATGCACCATGGTAGGGGGAGCATAGGTTAAGTTATAGAAAATTTGAACATGTACATTGATAGGGGGAGCATAGGTTGAGCTATAAGAAGTTGGATGTATAGGCTAAGTTAGAAAGTTGAATGCATAGGCTAAAGTATTTATCTTGCATACCCTAACTGTTGAATGCCTTAACTCAAACACACAAATGCTGTTAATTTTCTTAAAATTTAATGTTATGTTTGTCATCATCAAAAAGGGGGAGATTGTTGGCTTAAGGGTCTTTCTTAAGCCTCGATCTTTATTTTGATGATAACAAATATGTATTTAATCCAAGTGTGTAGTTTTGAGTTCAGGTTGAGGTTGCAATATGCATGCCTAATCCGTTCAAACGAGACGACGGAAAAGATCATCAAAAGAACAGAAGAAGAAATCATTGAAGAAAGGCTCCGGATTAAGTCAAGAAGATTTAATGAAATATGTCACTAGAATAGTTTATCCCAAGCCTAAAATGTAAGGTTATCCAAGTTGAAACTTGGTAACCAAACCCTTAGAATTGGCAAGTAAAAATACAAGGAATTAATCATCCTCAGCCTGGAATCAGTCGAACGGTCAGTCGACCGATCAAGACAATAAAATGGCGATGCAGCCCATTCGGTCAACTGGAGATCGCAAGAAATTGGCAGAAGCCATTTGGTCGACTGAATGTGGTGAAGGGGAAATAGCTGGGCTGCGTCGGTCGACCGACAGAGGCAAAAATTTGGCAGAAAGGTAGCGGTCGGCCAATCGGTCGACCGACCTAAAGATGGCCTCATTCGTTGCAGCCATTCGATCGACTGACGGGTCGATCGAATGTCAGAAGAAATGTTGGCGATCGACTCGTCGGTCGACCGACCTCTCTCAGCTGCAAGTGGTCGGACCTGGCGGTCGATCCATCGATCGACCGACTAATCGATCGGCCTTGCTACCGAACGGCTTCAACGGTCGATTTTTTATCCGTTGAACGGCCGTTCGGCTGAGGGGTTATAAATACCCCTCACCAAACTTCATTAAACACTTTTGCAAAACTTATTTGAGCATTAAAAGTGAGTCTTAAAGCCTTCATACGAGCTACACCTACGTGCGCCTCTCTGCTCCTAGCTTCGACTTCATCAGGTGCTGATCTCTTCTCTTCAACCTTGCTGCGTTCATTGAAGTCTTCTTCCAGTTGCAAGTTGAAGACGAGAAGGCGATAGAAAGAAGCTTGGGTCAAATTCTTTCTTCATTAGCTCTTTCCTAAAGTTTGTAATTTATTGAATCATGTTTTCTTGTTAAGATAGCTTGCTAGGTGTGCTAGGAAACACTTAGGGTAAACTTTGTAGAAGTGTGTTTTGCCTAGGTGAATAGGATTGAGGTGTTCTCCAAGTTGGGATAAGGGTGTCCTCAAGTGTATTCAAAGGAAAATATACATTCTCTAAAGTAGTGTTTAGAAATCCTTGGTAAGGAGCCAAGGTAGTGGAGTAGGCGGTTGGCCGAACTACTATAAATTTATTTGTTTGCATTGCTCTTTACTTGCTTTCATTATTGTGATCATATCATTCATTAAAGAATAATTCCATTAAGCTAAGACAAAATTAAGTTAAAAGAAATTAAAAAAGGGGATTGATACTATTCAACCCCCCTTCGAGTGTCAAGGTCCACACAACTACTACAATTGTCGTCATCACCGACGGCTCAAGCCGTGGATGAACCGTCGATGACAACTATCATGGACGGCGTTAGCCGTGGCAAAATATCGTCACTGATGTGCGCTTCTTAGATAAGTTGTGTCGACCTCTTCCAGCCGTCACAACTAGTCATCAGCGATAGCCGCGGGCACTGTCGCTGATTTAAATACATCAGTGACGGTTGTAGGCGGCTGTCACTGATACAAACACATCAGCCATGACTTCGGGCCGTCAGTGATACTATTAGCAACCGTGATATTTGGTGCTGCCCAGGCCATCAACCATTTACGATAAGCTTTCAGCCACGGCTTAGTGAATGTCAACCGTGGGTAAGCCGTGGCTGAATGTATATCCTATAACTGAAAAAAATAAAATTTTTGTAAATTTTTGTATACAATGATATTTATAGATTACAATCTATTTTAAATCACAGATTATAACCAGAAAACATCATACACATGTATTTGAAACCAAACATACAAGTTTTACAAAAATATCATCAATCTAAGCCTCAAACCGGATGCAAAATTCTAGTCCTTCCTCAACTTCATTATCGTCGTCATCAACGTATTCTATGTCCAATTGATCTATCTCTGTGTCATCATCCTCGAGTATTGGACTAACTCGTTCTACTTTGGAAGGATCCTCTTCTTGATAGAAGTCATCTGCTGGCTCATTCTCTCCAACTACCGAGTCAATTTTTCCTTTGTGTCTTGTTGTTGGTATATGGACAGGGTGTTCTCGAGTTGTTCTGGGGGTTGACATTTAGAGTGGTGTGTGTTGTCTTTGTCCATTGTTTGTTGGCATATGAACGGATTGTCCCGAGTTATCGACACCTGGATGGATTGTTGAAATATACACATCTTTTCATCATAAAGGTCAAATATTAATGATTTAATGAGGGCAATTTTAGTCTATAAAATTATTCTCTTGACTATTTTTTGTTAAACTTATAAACATTGTTACTTTTTAAAAATATTTATCCCAAAAAGATTATATAAAAAAGCGTCCATTATATTAATACATTATAATTATAATATTATAATTATAGATATACTATTGTAAATAATTTAAAATTTATATTCTATTAGAAAATAATAGTGATAATAAAAAAAATCAATGAGCAATATTTTTTTTTTAACATGATAAAAAACACATGTAGTTCAAATTACTTGGAAGGTGGATATATACCATTTCCTGCATTTTTATGGAAAGTACATGTTCACGAGGAAGTAGACTTTCTCAATTTTCTCTTTTTCCTATTTCCTATTGACAAAATAAATGAAAAAAATTCTACTCCCTGATAAATAGAGCATTCCATACAACTTGTTATTGACCTAGGTCTTGTTTAATTGATATGGGAAGAAATTTTTTGCAGAAAGTTATAATTCACATAAATTAACTTTCTATATATATTTTTTCAGAAAATCTCTAAAAAAATATTTGGTTAACAAAAAATTAATTAATAGAAAATTGCAAATGTGAGGATGAAATTCACTTTTTTCTTCAAATACAATGCAGGAAGTGCAACTTACCTAGGGAGGCCTAGGTAAATTACTTCCTGCATTTTGCAGAAATGTGCACTTACTCATGAAGTTGTACTTCATGCAAAATGCAGAAAGTGTGTCAACCATACATGAGCTCTTTTTTTTACTTTTTGTTAGAAATAATATCAACCAAACGAGGCCCTAATCTTTGCGATTGGAAATTAATTAATTTCACAATTCAAATCTTAATTATTAGCGATATTTGAATTTAATCTACGCTGACTTGAATTTTTATTATGTCATCTAAATTCGATTTAATCAAAATGTTTATCTCAAAATGAATTTTTATTATTAGAAATATTTAAATTGGGAAATGAATACAAAGACATAGTTGATTAGGCATTAAAGAACAACCTTAATTAGAGGGAGAGGAGCCAGCTTTCAGTTCATGCCAGCCCAACCTAACCCACCAACCAACCAACCAACCAACCAACTTGTTAGCCTAACGGTTAAGTGTTGAATTTGATTCATTCACATTACCCTCTACCTAAACGGTCAACCAGATCAATACCATACGAACTCCCGACAACAGTTTGATTAACCATGCATTTTTTTTTATGATTAATCAAAATCGAAACGATAAAAAACTAGTTAATCGGAATCAAAACTGAAATGATTTGGTTTCAACAAATAATATCTAAAACTGAAACTGACTCAATTTTGATTATCCGAATAATCAAAATCGATTAGCTCGACTAAAATTGAACCGATTATTAGTTTATGACTGAAGATTGATATATAGTAGTAGTTGAAGAGGGAGGAAGATTAATAAGAACAGAGTGTAAAAGAGAAGCACACCTGCCACATACGGTGAAGACTGAGGAGGGGAACAGGAGTTGGTGATGGCGGAGGGGGAAGATCAGCGGAGGGTGACGGTTTCATGGAGTCCGGAGAAAGACGCGGCGCTGACGCGGCTGGTGCAGCAGCACGGGCCACGGAACTGGACGCTCATCAGCGCGGGGATCCCTGGGAGGATGAGAAAGCGTGCCGGATGCGGTGGTGCAACAAGCTCAACCCCACCATCCACCACTGTCCTTTCACCGCCGAAGAGGACGCCACGATCGTCGCGGCGCACGCCCACTACGGCAACAAGTGGGCCACCATCGCCCGCCTCCTTCCCGGCCGCACCGACAACGCCACCAAGAACCACTAGAACAACAAACGCCGTCGCCGTCGCGGCGCCGCCGACGCCGGATCCTTGGGTTGCTCTGCTTCGTCCTCCTCCCCGCCCCTCGCAGCAGTGCCCATCGCCACAGCCGCCCTCGAGGAGTCCGAAGCGGTATCGCCGCCGAGGAAGCGCTCTAACGTGAGGGCCATGAGGTACGACGTCGATCCGACAATCGACGTGAGCTCCGAAGCGGAAGATGAAGTGGTGACGTCGCTGACCCTTAGCCCGCCGTGGCAGAGAGCATGAGGACGGAAGGCAAGAGTCGCGATGGTCGCAGGAGTAGACGAGGAGGTGCTTGGTGTCGGTAATGCGGGAGATGATCGCGAAGGAAGTGAGAAGTTACCTGAGCAACCTCCCGTCGCCATGAGCGTCGAGAAGGATTCCACGGAAGACGATACAAGATTTAGTTCCATCCGTTATTCATTAAATCTATTTTTTAGTTAATGTCTTAGACTGAGAAGACGATACAAAAAATGTATTTGTTTTCAAATATGATATTCTCTCCAAGTATATGTTAGGTTTGCTAAAATGTCTGATATTTAGTTATCTTTGATCGGATTGTAACTTGTAAGATGAAGAATGTTGTTGGGCTTGGAAAAGACCAACAATTTTCTGAATGCCTTTTTACTAATTAATCATTTCATAAGCCAAGGTACCTTGCAAGATCTATTCAAAATTCTAATAGCTCTTTGGTAATCTGAAAATATCTTCAAAAGATGATATCTTCAAGGTACCATGCAGCATCAAAAGAAGTTTATACTCATTAAACTTTTCAATAATAGCACCTTCCTGTTTCAGTAATTGGCTATCTTCTTGTCTTAATAAAGAATTTTCCATCTCCACTATCTTCTCCTCATTGTATTTGACATCATTAAGACATTAATACAACTGTTTATACTTCTCATACCATTGAACTCAGCTATTACTATATACACCATACTATTAAAACCAAAATCCTTCTTTCTAAAACAATATCATTCCTGTTTTTCGAGACGAACCAGTGTCGTCCAGCAATGCATCCAATTAGTTCATTTCTCATATTTCCCCCCAATATTATGCCTTCGTCTAACCATTAACACTACGATATTCCTTTAATTTTGTGTTCAAGAATAGTTTCCAGCTTAATGGTTTTGGTGTTCCAGTTAAAAACTTCTAGTTAGAAATCCAGGAAGAAAGTATCTCTACGGGAAAAGCAATGATTGATAGTGGATTGAAACAGGCACCCGACATTAGAGCTGGTTTTAATCTAATTAAATAGGATTTAATTTGATTAAACTAGCGCTAATGACCAGCGCCGGTTATTATTTATCATTTTTTTTCGTACCCACTTCATTTTTCATTTCCACAATCGCGAAAATTTTCATACACTCGCAAAATATTTCCTTTTCCCGTACCCGCACACATACTTCACCTCATCTCCTTGATCACCCCGGAAACCCGCTTTCCTCATCTCTTCCGAAAACCCTAAACGGTAGGAAAAATGTAGTGAAACAGAATCACTAGCCCAAGATCAACAACCATATAGTGAAAAGAAACAAACCAAGAATGAACAAGAGAAAAATAAACTTTGCTGGTAGAAAACTTCTATTGCATGAACCAACGTTTTTTTACAATAGAAACTCAATAACTAGAAAACCAAAAGACTACATAGGAATATGTAAAGTTCATAGAAAGACCAAAAGGCTACATAGGAATATGTAAAGTTCATAGGAAGACCAAAAGACTTTTGACAACTAAAAGAAATCACTTTAATGAATTAACACTCCCCCTTAAAGTGATTTTTGGAAATATCCAAGCTCTTTGCGAAGAAACTCAAATGGACCTTTGGAGAGTGATTTTTGTAAAGATATCAACAACAATATGTTTAGTTCTTGCATGACATACTGGATTAGTCACAAGTTTAATAGCACTTTGATTATCTCCGAAAATTGCTGAAGGCTTCAATATAGGAGAATGAATGTCTTCAAGAAGTCTCCTAAGACAAACACACTCTTGTGCAGCAAGAGCAGCAGCCTTGTATTATGCTTCTGTTGTTGATAGAGAAACAGAATCTCGTTTCCTACTACACCAAGATATACCTGTGCCGCCAAGAAGAAAAATATAACCCGAAGTAAATTTCCTATCATGTAAATCTCCACCAAAATCAGCATCAGTAAAACCAACCAAGGAAAGTTCAGCTCCTTTTTTGTAAAACAAGCCCATAGCTGGTATAGAATTTACATACTTCAAAATCTTTTTTGCTGCTTCCAAGTGAGGCCTCCTTGACCCTTGCAAAAACCGACTAACAAGTCCAACCGAAAAAGAGATATCAGGTCTTGTTATAGTCAAATAAAGAAGACTACCAACAAGAGCATGATAAGGCCGAGCATCTGCTAAGAGAGAACCTTCATCTCGGTTCAGCTTTACATTTACATCGAGAGGAGTTGAGCATTTTTTACCTTCCTTCGAGCCAAACCTCTCCACAAGCTTCTTAGCATAGCTCTCTTGAGTAACAAAGACTCCATCATTTGTGCTCATCACTTCCAAGCCAAGAAAGTGACTTAGCTCACCCAAGTTCTTCATATCAAAACGAATGGACAACTCTTCACGAAGCTTTGCAACTTCTTGCTCATTACTTCCTGTTGCAATCATATCATCCATATACAAGAGAACAACCATTTGCAAGCATTCATGATTTTTGACAAACAAGCTAGGATCTGAATTTGAAGCATTATATCCACAAAAAAGTAGATACTCAGCAATTTTAGCATACCAAGCTCTTGGAGCTTGCTTTAAACCATACAAAGCTTTGTTGAGCTTGCATACAAAATCCGGATGGGTTTGAGACACATACCCTGGTGGCTGCGCCATGTAAATGTCTTTGTCAAGCTCTCCATACAAGAAAGCATTTTTCACATCAAGTTGCCAAAGTTTCCAACCAAAACTAGCTACCATGGCAATTACAACCCAGACTGATGTCATCTTCGCCACAGGACTAAAGGTTTCTTCAAAGTCCTCTCCATACTTTTGTGAAAAACCACGAGCAACCAACCTTGCTTTAAATTTGTCCACCCTTCCATCAACTTTTCTTTTGATTTTGAACACTCATTTGCATGAAACATGTTGCATATCTTTTGGCTTTGGTACAAGGCTCCAAGTCTGATTTTTCTTGTGAGCATTCATTTCTTCATCCATAGCATGCTCCCACTCCTTAATGCCCTTAGCTTCCTTAAAAGATAAAGACTCATCATCATCAATAGGTCCTGCAAAGAAGCAACAATAAGTGTTCACAAAATTCTCATCTTTATACCGAGCTGGCTTGACAATATTTCTACGTGGCCTTTGGTTACAAGCCACTTCTGGTGAATTTCCAGCTGCTTGTACAACTTCTTGATTAGAACCTGAGCTCCCCCTACCACTTTGCTCTCTTGAAGATGATGAAAGCTGGCTAGTAATAGGCAAGTCTATAATTCACTACAACACAATTGACCTATAGAGACACAAAATTAGAGATAGATTATATTTTTATTTCTAAATCTTCACATTTAGAGACTAATAGACACAAAATTTGCTCC
Organism: Canna indica; assembly: GCA_034359265.1. Taxonomy (NCBI): domain Eukaryota; kingdom Viridiplantae; phylum Streptophyta; class Magnoliopsida; order Zingiberales; family Cannaceae; genus Canna; species Canna indica. The sequence continues at coordinate 60,226,810 of CP136890.1, read as the reverse complement.
TAATTAGTCTCTAAAGAGTTATAGAAACAATAACAACAATAGAGTCACTTAATTGATTTGACTCTAAGCTATAGAAACACCAGCAATAGAGTCACTTAATTGATCTGACTCTAAAGCTATTTTTAGAGGCTAATTAGGGACAAATTTTATATCTATTAGTATCTAAATATGAAGATTTAGAAATAAAAATCTAATTTGTCTCTAATTATATGTCTCTATAGGTCGATTTTATTGTAGTGATTTCAGACTCTGATACACTTGGACTGCATTTTTAGCATTGCTAGTGACACACAAAGAGGAAACTTCATCAAAAATGATATCTCTTGACACACAAAACCTGTGAGTGTTGGAATCCATGCACTTCCAGCCCTTCTTCCTCTCATCGTACCTAACAAAGATACATTTTCTTGTCTTTGCATCTAGCTTACTCCTTTGAGAGTCAGGCACATTAACATAGCATACAGAACCAAACACCTTCAGATGCTTGATGCTGGGCTTCTCTCCATACATCAACTCATATGGAAACTTCAAATTTGTTGGACTAAGTGGCATCCGATTAATAACATAGGTAGCACATTTCATACCCTCCGCCTATAAGGCCTTAGGTAAATTTTTCGCATACAACCAGCTCTTGCAAGTTTCAGCAAGATGCCTAATCTTTCGTTCAACCAATCCATTTTGTTGAGATGTTTTGGCACAGCTAAGCTCCCTTTTGATTCCATATTGTTGGCAAAATGAGAGAAATTCAGTTGAAATGAACTCCCCTCCATTATCTGTTCTAAACCGCTTGATTCTTCTACCAAGTTCAGCTTCCACACATGTTTTGAACTCCAAGAATCTAGCAAAAACTTCAGATTTATGCTTCACAAAATATATCCATGTAAACCTTGTGAAATCATCAACAAACAACAAAATATATGAATAACATGCCTTTCAGTTTGTTCATATTAACATGTCCAAGTCTTGCATGCCATAGAGATGCAGTATCATTGCTGCTCATCTTTTCAACATAAGAAGATGAAGCTGATAAAATAAATACATCATTAACTCGCTTACCAATGTGAACAACATGAGCATCAATGGCCTTGATATTTCGGAGAAACTTCACATCTTTAGGACCAAACATCAGCCAATTTCCTTCATCTACTGCATTTGCCACTGAATAAAGATTTTTCTTCACCTCCGAGACATGAAATACACTGTCAAGAATAAGAGTATCGTCTGCACTAGTTCCAACAACAATTGTACATTCATTCTCCACATGAAGCACTGTGTTATCTGTTGTAACAATAGCATCATTCCCATTGTATTAATGCAAACTAGAGAACTTAGAGGAATCTCTTGTTACATGGTGACTATAACCTGAATCCACAATCCATTCTTTTGAGAAATTTGTGGAAGCCAAAGCATCAAAAGTTCTCCTTTGAGCAATGAAGCACTTGCTCCAATCTTCTTCGTTGTTGTCTGGTTTGTCATTCCTCCCTGATTCTGCCATGTTGCCCTCCTTTATCTTCACACGACAATATTTCTTAATATGACCAATTTTGCCACATTGATAACATCTGAAAGTATTCTTGTTATCTTTACTAGAGGAATCATCTCCATTGACAAACTCATTTTTCTTCACTTTGCTCTTGAAAAACTTCTTCCTTTAAGTGAATAGAGCAAAACCTTCTCCATTTTTGATTGAAACTCCAACCATCTGCATCGCAAGGGACTCTTGGGAAGAGAGCATATTTTCAAATTCCTCCAAACATGATTGTTGCGCCCATCCTTGAATAGAGGTCACAAACGGTTTGTATTCTGGCTTCATGTTGTATGAAATCCGACACTAGAATGAGGGTTGAATAGTGTATGTCCCCTCTTGCTGGTTCAATCAATTTTTCTTTTACTCAATTTAACTTCAATCAAATGCAAATGTATCTTAGCAATGGATGTGATCAAATATCAAGAACAATAATAAGCAAATATTAAAAGCAATGCAAACACGATCAATTATAGTGGTTCGGCCAACTACCTACTTCACTACATTGGCTCCTCACCAAGGATTTCTAACCAACTACTTTATAGATCTTGTGTTTTCCTTTGAATATAACTGAGAACACTCTTCTCACCTCTTTGAGAACTCCTCAAACCTATTCATCTAGGTAAAATACGAATCTACAAAGTGTACCATAAGTGTTTCTCTAGCACACCTAGCAGACTATTACAAATGAAGAACCAGTTTAAAATAAATCTTCAAATACAATGAAAAAAGAGCTCTAGAATTGAAAGAAGGAACCATCGCTCTTTTCCCAAGCCTTCAAGCCTCCAACTTGCTAGAAGATCAACTTGAGTCGTAGCAGAGTTGAGGAGCAGTGGGCGCTTGAAGAAGAACGTTAAAGGAAGAGCAGAGCGTGCAGCAATCGATCTCTTTAAAGGCTTAAATCACTTCTTGAATGCTCAATTAAATTTCTAAGAAGCTTTAAAGAAGTTAGGTGTGTTGGCGTGTATGCCTGGAGGGCCGAGTCATCAATTGCCTCGTGGCGTGTAGGCCTGGCGGGCCGAGTCACACTCGAACGCCGAGGACGCTAGGGCCCTATACGGTATAAGATGAAGGTGCACCCTTCCCTTTCACCAATTGGTTTGGGGGTCATTGGTTAGCGCCGGATTCTGGGAGCTGGTATCAGTTGACTTTAGGTTTTTAACCTTAGCCTTAATCTCGGTTTTGATGGTTTTGATGATAACAAACATGAGACTAATAATTTCATTGAGAATATCTTTCAGGTTCCATATCGGTAGCGTTTGATGTCCTCGACCGAAAATATCGGAGAAATCGGATATCGGAATGACATTGATCGTCGCGTGCGTGTTCGTCGTGGAAAGTTTCTCGAAGATCGATGAGTGCACCAAAGTCGCTTGGACGAGTCCAAAGATCATGTCAAATGCTCTACGAGATGATGCTCGTTGAAAGACGAAACCCGGAAACGAAGCACGGAAGAAATAGGCTGAAGAAATAAACTTCAGCCTAGGTTCAGTCGACCGATCGATCGATCGACCGAGGGTAAGAAATGGGCAGTAGCCTAGCGGTCGACCGATCAGTCAATCGGACTGAGGCTTGGTGCAGACGCAGCTTGCATCGGTCGACCGAAAGTAAAATCGCAAGTTTTGCGTCGGGCGGTCAAACGAGTGGTCGACCGACCGAAGCCCAAAATAGGCAATAAGGTTGGCGGTCGACCGAGCGGTCGATCAACCTACGTATAAGCCAAAGACGCAAGATCGCGTCGGTCGACCGACGGGTCGACCAGATGGCGGATCACGAAATTTGCGTCTGGGCGGTCGACCCGTCGGTCGACCGACCACAGGGAAAATGGAGCGGTCGAATGACCGATCGACCGACCAATCGACCGGCGGCCTGTAACGGATAGTTTTCTATCAGTTGAGCAGCCGTTTCTTCAGTAGGGTATAAATATATCCTTATATGATTCATTTAACTTCTTCCTTGACAATATAGAGATTTCATTGAGGCATTCAAAGGGAAGATCTAGGCCTTCCAATGATTGATCAAGCGCGTTCTGCTATTTCCACGAACACCGTCTCAAGTCCCAGCTGCTGCTTCAACTCGGGTGTTGATTCAAGCTCTACCCTTGACGAGTTGAAGGATTGAAGGATTGGAAAAGAGCTTTTCTCTATTGGTTTCATTCTTTAGCTCTTTTCAATTGTATTTTAACTGTTATTTAAACTGTGTTTAATTTGTGCATCTGTAGAAGACCGAGTGTTTGGTCTTCTGTGTGAAGTGGTATCCTTGGTGTAGAAGGAGTAAAGCCACTTGTGTAAACTTAGTTTTTACTAGGATTAGTTTAGTTGTCCCTTATGGTTGAGGTGGAAGAGGACTCTCGATAAGAAGGTGGTGACTTTCGGGTGTGGAAGTGCCTTAGGTCGAGAGTGCGTCTCTTTGGTGAAAAATCATCGTGTGTAAGGGAAACGTAAATTAATCTAGTAAAACTAGTTTGGAAATCCTAAGTGGGGTGCTTAGGTAGTGGAGTAGACATTGGGGCCGAACCACTATAAATTCTGTGTGTGCATTGATTTATTTTTGTGTTTAATTGCTTTATCATTTATAAGCTTCCGCATCTAATCGTCAAATTGCATATTGCCTAAACTAATCAAGAAACTATCAAAATTGGGATTTAGGCTAATTGAATTAGTAAACACACTATTCACCCCCCCTCTAGTGTCGTCATTTCGCCAACATTTGGTATCAGAGTGGGTTCCTAGCTTGAGACTTCACCATCTCGTCTACACCTAGTCTCGATCTAGAAATGGCTCTAGAGAGTGTAGCGTCTTCTCCTCATAGGTTCGATGACTCGAACTTTGGTCTTTGGAAGTATAGGATGTACAATTATTTATAGACTAAAGATTTTGGAGTCTTTAACATGCTACATTGGGAATTCATTGAACCTAAGGTTGACATGAATGCTTGGAGTGCATTAGATAAAAAAAATGTTTAAGTATAATGGAGATGCCATGAATTATATTCTTTGCACATTACCAAATGGCATCTTAGAAAAAGTCATGCATTGTTCTTCAACTTTTGATTTATGGGTCTCGTTAAATGTTTTATATGATTATGCTAAAATCGAAGAAATTGGTACTTTTGATGAAGGTGGTGATGACAATGGTCACACACCTACTACTAATCTTGGTTTTGATGCCCATAGCTCTTCTAGTCAAAGAAGTAGCACAAAGAGCCGAAAAAGAAGAGTAATATATCATGCTTGCAAAGAGAAGGGGCATGTGAAGAAAAATTGCCCAAGCACGAAGAACAAAGCAAGGAAGAGGTCAAGTGCTTCCACCTCCACCTCTCACACATTTGAAGCACCCTCTAGCAATGACTATGAAGTTACCTCAAAAGTTTGCCTAATGAGTACCAATGATGAGGTATACTCTCTCTCCTTCTAGTCATAATAATGAAAATATTAGTACTAGCTCTTCTAATTCTCATGATATGCAATATGATGAGTTAGTAAGCGAATATAAGATAATGTACATCTTGCTTACTAAAAAGGATAAGGAAAATAAGATGCTAAAGAAAGAAAATGTAATGCTTAATTCTCATGTGCATGAATTAAAGCTAGAAAATGAGAAATTGAAGTCTAACTCATTTGATTTATGCCATGATAGATTGAATTTTGAGCTTAAGGACTTAAAGCTTGAAAATGAAAATTTAAAATTTGAGAATTCAAAAATAGTAAGTGAGAACAATATATTGAAATCTCAACTATATGTTATGCATAAGTCAATTGAAATTTTGAAAGATGAGATTTTGGTTTTGGACAAGGAAGTACATAATTTGAGAAACTCAACTTCCTTCAAGAAAAATGGAAACAAAAATGTTTCCTTAAAAAATGCCTATGATCATCATAAATCTCATGCTATGCATCCTAATGCAAAATCTCATGTTAGGCATTGCACTTTTAAACCTCAAATTCAAAAAGAAAATATTTCACTTAAGAATGCTCATGACCATCATCCTTTTCATGCCAAACATTATAAGGATAAATCTCATGTCCATAACAAAAACAAAAAGAAATTTAATGGACATTGCTTTTGCTGTAGTGTATTTGGGCATGCCATCCATGATTGCGCATTAAAGAGAAATCCAAGTGTTGCTAGGACACTTTGGATTCCTAAGCCCTCTAATCCCCAAGGACCCAAAGCTATTTGGGTACCAAATGTATCATGCTCTTTTGTAGGGGGAGGAACCACACAAGGGTAAAGAAATTGAAGGATTGAAGTTGACCTTGGATCTTAATGAGAAATCTCCAAGAGGTTGCAACTTCAAATCACCTTGATGCCTTAGGTAAAGTTGGCATCAAAACTATTCTGGTATCATCTTCTATATCCCTTTGCTGTATCTAAGTTGGAGTTATGATACATGCTTAAAATTGATTGATTTTCTCTGCTCTTAATATATTTCAAAAATGTTTTTAATTTTTAATTTCCCGGTCTCTTCGGAGACTCAGGGGGCCTGTAATGGGCCTAAGCGACCTTGCGGTTTTAAATCGTATGCTAACTGTGGCTTTCGGTTTTCAACCAATAGGAAGGGTTAGAGATCTTATTTTTCAAAATTTCATATTTTGAGATCTCTTGATTCATTTTGTTATCATGAATGATTTATTTGAAAATGAGAAATCAGAAAAATTAGAGAAATCAGAAATCGAAAGGTCATTGATCGTCGCGCTCGGGTTCGTCGTGGAAGTTTCTCGAAGATCGACAAGTGCACCAAAGTCGCTTGGATGAGTCCGAAGATCAAGTCAAAAGCTCTCCAAGATGATGCTCGTTGAAAGCTGGAACTTGGAAACGAAGCGCGGAAGAAAAAGGCCGAAGAAAATAATCTCAGCCTAAATTCGGTCAACCGAGCGGTCGACCGAATAGGGTAAGAAATGGGCAGTAGCCCTAGCGGTCGATCGATTGATCGACCGGACTGAGGCTAGCTGCAGACGCAGCTTGCGTCGGTCGATCGAAAGTGAAATCGCAAGTTTCCTGCGTCAGGCGGTCGACCGACCAAAGCCCAAAATGGGCAGTAAGGTTGGCGGTCAACCGACCTGAGGATAGCCAAAGACGCAAAATGCGTCGGTCGACTGACGGGTTGACCAAAAGTCGTGGATCGGGAAATTTGCGTCGAGCGGTCGACCCATCGATCGACCGCCCACAGGGAGAGGACCAGTGGTCGAATGACCGATCGACCGACTATTCGATCGGCGGCCTGTAACAGATAGTTTTCTATCCGTTGAACAACCGTTTCTTCAGCAGCGTATAAATATACCCTCATATGATTCTTTTAAGCTTCTTCTCCTACTCTAACAGAATTTATTGAGCATTTTAAAAGGAGATTAAAGCCTTCCAAAGATTGATTGCGGCGCTCTGCTCTCTTCGTCAAGCGTTTGCTTCCCCGCCTCCCTCAACTCTGCTGCAACGAGTTTATCTGACGAATTGAAGGATTGAAGGATTGCAAAAGAGCATGATTCTTTGGTTTAATTCTTAAGCTCTTTTGATTATAATTTTATCTGTTATTTTATTAAGTTATGCAGCTCTTTTATGCGGATCATTATTATCAGTCGCTCTTCTAGTCATTACATTTCGAAAAAACATCGATATTTTTTGTAAAGGTAAAGGCAAAAATTTCTTAATCTTAATTAAGTCATTTTTGTTTGGTGAGATTAAATATTTGAATGAAAAAAGAAGTATTTTTGAAAATACTTCTTTTCTTTCTTTTCGAAATTATTATAAATATCAATTGACTCAACGTTTGGATTTTTGGAGTTATCGTGTTATTAGTTTAGGGTTTACATTTTTAACCATAGGCATTCTTTGTGGAGCAGTATGGGCTAATGAGGCATGGGGATCTTATTGGAATTGGGACCCCAAAGAGGTTTCCTTGTTGTGAAGGAGTAAAGCCACTTGTGTAAACTTAGCGTTTACTAGGATTAGTGTAGTTGTCCCTTAAGGTTGAGGTGGAAAAGGACTCTCGATAAGAAGACGGAGACTTCCGGGTGTGGAAGTACCTTAGGTCGAGAGTGTGTCTCTTCGGTAAAAAGTCCTCTGTGTAAGGGAAACCTAATTAATCTAGTAAAACTTAGTTTGGAAATCCTAAGTGGGGTGCTTAGGTAGTGGAGTAGGCATTGGGGCCGAACTACTATTAAATCTTTGTGTTTGAATTGATTGATTTTTCATTTTTAATTAATTAATTATTTATCGCTTCCGCAATCAATCATCGAATTGCAAATTGCATAACGATTTAAGAAAATGATTAAATTGGAAATTAGGCGAATAAAATAGAAAACACACTATTCACCCCCCCTCTAGTGTTGCCATTTCGCCCACAGGTATAACTTCAATTAATTCAAAATCTTAGTGTTATACCTCAATGCTTAAGCTCAAATAATGTCTCATTACTCATGATGATAATTACATGTAAAATTCTTGAATTTTCATGAGTAGGTAGAATATTAGCACTTGGGCAAATTTCATCAAATGAAACTTGCTCTAGGTTGATATTAGAAATATTTTTTGTAAGTCCAAACTAGTTTAACATGATTAGAGATCTTATTCCTCAAATGCTTCACATCTTAGGATCTCTTAGATTCATTTTGATATCATGACAAATTCATTAAAATGAATCTTTACTATCTAGCATAGGTTGAATTTTCTTTTAATGAAACTTCGCATTAAACTTGTGCTAGTTAGTATGTTAGCTTGCTAGTTGACATATTATTTCATTATGATACTAATGATGTCTACTTGCAAGCTATGAATGTAAATGAAGACAATGCTATCTAAAAGAAAATGAAAAAGAAATGAAAAGGTTGGGCATATTTTCAAGAAAAAGGTATGAATTAGTTTTGCAAAAAATTTAGTATAATTCTTGAATTTTCATATTTAATGATGTCTCTATATACTCATGATTGATTTTGCATGATAAATATTTAAATCTTCGTGAGTAAGAAAAATCTTGATAACTTAGCTTATTTCATGATATTTATGATATTTAATACTTTTCTTTAGAGACTTCATCTTAAGTTGAAAATGAAATGAACATGTTTAGATACACATATGACATGAGTCTAGATATTTAAAACTTGAAAATTTATGTCTAGATGAACAAATACAATTGGTATCTCACTTTAGGGGACTTAACTTGAAAAGGTTTGAACCAAGTCAACAAATCGACTTGGTCACTTCATTTTAAGTCCAAACTTCATAAACATATTTAGGAATAGGTATGACATGTTTCCATGCACTTAGAGTGAAAAATTCATATGGATATGGATAAAATGATAATAGAGGTTAATTCATGATTATCTCTTTTGAACCTTGTTGACCCAAGTCAACAAATTAATTTAAAGGTCTCATTTATGAGCCATATTTGAGAAACATGTTTAAATTTACACATGATTGGTTTCCATAGATTTAAATTTAAAAAATCATGAGTAAATATTAAGATTGAAACTTAGCAAGTTTCATAAAAACTAGTTTAGTTTTGAATGAAATCATGCTAGGTTGATATCTTGACTCAAGGATATAATTTTCATTCCAAACTTGACATATACTCTTTACATGACCATCATGTGGTGTCATGAAAGTTTGAATGAAAATTGAATAAGTTTTGAAAATAATTGAAAATTACAAAAATATTATTTCAACCTACAATTGGTATAATTTCAGTTATTTCTAGAAAAATATAGAAAATTAATTTTGAGATGATTTTTGAAACTGCACTTTCATTGAAAAATTTAGTTTCTTACAGTAAAAATTCCAAAAGTTTTGTCAAGAATCTAATTTATAATAGGATTTTGAAGTTGGATTTTCAAAATGCAAAGTATCATGTTTTTGAAATATCAATTTTTTTCAATACTTTGATTTTTTGAAAACTTCAAATGAAAGTGTGTGTATACCATTTTGATTATGTTTCTAATATCATTCACACCATTGATTGAGTAAAATCATTTCTAGGAATGATTTTGAATTCTTGATTGATAGCTAAAAATATCTAGTGTTTTCATTAAAATCAATATAGGATGAAAAATGAACTTAGAAAATTCATTTTGAGTTCAATCATGATACATGCAATTCAAATGACCATTCAATATTTGGTGTCAAAAATTTTCATCCAAAAATTAGTTTCAAAAGTTTTTCATCAAAAATATGATCTTGTATAAACTTAAAAGTGTGATTTTTGAAATTTTGAAGTATAGGTTGACCTAAGTCAACAAAATAACTTAAAAATTTCATCTTAAGCCCAAACTTGATTCATGGACATAGATTTTCTCATGTTAGATGTCCAAGTGCCTAAATATAAGAAAACATAAGTAGATAGCAAAAATTAATACTTAGCATTTTCATGTTTTCATGCATATGTCAAATGAAACCATGCTAAGTTAAACATTTGTTTTCCATCCCTTTGGTTGAGAATTTCATGTTTCATGAAAATAATTTTTGAAGTCTCAACTTCATGAATAAATAATTGTGTTTCATCCCTTTGATTAGATTGCCCTTTTTATTGCCTTTTTGATTGATGTCAAAAGGGGGAGAAATGTGTAGTCAAAAGGGGGAGAAATGTATAGTTAAAATGGGGAGAAACGTATAGGTAAAGGGGAGGAAAATATAGGAAATTCATGCATATAGATAGGGGGAGTTTATTCTTATAGATATGCATGTTGATAGGGGGAGAAATCCCTTAGTTGATATCATTGTGCTTTAATGATTATATATTTTCTTAAGGATGTTTGTCATCATCAAAAAGGGGGAGATTGTTGGCTTTAGATTTTTAATCTTAGCCTTAATCCCGGTTTTGATGGTTTTGATGATAACAAACATGGGGCTAATGATTTCATTGAGAATATCTTTCAGGTTCCATATAAGTAGTGTTCGATGTCCTCGATCGAAAATATCGGAGGAATCGGATATCGGAAGGACATTGATCGTCACGCTCGGGTTCGTCGTGGAAAGTTTCTCGGAGATCGACGAGTGCACCAAAGTCGCTTGGACGAGTCCAAAGATCACGTCAAAAGCTCTCCAAGATGATGCTCGTTGAAAGCCGGAACCCGGAAACGAAGCATGGAAGAAATAGGCTGAAGAAATAAACTTCAGCCTAGGTTCGGTTGACCGATCGGTCGACCGACTGAGGGTAAGAAATGGGCAGTAGCCTAGCGGTTGATCGATCGGTTGACCGGTCGGTCGACCGACTGAGGGTAAGAAATGGGCAGTAGCCTAGCGGTTGATCGATCGGTCGACCGGACTGAGGCTAGCTACAGACATAATAAATGAGCAGTAAAATTGCAAGTTTTGCGTCGGGCGGTCGACCGATCGAAGCCCAAAATGGGCAGTAAGGTTGGCGGTCGACCGACCTACGTATAAGCCAAAGACGCAAGATCGCGTCGGTCGACCGACGGGTCGACCGGATGGCGGATCACGAAATTTGCGTTTGGGCGGTCGACCCGTCGGTCGACCGACCACAGGGAAAATGGAGCGGTTGAATGACTGGTCGACCAGTCGGTCGATCAACCAATCGACCGACGACCTGCAACGGATAGTTTTCTATCCGTTGAGCAGCCGTTTCTTCAGCAGGGTATAAATATACCCTCATATGATTCATTTAACTTCTTCCTTGACAATATAGAGATTTCATTGAGGCATTCAAAGGGAAGATCTAGGCCTTCCAACGATTGATCAAGCGCGCTCTGCTATTTCCGCGAACACCTTCTCAAGCACCAGCTGCTGCTTCAACTCGGGTATTGATTCAAGATCTACACCTTGACGAGTTGAAGGATTCAACTCGGCTATAAACACACTATTGACCCCCCCCTCTAGTGTCTCCATTTCGCCAACAAGGTGAGGGGTATTTATAACCCCTCAGCTGAACGAGCGGTTCAACGAGTAGAAAACTAGTCGTTATAGTCGTTCGGTCGCTTGTCGGTCGATCGTCGGTCGAGTGGTTCAACGGGTAGAAAACTAGCTGTTATAGCCGTTCAGTCGCTTGTCGGTCCATCGTCGGTCGACTGACAGATCGACCGCTACCCTTTCCGTGCTTTACTTGCGCTGCTCGATCGACTGACGGGTTGACCGAATGAGTCACAGCTTCATTAATCCCAAATCCGGTCGATCGATTGGTCGACCAATGCAGTGAAGCCAGAAGCGCGATCTGCAATCTGCAATCTGCAATCCGATCGATCGATGCGCCTTCTGCCTAATTTTGGCTTCGATCGATCGATCGACGTATCCTGCTGTCAAATTTTCACCAACTTTGGTCGACCGACCGGTCGACCGAATAGGCTACTGCCTGTATTCTGCCTTGTTTAGTCGACTGAAATCAGGCTGAGGCTGATTTTTACTTTGAATTTGTTACATGTTTTTTCATGGGTTTAGTGACCAAGTTTTAACTTGGATAACTTTACAATTTAGCTTGGGATAAGATCATCCTAGGGGTATATTACATTATTTCTACTTGATCTAAACACGAGCCTTTCTTTGACGTTTTCTTCTTTCGTTTCTTTGACGATATTTTTTTTCGTTTTGTTTGAACGAACTTCGCATGCTTATCGCAACCTCAACCTGAACTCAAAACTTCACTCATAGATTAAATACATGTGTGTTATCATCAAAATGAAGATCGAAGCTTGAGAGAGACCCTTAAGCCAACACTTCAAACCACGAATAATGTGACGATGAATCTAGGGCTGTCCACTGTTCGGTTCAACCCGAACCGAACCGAAAAACCGAACCGAAATTTTCGGTTCGGTTCGGTTTCAACCATTGTAGGTTCGGTTCTTTGACCCGAACCGAACCGAAATTTGTATTTCGGTTCGGATTCGGTTCCCGGAATTCGGGAACCGACCCGAACCGAAAACCGAATTAATTAAAAAAATATTTTTTTTTTAAATTTTTAACTGAATTAAGTAAATAAGTATTAAATAATTATTTTCAATTTTTAATTTTTAATCAAATTAATTAAAAATTCGGTTTTCGGGTTGAAAACCGAACCGAACCGAATTATTTCGGTTCGGGTTAAATCGGGTTAGGAAATGTTCGGTTCGGGTTCGGGTTCCGGTTTGGGTAAAGAAAAAATTTCGGTTTGGGCTTGTTTGGTTCGGTTCGGTTCGGTTCGAACCGAATGGACAGCCCTAGATGAATCCGAGCTTCGATCTGAAATCGCTTCATCCGGATTCAAGAGAGAAATCTCTGAACACAGGTTCTTCATCTTCACCAATGGAGGTGAAGAAATGTATAAAAAATGTAGTGATAAAGATTCACTAGCTCAAGATCAACAACTAGATAGTGAAAAGAAACAAACCAAGAATGAACAAGAGAAAAATAAACTTTGTTGGTAGAAAACTTCTATTGCATGAACCAACATTTTTTTACAATAGAAACTCAATATATAGAAAACCAAAAGACTACATGGGAATATGTAAAGTTCATAGAAAGACCAAAAGACTAGATAGGAATATGTAAAGTTCATAGGAAGATCAAAAGACTTTTGACAACTAGAAATCGCTTTAATGAATTAACATAAACCCCTTTCTTCTAATCCGTTACCATGTCGTCTTCATTTCCCCGATCTAAACCATAGCTTGCAGATATTATCCGCGCCAAGCTCACCATTTCGCCATTGTACATTCAACTTCGATCCTTTTTCCATTCCATTCTTCGCCAATCTAATCTCTACTTTGTGGATCTGCAAGCAAATATATTTTTTCAGTGTGTGCCGTCGATCTGCAAGCATCAATAATTTTTCACTGCCATTTCGCCAATCGAGCTGAATTTGTCCAGGTACAATCAAGTCAGGCAATATATTATTCTCTCCAAATCACTTTAACAGAGGTTCTAGATATTAATGTTTCATGTTGCTAAAGCATTTCATTAGGTCAAGATAAGACATTAATAGAGAAACATTTCATTAGGTTCTAGATATTGGATATTCTGCCTTCCTCTAACCATTAACACTATGCTAATTCCTTTAATTCAAATTTGTATTCAAGAATAGTTTCCAGCTTAATGGTTCTGGTGTTCCATTTAAAAACCTCTATTTAGAAATTCAAGAAGAAAGCATCACTAGAAAAGCAATGATTGACGGCGGATTAAAACCGGCGCCCGTCATTAGAGCTAGTTTTAATCTAATTAAACATGATTTAGTTTGATTAAACCGGTGCTAATGACGAGCACATGTTATTTTTTTATTTAATTTATTTTCGCACCCACTTCATCTTTCCTTTCCCACACTAGCAAAGATTTTCTTGCAGTTGCGAAAATTTTGCTTTTCCCCGCACCTGTACACATACTTCATCTCATCTCATTGATCACCTCCGGAAACCTATTTCTTCATCTCTTTTGAAAACCCTAAACCCCTTTCTTCTCCGTTCTTCTCACCTCACCGTCTTCATTTCCCCATTCTAAATCATAGTTTGAAGATATAATCCGTGCGGAGCTCAACATTTCTCCATTGTATGTTCTACTTCTTCCATTCCATTCTTCATGAATCTAAACCCTACTTCATGGATTTGCAAGCATCTATGATTTTTCTGGTGTGCACCGCCAATCTGCAAGCATCTATGATTTTTTGCTGCCATTTCGCCAATCAAGTTAGTCAATATATTATTCTCTCCAAATCATCGGATTCAGCCTTCTCGGCCATGAGAAACAGAGGTTCTAGATATTAATGTTTCATGTTGCTAAAGCATTTCATTAGGTCAGGATAAGACATTAATATATACTCCCTCCCTTCCCTATTAAGTATCTTTTTAAGGTATTGAAATAAAGATATTTAATAGCCTAACTTCTAGTAAAAAAAATTACTTTACTAAATTACTCAATAGTGTGACCCCTCACATTCCAGCTTTAAAGTTAAAGAATCCAACATTAATTCTAAATAAATTTATTGGCAATAAGAAAATTTTGGAACTTGAGCTTTTTTTTAAATGGAGTCTAAAATATAAAGGTTAAAATCGGTAAAAATAATAATAATACTTAATTGAAGTTTTTAAATGACACTTAATATGAAATATAAAAAAATTTCTAAAACTACACTTGATTTGGAATGGAGGGAGTATATTATATCTGGTTATTAATGACTTGACACCATTATTAATTACCCATCGTCATTAATTAATGTCGCATGGTATTAATTACTCGGCGCCGTTACTAATGGTGCTCGGTACTAATTACCCAATGCCGTTAATTAATGATGCAATGTATTAAATCAGGAATTTAACCCCTACTAGAACGGATTAGCTTGATCTAATAGGATTAAATTAAATACTGGTTTTTACATGGAAAACAGTGCATTAAAGTGGTGCGCCGATTTTTCCGAACCGGCTCTTCCAGCTACGTCAATTCATAAAATACATCACGTTTTAATTTTTACCTTACAATTGACACTCTTTAGTGCATCTGTAAAATTATTTAGACTTCAATTTAACGCCGATTTTCCCTTAAATAAGCGTCATTTTACATTAACATTGTTGTAGTGTATCATTTTGCTACTTTCCTAAAGGCATCCTTCGACTCATGAGTCAGCGCTAGTGTGTTCTTTGCCGACGTGCTCAAACTTGGAGTTTCGAAACACAACACCGCTCCTCAACCCTTAAGCAATCTGAATCCAGTGCTCTTCTCATTCTTTTTTGCATGTCTAAAGAAACCAAAAACTCCATGATCAAGATTTCTGGACGTAGCAACATTGCAACATGGAGTGGCCAGTGCATGTGCATGTCTTTCTTCTGAATTCTACATCAACTTATGACAGAGCCCACTACCCATGGTGAAAATGTATTATCGTTTCAGTGAGGGGTAGTTCCATCAAAGGGAAAATGTGACTGCTTTCCTTGCTAATCAGTTTGATGCAATCGAATATCGGCACCTTAATTTGGCGACAGAGAAGACTCCCTAGTGGACGATCTCTCAAAACCACCATTAAATTAGAGGACTACTACCACAAAGTGGCAAAGCACCCCCCCCCCCACCCCCACCCCCACCCCCACCCCCAATGGACGATATCTATTATTTGTCCACGTGGATATAGTGGACTTTGTACCAATGCAGTCCAGTAAACATTTGATTCCTACTAGGATAATGCATAGGATCATGCATATCATCATAGCTCATATCATATCCTTCCGAAAGTAGGTCATTTTAATGATGCCATCCATTTTGATGAGGTCAAAAATGTCCTTCATCTTTATCTTCTTTTCTTTTTTCCATCCCTTGCTCATCCCTTGCCCATGCGCCGGATTCACCACCACTGGTCGCCCCTCACCACTCCCCCACTCCTCCTCTTACCGATCAACGTACAATATCGCGTCGCGATTTCATCGACCCATTCATCTTTGACATCCCGCAATTATCTTTGGCATGAACCAGATTCTTCTCTTCCTTATAAGTGATTTGTAGTACAAACAGAAATCACACAAGCAACATAGATATTAGTACGTGTTTTATCTTTGTCCTGGGTTGTTGACTCTATCGACGGGTTGTCCCGAGTTATTGATACCCTAGATGAGTTGTTTCGAGTTGTCAACATTCACAGTGAGGTGTGTGGTATAATTGTCTCTTATTGTTGGTATATGGACAGGGTATTCACAGGTTATCCTCGACCGTTGACATTTAGAGCGGTGTGTGTTATCTTTGTTCATTGTTTGTTGGCATATGAATGAGTTGTCCCGGGTTATCGACACCTGGATGGATTATTGAAATGGATGTATTTTTTCATCATAAAGGTTAGATATTAATGATTTAACGAGGGCAACTTTTGTTTATAAAATTATTCTCTTGACTTATTTTTATTAAATTTATAAAGATTGTCACTTTTAAAAATATTTATTTCAAAAAAAATCATGTAACAAAGTGCTCATTATATTAATACAATATAATTATAATATTATAAATTATTTAAAAAATATATTTATTAGAAAATAATAGTGATGATAAAAAAATCTACGTACTAGCAATATTTTATCTTTACACGACAAAAAACAGATGTAGTACAAATTACTTGGAGGATAGATATACCATTTTCTGCATTTTAATGGAAAGTACATGTTCACGAGTAAGTAGACAATTTTCTCCTTTTCCTATTGACCAAATAAAGGGAAAAAATTCTACTCCTTGAGAAATACAACATTCCATACAACTTGCTATTTACCGATCAAGACCCTAATCTTTGCGACTGGAAATTAATTAATTTCATAATTCAAATCTTAATTATTAGCGATATTATAAATTAATCTACTCTGACTTGAATTTTTATTATTTCATCTAAATTCGATTTACTCAAAATGTATTTATATTTAAGGTAAGTGACTGGAGATTAAATTGGGAAATGAATACAAAGACATAGTTAATTAGGCATTAAAGAACAACCTTAATTAGAGGGAGAGGAGCCAGCTTTCAGTTCGTGCCAGCCCAACCCTAACCAACCAACCAACCAACTTGTTAGCCTAACGGTTAAGTGTTGAATTTGATTCATTCACATTACCCGCTACCTAAACGGTAAACCGGATCAATACCCAACGAACTCACTAGGGATGACAACGGTTTGATTAATCGTATATTTTTTGTAGCTAATCGAAATCGAAACGATTAAAAACTCATTAACTGGAATCAAAACCGGAATGATTTGGTTTCAAAAAATAATATCTAAAATTGAAACTGATTCGATTTTGATTTTCTGATGGATAATCAAAATCGATTAGCTCGATTCAAATTGAACCGGTTATCAATTTATTGAGGGAAGATTGATATATAGTAGTAGTTGAAGAGGGAGGAAGATTAATAAGAAGAGAGTGTCAAAAGAGAAGCACACCGGCCACACATACGGTGAAGACTGAGGGGAAGAGGAGTTGGTGATGGCATACGATGAAGACTGAGCAGGGGAAGAGGAGTTGGTGATGGCGGAGTGGGGAGATTGGTGGAGGGTTAAGGTTTCATGGAGTCCGGAGGAGGACGCGGCGTTGACGCGGCTGGTGCAGCAGCACGGGCCACGGAACTGGAGGCTCATCAGCGCAGGGATCCCTGGGAGGACGAGAAAGTCGTGCCGAATGCGGTGGTGCAACCAGCTCAACCCCACCATCCACCACTGTCCTTTCACCGCCGAAGAGGACGCCACGATCGTCGCGGCGCACGCCCACTACGGCAACAAGTGGGCCACCATCGCCTGCCTCCTTCCCGGCCGCACCGACAACGTCATCAAGAACAACTGGAACAACAAATGCCGTCGCCTTCGCGGCGCCGCCAACGCCGGATCCTCGGGTTGCTCTGCTTCGTCCTCCTCCCCGCCCCTCGCGGCAGTGCCCATCGCCACAGGCCCACAACCGTCCTCGAGGAGTCCGAAGCGGGATCGCCACCGAGGAAGCGCTCCAACGTGAGGGCCATGAGGTACGACATCGATCCGACAACCGACGTGGGCTCCGAAGCAGAAGGAGAACTGGTGTCGACGTCACTGACTCTTATCCCGTTGTGGCGGAGGGCATGAGGACGGAAGGGAAGAGTCGCGATGGTGGCAGGAGCAGACGAGGAGGTGCTTGGTGTCGGTAACGTTGCAAGTCAGATTGCATAAAGTAATCTACATAGGTCTCAGAGAAAATAAACGGAACAAAAATGTTTGAGGAAGAAAATGCCTTTGACTGTAATCATAAATCTTGTATCGCCAAACAATACCCCTAAGTATATTACAAGAATAGAGTAT
This sequence comes from Canna indica, assembly GCA_034359265.1. NCBI lineage: Eukaryota > Viridiplantae > Streptophyta > Magnoliopsida > Zingiberales > Cannaceae > Canna > Canna indica. The sequence goes on along the minus strand of CP136890.1, from coordinate 60,208,593 downwards.
TTAAATGCAGGCCAAAATAAGTTATTGCAGTTATGAGAGAACTAAAAGAGAAAACTACTCAACAAAACTTAAAGTTACTGGAAACAACAGAAGAAGTCAAACTAGCCGGAATTAATCTCAACATTCTCCCCCCTTAATTCAAACTGGTTTCAGACCAAGTTCACTCCGAAAATTCAAAAACTTATCTGAAGGGAGAGCTTTTGTAAAAGTATCAGCCAACTGATTGAAACTCTCACAGAATTTGAGCTGAATCAATCATGCTTCAACTTGATCTCGGATAAAGTGATGTCTGGTATCAATGTGACGAGACCTTGAGTGAAACACAGGATTCTTTGTCATGGAGATAGCCGACTGGTTATCACTCCACAAAATAGTTGGCTGATCAATCTTTAAACCCAGTTCTTCAAGAATTCTGCGAAGCCAGATAGCTTGACAAGCAGCTATGGTGATAGCTACATACTCAGCTTCAGCTGACGATAAAGCTGTTGAACCTTGTTTCTTAGATCCCCAGCTAAGAACAGCTGAACCACATTTAAAAATAAACCCTGAGGTGCTCCTTCGATCCTTAATTAACCTAGCCCAGTCAGAGTCACAGTATCTAGTCAAAACAAAATCACAATCTCTCTGATACAGAAGACCCATATCAAGAGTTCCTTTTATATATCTCAGCACACGCTTTGCAGCTTGCAAATGATGGGAAACTAGATTTTGCATAAATCTGGACAATATGCTTACAACATACATGAGATCCGGCCTGGTATTTGTTAAATACATTAAGCATCCAACTATACTCCTGTATTCCTGAGCATTTACCTTGACACCCTCCATGGTACTGCTTAATTTCAGACCAACAGTCATAGGTGTTGAAACAGGATTACATCCAGCCATTCCAAAACGTTGGAGTAAATCTAATGCATATTTGTGTTGGGAAACACTAATACCTGCTACTGATTGTTTGACCTCCAACCCAAGAAAGTAACTTAGCTTGCCGAGATTACTCATTTCAAATTCACCAAACAATCTCAATTTAAACTCATCAATCAAACATGAGTTATTTCCAGTTAAAATCAAATCATCAACATATAAACATGCTATCAAGCAACTCCCATCTTTATTGAACAGAGTATATAAAGTGTGCTCAAGCTTACTTCGATTCAAATCTTGTTTGCAGAAATAGCTGTCGATTCTTGAGTACCAGGCACGCGGGGCCTGTTTTAACCTATACAGGGCCTTCTTAAGCAAGTAAACCTTCCCTTCTTCCTAAATAAAACCTTCAGGCTGATCTACAAAAACTTCTTCAGTGAGATCATTGTTTAGGAAGGCCGATTTCACATCTAATTGATACACTATCCAATTCTGAAAAGTAGCAGCAGCCATAATAGTTCGAACTGTCTCAATTCTTGCTACAGGAGCAAGCGTTTCAAAGTAATCGACTCTGGCACTTTGCATAAAGCTTTTGGCAACAAGTCTGGCTTTATACCTAGTGATAGACCCATCTGGATTAAATTTAATTTTAAAAATCCATTTCAAACCTACAATAGTCTTCCCAGGTGGTAAGTCCACGAGCTCCCCGGTTCCATGTCTGTTAATAGACTCAATCTCTTCACGCATAGCTTTCATCCAATTTGGATCGACTGCAGCTTGCTGATAACTCAATGGTTCACTAATCTTAGCAGCATTGCACACTTGAGTAGATTCATAGATGTCTTGAATACTTCTGAATTTTCTAGGAGGTGGAGATGATGTAGGTGACTCAGTTTCATCGAGTGGGTCCTGATCTTCTCCCCCAAAAATAGGAACTCCTTCTTCACTACTAGTTGACTCATCTTCAGTTAACTGACTTATGCATTCTGATGTTTCGACTGTTTTTGAGCTATTACTCTAGTTCCATGAGGCATGTTCATCTATCACAACATCTCGACTTGCAATAACTTTCATTGTAACTGGATCTATCAGTCTAAATACTTTGGATTCCTGAGAATATCCAACGAAAACACATTTAGAACAATTATCATCCAGTTTCTTTCTCAGCTGATTTGGCCGATGAACATATGCGTGACTTCCAAAAATCTTAAGATGTGACACATTAGGTTTCCTGTCATATAAAGCTTCATATGGAGTCTTGTCTTCTACAGCAGCTGAATAGCACCTATTCATAATGTAGACTGCTGTTTGAGCAGCCTCAGCCCACAAGAACTTAGGCATTCCTTTTTCTCTCGGCATACATTTTACCATCTTAATTACACATCTGTTCCTTCGCTCAGCTACACCATTTTGCTGAGGAGAGTAGGCTGCTGTCAGATGGCATTTGATCCCATGTTCTTTACAAAAGATATTGAAGTTGTCGGAATTGAATTCTCCTCCGCGATCTGTCCTCAGAGTTTTTATACTTCTGCTGAGTTCTTTTTCAACAAGCATCTTGTATTCTTTGAATTTGTTCAAGGCTTCACTTTTATATTTCAGAAAGAAAATCCAAGTAAACTCAGTATGATCATCAATAAACAAGATGAAATACCTTTGTCCACTGTTGAAGCTATTTGATGTTCTGATGTTTCGACTATTTTTGAGCTATTACTCCAGTTCCATGAGGCATGTTCATCTATCACAACATCTCAACTTACAATAACTTTCATTGTAACTGGATCTATCAGTCTAAATCCTTTGGATTCCTGAGAATATCCTACGAAAACACATTCAGAACAATTGTCATCCAGTTTCTTTCTCAGCTGATTTGGTCGATGAACATATGCGTGGCTTCCAAAAATCTTAAGATGTGACACATTAGGTTTCCTGTCATATAAAGCTTCATATGGAGTCTTGTCTTCTACAGCAGCTGAATAGCACCTATTCATAATGTAGATTGCTGTTTGAGCAGCCTCAGCCCACAAGAACTTAGCCATTCCTTTTTCTCTCAGCATACATTTTACCATCTCAATTACACATCTGTTCCTTCGCTCAGCTACACCATTTTTCTGAGGAGAGTAGGCTGCTGTTAGATGGTGTTTGATCCCATGTTCTTTACAAAATATATTGAAGTTGTCGGAATTGAATTCTCCTCCGCGATCTGTCCTCAGAGTTTTTATACTTCTGCTGAGTTCTTTTTCAACAAGCATCTTGTATTCTTTGAATTTGTTCAAGGCTTCACTTTTATATTTCAGAAAGAAAATCCAAGTAAACTCAGCATGATCATCAATAAACAAGATGAAATACCTTTGTCCACTGTTGAAGCTATCTGCATTGGCCCGCAAATGTCAACATGAATAAGCTCCAAGGGTTGTTCGGCTATGTAATTTGCTTTCTTTGGAAAGGATGCTCTGTGCATCTTTCCATAAATGCAACTATCACATGTATGAGCTAGCTCACCCTTAATCTTTACAAATCCTTCTACCATGGAAATATCTGATAGCTTCTTGAGATATTCCAAATTCAAGTGACCAAAGCGATAGTGCCACAATCAATTGAGATCATCAACACTAGCCTTCAATGCCTGATTAACTTTCTTAGGATTAAAGGAGAACAGATTGTTTGGAGCTACAGGAACCTTGATGACTTCATTTGACTTCGAGTCATCAGAGAAGATAGTACATGCATTATGCTCAAACATCAAAACATATTCTTCTCGCATCAGTTGACCGACACTTAACAAATTAGAATCAAGCTCAGGAACAAACAGTACATTTTTAGTGGTCTTGTCACCTTGTTCATTGATTCTGATGTCTCCTTTTCCTTGAACTTTCCTCAAGGTTCCATCACCAAATCTTACAGAGGCAAAGTGCGATTGATCAAGGTGTATGAAGGTGTCAATTTCAGATGTCATGTGGTTGCTGCAACCACTATCAATGAACCAATCTTTGGTTTTGTTCAGGCTTAGGCTGGCCATCAAGACAACCTCATCCTCACTGGTTTCTTCTACAAAATTGGCGCCTTTTAAGTGCTTGGCTTTCAGCCTACAAAATCTTTCAATATGTCCGAACTTCTTGCAGTAGAAACATTGAATCTTCCGACAACTAATGAGTTTGTCACCAGATTCATTAGCTGATTGAACACTCTTATTATCGTCAGACTGATCTTCAATTCTATCTTTCCCTTTGGATTTTGAACTTTCTGCTTCAAAATTTCTGGTTTCCAGTACTTCTTCTCGTTCTTGAGAGCAACTTTTAGGGCTTGCTCAGTCGCAGTTTTGAGTGCCTGCTCAGTAGCTTTCTTCTCCTCATGGCATTTCATACGATCCGTGTGAGAGATAAGAGAACCAAGAAGTTCTTCAGACAACATCTCCTCAGTGTCATTGCCTTCTTCAATGGCGGCCACAATGTGATCATATTTTTCCGGCAGGCTTTTTAAAATTTTCTCAACAATCCTTAATTCCGAGACTTCTTCTCCATACCTCCGCATTTGATTTACCAGTTCCATGACTTGAGCATAGTAAGAATCTATGTCCTCGTCTTCTTTCATAAAAAGACTATCAAATTTACGACGAAGAGTCTGGCGTTTTACCTTCTGGACTTTTGTAGTCCCCTGATAGGCATTCTTCTGGATTGTCCAGGCGTCATTTGAGGTCTCAGCAGAAGATATACGCTTGAAAACTCGCGAGTCAACAGCCTGTTGGATGTGACTGAGAGCCTTGGCATCCTTCTTTGTCGCTCTGATACCACTTGTTGCAAGTCAGATTGCAGAAAGTAATCCGCACATGTCTTAGAGATGAAAAGAAAGAGAACAAGAATATTTGAGGAAGAAAATGTCTTTGACTGTAATCACAAATCTTGTATCGCCAAACAATACCCCAAATGTATATTACAAGAACAAAGTATTTAAATGCAGGCCAAAATAGGTTGCTGCAGTTATTAGAGAACTAAAAGAGAAAACTACTCAACGAAACTTAAAGCTACTGGAAACAACAGAAGAAGTCAAACTAGCTTAACTAAAAGTCAAACTAGCTTGAATTAATCTCAACAGGTAATGCAGGAGATGATCGCGAAGGAAGTGAGAAGTTACCTGAGCAACCTCCAGTCGGCGGAAGACTTTCCCATCGTCATGAGCGTCAAGAAGGATGCCACAAAAGACGATAGAAGATTTAGTTCCATCTGTTATTCATTAAATCTATTTTTTAATTAATGTCTTAAACTGAGAAGACGATACAAGAAATGTATTTGTTTTCAAATATGATTTAATGAGGATAATTTTTGTCTATAAAGTTATTTTTTAACTAGTTTTTGTTAAACTTAGAAAGATTGTCACTTTCTAAAATGTTTATCCCAAAAAGATCATATATAAAAGCGTCCATATAATTATAATTATAATATTATAATTACAATATTATAATTTTAATTACAATAGAGTAAATATAAAAAAAATAAAATTTGGACATTTTTCGTATTTTTGGCATAAACTTTTTTCGTTAGCAAAGAAATACACAAACTTTCATTATGTTACCATTTTTAGCACACACCGTTATTTTTGATAAATTTGGCTGATGTGACACGTTAACGGCGATGACATGACAATTTTATCCTATGCGGATTATTATTGTTTTATATTAATCAATATTATTATGAAAAATTATATTAAGTATTTATTATTATTATTATTATTATTTTAACCAATTTGGCTGAAATCTACTACATTAATTGGGAGACCGGCGTCAGGACCGATGACCCTCGCACTACCGCTGCCAATGTCTCGGACGACGTCTCCTCTGCCTACCCTTCGAGCATTCACTACTATTGAGGCAGTGACGACGTCGATGGAGCCTCTGACAAGTACAACTGCTCCTGCGTCGCCAGCGGAGATGACGTCTGCGACGTAGAAGACGAGGATGACGACACCGTCGACTCCACCAGCGTCTCCTCCGCAGCATCCCCTACAAACTCCTTCACCGAGGAGCCCAGCGGCAGCCAAGTCCTCGTCGTCGCCGGCTGCAAGGCATGCTTCATGTACTTCATGGTCCCAAAGCGCATGGACGGCTGCCCCAAGTGCGGCGGCACCCTCCTCCACCTCGACCGCAATGGTTGCGTGTGAAACTTTGATCTTGTTCTTATATGTCGGAGCAATTCAGTGAGAAAAAGATCGAAGTTTTATCCACCAAGTTCCATTTTTTCCCTCTCGATCCTCTCTGTTCTTGCCTCCTCCATCGATACTTAGCACTTTAGCAGCTGTGAATCATAGCGAAATCTCTTGAAAAAAAATGACAAAACAATGTGGGTTTTAATTTACAAGTCTTGTTCTCTGCTTGCTCCTTTCACAAATTCGTTCCGAAATTCTTCATTCTCCGTGTAAGCAGCAGTTGTATGCCACCTCTGCCCATGCGACGTTTGATTTAATTCTACTTCTCTTGTCTTTTTCTCTTTTTGTTCCTCCACATTCCAACATGAGCCATTAATGCTTCTTCTTTCTTCCCCCTGTTAACTTGTTCAAGTCTATTATTTACTGTTAGTAGTAGTGCTCCATCGTTATATCTTTGGTGTAAATAAATCACAGGTCCAGGTAGCACATTGGACCCACCTAGGCACCGAACTCCTTCATCAATTGTCATGTGTGTGACTCTGTGTACGATCGAGACCTAAAGCAGTACAAGAGGGACAACATCGTCTCCTTCATCGGGATCCATAGTTGGTATTAGTAGCCGCCTGTGCTCCGACGAAGGAGCAACAAACTCGTCGAGCATGTCAATGCTGAGGTCGTCCAACTTGGCCTCCACGAAGAGTACACCCTTCAATTCCCGTTGCACTTGATCTCCATATATCCTCCCATTTTCGTCCATCCCAAGCCGGTCGGCGAAGAGGTACAAAAGGCACCAAGTCTTTGCGCAGACCAGCTTTGAGAACCTCCGCAGAGAAGAAGTCAGAGTGATCATTTCCGCCGATGGTGGGCGGGCTGTAGAAGTAGATGGTGGCGCCCTTGACGAAGATGAAGACCGACAGCAAGGATAGCCGCCCAGCCCCAAATCCACCGCCACTAGGACTTCAAGGGATATATGAAGACCACCCAGGAGAAGATGAGAAAATGAGAGGAAGATTTGTTAAGTGATAAATAATAAAATCGGTTAAAATAATAATAAATAATTCATGTAGGACAAAAATTATCACATCGTCGTCGTTAAGTGTCACATCAGTCAAATCCGTCAAAAATGACAGAGCGTGTTAAAAATGGTAACAGAATAAAAGTTCGTGTATTTTCTTGTTAACGAAAAAAGTTTATGCTAAAAATAAGAAAAGATCCCAAGTTCATTTTTTTTTTTTGGCATTTACTCATTATAATATAATAATTATAATTTATAATATTGTAAATTATTTAAAAATTATATTGTATTAGAAAATAATAGTGATAATAAAAAATTTACGAGCAATATTTTATTTTTACATGACAAAAAACACGTGTAGAACTCCCTCAAATTTGTCCTTTTCCTATTGACCAAATAAAGGGAAAAAATTCTCTCCTTCAGAAATAGAACATTCCATACAGCTTGCTATTTACCAAACAAGATCCTAATCTTTGCGACTGGAAATTAATTAATTTCACCCACTTCCCCTAATTTGTTGAATTTATTATGAAGTCCTCGTGTTGCATATAATTCTCTTACCTATAAGATTCATTATACACATTATTTTGGTCTTACTAGTCTCTTTAAGCTCATGAAATAAAAGGAGGATTGAAGTTATTTTTTTTAAAAATATTGAACTCTTTTGAAAATTGCCGTTAATTTTATCTTTTTACCCTTCTAGTTTTTCAATCATAACAAAAATCATGAGTATATATAGTAGTAGTTGAAGAGGGAGGAAGATTAATAAGAAGTGTCAAAATAGAAGCACACCACATACGGTGAAGACTGAGGAGGGGAAGAGGAGTTGGTGATGGCGGATGGGGGAGATCAGCAGAGGGTGGAGGGTTCATGGAGTCCGGAGGAGGACGCGGCGCTGACGCGGCTACTGCAGCAGCATGGGCCACGCAACTGGACGCTCATCAGCGCGGGGATCCCCGGGAGGTCGGGAAAGTCGTGCCGGTTGCGGTGGTGCAACCAGCTCAGCCCCACCATCCACCACCGTCCCTTCACCGCCGAAGAGGACGCCACGATCGTCGCGGAGCACGCCCGGTACGGAAACAAGTGGGCCACCATCGCCCGCCTCCTTCCCGGCCGCACCGACAATGCCATCAACAACCACTGGAACTCCACACTCCGTCGCCTTCGCCGCGCGGCCGCCGCCGGATCCTCGGGTCGCTCTGCTTCGTCCTCCTCCCCGCCCCTCATCGCCACAGCCGCCCTTGAGGAGCCCGAAGCGGGATCACCGCCGAGGAAACGCTCCTACGTGAGGACCATGAGGTACGACGGTCCGTCGACCGACGTGAACGCTGCAGCGGAAGGAAAACTGTGGACGTCGCTGACTCTTAGCCTGCCGTGGCAGTGCGACGGCAGAGCGCATGAGGACGGAAGGGAAGTGTCGCGATGGTGGCAGGAGCAGACGAGCAGGTACTTGGTGTCGGTAATGCGGGAGATGATCGCGAAGGAAGTGAGAAGTTACCTGAGCAACCTCCCGTCGGCGGAAGACTTTCCCATCGTCATGAGCGTCGAGAAGGATGACACGGAATACGATACAAGATTTAGTTCCATCTGTTATTCATTAAATCTATTTTTTAATTAATGTCTTAGACTGAGAAGACGATACAAGAAATGTATTTGTTTTCAAATATTTCTTCTCTCTAAGTATATGTTAGGTTTGCTAAAATGTCTTATATTTAGTTATTTTTGATCGGATTGTAACTTGTAAGATGAAGAATGTTGTTGGGCTTGGAAAAGACAAACAATTTTCTGAATGCCTTTTACTAATTAATCCTTTCATAAGCCGAGGTACCTTGCAGGATCTATTCAAACTTCTAATAGCTCTTTGGTAATCTGAAAATATATTCAAAGGCTTAAGATTCATTTCCTTGGCTTTAAGAATACTTACCCAAATGAACCATATTTATGTCATAAAGGAGTTTTCAACCAATCTATGTCAATATTCCTTCGTTATCATACATCCGATAGATAAGGAACCACCTCAAGCAGCAAATAAATGCTCCAATAAATATTCAAAAAGAGAAAAGATCAAGCAGTCCTAAGACTTAACCAATATTCTCATCATGGAGACCAAGTCTTTAGGGATAAAAATATTTACTGAGTTAATTTCTTAATTTTGTTCTAGTCATTTATAAAACTTATAAGGCAACTTTATTTATTAGATAAAGATGGGGTAATAGACATCGGCAAGAAGAAGGAGATTCATTCAAGTCTTGCACTGCTATATATATTATATAGAATGAATGAGACAGACTTGTCATTGCAGATATATCTTCTCTTTTCTATCTTCTTCCTCAACCCTTTACCCTCTCCCTCTTCTATTCTTTGAGCAACCTAAACACTAGTCATCATAGGGCAGATGAAGAAATCATCTTCTATTCCCACGTAGGATTTAAAGGCATCTTCTCAGGGAGATACCAACCTCATTCCTAGTTCATCATCAACATGACATCGCCCATGGACTCGATCCTACGTCAAGGCCATGACAAATATGGTATTAGAGCCGATCATGAGAGAAGAATTCCAACAATAAGTGATGGCACTCCTTAAGTCTATGCAAGATGAACTAACACATAATAGAGTTGAAAGAGAAGTTCTTGCCACAAAACTGGAATCTTTAACCAAGGAGATTGAAGGAGCACGCCTCAACACTCGTCACCAAGAAGAGTCCAGCAACCAAGGAGCCAAGCGCTTGTATCGTCCAGAGGAGCCAAACCACCATCACAGAATCCCACAGGATCGCGAGTTAGACTCCATGATGATGGAGCGACGACAAGAAGAATCCTTGCTCGGCCTTCCTCCAAGAATGATCACTCAAGGGCCATTCCCACCACCACGACCACGATTCGAGTTTCCAGATTTGATGGTACGAGCGGCCCGGACTCGTGGCTCTCTTGCTGTGAGTATTTTTTTTAGGCATCATCAAGTGAATGACGATGAGAAACTGAAAATGGTGGCTTTTAATTTGGATGGGGAAGCGCAAATTTGGTTTCGCAACTTCGACAAAAGACATCTAGGGCTAGCATGGACTGCATTTTCTAAATATTTTTTTGTTCGATTCGGAAATCCAGATCCTAGTTATGAGTTTAGGGACATTACAAAGCTCACACAGATCTATTGCATGCAATGACCTTGGCACGTTTGTATGAGCACCACTACCAGTCGACTAAATCTACAACACCATCGAATCGGGGACCAATTCATGCTATACCTAGTTGGAGATTGCCCACCCGCACCTATTCAAACTCGGACATACAACAAGGCGAGCTTAGGGGCTATGTTTTCGTTGTGATGAAAAATGGTCACCATCCCATAAGTGCAAAAAATTATTCATGATCCAATTGGTGGAAGATGAAATTTGTGAAGCGCCAACCCAAGGAGAGGAACTTGATGAGCATCAACTTTCTTTGATGGCTATACAAGGAGTCAAACAACCCAAAACCATGCAGGTTACAAGCTATATTGAGACAATACCAGTAAGCATCCTACTGGATTCAGGAAGCTCACTGAACTTTATTAGTCAACGCTTGGCTAACAAATTACAACTGGCGACAAAAGATCGAGGATGATCACATAAGTGTGGCAGTGGCAAATAGAGTCTGTCTCACCCGAATTAAGCTCACACGACCCCTGGACTTAAGGTTGGGAAAATCACAAATACAAACAGAATTCTACATAGTACAACTTGGTGGCTTTGACATTGTTCTAGGCATCCAATGGTTGCAAACCTTAGGTCCTATTACTTGGGACTTCGAAGCCCTCTCCATGAAGTTTACATTGGATGGACAACTCGTATATTTACATGGGCATGAAGAAAAGATTAAAGCACCTCAACTTAATATGGTGTAGCCCTCACATACCTCAATCTCTTCACCCGAGCTCACTACCTTACTGCAGCAGTTCTCAACAAAATCCATTTTTGCTGAACCTAAAGGGCTGCCGCTAATTCGTCAACAAGAACATCACATATGTCTTATTTCTGGAACGCCTGTAGTTGCGGTAAGATCCTATCACTATCCCTTTTTTAAAAAAGATGAAATTGAAAGGCAATGTGCATCAATGATGGAGCAAGGGTTGATTCGACCAAGCAATTCCCCCTTCTCTGCACTCCTCTTATTGGTGAAGAAATCTGACAAGAGTTGGCGAGTGTGTGTTGACTATCGAGCTCTTAATGCTGTCACTGCAAAGGAAAAATTCCCAATTCCAGTTATTGACGAATTGCTGAATAAACTACATGGATCAAAATTCTTCACCAAACTTGATCTAAGAGCAGGATACCATCAAATCAGAATGGCCACCGAAGATATTGACAAAACGACTTTTCACACTCATCATGGACATTACGAATTCTTGGTAATGTCATTTGGACTTACTAATGCTCCTTCTACTTTCCAAGCTCTAATGAATGATCTTTTTCGTCCATGGTTGAAGCAATTTGTTCTTTTTTCTTTGATGATATACTAATTTACAACAAGTCATGGGCTGACCATATGCAACATTTGCGCAAAGTATTTGAACTTTTGCAGCAACGTACAATGCTTGTTTGTGAAGCAATCAAAGTGCACATTCCCTTCTACTTCAGTATGCTATTTAGGACACGTGATCTCTATTGATGGAGTAGCTACTAACCCATCCAGATTGAAGGTAGTAACTGATTGGCCCATTCCCAAGTCTCCCACCGAGCTCCGTTGATTTCTTGGCTTAGTTGGACATTACAAAAAATTTATACAAAATTATGAAAACATTACAGCTCCGCTCACCAACCTCCTTAAGAAAAACTCCTTCCGATGGACAGAAGCTGCTGATCATGCAATTAATCAACTCAAAAGAGCACTTACAACAGCACATATTTTAGCACTACTCGATTTCTCTAAATCTTTTATAATAGATTGTGATACAGCTGACCGAGGAGTGGGAGCAATTCTACATCAAGAAGGAAAACCAATTGCTTATTTCAACCGATGATTGGCAGAAAGACATTGCAATCTTCCAGCATATGAGAAAGAGCTCATCAGTCTAGCAGAAGCGGTGCACCACTGGACTATGTATCTATGGGGCCAATCCTTCACGATGAGAACTAATCACTATGCTCTTAAATTTCTTTTGGATCAATGCATTGTAACAGGGTCACAACAACATTGGATTTCCAAATACAATATAAGGCTGGGACACAAAACCAAGCTGCAGACGCCCTCTCAAGACGGAATCAAGATGAAGCTACAACAATGACCATTTCTCAGCCACTACCTTCATTGATGACATCAATAAAATTTGCGACTTTACAAAATCCAAAATCCAGAGAACACTTAGGCAGAATTAAGAATGAACCACAACCTTCCTTGTGGTCAGTACATGATGGGTTGATCTTCTATAAAACTAGAATTTTTATTCCACCTTCCAATGGCCTTCGAAACGAAATAATAAGTCTCGTACATGATGCAACCCATGAAGGATACCAGCGTACATTGCAACGTATCAAAGCAGAATTTTTTTGGGCAAACCTACGTCGAGAGGTGCAACAATATGTGCAATCTTGCCTTACTTGCCAATGACATAAATATGAACATTTGTTCCCTGTCGGTCTACTGCAACCACTTCCAATTCCCTTGCAAATATGGAGTGATGTGTTTATGGATTTTATTGACAGACTTCCCAATTTCAGTGGAAAAACTGTAATAATGGTTGTTGTAGATAGACTCTCTAAATATGCCCATTTCATCGCCTTGACACATCCTTATTCGGCAATAATAGTAGCTTGTGCTTATTTTGAAGGGATCTTTAAGTTAAATGGTTTACCTGAATCAATTGTAAGTGATCGTGACAAGGTCTTCACAAGTTCCTTTTGGCAAGAACTACTGCACCTCAGCGGCACCAAACTATGTTTTATCACCCTTACAGATGGCCAATCTAAAATTGTTAACACGAGCTTAGAAATGTATTTACGCCGTTTTACATCAGATAAACAAGGAAATCGGCTCGCTGGTTACCATGGGCAGAATATTGCTATAATACAACATTTCATTCGTCATTAAAAACTACACCATTTGAAGTTGTATATGGTCTTCCTCCTCCTCCTCGTCTACGTCCATATACAACTGGAGCAGCACGCCTAGAAGCAGTAGACATTGAACTCCATAGCAGGCATCAAGCAATCAACTTATTATGCAGCAGACTCCTTGAAGCACAACAGACTATGAAGTGATTTTACGATGCTAAACATCGTGACATACAATTCGAAGTGGGGGAAAAAGTACTATTGCGTCTCCAACCATATCGACAAGCTTCCTTGGCCAATAGACGTTCTCAGGAACTCGCTACTAAATTTTATGGACCATTTAATGTTAAGCAGTGCATTGGTAAAGTTGCTTATGAACTTGAACTTCCACTAACTTCTAAACTTCACCTAGTATTTCATGTCTCAACCCTTAAGAAATTTAAAGAAGGGGCACAAAATGTGGAGCCATTGTTACCATCCATCATAGATGAGAACTACATTCTACAACCACAAGCTATTTTGGATACTAGGAAATCACAAGGAGGAATGGAATTATTAGTTCATTAGTAGGGTATGTCACCATCTGAAGCATCTTGGCAATCATACATAGATTTCAGGTTTAGATTTCCCACCTTCAAGCTTGAGGACAAACTTATTCTTGAAGGGGAGGGTAATGTTATGCAACAACCTGGTCTTGATCAACCTAAAGATGGTCATCATCCGCTAGAAGCAATGGTAGATAATGAACCACCTCAAGCAGGAAATAAATGCTCGAAGAAATATTCAAGAAGAGAAAAGATCAAGCAGTCCTAAGACTTAACCACTATCCTCATCATGGAGACCAAGTCTTTAGGGATAAAAATATTTACTTAGTTACTTTCTTAATTTTGTTTCAATCATTTATAAGACTTAGTCATTGATAAGGCAACTTTATTTATTAGATAAAGATGGGGTAATAGACATCTGCAAGAAGAAGGAGATTTATTCAAGTCTTGCACTGCTATATATATTACATAGAATGAATGAGACATACATGTCAGATATATCTTCTCTTTTCTATCTTCTTCCTCAACCCTTTACCCTCTCCCTCTTCTATTTTTTGAGCAACCTAAACACTAGTCACCATAGGGAAGAAGAAGAAATCATCTTCTATTCCCTCGCAGGATTCAGAGGCATCTTCTCAAGGAGATACCAACCTCATTCCCAGTTCATCATCAACACGACATCGCTCGTGGACTTGATCCTACGCTGAGGCCATGACATATCTAAAACAGGCCTCCTTTCTTGAGCTTAACCATGCAGTATCAAAAGAAGTTTATACCTATTAAACTTTGGGAAAATACCTAAATATAGCATGTACTTTGGACTTTGTCTCAATTGTGGCCCGTAGTTTACTTTGTCTCAATTGTGGCCTGCCGTTTAATTAATTTCCGTCGGACGCTCCGTTAAGCTAATGATGTGGCATGCTGACATGTATAAAAAACTATTTTTTATTATGTTATTAACCCAATCGCCACGTGTTATTAATATTGGATCTCACTTTTTATATATTAAAGAGTGAGTCCCATCCTTTTAATGTTATAGAGTGGTCCTACCTCTCTCTCTCTCTCTGCCCCACCATCTTGTTCTTTCGTCGTCATCTCCTCCACCACCACCTTCTTCTTCTTCTTCTTCTCTCTTGCCAACCCGCCACAGCCACCTGCACCCGACCACCTCACTCTCTCTCTCTCTCTCTCTCTCTCTCTCTCTCTCACTACTAGAAAAATGGTCATCAGCAACGACTGATGCCGTTGCTGCGCCGTTGCTGAAGAGCATCAGCAACGGCCGAGCCGTTGCAATAGAGCCGTGACAAAAACTCTCGTTGCTGATAACTTAGCGACGTTTCAGCAACGGCCGCTCCGGCCGTCGCTAAAAATAGTATCAGCAACGGACACGGAGCCGTTGCTGATAACATTAATAGCAACGGCCGCTGAGTCCGTAGCAACGCCGTTAGTAAAATCCCGTCGCTAAGCCGTTGTTGTAGGTCATCAGCAACGACTTTCGATAAACTTTTAGCAACGGCTTTCCCACGGACGGCCGTGGGAAAGCCGTTGCTGATGATGTAAACCTGGTAACGAAAAATTTAAAAATTTAAATTTCCATTGATACATTATCAGATACATAACTAACACACCCATACACTCATACACACATTCATTCACACATCACAAACATACCAAGATATACATCAAAACAATTATATTTATATTGATAATTATCCACAATAGTATAAAAACAATTCAAATGCAAAATTGAAGTATCAATATCTAAGTAACAAAGTCAATATAAATTAAACAAGTTCAATATCTCAGTAACAAAGTCAATATAAACAAAATCTCACGATCACGATGGAGGATGGCCTGGATCATATGGCGGGGTCTGGAGTGCTTGAGTGTACACCGGCGTGGACTGACTCGAGGACGATGGATGAGATGATGCCGAAGAGATGCCTGCTTCGGGATGACCTGACATGTCGCGTAGCATAGCATGCATCTCCGCCATCATCTGACTCTGACGCGCGACCGTCTCCTCTAGAGTCCTTATTCTGCTACTATGATCATAACTGGATCTAGAGGTGGACGGCCGCTCACCAGCGACCGGAGGGGTCGGTGCCCCAAGTGGCCCTAGCACGGCTCGCACATGACCACTATCTGCGAAGCCATATACGCGGCCATGGTCCCAGCCACCTGCGGCCTCGACCCACGATGCTGCGTCAAAGTCCTCGGGGGTACCCCCGCGCTGCACCACCGTCTGGCTGTACGTCTCCTACTCGAGTTTGATTTTTTTTTAATATTTATCATAAAACTTAAATTATAAATATATAATGAATAATTTAAACAAATATATAATTACCACAATGTATGCAGCGCGGTTGTGGATGTACTCCCCCGTCCCATGTGCTCGACGGTGAGTCCGCTCAAACACCGCCATCGGGGAGGGTCGCTGGACAGTCCCGTCATCCGACACCGTCGTCTACATTTACAAAACACATACATTAATTAGTACACATAGTAACAAATAAAATATATAATTAAAAGATATACTTACCATACGGTTCGTGTGCACTGCAAATGCAACAGAGCCGCCGGTGTGACGCGCTGCTCCCCCCGACATGCGATTTCTAGCCGCATTCCGAGAAACCTCCTGCCATCGATCCGTCGACCATATTCCCACGAGCTGGTCCCATATATCCGGAGTAATCCAACCGGGGCCGTATCCTCGAGTCTCCGCGATGTTAGTGGTCCCAGCTCGGGCCATCGCCTGGGACCGAGCCTGCCCCAGCTGCCCGTTGTACCTTGCCCGAGAAATAGCCTCCCAGGCAGCGTAAATTAAGGGCCTCTGGTCCTCGGCCCATGTATAGCGAGCCTGCAAAATAATAATATCAGTACCAATATTAATCATCATGCATGTAAAAAAAATATTAATACGTGCCTCAAACTCGCGCCATAACATGTCGACGTGCTCGCTAGGCACGTGAGACCACGTAGGCCATGCCCCGTGCATGTATCATCGAATAGTAGAAGAAATGCTCCTCGACACTTTTTCTTGCTCGAACCTGCACAACAAAAATAAATTTTAATATTATATTATGATATAATGATTTTGTAATGATTCATAATTCATGATATATTACCGCTCCCCAATCACGCTAATCAATCTACGTGACTCTGTGGCTGGTGGAGGCTGCCACCTGTTCGGCCCGCGTGGCCGCCTGCGTCTGGATGTACTAGCCTCGGCAGTATCATCCGCATGAGGATCAGCAACGGGAGGATCAACAGCATGAGTAAGTGCTGGAGTCTCACCGATCGGAGACTCCGAAGCTCTCCTGCGCCGATAATCACGACCAGACATATCTGTCGAATGGACATATAATCAGATTATTGTATAAATAGTAGAGATGTATTTAATAAAATATATACTTTACAATTATTCCTCATCATCTGAATAATAGTCTTCGAATTCTTCCTCTTCTTCCTCTTCTTCCTCTTCTTCATCTTCTTCATCTCCAGCTTCCTCAATTTCATGATCGTCATCATCAACATATTCAACTTCTAATTGAATTGACATTGTGTCTGCTTCCTCGAGTATTGGAATAATACGATCTACAGCAGGAGGATCATCTTCTTGATAGAAACCATGTGTCATATCAGGTATCAGCTCATTTTCTCCTACTATCGGATCAATTTTTCCTCTACCTTTTGTCTTACAAACTACACGCCAATCCGCTCTATCTTTATTTCGAGCCGGATACTTCGCGTAATATACTTGTTCGGCTTGTGATGCCAATATAAAAGGCTCATTTGCTGCCAATTTCGATTTGTAATTAACCTCAACAAGTTTGTATTTTGGATGAACTTTCAGCTGCGGTGTTCTTTACTTTTTTCTTCAGACGATTCATGTATCTTTCAAATAAGTACATCCACCGATAGGAATCGACGATGACAATCAAAGAATGAGATTTTTCGTCCGTTCTGAAGACTGATTGATTTAGAGTGTTCCATACAATACGGACAAGAGAGTCGGCCGTGAGTGCTCCAACCCGACAACATGCCGTACGCCGGGAAATCATTGATTGTCCACAAGACCGCGGCCTTTAAATTGAAGTTTTGCTTCCGATGACAATCATAAGTGACAGCTCCCTCAGTCCACAATGTTTTCAATTCATCTATCAAGGGTCTGAGAAATATGTCAATTTCTTTTCGCGGACCCTTAGGACCTAGAATAATCATCGAAAGATAAATAAATTCATCTTTGATGCACATTGACGGTGGAAAATTATAAACTGTCAGCAGCACTGGCCAAACTGAATAAGGAGTTGCAGAATGTCCAAACGGATTAAAACCATCTGTGCACAATCCCAATCTGATATTTCTAGTATCCCTAGCAAATGAAGGATAACATGTATCCAAATGTTTCCATGCTTCACTGTCAGATGGATGAGTCATTACTGTATCATCACGACTTCTTGCATGCCAACTCATGTAGGGGGCTGTCTTTTCCGACATGAATAATCTTTGAAGTCTCGGTGTTAGTGGAAAATACCGAAGCACCTTAAACGAGATATTTTTCTGTCGGACCGATTTCTTCTCCTTGTAACGAGGATGCTGACATACAGGGCATTTATCCAACTGCACATTTTCTTTATAATATAAAATGCAGTTATTTTGGCACGCGTGTATTTTTTCGTACCCAAGCCCCAATTTTCTCATTAGCTTTTTAGTCTTATAAAAAGTTGGCTCAAACTTATTATCAGTAGGCAACATTCCATTAATCAATCCAGCAATCCGATCATATGCAACTCCGCTGATATTACAATCGGCCTTGATGTTTAAGAGCTGTGTCAATTCTGAAAACCTAGTGTATTTAGGACAATTCTCATACAAAGGTTCATCGGCAGCTTTCAACATCTCGTAAAATTCTGCAGCTTCTTTATTCGGTAATTCAATCTCGTAAAACCACTGTAGTATCTGGTGGGACTGATGTCTGAAGAACTGGCCGATCAACATTATCATTCAGGTGGAATTGACCCCCAAGACTATCAAGTATCATCGTTCTATAGGGATTACATTGACTAGATGAAGAAGCACCAGCAGAGGAAGATTCACCATATGTCTGAACGACAGGATTGCTCGACGTCCCGACTTCGCGTGACTCCCCGTGACAAGTCCATAGAAAATATCTTGGTACAAATCCTTTGGTATATAAATGCAGAGTGACAGTCTCCCGATCCAAAAATCGTCCATTTGCACAAATGCGGCACAGACATCGGATTTGATCACCCATGCTAACGAAATTCCGATTCGAATAGGCGAAATTTAGGAAGTACGTTACGCCTAATCGAAACTCATTCGTTAAAGCTCCCCGATCAAGACGTCAGTACATCCAACTTCGATCAGCCGACATGATTCTGTCAATCAATGACAATTTCTTTGGTTAATGTCTTTAGGTGAGATTGTCCTATTCCATTCAGGATTTATGTTATTTGAACTGCACTTACGTTTTTATTTTAACTGTTAACTAATTATTCTAAATTTCGGCAGCATCTCCCTATAGTTCTCCGAATACGCATATCATCTGGGCGCGTATCGGAGAACAAGAGAGATGTTGCCAAAATTTAGAATAATTAGTTAACAGTTAAAATAAAAACGTAAGTGCAGTACAAATAACTATATTCCCAAATTGTCCAATCAGGGACAATTCAAGAATTGTACATCGTATAAAAGATCATCTACTTCTTTTACACGAACATACAATCCCCGAACGGATCTAAGGTTTTGCTAAATCATATCCGACTCGTCGATGCGTACGTGAAACATATGAACTCGTCGGATGCATGATTATTTTCTAAATGTTTCGAGACCGTTCGAGTCCATATTGGACGATTCCGACGCGCGTCCGAAGTGGATGATTTCGGCGCGCGTCCGATGTGGACGATTCCGGCGCGCGTCCGAAGTGGACGATTCCGGCGCGCGTCCGAAGTGGACGATACCGGCGCACGTCCGAAGTGGACGATTCCGGCGCGTCCGAAGTGGACGATACCGGCGCGCGTCCGAAGTGGACGATTTCGGCGCGCGTCTGAAGTGGACGATTCCGGCGCGCGTCCGAAGTGGACGATTCCGACACGCGTCCGAAGTGGACAATTCCGAAATTAATCTAAACCCCAATAATTAATCTTACAAATTAAACAATTAATTTAAATAATTAATTAACAATTATAAAACAATAAAACAATTATACAACAAAAAATAATTAATTTAAATAATAATTAAATAATCTACCAATTTCCCGGCGCCGGAGTCAGGTGGACTCCGGCGCCGACGTACAGTGGCCGGACACACTGTCCGGCCACTGTACAAGGTCCGGCGGCGGCCATCGGCCGACCGCCGCCGGCCATCGGCCGACCGCCGCCGGCCGAAACCCTAGAAATAGGGTTTCGGTCGGATTAATTCCCGCCGGCCGCCACGGGAAGAGACGGCCGGCCGGCGAGGCATACCTCAACAAGTCGGCAGCAGCGAGGGAGGCGAGAGCAGGAGCGGCAGCGTCGGCGTCGGCAGCGTCGGCAGCGGTGGCGAGAGCGAGAGCAGGAGCGGCGGCGGCAGCAGCGGGAGGAAGAAGGGTCGGGCGCGACTGGTGCCCTATTTAAACTTATTAGCAACGGCTCACTCGCCCGTTAGAAAGCCGTTGCTAATAAGTTATCATCAGCAACGACTCACTTGTCCGTTAGCACGCCGTTGCTGATAATTAAAATATCAGCAACTGCTTGCCTTTCCGTCAGAAAACCGTTGCGGATAATTAAAATAATCCGCAACGGCTTGCGTGTCCGTTAGAACGCCGTTGCAGATACAAATATCTGCAACGGCTCGGGCGGCCGTAAGAATGCCGTTGCAAATAGCAACGGCTTGAGCGACCGTTGCTGAAGACCAAGTTTCTAGTAGTGTCTCTCTCTCCCTCTCTCTCCACTGAAAATATTTGAGTTTGTGTCCGTCAACAACCTACTTCAAACGTCAATAACCTATGCATTAAAAACCACGGCGGCGATGGAGCACTGGAATCTGGCATCGTGGGCACTTCTCGAAGCTGAACAAATCGAAGGCCGCCGAGAGAGGGCCGACGTAGAACTTGAGGTCGTCTCCGTTCCGCACCACCTCGTTTACCCCAAACCAAAACTAGAGCACCTGCATGTTGACGCCTTGCAGGTTGGTCAGCGATCCGGCGCCCACCGTGCCCGTGACCTTCTTCTTGTACCTTAGTAGGTAGCTCCCGACGACCTTGAACTCGAACTCGCACTCGCCGCTCACGTACACCTCAAAGCTACCATCTTGGTGCAACACATAGCTCTGCGCGCCCTTGGGAAGCAGATGTTGTCGTCGAGCGGTGGGTCCTTCGCTCTTCACCAAGCCTACTCCAAAGTTGTCCCTGTGATTGCTCGATACAGAATCGATCCCTGCAAGAGATAACACTAGTGCAGGTCCGGCAGTGCAAGTCACGAGCGACGAGAGAGAAGTTCGCCCTTAAGTCTGTCGAGAAGTGCCTGCTCGCCGACATCGTCGATCGTGAGTGAGGGAGCAAACCAAGCTATCAGGGGAGGAACGAAGGATACGACGCCGACGACTAGCTGTCCTGAGATGAAAGGTCACTACTAGAATATACCACATCAGCAACGGGTATCAGCGACGGCCGCCAGGGCCGTCAGAATTATTCACGGCTTTGCGTCGGCCCCGTCGGTCGTGGCTCATGTAACCAAATCATTTGCGGCACTCATACGACCGACCTTAGCCGTCGCTCATAGATCATGGCGTGCAGGGCACGCGAAATAAAATAATTCTTAGCCACGGCTTAGCGGGGGCGCCGTTGCCGTTGGTGATGAGTGTAATCGGGCACGCAAAATAAAATAGGTTAGTAGCGACGGCTACAATACCCCGTCGGTGATATGAGTAAGTCATTAGCAATGGCTGGCTGGGGCCATCGCTTATTATTTAATGCCACGAATGCAGCGCGAATATAAAACACTCTTAACCGACGGCTAATAGAGAGCTGTCGATGGTAATAAAATTACAGATCCACGGGTTTTTGACGGCCGATGCGCCGTCGGTGAAAATTATTTTTATTTGCGTTTGCGCCCGACCCTTCCTCTTTCTTCTCTGCTCGCCGCTGTCGCCGTTGTCACCGTCGTCCGTCGTTGTCGGGTTGCCGCAGAGTCGCTGCCTGTTGTCGCCGCCGATGAACCTCCCCCTTCCGGTATGCTTCCTCTCCTCCTCCGTTCATTCCCTATTTCCGTTCGCCACCCTCTCCGCGCTGGCGTCGACCCGGCCGGCCCTCTCCGCGCTGGCGTCGACCCGGCCGGCCCTCTCCACGCCGGCATCGACCCAGCGGTTCATCTTCGCGTCGGGCTCAACCCGGCCGGCGCCGCATTGGGGCCGATTACCATCGGCCCCAATGCTTCGGGTGGCAGTAGCCGACAGTGATGTCGGCTACTGCTTGATTAGGGTTTAATTACCCTAATCAAGTAAGATTAGGGTAATTAATGCCTAATCAAACTGTGATTAGGGTAATCATAATTTGATTAGATTTTTTTATTATTATTGTTAATGATTAGAAATTAATTGTTAATGATTAGAAATTAATTGTTAATAATTAGAAATTAATTGTTAATTAGGTTAATTATTAGTTTAATATTAATTAATTAGTCGCGCGGAATCATCCACTAAGGACTCGCGCCGAAATCGTCCACTGTGGACTCGTGGCCAAATCGTCCACTTTGGACTCGTCGTCAAATCGTCCTTGGTGGACTTGCGCCGAAATCATCCACAATGGATGAACTCATGCCGGAATCGTCCACTTTAGACTCGCACCGGCATCCATAATGTTAGAAAAAAATCAAGACAAGTTGATACGTTTCACGTACGATCGACGAGTCAAGTTTTAATTTTACAAAACCTTAGATCCGTTCGGGGGTTGTATGTCCGTGTAAACGAAGTTAATGATCTTTTATACGACGTACAACCCTTGAATTGTCCCTAATTGGACAATTTGGGCACATAGTTATTTATATTGCACTTAGTTTATTTTTTTTAGTCATTAACTTCATTTTTAAATTTTGGCTTGTATCTCCCTTGTTCTCCGATACGCGCCCAGATGATATGCATATTCGGAGAATTGTAGGGAGATGCTGCCGAAATTTAGAATGAAGTTAATGACTAAAAAAAATACTAAGTGCAATATGAATAACATGAATCCCGAATGGAATATGACCATCCCACCTAAAGACATTACCTAAAGATATTGCAAACTTTTTTACAGAACATGTCGGACGATCGAAGTTGGATGTACCGACGAATTCATCGTGGAGCTACAACGGATGAATTTCAAGTAGACGTAACTTACTTCTTAAATTTTGCCTACTCGAATGAAAAATTTCTTAGTGGTGATAAAATCCGATGTCCGTGCCGGAAATATTCGAACATAAGATTTTTGGACTGAGAAACTATCACACTGCATCTGTATACAAAAGGATTCACACCAAGATATTTTGTATGGAATTGTCATGGGGAGTCACGTTAAGTCGGAACGACGAGCAATCCTGTTGTCCAAACTCATGGTGAATCTTCTTCTACTGGTGAATCTTCTCATGGTGAATAATGATTCTAGATAGTCTTGTAGGACAATTCCATTTAAATGATAATATTAAGTCAGTTACTGAGATGGTAGTGCCACCAGATACTATGACAGTTGAAGTCACTGAAGAACAACCTGCGATACAGATTGAATTGCCGAATAAGGAGGCTGCAAAATTTTACGAGATGTTGAAAGCTGACGATGAACCATTGTATGAGAATTGTCCTAATTATACAAGATTTTCGGCAATGACACAACTCCTGAACATCAAGTCCGATTGTAATATTAGCGGGGTTGTGTTTGATTGGATTGCAGGCTTTATCAATGGTACGCTACCTCCAAATAACAAGTTTGAGCCAACCTTTTATAAGACAAAAAAGTTGATGAGGAAATCAGGGCTTGGGTATGAAAAGATACACGCGTGCTCAAATAACTGCATTTTATATTATAAAAAAAATGCACAGTTAGAGCAATGCCCGGTATGTGAACATCCTCGTTACAAGGAGAAGAAATCGGTCCGACAAAAATAATAATTTTTTTTTGCAGGCTCATTATACATGGCCGGAGGACCAGACCACTATTGTGGAGGCTGCATGGGAGCGTGTTGCCCGTGCTCGCTATAATGGGCTGCTTCAGCATGCCCGTCAGACCGTGATGAGACAGCTGGGGGCCACACAAATAGGGCAGACTCGGGGACACGCCCTCGAGTGGATTCCTAGCCCTGTGTGGGACCAGCTCGTTGAGCGGTGGGACACTCCTGAGTGGCAGGAGGTCTCCCGGACTGCGTCGAGAAACCGAATGTCCGTGGGGGATGGCACGGGCGCGCGCCACACTGGTGGCTCCATCTCTTTTGCGGTTCATGAGCGTCGTTTGGTATGTATAATTTAATTATTTTTAATTAAATTATATTGTGTATAATGATATTAGTGTATTTGTTTTCTAATGTAAGACGCGAGTGGCGGAGGACGGCACCGTCCAACGCCTGTCGATGATGGAGGTGTTTGAGCGCACCCACCGTCGTCGACGAGGAGCGGGGGACTACGTTGATAGTAGAGCCTCGTATATAATGGTAAGTATTTATATATTGTCTATTTGATTTACACTATTTTTATTTATAGTTTATATATACTTAAAATATAAACATGTGTAGGAAACTTACACGAGGACTGTGATTGAGCATGGAGGCACACTGGAGGAGTTTGATGCAGGAGTTTGGGTGGAGGCCGCAGGTGGCTGGGAGCACGACCGTGTTTATGGCTTTGCAGACAGTGGTCATGCATGCGTCGTGCTTAGGCCACTTGAGGCACCGACCCCTCCGACTGCGGGTGAGCGGCCCTCGTCATCCCGAGCGCAGGACCAGAGCCGGATAGCGGCCATGGAGTCGAAGCTCACCCAGTAGAGACAGGTGATGGAGGAGCAAAGGTTGGAGATGCAGGATCAGAGGCGGGCGAATGACGAGTTGAGACAGACTATCCAGAATATGCAGACACTCGTCACTCAGATTGCGTCTCATGCTGGCCTTCTACCGATGATGTCGCACCATCATCCTCCTCGACCCAATCGATGCTCCCGGCCCAGTTGTTGTCGACTCCACCGCCTCCACCGCCGTCGTGAGATTTTGATTAATTGTATTTTATTTATATTTTGATACTTGGATATATTTTGAAACTTGGATATATAGATGATATTTTGATAATTGTTTGCTTCCGGTTTGAGGCTGAGATTGATGATATTTATGTAAAACTTGTATGTTTGGTTTCAAATGCATGTGTATGATGTTTTCTGATTGTAATATATGATTGAAAATAGGTTGTAGTCGATATATCATTATATACAGGAATTTACAAAATTTTTAGTTTTTTCAATTACAGGATAACATCTTTAGCCACGGTTTACCCACGGTTAATCGTCGCTAAGCCGTGGCTGAAAGCATATCGTAAATGGCTGATGGCCTGGGCAGGACCAAATATCACGGTTGCTAATAGTATCACCGACGGCTTATAGCCATGGCTGATGGTTGTATCAGTGACAGCGCCTAGAGCCGTCATTGATGATTTTAAATCAGTGACAGCCCACGAGGCTGTCGCTGATGATTACGTGTGACGGTCGAGCTTGGTCGTCACAACACATCTGAGACGCGCACATCAGTGACGGTTCTTTGCCACAGTTGACGCCGTCCGTGATATTCATCATCGACGGTTCAGCCATGGTATTAGCCGTCGCTGATGACCACAATTCTAGTAGTGGATGGAGAAGGGGTGGCCGGGTGCAGGTGGCTGTGGCGGGTTGGCGAGAGAGAAGAAGAAGAAGGAGGAGGTGGTGGTGGAGGAGATGACGGCGGAAGAAGAAGAAGAGAGAGAGAGAGAGAGAGAGAGAGAGAGAGAGAGAGAGAGAGGGAGGGGTGGGATCATTCTATAATATTAAAAAGATGGGACCCACTCTTTAATATAAAAAAAGTGGGACCCAATATTAATAACACGTGAAGATTGGGTTAATAACATAATAAAAAATAAGTTTTTATACATGTCAGCATGCCATGTCATCGGCTTAACGGAGCATCTGACGAAAATTAAACGACATGCCACAATTGAAACAAATGTCTTAGTACGTCTACACAATTGAGATAAAGTAAACTACGGGTCACAATTAAGAAAAAGTCTAAAGTACATACTATATTGAGGTATTTTCCCTTAAACTTTTCAGTAATAACAGCTTCCTGTTTCAATAATTGGCTATCTTGTCTTAATAAAGAATCTTCCATCTCCACTATCTTCTGCAATAATTGGCTATCTTGTCTTAATAAAGAATCTTCCATCTCCACTATCTTCTCCTCATTGTATTTGACATCATTAATACAACTATTTACACTTCTCATAACACTGAACTCAGTTATTACTATGTACACCATAGTATTAAAACCAAAACCCTTCTTTCTAGAGCAATATTCGTTCTTGTTTTTCGAGATGAACCAGTGCCATGCAGCAATGCATCCAATTAGTTCATTTCTCATCTTTTTCCACAATATTCTGCCTTCCTCTAACCATTAACACTATGATACTTCCTTTAATTCAAATTTGTATTCAGGAATAGTTTCCAGCTTAATGGTTCTAGTGTTTCATTTAAAAATTTCTATTTAGAAATTCAGGAAGAAAGCATCACTACAGGAAAAGCAATGATTGACAGCGGATTAAAATTGGCGCCAGTCATTAGAGCCTGTTTTAATATATATAATTAGACATGATTTAATTAATTTGATTAAACCAACGCTAATGGCGAGCGCTTGTTATTATTTTTTATTTCATTTTTTTCGCACCCACTTCATTTTGCCTTTCCCACACTAGTAAAATTTTTCCTGCACTTGCGAAAATTTTACTTTTCTCCGCACCCGCAGACATACTTCACCTCGTCTCCATGATCACCTCAGGAAACCCCTGTCCTCATCTCTTTCGAAAACCCTAAACCCCTTTTTTCTCCATTCACCGCCTTCATTTCCCTGATCTAAACCATAGTTCGCAGATATTATCCATGCCAAGCTCACCATTTCGCCATTGTACGTTCAACTTCCTTGTTCCATTCCATTCTTCGCCAATCTAAACTCTACTTTGTGGATCTGCAAGCAAATATATTTTTTCGGTCTGTGCAGCCGATCTACAAGCATGTATGATTTTTCGCTGCCATTTCGCCAATCGAGGTGGGTTTGTCCAGGTGCAATCAAGTCAGTCAATATATTATTCTATCTAAATTAATAGAGGTTCTAGATATTAATGTTTCATGTTGCTAAAGCATTTCATTAGGTCACGATAAGACATTAATAGAGAAACATTAATATATACTATATCTGGGTATTAATTACTTGGCGCCATTATTAATGGTGCTCGGTATTAATTACCCGACGCCATTAATGAATGGCGCTCGGTACTAATTACCCGGTGCCATTATTAATGGTGCCCGGTACTAATTACCCAACACCATTAGTTAATGACGCCATGTATTAAATCAGGGATTTAACCCCTATTATAATGGATTACCCCAATCTAATCAGATTAAATATCGGTTTTCACCTAAAAAATGGTGCATTAAAGTGGTGCTCCGGTTTCTCCGAACCGGCTCTTCGAGCTACGCCAGTTCATAAAACACATTCACATTTTAATTTTTACCTTACAACCGACGCTCTTTAATGCGTTTGCAAAATTATTTAGACTTCAATTTAATGCTGATTTTCCCTTAAATAAGCGTCGGTTTACGTTAACATTGTTGTATTGTATCCTTTTGCTACTTTCCTAAAGGCCTCCTCCGACTCATGAGTCAGCGCTAGTGTGTTCTTTGCCGACGTGCTCAAACTTGGAGTTTCGAAACACAACACCACTCCTCATCCCTTAAGCAATCTGAATCGAGTGCTCTCGTCATCATTTTTTGCATGTCTTAAAGAAACCAATAACTCCAAGATCAATATTTTTGAACGTAGCAACATGCAACATCGAGCGGCCAGCGTATGTGCACGTCTTTCTTCTAAATTTTGCATCAACTTATGACGGAGCCCATTACCTATGGTGAAAATGCATTATCATTTCAGTGAGGGGTAGTTCCTTCAAAGGGAAAATGTGGCTGCTTTCCTTGCTAATATGTTTCAAGATGCAATCGAACATCGACACCTTAATTTGGCGGCAGAGAAGACTCCCTAGTGAACGATTTCTCATAACCACCCTTAAATTCGAGGACTGCTACCGCCCCCTCCTAAATGGACGATTTATATTATTTGTCCATGTGGATATAGTGCACTTTGTACCAATGCAGTCCATTAAACATTTGAATCCTACTAGGATCATGCATATAATTATAGCTCATAACATCCTTCCCAAAGCTGGTCATTTTAATGAGGTCAACAATGTAGCTTTAGGATACTCTTTTATGCCTTGACCTCCTAGATCATAAATGTTCTTGATATCATTTAATTACATTGATGAGGTCCATGTGTCATCTAGGAAAGCTCTTCCGTTCGCCTCTATCGTTTCTTACTTTATCGACCTTGCTGGGGTGAACCGCTCTCGATATGAAATTGAGTTTGCTCTGGCGCCAATTGACACCGTGACCCTCACTCGTATGAATATTTTGGCAGATTAGCGAGGGAAGAGAGTCAGGGTAGCACCTCCTTCTGATGATGATGACAACGACGTTGGGGATGATGATGACAACACGATGATGATGCTCGCAGTGATGGTGACGATGCTGCAGTGCGCGTCTTATGGCACTCGTATTGATGATCTTTCCATTGAGATCTCAATGCTTTGACATGATCAGAATGCTCTTGCTCATCATATATATGGGCCTTTTAAAGTCGAACTATGAAACTTTACATGCTCAGTACAAGAGCGAATACAAGGATTTAGATCATCGTTTGCATGAATCGAGTGATTGTTTTGGTACTTTGTATTTTAAGCAACGTGATTGCTCTCCTGGACACGGAGTATATATTTACAGTGTTGTTTGATGTTTGTGGCATGTGGAATTTCGTACTATGGATTTGACTTTCAATAAAACAATCAATCTATTGTTGGTTTGATGCTTGCCGCCTTCTTTCCTGCTTCTTCTTTCTCTGCCGACGCCTGTCGCCGTCTTCGTCGCGCCTAACACCGCCGATGCTTGCCGCCGTCTTCCATTTCCAGAAATTAGCTCGATCCCCTCTTCTCTTCTCCTTTAATTACTAGGGCCGGCCGCCGGACGACGGACGTCGAACCAATGTCCAATGTCCAATGTCGGACACTGGACAACGGCGCTGGAACAATGTTTTAGATTAATTTTTCATGTTTTAGGTTAATTTTTCATGTTTAGATTAATCTAGGTTAAATGTTTAATATTTAATGTTTAGATTTATTTTAATGTGAATTAGATTTAAATTTAGTTTTAGATTATATCTATTAATTAATTTTAGTTTAGATTAATTTTAATATTAATATTTAGATTTAGATTAATTAGAATCGTCCACTTTGAACTCACGCTCGAATCGTCCACTTTGGACTCGTGTCAGAATCGTCCACCGTAGACTCGAACCGGCATCGAAAAATTTAGAAAATAATCATCCATCCGACGAGTTGATACGTTTCACGTACGTATCAACGAGTCGGATATGATTTAGCAAAACCTAAGATCCGTTCGGGGGTTGTATGTTCGTGTAAAAGAAGTAGATGATCTTTTATACGATATACAACCCTTGAATTATCCCTAATTGGACAATTTGGGAACATACATATTTGTATTGCACTTAGTTTTTGTTGAGTGAAATGACACACTAGAGGGGGGAGGGTGAATAGTGTGTTTACTAATCTTTTCGCCTAATTCCGGTTTTAATCATTTAGTCAATTACTTAGGCAATTAAAAATTTTAATAACAAGCGGAAGCAAAGTAAATATGCTAATTATGCAAACGCAAGAGGAAGCAATGCAAACATAGTGATTTATAGTGGTTCGGCCTTAATGCCTACTCCACTAGCTAAGCACCCCGCTTAGGATTTCCAAACTAAGTTTACTAGATTAAATTGATTCCCTTACACAGAGGACTTTGACTCGAAGAGTCTCACTCTCAATCTAAGGCACTTCGACACCCGGAAGTCACCGCCTTCTTACCGAGAGCACTCTTCCACCTCAACCCTAAGGGATAACTCAACTAATCCTAGTAAACTACGTTTACACAAGTGGCTTTGAGTCAGGAGTTTTATGTTGGTGAAATGACCACACTAGAGGGGGATGAATAGTGTGTTAACTAATCTTATCGCCTAATTCCGGTTTTAATCGTTTGTTGATTTGTTAGGCTAAGCCCGATATTGATAGCAAGCGAAAGCAATAAATATGAAGCAATTAACACAAAACAATATATCAATGCTAACACAATTATTTATAATGGTTAAGCCCCAATGCCTACTCCACTACCTAAGCACCCCGCTTAGGATTTCCAAACTAAGTTTACTAGATTATATCATTTCCTTACAATGAGGACTTTACACTGGAAAGTCTTCGCTCTTGAACCGAAGGCATTTCCACACCAGGAAGTATCCCGCCTTCCTACTGAGAGCACTCTCCCACGTCAACCTAAGGGACAACTCAACTAATCATAGTAAACTAAGTTTACAATGGTGGATTTAAGACTTAACACCAAGGCAACCACCAACTCAATCAACCTAGCACACTGGGTTTACACAAACTCACATACAATGAAATAACAAGAAAATACAACACAAAATGGAGCAATAAATCAAAAAATAAAGTATTTAGCTCCACAACAAGATTCCTAGCTTTCTCTTGATGCCTTTGATGATGAAACAATGAAGGTAAGGCTCAATCAAAGAGATGAAAGGTTCAAGCTAGGGTTTTCACCAGATTGGCTCAATGAGGGCTTAGGATTGATCAAAAGAATGTCTCAAAAGTAGTAGAAGTGATCAAGATAGTGAAGGATGGCTCTAATGGCTTCCTATTTATAAGCCATGAAGAGAAGAGAGAGCTCCCTCTTCCCAACGGGCGAATTTTTGCCCGTTACCGACCGCCGGTCGCTTATTCGATCGATCGTCGGTCGACCGACCAAGCGACCGCCCGAGCGATCGGAGCATTCTGCCCGTTCTGGGCAACGTTCGGTCGACCGAACTTGGGCAAGGCAGTTTGGTTAGGCTGGATTTTCTGCTCGTTTGGATTCCGTCTTTGCAAAGTCTACTTACATAATATTTACTAACTTTAAGTTAAAATAACTTTAAAACATAAATGTTATATAAGGATTACCTCCCATTTGGATTCAATAAAAATATCTAAAAAATCAAAATCCTTAAGAATCAAAATCTAATTTTTGGGGTTTAGTACAAATTTTCGAAAAATAGAAATTTTCTAATCTCCCGGGTAAAATATGGGTATGCTAAAGGCTTCCAAAAATTCCTTTAAAATATCTCATTATCTAGTTTTTACCTAAGGAACAATTACCGCCATTTTTTGTGTCAAGAAAATGTCTAGGATATGTAGCCCTCCAAGGAGTTCCCTAGGCTTAGTGAATTTCAGGGCGATTTTCGAGTTTTCATGTTTTGGGGTTCAGATTTGGTTTTTGGGTTCCTTGCATCATAAAGAGGATTACATCACATTCTAGACATCCTAAACCTAAACTCTAACTTCATGAAGAATCCCGAGCGTCGACGAGCGTCCTTACCGATTTCTCTGATTTTTTTTATTTTTCCGATCGGGGACGTCGTGCGCTAACCGACTTGGAACCTGAAAGATTTCTCAATGAATCATTAGTTCCATGTTTGTTATAATCAAAACTGAGATTAAGTCCAGGGTAGAAAACCTTAGGCCAACATTTTACCTTGTGTATCTTATCTGTGATGTTTGTTTTTTTTGTGAGGGTTAGTAGAATCGCTCACTGAGTTCTTTGAACTCACCCATTGTCGTTGTTTTGTTTTGTAGAGCCTGACCAGTGAGGTGGGCTGGAGCACTTGGCGCAGCTGGAGGGCAGAGGAGCCACATGATTTCATAGCAGTCCTAGTTAAGGGTCGTAGTCGAGTCTGTAGTAGGTTGTCATGCACTATTATTTTGGTATTTGGAGTTGTAGTCCCGTGGGGACATTCATGTTTTTATTCAATCTTTTATTTGTTAAAATAACTATTGCTCTTCGATTTATTTATTTCCACACTTGAGTTATTTATTTAAAACCTTGCTATTTTGAAATGAAAATTTATTTTGGTTCTTTTTATTAATAAAAGTTATTATTTATTCCGCTATTTTATGAGTTGGCGTGTGCATGGGTTAGGCTACGGGGTATAGGCACGTATACCCTAGCTGGTCACGTGACCCTGAACTTGGGGTGTGACAAAAGCAATGTCCATTAAACTTCTTTTCATTTTTTCTATGGACATGAGATTTATCATTAGAATGCTTGACATGTGAACTATGATGAGCATGAGAATTCTTAAAGGAAATTTTTTTCTTTTGAGGTGTCCTAAATGAGACATTTTGATTTTTAGAATTAAAAGAAGAAGTATTAACTTAATTTCCTACTCAATATCAATATCTCATTTTTCAAATAATTCATGGATTTATGCAATGCATGCAATTGAGATTTTAACATGTTATTTTCAATTTTCAACTTTTCATTCTCATTTTTGAAATAATTATTCCTAAACTTCAATCTAGCTTTCAAATCCACATTTTCATTTTTCAAAGCTTTAGCTCAAGGTTCAATGTATCATGGAAATAATCAATAGAATTAGTTTTTAATTTGTCATTTTCTAATTCTAAGGCATGCACATGTGAGCTAAGTTCTAAATTTTCTTTCTTCAATTTTTTGTTTTCCTTATTCTTTTTAACTAGCAAGGTATACACTTTCTTATATTCACTTATTAACTCATCATATGGCATATCATGTCAACTAGAAGAGCTAGTACTATCATTATCATTATCATGACTAGGTGAAGAAGAAAGTACTTCATTATTTGCTAGAGGATGCTTCAAGTGAATGAGAGGTGGAGGTGGAAGCACTTGACCTCTTACTTGATTTGTTCTTCATGCTAGTGTAATTTTTCTTCACATGTCTTTTTTCTTTAAATACATGGTAAATTACCTTTCTTTTTCGGCTCTTGGAGTTGCTTCTTTGACTAGAAGAGCTATGGGCATCAAAACCAAGGGTAGGCGTAGGTGAATGACCATTGTCATCACTACCTTCATTCGAAGTATCAATCTATTCGGTCTTGGCATAATCATATAAAATATTTAAACAAGCCCATAAATCAAAAGCCGTAGAACAATGCTTGACTTTTTCAAAAAATTTATTTGGTAAGGCACAAAATATGCAATTCATGGCATCTCCATTAAATTGAAACATTTCTTTGTCTTGTTCACTCCAATCATGCATGTCAACCTTAGGATAAATGTATTCAAATTTCAACAGGTTATAAACTCTGAAACCTCCTAGTCTTTAAGAAGGAGTACATCCTAGACTTCCAAAGACCAAAGATTAATTCATCGAACCTATGAGGTGTGAAAACAACCGACTTTAGTACCATTCTCGGATCTAGGCAAGATGTAGAAGAGATGGTGAAATCTCAAGCTACGAACCCTCTCTGATACCAAACGGTGCTAAAATGGCCTACACTAGATGGGGGTGAATAGTGTGTTAACTAAAACTTTAAGCCTAATTCCGGTTTTAATCATTTCTTGATTGTTTTAGGCAAATCACAATCTAATAGTAAGCGGAAGCAAGATAAATAACAAGTAATTAAACACGCATAAGAGCAATGCTAACACAATAATTTTATAGTAGTTCAGCTCCAATGCCTACTCTACTACCTAAGCTCCCCGCTTAGAATTTCAAAACTTAGCTTTATTAAATTATATCATTTCTCTTACAATGAGGACCTTTTACACAAAGAATCTCCGCTCTCAACCTAAGGCACTTCCACACCCGGAAGTCTCCGCCTTCTTACCGAGAGCACTCTTCCACCTCAACCTAAAGGGACAATAATCACTAATCCTAGAATACTAAGTTTACACCGGTGGATTTAAGCCTTACAACCAAGGCAACCACCCAACTGAAGATCTACACACTAGATCTTTACACACTTGAGTAGCAATGAAATAAACACCAAAAATAAAAGTAAAGGAGCTACAAATACAACAACAAAAATACTTAGCTCCAACAATGAATCCCTAGTCCTCTTGGTGCCTTGAGAAGATGAATCTTGAAGGTTCAAAAGCAAGATCAAGGTTTTATCATAGAAACTAGGATTTGCAAAGAGATGGATCAAGAAAAGCTTGCAAAGGAAGTTAGAATGGCTCAATCAAAGCTGTTGGATGTCAAAAGATGTCTCATGAAGTGTTAGATGGCTTGGATGGCTTAGAAGGCCAATAAATAGGCAGAACATGAAGTAGAGGTCGGGCTCAACGGATAGATTTCAAAATAGAGCCGTTGGGGGCATTTTGAGAATTCTGGACAATTTGACCTATAGAGTACTGATACTATACGGGCTATTCCGGGCTATTCCAGAATGTCCATGTGGGATGTCCCAGAATGTTTCGGGATGTTCCAGAATGTCCATCCGGGATATTCCGGAATGTCCATCCGGGATGTTCCGTGATGTTCCGGGCTATTTCTGAATGTTACAACATCCCATCCCATATTTGGTCAGGCGCGAACCCAAATAAAAACCTTTTTCACCGAAGGCTCTTCTAGTTTTTTATTTTTGCGCCGAGTGCGCGCCATGATTTTATCACTGACGACCTATCGTTTTAACTAATCTTATCGCCTAATTCCGGTTTTAATCGTTTCTTGATTAGTTAGGCTAAGCACGATATTAATAGCAAGCGAAAACATAAATATGAAGCAATTAACACAAAACAATATCACTGCTATCACAATAATTTATAATGGTTCGGCCCCAATGCCTACTCCACTACCTAAGCACCCCGCTTAGGATTTTCAAACTAGGTTTACTAGATTATATCATTTCCCTTACAAGGAGGACTTTACACCGGAAAGTCTCCGCTCTCAAACCGAAGGCACTTCCACACCCGGAAGTATCCCACCTTCCTACCGAGAGCACTCTCCCACCTCAATCTAAGGGACAACTCAACTAATCCTAGTAAACTAAATTTACAATGGTGGATTTAAACCTCAAACACCAAGGTTACCACCCAATTTCAAGGCCTAACAACCTAGGTCTTTACAAGCTCAAATATAATGAAATAAATCACAAAAATACACAAATAATGGAGCATATAAATAATACAACAAATACTTAGCTCCAAACACGAGTCCTAGTTCCTCTTGATACCTCAATGATGAATCGTTCAAAGCTTGAAGGCAAGATCAAGAATGTATCATGGAAACTAGGGTTATCAAAGGGATGGCTCAAGAAAAGCTTTGAGATGATCAAGAATGGCTCAATGGAAGCTTGGATGATTGGTGGAAGGCTTGCTAAGGCTTCTATTTATAAGCCATGAGGAGTTGGCATGAAACAGACAACTCGACGGTTGGAAAACTAGCCATTTCCGTCGTCCGATCGCAGGCCGCTCGATCGTCGTTCGACCGATCGAGCGACCGCTGTTGGCTTAAGGTTTCAACCTTGGTCTTAATCTCAGTTTTGATGATAACAAATATGGAACTAATGTTTCATTGAGATATCTTTCAGGTTCCATATCGGTTAGCGCACGACGTCCTCGATCGGAAATATCAAAGAAATTGGGAAAACGGGAGGACATTGGTCGACGTGCTCGAATTCGTCGGGAAGATAGAGTCTAGGTTTAGGGTGTCTAGTTTATGTTATAAAATCCTCATGATAATGCATAAGAACCCAAAAAACAATCCCCGAATCCCAAAATATGAAAACCCGAAAACCGTCCTGAAATAACCTAGAGAGCTCCTTGGAGGGCTATACGACCTAGATATTTTCTTGACATAAAAAATGGCGGTAATTGTTCCTTAGGTTAAAAATAGATAACGAGGTAAATTTAAAGATTTTTTGGAAGCCTTTAGCCTACCGATATTTGACCCAAGAAATTAGGAAATTTCCATTTTCTGGAAATTTGTACTAGACCCCAAAGACTAGATTTCGATTCTTAAGAATTTTGATTTTTTAGATATTTTTATTGAATCCAAATGGGAGGTAATCCTTATATAACATTTATGTTTTAATGTTATTAATGTTATATAAGTAGACTTAGGGCCCGTTTGGTTCGCAAACTGCTCATCACAGGACACCAGACAGGGACAATGACAGAACATCAGATGTCCTAGAACAATAGTTATACCGTGTTTGTTTCGTCAAGAACAGGACACGATATTTCGTTCTGTCATGCGTTTGTTTCGCTATAACAAAGTATTATATATGACAAATGACTAAAATACCATTTTAAATTAGTCTTAAAATTAATTAATATGTAAAAAAATATTAATATATAGTATCAAATACTTTAATACAATAAGAAGTTTTAGTTTAACTAATAAGTGTTCAACTAATTTTTAATTAACCTAAAAGTATAACAATAGGATAATACCGAAAAATATAAAAATCATACCAAACGATTTCCAATCTAAAATCTGACACCACCATCGCGTTCAGCATGCGAAAATTTACAACTTTGGTATTCACCTCAACTCGATCCGACGATTCTACGATCAAAGGAAGGGGTAATTTTGACAATTGCAACCCTTGTCCTCCGCCCGATTTCGGTGTACCGAGAAATTTCTCGGTACACCAAAATGGGTGGAAATCCTGTCCCGGACAAGGAGAAGTCCTTGTCCCGAAGCTTCTTTTGCAAACCAAACGGGGGACATGGGCGGATGTCCAGTCCAGTCCCCCATTTTTTAGCAAACCAAACGGGCCCTTAGTGAAGACAGAACCAAAAAATGAGCAAACAAGCAAAAAAAACCAAGATAAGCACCGTGCCCAAGTTCAGTCGACCGACCGAAGTAGAAGGCATTTCGATCGACCGAATGATGCCAGAATTTCACAGTAACCAATTCGGTCGACTGATCGGTCGATCGAATGCGGCGAAGAATGGGCAGTAGCCATTCCGTCAACCAGTCGATCGACCGAAGTGCGCCTAGAAGCGGCAGAACTGTCGTGGTCGCTCGGGCGGTCGATCGGTCAATCGATCGACGATCGAACGGCAAGCGACCGAACGGTGGAAACGGTTAGTTTTCCGCCCGTTTGAGATGTTGCCTTCCCTAACAACTTTTGATCACTCCTACACTTCATTGAGCCATCCTTGATCAATTCTAAGCTTGATTGAGCCACAATTCTTGAAATCCCTAGTTTGATCTCTCATTCCTTGATATAGCCTTCAAAACTTCATCGATTCATCATCTTGAGGCATCAAGAGGACTAGGGAGTTTATTGTGGAGCTAAGTATTTTATTGTTTGATTTATTGCTCCATTTTGTGTTGTATTTTCTTGTTATTTCTATGTATTTGAGCTTATAAAAAGACCTAGTGTTAGGTCTTGTGTGTAAGTGGTTACCTTGGTGTAGAAGGTGTAAAGCCACTTGTGTAAACTTAGTTTACTAGGATTAGTTGAGTTATCCCTTAGGTTGAGGTGGAAGAGTGCTCTTGGTAAGAAGGCGGAGACTTCCGGGTGTGGAAGTGCCTTAGGTGGAGAGCGAGA
The DNA here is from genome assembly GCA_034359265.1 of Canna indica. Classification (NCBI taxonomy): domain Eukaryota; kingdom Viridiplantae; phylum Streptophyta; class Magnoliopsida; order Zingiberales; family Cannaceae; genus Canna; species Canna indica. The sequence goes on along the minus strand of CP136890.1, from coordinate 60,171,264 downwards.
CTCTTCGGGTCAAAGTCCTCTTTGTAAGGGAAACGATTTAATCTAGTAAACTTAGTTTGGAAATCCTAAGCGGGGTGTTTAGGTAGTGGAGTATGCATTGGGGCTGAACCACTATAAATAATTGTGTTAGCATTGTGTTCATTGCATTTCTTATTGCTTATCATTTATATATCTTGCTTCCGCTTACTTCTCGATTCGTGAATTGCCTAAGTAATCTAAGAAATGATTAAAATCGAATTTAGGCTAATTGTTTAGTTAACACACTATTCACCCCCCCTCTAGTGTGACTATTTTACCCAACACGAGCGACCGAATGGCTTCTGCCCATTTCGAGCGCCATTCGGTCGACCGACCGGTCGAGCGCCATTCGGTCGACCGACCGGTCGAGCGAAACTGGAAAAATTTGCCCAGCTTGTTGTTATCTGGGTTCGTTCTTCTCTAAGTCTACTTATATAATATTTCTTAACTTTAATTTAATAACTTTAAAATATAAATGTTAATAAGGTTTACCCCCATTTGGGTTCAATAAAAACATCTAAAAAATCAAAATCCTTAAGAATCAAAATCTAACTTTTGGGGTCTAGTACAAATTTCTGAAAAAACAAAAATTTTCTAATCTTTCGGGTCAAGTATGGGTAGGCTAAAGGTTTCCAAAAAATCCTTAAAAATATCTCGTTTACTAGATTTTACCTAAGGAACAATTACCGACATTTTTGGTGCCAAGAAAATGTCTAGGTCATATAGCCCTCCAAGGAGCTCCCTAGGCTTTGTGAATTCTAGGGTCATTTTCTAATTTATCGGTTTTTCATGTTTTGGGGTTTAGGTTTGGTTTTTTGGTTCTTATGCATCATCATGAGGATTTACAACATAAACTAGACACCCTAAACCTAAACTCTATTTTCTTGACGAATCCGAGCGCGTCGACCAACGTCCTTCTGATTTTTCAATTTCTCCGATATTTCCGATCGAGGGCGTCGCCGATATGGAACCTGAAAGAATTTCTCAACGAAACATTAGTTCCATGTTTGTTATCTTCAAAATCGAGATTAAGACCAAGGTAGAAAACCTTAGGCTAACAATCTGGTCTGGATTGGTGTCTCTCCTGATCAAGTTCAACTCCGGGGGGGGGGGGGGGGGCTACAAAAGACACTCTGACATGCAAGTTAGTGGGACTCCAAGGTGGAGGTAACATAATATGGAACATAGGTTACCAGAGGTGTACCGTGTCTGTACTTATTGTAGGTGGAGGTGATGACGATGCTCAGTAATCTCGTGGAGATGTTGCTCAGAACGGGTCGAGGCTGATCCAAGAGGTGGAGGGCTTGTAGTGGTGTATCCCTCATGATAAGGAAGGATGTGAAAGTCCATGTTTGGCCGGGTGGAGCCCCCGGGCAAAGCCATGTGGTTTGGCTTGAACTAGGTTTGGGATGTAGACGGGTGGAGCCCCTAGGTGGAGCCATTTGGCTTGGCCCGAGGCAGGTTGTGGGGCGCTGCTGAGTCTAATCCGACTGAAATATTCCTACCTAGGAATCAGGGTAATTTGGCCCATTTTGTGTCTCTCCTGATTAGGATCAACGTCGGCGAGGGAACTTGCAAAAGACACTCTGACGCTCAAGTTAGTGGGACTCCAAGGTGGAGGTAAAAGAATATGGAACTTAGGTTATCTGAGGCATGTCGTGTCTGTATTTATGGCTGGTGGAGGTGATGACGTTGCCTGGAAATATCATGGAGATGTTGCTCATAATGGGTCGAGGCTGATCTAGGAGATGGCGGGCTTGTAATGGCATATCCTCGTGATAAGGAAGGACGTGGATGTCCATGTTTGGTCGGGTGGAGCCCCCAAGCAGATTCATCTGGTTTGCCTCGAGTCAGGTTTGGGATGTAGCCGGGTGGAGCCCTCGGGAGGAGCCGTTTGGCTTGGCTCGAGGTAGGTTGTGGGGTGTTGTTGGGTTTAATCCAACCTGGCCCAATAGTTCTAGTCCAGTACACAACCCCCAAGCTCGATCAGAGTTTGGAGGACTGCATGTCGAGCTCTTAATTGGGTTTTAACTTTCATGTCTTAGGTTTCATTAATAACTTTGGGGAATTTTTGGAGATATTTTCTATGTTGTGTTTAGCCATTGTAAAGGCTAGATTGCATTGAGTGGCCTTTGATGTTGGGTTGAAGCAGGTAACCGCAAGGGTCGAACTGAAGCAGGTGACCATTGAGGTCGTGTAGGAGTGAACGGCTGCAGAGATCGAGCTGATATGAGTGATTGTGAAGGTTGAACTGGAGTAAGTGATTGTGGAGGTCGTGTCGGAGTGGACTGCTGTTGAGGCCGAGCTGATATGAGTGTTTGTGAAGGCCGAACAGGAGTAAGTGGTTGTGGAGGTTGTGTCGGAGTGGACGGCTGCGGAAGCGAGCTTATATGAGTGGCCGCGAAGGTGGAACTAGAGTAAGTGGTCATGGAGGTCATGTCGGAGTGGATGGCTACAGAGGCCGAGCTAATATGAGTGACTGTGAAGGCCGAACTGGAGTAAGTGGTCGTAGAGGCCGAGCTGGAGAGAGCGGCTATGGAGGCCGAAATTGTCTTCTTCCTTTCTTTGAAGAAAATTGAATCGGCATATTTTTGTCGTGCTGCTCTTGTGTCTCTTCAACTTTTGTGCCTCATATGATGGCTTTGCAATAGGACTTTCTCTTTATTCGTGGTGCCTCCTGATAGGCTCTCTGCTCCCTCGATTCAAGAGGTGATTGTGGCGGAAAAGACGCTCATACATTCCTCATCATACCCTAGGAGGCCGCCGCTTAGGCGTTCGCCTAGACAGTCTAGATTTGTTTTTGGTGGGATCGTTGATTGTTCGATAGGGGGTTCTTTGCCCATTGTGCCACCTATGAAGGATTCTTCCCTTTCTTGCACCCGAATCCAGCTTTTTCGATGACTTGGTGCTATAGGGTTTTCCTTTGGCGATAGCTTTTGTTTTGTTGTTCGATCATTGCTGCCTTCGCTTTGTCCTCTGGTGAGTTTCCTGTTGTCTTTGTAGGTCCTGCATTAGGTCAGTAGGTTTGAACTGACTCATCTCCATTCTAGGGTTTTCGTGGTGGCAAAGAAAAGTGTCGTTGTGAAGTCGAAATTGAGGATGCCGGTAAGGGATCCTGATTCCTATTCCTGCGTTAAGGAGGATGTGAAGTTGAATGGCTCGGTGTTAACTAACTTTAACAACATCCTATCCTTTCGGAATAGTGTATCCATCGCTCATGAAGGCGCTGAGGAAGACTACGAGTGTCTTCTGTGCCTCTCATTGGATCGAATGTATTTTAACACCCACTCAGAATTTATCTTTATGTATCAGACCTTTTTCGATGAGCTAGGGATCCACCTTTCATTTACTGACTTTGAACACGGTATTCTCAATTTGGTTAATGTGGCTCCCACTCAGTTACACCCGAACAGTTTGGCTTTTCTTCGGTGTTTTGAGATTGTGATGGAGTGTATCGGAATTAGGCCAAGCCTCCATGTATTCTTCTCTCTTTTTCAAGTGAAAGGAGCTCAGAAAGGGCTATGGGTGTCTTTTATTGTTATCCCGGTGCTCTATTTCATAGTTCATACAAGGGCTTCAAGACCCGCTTCTTTAAGGTTAAATCGCGAGAGGGCGTTTGGCCCTTTTTCCTAGAGACTCCTTTCTGCACAAAGAGGTTCCCTCTAACGCCCTAGAGGTCGGAGCCTCGCTCTGTTCAGGATTTTGAGTAGGGAAGTGGTCCTCCCGAGGACAAAATACTTGTCACATTTTTTTCACGGAATTGTCCTTTTGTTCCCCTTGCTCCTTAGGAGATTTTTTATAGGAGTCAGGATAGATCCTTGGTTTTGGAATATATAAGTAGGTTTGTGGTGCGGAGTGTTCAGTTGTCTTTTCTCTGTTTGAAAATTACTCACTTGTCTTTCCTTTATCTAGTTTAGAAGAAATGTGGGGTTAGATCCATGGGAATCTTATCGGTCCCGTTTCCTTGGTTTGCCTGAGGAGCTATGGGAGTCTTTGTCAATGGCGTCGGCGGCTCATTCTCGTGAGATTGAGCCGCTGAAAAGGGCTTTGGAATCCACGGTTGGGGAGGTTGATCGCCTAAGCACCCAAGTGAAAGAGGTGGAAAACCAATTTGCGACTACAAAGGCGGAGTTGGTTAAGCTTGATCAAGACTTAGCTGTGGCCATAGCGGAGAATTCACGTTTGCATGTCGAGTTTGAAATGACCAAAACACATTTACATGCTAAGGTGGACACATGGCGGTCCGTAGCCCAAATTCTTGAGACCGAAGTGGGTCATTTTGATGATGTTGCTCTTGAGGTATATGATATAGGTTTTTACAAGGCGATCGAGCAGGCTCGACTTTTGGCTCCCGGAGTTAACCTTTCGGAGGCTGATCCTTCAAAGAAAGTGAAGGATGAAGTTCTTGTGGTATCAGAACCTACTAATCGTCCTGGCGAGAAGTCTCCTTTAGCCATTCCTAGGCAGAGTCTATCAAAGAGTGGTTTTTCAGAGGGGAGGGCTCCTATTTCTTAGGATTTTTAAATATTGAATTGCCCTCTTGTGGGTTATTTTATTATGACTGTAAAGAATTATTGCCCTTCAGGGTTTTTCAACAGTTGGCCCTATGTGGGTTTACTTCATGCTTTGCATGTTTTCCTTTTCGTGATATTTTTTCTGACTCGGTTGTCTAGCAATGTTAGGTTCCCTTTGAAAAAGGGGGGATATCTATTTGAGGTTGATCTTTTGGCAGCGGCGCCAAGGTTGTTTCGAAGATTAAGTAGTAATGGTGAGATTTGATGTTTGAGCTGGGCTAGCTTCTATTGACTAAAGGTGATGAGGCATAATGGATTGCACTCGGGGGTTCAAGCCGAGCTCGACGAGGAGCATAAGGCAGGACCGTGTGCGAGGAGTCGAGTAAGGGCTTTGAGGCCGAAAGTGATGGATCTAGGGCTAAGGACTGCACTCAGGGGTTAAAATCGAGCTCGCCGAGGAGCATAAGGCATGACCGCACGCGAGGAGTTGAGTAAGGGCTTTTGAGGCCGAAAGTGATGGCTCTGGGGCCGAGGACTATCCTTGGGGGTTGAATTCGAGCTCGCCGAGGAGCGTAAGGCATGACCGCACGCGAGGTGTTGAGTAAGGGCTTGTGAGGCCGAAAGTGAGGGCTCTGGGGGCCGAGGACTTCACTTGGGAGTTCAAGCCAAGCTTGCTGAGGAGCGTAAGGCATGAATGCGCACGAGGAGTTGAGCAAGGGCTCCGAGGCCGAAAGTGACGGCTTTGAGGGCCAAGGACTGCACTCAAGGGTTCAAACCGAGCTCGCCGAGGAGCGTAAGGCATGACCGCGCGCGAGGAGTTGAGTAAGGACTCTGAGGCTGGATGTAATGGCTCTGGGGGCGATGACCAAACTCGATGAAAATTGAGCTCGCGAGAAGCGTGCTTGGGGCCGTGTTACTCATTTATAGCATGTAGAGCTAAGCCAGAGGCAACATGTAGGGTCATCAGACTCGGTGAAAACCAAGCTTGCAAGATGCGCTCTTGGGGTCGCATTGCTCATTTAGAGCCTGTCGTTGCTGAGCCGAAGGCCATATTTAGGACCAGACTCAGTGAAAACCGAGCTCGTGAGAAGCACACTTGGGGTCATTCAGGGCATACGAGCTTATAATAGGCGTTGAGACCGGCTAGTGTAAACCAAATTCTAGTCACTGTATGAACCATTGTGTTTTGGAGTTGGGAGTAATGGCTCTGAAGGATGGGAAACACGCGGGGGTTCAGGCTGAGCTCCCCTATGAGTATAAGGTGAAACCGTGCACGAAGATTCAAGTAGGTTTGAATAGTGAAGTATTCGTTAATGTGGCGAGGTGGCAGTAGGGTTCCCTGGGCATACAGAGAGAAGATCTAGGAGGAAATGCAATTTTATTGAGTAATAAAGAAATTGTGTGTACATGAACATGCTCAGTCTAAGCTTTATTCATGCTTGTTGTGGCGATTTGATCATGACCTGAGTGGTTTCAAGGATTAAGTCGGGATTGTTTTCGCGTGTCCTATCCTGGGTTTGGCTCGGAGACTTTTGCCAGTTGTTTGCTTTCAACTGTGGAAAACGTTTATGGGCTATTAGCCTTTTTCTTTGATTCGATCGGCAACCTTTGGCGCGCTTGAGGCATTGATTATAGCACCATCGGGCTTCTTTTTGGTCGGCGTGTAACACGCCTACTTCCCTTTCCGAAATAGAAAATTTTAATGTCGGGTGGGAGGTGGATATGACAACTCCCAAATAGTTCAAGGATGGTCGTCCTAGAATAGTATGATATGGGCTAGAAATGTTGATGACTAGGTATTGTACATCAATTGTTCTTGCCCTTGGCTGTGCGTTGAACGTCATCCTCAGCCATATGGCTCCTCGGACGTCAACTCTTTCTCCTGAGAAGCCTACCAAGTCTCCTTTGCACGAGGTGAGTGAGGCTTCTGTTAATTGAATTTTCTAGAAGGTGGTGTAGAAAAGGATGTAGGCAGAGCTGCCTTGGTCGACTAGGACCTTTTTGATGGCAAAATTTCCTGCAATCACAGAGATTACTACTGGGTCGTGTAGTTTTCGATCAATTCTGTGAAAATCGGATTCATAGAACAATATTACCAAGGTTTTGGAGGTGGGTCGATGTGGGCGAGCGGCGCTATCGACTGCCATTACTGCCCAAAGAGATCTCTTTCTGGTCAAGCTCGATTCTCCGCCTCCTGCAAATCCGTCGATGATGTAATTAGTGACTCCTCAGGGCTCGTTTTTTGAGCGATTGATTCAGTTGTTCTCCCAATGACCTGAGTGGGAATTCGGAGGTGTTCGGCTCTGTTGCCGAGGGTCGTGGCTCCTGCTTCAACCTTGATCTTTATGTCAGTGGATATATTTGTCTAGGTGTCCTACGCAGACTAAATCTTCAAGTTGGTCGCTAAGTACTATACACTCCTCGGTACTGTGTCCATAACTGTCGTGAAATGCGCACTTCTTGCTCATATCTGCGTTGGGTGGTAGTTTTTGCTATCCCGTGTTGGCGGGATATCTGATAAGCTTGTGAAGGATGGTTTCCTTCCTAGTATTGAAAGGAGTGTACCTCTCGAATTGGACACTCGGGTGAGGTGGTGAGCTCGGTCCTCTACCATTGTTCTACTCGTGGTGGTTGCGATCTTCACTTCTTCTGTCTACTTTTTTGGATTTTTTAACTTTGACAACGACCTTGAGATATTTTCTATCTATCTTTTTAGCTTCTCAGAGTTCTTCCATCTTTATGAAGCTAGTGGCTTTCTCCTAAAACTTGGCCATGTCCCTGGTTTGATGGAGTAGAATTCGACTGGTGGGTCGAGGTTGTGGATTTCGGTTGCCACGGCCTAGAACCTACACATATATTCTCTTAGGGGCTCATGCTGCCCCTGCTGAACATAATGAAGGGCGTCCTCTGTTTTGTGGTATACCCGTGATGTAGTGAATCAGTTGAGGAAGGCGCAGGAGAGGTCCTCGAAGGAATGAATAGATATTGGTGGAAGGGAGGCAAACCACAATAAAACGGTATTTCCCAAAAAAGTTGGAAAGGCTCTGTAGAGTGCAAGGTCGGTTGTTCCGTGATAGAGCATAATGGTCTTGAATGCCATCAGGTGTATTATAGGATCGCTTGTATAGTCGTAGGGCGTCAAGGTAGTAGGTAACTTAATTCTTGACGAGATGAGGGTTGCCTTGATGTGTTCGACGAAGGGTCCGGCGTCGATAGCATGGTTAGTCCCGGCCTTGGAACCTTCCTCTTTTTCTCGATGGGGGGTGCTGGAGACCTCGTCACGAAGGATGGGAATCAGACTCCTCCCGGAGTGGTTGCTTTCTCCATGCTCTGAGTGGCAACGCTCGTGGTTAGCCAGCAGTTGTCCACGGGATCGTGTCAGCATCTCGATTTGGATTGTCAAATGTTGGTTTTTTGGCCTCCAAATCATTTATCCGTCGCTGGGCTCTTCAGGGGGAGAATGGGCTGGTACCAGAGCATCGCTCATTGCCATTTTAGAATCACCAGGCTACGATCGATCGCCGCCGTCGAGTAGTTGTCGTTGGCGTGCGTTGGCTGTCGCTTGGCTCTGGGTTCCAACCATTGTGGGGGAGGAAAGCTTTACTCGGTCCCACGGTGGACGTCAAATATTCTTGCCTAAGGATCGAAGTAATCTGGTCTAGTTCAGTGTCTATCCTGATTAGGTTCATTGCCGACGGGGAGGGGGACCTGCAAAAGTCACCCTGACGCTCAAGTTAGTGGGACTCCATGGTGGAGGTAACATAATATGGAACTTAGGTTACCTAAGGTGTGTCGTGTTTGTATTTATTACAGGTGGAGGTGATGACGTTGCCCTGTAATCTCGTGTAGATGTTGCTCAGAATGGGTCGAGACTGATCGCGGAGATGGAAGGCTTGTAATGACATATCCCTCATGATAAGGAAGGACGTGGATGTTCATGTTTGGCCGGGTGGAACCCCCGGGCGGAGCCGTCTGGTCTGAATCGTGTCAAGTTTGGGGTGTAGCCGAGTGGAGCCCCCGGGTGGAGCCGTTTTGGTTGGCTCAATGCAGGAACCCAAACTTAATATGTCTCGATTAATGTGGGCCAGGTAGCCCCATGCGGTGGGACGTGTGGCATCACCGTATTGGGGTTGCACGTTTTTCGTGCAGCCCGATTGGTAGTGAGGGAATTGCAACTTCCCATGTATTAACTTGTTGCATTTTATTTGGTTCCATTATGGGCCCGTTTGGTTTGCTATAAAACGGGGGACTGAACTGGACACCGGCTCATGTCCCCCGTTTGGTTTGCTAAAATAACTCTGGGACAGGATAATTTTTGAGTTAGGGATAGGATTTTCCCGTGAAATTAGGCGGAGGACAGGCGTGGTAATAGACCAAAATACCCCCTATTCAAAACCCTAATTCGAGGAATCTCTCGCGTCTCCTTTCATCTGCTCATCTCCTCTCGCGTCTCCCGGTAAGGGTTCAGTCGCCTCTCTTCCTTCCTCCCTCTCTACCTCTCTCGCTACGTCCCTCTCTCTCCCTCCCTCTCTCGCTCCGTGTAGGAGCCCCATAGAGTGATTTTCAAAATCCTGGGGCATGATGGCGGACAAGGGCGACGGCAGCTTCGGGCAGGAGGGACACCGCAACGAACACACCCGGAGAAGATGGCAGATTTGAGGGTGGCATTGGGGATAATGGGAGGGGGGCCTCCATCGAGCTGGAGGTCGAGGGAGAGGTCCGGCGGGGCAAAGGCGAGGTCAAGGCAAGCCTAGATGTAGCTGCGCTCAAAGGTGTGGCCGGAGGAGATGATGACAGGGTTGTTGGCTTTAGGTTTTCAACCTTGGTCTTAATCTCTTAATCTCGATTTTGATGATAACAAACATGGAACTAATATGTCGTCAAGAAATCTTTCAGATTCCATATCAATTAGCGTTCGATGTCCTCGATTAGATAAATTAGAAGAAATCGATAAATCAGAAGGACAATGATCTTCATGCTTGGGTTCGTCATGGTAATATCTCGAAGATCGACGTGTGCACCAAAGTCGCATTAGACGAGTCCAAAGATCAAATGAAAAGCTCTCCAAGTTGATGCTCGTTGAAAGCCGGAAACCTGAAACCAAGCGCGGAAGAAAAAGGCTGAAGAAACCAAATTTAGCCTAGGTTCGATCGACCGGGCGGTCGACCGAATAGGGTAAGGAAATTGGCAGTAGCCAATTTGGTCGATCGAACACTACTGAAAACTAACACTGGCTACTTAGGTCGACCGGTTGGTCGACCGACAAAGGCCTAAAATGACCAGAATACTCATCGGTCGACCGAATTAAGGATCGCGCAGTTGCGCCCAGGCTCCATGAATCGGGCGACCGATGGGTCGACCGAATGTGGGATCAGGGGATTCGCGTCTGGCGGTCAACCCGTTGGTCGACCGCACAGAGAGAAGAGGCGTCGGTAATTTCGAGCGATCGATCGATCGATCGACCGACCAATCGACCGAGCGTCTGCAACGGATAGTTTTCTATCCGTTGAGCTACCATTTTTTCGTGAGGGTATAAATATACCCCATCTATCTCCTTTTAATCTCCTTCCTTGATTAATACAGATATTATTGAGCATTCTAAAGGGAGTTTAGAGCCTTCCAAAGATCGATTAAGCGCACTCTGCTCTTTCCACGAACATTTTCTCAAGTGCCAACTGCTGCCTCAACTCGGGAATTAATCGAGCTCTACGACTCGGCGAGTTGGAGGTTCCAAGGCTTGAAAAGAGCATTTACTCTTGGTTTATTCCTTAGCTATTTTCATTGTAATCTTTATTGTTATTTGAACTCGTTTTTGTTGAATTTGTATGAAGACCGAGTGTTAGGTCTTCTTGTGTGAAAGTGGTTACCTTGTTGTGAAGGTGTAAAGCCACTTGTGTAAACTTAGTTTTTACTAGGATTAGTTTAGTTGTCCCTTAGGGTTGAGGTGGAAGAGTGTTCTCGGTAAGAAGGCGGAGACTTCCGGGTTTGGAAGTGCCTTAGGAAGAGTGTTCTCGGTAAGAGTGTTCTCTGTGTAAGGGAAACCCTAGTAAACCTTGTTTGGAAATCCTAAGCAGGGTGCTTAGGTAGTGGAGTAGGCATTGGGGCCGAACCACTATAAATTTGTGTGTTTGCATTGATACTTTATTTATGCTAAATTGTTTGATCTTGCTTCCGCATTTAATCGCATAATTGCAACTTCCCTAAACGATTTGAGAAATGAATAAAATTGGATTTAGGTTAATCGAATTAGATAACACACTATTCACCCCCCCTCTAGTGTTGCCATTTCGCCTACATTTGGTATCAGAGCGGGTCATAGATTGTGCTTTTACCATCCCTCCTACAATTTGTCTCGATCCTAAAATGGCAGTAGAGTCGGTAGCGCCTTCACCTCCAATGTTCGATGAATCAAACTTTGGTATTTGGAAGTCTAGGATGTACACTTACCTAAAGACTAGAGATCTTGATGTTTATAACATGATTAAACTAGAATACATTGAACCTAAGGTTGACATGCATGATTGAAGTGAACACGGTAAGAAAATGTTTCAATTAAATGGAGATGTTATGTATAGCATTTTTTGTACCTTACCTAATAGCATCCTTGAAAAAGTCATGCATTGCACTTCTGCTTTCGATATTTGGGCAACATTAAATATGTTATATGATTATGCCAAAACCGAAGAGCTTAACACTTTCGTTGAGGGTGGTGATGACAATGGTCATCCCCCTAGTACTAACCTCGATTTTGATGATCTTAGTGCTTCTAGTCAAAGAAGCAAATCAAAAAGCCAAAAAAGAAATGTGATATGCTACTTGTGCAAGGAAAAGGGGCACATTAAAAGAAATTGCCCTTCATCAAAGAAGAATTCCAAGAAGCGGACAAGTGCTTCAACATCCACCTCCAAATCACAAGAAGAATTCTGCTGCCATGACGATGAAGCTACATCGAACTTTTACCTCATGGATCTTCGGAATGAGGTAAAATCTTCTACTTCTAGTCATGATAGAAATGTTGATAGTGATAATGATGATAGTAGCTCAAATTCTTTAGGTATGACTTATGATGAGCTATTAGAAGAATCTAAGTAGATGTATGCCTTGCTTGTGAAAAACAATAAGGAAAATAGTAAACTAAAGAAAGAAAATTTAAGGCTTAGTTCTCATGTGCATGAATTAGAAAATGAAAAATTGAATAGAAGTACACTTGTTTCTTGCCATGATGAATTTAAGCTTGAAAATGAGAATTTAAAAAGTGAGGTAAAAGAATTGAAAAATGAAAATGAGGATTTGAAAGCTAGATTGAAGATTAGGAATAACGACTTGAAAAATGATTTCAAAATTGAAAATGAAAAATTGAAAAATAAAAATAACATGTTGAAATCTCAATTGCATGCTATTCACAAATCCATGAGTGATTTGAGAAATGAGGTTGTATTTTTAAATAGGAAAATCAATTATTTATCAAATGTATCTTTCTTTAAGAACTCTAAAAATAAAAATGCTTATGTAAAGAATGTCAATGTTCATCATCATTCTCATGTTAGACATTCCACATTTAAACCTCATGATCAAAAGAAGAATGTTTCATTAAAGAATGTCCATGTTCATCATGCCTCCTATGTTAAACATTCTAACATTAAATCTCATGTCCATGTTAAAAATGAAAAGAAAACATTTCATGGACATTGCTTTTGTTGTGGTGTTTATGGCCATGCTATCCATGAGTGTGCTTTTAAAAGAAATCCAAGTGTTGCTAGGACACTTTGGATTCCTAGGCTATCTAACCCCCAAGGACCGAAAGCCATTTGGGTACCAAATTAAAGTTTCATGCTCTTTTGTAGGGGGAGCCACCACACAATGGTAATGGAAATTGAAGAATTGAAGTTGACCAAGAAATTGAAGGAATGATCCTTGCATGGTTGCAACTTCAAGTCTTTACCTAGACTAGATGTCTATGGTAATGTTGGCATCAAATACTTTGATATCATCTCCTATACCTCTTGTTTAAATTAGAGTTGGAGTTTGATATATGCTTAATATTAGTAGATTTGCCCGCTCTTAATATATTTCAAATGATTTTTGATTTTTTGATCTTCGGTCTCTTCGGAGACCTATGTAGCCTGTAATGGGCTCATGCGACATTGCGGTTCTAAATCGTAGGTTTATTGTGGCCTTTCGGTTTTCAACCAATAGGAAGGGTTGGAGATCATGTTTTCATATTTATTATTTTTGTGATCTCTCAAATTCGTTTTGGTATAACTTGACTTTATCTAAAATGTCAAACCATTTAGCAAAGTGAACTATTTGATAATGATACTTGATGCTTCTCTTTGCTTTTTGGTTGAGTTAGCTTGCTAAGTAGCTATATTTTCTCTAAAAATATTAGTGTAGCTTACTTGCAAGTTATAAGTATTTTAGGAAGGCTAATAACTAGGAAGAAAAAGATTAGTTTGGCAAATTATCATGAATAAGGTATAACTTTGATAAATTCAAATCTTAGTGTTATACCTCTATTCTTAAGCTTAAAAAAATGTCTCAATACTCATGATTAGAATTGCATAGTAAACCCTTGAATAGGTAGAATCTTAGCACTTAGGCAAATTTCATGAAATGAAACTTGCTCTAGGTTGATACTTACTATTAGAGACATTCCTTTAAGTCCAAACTAGTTAAACATGTTTAGGGACCTTATTCCTCAAATGTTTCACATCTTAAGATCCCTTAGATTCATTTTGATATCATGTTAACCTCCTTAAAATGAATCTTTACTATCTAGCATAGGTTAAGGTATTTAAATGAAATTTTGCATTGAACCTTTGCTATTTAGTATGTTAGCTTGCTAGTAGGCATATTATTTCATTATGCTACTAATGAAGTCTTCTTGCAAGTTGTAAATGTTAATGAAAGATATGCTATCTAAAAGAAAATAAAAAAGAAAATGAAAAGTTGGGCAAATTTCTAAGACTAAGGTATGGATTTAACTTTGGCAAAAATCTTAATATAATACTTGAATACTTATGCTTAAGTGATTTCTCTATGCTCATGATTGATTATGCATGATAAATATTTGAATTTTCATGAGTAGAAATTTTTTTGATAACTTAGCTCATTTCATGCTATCATGATTTTTGTGAAATCGAACTAAGTTAAAATTCTTCTTTAGAGACTTCACTTTAAGTTGAAAATTAAACAAATATGTTTAGATACACATATCACATGAGTCTAGGTATTTGAAATTGAAAATTCATATCTAGATGAACAATGTGATAACTAGATCACATTAGAGGACTTAAGCTTGAGAAGTTTGACCCAAGTCAACAAATTGACTTGGACACTTGATTTTAAGTCCAAACTTCATAAACATGTTTACAAATAGGTATGACATGTTTCCAACCACTTAGAATGAAAATTTCATATGGATATGGATAAAATGACATAGAGGTGGTTTCATGAAAATCTCTTTTGAACCAAGTTGACCCAAGTCAACAAGTTGACGCAAAGGTCTCATTTTCTATCCATATTTGAGGAACATGTTTAGATTTACTCATGTTAGGTATCCATAGATTTAAGTTCGAAAAATCATGAGTAAATGTTAATATTGAAACTTAGCAAGTTTCATAAAAACTAGTTTAGTTTTGAATAAAACCATGTTAGGTTGATATCTTGACTTAAGGACATAATTTTCATTTCAAACTTGACATATGCTCTTTACATGACCATCATGTGGTGTCATGAAAGTTTGAATGAAAATTGAAGAAGTTTTAAGAATAGTCAAAAATTACAAAAATACCATTTCAATCTACAATTGGTATCAATTTCAGTTATTTCTAGAGAAATATAGAAAAATCCTTTTTAAATCATTCTTGAAATTGCACTTTCACTGAAAATTCTAGTTTCTTCAGTAAAAATTTCAAAACATTTCATCAAGAATCTGATTTATAATAGAATTTTAAAGTTGAATTTCAAAAGCACAAAATTTATTTGAAATATCAATCTTTTCGATACTTTGATTCTTCTTCAAAAACTTCAAATGAAAACTCATGTATACCATTTGAATTCTATTTCTAATATCATTCACACAATTTCTTGAGTAAAATCATTCCTAGAAATGATTTTGATATCTTGGATGATAGCTAGAAATATCCATTTGTTTATTAAAATCAATATATGATGAAAAATGGTCTTGGAAGATTCCTTTGAGTTCAAACTTTATTCATGCATTTCAAATGACCATTCAATATCATTTTTCTATATTATCATTCAATATTTAAATATGAATATAGAAATTAAATTGTTAAATTATTTTTATTAATTACATATCTTAAATAGATAATTATTATTTTATTATCAAATTATATTTTAATAATTATTTTTTTAAGATTCAATTATTTTTTATGAAAATAAAATAAATAATAGTGTGTTATTATTTTAAGTTAATAAATTATTTTATATTGATCCATATTTTTATTATATTATTATTAATTAGAATAAATTAGAATATAATTTATTATATTTTTAGGAGGGCATTTTAGTCATTTTCTCTTAATTTATTGTATATTCTTCGTGTTTAGTAAACAAAGTAAATATATTCAGTTTTATTAAGAATGATATTTTGGTAATTTAACTTTCTATTCATTATCTATTCCTTATGCTAACCAAATAAAATAATTCTATTATTGACCTATTTTACAATGTCAACCAAACAAGGTAATACTATTCCTCATCATTCCATTCATTGTCTATTCCTATTCGTTATGAATTCAGTCTATCCAACCAAACACACCCTTATAGATTAAGTGTTTCCCTTTGAATACAAATGTGTACTCACTTGTCAACCATTTGAGAAAGCCTCAACCCTATTCACCTAGGCAAAACACAAATCTACAAAGAGAAACCTATGTTGTTTACCTAGCACACCTTACAAGCTATCAATGAAAACCTTGTTTAACAACAAAGAAAACAAGTTTTAAAGGAGAAAGAGAATAAACCAAACAAGAGTTCTCCTTGTTTAGCCTTCAAAGCCTCCAACTCCTCAAGTCGTAGAGCGCGAATCGAAGCCGAAGTCGAGGCAGAAAGAACACTTCGATTAGATGAACAATCATCAGAGCTTAGTGAATGGTTAAGAGAGGTAGGTGAAGGTTTATGAGGGTATTTATAACTCCTCACACAGATAGGGCAACCAACAAGCGTTTTTCTTCCTGTTGGCATCCCCAAGTCAATGGCCCGATCGAAGGCCGGAGTGACCTGCCCATCGACGAGAGCCCTCTGTGCTTTTTGGGCTCCTTTCGGTCGATCGGCCTATCGGCCGAATCTAGGAATCAGCTTTTTCTTGTTGATTTCTTTTCATGAACTACGTTTCTGGGTTCTGTTTCTGAGTTTTGACTTGAATAACATTACAATAAATTTTGGGATGTATTCCTAGAGTCATATTACATGATTTTTATTTCTAATCCTAGATTTTCTACGCGATCGTCGTGTGAGCCATTTTTGACATTTTTTGGTATTTCTCCGAATGAAGTTTGCACACGTATCGCAACATCAACCTGAATTCAAAACTACACAAATGCATTAGTTTCATGTTTGTTATCATCAAAATAGAGATCAAAGCCTAATGGAAACCCTTGGGCCAACAATCTCCCCCCTTTTGATGATGACAAAAAAACATTAAATTTTATCAATTCTAAGTATTCATTTGTCAGTTCTTGATAAGCCATATTGAAAACCATAAACTAACATATGCTCCTCCTATCAACATGGATATCTAACTTATGGCTCTCTCTATCTATATGCATCTTAAAACAAATGTGACCAAGTCTTTTATCCCCCGTTTGACATCAATCAAAAATGGCAGGAACCAAAGTACTATTAATGAGTTTCATCAAGAAAATTGAGAAATCCATAAAAACCAAGTATCATATACCACTATAGTCCTCCCTACCAATGTGAGCCTATGGAAGGCAAACACCGATAAGTCACAAAGCCCCACTACAAGGCATTACATGAGTGTGATGATACGACATAAAAACCAATTTTTCAAAAGGCATGCAAATTTTTTAAAAAACTTAAGCATATGGCAAATTGCAAATTCCTAATTGCATCCTTAAGTTCGTAAAGCTCTCTTCATTCAAGAGTTTTCTAAATATGTCCGCAAATTGTTTATCGGTGGGCAAAAATTCTACGGATATATTACCCTTAGCTACATTTTCTGTAAGAAAATAGTGCCTTAGATCAATATGTTTAGTCATAGAGTGTCAAACCGGATTTTTGGTTATGTGAATTGCACTAGTGTTATCACAATGTATAGGTATGCATGAATAGCTAAGTTCATAATCTAAAAGGGTTTGCTTCATCAAAAGGACTTGTGCACAACAACTAGCCGTGGTGATGTATTCTGCTTCGGTAGTTGAAAGTGCAACGGAGTTTTGTTTCTTGGAAAACCAAGAAACAAGACTCATCCCTAGAAATTGACAACACCCACTAGTGCTTTTTCTCTCTACTTTGCATCTAGTAAAATCGGCACCCAAAAAACTAATTAAATCAAAAGATGCATCACATAGATACCATAATCCTAATTCAATAGTGCCTTTCAAATATCTCAAAATGCATTTAACGGCACTTAAATAAGACATTTTATGGCATGATTGAAATCTAGCACGCGCACATACACTAAACATGATATCGGGTCTACTTGCGATTAAATAAAGAAGACTACCAATCATACCTCGATGTCATTTTTCATCTACCTTTACACCGTCTTCATCTTTATCAAGTTTGATGGATGTGCTCATTGGTGTAGAAGCTATCTTGGCTTCATTCATCCCAAATCTCTTAATGAGATCCTTTGTGTACTTGGCTTGATTGATGAAGATCCCTTTGTTGGTTTGCTTGATTTGGAGTCCAAGCATGAAGGAGAGTTCTCCCATCATGCTCATCTCAAACTCCTCTTGCATGCATTTTGCAAACCACTCACAAAGTAATTCATTAGTTGAACCAAATATAATATCATCCGTATAATTTGCACATGTAAAATATCATTTTCATCACTTTTAATAAAAAGAGACACATCGGCTTTTCCAATGTTAAAACCTTGTTCAATCAAAAACTTGGAAAGTCTTTCATACCAAGTCCTATGGGCTTGTTTTAAACCACATAAAGCCTTTTTAAGTTTGAAGACATGATTTGGAAATTAAAAACTTTCAAAATCGGAGGTTGTTCAACATAAACTTCTTCATTTATAAAACTATTCAAAAATGCATTTTTGACATCCATTTGAAAAAGGTTAAAATCTTTGAAACTTGCATAAGCTAAAAACATGTGAATTACTTCTAATCTAGCTACAGGAGCATAAGTTTCATTATAATCTATTCCTTCCTCTTGATTATACCCTTGGACCACAAACCTAGCTTTGTTTGTAATGACTAAACCATCTTCATCTAATTTGTTTCTATAGACCCATTTAGTCCCAATTACAGATTGTTCACTAGGTCTAGGTACTAACTTCCAAACATCATTGCTTACAAATTGATTTAGTTCCTCTTGCTTGGCGATTACCCAAAATTCATCTTCTATGGCTTCCTTAATATTTTTAGGCTCTACTTGAGATATAAAAGCACTACAAAAAAAACAAGAATTTGTGGTAAAATTTTGAAGTGACCAACAACAATTGGCCACAAAAGGTGTAATCTGGGACAAAATTTGTGGCAAAATTATTTTTATGGTTAAAAGTATAAGTTCGAACAATTAGTGACAAGTTTTCTAATTTTGCCACTATGTTTGCCACTAATAATTGAGTCTACGTTCAAAATTTATAGTTTTTTAAATTTATGACAATAGGTTTTGCTACTGATTCAAAACATTCTATCGTGGCAAGCGTTTGCAACAAAATTTTTGCCACAAGTTTGTCACGATATTCTGTGGCGAGCGTTTGAGACAATATTTTTGCTACAACTTTGTTATGATATTCTGTGACAATTATTGGCGATAATATATTTGCCATAGACATAGAACTATTTATTATGGCAAATTACTATGCCATAAATGATAAAATAATTATAAAAAAAAAGAAAAATTTTAGGCGGGTATCTATTATATATATATATATATTAATTATATACTTAACTAACAAATATAAAAATATTTTTCTTATATTTTTATATAAATATAAGAAACAAATATAATAAGATAAATATTTTTCTCAATATTTTTTATTTTTCTTATAATAACAAATATAACATAAAAAATATTAATTATAATAATATCAATAAATTACACCCATTTCTTGGACCCCTAAACATTAACTACATCTAAAAACATCAATAAACTATCAATACAAGAAAACAAGCCAAACGATTACTCCCCTCCCCCCAGTTGCCATTTTCGCGCCCTATTAACTTTGCAGCTAACCCAGGCAAAATCTTTGTACACCACTCGCCATTTATCACCACTCGTCATTTATTGCCACTCGTCATTTCTACGCCCTAATACCTTTTCCCCTCTACTCCTTTTTGCAGCTGACCCAACATTTCCCAGCCCCCTATCCCTTTCTCCCGTGTCATTTCCCATCGGCGAAAAGTTTTAGTAGACACTACAAGAAAATAGACCATCACCGACGAAATTATTATCGAGGCTCAATTTTGTTGGTAATACAAACAAAATTACCAACAAATAAAAAATTGGTTGGTAAATCAGCCTATAATTTTTTTTCCACCTTTTAATTTAGCCGACCAAATACTTTTCCCATCCGCACCCAAATTTTTTTAGACTTATTTCCGCGCCCGACCAAATATTTCCCTCTTCTCTTTTTGCAACCGACCCCGAAAAGACAAACTCCAATCACTCATCTCTTCTCCGCAGCCGACCCGACACCTCCGTGATCCTCTCTCCCGTGTGATTCTATCTTCTTCACTGCGATCCTCTTTCCCCGCGCCACCTCCCCTGCCGGTGCTCTCCCCGTGCCACCTCCCTTGACATCTTCAATCCCTAATCCCTTTGCTGCGCCACCTCCACCGTCGGTGCTCTCCTGTGCCACCTCCCACGACACCTCCCCCGCGGTCCTCCCCTTGCGATTCTTCCCTTGCCACCAACACAATCTTGCGGTAAATTCACTACAATATTTTAGTTTTTTTATAGCATTTGAAGACAGCGGTCTATATGAATGCTATGGTAACTGAGGTTAAATTAAGGTGGTAATATTAGCGCCCTTGCAAACTGGGTATAAGTTAAGGGCACGGTTCCTAGAATTTTATTTCGCTCTCCATTCCTAGGTTTCACGATAGATCGGTGTCTACTACGGACAAGAAGGCAAAGGCGAGGTGTGCAGGCGCAACCACGACCAAGGGCACCACCATAAGTACTTACCAGCCCATGCCCAAGCCCTCGCCATTCTCCTCGCTCATTTCCACAGCAAATTCTCTGATCATGAAGGGAGAATGTGGTGGTGGTGGTTGTGGCGGTGAGGGGGGAGAGGGAGATGTCGAAGATGCCCTCGCTTGGGCCCTCATGCACGTCGTCCGCCCCGGCGACCTCGTCACTGTAATACCCGGGATTTCCTAATATAATTTTTTTCGTGGTGCAGCCCATCGAGTCGGGAGCTAGCCGGGTAGAGTCCCGTGATCACCTCGAATAGTTGGTAAAATTAATTTAAATCATAACTAAATGTTGGTGATTGAGCAGATGAGCATATTGGTTGACTCAAGTTTGGTTTGAGTTTTAGTTCGCGGATCGAGTCGGGACTCGATCTGGGTTAGGTGGAGTCGTATGAGGAGGTAAGTAAGTGATCAGGGGTAAATGAGTCATTGGATGAGGGGAATAAAACCCCTTACCCAAACCAGCCGTGCGGCTCAATAGGAGAGCCGCACGTAGCCCAAGAGGAAGGGGGGACCGAGAGGGATCTTATCGACGCCGAGTTTGTGTCGATGCTTGAGGAAATCAGATCTCGTCTTCATCGAGGTCATCTTGGGATCCGATCAAGGTGAGTGGTTAGTGTGTTTATGAAGGGAGGCGGGTGGCCGACCCTAGCAGTTTTGAAATCGGGGTTCTTTCGCAACATTCTTGCCGATCGACGTGTTTCCTCGTGTTAGAACTTTAATCGATGTGTATACCTGTGATATTATGTTCTAAAATGTATTTATTTTGCATTTTTTGGGCTGGCCGAGTGGAGGGAAAAGGGGAAAGGTCATGCCAAAATTTTCCCCAATTTCCTCGTTCGCTTTGCAACTCGCGGAACACTTTATGTTCGTTATATTTTAGATCTTGGATTGATGCTTGTGTTGTTGTCACAAACATGTCCATCTTCCTTAGAGGGCTCAGCCGAGTAGGGTGTTACCCTGCTTGAGTCGGTTGAGCAATGGAAAGGGGTGGGAAATTCGGGACTGTTCGGATCTATACGCTGGGTCTCATGTTATGTCGTCTTGATTCCTACTTGCATGCTTAGTGTTAGATTCAAATTTTATTATGTGATTGTTGTTCATCTTAGAAATTGATAGCAACCTTAGATCTATATTCTCATTGTTATGAAAATGTTCTTGCTAATGCATACCTGGATAGGATGCTTATGGTACCTGAATCAAAGGAAAGGTTTCATAAATTTTCAAATATTATGTTTAATTGTTGCTATGTTTATTGCATGTTCCTTATCAGTTTAGTTAATGGAATTTAACCTCTTTTATTCAGCTTTCACATGATGATTGTTGCTCATGATTATTTTTGGCAAGTGTCGTTGACAATGGTAAGCTAAGTACTTATCCATAGTCGGTAAGTTCTAACAATTTTATAGAGAATGGTTTCGATACCTAGTTGTGACATTTAACTTAGAGACAAGTACACATACTAGGTTTTATACCTAGGGATGGTTAGCGGATATCAATATCCTCATAGTGTGACCCGAAGGTAAGGGTCGGACATGGGCAACGCTTGGAAAGCAAAACACAGGAAAACTTGCACAACCTGGTTCTGGTTGTGGTTGAGATGGTCTACTGAGGAGTGATATTAATCGAATGGCTGCCACGCGACTCAGTGGTTTATAGGGTTTTGAGATTGCACCAGTGGGCCCATTAGGTGTTAGACCCGAGTGGCGGAGGGTCTTGAGATTTCGTCAGTGGGCCACGCTGACGGTAGACACGAGTTGGATGGGACTAGCTATTCCTAACCCGGAGGATTCCTGAGGCTAGTAGCCATCCTAGTCGACGAATTTGAATCATGTAAGTTCATATTTGAGATGTCTTTATGGGCTGGTTTTGGGTAGGCCGACCAGTCTGGTTACGTAGAGGGAAGAACCGAACCTTCTATACATATTTTTAGGACATTAGTGGCCGAGTTAGTGAAATGGACAAGGACCCAAGAGGCCGGTCCATCCATTCTTCTGTCTTGGCAAACTGATTAACTTCTGTGGTGTGTTCTTATTTAAATTACCTATTTGTGTCATACCTTATATATGTTATCTTGCCAAGGTTTTAAGTGGAGGTTCGAAAGAACCGCTCACTGAGTTTCTCGTGAACTCACTATTTCATTATTGTTGTTTTGCAGAGCCCGACCAGTGAGGTATGGCTTGGTGGCATGGTGCGATTGGAGAGCGGACGTGGGTGCAGATCTCGTAGCTAGGAGTTATTAGTCGTAGTCGTATCTCAGTAGAGTCATGTGTATGCACTGTGTTGTTTGAAAAACATTGAGATGTTCTTTGAAAAACCTTTAGATGTTTATTTAAAACTTGTGTTTCAAACTTGGTTTGGTTAAACTATTCTCAAACAACTAATACCGTTTGGTACTATTGCTTTGTTTACGATTTCACTATCATTCTAGTTGTGTTTTTATGAGTTGTTGGTCAGTGCATAGTGTAGGCTTCGGAGTACCGACACGTACCTTGGCCGGTCACGCGTACATTGAGTCGGGGCATGATAGTCACTTTGCCTTCTCCGATCCACCATCTCTTTCATTTTCTTTATCCTTTTCTCATCGACCAATCAACCTCAGGTTGGCACCGGCGGCTGCTATGGGGCTTCCCCAGGCTCAGCAGCAGAGATCGTCGCAATCGCAGCCGAGAAAAGTGTCAAATTTCAGGTTCATGCTCCCAAATGAGGCTTCAAATCAATGGCCGCAACGAGGTATGAAAACCAAATTGTTGCTATAATATCCTAGATATTTAAATTTATTATTTTTTCTTTTATGTGTATTTTCCAGCCTAGCAGACTAGTTCGTGGTCGAGACGAGTCGACACATGATCTGGAGTGAGCTTGCGAGCTCAGGTAAGTAGGATATGAATTTATGAATTTTAGGCTTGGATAGTTGAAATTATTTAATTTGATGTTGTGTGTGCATAATTGTTAATTATGTTCATAGGGGTGTATTTAATTAATTGCTCGTGATTTATTAGAATAAGTTTAATTAAATTAATTAAGTCTATCGGGTTAGCGGGTTTTGGATTTGGCTTAAGGTGGATGCGGGTTGTGGATTAAGGGTTTAAGGGGTTAGGGTTGAGAAGGGAGTATAACCCTCCCCCCATGGCTTGTGGCTCCTATTTTGAAGCCACCGAAAGAGTTGAGAAAGAGGAGCCGGGCCGAGCCCCCTATTTCTTTTTCTCTCCTCTCTCTCTTTTCCTTTCCTTTGGAGCCGGGCCGAGAAGAGCCGAGCTGAGCCGCTTGCTTCCTTTTCTCTCCTCTCTCTCTTTTCCTTTCCTTTGGAGCCAAGCCGAGAGGAGCTGAGCCGAGCCGCCTGCTTCCTTTCTTCTCCTCTCTCTCCCACTGTCCAAGCCGGCGGCTTGGAGTGAGCCGCCGCCCCTTGGAGCCTTTTCGTTGGTTGAGCCACCGGCCTTTTGAAGCCGGATTTGAGGGCCGTCATCTGTGGTTTCTTCCTTAGTTCTTCTTCCAATTAAGGTGAGTGGTTTACCCTCTCTCTTCGGGATTTTAATCGGTTTCTTGATGCCGTACTTGACGGCTCGGTATTTACTCCTTGTTCTTGGATTTTCGAATGAGTTATTGTTTTCCTTTGATATGAGATCTTGATCTATTCTTCTAATTTGAGATTCTTGATTTTGAGTATCTTGTTTAGAATTAAATCTATGATTTTGGGTAGAAATCATGTGGTAGGATTAAGATCTTGTTAATGACTAATTAGGGGTTCTTGAGAAGGGGGTTCTTGATCGTAATGCTTGATTCTTGGTTTAAGTGTGTGGTTTCTTGTGGATCTTGATGAAAAGCATGATTTCTGTGAATTAATTCCTGAGATTAGTATTCTGTTCTAATGGTAATTTGTGGATTAATTTTTGTTAATTTTCGAATTTAATTATATAAGTATGCTGAAATTGCATGTTTGCTGGAATTGTATGCTGAGATGATGAATCTGTGCTGATTTTAATTTGTTTGCTGTGATGTGTGTGTGTGTGTGAATATAGTCGTGTAACCTATCTTTCGACCAGAAAATATAGTTTCGAAACATAGGACACACTTTAAAGACTAGATTTGGGTCAAACAAAGCAATTCTGGGCAGAACGGTAATCTAAAATAAAACCCTAAAACAAAACCCTAATTGAAATGATCTAAATTTTAATTATATAATTAAAATTAGGTTAAGGGTGAGCATAATATGTTATGAATCAACTTACAAGGTATTCATGAAATAAAACCACACGGGTTCATGACATTACAGGTCTAAAGGATAGGGGTCGGGTTTGGAGTGTTGAGACGCTTCATAATGAGGACACCCCTAGGACACCGTAGGAGAATCTTGACTTAGGTCTTGATGCATCATATCCTTGGGAATGGCGGAGCGGCTCAATTAGGAGTCGGGTTACGGGCTACGCATGGGTGGTTGGACGCCCAATTCCCAACTTGCAGGATAAGTTCAGAGGGCCTTTCCCGATTATCCTAGTATGTACGGTTGCCTTCGGTATGGTAGGGCTTCGGCCGAATGCACTTCTATAGTATGTGCGCTTGCCTTCGGCATGGTAGGGCTTCGGCCCGATGCACTTCTTTTGTTGGTGATGTTGCTTTCGGGCATGGTAGGGCTTTGGCCCAATGCACCTCTTTTTTTTGTTGGTGATGTTGCCTTCGGGCATGGTAGGGCTTTAGCCCGATGCACCTCTTTTTTGTTGGTGATGTTGCCTTCGAGCATGGTAGGGCTTCGGCCTGATGCACCTCTTTTTGTTGATGATGTTGCCTTCGGGCATTGTAGGGCTTTGGCCTAATGAACCTCTTTGGAGAGTTAGATGTCGTGGGCATGAGTGGCTTGTTGGCCTGGTAGCTAGTCACACCTTTGTGACATTTCCTTTTTAGAGATAGAATTTATTTATCTAATCTCTGTGTTTACTTATGAGGGTGGGTAAAACCGCTCGCTGAGTTCTTTGAACTCACCCGTTGTCGTGTGATTTCTATTTTGCAGAGCCTGACCAGTGAGGTGGATTGGATGCACTTGGCGTCGCTGGAGGGCAGAGGAGCCGCTGTATCTCATTGGTGAATCAAAGTGAGTTGGTGCCAACTAGGTCGTACTCGACAAGTAATATACAAAGTATTATTCTACTTCTAGTAGTTTTACTTTGACTATATCACTCATAGCTCAAGCAAGCACTTCAGTTGTTTGATATTTTGCCTCATACTATTTCTCCATGTGTTGCTGCATCCTCTCCCCAATTAAGACACTAATTTTTTTCTCATTAAACTATTCTTATGTTACTTGAAATGCTTTGCTTCTTTTCATTTTAATTTTCCTATTTACTGGGAAAGGGGACAAATTAGTATCACTGGTTCATATCTTATTGTAAGACCCGGAAAAAGTTTCTTAATATAAAAATCTATTTTGGTTCAGCGCGTCGGAGTCGGGGGTAGTCGAGTCGAGCCTAAGGATCGCCTCAAGTGAAAAGGTATGACTCGGCTAGTGAATCATGAAGTCTATTTGGATAATTAACTTTCCTTTTATAAAATCATACCTTAAATTAAGTTAACTCCAGTCATATTATGGTTTGAGTCGGAACCCAAGTTGAGTTCGGGTTTAGTCGAGCTTTAAGTGCGAGTTAAGTGAGGCAAGAGGCCTCATTTGGAAAGCTAGATGAGGGATTAAAACCCTCATCTTGAAGCCGTGTGGCTATCTATTGAGCCGCACAAGGCTGCCTAAGGAGAGAGAGGAAGAAGAGCAAGGTGAAGCTTGGGGCTTGGATCGATCCGGGATTCGCGTCGTCGCCGGAAAAATTTGAAGTCGTCGTCACCCGGTCCTTGTTTCTCCACAACCTAGGTGAGTGGTTAAGTTTTGAAGCTTGGGGGAGGCAGGTGGCCGAACCCTAGATGAGATAGATTGAGTTTTCACGATCTTTCAGACAAATCTTGATTTCTATGATGTGCGTTCACTGTTTTATGAAATTTCTTGTCGAAACTCGCTATTTCTTCGTCGATTTGCAAGTTTTTACGGCTGCCGAGTCATGGGGAAAAGGGAAAGGTCATGCCAAAATTTTCCCCAATTCCCTTGACGGCAAGGAAGCCCTTAGATGACCTTAGATCAATGTTCGATGTAGTTCTACTTGTATATCTTTCGTATATTGAAGCATGTCTTCCCTAGGAGTCCCTTGAATGGCCGAATGAACCTTACCACTCATGAAGAGGGTTCGGCCAAGGGTGAGGGAAGGGTAAATTAGTTATTTGGTATTTTAAGTTACATTCAGAATTGAAGAGGTAGAGGTATAGCTAGAGTCTCCTCCCTCTTTTCCTACCATTTGGACCATGGCCAAGCAAGGTCTTCCTTGCTCATGGTTCGGCCAAGGCTAGGGAGGGGAGAAGAGATTAGCTATAGATGGAAATTACATGGCTATAAGGATCATACATAGAGATATGACAATACTTAGGAAGAACATCAAACATAGCAAGTAGCTTGATTGATTTGAAATGTAGGAATGCTAGTCTTGTAACCATACTTGGCATTTGATCCTTAAACTTGGATGTTGACAATGTTTCCATGTTTTATAATTCATACATGTTATTTGAATTTATTACTACCTTGCCATGCTAGATAGTTGCTCCTTATTGAGCTAATATTTCTAAGGTAGTATAAGAATTGTTAGGTATGTGCATTATGGTTATATATGATGAATGATGTAATATTTGTGCATTTTTCTTTAAATTATGTATGCTGCCCTAAATGTTCTTGGATGGTATTCCAAGGTTGACTCATGAAAATTCTCACATAAGACAGTGTAGAAGGCTAGTTGACATGTAAGGTGCCACTAGATGTTCATAGCACATTTATGAAAACTTAGATATGAGACGATAACACTTCTATAACTGTGCTTGTATATTTTTGGATACTTAGAGATTGTAGGTACGCATATACTAAAAGGGGCAGCATGAATTGTTGACCCAGTAGCCGGACATGGCTAGATACGGGCAAAGGCCCAAGGTATATTTATATGTATGGAAACCCTAGGATATTGAATGTGTAATGTGCTTGAGATGGTCCGCCGAGGAGCGAGGAGGTCGGAAATGACCAATGCTCAGCTTGGCCAGTTGGGTCTAGAGGTGCGCCAGCGGGCCCGCTAGGTGCCAGACCCCAGTTGGGTGGGACTAGCTATCCTTACCCCAGACGGTGTCCGGAGACTAGCGGCCATCCTAGTTGACGGCCCGGGATTGTTTGTTTACATCTTGAGATGTTGTGGCCTAGAGCCAGTGTGATACTGCCGGATATGGTAGGGACGGCTGTAGCCGGGATATGATTCTATGAGTAGGCCCAAGGGCCGAATGCCGAAGGCTAGCTAAGCCGAGATGGCAGGTTATCATGTTCAGTTGATGCGGACAAACCCGTTGGGGGTTAGTAATCGCATTAGAAATAAATTTTACCTCATAGTACATTTCCTTTATTGCCCTGTATGATATATATATATATATATATGACTGAGGCTTATGTGGAGGTTCAATTGAGCTACTCACTGAGTCCCAAGTGGGCTCACAGTTTATTTCTATTTTTACAGAGCATGAGCAGTAGCTTTGTGTCGACATGGTGCAATCAGAGGCAGAGGCGGTGCCAAATCTCGTAGCGGCGTCCATAAGTCTTAGACTAGTCCTAGTTATGTTGGTTTATTTCTGCACTAACGGTTGTAATTGAAAAGAATTGCAAAAACGTGATGTTTGTCCATTTAGATTTGAGGTTGATGTTGTTCTTGTTTTGAAAAGAACTTATACATTACAGTAGGCTACAGGGCAGGATGTGGACCCTGGCCGGTCACACTATCCTCAGTCGGGGTGTGACAAAGTTGGTATCAAAGCACTAGGTTAGGTCTTGTCTATGACTCAGTGTTGGGTACCGTATGAGGCATATGCTAGCGTGCCGACTTACGGTATAGTCATGCTACAAGATTGAGCGACCACTCCTGCACTCAGCGCACCATGCGGTTAGTACTTTAAAGAGCTTGTGTTAATAATTTCTTATATGTCATGCAATTTCCTTTCTTCCTTGTGATAGTGAAGTGGATGCTCAAAATGCTGCTTTGAGCGGTAGTGGTAGTAACTCGACGGAACGTCGAGGCCGGGGGCGAGGCCGAGGTCGGACCCGGGGCAGAGATAGAGAACTATTTGAGGGACAGGGACAAGAGTCAGCGGTTGATCTACTACAGGCTTTGGTGAACCAAGGACTGAGGCACTCCATAAGGAGCAGGAACTGTCACAGCAGTTGCAGTAGCAGATGCAGCAGCCACCGCCACAGCCATTGCCCGTGGTTTCAGTGGTACCAGAAGTGGCAGAGGTGGTAGAACCAGTGGTCAGAACCCCAACTTATGCAAATTTTGTCACCTTGAAGACACAAGAGTTCACTGAGATAGATCGTCAGGTGGAAGTGACGTAATTTCTGGGGGATTGCTATGAGCTATGCATGGAACTGGGATGTTCATCAGAGGCGGCTGCTCGTATGGTCGGTCTTCAGATGAGGGGACTGGCAAAGGTCTGGCTGCAAACTTGGAAGGCTCGCAAGGCAGCTGGCACACCACCTCCCACATGGCAGGAATTTTGGGCGGCTGCGGAAGAGCAGTACTTACCCATGAGTGTCCATGACAAGCGCGCCCGTGATTTTGAGATGCTGCGCCAAGATGGAGGCATGATAGTGTCGGGGTATGAGATGGAGTTTAATCGTCTCTCCAAGTATCATCCCACCCTAGTGGCGACTGAGACCGCTAGGGTCAAGAGGTTCGTGGCGGGATTGAGGCCACAAATTGGCAGGCTTATTCATTTCACCGAGGAATCTACACTGGCTCGGGTAGTGGATGAAGCACTGCGGAAAGAAGCTTTGGTGCCGTTCGAGAGAAATGACGGGCCAGCTAAGAAGAAGTTTCGGTCAGAGGGTTCTAATAGTTGACCTTGGCACTCTGAGGGGGCAATGCCCACAGCAGATCAGCAGCAAAGCCGAGGGCAGAATGGCAATCGGTGCAGTGGGGGCCAAGGGACCGGGTCAGGAGGTGGTTCTCAGAGATTTGAGGTGCTGCAGTGTGGCAGCTGCAGTCGGAGGCACTGGGGGTCCTGCCTTAATCTCACTAATGCTTGCTTCAAGTGCGGTCAAGTTGGACATTTCAAGAAGGACTGCCCTGAGGGAACTAGTCAGAAGCCTGAGTAGTCAATGGGTAAAGCACCTATGTCAGTAGGGTCAGTAGCACCGAGAGGGCAGACTCAGAATAGGGGGCTGCATACCAGTCATTCAGAGAGGCTGCCTGAGCGGGTCTATGCTATGAACTGTGATGGGGCAGAGGCTTCCAAAGCAGTGGTGACAGGTACTATTTTAGTATGTTTGTCTGCTGCATATGTATTATTTGATCCGGGTGCCACACACTCATTTATGTCCGCCATATTTGCTGCAAAGCTGCCAATGGCACCCTCTATGCTTGATGGGCCATTGATGGTATCAACGCCTACGGGCGATGCAATCTTAACAACCTCAATATATCAAGGGTGTGAAGTGCTCATATGCGGCCATGTGCTGAGTGCGGACTTGACACTCCTACCGACTCTTGAGCTTGATGTCATCCTTGGCAAGGACTGGCTAGCAGAGAATTTCGCAATGTTGGACTGTAGAGCCAAAGTAGTGATGTTTAATAAGCCTGGGCTACCGTAGTTCATCTTCCAAGGGGAGGGAGGTAGCAAGCCGATAGGGGTCATCTCAGCCCTAAAAGCTCGCAAATTACTTAGGGGCAGCTGCCAATCTTTCCTGGCCTTTGTAGCTGTGGTCGAGGAGGAAAGGGGTGAAGCAAAGCATGTCAGCGGAACCCCCGTGGTCTGTGAATTCCCTGATGTGTTTCCCGAGGAATTTCCAGGGTTGCCGCCCATAAGGGAGGTTGTTTTTTGCATTGATCTGCAGCCCGGGGTGAAACCAATTTCCATTCCCCCTTACAGGATGGCACCGGCCGAACTCAGAGAGCTAAAGATGCAATTGCAGGAATTGTTAGACCTGGGGTTCATCCGGCCGAGTGTGTCACCCTAGGGTGCCCCGGTTCTCTTTGTGAAGAAGAAGGATGGATCGATGCGCATGTGCATAAAGTATAGGCAGTTGAAAAAGGTGACTCTTAAGAACCGCTACCCACTGCCGAGGATAGATGATCTGTTTGACCAGCTGCAGGGGGCTCAATGGTTCTCAAAGATAGATCTGAGGTCCGGATACCATCATTTGAGAATCCAGGACTTCGATTTGCCAAAGACGGCGTTTAGGACTCGCTATGGTCACTATGAATTCCTAGTGATGTCCTTTGGCCTAACCAATGCACCTGCTGCCTCCATGGACCTAATGAACAGGGTATTTGAGGAGTACCTGGACAGCTTTGTGATCGTCTTCATTGACGATATTTTGGTTTACTCCAAGAGTGAGGAAGAGCACTCTAAGTATCTGAGAATGGTCCTAGAAACCCTCAGAGAGCACCGCTTGTTTGCCAAATTTTCCAAGTGTGAATTTTGGTTGGAAAGTGTAGGGTTCTTGGGCCATGTAGTGTCCAAGGAAGGAATAAGGGTAGATCCCGCCAAGATTGAAGTGGTTCAGAACTGGAAGCGGCCGGCTAGTGTGACCGAGGTCTGCAATTTTCTTGGGTTGGCCGGCTATTAGCGAAAGTTTGTGGAGAATTTCTCCATAATTGTAGCCCCTCTATCTCGGTTGACCCAGAAGAAGGTCAGATTCGTTTGGGATGACAAATGCGAGGCGAGCATTCAAAAGCTCAAGGCATGTTTGACATCTGCACCCGTGTTGGTTGTACCTTCCAGCTCAGGAGGGTTTGTGATTTTCTATGATGCCTCTCGGGGTGGTCTGGCCTGCGTCTTGATGTAGTATGGCAGAGTGATTGCGTATGCATCTCGCCAGTTGAAAGTTCATGAGAATAACTATCCGACGCATGACCTAGAATTAGCGGCAGTGGTCTTTGCACTAAAGCTTTGGAGGCACTACTTGTATGGTGAGACTTGCAAAATCTACACAGATCACAAGAGTCTCCAGTACTTGCTTACCCAAAAGGAGCTGAACCACAGGCAGAGGAGGTGGCTGGAGCTCCTAAAGGACAATGATTGCACCATTATGTATCATCCGGGGAAAGCAAATGTGGTAGCAGATGCGCTGAGCAAAAAATCCATGGGCAGTTTGGCCCATTTGGAAGCTAAACGGAGGCCTCTAGCTCGAGAGTTGACTTTATGCCTAGATGGGGGTGCAACCTTATCAGTGTCAGCTTCAGGTGCCCTGATGGCCCATCTTTGGGTACAGTCCATGCTGGTGGACATGCTGTGTGCTGCACAGGGGGAAGATGCCTTTTGTGCACTGACCAAGGACCTGGTACAAAGAGGTGATGCAGAGAACAGTTTTAGATTGGACTCAGAAGGTGTCATGAGGTTCAGATACCGGATAGTAGTACCAGACATGGCTGAGGTGCGCAGGCAAGTACTGGAACTGGGTCATCGTTCCACTTACACGATGCATCCGGGGGCCACCAAGATATAATGGGACTTAAGGCAGCATTACTAGTGGAAGGGCATGAAAAGAGAGGTGGCAGAATTTGTTTTTAAATGTCTAGTCTGTCAGCAGGTGAAAGCCGAACACCTTAAGCCTGCGGGGCTCCTACAAAATCTCGAAGTGCCCGAGTCGAAGTGGGAGAAAATCACCATGGATCTAGTGACTGGATTGCCTAAGTCAAAAGATGGTTTTGATTCCATTTGGGTGGTGGTGGACCGGTTAACCAAGACCGCACACTTTATTCCATCTGCGGAGTAGTATGCTCGACTATTTTCGGATAGCATTGTGGCATATCATGGTACCCCGGTGATGATTATATCCGACCACGATTCCCAGTTCACAGCCGGTTTTGGCAGTCCTTCCAGGAAGCTTTGGGTACTCAGGTGCGTTTCAGTACAGCCTTCCATCCGCAGACTGACGGGCAGTCAGAGAGGACCATTCAAACTTTGGAGGACATGCTGAGGGCGTGCGTCCTGGATGTGGCAGATGGCTGGGAGAGGCACCTACCGTTGATCGAATTCGCCTATAACAACAGCTATCACAGTAGCATTGGCATGGCTCCTTTTGAGGCCTTGTATGGGCGGCGGTGCAGGTCCCCGGTGGGTTGGTTAAAGGCAGGGGAATCACTCATGGTGGGCCCCGACCTGGTTGAGGAGGCGGTAGAAAAAGTGATGAGGTAAATTTTGGTGTTTGAAAGGGTAGGATGTATACATTTCTTAAAACACAAAGTTTAGATCTATGGTGCATGCTAAAGAATGAATATGTTGAGCCAACCATTGACATAAATGATTGGACTCAAGAACAAGTTAAATTGTTTGAATTGAATGTTAAAATAATGCATCTCCTATATTCCTCTTTTTCAAATGATATACTTCGAAAGGATGCATTGTTCTTCCGCATTTGATATTTGGACCACATTAAATATGCTTTATGATTATGCCAAAACCAAATAGATTGGCAATTTTGATGAAGGTGGTGATGACAATGGTCATCCCCCTAGTACTAACCTTAGTTTTGATCCCAAAGCACTTCTAGCCAAAGTAGCACAAGCAAGAATCGGAAACGGAAACTTAGGTGCTTCCTTTGCCAAGAGGTGGGACACAAGAAGATGAATTGTCCCCTCTTGAAGAAGAAATCCAAAAAGAAGAAGTGTGCTTCTCCATCCACATCTCAATCAAGTGAAGCCTCTTTAAGACATGACGATGAAGCTACATCTAACTTTTGCCTCATGGGTCTTCGGAATGAGGTATATTTACCATCTTCTAGTCATGATCAAAATAGTGATTCTAGTAGCTCTAAATCCCTTGACATATCTTATGAAGAAATACTAGAAGAATGCAAAAAGATGTATGCCTTGCTTATGAAAAAGAACAAGGAAAATAGAAAATTAAAGAAGGAAAATTTAAGGTTTAGTTCTCATGTACATAAACTAGAAAATGAAAAATTGAATACAAGTACACTTGTTTCTTGCCATGATGATTTTAAGCTTGAAATTGAGAATTTAAAAAGTGAGGTAAAAGATTTGACAAATAAAAATGATGATTTCAAATCAAAAATGAAACTTAGGAGTAATGATTTGAAAAATGATTTCAAACTTGAGAACAAAGAATTGAGAGTTGAGAATTTAATGTTAAAATCTCAACTACATGCATTGCATAAATCTTTGAATGAGTTGAATTAAGAATGAGATGTTGGTTTTGAGTAGGAAAGTTAATGCTTCCTCTTTTAAGAATTCTAGAATTCAAAATGTCTCATTTAGGAAACCTCAAAACAAGAATGCTTCCTTTAAGAATGCTCATGCTCATCATAGTTCACATTTTAAGTATTCTAATGATAGAGCTCATGTCCATAGGAAAAATGAAAAGAAGTTTAATGGACAATACTTCATATCCATGATTGCGTATTCAAGAGAAATCTAAGTGTTGCTAGGACACTTTGGATTCCTAGGCCATCTAACCCCCAAGGACTCAAAGCCATTTGGGCACCAAAAGTTTTATGCTCTTTTGTAGGGGGAGCCACCACACAAGGGTAATAGAAATTGAAGGGTTGAAGTTGACCAAGAAATTGAAGGAAGGATCCTTACATGGTTGCAACTTCAAAGTCTTCACCTAGACTAGATGCCTTAGGTATAAGAATTGGCATCTAAATCACTTGGTATCATCACCTTTTCTCTACTTGTATTTTTGAAGTTGGTGTATATGATACATGCTTAAAATTGATTGATTTCCCCCGCTCTTAATATATTTCAAATAATTTTTGATTTTTTTATTTCCAATCTCTTCAGAGACCTATGTAGCCTATAATGGGCTCATGCGCCCTTGCGGTTCTAAATCGTAGGCTAACTGTGGCCTTACGGTTTTCAACCAATATGAAGGATTGGAGATCAAGTTTTCATCTTCTTACACTTGTGATCTCTTAAAATTCGTTTTAGATATGCCTTGATTTCATTTAAAATAGATTTTGAACTATTTAGCAAAGTTGGATTTTGAATGAAAACTTTGATGCTTACTTTGCTATCTAGAATGATTAACTTACTTGAAATAATTATGTCATTTTGTTACCAATAATTTCCTCTTGCAAGTTAAATCTAAGGCTAAATGAAAAGCTAATTAGAATGAAAAAAATTAGTTTGGCTAAATTTTCAAGTATGAGGTATGTTACCAATTTTCAGAATATCCTAGTATAATACCTCAATATTAATTCTTTATCAGTGTCTCTTTACTCATGATGGTAATTACATGTTAAATCCTTGAATTCTCATGAGTAGATAGAATTTTAGTACTTAGGCAAATTTCATTGAATGAAACTTGCTATAGGTTGATATTCATTATTAGAGAATTCCTTTTTAAGTCCAACCTAGTTAAACATGTTTAGAGATCTTATTTTTCAAATATTTCATATTTTAAGATCTCTTTGATTCATTTTGATATCATGTTAACTTTTTAAAAATGAATCTTTACTATCTAGCATAGGTTGAGATTTTTAAATAAAACTTTGCATTGAACCTTTGCAATTTAGTATGTTAGCTTGCTAGTTGGTATATGATTTCATTATGATGCTAATGAAGCCTACTTGCAAGTTGAGAAAATGGGAAATTTGGAAGGCTAAAGGAAAATGGAGAGAAAGTGAAAATTCTAGAATTTCTCAAGAAATGAGGTATGAGTTTCTTTTTGGTAAAATTCTTGCATAACACCTCAATCTTCTTGATAAAATGATTTCTCTATGCTCATGAATGATTTTCTATGACAATTGATTGAAATCTCATGAGTTGATAAAATTTTGATACTTAGGCAATTCATGTCGAACGAAATGTGCCCTAGGTAGAATTTTATATTAGAGACTTCACTTTAAGTTGAAACTTGATAAACATGTTTAAGTTTACTCATGATTTACATCCATGTGGTTAAAATTGAAAAATCATATGTAAATGGATAAGGTAATAACTAGCTCATCTTAGGAGAGTCAAAATTAAAAAAGTTTGACCTGAGTCAATAATTTGACTTAGAAATTTCTTTTTGAACTCAAACTTCACAAAATGTTTAGGTTTACTCATGTTAGGTGTTCATGTGTCTATGTTTGAAAAACCATGAGTATATGTTAAAAATTGATACTTAGCAATTTCATGTTAACATGCTTATTTTTGAATGAAATCATGCTAAGGTAAAATTTTGATCAAATGACATTATTTTCATTTCAAACTTGATAACACATTTTAAATGATTATATCTTGATATCTGAAAAGTTTGAATGAAAACTGAAAACTTTTGAAAAATAGCTAATATTTACAAAAATGGCAATAGATTTTAGTTACATTTAGGAGAATGTAGAAAATTAATTTTTACATGATTCTTGAAACTACATGTTCACTGAAAATCTAGTTTCTTGTTTATAATTTTCAAAAAAATTCAACAAGAATAGGATAATTTTGAAACTTTAATGTATCGTTCTTCCCAAATGTTCATTTTTTCCAAACTTTGATATGGTTTTTTGAAGTTGAATTTTGAAACTTTAATGTATCGTTCTTCCCAAATGTTCATTTTTTTCAATACTTTGATTTTTGGTTCAATCTTCGAATGAGACTTCAAGTATAATAATTTGAATTCATTTTTGGTATCGTTCTCATTTTGTCTTGTGAAAAATCATTTATAAAATGATTTTTGTTATTTTGACCCACACTTGAAAATATCGATACTTGAGTTAGTACATGATTCCTAGTTTTGGATTTTGACTATCTTTTCATAATATCATGTAGTACTTAGTCTCTCATTCGATATGTTGTTTATGTCCCTTGGGTTGGTTTACTTCGTTTTCATGAAAACTAGTTTTTTAAGTTCTAACTTTGACCATAGTTGACTTTTCTCGTCCTTTTTTATTGATATCAAATGGGGGGGGGGGGAATAAAGGTAAAATGGGAAGAAAATATAAGAAAATCATGCATATAAATAGGAGGAGTTTATTTTCATAGATATGCATATTGATAGGGGGAGAAATCACATGTTTGATATCTGTTGTGCTTAAATGATATATTTTCTTAAGGATGCTTGTCATCATAAAAGAGGGAGAGATTGTTGGCCTAAGATTTTCAACCTTAGTCTTAATCTCGGTTTTGATGATAACTGTCACACCCTAAATACAGGGTCACATGATCGGCCAGGGTATACGTGCCTATACACCGCAGCCTAACTCATGCACATGCCAACATCATAAGAATAAACAAATTGTTATTTCATCTAGAATCAAAAAAGAGTTCATCATAAACAAATTTTAACAAACGAATAAAATGCGTAAATAATACATCAACTCCAACAAACCAAATACAATAAAATCTGAATAAAATGACATAAATGCCCTCAATGGCTACAATTCAAAAAGACCAATAAAAGTGCATGACACTAGGGGTGTGCATGGGTACCGAGTAGACCCGGAACCAGTTGGAACCGACCCGATTGTGTAGGTTCCGGGTAGGGTCCAAAACAAAAATTTAGGAATCGGTTAAATCCGGTTCCAGTTCCGGGTCCAACACATCGGGTACCCGGAATCGGAACCGGTACCCGAAACCTATACTCTAGAACTTGTTCATTTACAAGTTCCAGGGTATAGGTTCCAACAGGGTACCCTGTTAGAACCTGTACATTTACATGTTCCAGAATAGGGTCCAACAGGATACACTGTTGGAACCTATTCATTTACAAGTTCCAAGACAGGTTCCAACAGGGTACCCAAAACCTATACATTGGAACCTGTATATGAACAGGTTCCAATAGGGTACCCGGAATCGGAATCGAAACCTGTGGTTCCAGGTAGGATCCGGTTCCAAGTTCCAACATGGTAGGGTCTGATTCCAAAACTTAGGAACCGGTCCTATACAGGGTAGGGTCTGGGTATCATAAAAAATAGAGGGTACTCGGACCCGCTCACCCCTATATGACACACTACCAAGAGACTCGACTACGACCCTAACTAGGACTGCTATGAGATCATACGACTCCTCTGCCCTCTAGCTGTGCCAAGTGCTCTAGTCCACCTCATCGGTCAAGCTCTACAAAACAAAACATTGACAACGGGTGAGTTCAAAGAACTCAATGAGCGATTCTACCAACCCTCACAAAAACAAACATCACAGATAAGATGCATAAGGTAGAACTCCTGACCCAAGCAGGAAAAGGGTCACAATGGAGTAACCAGCTATTAGGACATCCGGCCACCACCTGCCCGAAGGCAGCCGACACCGATACGATGAAGAACAATAGGCCTAAGCCTACCATGCCATAAGGCAACAACACATACTAGGATAGTCGAGAAGGTCGTCCGAACTTATCCTAGTATAAAGAAACTCAGGAGCAATCGGGAAGACCCTCCGAACTTGCTCCACGAGACGCGTAAGGACAATCGGGATTTGCCCATTCTAACTTTCCCCTTTAAGATATCACAGGAGTAATCGGGTAGGCCCTCTGAACTTACTCCTCTAAGATATCTCAGAAATAATCGGGTAGGCCTTTCGAACTTATTCCTTAAAAACCACCTCGGGGATAATCGGGTTGGCCCTCCAAACTTATCCCACGAGGCCTAACCAGAACAATCGGGAAAGGCCCTCCGAACATGTTCTACAGGTTAGGAATTAGTCATCCAACCTCCCGGGCCTAGCCCGCAATTCGGCTCCACAACGAGCCCCTCCGCCATTCATGAAGATATGACACACCATGACCTAAGTCAAATTCTTTCCTACGGTGTCTTAGGTGTGTTCCTATTGGGAAGTGTCTCACACTCCAATGTCATAAACATGTGTGGTTTTATTTCATGCATAAACTTCTCATGTTGTTTCATAACATATTATGCTTATCCTTTTTTCCAATTTTAATTATGCAGTTAAAATTTAGTTCACCACAATTAGGGTTTTGTTTTAGCTTACCGTTCTGCCCGAAACTAATGTATCTAATCCAAATCTGATCTCCAGAATGTGTCCTATGTTTCCAAACTATATTTTTTGATCGAAATGATAGGTTACATGACTATGTTCAGATAAATACACACATCACAACAAACAATTTAAAAACAACACAGATTCATCATTTCAGCATGCAATTTTAGCAACATCAAATTTCAGCATAGCCTAAAAATAAATTCAAAATTTTCAGAAATTAAACCCTTAACTATCATTTAAACAGAATATAAATCTTGAGATAAATTTCTCAATTTCCATGCTTAACAACAAGGCTAACAAGCACTAACAACGTCATGAACAAGAACAAACATCATGATCAAGAGTCCCTCTTTCAAGAACCCTCATGGCATCAACATCAAGATTCAATTTTTCTTAAACATGATTTTATCTAAAATCACATATTTAATATTAGGCATGCTTGAACATATAGGAACTCGATTTCATAAGTAATATAAAATACGGATCTCAAGAACACCGAAAACTTTCACTTAAGCAATTCATCGACACCTTGAGAGCACCCTTGATTCACCCTTGGCCGAGCACCCCTACGGTAAACCTAGGGCTGTCGAGCCACAAAGGGAGGGTCTTGGCCCTCCTCCCATGATTCAGCACAAGAAATTGGCACTCAAAATCCACGGTTCGTCGAGAAAACACAAGAATCAAGAATAAGCCCAAAACGGCTCAAAACCAAGAAAGAACCCGGAAAAGGAGAGGTAAAACCACTCACCTAAACAGAAAGGATGAATAAAGGAGAAATCCCGAATGATGGCCCTCGAACCCGGCTTCAAAAGATGGCGGCTCAACTCAAGGGAGGGGACAAGAGGAGCGACAGCTCACTCCAAGTCGTCAAGCTTGGAGAGAGGAAGAGAGGAAGAGAGAGGGGCTGGCTTGACTAGCTCCTCTCGACTTGGCTCCAAAGGGGAGGAAGAAGGAGAGGAAGGAGAGGCCCGATGGCTTGGCTCCAAGGGCGGCGGCTCCAAGGGGAAAGAGGAGAGGGGCTGGCTGCGGCTTCGCGGCTGGCTCCTCTTCTCAATTAGGTTGGGTGGCTCCAAATAGGGAGCCACAAGCCAAGGGAAAGAGGAGGGGGTTTTATACTCCCTCCTCAACCCTAACCCCTCTAAAACCTTTATCCAATCCGCATCCGCCTCAAGCCAAACCCGAACCCGCTAACTTAAATTAAATTAATTAATCATATTCTCCACATAACCACCCACAACATTAAATTTAAATGAATTAATCTACACAAGCAAAATCACATAACCCATATTCTTACTTACCCGAGTACGCAAACTCACACCAGACCATGAGTCGACTCGGCTCGACCTCGGACTAGTCCGCTAGGCTAGCAAACACAAACCATAAGAGGAAAAAAAATTAAAATATCTAGGATAATACAATAACGAACATAAAAGTAATATTTTTATTAATAAATACTTTCAGGTTCCAAGTCGGTCAGCTCTCGACGTCCACGATCGGAAATATTGGAGAAATCAGAAAATCGGAAGGACATTGGTCGAACACTTATCGATTGGTCGAAGGATGTTCCAAGTCGGTTAGCACTAGACTTAGCGAAGATCGAACCCAGAAACGAACAAACGAGGAGAAAAATACACAAGAAATCAGTCCTGCCTAGATTCGGTCGACCAACTGGTCGACCGGTAGAAGGCAAAAATAGGCAAAAGGCATTTCAGACGACCAACTGGTCGACCAGACAATGCCCAAAATGGGTAGAATGCCTTCTGTCGCTCAGCGGTCGCTCGCTCGGTCGACCGACAAACGACTGGGCATCGCTAAAGGGCATAAAAACGCTCGTTGATGAGCCTTGGTGTTTGGGGGGTTATAAATACCCATCCCAAACTCATTCCTAGCATATCATTGATGCTTCTAAGCCTCAAAGAGTGATCCTAATCATCTCTACAAGCTTTCATTGAGGCATTCATGCAAGAACCCTAGTTTTGATCTCCACTTGTTGATTTAGCCTTCAAGCTTCACCGATTGATCTTCTTAAGGCATCAAGAGGACTAGGGAGTTTCTTTTGGAGCTAAGTATTTGTTGTTTGATTTATTGCTCCATTAGTTGTTATTTTTTGGTGTTTATTTCATTGTATTTGAACTTGTGTAAACCTAGGTTGCTAGGTTTGATTGAGTTGGTGGTTGCCTTGGTGTTAAGGCTTAAATCCACCATTGTAAACCTTGTTTGCTAGGATTAGTTGAGTTGTCCTTAGGTTGAGGTGGGAGAGTACTCTCGGTAGGAAGGCGGGATACTTCGGGGTGTGGAAGTGCCTTCGGTTTGATAGGGGAGACTTTTCGGTGTAAAGTCCTCATTGTAAGGAATCTAATTAATCTAGTTAAACTAGTTTGGAAAGCCTAAGCGGGGTGCTTAGGTAATGGAGTAGGCATTGAGGCCGAACCACTATAAATCATTGTGTTTGCATTACTTACTTTGCGTATCAATTACTTGCCTTTTTTAATTCGCTTTCGCATTCATTTAGTAGTCAAATAGTGCATTAACATAAGTAATCAAGAAAACGATTGAAACCAAAATTAAGTTTAAGATTAGCAAACACACTATTCACCCCCCCTCCCCTCTAGTGTGGCTAGGGGTGGCAATTTTATCCGCATCCGCTAACTAAAAATCGCATCCGCACCGTATCCGATCCATATCCGCAAGTAAAAATGGATATGAATACGGATACGGATTTAGAAAACTTATATCCGCGCGGATATGGTGCGGATACGGATATGGCTGTGGATCTGCACCGTATTCGCACCGTATCCGCATCGCCTATCCGCGTCTCTGAATTACTATTTTGCCCATATAAGTTATTAATATATATAAGAGCTCTATGGTAATTTCATGTCAAGATGAATTTTGAAGTATATTATATATTTATTTTGGATCAATGAATTAGTAATTTATTGATTTTTTTAATTAAATATAATTTTAATATTTTTTTATTAAATACGGTGCAGATACGGATGCGGTGCGGATATCCGTATTTGAAACAGTGCGGATATGGATATCCATATTCACATCCGTAGCGGATACGGTGCGGATACGGATGAGCGGATATGGGGTGCGGTGCGGATACGGATAATCCAGTATCCGCACCGTATCCGCTCCGTTGCCAGCCCTAAGTGTGGCCATTTCACCAACATTGAGTTCATTCTAAATTTCTGAAACATCTCCCTATAGTTCTCTGAATATGCATATCATCTGGGCGCGTATCGGAGAACAAGTGAGATACAGTAGCCAAAATTTATGAATGAGTTAACAGTTAAAGAAATAACTAAGTACAATATAAATAACTACGTTCCTAAATTGTTAAATTAAGGATAATTCAAGGATTGTACGTCGTATAAAAGATCATCTACTTCATTTACACGAACATACAACTCCCAAACGGATATAAGATTTTGCTAAATCATATCCGACTTGTCGATGCGTACGTGAAATGTATCAACTCATTGGATGGATGATTAATTTTTAAATTTGTGGATGCCGTTGTGAAACGTATCAACTCGGCAGAGGGCATACCTGGAAGCGATCAGCAACGAGGAGGCACGAAGGAGAACGGGTAGCGATCGACAGCAGCGGCAGGTGTCGGAGAGCAATAGCAGCGCGATTGTCTTCGTGGAGAAGAAGAAAGTAGGAGAAGAAAGGGGGCGGGCACGAACGCGGAGATAAAAACATCT
Organism: Canna indica; assembly: GCA_034359265.1. NCBI lineage: Eukaryota > Viridiplantae > Streptophyta > Magnoliopsida > Zingiberales > Cannaceae > Canna > Canna indica. The sequence continues at coordinate 60,129,658 of CP136890.1, read as the reverse complement.
ATCACCTAGGCATTTGTTGGTGAGACGTTGCAGATAAATAATATCATCACCAACGACTGACGTGACCCTCGCTAAGCCGTTGGTGATAAGTATTTCATTTTCGCGCCATCGACTCACGAGCGACGAACACAGAAACCGTACGCAAAGTCGTTGCTAATGTATTTATAACATCATAAATGACCGACATGGAGCTCGCGAAGCCGTTGCTGATATGTTATTTCATTTGCGCGTCGCGTGCGCACCATCAACTTATAAGGAATGGCCGCAGCGGCCGTAAGAAAGCAGTGGGTCATTCTGATGGCTTGTGCGGCCGTGGGTGATGGTCGTGGGTGATGGCCGTGGGTGATTCTAACATTTCTTGTAGTACAAGCTACTACACGGTTCTTGATAACCACTCCTCAAGTGCGTAGCCCAACCTCGAACAACCACTATAATGGCAAAAGTCCATTACGGCATCTACGATAACCACATCAAGGAAGGTCGCTAGAAACCAAAATCCTCCAAGTTGACTATTTCTGGCCAACTATGATGATAGATTGCGGCCTTTACGTCAAAAAATGCGACAAGTGTCAAAGGTTCTCGGAAGTTTCTCAACTACACCCCGAACCCTTGTATAATTCATATATACATCAGTTGGTCATTCCATAAATGGGGGATAGACCACCATGGTCCCTTTCCCCAAGCACCTCGACAATTCAAATTCTTGGTCGTAGAAATCGACTACTTCACCAAGTGGATAGAGATTGAATTCCTAACAACAATTGCAACAGATAACGTCCAAAAGTTTGTCTAGAAGAATATCATTTGTAGATCTGGAATACCACAAGAAATCGTTAGCGACAACGGGGCTCAATTCACGGATAGGCGATTCTGAGAGTTCTTCTCGGACCTCGGCGTCAAACAATTCTTCTCATTTATTGAGCACCTACAAACGAATGGCTCAACCGAGGCGGCTAACAAAGTAATCCTAATCGGGTTAAAGAAAAAGATCGACCGAGACAAGGCCTATTGGGTCGATGAATTACCCGAAGTACTCTGGAGTTACAACATAACAACTTAGTCTTCTACCTCGGAAACCACTTACCTCCTCGTCTACGGAGCAAATTCCATGATCCCTGTCGAGATTGTAGAACGCAGTCTCCGCAGAATTGCTTTTGAGGAATAGGGTAACACAGAAGTCCAAGTCACGGAACTCGACCTCATTGAAGAAGAGTGAGAACTCGACAAAATCAGACAAGAGGCGATGAAGCTCAGGATCGCCCAGAAATATGATAAACCTGTCAGGCCAAGGAACTTAGCCGAAGGCGATCTAGTTTTTCGGAAGATCGAGCCGCAGAGAAAACTAGCCGGAGATGGTAAGCTTGCCACAAACTGGGAAGGACCCTAACGGATCACAGAGATCCTTGGAAAAGGTGCCTACAAGATAGCAAAACTCTCCAGCGTAAACTCCCATGATCTTGGAACGCGGCCTCCCTACGGGCCTATTACAGTTAAGAATCCCCTTGTAAATTACAACAAGGCTATGGTGCTCTTTTCCTTAGTTGGTGATTTTTTTTCACTGGATTTTTCCCATTAAAGGTTTTTAACAAGGCCCTACCCAGTGTAAGCCGAGTCCAACTCTTAGCGGGGTATGATATATCTTTATTTCATAACAAAGTTATTTTCTCTATTACACACACATTCTTTGTGTCTAACCTCCCTCTTAGTCATTGCATACTTTATAGGAGGAATTTATATGGTCTCACAAGCGACCATTGACCCACATGACGTACCGTTCCTCCTCGATCAGTCTTCCCACTTTCGGCATAACCAAACGCTTAAGCAATCGAGATTTGCTTTTCACCAACTTAGGCTCAAACCGACGCCTCACTCAACGTCAAGAACTTGGTTTTCACCGGTCTGACTCGCCGACCTCAGTGCCTATCTTGGGCTCCTACGTCCTCAACGATCCTAAACGCACATGTTGCTAGCTCGGTTTTCACTCGATATTAGCTAGATGCAATGATGATTGTGTGTAAATTTATGGTCTTTTCCAAACCCAACAACATTCTTCATCTTACAAGTTACAATCCGATCAAAAATAACTAAATATAAGACATTTTAGCAAACCTAACATATACTTGGAGAGCAGAAATATTTGAAAACAAATACATTTCTTGTATAGTCTTCTCAGTCTAAGACATTAATTAAAAAATAGATTTAATGGATAACAGATGGAACTAATCCTGGCCGTTCGATTCCGTGGCATCCTTCTCGACGCCCATGACGATGGGTAAGTCTTCCGCCGACGGGAGGTTGCTCAGGTAACTTCTCACTTCCTTCGCGATCATCTCCCGCATTACCGACACCAAACACCTGCTCGTCTGCTCCTGCCACCATCGCGACACTTCCCTTCCGTCCTCATGCGCTCTGCCGTCGCCCTGCCACGGCAGGCTAAGAGTCAGCGACGTCCACAGTTTTCCTTCCGCTGCAGCGTTCACGTCGGTCGTCGGACCGTCGTACCTCATGGCCCTCACGTAGGAGCGTTTCCTCGGCGGTGATCCCGCTTCGGGCTCCTCAACGGCGGTTGTGGCGATGAGGGGCGGGGAGGAGGACGAAGCAGAGCGACCCGAGGATCCGGCGGCGGCCGCGCGGCGAAGGCGACGGAGTGTGGAGTTCCAGTGGTTCTTGATGGCGTTGTCGGTGCGACCGGGAAGGAGACGGGCGATGGTGGCCCACTTGTTTCCTTACCGGGCGGGTTCCGCGACGATCGTGGCGTCCTCTTCGGCTGTGAAGGGACGGTGGTGGATGGTGGGGCTGAGCTGGTTGCACCACCGCAACCGGCACGACTTTCCCGGCCTCCCGGGGATCCCCGCGCTGATGAGCGTCCAGTTGCGTGACCCATTCTGCTGCACCAGCCGCGTCAGCGCCGCGTCCTCCTCCGGACTCCATGAACCCTTCACCCTCTGCTGATCTCCCCCATCCGCCATCACCAACTCCTCTTCCCCTCCTCAGTCTTCACCGTATGTGATGTGCTTCTATTTTGACCCTTCTTATTAATCTTCCTCCCTCTTCAACTACTACTATATATACTCATGATTTTTGTTATGATTGAAAAACTAGAAGGGTTAAAAGATAAAATTAACGGCAATTTTCAAAAGAGTTCAATATTTAAAAAAAAATGAACTTCAATCCTCCTTTTATTTCATGAGCTTAAAGAGACTTAAAGAGACTAGTAAGACTAAAATAATGTGTATTATGAATCTTATAGGTAAGAGAAAATTATACGCAACACGAGGACTTCTCAATAAAATTGAACAAATGAGGGGAAGTGAGTGAGTTATATTGGTCCGGTTGACCGTTTAACTTGAGGTGGTGGGTAACGTCATTACGTGAAAAAAATTATTATGAAGTCGGGCTTCATAAAAAAAATTTCATGGAGCAAAACTCCGACGATGAAACACTAATCTCAAAGCAAAATAAAAATTATTTTGAGATGGGAGCTCGCTCCATACAAATTTCCTATGGAGCCGCGCTCCATAATAGTCCTTCTCTAATTATGTGAATGAATAAAATTCAACAACCGTTAGGCTAACGAGTTGGTTGGTTGTTTGGGATTGGGCTGGCATGAACTGAAAGCCGTGTGGGCTCCTCTCCCTCTAATTAAGGTTGTCCTTTAATGCCTAATTAACTATGTCTTTATATTCATTTCCCAATTTAATCTCCAGTAACTGACCTTAAATATTTAATCAAATTATTTTGATGACAAAATAAATTTCAAGTCAGTGTAGATTAAATTCAAATATCGCTAATAATTAAGATTTGAATTGTGAAATTAATTAATTTACAGTCGCAAGGATTAGGTCTTGTTTGGTAAATAGAAAGCACACTACTACATTTTGGCTCTATGACCACGCCACCTTTAGGAACGACTAAAAAATTGTTCCCATACATCACTTATAGGAACGGTTTTCCAAAACCGTTCCCTTAGCCATTATATTATTGGAACACTAAAGAAACCGTTCCTGTAGATAATATATGGGAACAGATTTTTCAACCGTTCCCTTAGACTATACTATGGGAACACTTTTAGTAACCGTTCTCTTAGAATGTATACTATGGGAACACAAAGGAACCGTTCCCATAGTCTAACTCCATGTATACTATATAATTAAAAAATAAAAAAACTTAAGCCATTTAATTTTCCTCTCCCGCGCACTGATCGACTACTCGCGCGATCTCTTCTGCCCTAAACGCACCGCTCTACTGCGGCGACCTCCCGACGCCACCGCTCTGCTACACCGACCTCCCGACGCGATTGCTCTGCTGCGCCGACCTCCCGACGCGACCGCTCTGCTGCGCCGAACTCCCGACGCCACCAGGCCTTTGCTGTGCCGACCTCCCGAGTCCCGACGCCACCACCTGTCTCACACTCTCATAGCACCGGTCGCCGACGATCCTTCCTGTCGTCAGTCATCGTCTCCCGCCGACCGGTAAACACTCCGCTCCTCCTCTCCCCTGTCCCCTCTCCATTTACTGAGTGTCCTTAATCGATTGAGGACAGCTTTGTTTTTGCTATCTCAGATCATTTTCCATCTCCCGGTATTACTAATTCATAATATGCCATGAATGATTTTGTTTTCTTTTATGTGATATATCTTTCATTTTCTGATTTTCCATATCCCAGTATTATGATTTTGTTTCATGTTGAGGTTCAATTGATCAAACCTTATTTTTCCATCTCCCGGTATTGATTTTGATATTGAGTTTAAAAATATATTAAAATCTAACAATGCCTAGAGTGTCAGGAATAGTTTGATTCTGGTGATATGCTAACTTGGGTGATAGATTAATTTCCATAACTTGTACGTATAATGAAAAAATAGCTTGTATGTGGGAGCTGGGAGTAGAAAATCATCCCTCAAGTCATGTTGAACTCAGGACTAGGTAAAGGAGGCAGTGCACTCCTATATTTGTAGCCCGAGAACAACCATGTTTTCTCGGATGGGTAGAATCTTTATTTACCCCTGGGAAAACTTAGGACTAAGCCTTACATCTGAAAGGTAAAAGAAACTGAGGCTAGCATTTAAATAGTTTAACCTCGATGCTTCCTTTAAGTGTTTAATATTTATTAGCTCAGCTTTCAATAGACACTTCCAGGAATAGAATAGGCTTGATATGATTTTGTCGTTTTTGACCATTTGATTTTTTTCTTTTTGTAGTTAAGTAAAATCAATGGATAAGGAATGGATTCAAATGCCGAGATATAGTGCGGAGTATATCAATGGTGTGCAATGTTTCCTACATTTTGCTTATAATAAAGGAATGCCTCAGGGAGGAGAGATTTTATGCCCTTGTGCTCAATGTGGTAATGGTCGTTGGTTAACAAAAGATGCAATATTTGAACATTTGATAGACTATGGATTTCTAAAAGGCTACACTATTTGGGTAAACCATGGTGAGGAGTTAACCATGCCCATAAAGGAGGATGACATCGATGATGGAGAGAATTGCATGGATGATATGGATGCACTGTTGCATTATAGATTTAGAGAAGTGGCAAAAGAAGATGGAGTTACAGAGGGGCCTAATGAAGATGCCAAAAAGTTTTATAATTTATTAGAAGAGGCAAACAAGGAATTGTACCCCGGTTGTAAAAATTTCTCTGTTTTGTCCTTCATCATTCGGTTATATTTGATGAAGTGTCTCTTTGGCTGGAGTAATGTGTCATTCAATGCACTCTTAGAGCTACTAAAAGAAGCTATGCCAGATTTAAACATCCCCCAATCTTTTAATAAAACAAGAGCCATGATAAGGGACTTGGGCCTTGATTATAAAAAGATTGATGCTTGTCCCAATAATTGTATGTTATATTGGAAAGATCATGAGAAAGACAAGTCTTGTCATCTTTGCGGTGCTTCACGGTGGGTTGAGAATTCTCAGGCAGAGAATGAGCTAGAAAATCTCAAGCAAGGCCACAAAATAGCGGCTAAAGTTTTAAGACACTTCTCGTTAATTCCTAGACTTCAAAGGTTGTTCATGTGTGAGAGGACTGCAGAATTAATGAGGTGGTATGAGGAAGAGCGAACAAGAGATTGGAAGTTAAGGCATCCTGCTGATGGAGAAGCATGGAAAGACTTCGATGAGCGTTATCCTGATTTTGCTAGTGACCCACGCAACATAAGACTTGGGTTGACTAGCGATGGATTCAATCCATATAGGACAATGAGTATTTCTTATAGTATATGGCCGGTAATAGTTATGTCGTACAACCTTCCACCATGGTTATGCATAAGTCGGAGTATTTTATGTTGTCCTTAATTATTCCTGGACCACACTCTCCCGGGACTAATATTGATGTGTACTTGCAACCATTGGTTGAAGAGTTGAAAACTATGTGGGAGCTGGGAGTAGACACATATGATGCTTCAAAGAATCAAACTTTTAAGTTGCGAGCAGCCCTTTTATGGACTATTAGCGACTTTCCTGGATATGCTATGTTGAGTGGTTGGAGCACAAAGGGAAAATTAGCATGTCCATCTTGTAATTATAACACAAATTCGGTTTACCTAAAGCATAGTCGAAAGATGTGTTATATGGATCACCGTGTTTTCTTGCCGATGAGTCATAATTATAGAAGAAACACACGGGATTTCAATAGAAAAGAAGAACATAGGCCTGCTCCTATTTTGTTAGAAGGGACACAGATCTTGGACTTGTTGCAAGACTTTGTCAATTCATTTGGGAAGATGCAAAAGAAAAGCAGTGGTCCTTGGAAGAAGAAGTCTATTTTTTTTGAATTGTCATATTGGAAGCATAATAGACTACGACATAATCTTGATGTCATGCATATTGAAAAGAACATCTTTTTCAATGTGATAGGTACTTTATTGGACATAATGGGGAAGACAAAAGATCATGTTAATGCTCGTTTAGATTTGCAAGAGTTGGGAATTAGAAAGAAACTTCATCCGAAACCAATGGATCAAGGCAAGAAAGTAAAGTATGCAAAAGCATGCTTTAACATGAATAAAAATGAGAAGTCTATTTTCTGTGGTGTTCTCAAGGAAGCAAAATTACCTGATGGTTGTGCAGTAAATATTTCAAGATGTGTTCACCAAGATGGTTTGAAAGTCTCAGGATACAAGAGTCATGATGCTCATTTCATGCTACATTACTTGCTGCCAATAGCAATGATTAGCACACTTCCTCACCAAGTGGCCTACCCTTTGATACGTTTATGTTCTTTTTTTTGTTCCATATGTCAAAGAGTTATTGATGTGAACGATTTAGAGATCTTAGAATTTGAAATTGCTGAAACACTTTGCCAATTAGAGAGGATTTTTCCTCCTTCATTTTTTGATGTAATGCTTCATTTGCCTATTCACCTACCAAATGAGATAAGATTGGGTGGTCCTGTTCATTCTCGGTGGATGTATTCACCAGAAAGAGAGTTGGGAAAGTTGAAGGCTTATGTGCGCAATAAAGCTCGTCCGGAAGGTTCAATATCTGAGGGTTACTTGGTTGAGAAATGCTTAACATTTTGCTCAAATTATATGAACTCTAATGTGGAGACACGGTGGAACAGAGTGAAAAGGAATGCTGACACATGTGAGTCTTTTGATACTAAACTTCCTAGTTTTTTTTTACCCATGGGTTGTCCTATAGTAGGGAAGAAAAAAGGTAATTTATTTTCGATGGACAACAATGAGAAGAACCAAGCCCACCGGTATATCTTGTTCAATTGTGATGAAGTTCAGCCTTACATTAGGTAAATAACTATTCTTTGCTCTTAAAAATTTGTTTATAAACTCAATTGAATGATTGTTGTAACAAAATAATTTTCATGTGGTGAACATGAGACTATCATAAATCAAAAGAAAGGAAGAAAGTGGACCAAAGCAAAAAGTCAAAGCCATGATTTTATTGAGTGGTTTAAAAATCGTGCAATGGAGGAGGATGTCCCTGATCGATTGAAGGAGTTGTGTAGAGGCCCAAATAAAGTTGCAAGAAGGCTTTCGGGTTATGTTATCAATGGGTGTAAATTTCATACAACGCAGCGTGATGCAAGCCGCAATACACAAAATAGTGGTGTCACTTTGGTGTCAATCACTCAAAGCTTTGCTAGTAGTAAGGATCAAAATCCGACGACGAATGCAGTTACTTATTATGGTGCAATAAATGAAATAATTGAGTTAGACTATTATGGTAATTTCAAGTTTGTCTTGTTTAGATGTGATTGGTTTGAAGTAGAATCAGAAAAGTATGGGTTGACTTGTGTTCACTTCAATAAAAAATGTTATATGGATGATCCTTTTGTTCTAGCTTCTCAAGTCCAACAGTGCTTCTATGTTCGCGATCCCTCTAAAGACAATAGGTATTACGTTATGAAAACTCTTCATAGAGAGATTCCTAATGTGAATGACCAATCATATTGTGCAGAAGAAACATATAATATTGAGTCAGAACCAATCATAATTTTGTCTTTGCCTGATGATGAAATTAATGTTGAATGGGCAAGGGACGACATAGAGCCTACAATTGTTGAAAATTATTCATCCGTTTCAAATGAAATGGAGTCCGAAGAAGAATCCGATTTTGATGACACGCTCTGGGACTACTTCGATTAAATGGTTCTATATTGTAATAAAATAATTAAGGTGATTCTTTTATATTACTATTATTGCAATAAACTTATTATGCTTCTATAAATACTTTATTATTATTGCAAGATCTTTCTTATTAACTGTGTCCTGACCTAACTCTCTCTTTTTCATTATTGAAGATTCAGTTGAATAAAGAGGGCTATTATATCGGTGCAGAATACTTATCAGATCTTGTTGAAAAGGAACACTCAGCTCACAATCATGGTAAATCTCTTTTTCATTGAACAACTCTTTTATTAAAAGGTTCAATAGTTATATAACTATGTTATTATATTGGTGTATCTACTCTTTCTGACTCTGAAGAGTAACAGCGAGGTTTAAATAAGTTGAAGTAATAAATTTATTTTTCTTAGGAGATTTCAGATATATAGAACATGCAGATGAAGTAGTTATTTCTCCAAACAAATTAAGTAATGATTATGCAGAAGCACAACCAAAATCGACTTAAGCAATTTTAGAATTAACTGAACTGATGCTTTGATGAATCTAAACCTGTTTACCCTGTCAAATGATCTTTCTGAGATGTTCTTTGGCTCTTAAACTAAATCTTTATTATTAGCATGGTAATTGATGTCTATTACCTTGAAAAAGAATCACCTCATTTGAAGCTGAGTCCTCATGCTTAAGAAGTTCTTCAACTGAAATACCAATTGAACTCATTCCAATGTAGGATGTGTTATTATACCTTCCAGCTGGTTTAACCAACTACTAACTAGTGTTAGTCTCTCAAAGAATGAACAAGAATGATAAGGGAACAATCTCCAAATTGCTTAATTATTTTCAACATGTCGAAGCTCATGAAACACTACATCTCTTGAGACAAAGCATGTTTTGCTTTGGAGATCATAAAGCTTGTAAGCTTTCTGTCCTGTTGCTTGCACAAGGTATATACATTTGCTAGCCCTTGGCTCAAATTTGTCTTTCATTGGTGTGACATTTGTTGCAAAACAAAGACATCCAAAATTCTTAATAACATCATAATCTGAAATCTTATGGAAAATCAATTCAAAAGGTGATTTCCAATTTAAGTTGGGTGTAGGCAATCTATTAATAAAAAAAGTTGCATGAAGAATACAATATCTCCATAAAGTCTTTGGTAAACCGGATTGCAAAAGAAGAGATCTTGGTACTTGCAATAAATGTGTATGCTTCCTCTCTACTATACCATTTTGCTGAGGAGTGTATGGGCTACTCCTCCTTTTGCATTCTCTCTTGAAGGCGGGCTTTGTTGAGGTCGGTGAAGTCGACACATATCTGCCATTTTCCTGAGTATTTTTTAACAATTACAACTTTTGTGATCCACGTTGTGAATCGAATTTCTCTGATGAATTTTGCCTTTAGTAGCTTCCCAGTTTCTTCGAGGGATGTCTATTGTCTCACGAATCCATGCTTTTCTTTTCTTTTGGGCTACATGTTTGACACGGGGGTCGATGGCCAGCCTGTGGAAGATGACTTAGTGATATATCCCGGGCATGTCAGCTGGCGTCCATGAGAAGAGGTCGACGTTGTTTCTGAGTAGAGTGCTGAATTGAGCTTTGAGCTAGTTAGGAAGGTGTGCTCCCGCATAAGTTTCCTATTTGCGGGATATCCTGATTTGCACAAGTTCCAAGTCGTCAGTGGGTTGGGGCCACTCTTGGATGTCTCCTCTGGGATCTAGGTCTGAGATTCGTCATTGGAGTTCAGCCGACCCGAGCTTCAGACATTCGTTGTAGCACGTACGGGCCGCCCTCTGGTCTGCATGAATTACTCCTATCTCTGTTTTCGAGATAGAGAACTTAATGGCGAGGTGGGGGGTCGATACGACGGCTCCCAAGTTATTCAAGGAATGTTCATCGAAAATCATATCATGCAGTAGGGACTTACACACTGGAAGATGAGGAATTGTTCATCTATCTTCCTTATTCCCGGTGGGGACCTGGACATTGTGGCCATCCAAAAATAGCCTTTGACATCCACACGATCTCCTGAGAAGCTAATAAGTTCTCCGTGGTACGGGTGTAGCGAATCTTCGTCGATGCTCATTTTTTCGAGTGTCGGGTAGAAGAGGATGTCGGCGAAACATACCTGTTCCACCAAGACTTTCCTGACAAGGAAATGAGCAATGATTATAGAAATAACAATGGGATCATGTAAATTCCTATCAACTCCTTGAAAGTCAGTATCATAGATATTACCGGGGCGGGCTTGCATGGCCTCTTTGGCTGAGACATCTTGTTGAAAGTCATGATGGTTTGGGACGGTTGTGTTTCAGAGCTGTCTTCTCCAGCAAATCCTCCTGTTTTGTAGTCGATGATTCCCCAGATGTCAGGATGGGATTGCTCATTTCTAGAGTCATCGTGGTGTAATACCGGAAAATTCTAATTTGAAATTTTTGTTTGATTTAGCTTGCCGATTCGAAGACGCGCCGAGATGAGTCGCAAGATCGCCGCGATTAGAAGGTATAACCGGGTATTTAATTAATTACAAGACTTTAAATGTTTTGCTATTATTAATTAATTTGGATGTTGGGTTCATACCGGGGTAGAATCGAGTTCGCAGGTTCAATCGGGGCTCGATTCAGATGCAGGTTCAGACGGTTAGAGGAATTTAAGTGAGATGGGCAACTTTGGAAATATATATATACCCCCACCCCAGCCGCCGTACGGCCCAAGAGGAGCCACACGCGCATCGAGGTGGGAGAGACGAGGGATAAAAAGGGGAGGGCGGTGTCGGAGCTAGGAATCGTCGCTGGTGTTCGGAGTCCTTGTCTTCTTCCCTTTCGATTAGAGGTGAGTGGTTGAACCTTAGGTGTAGGGTAAGGCCCTTGGCTGAACCCTTGTATTTGTGATTGTGATGGTTTTCTTGATGAATCTTGTGGGTTCTTATTCTTGAATCTCCCTCATGATTGTTGATGTATTTTCTTAGTTTTTTTGTGGTGTTTTTCTGAATGTTGGGGCTGGCCGAATAGAGGAAAAAGAGGGGAGGTTATGCCAAAATATTTCCTAAATCCTCGAGTGCTTAGAACATGTAGAATTGATTGCATTATGTGTATGAAGACCTTAGGGATCATGAAAAACATAGAACATAGGTAAAAGTATTATCCTAAACCCCAAAGGGCCGGCCGCATGGTGTATTCCCTAATGCTAGGGTTCGGCCGAGTGGGGGAGGAGGAGATTTAGATTAGGAAATATGTTTCCTAGGTAATAGACATGTAGATTTAGCTTAATGTGTTGATTGAGGAGAAACCATGGTGTGCTTGAGTAGGAAGGCTCGGCCGAATGCCTTACAATGCGTAATTGATGATAGGGCCAGCCGAGCAAGGTACTCGTGGTTTGGTAGCTGCACTTATTTCTTTGTATGGTTGACAACATGAGGTAGGAAGTGTAGGTTGAGATACATTAATGAATAGAATTTTATTTCGCCGGTAGATTATTTTTCATGCGTAGTAAACACGTTTATTTGGGTTCCTATATTTTTATGTTGTTGCTGGAATTAAATTTAGCATGCTGAAATTGAATATTTAAATGCATAATTGAATATTTAATTGCTGGAACTAAATTGATAATTGATGTGATTATTTTGCTGAGTTGTTCCATATTTAGTATGTTGTGATTTAATTATTAAATGCAGTGATTATCCTTATGCATGCTGAATTAGAAGCCTGATAGCCATGTTTATCATATACCATTGTAGATAGATGCTAGAGGCAAATGTTTAGCAAGATGAGCATGATATATGGTATGATACCATGCCAGTACATGACGGAACCTGTTAGAAAATTTAAAATTTATTTCTAAACATAGAGACGAAGAAGTCTAACCTACTAGAGACTGTATTTGTAGGGTGACACATAGAAATCAAGTGACAGAGCCCGGAGTAGGGCTGGGTACGAGCACATGCCCGGGTAGTGTTGAAAGTCTAGAGGAACCTTACGTGCACTGCGTGCTGTATATTGTGTAAGCGTTGGCTGGGCTCAGAAGTGTCTCTAGCTGGCATGGCTATTGCCCGACTCAGCGATTGGTTTTACGATCTTGAGATTACACTAGTGAGTCACACTAGTATTAGACCCGAGTGGAGGGGCTCTTGAGATTGTGTTAGTGGGTCACACTGATGTTAGACCCAAGTGGATTGGGTTGGATGAGCCATTCCCAACCCAGTGGGTACGGAAAACTAATTAGCCATTCTAGTTAAAGGACTTGGGGATTTTGATCGCTTTATGCGAAACACACTGAAATGTGCATACTGTGATTATATGTATTTGTATCATTGTGTTAGGCCGGTTATGGCCGAGTATTATTCATGCTATTTAGGCCGGTTATGGCTGAGTGTTGTCATGCTGTGAAGGCCGGTTGTGGCCGAGAGATACTTGTGCTGTGCAGGGCCAATAGTGGCTGATTGATATATATATATTGTGCTAGGCCAGGTATTGCCGAAAGATTTTATATATGCAGGTTGGCCGATTGTCCAGGTGATGTGTTAAATCCCAAAGTAATCATCTAAGCATTTATTTTATGTTATACATGTTTATATACTTGGGATTTAGGTGGAGGTTCGGTAAAACCACTCACTGAGTTCCTCATGGACTCATGATTTATTTAATTTTATTTTGCAGAGTCTGACCAATGAGGTATTGGCTAGTTGGACATGGCGTAGCTGGAGGGCCAAACGACACCGTTGATCTTATAGCAGAATGAGTTAGAGAGTTGTAGTCATGTAGTGATTTCTTTTTATGCATCGAGCCATGTTTGTTTGAGGACATTTGGAGTCTGTATTCCTTTGAATAGAGTATTCATTTCATATCAGTGGTCTTATTTATTTTTCATGTTCGGTCTCATTGTCATATATTATCTGCGTGGTTGATTGTATGAGTTAGGCTTCAGGGTATTGTCACATATCCTGGCCGGTCATGTGACCCTGAGTTGGGGCATGCATGACAAAGTGGTATTAGAGCATGTGGTTAGGTCTTGACTACGTCTTAGAGTTTGGGTACCCTATGAGGTATAGATAGCATGTCGTCATACAGTGTGGTTGTGTTACAAGATCAGGCGGCCAAGTTTTCACCTCAGCGCGTCATGTGGTTAGTAATTTAAAAGTTTATGAACAAATTAATTGATATTGATTATGTTTCTTTTCCTAAAATGCCAGTTTAATAGAGACTTTTAATGCTGCGTTGAGCGGTACTTGTAGAAATTCCACAGAGCATCAGGGACGAGGACGAGGCCGAGGCCACGAGAGAGAACCGTAGGCGCAGGAGGACGTGGGATAGGATTCCATAGTTGCAAAGCTGTAGGCCCAAGTAGCTGAGTTGACTGAGGTGCTCCGTAGGGAGCAAGAGTTTACACAGCAGCAGCCGCAGTAGGTACTGGTGGTACCTGTGGTACTGGAGGTGGCCGAGCTAGTCATGCTGATAGGTAGAGTTCTCGGGGCAGCCACATACATGGATTTCATCAGACTGAGGCCACCGGAGTTCACTGGGACAGATCGACAGGTGGAGGTCACCAGTTTCCTTGGCGACTGCTACGAGCTTTGTGTAGAACTCGGGTGTTACTTTGATGCGACTGCTTGTATGGTCGGACTACAGCTGTGAGGACTGGCCAAGTAGTGGCTTAATACCTGGAGAGATCGTAGGGAGGCAGGTGCACCACCCCTACTTGGGAGGAGTTCCAAGGCCTCCATTGTGAAGCGGTACATGCCGAGGAGCGTCTGCGACAAGTGGGCGAAGGAGTTTGAGTTACTGCGTAAGACTGGCGGCATGACAATGCTAGATTATAAGATGGAGTTTACTCGACTCTTGAAGTACCACCCTACCTTGGTGGTGACTAAGACCTCCAGGGTCAAGAGATTTGTCGAGGGGCAAAGAGTGCATATCAGTAGGCTCATTCATACACAGAGGACACTACTTTCGCTCAAGTGGTGGATGGGGCTCTCTAGAAGGAGGCATTGGTGCCATTTGAGAAACATGATGGGTCCCAAAAGAAAAAGTTCGAGCATCAGGGATTTGAAGGTCGGCCTTTGCATTATGAGAGGACCGTTGCAACGGTAGATCATCAGTCGAGTAGAGGGCACAGTAGTTTCAGGGGCTGTGGAGGCTCAGGACCGGGGGCGTCTCGGCAGGCAGGGTCAGGGAGTGCACCACAGAAGACTGAGATGCCGCAGTATGGTCGTTGTGACAAGAGGCACTAGGGAGCTTGCTATGGCTGGACAGACGCATGCTTCGAGTGTGGACAGGTTGAGCACTTCAAGAAAGACTGTTCGGACAGAGGTGGCCAGAGACCTGAGCAGTCTAGGGGGAAAGCACTGATGTCAGTTGGATCTGTAGCTCAGAAGAGTCAGACACAGGGCAGAGGACAGCGAACCAAAGGTTATGAGAGGCCTATTGCGCGGGTGTCTGCTATGAACCATGATGACACTGAGGTGTCAATGGCAGTAGTGATAGGTACTCTTATTATTTGTTCTGTTGTCGCATTTGTGTTATTTGATTCGAGTGCTTCACACTCATTTATATCTGATGTCATTTCTTCTAAACTGTTAGGGAAACCCTCTTTGCTTGATGTGTCTTTTGTGGTGTCGACGCCTACGGGCGATTCTATCCTAGCTAAGACGGTCTTTTAGGACTGCGAGGTGTTCATCTGTGGACACGTGTTGATGTTGGAATTGACGCTTCTGCCGATGCTGGAGCTTGATTTGATACTTGGCATGGATTGGCTGGCAGATCATTTTGCGTTAGTAGATTGCAGGGCTAAGACTGTTACCATCAGTAAGCCCGGATTGCCACAATTTACCTTCGAGGGAGACGGAAGGGTGGACCCTATTAGGGTTATATCATCTCTAAAGGCTCGCAAATTACTTTTGGGTGGATGTCAGTCTTTCTTGCCGTTTGTCTCTATGGAGCAGGAGAACAAGGGTACGACTGGGAATGTTATGGGAACACAGGTAGTTGTGAGTTCCCCGATGTGTTTCCCGAGGAGCTGTCGGGTTTGCCACCAGAGAGAGAGATTGAATTTTGCATTGGTTGATAGCCGGGGTGAAGCCGATTTCCATTCCTCCTTATCGGATGGCACTGGCCAAGTTAAGAGAGTTGAAGACTCAGTTGCAGGAGCTACTAGATCTGGGCTTTATACGACCGAGTGTTTCTCCGTGGGGCCCTCCGGTGCTCGTCGTGAAGAAGAAGGATAGGTTTATGCGTATGTGCATTGACTATCGGCAACTTAACAAGGTGACAATTAAAAATTATTACCTGCTGCCTAGGATTGATGACTTATTCGACCAGCTCCAGGGGGCACAGTGGTTTTTAAAGATTGATTTGAGATCCAGATATCATCAGAAGAGAATCTGGGATCATGATGTGCCCAAGACCGCTTTCAGGATGAGATATGGCCACCTTGAGTTCTTCGTCGTGTCCTTTGGGCTGACGATTGCGCCGATAGCTTTCATGGACATGATGAACCGAGTGTTCAAGTAGTACCTAGATAGATTTGTGAATGTCTTTATTGATGACATCTTGGTTTACTCCAGGAGCATGGAGGAGCACTCTTAGCATTTGAGGATGGATCTGAAGACCCTCATGGAGCATCGACGATATGCCAAGTTCTCCAAGTGTGAATTCTGGTTGGAGAGCGTAGTGTTCCTGGGCCATGTGGTGTCGAGGGAAAGGGTGAAAATGGACCCCACAAAGGTGGAGGCAGTCCAGAAATGGAGACGGCCAACCATTGTGACAGAGATCCGTAGTTTCTTAGGGTTGGCCAGTTATTACATAAAGTTTGTGGAAAATTTCTCCAGGATTGCGGCACCATTTACTCATTTGACCCAGAAGAAGGTCAAGTTTGTTTGGGACGACAAGTGTGAGGAGAGCTTTCAGAAGCTCAAGGACTGCTTGACATCGGCTCCAATTTTAGTTGTATCCTTAGGTTCAGGACGGTTTGTGGTATACTATGATGCCTCTCGGATCGGTTTGGGTTGTGTTTTGAAGCAGTATGGCTGGGTGATGGCTTATGTATCCCGCCAGTTGAAAAATCATGAGAGGAACTATCTGACGCATGACCTGGAGCTGGCAGTAGTGGTTTTTGCACTGAAGTTGTGGCGCCATTACCTATATGGCGAGGCCTGTGAGATTTACACTGATCACAAGAGCCTCCAATACTTGCTCACTCAGAAGGAGTTGAACCTCATGCAGAGCAGGTTGAGCAGGAAATCCATGGGCAGTTTGGCACACTTTGCGATTAGGAGGAGGCCGCTAGC
Organism: Canna indica; assembly: GCA_034359265.1. Taxonomy (NCBI): domain Eukaryota; kingdom Viridiplantae; phylum Streptophyta; class Magnoliopsida; order Zingiberales; family Cannaceae; genus Canna; species Canna indica. The sequence goes on along the minus strand of CP136890.1, from coordinate 60,112,796 downwards.
TTGAGATTTAGTCATGTGTTTATATAGTGGGTCAGTCCTGACCGTGTCAGACTCTAGGGTCTTGGTAACACACTTGTGAGTACAGTCCACTCTAGTAACCATCCTAGTTGAAGGACCCGGGGATTTTGATCGCTTTATGCGGAACACGCTGAAATGTGAATACTATGATTATATGAATTTGCATGACTGTGTTAGGCTGGTTATAATCGAGTGTTATTAATGCTATTTAGGCCGGTTATGGCCGAGTGTTGTCATATTGTGAAGGCCAGTTGTGGCCGAGAGATACTTGTGCTGTGTAGGGCCAATAGTGGCCGATTGATATATATCTTGTGCTAGGCCAAGTATGGCCGAATGATTCTATATATGCAGATTGGCTGATTGGCCAAGTGATGTGTTAGATCCCAAAGTATTCATCTAAGCATTTATTTGATGTTATACATGTTTATATACCTGGGATTTAGGTAGAGGTTCGGTAGAACCACTCATTGAGTTCCTCATGGACTCACGGTTTATATATTTGATTTTGTTTTATAGAGCCTTACCAGTGAGGTATTGGCTAGTTGGACATGGCACAGCTGGAGGGGCAAACGACATCGTTGATCTCGTAGCAGAATAAGTTAGAGAGTCGTAGTTGTGTAGTGATTTCATTTTATGCATCAAGTCATGTAGTGATGGCCACAACGTTGATCTCTATTTTGGAGTCTGTATTCCTTTGAACAGAGAATTCATTTCAAATCAGTGGACTTATTTATTTTTCATGTTCAGTCTCATTGTCATATATTATTTGTGTGGTTGGTTGTATAAGTTAGGCTTCAGGGTATTGTCACATATCCTTGCCGGTCACGTGACCCTGAGTTGGGGCATGACACGTGGTTATCTGTGTCACCATGTAGTGGTGCCTAACTGGAACATTGGTGTTGTTGATGATTCCACCAGCTTTGACTGAGACTCCGGTCATGCTGGATGTAGTGGTCAAGGCTACCCTCTCTAATTAGGCGTTCAATCTGGTCACGGAGGACCACACATTCTTCGGTGGTGTGTCCGTAGATTTGGTGAAATTTGCACCTCTTGCTTTTACTGTTTTGAATGAAATTTTTGACCTTTCGGGGCTGTTAGGGGGTCCAAGCACCTACAGGTATAAACCCCTCATAGGATGGTTTCTCTCTAGGTATTGAGAGGCGTGTACCTTTCATATCGGGTGCTCGGGCGAGCTGACGAACTTGGCTCCCTGTTGTCATTTTGTCTATGGCGGTTGCGGTCTCTGCTTTTTCTATTTGCCCTTCTTTCTTCGGCAGCAATTTGGAGGTTTTGTCTGTCAACCTTTTTTGCCTCTCGGAGTTCTTCTATCTTTCTAAAGTTGATGGCTTTCTCCTGGAACTGGGCCATATCCTTGGGCTCCGTCAGGGCGATCTAGTCAGGAAAGTACCCGAGCTTTAGCCCGAATTTGATGCAGTAGAATTCGATTTAAGGGTCGAGGTTTCGGATTTTGACCGCTATGGCCTAGAACTTGTATATGTATTCCCTTAGGGGCTCATGTTGCCCCTGCTTGACATAGTGGAGAGCGTCCTCCATTTTGTGGTAGATCCACGATGTGCTGAACCATTTGAGGAAGATGCGGGAGTGGTCCTCAAAAGAATGAATAGATCTCGGTGGGAGGGAAACAAACCACAACAAAACGGTTTTTCCCGAAAAGTTGGAAAAGCTCTGTAGAGTGTGGGGTTGGTTGCTCTGTGGTAAAGCATCACGGTCTTGAATGTTGGGCCAAGGGTTTACCCTAGGCCCCATTCTCTATTTTGATGATAACAAACATGAAACTAACTCTTTTGTGGACTTTTGAGCACAGGTTGATAGAACGATACGGTTACGAACTTCATCCGGAAACACGCAAAAAATCGACAAGAAATAGTTCCAATGACGATCGTGTATCTCCCTAGGTTTAGAATTAGATATGAATGTAATATGCCCTTAGGATATCAACCCAAACTTGTTTGTAATAAGTCTCAAGTCAAAAGTTGTATATGAAACCTGTAAATGAACATAGAGCAAAAATCAGCAAAATTCAATTGTTTTTAGGGTGCTGGTTGCTGGCCGATTGATGGTCGGTCGATCAACCATCGACTGCCAATCGACAAACAGAGGCCCAAAATCGACAGGGGCTTGGCAGTTAGTGGTCGGTCGATCGACGATCGACCGACGATCGACCGGGCGGCGCCAACGGGCAAAAAAACACCCGCTAAAGTGGCTGCTGAGTTGAGAGGTTATAAATACCCCTCTTAGCTCCTCACCAAACCTTTTTCCACTATTTCATTGAGCATTGATAGCAAGTTTACAAGTCTTCTAGAGTTGATATTCACGCCCTAGCTTCGCCGATTCTTAATCCTCTCGAAGCGTTCTTCGCATCTCAACTCCGGAATTGATTTTCATCATCCAACTTGAAGAGTTGAAGGCTTGGAAGGCAAAGAAGGGAGCACACAAGTTCGATTTACATTATTGTTCCCTTAATCTTGTTTTCTCTAGTTATTAAGTTGTATTTCTCATTATAGCTTGTAAGGTGTGCTAGGTAAATATCTTAGGTTACTTTGTAGAATTATGTTTTGCCTAGAAGAATAGGTGTTGAGGCTTTCTCAAAGAGTTAAGAAGTGAGTTCTCATTGTATTCTAAGGGAAACACTTTGTCTATAAATGATTCGGATTAGAAATCCTTGGTATGGAGCCAAGGTAGTGGAGTAGACGGTTTGGCCGAACCACTATAAGAATTGTGTTTGCATTGCTTGTTTTACTTGCTCTTAATTGCTTCTATCTACTTGTCAAGCATCCATTTCCTAAGAACTCTAATTTGGTTGTTAAAAGGGTTAAAATTGAGATGTGTTAATTGAACCTAGTTTTAGCTACACACTATTCAATCTCCTCCTTCTAGTGTGGATATTTGAACAACACTGAACATGGTTAGGGGCAGCAAAATCATGATACTATGGTTGTTGAAGAATCCATGCATGTTACATTTGATGAAACTAATGATTCTTCAAGAAATGTTAAAATTATGAATGTAGGTGAGGAACTTGAGGAGTTAACTTTTCAGGATAAGGAGGTTGAAGATGAACTCAATGAGGAACCACATGATGAAGAACCTTCATCCTAATCCATACCTCAAGTTGGAGAAGAAGAAGAAGCTCTACCTCCTCTCCCAAAAGTTTACCGGTTGATAAGGGATCATCTAATTGACCAAGTCATTGGAGAGCCTTCAATGGGAGTGGTAACACTCTCTAAACTTAGAAACATTTGTCAATATGTTGCTTTCATTTCTCAATTAGAGCCTAAAAACATTAAGGAAGTCATAGAAGATGAATTTTGGGTTATTGTCATGCAAGAGGAACTAAATCAATTTGTAAGGAATGATGTTTGGGATTTAGTACCTAGGCCTAATGAACAAACCGTTATAGGGAATAAGTGGGTCTATAGAAACAAGTTAGATGAAGATGGCTTAGTTATTAGAAACAAAGCTAGGTTAGTGGCCCAATGCTATAATCAAGAAGAAGGTATAGACTATATTAAAACTTATGCTCCCGTAGCTAGATTAGAAGTTATTTGCATGCTTTTAGCTTATGCAAGTTTTAAATGCTTTAAACTTTTTCAAATGGATGTCAAAAGTGTGTTTTTGAATGGTTTTATAACGAAAGAAGTATATGTTGAACAACCCCCCAGTTTCGAAAACTTTGAATTTCCAAATCATGTTTACAAATTAAAGAAAGCTTTTTATGGTTTAAAACAAGCCCCTAGGGCTTGGTATAAAAGGTTTTTCAACTTTATGATTGAACAAGTATTTAGTGTTGGAAAAGTCGATGTGTCGCTTTTTATTAAAAATGATAAAAATGATATCCTACTTGTGTGAATATTTGTGGATGATATTATTTTTGGTGCTACTAATGAATTATTATGTGAGTGGTTCGCTAAGTGTATGCAAGAGAAGTTTGAGATGAGCATGATGGGAGAACTCTCCTTCATGCATGGCCTTCAAATCAAGCAAATCAACAAAGACATCTTCATCAATCAAGCAAACTACACAAAGGAGCTAATCAAAAGATTCGGGATGAACGAAGCCAAGATTGCTTCAACCCCAATGAGCACATCCATCAAGCTTGATAAAGATCAAGATGATGTAAAGGTAGATGAAAAATGATACTGAGGTATGATTGGTACTCTCCTTTACTTAACTGTAAGTAGATAGAATATCATGTTTAGTGACAAACTCATCACCTAATCTACAGGGTCCTCACCGGACAGATGCCCAATTCACTATCAATATAGTACAATACAAGCTCTAGGATGTCAAAACCCGAAATCCAACTCTCTGTACTATTGTAAATTGAAAATAACAAACAAACTATTTGCTATTACAAGTACTAACAAACTTGCCTCTCTATTACAATTCAATCATAGATTTGTATCCTCCAAACAGTCTCTGTGTTGTAGTGAGTTAACAACCCAAATACATCTTGACTTGAAGATAATTAAGTAGTTTGTTGTCGTCTACACACTCAACAGTCTCAACTCCTCATATAACTAGCAACTCTGTTTCAGCATATTGGAATGGATAGGAGTGGATCCATAGAACTGGATCACCTAACTCAATCATTCTCTCACTTCTTTTATAAACAAAGTAGGCAACCCATAAGACACAACCATTACTCCACAAAAGCTCAACCGCAAAGCCCAGCTATTACTCCACAAAAGAAACATAAATGGTCATTAATTCGACCAAATGAATGACCAAGGCCATAAAGCAGTCCATGATGACCACCACTTCATCATAATTCAATAGACCATAACTCCATCATAATTCAATAGCCTATCATCTCAAAGGTCAGCCATTATTCCTTAGAAACGTTCAGCCCATTATCTTAATGATGATCATATCTCCATTAAACATCATAATTAAATGACCAAATCCAAAAGTCACCATAAATGATCAAGACCAAAAGTCACCATGAATGATCAAAGACCAAAAGTCACCATAAATAATCAAAGACCAAAAGTCTCCATAAATGATCAAGCCCATAAAGTTAATTTGTAAATAAATACATATATACAATATGTCATCAAAATATATCATATATATATATTAATAATCACAACAACATAATATCAACATCACAGTAGCATAAACTTCACAACAACAAGAGCAGTTGTAACTAACTAACTAACGACTGACAATTTCCAAAGCAACAAGCGCAGTTGTAACTTACTAACAGCTGACTAACAGTAGCATAACCTCCACTACACCAAGAGCAGTTGCAAATGACAGTGTTAACATAGGAGACTTGCAAATCCATATCTTCTCTTTCCTCATATATAGGGAAAGCCAACTAACTTCCATAAATGTTACTTAACAAAAGATCTTAACTTCATCAGCTTCAAACTCAAAAGACAGTCATAACACATCATAATACTTCGACCATAAATGCTTAAAAAAAACCCGCCTAGCTCATCAATGAAGACCATTTCATTTCTTCTATAAATGATCAAGAAATCAAGAGTATCTGACATACAACAAGTTAAAAGTCATCATCACAATATCAAGCTTCAGTATAAAACTCCAACAACAAGCGCAGTTGCAACTAATAAACAACTAAGAACTTCAGCATAAACTCCACAGCAGTTACAACTGACATACAACTAAGAACTAACTGATAATCCTTTTGTCAAATATAGCCAAGACAACATAAGCCAAACACCAAAAATCTCCCCCTTTGGCTTATTTGGTCAAACACAAGCTGTCAAGAGAATATCCAGAGTAAACAACCACGGAGCAAGTAACAGTTAGACAACAAAATGTGACCTGTAAGTCAGCAGGCAGACATCAGTTGCAACTGAACTAATATGCATCACATATAACAGTTGCAACTGATAAACGTATCCATCAAACAAAATTCATAATTCATGGTCTGAATATTTCTCCTCCTTTTTGGCAAGTAAGCCAAATGAGGTAAGGAATGTCTTAACCCGAAGAGGAAGAGTCTGGAGAACCAGTAGAATAAGTTGATAGATCACCAGCTGGAGTAGAAGATGAGGTAACGTGGTCCAAGACCCTTTGCTCCATAGAAATAACCTGCTTTAGTAAGGCGGAAATAGTCTCTTTCACATTTGAACTTTCCTCTAAAATACTCTGCTCATTAGGAGTAGCAATATATGTGTTGCCGAGAGGTACTTGAAGGAGGAGATACAACATGAATATCGTCCCTTAGTAACTTCTGGTAGACTTTGAGTAATAATCCCAAGGACTTCTGCAAACTTCGACCCTTTCTTGGACAGTGATCTGCAGGACGATGGCCAAGCTTGACTTGCATTGGGTGACCATGAGAAGGAGGAGGAGAGGCTTCCTCATTCGATATCAGATTAGAAGGCGTCGTAGCTTTTTCTTCAAGATTAGAAGATGATACACCCTTATCCAGAGCATAACTAGCTTTCTTGTAAACCTTTCACATAAACTCTTTTTGCTACAAACCCAAAGGAGTCTTGGCTGGCCCCATTTGTAGAAAGAAGATGTAGAATATAGGTGAAGTAGAGGAGCAATGAAGAGAGTAGTTACAACTTCAAACCTTGAATGAAGGGGGTTACTACTCCGAGTCTTGAAAGAGGGGGTTACTGCTTCGAACCTTGAAAAGGGGGGTTACTTCTTCAAGCCTTGATTGAGGAGGTTATTGTTATGAGACTTGAATGAGAGGGTTTAATGATCTGATCCCTGAATGTGCAAAATTAATGAAGAGAGAGAAAGCATTTATTACAAAAGGGGGTTACATCTCCTTCTTTAAATAAAACCCCTTCCTTTTAAAAAAAAATACACATATCACATAATACACAACCCCAGAGCAGATCTCAACTGCTCAAGTCTCCCTCCATCTAAGGTCTTTGTGAAAATGTTTGCCAACTGTCGATTTGTAGAAATATACTCCAGTTTGTTGGCCCAAGGGTTGCCCCTAGGCTTCGATCTCTATTTTGATGATAACAAACAAGAAACTAATATATTTGTGAAGTTATGAGTTCAGGTTGAGGTTACGATACGCGCGCGAAGTTCGTTCCGAGAAATACAAAAATTGGCAAAAATAGATTCGAAAACGAGCGAGTAGAAAATCTAGAGTTAGGATTAGATTTTATTTATATGACTCTAGGAATATATCATAAGACAATTTGTAATATTATCCAAGTCAAAGCTTGGTAACGGAACCGGGAAATGAAGCGCGCGGGAAGATGGCAAGAAAAAAGCCTTAGCCTGGGTTCGGTCGACCGGTCGATCGATCGAACAAGGCTAAAAATTGGCAGTAGCCAATTTGATCGACCGAACGAGGCCAAAAATTAGTTGTAGCCAATTCGGTCGACCAGTCGGTCGACTGAATGTGGCCCGAAAGCGACATAATGCCTTCGGTCGCTGGGCGATCGATCAGTTGGTCGATCGACGATCGATTGGCAAGAAATCAAGTGTCCCCAATGGTCAGAAAAGTTTTCTAAGTGTGATTTGAGCCTTCTAAACTTTCTAAGTGTGATTTGAGCCTTCTAAACTTGATTTGCTCGTGCTTGCTTCTCCGATCGACGATTCCTCTCAAGCGCTCATCTTCCCTCGACTCCGACATCGATTTGACCTCACCACCTTATGGAGTTGGAGGCGTTGAAGGCTTGGAAAGGAGCTCTTTGTTGTGGTCTACTCTTTAGCTCCTTTTATTATAATTTTACTTGTTATTTGAGCTTGATTTTTCATTGTTAGCTTGCTATGTGTGCTAGGTTAAACACCTTAGGGTTTTCTTTGTAGAATTATGTTTTGCCTAGGTGAATAGGTTTGAGGCATTTTCAAAGGGTTGAGAAATGAGTCATCTGTTGTATTCAAAGAGAAACACATAGTCTATAAAGGATTTAGTTAGAAATCCTTGGTGTAGAGCCAATGTAGTGGAGTAGGCGGTTGGCCGAACCACTATAATTATTCGTGTTTGCATTGCTACGTTTGATTGTTGTTAATTGCTATTATTACTCGTCAAGCATCGTAAACTAGTAGCACGTCGACTTGGTTGCATTCGGAATCGAATCAAAACGAAATCGAATTTAACGTTGTTTTAACTCAACACTATTCCACCCCTACCCCCCCCTTCTAGTGTGGATATTTGTTCAACACGGTTGTAACTCTTCTTGCATTGATGTAAGAGAGATAGAATTCTATTTCTTGCTTAACCATGCCACTAGATTTGACCCAATATAAAAACATCCACCTGTAGTACTCTTTTTGCCATCAATATTTCTAGCCCAATTTGCATCAGTAAACCCTACAAGATAGAGATTAGATTCCACGAAATACCAAAGTCCAAAGTCTAGAGTACCTTTAACACATTTCATAATCCTTTTAACTGCCTGAAAATGAGATTCCTTTGGATTAGCCTAATATTTGACACATAATCCCACATTGAAACTTAGATCAGGTCTGCTAATTGTCAAATACAATAGACTACCAATCATGCTTTTGTAGAGACTAGGATCAACATTATTGTCTTCTTCATCTTTTCTCAATTTTTCATGAGATGGGATAAGAGTTCTAACTAGCTTAGAACTGTTCGTTCCAAACTTATGAATTAGATTTCTGGCATACTTACTCTGAGAGATGAATAACCCATAGAGATTGCTTAGATATTGCTTCACTAGTTCTGACTCTTTTCTTTTTATGAACAATGTCTGGTCATTACTTCCTCTTTTTTAACCTTTCAAAAGAAGGAACAGAGTGAGCCTTTCATACATCCTTGATTGATTCCTCGTCTTGACTCCATAATTTACATTATTAATCATATTCTATAGGGGATGATTTTTTAGAGCTTTTGTAGGCTTTTCAGTTCCGGTGTCATCACTTTCATCATCCTGTTCAGCATCAATCTCAGTGTCAGTTGCATCGGCAGTCAGAACCTGATGATTTTGAGAATCATCAACCTTGACATTTTCAGAATCCTTATCATTTTGCAGTTTTAAGAACAATGATATGAAGTTGCTGAAAGCACATGACTTTTCTCTTTAAAAATCTGTCCAGGTAAATCATGAGTAATCATCAACACAAACAAGTACATATTTTTTACTCAAAGACTTTCAACTTGCATAGATCCAACCAGATCTAGATGAAGAAGCTCTAGTGGTCTTGAAGTTGCAATCAGTTGTAAGGTGATGCAACTGTCTTGTTTGTTTGCTTTCTTGACAAGGTTCACAAGCGGCTTCAGGTTCTCCTGACAGTTTTAAGCAATTAGCCCTTATATGCCCTTTGAGTTTGCAATAATAGTATATTGGCACTCTCAGATTTCTTCTAGCAGTAGAGTGTTACTGGCTTGTAGATCCACTGTGGACAAACTTCAGTTGCATAGGCAATTGCAATTGAGTCATTGACTGGGATGATCCAGTGTATCCAAGTCCACTTTGATTTGGAGGATAATTTCTAATTGTCATTTCATCAATCTGAGTTTGAAGATGTTAAATCTTTGTACAAAATCTCTCTTCTCTTCGGTCAATAGCTTGTTTTGATCATTGAGAGATTTGTTTTGCTTTGCAACATCTGCCCATTTATTAAACATCAATTGGTCGGCATCTTCAAGGCTTTCAGAACATTGAATTATACTTTTATTGTCTTCGACATCTGAACTATCTGAAGTTTTGACTGAGACACCGATTCTTGCAGTGAAAGCTACATAAATGCTGGACTGCTTTTCAGATTCTCTTGAGCGTGCCATCTTCTTCATCGACATCATTCCATGTAACACTGTAGGATTTCTTCAGCTTCTTCTGAAGATTCAGACATTCGGATCTGATATGATCATATCCTTTACATTCAAAGCATTTTACTCATTTGTTTTTCTGTTCTGAATCACTTTTGGATGCTAACGACTTGAAAACAAGATTCAACAAAGTACAAATACAAGGAAAGAGCTGAAGAAAGAAAAATTGAACCAAGCTTCTTTCCACCGCCTTCTTTTCTTCAACTTGCAACAGGATGATGACTTCTATGAATGCAGAACAATTGAAGCAGAGAGAAGCAGCGCCTGGAAGATGTCGAGATTGGGAGCAGAGAGCGCGCGCACAGGTGAAGTTCTTTGAAGGCTTTTATGAACTCTTTTAATGCTCAAGTAGGATCACAAAAATGTGTTTTAGGATGTTTGGTGAGGGGTATTTATAACCCCTTACCCGAATGGACCGTAAAACGGGCGAAAAGTCGATCGTTGAGCCCGTTCGGTCGCGGCCGGTCGATCTATCGATCGACCGCCAGTGCGACCGCTTGCAGCTGAGAGAGGTCGGTCGACCGACGGGTCGACCAAATTGCTGCAGCGAATTACACTATAGAGGTCATCTTTAGGTCGGTCGACCGCTACCTTTCTGCCAAATTTTTGCCTCTATCGGTCGACCGACCGGTCGACCGACGCAACCCAGCTTATTTGCCCTTCACCACATTCGGTCGACCGAGTGGCTTCTGACAGATTTTTGCGATCTCCGATCGATCGAATGGGCTGCATCACGATTTTATGCCTTGATCGGTCGACCGACCAGTCAACCGATCCCAGGCTGAGGATGATTAATTCCTTGTATTTTATTCTAGGGACATATTATATTAAATCTTCTTGACTTAATCTGGAGCCTTTCTTCAATGATTTTTTCTTCCATTCTTTTGACGATCTTTTCCGTCATCCCGTTTGAACGGATTTGGCATGCATATCGCAACCTCAACCTGAACTCAAAACTACACACTTGGATTAAATACATGTTTGTTATCATCAAAATAAAGATCGAGGCTTAAGAGAGACCCTTAAGCCAACACTCTGTTGTTTTCCCCCACTGTGAACTTTGATTTTAAACTGTTAAATATAGTTAGTTAAAATAGTGGTTGGAACTGCAGTTGAAACTGCTTGTTTTTAGCTTTCAGAAACATTTTGAAATTCTTTGTAAGAAGGGAACACATTGCATCCATTTCATCATTTGAACACTCTGCGGACCTTACTTCATCTTCAGTAGCACTAAAAGCAAGGTTTTTCTTTTTTTCTTTGTGTGAGTATTTTTTTCTGACAGTTCTAACTCATACATTTCAAGCTTTCCCATTAGAGTATCAAGATTCATAATTAATGGATCATTAACTACACTGATAGCTGCAACTTGTTGTGTGAAACCCGACACTACAAGGGGGGGTTGAATAGTGTCCTTCCCCTTATTGAGTTTTCTCCTCACTCAATTTTAACTCTACTTAATCCAATTGTTCTTTAATGGTTAATGTGATCATAATTCAATTGCAATGATGAAAGCTAATAAAGAAGCAATGCAAACAATAATATTTATAGTGGTTCGGCCAACTTCCTACTCCACTACCTTGGCTCCTTACCAAGGATTTCTAACCACTACTTTATAGAAATTATGTTTCCCTTTGAATACACTTGAGGACACCCTTCTCACCACTCGGAGAACACCTCAATCCTATTCACCTAGGCAAAATACAATTCTATAAAGCTATCCCTAAGTGTTTCCTAGAACACCTAGCAAGCTATCTCAACTTTGAAAACAAGTTACAACAAAGTTCAAATACAAGGAAAGAGCTAAAGAATAAAAGATTGAACCAAGCTTCTTTCACCGCCTTCTTGTCTTCAACTTGCATCTTTGTTCCTATGAACAACGACGAAACATTCATTTAATTTCCCATAAGCATTCCTAGCATCTTGAGGTTGGAAAGATAGAGACACTCCAAGGATCTGTGCTGGTAAAGGTTAGCACAACCGCTATGATACCAATTGACAGGATAGACTCTAAGGAATCTTTTTGTTAATACTCAATTGCACTAGAAGTTGCAATTGCTATGTTAACTGCTTTAAAAATTTAGTGACTAGCAAATATGAAATAACCACAAAAACACGCAAACACACAATGAATTATTTACACAGTTCAATGACAAACTCGTCACCTAATCTACGGGGCCGTCACCGGATAGATGCCCAATTAACTATTAAAATAGTATAATACAAGCTCTAGGATTTCACAACCCGAAATCCAACTCTCAATACTATAGTAAATTGGAAATAACAAACAAACTATTTACTATTACAAGTACTAACCAACTTGTCTCTCTATGACAACTCAATCATAGATTTTTGTCCTCCACATAGTCTCTGTGTTGTAGTGAGTTAGCAACCTAACTCTATTTTGATTTAAAGATAATTGAAGTAGTTTGTTGTCATCTACACACTCAGTAGTCTCAACTCCTTATAAAACTAGCAACTCTATTTCAACGTATTGGAGTGGATAAGAGTGGATCCATTGATGTGGATCACTCAACTCAATCATTCTCTCACGTCTTTTATAAACAAAGTAGGCAACTCATAAGACACAACATTACTCCACAAAAGCTCAATCGTAAAGCCCAGTTATTACTCCACAATAGAAACATAAATGGTCATTAATTCCACCAAATGAATGACCAAGGTCATAAAGGCAGTCCATGATGACCATAACTCCATCATAATTCAATAGACCATAACTCCATTATAATTCAATAGTCTATCATCTTAAAGGTCACCCATTATTCCATAGAAATGTTCAACCCATTATCATAATGATGACCATATCTCCATTAAGCATCATAAATGATCAAATCCAAAAATCACCATAAATGATCAAGACCAAAAGTCACCATAAATGATCAAGCCCTCAAATGTAATACCCGAAAAAATGTTAATTAATTTTATTTAGATTTTAGCGGGAAGCCGGGATGCGCGACGGAGCGGCCCAACTAAATCGCCGGAGGGCGCGATTTGAGGCATGACCTTGATGCGAGGAAATTATTTCAATTATGTCGAATTAGAAGTGTGGGTTCGAGTTGGGCTCGAGTCGAGTCCGACTATTCGATTAGAACTTAAATTGGATGAGTCTAAGAAGTTTGAGTTCACTTAAGTTAGTAGGGGCAATTAAGTAATTTTAAAAAAGAAGAAGAAATAAATATAAATCAATCCCACCTAGAGTCGTGCGGCTCCAAGAAAGAGCTGCACACCCCTAGGCGAGTGAGGAGAACGGGCGCACATGGAGAGGGTGGATCTTCGTCTACGCTGGTTACCGTCGTCTCGAGGCGTCGTCATCATCTTCTCCTCCTTGTTTCCCTCTTCGGGTGAGTGGTTCTAATCTTCTTTACGCTATGGTTGTAAATTTCTTGCATAGATTTGAATTTAACTGTTTAGGGGAAAGATTGGAAGATGATCGGAAGGGATAGAAATGAGATGCGCGGGATGGAGTATGGTGCCCGTGCTAAACCCAGGCGGCTGCTACCGCTGCTATAGCGACAGTCGCCGCTGCTGTCGTTGTAGTGGGAACGGGAAGCCGTCGTTGCTGTCGTTGCAGCAGGCGGAGGAAATCGTCGCTACTGTCGTAGCAACGGGCGAGGAAGGCTGTCGCAGCAGCGGGCGAAGGAGGCCGCCGCCGCTGTCCCAGCACTGAGCCGATGCCCCGTTGGTTTGAGACTCATATTAAAATTGTGGTAGTAAGGACCGAGTTAAGCCTTGTTAGTGCTAGAAGATTTTACTAAAATATTCATGTACGCATGCTGGATTTCATATATTAATTTTGGAGACATAGAATCATGGTAAAGCTTAGATCTGTAGTTGACATTTGTGTAGCACTACCTACCTATTTATTTATGCTAGGAATTATCCTTACACATGCTGAAATTATCTTTATACATGTTGGGGATACTTTCATACGTGTTGTAATTATTTCTATTCATGTTGAAATTGTTTGTTACAAGTTGATATGGATTGGATACATGCTGAGTTAGAGGGTTGAGTGTCATTCTTATCATATCCTATTGTAGATAGATGCTAGAGACAAAAGTTTAATAGGATGAGCATGATACCTGGTATGGCATCATGTTAGATAATGATGGAACTGCTACAAAACTTATAATTTATTTCTAGACATAGAGACAATATGCGTAGGGTGACACATAGAAATTAATTGACATTAGTGATATATGTGATATGTAGGACATGACATCATAATATACCCTACTAGTAGATGACGATGAATATAGGAAATAAAATCCTTAATGTCAAACCTAGAGACATCATAATAGGAACACAATATTTTATGCTACGAATATGTTAGTCTTAATCTGCACCCAATAAGGATGGGTGACACTTTAAGGTTTGACTGAGAGAGCCCAGAAAGGAGCTAGGAACAGGCGCATGCCTGGATGTGGAATGAGTAGGAAATATGTATTTATAATGTGTGATGTGTATTGTGATTGTACGGCTAGTCGAGGTCGATTATTGCACATACGACTAGTCGAGGTCGAATAATGTGCGGGGATATCCGACTAGTCGAGGTCGAGAATAACCCATGATCATCAGACTGGTCGAGGTCGAGATTTGATCATAATGATGGGGCTAGTCGAGGTCGTTATGAATCATGATGATGCGGTTGGTCGAGGTCGCTTGTGATTTATGAGCACGGCTGGTCGAGGCCGAATTGTATTTATGTGATGTAGCCTGTTTGAGCCAAATGTATTCCTTTTTGCAGGTAGGTCAGCAGGTCGGTTGTAATGTGTGATGTATAGGCTAACTGTGGCCTAGAGACTATGCACTGCTTAGGGGCCATGGTGGTCGAATTTTTGTATCTTGTGATAGGCCAGGTATGGTCGAACGTTCATGTTCTTGCAGGTTGGCCGATTGATCATGTTTTGTATCAAATTCGTGACATAATATTATACTGCTTATGTTATTTATATTCTGGAATTTTGGTGGAGGTTCGGTAGAACCACTCACTAAGTTTCTTATAGACTCATGTTTGTTTTGATTTTATTTTGCAGAGCTTGACCAATGAGGTTGGGCTAGTGGATGTGCCACAGCTGGAGGAGCAAATGACATCGATGATCTTGTAGCCGACTGGTTTAGGTTGTCGTGGTCGAGTTGATTTGTCTTTCCTTTTCATGCATAGGGTTGTTTATTGAGTTGTTAGAGTATGTACTCTTATTTGATTGAAAATCATTTCATATAAATGAGCATTTGTTCCATTTATTTGCATTTACCTTTCATCTTAAGTCTGTGTGGTAGTATGCATGAGGTTAGGCTTCTGGATATTCACGCATACACTGGCCGATCACGTGATCCTGAGTTGGGGCGTGACAACAAAGTTAATTTGTAGATAAATACATATATACAATATATCATCAGAATATATCATATATATATATTAATAATCACAACAACATAATATCAACACCACAACAGCATAAACTTCACGGCAACAAGAGCAGTTGTAACTAACTAACGACTGACAACTTCCAGAGTAGTTGTAAATTACTAATAGCTGACTAACAACAGCATAACCTCCACTTCACCAAGAGCAATTGCCACTGACTATGTTAACACAGGAGACTTGCAGATTCATATATTCTCATTCCTTATATATAGAGAAAGTCAACCAACATCCATAAAAGCCACTTAACAAAAGATATTAACTTCATGTGCATCAAACTCAAAAGATAGTCATAACACATCATAATACTTCAACCATAAATGCTTCAAGAAAAATCACCTAGTTCATCAATGAAGACCACTTTATTTTTTCCATAAATGATCAAGCAATCAAGAGTAATTGACATATAGCAAGCTAAAAGTCATCATCGCAGTATTAAGCTTTAGTATAAAACTCCAACCACAAGAGCAGTTGCAATTGACATACAACTGAGAACTTCAGCATAAACTCCACAGCAGTTGCAACTGACTTACAACTGAGAACTGATTGATAATTCTTTTATCAAATATAACAAACACAACATAAGCCAAACACTTACGAATATAGTATAGTGGTGTGAGGAGTTGTACAAATATAGATGAACACTATTAGTTTTATATTGATCAAGTTAATATTTTTAATAAAAGTCCTGGACTAGAAATAAGTGAGAGCTGTTCTAAATGGTGAGGGGTGCACGTCCCGAGACCAATCTTAATAAATCTCAATAAATTTCAATAAACAGTTCCTCAAGGAAATTCAATCTCAATTAATCTCACTAGTTTAAATAATAAAAATACATTTAAATTTTATCAAAATTAATGTATATATTTTTATCAAAATTAAATATGATCAAGTGTCTAACTAATTAATCTAATTACATAGAATTCACAATTTCCAATATGTATATATAGTTGAAGATGGATGCATGCTTCCATTTCAAAACCAACAAGTGGTAAACGCGCGCGATTGACAAATCCTTTTAGTTGGGTCTTCTCTATCATTTAATTTGTCGTTGATCCAATTGACAGATCCATGACTGATTTGCATCAAATTTCTTGATAGGATTATAATCATCAAGAAAAGGTGTATAATGTGAAGATGTGGTGGTCAAGGACAGCTTTCCACGACATATATGCAAGAGAACAAGGGAGGGTCGACATCGCTTTCAACATAATTAGTTGGTGTTGTAATATATCTATGCTTTCTGGATTGAGTAGTCTTCTTCTTCGCCCACGCGTCCGACCTTTTTGACCTGCAAATGACAACGGTAGGGAGGGAAGAACGATTGATTCGATCGAGTTCTGGCCGGCCTTGTCCATCACTTCGCTGGGAAGACCGGCCACATGGTTTTTTGATCGATTTAAAAGATGGACAGATAACACGTCCCCGTCAACTCGGCCGTCTTTTCCACTTTCAATGCTTGGACGTGGTACGTCTGTCAGCTTTTGAATGGGAGTAATTGCACCGTCCTCCGTGTATGTCTCTCAATCTAACCACATGTTAAACAAAATTCAATATGAAATTAATGATTGCACTCTAGCTATCTAAACTAGATATATGTCAGTGTATGCTTTACAAACGGACAGTGTGAATAAAACTTTGGTTAAATAGGCACAGCTTATGTCATCTATTAGATGATAAATTTTAGATTTTGTTCTCGCTAGAGATCGCGAGAACAATGCAAGTCCTCTTAGCTCTTGGCTATCAATAAATAGAGATGTTCACGAATCAAATTGGATTGAATTTAGAAAAAAAATTAATCCGATCCGACCAAGTATATTCGGGTCGGGTCGGATTGGGTTGAAAAAATTTTACCTCTCAAATCCGATCAGACCCAACCCAATCTAGTTCGGGTCGGATCGGGTCGAGTAGTCGGTTTACCCGTTTATGTAAAAAAATAAATTTTTAATAATATTTTTTTCAAATAAATAAATATTTTTTTAATATAAATATTTTAAAAATAATTAAAAAATATAAATAATCGGGTCATCGGATTTCAAATTCTAAAACTCGAGACCCGACCCGATTATGATCGCCTTTGGTCAAATTGTACCGGACCAGACCCAACCCAAATAGGTCGGGTCAGGTCGGGTTCTCGGGTTCATTGGGTCGGGTCAACCCAATGAACAGCCATATCTGTAAAACACTCTTGCGCTCAAGTGATGACGTATTCCAGATGTATTTATAAAAGATTGAATTAGAATAGATATATGTAGGTGTTAAATTTGGTTTATAAGGTAGGTCTTCAGTGAAAGATATTCGACATAGATTTCTCCTTATTTACCGCGGGGATATACCTTGAATGAGTCAATTGTCGACTTTTACCTCTTAATTGTGCTATATATGATTATGTTTGAATCTTCGGATATAGACCAAAGATGAAAATACCCTTGGGATGCACAAGCAAAGCCCCTAGGGCGGGCTTGGGCCAATCTGGCACGATCTGATGAAAGCATTTATTCATATTGTATAATCTTGAATTCATGTTTTTCGTATAATAAAATTAAAGTAAATAACTTAAAGGAAGTGTACCATCGATCATGGTTATTACTCGATGAAGTAAATTAACTCTTTAATGATTTACTACTAAATAATAAATTACTTGAATGTGATTTAAAATTACTTGAACATGAATTTTCTTTTTAATATCATTTAGGTTAATGTAGATCTTAGATGGAGTTAGTGTACGAAAAATAAGTTAGGGGTAGAGAGAGGATCGTATTCCTATTTATAGAAGATAGATAGAGTGCATCCATCACACACCTTTTCACGTAAATACATTTCATTATATGTGAATGATCACGTCCATATATGAAAAATCATGTTATTATAAGTTACAATTCTAACTAATTCTATAATTATTAAATTATAGATAAATTTATTAATATGGAACACAAAAATTCTTACATCTGATTTTTTGAATGACTAGGTCGAGCTGCGCTTCATGATCCTACCGATCAAACGGGCTCGATAAATTAATCCAGTCCAGATTTAATTAAAAATCTGTTTTAATTTATTTCTTTTTTTATGAGATTAGTAGATTTATCCACTCTCTAGTTAGG
Organism: Canna indica; assembly: GCA_034359265.1. Classification (NCBI taxonomy): domain Eukaryota; kingdom Viridiplantae; phylum Streptophyta; class Magnoliopsida; order Zingiberales; family Cannaceae; genus Canna; species Canna indica. Next base: position 60,094,465 of record CP136890.1, on the reverse strand, counting down.
TTCATCCATTTTCTGCCCATTTTAGTTACTCTGTAGCTAGATTCATATGTGATTAAATTCATCCACTTTAAAAACAAATTTAAGAAGAAAAAAAAATTGAGATCTGAAATTTATCCGAATTTTTATTTGGATAATATGCCGTAACGATTTTTTATTAACTATATGATTACACACGTGGAACAATATGCTTAAACACGTGAGTCTTTATATGGATGATATAGGATGGAAAGGAAAAAACATGAAAAGAAAAAAGAATAACAAAAATAAAATGTCATGATCAAAAATTTATTGACAAAAATATAAAACTAGCATTATAATCATGCAAGATTTCAATATAAAAATTTATTAATCTCAAGAACAAAGACAAAAAGTTTAAAAGGGTCAATATATTGAAAAAAAACTTAAACAATTATGTGGAGGAAGGAAGAGATCGCATATTGTTCTTGCCTGAAGCCGGGGTAAATCGGGTCCGCATGTCTGTTGGTCTGGTGCTGCTCCGACGGGGGACCTCCAAAGACACTTGGACACTCATGTATGGAGGAATTCCAGATGGTGGGTGTGAAATTAGAATCGAATGTATATTTGATATGTGTCGTGTCCATTTATAGTGCATGATATAAATGTTTCGGGCGACGATGTCTCAATGAATCTCACGAGGATATGCCTGAAATAGTCGAGGTTTATCCCGGAGATATCAGACTTATTACTGCCGAATTCGGATAAGTAATAAAGGATGTGGTTGTCCTTATATGCCCGGGTGGAGCCCCCCGAGCTAGATAGTCATTGGCTTGACTCGAGTTCAGTTCATGAGCGTGGGCGCTTCTGGGCCTGATCTGACTGGGTTCAAAGTGCTAGTCCAGTCCACAGCCCCCGAGCTTGGTCGGAGTTCGAGGGCTTCGTGTCGAGCTTTAATAGGATGCCGACTTCCGCCTGTCTACTGGTCGGCTCTGTGTATGTACCGAGGTCCATTTGCTTGCTGAACTTTACACGTGTCCTGAGTGTACAACTTTGGTTAGGCTTTGAGAAGTGAGCATATGTTACATTCTGCCCTTGAATCACTGAGTTAGGTAGGATCAATGTATCTCGGCTTCGTCGTTGCGCTAATTTTCGGTTCTTGAGTCCAGTATGGTGGCTGCATGAAGGGGGAGTGCTTCTTTTAACGTGTCAGCTTTTTATTGTTATCTGCCTTTTCTAGCATTTAATCCCGGCAAAGGGACTAATTATAATGTGAAGATCTATATGTTCGTCATGCTTTGGGGCATTTGAGTTTCTGTTGCTGATGGGGCGATCGTCTAAGATTTTGCCCTTCATCGAAGCATGGTTGTTAGTCGTCCAATGAGGGAGTTATCGTTTCTTGGTCTTTGAAGCTCTCTTCTCTCCCCATACTTCAAGTTTTCTTGCATCCTACGTTCTTTCTCACCCCTTGTTCGTGCTTTTAAGGATTTGTTGGTGACATCACTGCTCTACTCATAATCTTAATTGTTGTCACCTTCTGCTGGTAAGTTTTCCTCACTCCATCCTTTGCTTCTTTATTGTCGGGGTCAGCCTTAGGTTGGTAGGCTGTACTGACTCGTCCCTCGTTCATTACTGCTTTTGAGCATGGGGTGATGATTCAAGCAAATTTTACTTCGACGAAGCTTCACCCGAACAGTTGGGCATTCATCCGCTGTTTCGAGATTCTGATGGAGTTCCTCGGGGTCGAGCCAAATCTTAAAGTGTTCTTCTTCTTCTTCCAAGTAAAGGGGACGCATAAGGAGCTCCACAAGTATTTGAACCAATGTGGTCCTTCCATTCCATTTTCCTATAAAGAGTTACTAAAATGGGACTGGGACAAGTCATATAAGTTTGAAGTCATAGGGCATTGTTATCTTAGCCATTTTGGACGTGCTAACTCAAGATTCTTTTTTGCAGGAGAGATGGCCTCGAGGTTGGATTAGTCATCCATTCGTTCTAAAATGGAGAAATTGAGAAGGAAGGCCCTTGCGGTTGGTAAGGGGAACATACCAATAATTGATGTCTCTCCCCACCCGCCTTTGTTGAAACTAGTGAAGGTTGTGGGATCTCAGGCTCAAGGGTCGGACATGTTGGCTTTAGGTTTTCAATCTTGATCTTAATATCTTAATCTCAGTTTTGATGATAACAAATATGGAACTAATATTTCATTGAGAAATTTTTCAGGTTCCATATCAATTAGCGTTCGATGTCCTCGATCGGATAAATTAGAAAAATTGAAAGGACATTGATCGTCGCGCTCGGGTTCGTCGCAGAAGTTTCTCCAAGATCAACGAGTGCACCAAAGTCGCATTGGACAGGCTTAAAGATCACATGAAAGCTCTCCATGTTGATGCTTGTTGAAAGTCGGAACCCGGAAATGAAGCGCAGAAGAAAAAAGGGCTAAAAATTCAATTCAGCTTAAGTTCGATCGACCGGGCGGTCGACCGAATTGGGTAAGAAAAAGGCAGTAGCCTTGTCGGTCGATCGGTCGATAGACCGAACACTGCCGAAAATAGGCAGTGGATACTTCGGTCGACCGGTCGATCAATCGACAGAGGCCGAAAATAGGCAGTAAGCCTGTCGGTCGACCGAACTGAGGATAGCCACAGACGCAAGATCGCATCGGTCGACCAACTGGTCGACCGAATGCGGGATAGAAGGATTTGAGTCTGGGCGATCGACCCGTCAGTCGATCGCACACAGAGAGAAGAGCAGCGGTCGAATGACCGGTCGATTGGTCGGTCGACCGACCAATCGATCGACAGCCTGCAACGGATAGAAAACTATCCGTTGAGCTGTCGCTTCTTCGTGAGGGTATAAATATACCTTCATCTACTTCTTTTAACCTTCTTTCCCTAATCTTACAGATTTTATTGAGCATTTAAGAAGGGATTTAAGCCTTCCAAAGATCCATTGCAGCGCGCTCTATTCTTCTGTCGAGTTTGTCTTCAAGCGCCAACTGCTCCTCAACTCGGCTTCGACTCAAAGCACATTCACTGGCAAGTTGGAGGCTACAAGGCTTGGAAAAGAGTAAATAATCTTGGTTTTATCTTAAGCTCTTTTCACTTGTATTTTTAACTGTTAATTTATCGTTTCTTTGAAGTTGAGTTTGTAAGACCTAGGCTGTTAGGTCTTGTGGGTATAAGTGGTTACCTGATGTTAGGTGTAAAGCCACTTTTGTAAAATTAGTTGTTACTAGGATTAGTCAAGTTGTCCCTTAGGGATGAGGTGGAAGAGTGCTCTCGATAAGAAGACGGAGACTTTCAGGTGTGGAAGTACCTTAGGTCGAGAGTGGGAATCTTCGATTCAAAGTCCTCCGTGTAAGGAAAACGAGAATTAATCTAGTAAAGCTAGTTTGGAAATTCTAAGCGGGGTGCTTAGGTAATGGAGTAGGCATTGGGGCCGAACCACTATAAATTAACGTGTTTGCATTGTGTTATATTTGGTTGTGTTTAATTGCTTAATTATTTATCGCTTCCGCATCTAATCACTCAATCGTGCTTAGCCTAACTAATCAAGAAAATGATTATGATTAATTTAGGCTAACTATTTAGTAAACACACTATTCACCCCCCCTCTAGTGTCGCCATTTCGCCTTCATTTGGTATCAGAGCGGGTCGTGGATTGAGATTTCACCATCTCGTCTACATCTAGTCTCTATCTAGAAATGGCTCTAGAGAGTGTAGCGTTTTCACCTCCTAGGTTCGATGACTCAAACTTTGGTCTTTGGAAACATAGGATGTACACTTATTTGAAGACTAAAGGTTTTGGTATCTTTAACATGTTACATTGAAAATTCATTGAACCTAAGGTTGATATGCATGCTTGGAGTGAAATGTCTAAGAAAATGTCTAAGTATAATGGAGATGCCATGAATTACATACTTTGCACATTACCAAATGGCATCCTAGATAAAATCATGCATTGCTCTTCGGCTTATGACTTATGGGTCACTTTAAATATTTTATATGATTATGCCAAAACTGAAGAGATTGACACTTTTAATGAAGGTGGTGATGACAATGGTCACTCACCTACTACTAATCTTGGTTTTGATGCCCATAACTCTTCTAGTCAAAGAAGTAGCGCCAAGAGCCGAAAAAGAAAAGTAATTTATCATGCTTGCAAAGAAAAGGGGCATGTGAAGAAAAATTGCCCAAGCATGAAGAACAAAGCAAGGAAGAGGTCAAGTGCTTCCACCTCCACCTCTCACTCATTTGAAGCACCCTCTAGCAATGACTATGAAGCTATTTCAAAAGTTTGCCTCATAAGTACCAAAGATGAGATACATTTTTTTCCTTCTAGTCATGATAATAATAATGTTAGTACTAGCTCTTCTAGTTCATTCAATATGTCAAATGAAGAACTAGTTGATGAATGTCAAAAAATATATGCCTTGCTTGTTAGAAAAGATAACGAAAATAAAAGATTGAAAAAGGAAGATGTGATGCTTAATTCCCATTTGCATGAATCCAAACTAGAAAATGAAAAATTGAGATCTAGGTCATTTGATTCATGCCATGATAATGTAGAACATGAGCTTAAAGATTTGAAGCTTAAAAATAACAATTTAGAAAATGAGAATTGCAAGTTAAAATCTCAATTACATGCATTGCGGAAATCCATGAATGATGTGAAAACTGATACTTCCTCTTTAATTCTAAAAATCAAAATGTCTCATTTTAGAAAATCTCAAAAGAAAAATGTTTTATCTAAGAATGCCCATGCTCATCATGCCTCTCATGTCATGCATTCTACGATTAAACTTCATAATTATAAGAAGATGAATGAGGTTTCTAAGAATGCTCATACTCATCATGTTTCACATGACAAGCATTCTAAAAATAAATCTCATGTCTATGTTAAAAATGAAAAGAAAAAAAATCATGGACATTGCTTTTGTTGAGGTACATATGGGCATGCCATCTATGATTGTGTCTTTAAAATGAACCCAACTGTTGTGAAAACACTTTGGGTACCTAAGCCCACTAACCCCCTAGGACCCGAAGGCATTTGGGTACCAAAGGTTTTTTCTATGTAGGGGGAGCTACCACACAAGGGTAAAGGAGATTGAAGAATTGAAGTTGACCAATGAGTTGAAGGAAGGATCCCTACATGGTTGCAACTTCAAGGTCTTCATCTAGACTATATGTCTATGGTAAAGTTGGCATCAAATTCATTGGTATTATCTCCTATACTTACTTGATTAAATTAGAGTTGGAGTTTTGATACATGCTTAATATTAAGTAGATTTGCCACTCATGATATGCTTTCAAAAATGATTTTTGATTTTTAATCTTCGGTCTCCTCAGAGACCTATGTAGTCTGTAATGGGCTCATGCGATCTTGCGATTTTAAATCGTAGGCTTATTGTGGCCTTTCGGTTTTCAACCAATAGGAAGGGTCGGAGATTATATTTTCATTTATATTATTTTTGTGATCTCTTAAAATTCGTTTTGATATCACTCGATTTCATTTTAAAACGGATTTCAAACTATTTAGCAAAGTGATCTTTGATAATGATACTTGATGCATCTCTTTGCTTTTTGGTTGAGTTAGCTTGCTAAGTAGCTATATTTTCTTTAAAAATATTAGTGTAGTTTACTTGCAAGTTATAAGTATTTTAGGAAGGCTAATTAGGAAGAAAAAGATTAGTTTGGCTAAATTTTCAAGTATAAGGTATAACCTTGATAAATTCAAAATCTTAGTGTTATACCTCATTGTTTAAGCTTAAACTATGTCTCTATACTCATGATCAGGATTGCATGTTAAACCCTTGAATTTTCATGAGTAGGTAGAATTTTAGCACTTAGGCAAATTTCATTGAATGAAACTTGCTCTAGGTTGATTCTAGAGACCTTCTTGCAAGTCCAAATTAGTTTAACATAGTTAGGGATCTTATTCCTCAAATATTTCACATCTTAAGATCTCTTAGATTCATTTTGATATCATGGTATCCACCTTAAAATGAATCTTACTATCTAGCATATGTTGAATTTTCTTTTAATGAAACTTTGCATTAAACTTGTGTTATTTAATTAGTATGTTAGCTTTCTAGTTGACATATTATTTCATTATGATACTAATGATGTCTACTTACGAGTTGTGAATGTAAATGAAAGACTACGCTATCTAAAAGAAAATGAAAAAGGATATGAAAAGTTGGGCAAATTTTCAAGAAAAATGTATGAATTTAATTTTACAAAAATCTTAGCATAATAGTTGAATATTCATGCTTTAATGATGTCTCTATACTCATGATTGTTTTTGCATGACAAATATTTGAATCTTCATGAGTAAAATTTTTTTTGATAACTTAGCTTTCATGATATCATGATATTTATGAAATCGAACTAGGTTAAAATTCTTCTTTAGAAACTTCATTTTAAGTTAAAAATTTGATGCACATGTTTAGGTGTTTTAATAGTTAGTTGTCTAGGTATTTACAAATTAAAATTTCATGTCTAGATGAAAAATGAGATAACTAGGTCACATTAGAGGACTTAAGTTTGAGAAGTTTGACCCAAGTCAACAAATTGACTTGGACACTTGATTTTAAGTCCAAACTTCATAAACATATTAAGGAATAGGTATGATATATTTCCAAGCACTTAGAATGAAAAATTCATATGAATATGAATAAAATGACATAGAGGTGGTTTCATAAAAATCTCTTTTGAACCAAGTTTCATAAAAGTTTCATAAAAACCTCTTTTGAGAAACATATTTAGATTTACTCATGTTAGGTATCCATAGGTTTAAATTTGAAAAATCATGAGTAAATGTTAAGATTGAAACTTAGCAAGTTTCATAGTTTTGAATGAAACCATGCTAGGTTGATATCTTGACTTAAGGACATAATTTTTATTTCAAACTTGGCATATACTCTTTACATGATCATCATGTAGTGTCATGAATGTTTGAATGAAAATTGAAGAAATTTTAAGAATAACTGAAAATTACAAAAATACCATTTCAATCTACAATTGGTATAATTTTAGTTTTTTCTAGGAAAATATAAAAAAATCTTTTCTAAATGATTCTTGAAACTACACGTTCACTGAAAAATATAGTTTCTTCAGTAAAAATTTCAAAACATTTCATCAAGAATCCAATTTATAATGGAATTTTGAAGTTGGTCTTTAAAAAATGCAAAGTATCATCTTTTTTAAAATATCAATCTTTTCGATACTTTGAATTTTCTTCAAAAACTTCAAATGAAACTTTGTGCATGCTATTCTGATTTCATCTCTAATATCGTTCTCATTATTACTTGAGCAAAATCATTTCTAAAACTAATTTTGATATATTGAGCGATATCTTAAAAATAAGCTTTTGATTAAAATCGATATAGGATGAAAAATGGTCTTTGAAAATTCTTTTAAGTTCAAACTTTATTCATGTATTTCAAATGACCATTCAATATTTGGTATCAAAAATTTCCATCCAAAAAATTGGTACCAAAGTTTTTCATCAAAAATATATGTTGTATAGATTTAAAAGTTTGATTTTTTTTCAAATCTTGAAGTATAGGTTGACCTAAGTCAACAAAGTAACTTAAAAATTTCATCTTAAGCCCAAACTTAATTCATAAACTTACATTCTCTCATGTTTGATGTCTAGATGCCTAAATATGAAAAAAAAACATGAGAAGATAGCAAAACTTGAGTCTTAGCATTTTCATGTCTTTCATGCTTATTTCAAATGAAAACATGCTAAGTTCATATTTAGATCAAATGACATTAGTTTCACTTCAAACTTGATATACATGAGTTAAATAACCATATCTTGGTATTTTGAAAGTTTGAATGAAATTAAAAGTGTCATGAAAAAGATATGAGTACATCCATACTTGAGTGCATACATGATTTAGTTTTGAATTATATCTATTTTTTTTATCATGTATGATTGTGTGTTCATATCAAATACTATTTTCCACCCCTTGGTTGAGATTTTCATGTGTCATGAAAAATATTCTTTAGAGTCTCAACTTAATGAAAAAATATGTGTTCTTCGTCCCTTTGTCTAGATTCCCTTTCTTGCCATTTTTTATTGATGTCAAAAGGGGGAGAAAAGTATAGGTATAAAGGGGGAGAAAAGTATAGGAAAATTAGGGAGAAAATTATAGGTAAATGAGAGAAAAATATAAGAAATCCATGCATATAGATAGGGGGAGTTTATTTCATAGATATGCATGTTGATAGGGGGAGAAATCCCTTAGTTGATATCCTCTATGCTTTAATGTTATATTTTCTCAATGATGTTTGTCATCATCAAAAAGGGAGAGATTGTTGGCTTTAGGTTTTCAACCTTGGTCTTAATCTCTTAATCTCGGTTTTGATGATAACAAACATGAAACTAATATTTCATTGAGAAATCTTTCAGGTCCTCAATCTCCATATCAATTAGCGTTCGATGTCCTCAATCGGATAAATCGGAAGAAATCAGAAAATCGGAAGGACATTGATCGTTGCGCTCGGGTTCATCGCGGAAGTTTCTCGAAGATCAACGAGTGCACCAAAGTTGCATTGGACGGGCTTAAAGATCACATGAAAGCTCTCCATGTTGATGCTCGTTGAAAGTCGGAACCTGAAAACGAAGCGCGGAAGAAAAAAATGGCTAAAAATTCAATTCAGCCTAAGATCGGTCGATCGGGCGATCAACCGAATAGGGTTAGAAAAAGGCAGTAGCCTTGTCGGTTGACCGACCGACCGAACACTGCCAAAAACAGGCCGTGGCTACTTCGGTCGACCGATCGATCGACCGACAAAGGCCGAAAATAGGCAGTAAGCATGTCGATCGACCGAACTGAGGATAGCCGCAGACTCAAGATCGCGTCGGTCGACCGACTGGTCGACCGAATGCGGGATCGAAGGATATGCGTTTGGGCAATCAACACGTCGTTCGACCGCACACAGAGAGAAGAGCAGCGGTCGAATGACCGGTCGATTAGTCGGTCGACCGACCAATCGACCGGCGGCCTGCAACAGATAGCAAACTATCCGTTGAGCTGTCGTTTCTTCGTGAGGGTATAAATATACCTTCATATACTTCTTTTAACTTTTTTCCCCTAATCTTACAGATTTTATTGAGCATTTAAGAAGGGATTTAAGCCTTCCAAAGATCCATTGCAGCACGCTCTGTTCTTCTGTCGAGTTCATCTTCAAGCGCCAACTGCTTCTCAACTCCGCTTCAACTCGAAGCACATTCACTGGCGAGTTGGAGGCTACAAGGCTTAATTGGAAAAGAGTAGATAATCTTAGTTTTATCTTAAGCTCTTTTCACTTGTATTTTTAACTGTTAATTTATCGTTTCTTTGAAGTTGAGTTTGTAAGACCTAGGCTGTTAGGTCTTGTGGGTAAAAGTGGTTACCTGATGTTAGGTGTAAAGTCACTTTTGTAAAATTAGTTGTTACTAGGATTAGTCAAGTTGTCCCTTAGGGTTGAGGTGGAAGAGTGCTCTCGATTAGAAGGCGGACACTTCCGGGTGTGGAAGTACCTTAGGTCGAGAGTGAGACTCTTCGAGTCAAAGTCCTCTGTGTAAGGGAAACGAGAATTAATCTAGTAAAGCTAGTTTGGAAATCCTAAGCGGGGTGCTTAGGTAGTGGAGTAGGTATTGGGGCCGAACCACTATAAATTAACGTGTTTGCATTGCGTTATATTTTGTTGTGTTTAATTGCTTAATTATTTATCGCTTCCACATCTAGTCACTCAATAGTGCTTAGCCTAACTAATCAAGAAAACGATTAAGATTAATTTAGGCTAATTATTTAGTAAACATACTATTCACCCCCTCTCTAGTGTCGTCATTTCGCCTACAGGACAGAACGCTAGTTCCCTCGTGTTCCCTAACGTCTTCTCCTTTCCCTTCTCCCTTAAAGCAAAGGAGAGGGGTGAGGGATCTGTGCGCCGTGATTTTGGATGATGAGGATCTGCCTCCTTAAGAAATTGTTTCACCATGGGAGGTCGTGGCTGTGGCGTTGGCAGTGGTTGCGGTAGAGGAAGGCTCACAAGCGGAGCAGTGCCCTTATGTCGTTTCTCGCGATGGTCAGTGCCTTTTGCCTGGTGTCGTGATTGACTTGCTCGAGGGGGCAGACTCGGCGGAGGTGGCCAAGTATATTAAAGCTTAGTGTCTCCAACAGGCCAGTCTGGTGGAGAGATTAGAGGGAGAGAAGTTTCTCGAGCTCAGGTGATCGAGTCCTCAAGGTGAAGGACGATTAGATTGCGAGCCTCAACGATGTCACCATTGAGGCCGTGGCTGGGGCGAGAGAGGCCTAGGACACATCCGACGTCTTAAGAAGACGAACATTTGGGCTACAATGCGAGGTGGATGATGTAGCGGAGATGGATTTTAAGTTGAGGGCCGAGATCGGCGCCATCCGAGCTGAGGCTGAGAGGCTCAGAGGGGAGCTGTGAAGGCTTGAGGGCGTGGTCAGCGACTATCGGCATGAGATTATCTTGCAGTATGTTGTAGGCATTGCAAGGGCGTTGGAGCAAGCCAAATGTCTTGGCCTGGAGATTGATCTCTCAGAGGTCGAGTGGTTCAAAGAGGTCAGGGAGGACACCCTAGTTGACCCACTTGCCGAAGGGGAGGAGGAAGTTCCTGCGTCGGTCGAAGGGGAGCCTTCAACGATTATTTCTGAGTCGTCCCATCCTCCAAAGATGGTGGCCAAAGTTCCAGGGACGATGTCCCTTCTGCGCCTGTCGATGCTTTTCCAGTTTTGTCTCAATAAGCTTCCTACTTATGGACATTCCCTCTGTGGGTTGTCTATTGAATTGTAACGACATGTAGTCGGTTTGTGGATTGTCACCCTTCGATGCTTCTTAACTTTCGCCCATTGAGGGCATTTGACATAATCGCCATTCGTGGGCATGTAGGTATGCCTCAAGGTGTTTTATTTTCTCGCTATGTTGCTTGTGTGCTGCTTTCGTATTTTTATTGGCTGTGAGCTAAGTGCTTTGGTGGGTGTTGACGCCCTTTGGTTGGTTGACTGGCATGTGGTTAACATTGCCTGGTCGATAATCTGTAGGATCAAATAGTATTATGGCGCTTCTCGGCCAATGTCAACCAATTAGTGGCCACTTCTAGGAGTAGAGATATGTTCTCAGGTTGAGGCTGAGATTCTGTCATAGGTAGACTTAGGAGCGTGGTTACCTATTGGTAGTTGTTGACCATCCACGAAATTATTTGAGTTTATAAGTGGAAGCTACGGGGCCAAGAGTAATAGCGCTGAGGTCGAGGGTGGCAGCAACTAAGGCCAAAGTGGTGGCAAAGTTCGAGGTGATGCCGACTGAGGCCGAGAGTATGTCATAGGTAGACTTATGAGTGTGGTTACCTATTGGTAGTCCTTGACCTTCCTCGAAATTGTTTGAGTTTATAAGTGGAAGCTATGGGGCTGAGAGTCATACCACTGAGGCCGAGAGTGGCAGCAACTAAGGCCAAAGTGGTGGCAAAGTTCGAGGTCACGCCGACTGAGGCCGAGACCACGTTTAGAATCTAGCCGAGCTCGTGGGGAGAGTAAGGCAAGACCACACTTGAGGTCGTTGAGGACGTTGAGCCCAGAAGCAAACGATTGAGGCCGAGGACCGCGCTTAGGGTCACGCTGAGATCGCGGGGAGCGTAAGACAGGATCACTCTTGGGGGTGGTTGGAACCAAGATTGAGACCAAGGTTGAAAACCTTAGGCCAATAATTTTTTCAAAGTTATCCTAATATTTTATTTCTACCAATATGGTACTCCAATTTTTGATTTGATTCAATTGTAATCCATCGTCAAGGAGGTATCAATTTCAACCTTTGGATGTTGATGTGGCATCGCTGACATGGATCAGTAGTGTCATGTTAGTATTCATAAATAAACAAAAATTCAAAAATGCCACTTGACTAAATATTTTTTCAATAGGTGGACAGGACTAGAACTATTGGGCCTAGACGGATTAGACCCAGCATCGTCCCAACATTTATTTCGAACCAAACCGCACGACCCTGCCCAGGGGGCTCCGCTCAACTACACCCTTGGTCCATACTTAAGTCGGACCAAATGGCTCTTTCCGAGGAACCCACCCTGCCATAAATAGACATCCACATCCTTCCTTATCACAAGGGATATACCATCACAATTCCGCCATCTCCGGGATTGGCCTCAACCCATTCTGGGAAACAATCGTAGCGAGATTGTCGGGCAACGTTATCACCTCCACCTGCAATATATACAGACACGACACGTCTCAGGTAATCCTAATTCGAATTTGCATTACCTCCACCTTGGAGTCCCACTGAGTAGAGCATCAGAGTGTCTTTTGCAGCCACCCCCCACCCCCCCCGCCGACGTCGAACCATATAGGGAGAGACACCGAACCAGAACATAAGGCCCCTAACTCTTACGCAGGAACATTTGGTGCCCACCGTGGGGCCGTGTAAAGCTTACCTCCCCCGCAATGGTTGGAACCCGGAGCCAAGCGACCACCACAACACTCCAACGTGTTAGCTTAAGATTTTCAACCTTGGTCTTAATCTCAGTTTTGACGATAACAAATATGGAACTAATATTTCATTGAGATATCTTTCAGGTTCCATATCGGTTAGCGCACGACATCCTCAATCGAAAATATTGAAAAAATTGAGAAATTGGAAGGACGTTGGTCGACACGCTCGGATTCGTCGGGAAGATAGAGTCTAGGTTTAGGGTGTCTAGTTTATATTGTAAAATCCTCATGATGATGCATAAGAACCCAAAAATCATCCCTGAATCCCAAAATATGAAAACCCAAAAATCGTCCTAAAATACCCTAGGGAGTCCTTGGAGAGCTATATGACCTAGACACTTTCTTAGCATAAAAAATGCCAGTAATTATTCCTTGGGTTAAAATTAGATAATGAGGTATTTTTAAGAACTTTTTGGAAGCCTTTAGCTTACCCATATTTGACCCAAGAAATTAGGAAATTTTCATTTTCTGGAAATTTGTACTAGACCCCAAAAACTAGATTTTGATTCTTAAGGATTTTAATTTTTTAGATATTTTTATTGAATCCAAATGGGGGTAATCCTTATATAACATTTATGTTTTAAAGTTATTAACTTAAAATAAATAAATATTATATAAGTAGACTTAGCGAAGACGGAACCAGAAAACGAACAAACAAAGCCTAACCAAATTGCCCAATCCAGGTTCGGTCGGCCGATCGATCGACCGAATGTTTTTAAAAATCGGCAGTAGCCAATTCGATCGACCGAATAATAGAGGAGCCAGTTCGTGATTAAGCCGAGCGGTCGACTAACGATCAATCGGACAATCGATCGGGCGTCGCCAACGGGCAAAAATACGCCCGTTGATGCGTTATTTCTCATAGGGGGTTATAAATACCCATCTCAATCCTTCCTCTAGCCAACTATTGATGCTTCTACGCCTCAAAGAGCCATTCCGAGCATCTCCACAAGCCTTCATTGAGACATTCTTGCATAAACCCTAGTTTTGATCTACACATCTTGATTTAGCCTACAAGATTTACCGATTCATCATCTCAAGGCATCAAGAGGACTAGGGAGTGTCTTTTGGAGCTAAGTACTTGTTGTTTGATTTATTGCTCCAATTGTTATTGTATTTTATTGTTTATTTCATTATAATTGAACTTGTGTAAACTTAGAGTGCTAGGTTGATTGAGTTGGTGGTTGCCTTGGTCTTAAGGCTTAAACCCACCATTGTAAACGTAGTTTACTAGGATTAGTTGAGTTGTCCCTTAGGGTTGATGTGGAAGAGTGCTCTCGGTAAGAAGGCGGAGACTTCCGGGTGTGGAAGTGTCTTAGGTTGAGAGTGAGACTCTTCGGGTCAAAGTCCTCTGTGTAAGGGAATCAATTTAATCTAGTAAATTTAGTTTGGAAATCCTAAGCGGGGTGCTTAGGTAGTGGAGTAGGCATTGGGGCCGAACCACTATAAATCGCTGTGTTAGCATTGATATTCTGTTTGTGTTTATTGCTTCATATTTATTGCTTCCGCTTGCTATTAATATCGTGCTTAGCCTAACTAATCGAAAAACAATTAAAATCAAAATTAGGCAACAAGTTTTTGTTAACACACTATTCACCCCCCCCCCCTCTAGTATGGTCATTTCACCCAACACAACGGTCGCGACCTGATGGTGACGATCGACCGTATCCTAGTAACTCTAAAACAGCGAGGAGCGATGACACGGTACCGGCCAATCCTCCACCCGAAGATCCTTATCGACGAATAGATGATTTAGAGGCTAAAAATCAATAGCTAACGACCCAAATCGAGATGTTGACGCGATCCCGTGGGCAGTCCCCGGCTGACCACGAACACTACTGCTCCCAACCCAGAGACAACACTCACTGGGGAAAAAGGAGACTCGGTCCAGCTCCCCACGATGAAGTCTCCAGCACCCCCCATCCCGAGAAAGGCAAAGATCCCAAAATTCGTAAGGCCAAGGTTGCTCCCACTCTCGAAGCAGGACCCTTCGCCGAGCACATCATGACAACTCGCCTCCCACCAAGGATCGAGTTACCTACCACCCTGACACTTGACGGTGTTTCAAACTACGATGCCAATCACAAAGCAACCAACTCCGCACTCTGTAGAGCTTTTTTGACGTTTCTTAGAAAAACCGCCCTACTGTGGTTTACCTTGTTGGCGTAAGGTTTTCAACCTTGGTCTTAATCTCGGTTTTGATGATAACAAACATGGAACTAATATTTCCATGGAGAAATATTTTCAAGTTCCAAGTCGGTTAGCACACGATGTCCCCGATCAAAAAAATCAGAAAAATCGACAAGGACGCTCAGGATTCTTCCAGAAGTTAGAGTTTAGACTTAGAGTGTCTAAAATGATTGTGTAATCCTTGTTTATAATGCAAAACCCAAAAATCGAAACTCGAACCCCAAAATATGAAAACCTGGAATATTAGAAAATGGCCCTGAAATTCACTAAGCCTATGGAGCTCCTTGGAGAGATATATAACCTAGACATTTTCTTGGCACTAAAAGTCTCGATAATTGTTCCTTAGGTAAAAACTAGTTAACCACATATTTTAAGGAATTTTTGGAATCCCTTAACCTATTCATATTTGACCCGGGAGATTATAAAATTTTTGAAAATTTGTAATAGACCTCAAAAGTTAGATTTTGATTTTCTAGATATATTTATTGAATCCAAATAGGGGACAATCAACATTTTTTAGATATTTTTATTTGATAGTTAAATTGCATTAACCTAAATAATCAAGAAAACGATTGAAATCAGACTTAGGTTTAAGATTAGCAAACACACTATCCACCCCCCCCTCTAGTGTAGGCCATTTCACCAACATGCCTCCATCCTGCTGGGCTCTATTCAATCTTTCGAAGACCTCTCCCACATCTTCCTCAACTGTTTCACCACGTCAGGGGAATATCAAAAGACGGCAGCCGCCCTCCACTATGTCAGACAGGGGTGACATGAGCCCCTAAGAGAATACCTGAATAGGTTTCAGGCCATAGCGGCCGATATCCCCCACCTCGACTCACAGATCGAGCTTTTTTGCATCTAACTCGAGTTAAAACCCAGACTCTTTGCTAACCAAATCGCCCTCGCGGAACCTAAAGACATGGCCAAATTTTAGGAGAATGCCGCTAGCTTTATAAAGATGGAAGACCTCCGAGAAGCCAAAAAGATTGACTGGCAAAATCTTAAGGCCGTTGTCGAGGACAAAAAATACAAAAAGGGAGACGGGAAAAAAGAGGATCGCAGTCGCTGGCCCGCCGTGAGAAGAATGGAAGAGGGCCAAGGTCACCACCTCGATTAAGCACCCGATTCGAGAGATATACTCCTTTCAATACCAGGAAGGGAACCATCCTTAATGACATCTACCGCCTAAAGCTCATTAAATATCCTGCCAACGTAGGAAAACAAAAGTTACTATCGAATGCTGCAATGAGAAAGAGATGCACATTCCATGATACCTACTGACACACAATCGAGGAGTGTGTAGTGCTTGGTGATCAGTTGGATGACTTGGTGCGAGCAGGACGCCTAGATAAGTACATCCACCACCAGAAAGAAAGAGGTCGAAGCAGAAGTCGTGATCTTAGGCGGCGAAGTCGGACACCCCTCGACCCTCATTCAAGCCATAAGGATGGCAAGCGAGCTAATCCCTTAGAGAGAGAACCCCGAGAGGTCATCAACTACATCGCTAGCAGACTTAAAAGGAGCGGGGAATCAAGCTTCACCAGGAAAAAATCTTCTCAAACAGTAACAATAGTCAACAACGCCACCCGACCACACTGACTTCCCTCAAGAACCCTGGTAATATAATTTTATGAATTTGATTTTCATGGAACTAATCAAAATCTGCACAATCCAGTCGTAATCTTTGTTATCAGGAAATTTCATTATTAAAATGGTCCTAGTCGACCAGGGTAGCTCAGTTGACATCCTTTTCCACTCTACCTTCGAGAGGATGCAATTAACAGAAGTCTCACTTACCCTATGCAAGGGAAATCTTGTGGGCTTCTCTAGGGAGAAAGTTGATGTCCGGGGAGCCATATGGTTAAAGACGACATTCAACTCCCAGCCAAGGGCAAAAGTAATTGATGTGTAATACCTTGTCATCAACGTACCCAGCCTGTACCACATGATCCTAGGGCGATCGTCTTTAAACAATGTTGATTTCAAATTATAGCCAGCATCAACCAATGCAGCAACCAGAGAGAGGCACCAATTTATAGCAACCAACAACAGAGAATCACCACCAGCAACAGAACATACTCAATAGACAAGGCACCAATTTTGATTTCAAATTACAACGCCTAACGCTATATTTGGCATCAAAATTGTATGAATGTAAGACTATCAAGAAAAATGCATATCACCATTAGTTGGTGATCGCCTCCAATTCATAGTCCATCAAAAATAGGTTTGCCCTCTAAGCCTAATCTCCTAAGCTCACCACATATTCTTAGGAAGAGAGGTGGTTCCATACGAAGATTTTCGTAACATCTTACCGGACTATGTATCAACTCTTGGACGTAGTCAGCACCTCTCAACATTGAAGTGTGTAGTGCTCTTCGTGAAGGAGCATTTAGTTGTTCGTCAAAGAGATTCAATATACACATCATAATTATGAATGCAAACTCATAATCATCATCATCATCCTCTTCATCGCTAAGTGATGGATGCGATGGATGACTCATTTTACGACAACATAACATAACATAACATAAGGTGAACATAACATAACAAGTGAAAGTACAAGCTGAAAAAAAACATAAGCCGAACATAACAAGTGCAAGTACAAGCTAAAAAAAACATAAACCGAACATAACAAGTGCAAGTACTAGCTGAAAAAAACATAAGCCGAACATAGCATAATCATGTCCACACACAAGTTGGAAAAAAACATAATCAACCACAAGTGCAAGTACTGAAATATAAAAAAATGGAAAGGTGCACATACAAGGGTGCACATAGTCATGAAAACAAATAACAAATATTGTTTTCGAAATGTTCACTCACTCACTACAAACTTTTTAGCCAGTTGATCAATTTGTTATCTGACAATGTCATAATAAGTTCCCGAGCTTCCGAATTACTAAGCATGAAAGTGCATGTGTTAGCATGTGTTTCTTCATATAGCCCCTGCAAATTAGATAAGCGCTCATCGCAATTTGCAAGGGTATATGGATTTGGGGGGGGTGGGGGGGCTGTACTAGTTGATGCGGCCTCACTTCGGGATGACGCGCTACAATGTGTTGAGTCATAAGTTCAAACGACTTTTGCTTCTCTTGTTCTATAGATGATCTCATCGATGATTTACCTCATTTCTTACTACGACTTGAAGAAACAGAAGGACGTCTAGGGATTTCCTCATTAGTATCCCCAATGTCCTTCTCTTCCCCTTCTACAACAACACGCTCCTTACCACGAACATTCTGCCCCTAAAAATTGATCCTCTAACCGACGCTCCTCATTTGAATTCAAAGCGCCTGTGTAGATGATCGGGCCATCCCACCAGATGCATATTGATTTTGAAAAGTCAATTCTAACAAAGATAAGTTGGGAGGTGGCTCATTCCTAAACTGTTTGAAATAATCTTTTCTTCATCCTTTCTGCACACGAAATTGACTATATTAACATGCTACCCAATACGATACCTAATTAACTCTATTAACAAAACCTACCATGATATTCCACACAGTTTCGTCAGTCCCAATCCTTCCAGTGTCTGGATTCCAGGTGACCCCAGTGTGGTTAATCAGTTCTTGCCAATCTTTATACAAACGATGAATGTAAAATTTCTTTCCCTTATATTTATCAACAGCATACCTAGTGCCATATTTTTCCTCAAGTCCAATACTAATTTCTTCCCAGACAGGCTAGTCAAAATTCAAATTGCCTAATTCTATTTGTTTATTATGAATTATAGACAAAAAGGCTTCAGTAGTATCTTTTGACCAATTTTCCGACTTCTCCCTCAGATAACGATGGCCACCCATTTATAATTATATTGTCACACCCTAATCTGGTATGACCGGTCCGGGTACGCCACGTACCCCGAAGTCAAACCTAAAAACAAACCACACATAACAAGTAATGAACCTGAACATTTTTATAACATTTCAAGACTTAAAAGAAAGACATTAAATTTCAAAGAAACCAAACCACAAATTCGATAAAATGCTAAAGGTTCAATTTATTTCAAAACTTTAAGGTTTTAAACAAAAACACCTCAACTAAGGAAAATGCGGAAATGAATAAACCGAGTCTACATGACTCATACAACTCGATAAAAGACGACTGAACTCCACTCGATATCCTCCTTGACCATGACATGTCATGAGACCCACTGCCCTGCCGCCACCAGCCGCGCTACTCCACCCCGGCACCTCTCTGATCTTGCTCAGGTGCTAAAAAACCACAACAATGAGGGATAAGTACAATTAGAACTTAGTGAGTAGATCAGTCCTCAATCATCCATATCATCATCATGTAAAACAAAACAACATAAAATAGACATTTGAATATAGTAGAATCATGAGAATAAATATCATATGTCTACTGCCACCATATATGATAAGCAGCCACCAACAGATAAATATATATAATCACATGAATAAAGCAATGCCATTGCAATGTCTCAATCACATGAATGCACCCCCTCCGGACCCGTCGGTCTCATAGCCACATAGGGTAGGTAGACAAGTGGCCGCCGAACTACCATCCAACTCAGTATCATCTCTTTGGGGCATGCTCTCCCCTCACCGACACTGGCTCTTCTGATCCATCTCTTTGGAACATACGTTCCCCTTATCGATCAGGTCCCCGGACTGTCTCTTTGAGGTATGATCTCCTCTCACCAACCGGACTTTCGGAATACGGCCAACGTTGTCTCTTTGGTGCATACCCTCCTCTCACCAGCAAGGCTTCCTGGAAATGCAACAAGCACATCACACACACAGGTATATATATAATGAAAGGTGTGCTACTCAATAGGTAAATCAGAGATATGTTAAGGACATACCTCAACCTCCACATCCTTATGCCATACATCACACACACACACACACACACATATTCAACATGAATAAGCAAGCCATAAATAAAGGAAATATAGTGCATCCAACACCGTATGAACATGCCAATCCAGCTAAACACGTAGAATAAGTATAACACCACAAGTATACAACATAAGCACGTAGGTAAGGAAAATAAAGAGCACAAGTGACCCTAGAACAAAGTAATGCCACTTAGCGACCCTACACAATTTAAACCCGCCTTAGTGACCCTAGTTGTGTACCTTAGGACCGGCCTACCTCCCTCACCCGAATGCCCTAATGGCAAGGAGGATTCGGCCCCCTTGGGTTCCCTTGGGTCAACTCATCCAAGTGTCATCCTAGGGTTCCAATATCTTTAGGTGTCCCTAGGATCCTTAATTTTTTAATTGTAGGTCTCTACAATTTTACAACAATTAGATATAATTTAATATACCCTAAGAGTGTATTTCCTAGGTGTGAAATTATATCTAGGTCCTCTAGAAATTATCCCAAACATGGCCGACCCCCCTAGGGTTCTTAAGGAACCACCTAAGAGGGGGTGGCATACGCTTAATCCATCAAATCTTCCTTCTTTCATTAAGACACCAACCAAGCACCAAGATTATCTAACAACCAACATGATTCCTAAAGATTTCATCAAGAAACCAAGGGAAAAGAAGGGCGGCACAGCAAGGATGGGGGCGGCCAAATCATCCAAAAATCAATCCGATGGATTCATAACGATCACAATAAAATCCTCAATTCGAGAGAAACACATCAAAAATCGACGAAATCCCCATGACATAGGGGCAGCAGCATGAATGAAGATTTTGGCGAAAAAGGGCTAAGTCCACTCACCTCAAGGAAGGAAATCGGAAGGGAAGATGACACAAGGATCCTCCTATGATCGACGCCGATGAACTCACGGAATTCCGGCTCTAAATCGGCTCCTTCACCCTCAATCACCTCTCTCTCTCTCTCTCTCTCTCTCTCTTAGGTGGCGTGTGGCTAAACCTGTAGCCGCACGCCCCAATTGGTATTTTATGGGCCCTAGTTGGCCCAAATAACCAAAACGCCCCCACTAACGCGACTCGACTTCTAAAACCCATATCTAATTCGTTCTAGCTCCGATTCGAGTTCCGGTTGAACCTATAGACTCGTCTCGAGGTCCTCTATCATCTTAACATGCTAAATCACATAATCATCTAAAATAAAATTTCCATAATTTCCTACGTCAAAAGCTTACTTGGTTCCAATCTCGAGATTTTTGCCAGTTTGCACTAGCTCGAAGCTACGATCCCCTGCTGAAGGACAAAAATTAATTAAATAAATTTTTTGGTCATAACAATCTACCCCTCTAAAAGAAAATTCGTCATCGAATTTTGAGATGAAGAAAGGAAGCCCACCTCAGCATCAAAAAGGTACGGGTACTTTTCTCTCATGTCCCGCTCGACCTCCCAAATGACCTGCCCAAAATGATGTTCCCAATGAACTTTCACCAAAGGGACATCTTTGGACCTCAGTTTCCTTATCTTCCTGTCTAGGATCTCCACGGGCTTCTCCTCGTAAGAAATGGCTGGATCAACCTCCACTACAGCAACATCTAGAACATGGGACTCATCCCGAACATACCGCTTAAGCATGGATACATGAAAAATAGGATGCACCCTATCCATGCTAGGCGGTAGGGCCAACTAATAAGTAATAACTCCTCTATGCTACAAGATAGGGAAAGGCCCGATGAATCTGGGGCTCAACTTCCCCTTTCTCCCAAAGCGCACAACCCCCTTCATATGGGACACCTTCAAAAAGACCGACTCCTCCTCTTGAAACTCTACATCCCTAGCATTCCAATCAGCATACATCTTCTGACGATTCTGAGCTACTAAAAGTCGTTCCTTGAATAATTTCACTTTCTCAACAGCGTCATGAACCAAATTCGGCCCCAACATCTGGGACTCACCAGACTCAAACCAGCCTACCGATGACCTACAGATGTGCCTATACAAAGCTTCAAATAGGGCCATGCTGATACTGCTACGGTGGCTATTATTATAGGCAAACTCTATCGAAGGTAAATGCCTCTCCCAGCTACCCTCCAGGTCCATCACACATGGCTTCATCATGTCCTCAAGTGTTTGAATGGTCTTCTATGACTGTCCATCCATCTGAGGGTAAAAGACGGTACTGAACCGAACATATTGGATGTATCTCCAGACTGTCTCTTTGGGGTATGATCTCCTCTCACCGGCCGAACTTCCGAAATAAGGCCAACACTATCTCTTTGGGGCATACCCTCCCCTCACCAGCGAGGCTTTCGGGAAATGCAATAAGCACATCAGACATGCAAGTATATATATAAAGAAAGATGCGCTACTCAACAGATAAATCAGAGATATGTTAAGGACATACCTCAACCTCCACATCTTCATGTCATACATCACAATCACTTTTGGTCGGAATGTAAAAATTTTAAGCTTTGGTCAAACACATAACTGGGTGAAAAAAAGTATCTTTTAGGAATTGCCGTATTAGAGTTCATTACTGATTCGGCATAATTTGGACATCATTCATACTGAAAAAAATGTGTTTGATAATATTTTTAACACAATGATGGATATTTCTGGCAAAACTAAAGATAATGCGAAGGCCCGACATGATGTAAAAATACTTTATAAGAGACCTGAGTTAGAGTTGCAAGAGGTCAACAAACAACTTCATAAGCCAAAGGCACCGTATGTGTTAAATAAATAAC
This sequence comes from Canna indica, assembly GCA_034359265.1. Lineage (NCBI taxonomy): Eukaryota > Viridiplantae > Streptophyta > Magnoliopsida > Zingiberales > Cannaceae > Canna > Canna indica. The sequence continues at coordinate 60,072,192 of CP136890.1, read as the reverse complement.
AGATGAAAGATGTGTATCAATGGATCAAGGAACTCAGATTACCTGATGGATATGCCTCAAACTTATCTCGATGTGTAAACATCGATGAATGCAAAATATCGGGGATGAAGAGCCACGATTGTCATGTATTCATGCAGAGATTGCTTTCGGTCGCGTTTCGAGATCATCTAAATGATAAGATTTGGGGTCCGTTGATAGAATTAAGTATGTTTTTCAAAAACATTTGTGCAAATGTACTTCGAGTCGAAGATATGTCAGCACTTGAAAATAATATTGTTGAAATCATATGCAAGCTAAAGCAATTTTTCCCTCCTGCATTTTTTAACTCAATGGAGCATCTACCGATACACTTAGCATACGAGGCACGAGTTGGTGGCCCCGTTCAATACCGATGGATGTACTTATTTAAAAGATACATGAATCATCTGAAGAAAAAAAGTAAAGAACACTGCCGCAGTTGAAGGTTCCATATCAGAAGCATATATAATTCAAGAAATTTCAACTTTCTGCTTATTTTATTTTGAATCAACCATCAAGACAAGACTTAATCGTCTTCCACAGAATGATGACGGGGGAGCTCGACCATCAGATGGTTGTTTAAATATCTTTTGTTACCCCGATCGTGCTTTGGGTTCTCGTTCGTCTCGATTCTTAAACGATGAAGAGTACCATTTGGCCTACTTGTATATTTTACTAAACTGTCCAGAGATTGAGAAGTTCATTGAAATATTTAACATTGAGATGGTGGCAAAATACTTAATTTACAGCGATGAGAAATTAGAAAGATTACGGAATCATGAGTTCCCTAATTGGTTTCAAGCTTACAACACAGAACACAGAGGTGAAATAGATAACCAAATCTTTGAGTTTGCTAGCGGACCGGCACGACTTGTACAGTGTTATAATGGTTATTTTGTCAATGGGTATAAATTTCACACACGTGAATATTCATCTACAAAAAAGACTATGAATGCCGGGGTCTGCGTCAAAGGGACAACGTATGTTGAATGTGATGTTGACTTTTACGGACTATTGGAAGAAGTCATTAAATTGTAATTTTTTAGATGTAAATCAGTTGCCCTTTTTAAATGTCATTGGTTCGATACAAGCGATAGGGACATGAGAGTTCATCCAAAGTATAAACAGCTGGTCGAGGTCAATTACAAATCAAAATTGATTTCAAATGAGCCATTTACATTGGCATCTCAAGCTGAACAAGTATATTATATGCAGTATTTATCTCGAAAGAAAGATAGGACAGATTGGTGTGTAGTCTATAAGACTAAAGCCAAAAGAAAAATTGATCCGATAGTTGGAGAGAATGAGCCAGCAGATGACTTCTATTAAGAAGAAGATCCTTCCGAAGTGGAACGAGTTAGTCCAATACTCGAGAATGATGACACATAGTTAGTTCAATTGGAAATAGAATACGTTGATGACGACGATAATGAAGTTGAGGAAGGACAGAATGATGATGAGGGAGATGAAGAAGAATTTCAAGATTCCAATACAGAAGAACAAGAAGAAAAGTATTACACTAATGATGATAATGACGATGACGAATAATTGTAAATGTGAAGTATATATTCAATTTTTAAGCTTATCTATTAATCTATTATATATAATCTAATTTTATTAATTTTTTACAGATATGATTTGAGATATCAGTTCTCGAGGAGGCATTCCTCGTAGGACCCCCCGACGATTACCACCCGCCCCACCTGTACCCACTGACCCTTCGCCTTCCACCACCATTCCCCCACCTGATCCATCCATCATTCCCCCAGCTGATCTGGACACCATCCCCCCACCTCCAGCCACCATTCCTTCAATCGATCCAGACCCGTCAACATCGAGACCTAGGCCACAAGGGCCTAACAGAATTCTCCCTCCGCCACCCGAGGAAGAACTGCGCTGAGCAGTTAATGTGCGCGGAAGAAGGTAAGTATATGCATTAATTATTTTCTTATAATTTATTTATAATTCAAAATATCATAATATGAATTTATATTTGGTGTAGATTTGAGAAGGAGGACGTCTCCCGCACGATAGCGGGGATGATCCGAAAGTTTATGCACGGGGCGTGGCCTACATGGTCTCACGTGCCCCGTGAGCATATGGATTTATTGTGGCGAGAGTTCACGGTAAGTATATTTATTAAATTAATGTTAATATTAAATATTCATCGGTAATAATATTTTTTTCAGGATCATTATACATGGCCAGAGGACCAGACCACTTTTGTGGAGGCTGCATGGGAGCGTGTTGCCTGCGCTCGCTATAACAGGTTGCTTTAGTAGGCCCGTCAGACCGTGATGAGACGGCTGGCGGGCCACACAGATAGGGCAGACTCTGGGACACGCCCCCGAGTGGATTCCTGGTCCTGTGTGGGACCAGCTCGTTGAGCGGTGGGCCACACCTGAGTGGCAGGAGGTCTCCCGGACTGCGTCGAGAAACTGTATGTCCGATGGGGACGGTACGGGCACGCGCCACACAGGTGGCTCCATCTCTTTTGTGGTTCATGGGCGTCGTACGGTATGTATAATTTAATTATTTTTAATTAAATTATATATTATGTATAATGATACTAATATATTTGTTTTCTAATGTAAGACGTGCGTGACGGAGGACGACACCGTCCAACACTCGTTGATGATGGAGGTGTTTGAGCACACCCACCGTTGTCGACAAAGAGCGAGGGACTACGTTGATAGCAGAGCCTCGTATATAATGGTAAGTATTTAGATATGTCTATTTGATTTACATAATTTTTATTTATAGTTTATATATATTTAAAATATAAACATGTGTAGAAAACTTATATGAGGACTGTGGTCGAGCGTGGAGGGACACCGGAGGAGTTCGACGCAGGAGCTTGGGTGGAGGCCGCAGGTGGCTGGGAGCACGGTCGTGTTTATGGCTTTGCAGATAGTGGCCATGCACACGTCGTGCTCGGGCCACTTGGGGCACCGATCGCTCCGACTGCGGGTAAGCGGTCCTCGATATCCCAAGCGCAGGACTAGAGCCGGATAGCGGTCTTGGAGTCAGAGCTCACCCAGCAGAGGCTGGAGATGCAGGAGCAGAGGCGGGAGAATGACGAGTTGAGACAGACAATCCAGAACATGCAGACACTTCTCACTCAAATTGTGTCTCATGCTGGGCTTCTACCGATGATGTCGCAGTCGTCGTCCTCCTCGACCCAGTCGAAGCTCCCGACCCAGTCGTTGTCGACTCCACCACCTCCACCGCCTCCACCGTAGCCGTAAGATTTTGATTAATTATATTTTGTTTATATTTTGATACTTGGTTGTATATGATATTTTGATAAATGTTTGCCTCCGGTTTGAGGCTGATATTGATGATATTTATGTAAAACTTGTATGTTTGGTTTCAAATGCATGTGTATGATATTTTCTGATTGTAATATATGATTGAAAATAGTTTGTAGTCGATATATCAATATATACAGAAATTTATAAAATTTTCAATTTTTTCAGTTACATGATACACCTTTAGCCATGGCTTACCCACGGTTCACCATCACTAAGCCGTGGCTGAAAGCTTATCGTAAATGGCGGATGGTCTGGGCAGCACCAAATATCATGATTGCTAATAGTATCACCGACGGGACTGGACCGTGGCTGATGGGTTGGTATCAGTGATAGCTCCTGAGCCATCACTGATGTTTTTTAATCAGTGACAGCGCACGCAGCTATCGCTGATGATTACGTGTGACGACCTCTCTAGGCCGTCACAACTTATCTGAGACGCGCTCATCAGTGACGGCTTTTTGCCACGGTGTCCGCCGGCAGTGATATCTTTCATCGACGGTTCAGCCACGGACTTAACCGTCAATGATGACCACAATTCTAGTAGTGGTGGTTGGAAATTAATCCATTGCTAAGTCAAATGAAGTTCGGTTGATATTTGGTCAACCAACTTTTAGTCAGACATTGACTAAAACACAACTATTCGATTTTTTCTCAAATGAAGTTCAGTTAATGTTTGATTGTTTGACGTTTAGTCATACTTTGATCGAATAGTCTACTATTCAATCTTTGCAAATTTGGTTGTTTTGAGTCCAAGCAAGGTTTTGAGGTTTTAGAAACACTCAGAATCATTAACTTGAAACAACCAAAGGCTTCCATTTTGAAGTTCAAACTAGAATGCTTGCATTTAACATACTAACGCTCCAAGTTGTGATATTTCCTTTTTCACTTAGCTTACCTCATGTTCTTGTTTGAAGTCGGGGTGATGCGGTCTGACGCGTCTCCTAGTCATATGCGACTCAGGGGGAGGGGGGACATGCAAAAGACACTCCGACACACAAGTAAGAATGAGTTCCAAGCTACTACAACACAATCGGCCTATAGAGACACATAATTAAAGATAAATTAGATTTTTATTTCTAAATTTTTGGATTTAGAGACTATAAACAAAAAAATATGTTCCTAATTAGCTTCTAAAAGTAACTTTAGAGTCGGATCAATTAAGTGACTCTATTGTTGTTGTTTCTATAGATTTTTTGAGGCTAATTAGGAATACATTTTGTGTCTGTTAGTCTCTAAATATAAAGATTTAGAAACAAAAATATAATTTGTCTCTAATTTTGTGTCTCTATAGATCAATTTTGTTGTAGTTTAAGTGATGGTAACAGAAATTGAAATCTTTTTGTACCTTGGGAGCATCGTATCTATATATAGTGTAGGATGAAGGGTGTTTGACGATGATACCGCCCGGTAATCTCGTAGGGATGTGCTCAGAATGGATCGATGCTTATTCCGGAGATGTCGGGTTTATAATTGACGAATCCCTCGTAATTAGTGCTTACACAAGTATCCTTTTATGATCGGGTGGAGCCCTCCGAATAATGTACGTTGCATCTGGCTTGACTTGAGTCTGGTCCATGAGTATGACGCTTTTGGACCTAGTTTAGTCCAACCCCATGCTAGTTCGATCCACTTCATTTTCGATTGTAGATTTTGCAACCTTATCATCGTCAACCCTAAAATGTTCTCTAAATACTATCATTAGTAATATTATTTTTTATTGTCAAAATGAGGATTATAATCTAAGTTGAAAACTTAGTCCAACCTAATGAATTAGATTGGTGTCCAAGGATAGAAAAATAGCTTGGAGGGGCATTGCGTACTATTCAACATTTGCACTATGTAGTATTTTTTGTTGCACTGTGTGACTTATTACCACCCACCAAGGTACAATATATATTGAAAAATAAATCCGCAACCATCACAAGAGCCAAATAATTCGTACTAGTATAACATTTAACTTATGAACTGCCTTTTAATGAGAAAATTAAACCTCAACTAGAATAATCATTTGGAATACTATAGAATCTGACTTAGACCATTCATATATGGTTCACTTACGTGGATTATGCATATGATTGCTCATAATAATTAGTTGCAATAGAAAAAATATTTGGCAAAATGAGAAAGATAAATGAATCTTTGAACAAATCATTATAAAATCTCTCCACATAAATCATTGGACTCACATTTGCAACCAACTAGTGTTTTTAGTCTATCAAAGTAACAACACACCTAAAGCTTATATCTAAGAGATATTTCTATTAAGACACTTTGAAAATGTCATGTGATGATTGCGACATCCCAATTCCTAGGAGGAAGTACTTTAATTCTTCTAGGCTTGTTACCTCAACACACATGCTAACTAAATTTTAAACTTTTAATTCATCATTGTCATCGAAGATTATATGTCATCGATCTAAATACATATTTAATTTATTGACTTGATTACGTGAGTTCCAACCAGAATTAGGCACACCAAATTAAGTTATTATAATCTTTTATCATTCACTTAGGTAGTGAATGGAATAGAAAGAAAATTGAATATTATTTTCTATGCCCTACTTATTTTCTTATTTAGTTGCAACTTATAAATAAGAAATATGTGGGTCATAAGATATAGATAAAAAATATTATTTTCTATGCATAGAAAATACTATTCCTTACCTCAACCTAAAGAATAGTATTTTTTATCTATTTCTTATTATATTTTTTTATATTGTTCTTCAATATTTATAATATTACATAATAATATAAAAAATTACATTATTAAATTAATTTTAATAATTATTTATCTAAAATATATAATTATTATTTTATTATTAAATATTATTTTAATAATTTTTTTAAAAAAATTAGTTTTTTTATGAAAATAAATAAATAATAGTTTTTATTAGTTAAAATAAATTATAACATAATTTATTATATTTTTATAAGATCATTTTGATCATTTTTCTATATTATCATTCAATATTTATAATATGAATATAAAAATTAAATTATTAAATTATTTTTAATAATTACGTATCTTAAATAGATAATTATTATATTATTATTAAATAATATTTTAATAGTTATTTTTTGAAGATTCAATTATCTTTTATAAAAATAAAATAAATTATAGTGTTTTATTATTAATAAATTATTTTATATTGATGCATATTTTTATTATATTATTATTAATTAGAATAAATTATAATATAATGTATTATATTTGTAGGAGTGCATTTTAGTCATTTTCTCTTAATTTATTGTATATTCTTCGTGTTAAGTAAACAAAGTAAATATATGAAGAATATTTTGATCATTTAACTTTTTATTTCTTGTCTATTTCTTATACTAACTAAATAAAATAATTTTATTCTTGGCATATTTTATAATATCAATCAAATAAGATAATAATATTCATTATTTATTCAATTCTTTGTCTATTCATATTTTTTAATTTATTCTTATTTCTTATGTATTGATTTCATCCAATCAAACACATCCTTAGACATTCAATCTTAACTTCCGGATATTATTTATTTGAATAAACTCATTCACATTCAATTAATAGAGCATTTTTTCTGGAGAAGTGGTACGTAAAAGCCCCTACAGCTCTTAGTATTACACAATAATCGAATATATATTTTATATACACAAATGATGGAATGCAAGCAAATGAACGAGGCATGCAAGCAAGCAAATATTCCAAATAAGTTGAGGGCAACGTGAGAATGATTATGTGAACAGGATTCCGACCTTTGCAGAAGAAACAAATTAAACTTTATGGAAAGCCAAAGTGATGTCTCTCCATGTCAAGATCCCATTGGTTGCACAACTTTATGCATTGGCTCTACCATTTGGCTGAGGAATGTTGTATAAATTGTTGGGAACACTGGAGAAAGCAAAAAAAAGTTGAAAGAGAAAGCGGTGGTGGTGGTGGAAAGTATATAAATGTTGGCAATTGTGACAATGACATGTACATATCATGAGGGTAGGACACTAAGTTGATATGACATTAATTAATTAATTTTTAAAAAAATAATAATAATTTCTTTTGTGCCTTGTCAAGAGAGACTGGTCAATATTCAACCGTTCGACCACAAATTTATTTAGGCCCACTGTTGAATTGAATTTGGGTTAAATGTTAATACTCATGTTGATTGAATAACAATTTCTAAAGAAGTATGAGCTTGAGATTTAAAAGAAGAGGAGGTCTTATCTAGGGATGACAACCAGCAAGGGAGCAAAAACAAGCTTTGCTCTGTTTCGTATCAGGGAGTCTATTCGCCTTGTTTGGAAAGCGATGAGCATTTGCTTCCACCAATCCCCTATTCCCATGCAGATTAAAATATATGAAGTAACATAATTATTAGCAAATACCGGGATAGCCGGTAAACTCCTCGTACTTTTGCACGATCATGTTGCCAGTATACTAATGTTGCTCAAACTCCTTCACTCATTTGTCACGGACGCTCTGGAGTAGGTACCGCTCAATGATTGTTGTCATGAACTCGTTCCAAGTAGGGGGTGGTACATTAGCCCTCCTATGAGACCTTCATGCATGAAGCCACTCCTTAGCTGCCCCCCCTCAACTGCAAACCGACCATCTGCATAGACGCCTCAAACGAACACCTCAGTACCTCGCAAATCTCGTAGCAATCACTTAGAAAACTAGTGACTTCCACATTCAAGTCTGTGCCCGTGAACTCCAGTGTAAAATTCTAGATATTTAAATTTATTATATTTCCTCTTATGTGTGTTTGCCAACAGCCCCCATTTCCTTTTCTTCTTAGAGCCACCGCCACCTAGAGCCGAGCCGAGCCCCTGCTTTCTCTTCCTATCCTCCTTCCTTTCCTTTGGAGCTGAGCCAAGAGGAGTCAGCCGAAGCCAGCCCCAATCCATCCCCTCTCTCCCTCTCTCCAAGCCGGCGGCTCGGAGTGAGCCGCCGCCCCCTTGTTCGCTTTTCTTTAGTCGAGCTGCCACCTTTTTGAAGTGGGATTTGAGAGTCGTCGCCCGAGATTTCTTCTTTAATCTTTCTTCCAGTTAAGGTGAGTGATTTATCCTCTCTCTTCAGGATTTTAATCGGATTCTTGAAGCCGTTCTTAACGGTTTGGTATTTATGCATTGTTCTTGATTTATTCTTCGAGTTCTTGTCGTGATTCTCAAAATTTGTGCTTGGGAAGACCCGAATCTCTCCCCTAGGGGGCTCGGCAGCCCTAGGGCAAACATAGGGGTGCTTGGCCAAGGGGGAAACCGGGGTCGCCCTGAATGTGTTCGATGAAAAGCCCGAATGAGTTTTCTTGTTTCCTTGATATGCAAATCTTGATATATTCTCCTAATTTAGGTTCTTGATTTGTGGATTGCATGCTTAAAATTAAATTTAGAATTTTTGGATAGAAATCATGTGGTAGGATTAAGATCTTGATATTGATGCCTTAGGGGTTCTTGAGAAGGGGGTTCTTGATCATAATGTTTGCTTCTTGATTTAAGTGTTATGGGTTCTTGTTAATTTTCATTAAAAGCATAATTTCTGTGAATTAAATCTTGAGATTAGTATTATGTCCTAATGATAATTTAGGGGTTAATTTTTGTTAATTTTCGGAATTTATTTCATAGTATGCAGAAAATTGTATGTTGCTGGAATTTTATGCTGAGATAAAGAATCTGTGCTGATTTTAGTTTGTTTGTTGTGGTGTGTGTGTTTCTGCGAATATAGTCGTGTAACCTATCGTTTTGACTAGAAAATATAGTTTGAAAATATAGGATTCACTTTGGAGACTAGATTCGGTTTAGATTCATCATTACAGGATAAAACAGTAAGCTAAAATAAAACCCTAATCTTGGTGATCTAAATTTTAATTACATAATTAAAATTGGGTTAAGGATGAGCATAATCTGTTATGAACCAATTTATAAAGTATGTATGAAATAAAACCACATGAGTTCATGACATTACGGGTCTAGGAGTTGGGGTCGGATTTTGAAGTATTGAGACACTTTCCAATAGGATCACCCCTAAGACACCGTAGGGGAGTCATGACTTAGGTCATGCTGCGCCATATCTTTATGAATGGCGGAGAGGCTCGTAGAGGAGGCAAATTGCGGGCTAAGCCCGGGAGGTTGGAAGACAAATTCTCAATCTACAAAACAAGTTCGAAGGGCCTTTCCCGATTGTTCTGGTTCAATCTCATGGGATAAGTTCGAAGGGTCTACCCGATTATCCCCGAGGTGGTGTTAAGGAATAAGTTTGCAGGGTCTTTCCCGATTATTCGTGTGATATCTTTTAGGAGTAAGTTCTGAAGGCCTTTCTCGATTACTCCTATGATATCTTAAAGGGGCAAGTTCGGATGGGCAAATCCCGATTGTCCCTACGCGTCTCGTCGAGCAAGTTCGGAGGGTCTTTCCCGATTGCTCCCCGAGTTTTTGTATACTAGGATAAGTTCGGAGGGCCTTCCCGATTATCCTAGTATGTGTTGTTGCCTTAGGGCATGGTAGGCTTAGGCCTATTGTTCTTCACCGTATGGGTGTTGGTTGCCTTTGGGCGGGTAGTGGCCAGTTGGCTTGTTAGCTAGTCACACCATCATGACTTACCTCCTGTAGAGATAGATGTTATTCTTGCTTATCTCTATGTTATTTATTATGGGGGTTGGTAGAACCACTCACTGATTTCTTTGAACTCACCCGTTGTCATTTGATTTCTATTTTGCAGAGCCTAACCGGTGAGGTGGGTCGGATGCACTTGGCGCCGTTGGAGGGCAAAGGAGTCGCATGATCTCATAGTAGTCCTAGCTAGCGTCGTAGTCGAGTTCTTTGGTAGTAGTCATGCACTTGTATTAGCTTAATTTGGAGTTGTAGCCCTGTGGGCATTTATGTCATTTATTTCAGGTCTTATTGTATCTGAACTTTTGAACTGCTGAACTTAAAACATTTTTCCGCGGTTTTTGTTCTATTTGAGCTACTTGAATTAAACTTTGTTTTGGTTCGCTTTTCATTAAAATAAAGCTTGTTATTTCTTTCCGCTATATTATTTGATTGTGTTGGCATGTGCATGGTTTAGGCTGCGGGGTATAGGCACGTATACCCTGGCCGGTCACGTGACGCTGAGTTGGGGTGTGACAATGTTGGTATCAGAGCATGTGGTTCGGTCTGACTACGACCTAGAGTTGTCATTGTATAGGGCATTGCTAGCGTGTCAGTATACGGTAGGGGTATGCTATGAGATCAATGGGCTAAGTCTACACCTCAGCGCGACTTGTGGTTTATTTATTTAACGACTTAGGGTGAATTGAATAGTTTAAATTTTGATAATTTCTTTCTGGTGATTCTAAATCGATGGAGGCTTTTGATGCCGCGAGGAGCGGTAGTGACAGCAACTCTACTGAGCGCCAAAGCCGAGGCTGTGGCCGGGGTCCTGGGAGACCACCGCAGGCCCGAGAGGAGGTGGGACAGGATCCCATGGTTGTGCAGCTGCAGGCCCGAGTGGCTGAGCTGACAAAAGGCACTCCGTAGAGAGCAGGAACTGAGGCAGCAACCACCGCCAGTACCGGCAGCACCCGTAGTACCAGAGGTGGTCCAACCAGTGGCATCGATGATCAAAGCCCCAAGAGCACCTTTATATGCAGATTTTGTTGCATTCAGGCCACCGAAGTATACAGGGACAGATCAGCGGGTGGAGGTCACCAGTTTCCTAGGAGATTGCTATGAGTTATGCTGGGAGTTTGGTTGTTCTTCTGAGATGACTGCTCGACTGATCAGGTTACAACTTAGAGGACCAGCTAATGATTGGCTACATACCTGGAGCGATCGCTGAGCAACAGATGCACCGCCCCCTACTTGGGAGGAGTTTAGAGCTGCTATGGTGGAGAAGTACCTACCGATGAGCGTCCAGGATAGGCGGGCGAAGGAGTTCGAGCTACTGCGTCAGATATGTAGCATGTTAGTGACAGACTACGAGATGGAGTTCACACACCTCTCGAAGTCCCATCCCACTTTGATAGTAATAGAGGTCGCTAGGGTCAAGAGGTTTGTTGAGGTACTGAGGCCGCGGATTGCTAGACTGATCCATTACACGGAGGAGACTTCGTTTGCCCCGGTCGTTGATCAGGCACTCCGGAAGGAAGCACTGGTACCGACAGACAGGCATGATGAACCTCAGAAGAAGAAGTTTTGGCCCATGCATTTAGGGGCTCGGCCATCTCATTTTGAGGGTACTCCCAAGGCAGCGGATCCGCCGCAGGGCGGAGGTCATAACAGTGCTAGGGGTCCAGGACCAGGAGCGTCATCTGGAGGTCCGTAGCGGAGATTTGGGGCACAACAGTGTAACCGATATCACAGGAGGCACTGGGGAGCTTGCTGGGGACGGTCAGATGGATGTTTCAGCTGTGGGCAGACTGGGCACTACAACAGGGATTGCCCTAGCAAGGGCAGTCAGCAGCCTGATCAGACCAGAGGAAAGGCACCGATGTCAGTGGGTTCTGTAGCTCAGAGGGGTTAGACTCAGGGAGGAGGCCAGCGAGCTGGTGGTTCAGAGAGGCCCGCTGCACACGTGTTTGCTATGAACTAGGAGGGTGCTGTGGCGTCCAGGGCAGTAGTGTTTGGTAACTTTGTTATTGGTTCCGCTATTGCTTATGTCTTGTTTGATCCGGGTGCTACGCACTCTTTCATGTCTGCTTTGTTTGCTGCTAAGTTGGTAGGGGTACCTTCTGTTCTTGATTTGCCACTTGTGGTGTCTACACCTACAGGTATTTCTGGGATGACAGAGATAATCTTTTGGGGCTGCGAGATTATCATTTGTGGGCATGTGGTGATGGCCGATTTGATACTCCTGCCAATGTTGGAGCTTGATGTGATCTTAGGCATGGACTGGTTGGCGAAACATTTCACCTCAGTAGATTACAGGACTAAGACTATGACCTTCAGTAAGCCCAGATTACCCATGTTTATCTTCTAGGGTGAGAGAAGGGGTGAGCCGTTGATGGCGATTTTAGCTCTTAAGACCCGAAAGTTACTATTTGGCGGATGTCGGTCCTTTTTGGCCATTGTGTCAGTGTCGGAGGAAGGCGGAGGTGCGGCCAGGGACATCTGGGAGACGCCCGTGGTATGCGGGTTCTCTGATGTGTTTTTGGAGTAGTTGTCAGGGTTACCTCTAGAGATGGAGATTGAGTTCTGCATTGATTTGCAGCCAGGGGTAAAGCCGATCTCCATTCCTCCGTATCGGATGGCACCAACCAAGTTGAGGGAGTTGAAGTCCCAGTTGCAGGAGCTGCTTGACTTGGGTTTCATTCGCCCCAGTGTTTCACCTTGGGGTGCTCCAGTGCTCTTTGTAAAGAAGAAGAATGGGTCCATGCGAATATGCATTGATTATCGACAGCTTAATAAGGTAACAGTAAAGAATTAATACCCGTTGCCCAGGATTGATGACTTGTTTGATCAGCTTCAGGAAGCTCAATGGTTTTCTAAGATTGACCTGCGGTCAGGGTATCATCAGTTGAGGATTCCGGACAGTGACGTCCCTAAGATTCCTTTCAGGTCGAGGTATGGGCACTTTGAGTTCCTGGTGATGTCCTTCGGGCTGACTAATGCACCCGCAACATTTATGGACCTGATGAACCGAGTGTTCAAGGAATACCTGGATAAGTTTGTGATTATGTTCATTGATGACATTTTTATTTATTCTAGGAGCAAGGAGGAGCATGTTGAGCACTTGAGGGTAGTTCTAGAAACTCTCAGAGAGCATAGATTGTATGTCAAATTCTCCAAGTGCGAGTTCTGACTGGAGAGTGTGGGGTTTCTTGGCCATGTGGTGTCCAATGAAGGAATAAAAGTGGACCCTGCAATATTGAAGCAGTTCAGAATTGGAAGATGTCGACTAATATCTCAAAGATTCGTAATTTTCTGGGGTTGGCAAGTTACTACAAAAAGTTTGTGGATAATTTCTCCAGGATTGCAGCGCCATTGACCCGCCTGACCCAGAAGAATGTCAATTTCGAATGAGACAGTAAGTGCGAGGAGAGCTTTTTGAAGCTCAAGAACCGCTTGACGTCGACGCCAGTTCTAGCAGTACCCTCGGGTTCAGGAGGTTTTGTTGTTTATTGTGATACCTCCCAAGTCAGCTTGGGTTGCATACTGATGCAGAATGGCAGAGTGATAGCCTATGCCTCCAGCCAGTTGAAGGTTCACGAGAAGAATTACCCAACCCATGATCTTGAGCTGGCAGTGGTGGTGTTCGAATTGAAGTGGTGGTGTCACTACCTTTATGGCGAGGCTTGTGAGATATACACCGATCATAAGAGCCTCCAGTATTTGCTCACTCAGAAAGAGTTGAACCTATGGCGGAGAAGATGGCTTGAGCTGTTGAAGGAATATGACTCCACGATCATGTACCATCCAAGGAAGACTAATGTGGTAGCTGATGCTCTGAGCAGGAAGTCTATGGGTGGTCTAACACATTTGGCAGTCAGGAGAAGGCTGTTGGCTTAGGATTTGGCCCTATGATTGGATGGCGGAGCAATCTTGTCAGTATCAGATTCTGCTACGCTGGTGGCCCACTTGAGAGTGCAGTCCACATTGGTTGATATGCTGCGGGCAGCACAGGAGGAGGATGTCTTTTGTGTACTCACTAAGGATCTGGCTAGGAGAGGAGATGCAGATAATGGGTTTAGTGTGGACTCGGAGGGCGTTCTGAGATTTAAGAACCGGTTAGTGGTACCCGATATGGTCGAGGTTCGCAGGCAGATGCTGGAGATGGCTCATCAATCTACCTTCACTATGCATCTAGGAGCCACGAAGATGTATTGAGATCTCAGACAGAACTATTGGTGGAAAGGCATAAAAAGAGAGGTGGCTGAGTTCGTGTCTAAGTGCCTGGTGTGTCAGCAGGTGAAGGCTAAGCATTTGAAGCCGGCGGGGTTGCTCCAGAACTTAGGGGTACCAGAGTGGAAATGAGAGAAGATAACTATGGATTTCGTGAATGGGTTGCCAAAGTTCGGGAAAGGCATTGATTCTATGTGGGTAGTGGTGGATCACCTAACCAAGACTTCGCATTTTATACCGATCAGGACAACCTATTTAGTTGAGCAGTATGCGAGGTTATTCTTGGATTGGATTATCGCTTATCATGGAGTTCCGATTATGATCATCTCAGATCGGGGTACTTAGTTCACAGCTCATTTTTGGCAGTCATTCCAGGAGGCCTTGGGCACTCAGTTTCCGTTTAGTACCGCATTTCACCCTCAGATAGATGGTCAGTCAGAGCGGACTATTCAGACACTGGAGGATATGCTGAGGGCATGTGTCTTATACTTGGAGGGCAGTTGGGAGAGACAGTTACATCTGATTGAGTTTGCCTATAATAATAGCTACCACAGCAGCATTGGGATAGCCCCATTTGAAGCATTATATGGGCAGAGATGCAGGTCGCCTGTATGCTGGTTTGAGGTAGGGGATTCCCTTATGATGGGACCTGATCTGGTGGAAGAGGCTGTGGAAAAAGTGAAGCAAATCAAAGAGATGTTGTTAGCAACTCAGAGTTGCCAAAAGATGTATGATGATGGAAAGGCCAGGGAGGTAGAGTTTGCTGAGGGGACATGGTGTTCCTCAAGGTGTCCCTTATGAAAGGGGTGGTGGCATTTGGTAAGAAAGGAAAGCTAAGTCCTAGGTTCATTGGGTTGTTTCCTATTCTCATGCGCAAGGGAGTTGTGGTCTATGAGTTGGCCCTACCTCCTAGAATGGACCGAGTACATATGGTGTTTCATGTGTCTATGCTGAAGAAGTACATTCGGGATGAGTCCCATGTGATTGAGCCTACCGTAGTGGAGGTGAATTCAGTAGTCTCTTATGAGGAGCGGCCAGTTGAGGTGCTAGACCGACAGATCCGGAAGTTGAGGTCCAACGAGATCCCCTTGGTTAAGGTCAGATGGGAGCACCATTCCGGCCAGGAGGCCACCTGGGAGGTGGAGCAGGATATGAGGGAGCATTATCCTTCATTTGTTTGATGATATGGTGAGTCCTTATTTTCTTTTCTGAAATTCGAGGACGAATTTTCTTTAAGGAGGCAGGATTGTAATATCCTAGATATTTAAATTTATTATTTTTCCTCTTATGTGTGTTTGCCAGCCCCCTTTCCCTTTTCTCCTTGGAGCCGCCGTCACCCAGAGCCGAACCGAGCCGCCTGCTTTCTCTTCCTCGTCCTCTCCTCCTTCATTTCCTTTGGAGCCAAGCCGAGAGGAGCCAGGCGAAGCCAGCCCCTCTCCTTCCCCTCTCTCCCTCTCTCCAACCGACGGCTTGGAGTGAGCCGCAGCCCCCCTTGTCCCCTTTTCTTGAGTCGAGCCCCACCCTTTTGAAGCCAGATTCGAGGGCCGTCGTCTGGGATTTCTTCTTTAATCTTTCTTCCAATTAAGGTGAGTGGTTTACCCCCTCTCTCTTCGGAATTTTAATCGGATTTTTGAAGCCGTTCTTGACGGCTTTGTATTTATGGTTTGTTCTTGATTTATTTTTCGAGTTTTTGTCATGATTCTCGGAATTTGTGCTTGGGAAAACCCGAATCTCTACCCTAGGGGGCTCGGTTGCCCTAGGGCAAACCTACGGGTGCTCGGCCAAGGAGGAAACCGGGGTCGCCCTCAAGGTGTTCGATGAAAAGCCTGAATGAGTTTTCTTGTTTCCTTGATATGCAAATCTTGATCTATTCTCCTAATTTGAGTTCTTGATTTGTGGATTGCATGCTTAGAATTAAATCTGGAATTTTTGGGTAGAAATTATGTTGTAGGGTTAAGATCTTGATATTGATGCATTAGGGATTCTTGAGAAGGGGATTCTTGATCTTAATGATTGCTTCTTGATTTAAGTATTATGGGTTCTTGTTAATCTTGATTAAAAGCATGATTTCTGTGAATTAAATCTTGAGATTAGAATTATGTACTAATGATAATTTAGTGGTTAATTTCTGTTAATTTTCGGAATTTATTTCATATTATGCTGAAAATTGTATGTAGCTGGAATTTTATACTGAGATAATGAATCTGTGCTGATTTTAGTTTATTTCGGAGGGCCTTTCCCGATTGTTCTGGTTCAGCCTTGTGGGATAAGTTCGGAGGGCCTACTCGATTATCCCTGAGGTGGTGTTAAGGAATAAGTTCGGAGAGCCTTTCCCGATTACTCATATGATATCTTAAAGGGGTAAGTTCGGATGGGCAAATCCCGATTGTCCCTACGCGTCTCGTCGAGCAAGTTCGGAGGGCCTTTCCCGATTACTCCCAAGTTTTTGTATAGTCGGATAAGTTCGGAGGGCCTTCCCGATTATCCTAGTATGTGTTGTTGCCTTAGGGCATGGTAGGCTTAGGCCTGTTGTTCTTCACCGTATGGGTGTTGGTTGCCTTCGGGCGAGTAGTGGCCAATTGGCCTGTTAGCTAGTCACACCTTCGTGACTTATCTCATGTAGAGATAAATGTTATAACTACCAAAAAATGGGCTTCTGCGACGGCAAAAGCGGTCGCAAAATCGTCGCAGAAGACCATCTGCGATGACAAAGAATCGTTAGAAACTTCCGTCGCTGAAGAGCGCGTCGCAGATAGTGTGCGACGGTGTAGTTTCGATCGCAAAAAATCCTCAATATGAAGATCCAATCCGATACGAGAAAAACACATCAAAAATCGCCGAAATCCCCATGACATAGGGGCGGCGGCATGGATGAAGAAATTAGGGAAAAATTGCTAAATTCACTCACCTTTTTTCAGAAGATGGAAAGGAAGAAGGCGCTAAGGATCTTCCTACAATCAACGCCGACGAACTCGCGGAATTTTGGCTCCGGATTGGTTCTTCCCCTCTTGGTGTCACTCTCTCTCTCCTCTCTCTATGCCTCGGGTGGTGTGCAGCTAAAGCCCTGGCCGCACACCCCAGGTTCATTTTTATGGGGCCTTGTTGGGCTCCAAATGACCAATTTGCCCCTTCTTAAGTTAATCTACTTATAATGTCCATATCTAACCCGTTCTAACTCTGATTCGAGTTCCGTTGAACCGCTAGACTCGACTCAAGACCCTCTATCATCTTAGCATGCTAAATCACATAAATATACAAATAAATTTTTCTACATTAATTGCTTAGCCGAATTTAATTTCGAAGCTCTCCGCCAGGCTGCGCTAACTTGAGCCTACAATCCCATGCTTAAGGATAAAATATTATTATTAGAGTTTTGGGCATTAAAATTTTCTCCCCCCTTAAAGAAAATTCGTCCTCAAATTTTTGAGATGGAGAAAAGAAGCTCACCTCAGCATCAAAAAGGTATGGGTACTTCTCTCTCATGTCCTGCTCGACCTCCCAAGCGGCCTCCTGCTCTGAGTGATGCTGCCAATGAACTTTCTCCAAGGGGACCTCTTTGGACATCAGTTTCCTTACTTGCCTATCTAGGATATCTACAGGCCTTTCCTAATAAGAAATGGTCGGATCAACCTCCACTGCAGCTATATCTAGGATATGGGACTCGTCTCAAACATACCGCTTAAGCATGGATACATGAAAAACAAGATGCACCCGGTCCATGCTAGGCGGTAGAGCCAACTCATAAGCAATCGCTTGTCTACGCCGCAAGATAGGGAAAGGACCGATGAATCTGGGGCTCAACTTTCCCTTCCTCCTAAATCGCACAACCTCCTTCACAGGGGACACCTTCAGGAAACCGAATCCCCTTCCTGAAACTCCACGTCGCGAGCTTTACTATCAGCATACATCTTTTGATGACTCTGAGCTGTTAGAAGTCAGTCCTTGCTCAATTTCACTTTCTCAACAGCGTCGTGAACCAAATCTGGCCCCAGTATCCTGGGACTCAACGACCTCAAACCAGCCAACCGACGACCTACACCTGTGCCCGTACAAAGCCTCAAATGGGGCCATCCCGATACTACTATGGTGGTTGTTATTATAGGCAAACTCTATTAAAGATAAATGTCTCTCCCAACTACCCTCCAGGTCCATCACGCATGCCCTCAGCATGTCCTCAAGTGTCTAAATGGTCATTTCGGACTGCCCGTCCCTTTGAGGATGAAAAATGGTACTGAACCGCACCTATGAACCCAGAGCCTCCTGAAATGACTACTAGAACTTAGCGGTGAACTGTGTGACTCGGTCAGATATGATCATCACTGGGATCCCATGATAAGCCACAATATGGTCAAGAAATAACTGTGCGTACTGCTCCGTAGAGAAAGTGGTCTTCACTGGAATAAAATTCGCAGATTTGGTTAGGCGATCAACTACTACCCAGATAGAGTCATTTTCTTTCCATGACCTTAGTAATCTGGTAACAAAGTCCATAGTAGTTTTCTCCCATTTCCATTATGGCACCTCAAGATTCGACAATAACCCTGTGGGTCTCAAGTGTTCGGCCTTTGCCTGCTGGCAGATCAAACATTTAGATACAAACTCCGCCACCTCCCATTTTATCCCTTTCCACCAGTAGTGATGCGTCAGATCTCGATACATCTTTCTGGTCCTCGAATACATAGTATAAGTGGAACAGTGGGCCACCTCTAGTACCCGCCTACGGACCTCTGCCATATTTGGGACCATAATTCTATCTCTGTATCTGAGAACCCCCATGGTGTCCACTCTGAAACCCTCTGCATCATCCCTCACAACCAGACCCTTCGTCAGGGAACAAAAAGCATCCTCACCCTGAGCCGCTCGTAGCATATCAACCAAGGTGGACTACACGCGCATGTGTGCCACCAATCCACCCGAATCAGCCACAAATAACAAGTCCCCTAGAACCAGGCTCACCGCTAGCTCTCTGGCCAGGGATCTCCTACTCACGGCTAAGTGGGCTAAGCTACCCATCGACTTTCTGCTCAAAGCATCTACTACCACATTTGCCTTCCCCGGGTGATATTGTATGGTGTAGTCATAATCCTTCAACAGCTCAAGTCATCTCTGTTGTCTCAGGTTCAGATCCTTCTGTAAAAGCATATATTGGAGGCTCTTGTGATATGTGAATATGTCACATGCCTCTCCATATAAGTAGTGACACCACAACTTCAAGGCAAAGACTATGGCCGCCAACTCCAAATCATGAGTCGGGTAGTTATTCTCATGGGTTTTCAGTTGCTTGAATGCGTATGCGATCACCCTACCGTGTTGCATCAGTACGCACCCCAATCCGACCCCAGAAGCGTCACAATATACTGTAAATCCTCCCGA
Organism: Canna indica; assembly: GCA_034359265.1. Lineage (NCBI taxonomy): Eukaryota > Viridiplantae > Streptophyta > Magnoliopsida > Zingiberales > Cannaceae > Canna > Canna indica. The sequence continues at coordinate 60,052,690 of CP136890.1, read as the reverse complement.
CCCCGACGGTAGTGCCAGTACAGGAGCGGTAGTCAAGTGGTCTTTGAGCTTCTGAAAGCTCTCCTTGCATTTGTCATCCTAGATAAACTTTATTTTCTTCTGAGTTAGGTGCGTGAGTGGGGCGGCAATCTTGGAAAATTTTTCCACAAACTTCTTGTAGTAATCGGCCAATCCCAAGAAACTGCGGATCTCAATCACGCTGGTTGGCCTCTTCCAATTCTGAACTACCCCAAACTTTGTAGGGTCGGCTTTTACACCATCCCGAGATACTATATGCCCTAGGAATCTCACACTGGTCAACCAGAACTTACACTTTCAAAACTTTGCAAAGAGCTGATGATGTTTAAGGGTTTCTAAAACTACCCTCAAATGCTCCCTGTGCTCAGCCTCGCTCCTGGAATATACCAGAATATCATTAATGAATAGTATGCCGAATCTATCCATAAAGTCCTTGAACATCTGGTTCATCAGCTCCATGAAGGCTGCCGGGCGTTAGTAAGCCCAAATGACATGACCAGGAACTCATAATGTCCATACAACGTCTTGAAAGTAGTCTTCTGAATGTCTTGATCTCGAATCCTCAACTGGTGATAGCCTGATCTCAGATCAATTTTTTGAGAACCACTGAGCCCACTGCAACTGATCAAATAATTCATCTATCCTGCCAATATGGGTTAGAATTTGTTTCAATTAGAATTTTATTATCAAATTATAAGTTCATAAGTGGCACTGCCAATATGGGTTAGAAGTCATGTCAACATCCATAAATACATTTTTATATATATATAACCCATGTCTCCCTACATTCTAAACACTCACTTCCACCTTTCTGCATCATTGTTGCCCGAAGCAAGATCTTGATAATCAATCATCGATGAGAACGATGGAGGTTCTTGCTTCAGATGACGACAACACAAAGAAGTGTTGAGAATGTAAAGAGATGTATACTATAATTTATATAAAAATAAGAATATATAATTTATTGAAAGGTTTGATAAAATGATATTTTATTATTTTTAAAATATATTTATATATGTTGATTGGACTTCTGACACAATGTCACTTAGCATCTTAATAGCTAATAAAATATTAGTTCAAAAATATGATATAATTGAAATAAATTAAAAGTACGCGACCCACATTGGTTCAACTTAAAAAGTTTGGATATATTTGGCAAAATCTCTAAAAGTTGAGATACAATATGAAGTTAACTCTTTAAACCCTATTGGGTGTTGGCCGAGTAGGTGGCTGTTGGAGTTTGGGGCGACTTGATGGTCACAGAGGCCGGACTGAAGGGACAAGTTGTGGAAGCTGAAAATGTACAGTTTCCTGTCTTGTCCTGAGGTGGGTCAAGTTGGCGTATTTTTGCCGTGTTTATTCTCATGCGTCTTTGGTTTTTGCGCCTCATATGGCAGCTTTCTACCGTAGGACATTCTCTCTCTTTGTGGCACTTCTCAATTAGCTTTTCACTCCCTTGGTTGAAGAGATGATCATGGTGGAAAAGGGGGTTTCTCACGTTCTCCGCTATTTTCCAATAAGCCACCGCTTTTTGTTTGAACGGTCCAGATTTGTCTTTGGCGAGAATGCTAACAGTCTGATGAGAGGAAGTTCTTCGCTTATCATACCGCCCATAAAGCTTTTTTCTATTCTTGTCTCCGAAGTCTAACTTTTCCCTCGACTCGGTGATTTTAGGGATCCTCTTCGGCAGCAGCATTGGATTTTGCTCGATCGTCGTCATCTCCGTTTTTTCTTCAGGTGAGTTCTTCGTTATTCTTGTGGGTCCTATCTTAGGTCTGTAGGTTCAAACTGACTCGTCCCCGTTCTAGAGTTTCAGCGATGGCAAGAAAAGGTGTCATAATAAAATTAGAAATTGGGACGCCTATGAATGATCTGAATTTCTACTCCTGGGTTCAAGAGGATGTAAAGTTAAGTGGTTCGGTGTTAACCGATGTTGATAGCATTCTATCCCTCCGGAAAGAGCGTGCCCATTGCTCGTGAAGGCAATGAGGGGGACTACGAATGTCTTCCAAGCCTCTTGTCAGACCGGGTGTGTTATAATACTAACTCGGAATTCATCTTCATGTATTAGACCTTCTTTGAGGAATTGGGGATTCGCCTACCTTTTATCAAGTTTGAGCACGGCGTGCTGAATCTGGTTAACGTGGCTCCTGCACAATTGCATTTGAATAGTTGGGCTTTCATTCGGTGCTTCGAGATTGTGATGGAGTGTCTTAAGATCAAACCAAGTCTTCATGTATTCTTTTATTTCTTTCAAGCGAAGGATGCCAAGAAAGGATTGTGGGTATCTTTTAGTGCTGTTTCGGGGAGGATGTTTTTTGTTTTGTCTAAGAGTTCATAGAAAGGCTCCAAGTCCTACTTCTTTAGGGTCCGATCGTAAGAGGGGGTTTGACCCTTTTAGCTAGAGCCCGCAAATTGTGTAAAGAAATTTCCTTTGTCCTGGACACCGAATCCCTGTTCTATTCATGAATTTGAGGAGGGAAGTATTCTGCCCGAAGATGAAGTCTTGATTGACTTTTTATAGAAGAATTGCCCGCCTGTTCCTCTTGCTCCTCAAGAGATTTTTATGAGTCACGACGAGTCCTTGGTCCTGGAGTACATAAGTAGGTTTTTTAGTGTAATGCGCTCAGTGTCTTTTCTTTATTTGGAAATTATTCACTCGTTTCTCCCTTTATTTTGTGTAGAGAGAATGTCTTCGCCGTGGAAAGCTCCTGGTGCTCGCACTTGGTGGGTGGCGATGAAGGGGGGTGACTTGGAGAGTAATCCCTTGACGGAGACTTTGCTTAAGTCCAGAAACTCTACGTCCGCAAGGTCTTCGGCGCCTCCTGTTTCAAATATAGGCTAGCGGCTGACATTTTCAGATGCTCCTACTCCTCCCTGCTCCCCCTTGAGGCACCGCAAAAGAAGCAAAGCGCTATTGAGGATTCAAGTTCCTAACTACCTAATTTTCCGGTAGGTGGGGTTAGGATTACACTAGTGGAGATGATGGAAAATCCTTTGTTAGTTATTCATTCTGGTGGTGGCAGTGGTGTTTGTTCTTGTTTGTTCTAGTGTCTAGGTGACATCTTTAGCGGAGGTAAATCCATGGGAGTATGATATTTTTAGTTTGATCGAGAAGTTGCGGGAGTCTTTACGCAATGAGTTGGCCGCTCATTCTAGTGAGGTTGGACCGTTAAAGAGGGCCCTAGAGTCCAAGATCAGTGAGGTTAATCTTTTAACTGCCCGAATAAAGGAGGTAGAGAACCAATTTGCAACTGCCAAGGTCGAGTTAACTAAGCTTCGTCAAGACCTGGCTATGGCTGTAGCGGATAATACCCGTTTGTAGGCTGAAACTAAGGTAGTCTGAGCGTGATTTTTGTCCGAAAATGAGGTCATAAAAGCACAATTACGGACTGAGGGAGACAAATGGCGATCCGACGCCTAGAGGCTTGAGGTTGAGGTGCGTCATTTCGACAGTGCTGCTGTCAAGGTGTATGGTGCTAGTTTCTTCAAATCCCTCGAGTAGGCTTGACTTCTAGCTCCTGGCATTGAATTTTCAGAGACCAATCCTTCCAAGGAAGTGAAGGATGGTGTGGTTGTGGTTTCGGTACCCGAGGAGAAGACTTTCGCCCATCCCGAGGAGGATTTGTCTGAGAGTGCTATTTCGGAGAAGGGGGTTCATGTTGTGTCGATTGAGGCCGAGTAGTTTTATCGAATCCACCAGTATGTGGGTCATTTTATTTCGGCCTGTAACAAATTATTTCCCTTAGGGGGCCTTTAACTATTAGCCCTTTTGTGGGCTTACTTTGTAATTTGCATGCTAAATTTTTTTGACCTAGCTATTCTATTTTATTTGGCTTTCCTCTATTTAGGGGGATCCTATGGTTGTAGTGTCTAAAGTACCCTTGTTTGAATTGGTCTTGTTTCGTGGTGTGTAGATTGGATAAGGACTTCAAGATCGGTAGTAGTGACAGCCAAAGACTGTACTCGGGGGTTCGGGCCGAGCTCGTTGAGGAGCGTAAGGCGAAATCGCGTACGAGGAGTAATGTAAAGGCTCTGAGGCTGGTGGTAGTGGCGTGGTAGCCAAAGACCGCACTCGGGGGTTCGAGCCGAGCTCGTTGAGGAGCATAAGGTGGAACCACACGTCAAGAGTCGTGTAAGGACACTGAGGTTGGAAGTAGTGGCGTGGTAGCCAAAGACTGCACTCGGGGGTTTAGGCCGAGCTCGTCGAGGAGCGTAAGGCGGAACCACGTGCGAGGAGTTGTGTAAGGGCGCTGAGGTCGAAAGTAGTGGTATGGTAGCCAAATACTGCACCCGGGGTTTGGGCCGAGCTCGCTGAGGAGCGTAAGGTGAAATCGTGCGCGAGGAGCCGTGTTGCTCATTTTAGAGCCTGCCAGGCTGAGCTGGAGGTTGCATTAAGGGCCGAGGATGAGACTCGATGAAAACCGAGCTTGCGAGAAGCGCGCTTGTGGTCATTGAGAGCGTAAGTAGCCCGGAATAGGCGTTAAGGCTGAGCTCGTGCGTGAGGGCTCAAGCAAGTTTTTTGAATAGAGTGTTTGTTAAAACGACGAGATAATCATGGTGGTGTCTTGAACATTCACAAAGAAAAAAATGCTAGGAATGCGACTTTATTGAAAAATAAAGAAAATGTGTGTATAGGAGGAGTGCTCGGGTCCAAGCTCTATTAGTGCTTTTGATCACGATTTGAGTTTTCTCAACGATGGAGTCGTGGTTGCTTCCGCATGCCCTATCTTGGGTTTGGTTTGGAGACTTCGGCTAGTTGTTTGCTTTTGGACACAGAGAGCGTTTGTAGGCCACTGTGCTCGATCACGTTTGGCTTGAGTCATTTGTTATAGCACCTATGGACTTCTTTTTTATCAGCGTATAGCGCGCCTTCCTCTGTTTCTGAAACAGAAAACTTCAATGCCAAATGGGGAGTGGAAACAATGGCTGATGTTGGTTGCCTTGGCTGATTAAGTCCTTTTGTTCTGTTGGTTGCTGTAAACCTATTGTTGTTGTTAACTATGTATTGATATGAATTTTGTGAACTAATAGTAAACTTAAAAGAGTTGTGTATTGATTTGAATTTTGTGTATTGATATTCAACTTAAAAAGTTATGTATTGATGTGTATTGATTACTTTCGATTATTTGTTGCCAAGCGCAGAAAATATATTACATTAAGTAACACTTATTCAATTACAACAATAAATTAAGATAAGGATAACTTAGTCAATTTAAACGACGATAAGTATCAAACCACGATAATTTATACTTGGTCAATATTAATTAGTTGATAACTTAGTCAATTTATACTTTGTATCAAACGGCGATAACTTAGTCAATTTATATTTAGTATCAAATGACGATAATGTTAACTTAGTCAATTTATACTTAGTATCAAACGACGATTACTTAGTTAATTTAATACTTAGTAGATAACTTGCAATTTATACTTAGTGTTAATTTAAACGACGATAAATATTAAAACACGATAATTTATACTTGCTCAATATTAATTTTATAGTTAGTTCATACTTATAATTAGTTGATAACAATTAAAAATATTTATAAGTAGTTGATAACAATTAAAAAATAATTTAATAATATTCTTAATTTTAATTTTCAAAATATATATATAATAATTAAATTAAATATTAAAATAATATTCATAGTAATATTTATTTACTAACTAACTTAATTAATATTATTTTTGTTTAAAATTATAAATAAAATCTAAAAACAAATACTATATTTAATAAACAAACGTAGTTTTAATTTTCGTCCAGAAAATAATCATCGAAAATAATACACAACAAATACGTTTTCGCCAAACAACAAAATCGAAACTAAAAACCCGAAACTTGAAAACTCATTTTAATTTTCACGAAACGAAAATTATTTCTAAATTTTCGCAAATAAACGCGCCCTAAGTGTTATAGTAGATTATGAATGAAATTCTAAGTTGAATGCTTAGTAGTGAATATATATTTGAGTTGAGGCAAAGCACTCTAAATCCTCTTGCTAATATTTTTCGAATATTTCTCGACACTTACTTGATTTGTTTTACTTCGCAATAACTCGCTAACGATATATTTTGGGTTAAGAATAGACAGAAATGGATGAAAATGAGTGAAAATTGATGGAATCCAATATGATTAAAAGTTTTGACTTGAACCATCAGCCGTTAATCAAGCCAATCAAATTAGATAAATTTATCTATGATTACACTTAATTAGTTATCATTTATTATAGTCTAAGGTTGCAGGTCTACTGCAGCTTTGGTTAATTTTATGTTGGATCTTGGTCATGTGCAACCACTAAAATTCCTTTAAATTAATATTATAAGATGGTAGCAATATATATTTTGTAAGCAAGCATGCATGATAACAATAAAATATTTTACAATAATGTTTTGTTAATATTAATTATAATTTATCTTTTTCAGCTCATAAAAATAATCAATAAATAAATGCAAATCCAGTTAGGACTCTTCCTGGCTTTGACTTTATTTGTTGTGCTGGGCCCACTGGAATAATGGACTTGCTGTTTAAGCATACCTTACATGTAGTAGAAATAGTAGGTTTGTTAAAAAGGATAGCTTTATGAAGGAACTGTTTCATGTAAATTATAATAAATTAGATGGAGCATTATGCTTCCATTACACAAGCAGGACAAGTCTCATTATACACAGGAAGAGAACAATATGAAATATATTTAATTAATCACAGAATGTCTGGAATCAGTATAAAGAGAATTGAAGGAGGGTTTTAAAATATTTGCCACCTCACTGCCTTGTCAACTTGAAGAATAAGGTGGTTTAATAAATGCTATGAACATGGTTAGGGGAATATTTGGTATGGTCTGATAGGAGTTTTTAATTCCTTGTTGGCAATATAATGGATCTAATTATGGAGCGTTTGGTTACCCGCAAGTGTAAATGCTGCAAAATTTATTTGCATGCAAAAGCAAATGCCCGCAAATAGATTTTGCAGCCTACCGTTTGGTTACCCGCAAGTAGAGTTGCAACTTCTATTTGCAAGCATTTGGTTGGCCGCAAATGGAAGTTGTAATTACACTTGCAACTTGCAACGTGCAACTTGCAACGTGCAACTTGCATCTTACGAAATTTTTCGGGTCGGGTCGGGTCGGGCACGAATTTTCTCAAGTCGAGCTGAGTCGGGCCGGGACGGGACGGGCCGAGCATGCACGAATTTATCCGGGCCGGGTACAAACTTTTTCGGGCAGGGCCGGGCACGAACTTTTCGGGTCGGGTCGTGCACAAATATTTTTGGGCCGGGCCGGACACGAATTTTTTCGAGTCGGCCCAAGCCGGACCAGGACAGGTTGGGCAGTGCACGAATTTTTTCGGGCAAGCCTGGGCCGAACACAATTTTTTTTTCGGGCTGGGCACGAATTTTTTTTCTGGTCAGGACGGGCCGGGATGAATTTTTTTGAGCTGGGCCGGGAAACGAATTTTTTCAGGCCGGGTCGGGCAGGAATTTTTTCGGGCCGGGCCGAGCACGAAATTTTTTTGGCCGGGAACGAATTTTCTCATGCGGGGTCGGGCATAAATTTTTTGGGCCGAGCCGAGTCAAGATGGGCAGTGCACGAATTTTTTCGAGCAAGGTTGGGCCCGATGCGAATATTTCGGACTGGGCATGAATTTCTTTTCGTGTTAGGTCGGGCTGGGCATGAAATTTTTCGGGTCGGGTCGGGACACGAATTTTTTTGGGCAGGGCTGACCACGAATTTTTTCGGGCAGGGTCAGGCAAGAATTTTTTCGGTCCAGATCGGGCACGAATTTTTTTGGGGCGGGCCGAGCACAAAATACTTTGGGCCGGGTTGGTTACGAATTTTTTGGGGTTGGGCCGTGCACGAATAATTTTGGGCCGGGCAAGACACGAATTTTTTCGGGTCGGCACGAGTCGGGCAGTGCATAAATTTTTTTGGGCAGGGCTGGGTTGGGCACGAATTTTTTTGGGTCGGGCATGAATTTTTTCGGGCCGGGCCGGGGTACAAATTTTTTTTGGGCAGGGGCGGGCCGACAGTGAATTTTTTCGAGCCAGGCTGAGCACGAATTTTTTCGGGCCTGGCCGAGCACAAATTTTTTCGGGCTAGGCCAGGCACAAAATTTTTGAGTCGGGCTGGGCACGAAAATTTTCAGGCCGGGTTGGGCACGAATTTTTTCGGACCGAGCCGGGTTGGGACGGGCCGTGCAGTGCACGAATTTTTTGGGTCGGGTAGGACACAAATTTTTTTGGGGCAGGACGGACACGAATTTTTTCGGGCCAGACCGGGCACAAATTTTTTCGGGCCAGACCGGGCACAAATTTTTTCGGGCCAGGCTGGACACGAAATTTTTTGGGCCGGGTCGGGCATAAATTTTTTCGGGCCAGGCTAAAAACTTAGGCCCGACACGATTTGTCTGACAAATTAATAATTTTTAATTTTTGTATAATACTAAAAATATATTAAAAAATCTATCAAATGACATCATATGTAAAATCTGACACTACCATCAAGTTCAGCACGCAAAAACCTACAACTTTGATATTTATCTCGTCTTCATCCGACGACTCTACGTCGCCAAAATTAATTATTTTTCAATACTTAAATTATTGCATTTGCAGCCCGTAATCTTGTAGTGCGGGCTTTTTGGGCTGCAATTCCACTTGCGGCCCGCAAATGATATTTGAAATACAAGTTGCAACTAGTAAATGCTGCAAAATGATTTTGCAGCCAACCAAACAAATTTGTTATCTAAATGCTGCAACTAGAGTTGCAGCATTTGTACTTGCGGGCAACCAAACGCCCCCTTAACTTGAATGAAATCAACTTGATTGTTAGCTGAATTAATTAGGAGGGCTTGGTTCAATACAGAGTCTAATCCCGGTTCCTAGGTTTCCCTTTCCTTACCTCGCATGCTCTTCAAGTGATCAAAATTTCCTCCCAAATATACACTTTAAAAAAAATTAAGGGAGAAGTACGAATTTAATTCTATAAATTTTTAATTTTTTTGAACTTAAATTCTATAAATTTTATTTTGGTACTTTCAGTTTTATAAATTTATTTCGTAGCATTAATTTGGTCTTATCCATGACGGTTCGTTAACTCTCCGTCAATGTGGACTAACGCCGTTCATACACGTTGACATATTTGATTTTATAAGTTTCATTTCGAAATTTTTAATCCTATATGTTTGCACCGTAGCACCAATTTGATCCTATATGTTTGTCCTGTAGTACAAATTTGATCATATCTGTGATGGTCCATTAACTTTCCGTCCACGAAAAAATAAACGATATTATGTCCATGTTGACGGAGTTTATAGACCGTCGTGGATATGATCAAATATATACGACAGATTGGTATATAGACAAGTTGGTATGTTAACTCTGTAACATAGATTTGCTCCGTAACATATATATGTATATATATATATAAGTTTGTTTCGTAATGTAGATTTGATCATATCCTGATGGTCCGTTAACTCCTTCAACATGAACATAACATCGTTTATTTTTTCGTAGACAGAGAATTTACTGACTATCACGGATATGATCAAATTTGTGCTATGGGATAAATATAGATGTCTAAATCTGTGCTACGGGACAAACATATAGGATTGAAAATTTTGAAATAAAATTTATAAGATAAAATATGTCAACGTGTATGAACGACGTTAGTCCACAATTGATGGAGAATTAACGGACCGTCACGAATAGGACCAAATATGTACTGCAGAACAAACTTATAGAACTGAAAATACCAAAATAAATTTTATAAAATTAAAATTTATAAAATTAAAAATTTATAAAATTAAATATGCACTTTTCCTTTAAAAATTAATTATAAACTAGCGTCGAATTAATTGAAAACCGCCGCCAGATAGGTGTCAAAATTTGGAATGAGATTAGTTGGAATAAGACTAAACGAAATATAGATAATAATAGACGTATATTCTAGCTACCGCATCAATATTCGGTATAATTGATTAAGGTAGCCCTACTTTTTTCTAAGATATGTGGGACTAACAATAGGTCTTAAAAAAAACTTCATATTAACATAAATTAACATATTAATTAATCAGACGTTAAACGAACGATTTAAAATAGTTGATGATGATTAAAATAATTATGAGCAATGTGGAATTTAAAAAATAGAAACTGGTATGATGCCTGACACAGGCGTCAATTTCAAAATGTCATTTCTGTAAACTTTTTTGTAGTACTACCTCTGCAAGATTTTACTCTTTGTCGATCGTCGACTTGCATATTGCAATCAACTATGTCTATATACCAAAACTGTGTTCGACAAGTGGCTCAATCTAATGAACTATGCTTTTAAGTTATACAAGGATTCGCGCATTTGATATCCAATGATCCATTCAAATTCTCATGATAATATTGACTATCATATTTGATCGTAAAATATGATGATAATCGATCTTACCAAGCAAATTAATTTAGATTAATTATCTCTATCATCTGGGTTCAGGACATCTCTCTCTATGAGAAAATCTAAATTATCTATGACGAGGTGATTATCTAGATTACTTTTCTCATGACAATTATATATATTCACTGTGATTAAAAAAATAATTTAAAGCGAGATTGAATTAGAAAACTAACTTATAAAGGCTCAAATATATTTTTAAAAATAAAAATATACAAAAATGAAAAATGAATAAAAATAACTAAAAGAAATTAATTTAAAAAATAATGAATAACTCTAATCACGAAGCAATTCTATTTTGTAGACTCTTAAAAGGGTTGATGTATATGATCTTCCTCTTGATTTTTTAGAAAGACTATTTACATAGATCAAACTTATGACCTTCAGATCATAAGTGAGTAATTTTATTATTACCTTGAGTCATTCTCTCTAACTAAAACAAATAAATATTATTTAAAAATAATATTATTTGGATTTTCAATATCAGTTTATATCAAATGATTTTGCAGATAATTAATTATTATTCAAAACTAATCGAATGATTATGATTCACTAGTTCCAAGGTCAATCAAAAAGAGAAGAAAATGGTTGATAATAGTGATTTTTATTGGTTTTCTCTTAGTAGGTGACTGTGATGGCCATTTTAGCTGCTAGATTCACTGATCCTTGTCACCCCACTTATGTTAATATAATTCCTCAATAGGCTCAAGAATATATTCTTATTCAATTGCAATATTCATATATTCCCCAATAAAAATAATAATTTCAGTTGGTGTCTAATCCTTAGTGGAATTGATCAGACTTCACCATTATTTTGTTTTTTTTCCCTTGCAATCCACCAGAGTAAAACTATAAAACATTAGCAACATTTGATTTGGTATCCGGTTCCATATCATCAAAGCAATAACTATTTTAATATTAAAGTTAAACAATAAATATATTAGTATCTTTTTATTAATTTATTTGAACTTTTTTTGACAATTTTAACTTGACATAACTGAAATTAGGGGTGTGCATTTACCGAATAGATTCGGAATTAATTGGAACCGATCCGATTGAGTAGGTTTCGGATAGACCCGAATTAAATTCAGGTAGGGTCTGACCGGGACAAAGATTTAGGAACCGGTAAAACCGGTTCCGATTCCGGATCCAATACACCGGGTACTCGAAATCGAAATCAGAATCGATACCCGAAATCGACTACTAGAAAGATGGTCATCAGCAACGGCTGATGCCGTTGCTGAGCCGTTGCTGAAGAGAATCAGCAACGGCTGAGCCGTTGCAATAGCGCCGTGAGAGAAAGTCGCGTTGCTGATGATTTAGCAACGGCTCAGCAACGGCCGCTCGGGCCGTCGCTCAAAACATTATCAGCAACGGCCGCTGGGCCGTCGCTAAAAATATTATCAGCAACGGTTTTGCCACAGACCCGGAGCCGTTGCTGATAACATTAATAGCAACGGCCGCTGAGTCCGTAGCAACACCGTTAGTAAAACTCCGTCGCTAAGTCGTTGCTGTAGGTCATCAGCAACGGCTTTCGATACACTTTTAGCAACGGTTTTCCCACGGACGCCCGTGGAAAAGCCGTTGCTGATGACCTTTACCTGCAACCAGAAAATTTGAAAATTTCAAATTTCCATTGATACATTGATACATTTATCTGATACATAACTCACACACCCATACCCTCATACACACATTCATTCACACATCACAAACATCTCATACACATTCATTCACACATCACAAACACACCAAGATATACATCAAAACAATTATATTTATATTCATAATTATCCACGATAGTATAAACACAATTCAAATGTAAAATTGAAGTATCAACATCTCAGTAACATAGTCAATATAAATTAAACAAGTTCAATATCTGAATAACAAAGTCAATATAAACAAAATCTCACGATGACGATGGAGGATGGCCTGGATCATATGGCGGGGTCTGGAGTGCTTGAGTGTACACCGGCGTGGACTGACTCGAGGATGATGGATTAGATGATGCCGAAGAGATGCCTGCTTCGGGATGACCCGACAAGTTGCGTAGCATAGCTTCTATATTCGCCATCGTCTGACTCTGGCGCTCCATCAACTCAGTCTGACGCGCGACCGTCTCCTCTAGTATCCTTATCCTATTACTATGATCATAACTGGATCTGGAGGTGGACGGCCGCTCACCAGCGACCGGAGGGGTCGGTGCCCCAAGTGGCCCTAGTACGGCTCGCGCATGACCACTATCTGCGAAGCCATATACGCGGCCATGGTCCCAGCCACCTGCGGCCTCGACCCACGATGCTGCGTCAAAGTCCTCGGGGGTACCCCCACGCTGCACCACCGTCTGGCTGTAGGTCTCCTACTTGAGTTTCATTTTTTATTTAATATTTATCATAAAACTTAAATTATAAATATATAATGAATAATTTAAACAAATATATAATTACCATAATGTATGCAGCGCGGTTGTCGATGTACTCCCCAGTCCCATGTGCTCGACGGTGAGTCCGCTCAAACACCGCCATCGGGGAGGGTCGCTGGACACTCCCGTCATCCGACACCGTCGTCTACATTTACAAAACAAATACATTAATTAGTACACATAATAAGAAATAAAATATATAATTAAAAGATATACTTACCATACGGTTTGCGTGCACTGCAAATGCAACAGAGCCGCCGGTGTGACGCGCTGCTCCCCCCGACATGCGATTTCTAGCCGCATTCCGAGAAACCTCCTGCCATCGATCCGTCGACCATATCCCCACGAGCTGGTCCCATATATCCGGAGTAATCCAACCGGGGCCGTATCCCCGAGTCTCCGCGATGTTAGTGGTCCCAGCTCGGGCCATCGCCTGGGACCGAGCCTGCCCCAGCTGCCCGTTGTACCTTGCCCGGGAAATAGCCTCTCAGGCAGCGTAAATGAAGGGCCTCTGGTCCTCGGCCCATGTATAGCGAGCCTGCAAAATAATAATATCAGTACCAATATTAATATATCATGCATGTAAAAAAAATAATAATACGTGCCTCAAACTCGCGCCATAACATGTCGACGTGCTCGCTAGGCACGTGAGACCACGTAGGCCATGCCCCGTGCATGTATCGTCGAATAGTAGAAGAAATGCTCCTCGGCACTTCTTCTTGCTCGAACCTGCACAACAAAAATAAATTTTAATATTATATTATGATATAATGAATTTGTAATGATTCATAATTCATGATATATTACGTACCGCTCCCCAATCACGCTAATCAATCTACGTGACTCTGTGGCTGGTGGAGGCTGCCACCTGTTCGGCCCGCGTGGCCGCCTACGTCTGGATGTACTAGCCTCGGCAGTATCATCCTCATGAGGATCAGCAACAGGAGGATCAGCAGCATGAGTAAGTGCTGGAGTCTCACCGATCGGAGACTCCAAAGCTCTCCTGCGTCGATAACCACGACCAGACATATCTGTCGAACAGACATATAATCAGATTATTGTATAAATAGTAGAGATATATTTAATAAAATATATACTTTACAATTATTCTTCATCATCTGAATAATAGTCTTCGAATTCTTCTTCTTCTTCCTCTTCTTCCTCTTCTTCATCTTCTTCATCTCCAGCTTCCTCAATTTCATGATGGTCATCATCAGCATATTCAACTTCTAATTGGATTGATGTTGTGTCTGCATCCTCGAGTATTGGAATAATACGATCCACAACAGGAAGATCATCTTCTTGATAGAAACCAGGAGGATCATTTTCTCCTACTATCGGATCAATTTTTCCTCTACCTTTTGTCTTACAGACTACATGCCAATCTGCTCTATCTTTATTTCGACCCGGATACTTCGCGTAATATACTTGTTCGGCTTGTGATGCCAATATAAAAGGCTCATTTGCTACCAATCTCTACCGCAGCCCCTACTTCTGTGATATCAACCGCTGTAGTATCTGGTGGGACTGATGTCTGAAGAACTGGCCGATCAACATTATCATTCAGGTGGAATTGACCCCCAAGACTATCAAGTATCATAGTTCTATAGGGACTACATTGACTGGATGAAGAAGCACCAGCAGAGGAAGATTCACCATATGTCTGAACGACAGGATTGCTCGACGTCCCGACTTCGCGTGACTCCCCGTGATAAGTCCATAGAAAATATCTTGGTGTAAATCCTTTGGTATATAGATGCAGAGTGACAGTCTCCCGATCCAAAAATCGTCCATTCGAACAAATGCGGCACGGACATCGGATTTGATCACCCATGCTAACGAAATTCCGATTCGAATGGGCGAAATTTAGGAAGTACGTTACGCCTAATCGAAACTCATTCGTTAAAGCTCCACGATCAAAACGTCGGTACATCCAACTTCGATCAGCCGACATGATTCTGTCAATCAATGACAATTTCTTTGGTTAATGTCTTTAGGTGAGATTGTCCTATTCCATTCGGGATTTATGTTATTCGTACTGCACTTACGTTTTTATTTTAACTGTTAACTAATTATTCTAAATTTCGACAGCATCTCCCTACAGTTCTCCGAATACGCATATCATCTGGGCGCGTATCGGAGAACAAGAGAGATGTTGCCGAATTTTAGAATAATTAGTTAACAGTTAAAATAAAAACGTAAGTGCAGTACAAATAACTATATTCCCAAATTGTCCAATCAGGGACAATTCAAGAATTGTACGTCGTATAAAAGATCATCTACTTCTTTTACATGAACATACAATCCCCGAACGGATCTAAGGTTTTGCTAAATCATATCCGATTCGTCGATGCGTACGTGAAACATATCAACTCGTCGGATGGATGATTATTTTCTAAATGTTTCGAGACAGTTCGAGTCCATATTCGACGATTTTGGCGCGCGTCCGAAGTGGATGATTCCGGCGCGAGTCCGAAGTGGACGATTCCGGCGCGAGTCCGAATTGGACGATTCCGGCGCGCGTCCGAAGTGGACGATTCCGGCGCGAGTCCGAATTGGACGATTCCGGCGCGAGTCCGAATTGGACGATTCCGGCGCGAGTCCGAATTGGACGATTCCGGCGCGAGTCCGAATTGGACGATTTCGGCGCGCGTCCGAAATTAATCTAAACCCTAATAATTAATCTAACAAATTAAACAATTAATCTAAACATTTAATTAACATTTATAAAATAATTAATTAACAATTTCAAAACAATAAATATATATATATATATATATATATATTCCGGCGCCGGAGTCCACCCTCCGGCGCCGGCGTACAGTGGCCGGACACACTGTCCGGCCACTGTAGAAGGTTCGGCGGCGGCCATAGGCCGACCGCCGCCGGCCGAAACCCTAGAAATAGGGTTTCGGTCGGATTTTAGCATCTCCGGCCGAAACGGTATAGGCCGGCCGATCAACATACCGGCAGCGGCGCGGCGGCGAGAGGCGTCGGCGTCGGCAGCAACGGCAGCAGCGGCGAAGGTCTCGGCAGGAGCGGCGGCGGCAGAAGCGGGAGGAAGAAGGGTCGGGCGCGAGAGCGTGCCCTATATAAACTTATCAGCAACGGCTCACTCGCCCGTTAGAACGCCGTTGCTGATAAGTTATCATCAGCAACGGCTCACTTATCCGTTAGTAAGCCGTTGCTGAAGATTAAATAATTAGCAACGGCTCGCCTTTCCGTCAGAAAGCCGTTGCTGATAATTAAAATAATCCGCAACGGCTCGGTTGTCCGTTAGAACGCCGTTGCAGATACAGATATCTGCAACGGCTCGAGCGGCCGTAAGAACGCCGTTGCAAATAGCAACGGCTTGAGCGGCCGTTGCTGATAGCCGTTGCTGAAGACCAAGTTTGTAGTAGTGATATCTGTACTCTGAAACTTGTTCATTTATAAGTTCCAGGGTACAAGTTCCAACATGATATCCTGTTGGAACCTGTACATTTACATGTTCCAAAATAGGTTTCAACAATCTGTACATTTATCGGTTCCAACAGGGTGTTGGAACCTATTTATTTAGAGGTTCTAGAACAGGTATCCTGTTGGAACCTGTTCATTTACAGGTTTCATAAAAAGTTCCAACAGGCTACTTGGAATGTTCTAGGTTCCAACATGATAGGATCCGGTTCCAAAACTTAGGAACTAGTTCTATACATGATAGGATTCAAGTATCATAAAAAATATAGGATACTCGGACCCGCTCACCCCTAAATGAAAGAACAACGTGGCATCTCTGGATTCTCTCCCGTAAAATCTAATATTAGGAGCCCGTTTCTGAAAGAAACTACTTTTGCAAGAAATAATTTTGGCAGCATAATTTTCACAATTACTATATCGCCGCAAAAAGTTTAATTGCTCCCCCATTTTGAGGTAACGTCATCCTCACGGATCTCGCACGTGCAGCCGCGTAAACCCACGATGTCGCGAACTATATATAAAGTCGTATACCCGCCATAAGTTCGTCGCACTCCCCATCGCCGCGGAGCCTCATTCTTCTCCGTTCGCCTTCCCGGATCGTTCTCTGGGTCCCCCGCGGAGATGACGAAAGTTCACCCCAACACGACGGCGGCGGAGATAGCGGCGGCTGACGAAGAGTGGCCCAGGGCAGAGCCCCCCTGCTTCGGTGGGGGAAGCGCCGTAGTGCTGACGGTGTGGCGGAAGTCGCTCATCTTCCACGGGAACGGCTTCACGGTGTTTGATTCCAAGGGGAACCTGGTGTTCCGGGTCGATAACTACTCCTCAGGAAGCAGGAATAAGATCGTTCTCATGGACACCGCCGGGAAGCCGCTGCTCACTATCCGCAGAAAGGTACTAAAAATTGGGCGTAATATTTGGATCTTGAAGCCTGTTTTGTATGCGTTTTCTTTGGTTTTTAATGATTGGATTCTTGAATTTGATTGCTGTTAATTTCTCACGAATTGTTGTCGTTACTCTTCATTTCTTGGCGCACAAATAGGAAGTTTTAGGGTTAAAACTCTGATTTCTAATAAAAAAAAGCTTGGATCTTTAGGTCTGGATCTGTAGTATTACTGGCCTTTAGTGCTGACCCAATTTGTATGGGTTATGAAGTGGTAAATTTCTACTCTTTGAACATTTGCAAGAGTAGGAACCGATTTGAGGACCAAACTGTTGTCGTAGCATGTATTTCTGCAGTTTAGATCAGACAAGCATGAAAGTCTTTTTGTTGTTGTTGTTTTTGTTCATTGATCTTTCTATATAAACTGTTCTTGATGTCTAAGGAAGCATTAGAATTGTTTAATCCATGTTTCGACTCAAACCTTTCAGAAACTTGCAGAGTATTTTTGTTAAACAAGAAGATGCTGGCCACAATATTAAAAATAGCAGGATGGCTAAATGTTCGGGGCACTATGAAAAGTCCAGAGTTCGAAAAAGACATTTTCTCAAAAGAAAAGAAAAAACAGGGGCCTCCGTCAAACACGGAGGAACAACATTTGCCAACAATCTTATCACCAGTAGAAATTCTTCACATGGTCATTTAATTATTCAAACATTCATTCAGACACTCATCCCTTCTTTGTGGGCATATTTTCTTCCAAATACTATCTAACCAACTTTGTATGACATTGAGAAGCACTGTTCTTGTTTCCACAAACTGTTATTTTTGCTGGAAAAAGCTAAGAAAAAGAACAATACAGAAAGTTCTCCAAGAAACAAAGTCAAAAAGAAAAAGAGAGTAATTAACTATTTTTAGAGTATACGTCGGAAATAACTGCTTTGGAGCCCGGCTCCATAGATTTTCTATGGAGCCGGGCTCCATACAAGTTGTATTCGTATACGTCCACCAACTGTTCGTTTATATGACACACATCTTTTGAACCTGCAGAAGCTCAGCTTAGGCGACAACTGGTTCATTTACAATGCTGAGGAAGCCACCAATCCCCGCTTCACCGTTAAGAAGAACGCAAGCCTCCTGCACTCGAAGGCATTGGCACGCGTGACTTCGGGCGCCTCTGGCCTCAACTCATGCATCGCCTACAACGTTGAGGGCTCCTACTCGCAGCGGTCATGCGCTGTCTACGACGAGAAGCGGCGGCAGTTGGCGGAGATCAAAACGAAGGAGTCTGCCCAAGGCATTTCCCTTGGCCATGATGTCTTCAGCCTAATTGTGGAGCCAGGGCTTGATGCAGACTTCGCCATGGCCATGGTGATACTCCTAGAGCAGATGTTTGGATCTCGCGGAACGCTTCTCAAATGCTAAAACCTTGTAGTGGCTTGTAGAGCTTGTACTTAGAAGATCTTGTTAGGCTCCGGTTGGCATCCATCTCGTTCCAAGTTTGTACTAACTAGAAAATAGTACAGATGGTGAGTAATACGAGATGAGATGATAGGAAGGAAGAGTAATTATGTAATATTGCTTCCTTTTGTTTTATTTAAGGAGCAAGATGCATGGAAGAAATTTGAAATGAGTTATTGGCCACTCTTTTGGGGACCAAAATATTATAGAGTGAGCTATCATAAACATGGACAGATGTTGAGCCCCTTCCAAGATTTACAATGGAGAGTCCCTTCAAAGTAGTTTTCTTCCTCTTTTGAATGCTATGGAAAAAAAAAATTTGTAAAGACTAAAAACAGAGAACCTGTAGTGGTAAAAATCCGAAAAGATCATATTTGCCAAATATTTTTTGGACAGGGTAGAGGATCTTTATTAAGTTTCATATTTGTCTGCTCTTCTTGAAAAAACCAGGTTGTTGCAACTTGCGCAAATAGGCAATGTGTCTCACATTCTTTTGTTTGAACAAAGTAAAGCTTGCCTCAGATCCACAAGAAACATTGAGATGATGAATGGATATCCAGTACTGAGAAAGGAATCAACCTCATTTGTTTTTTAATTCCATAATGGATAACCAGTGGCAACACATCATTTTTAAGCTATGCTAGTATTCCAAAATCTAAAATTGGAGCAGAAGGAACAAATGCCCCAGGCCACCCAGGTTTGCATTACTCCAAAAACTTGTTCCATGGTGTCGGCGGAGGAATACTTTGTGGATGAAAAACTTGATAATCATTAGGGGTGAGCGGACAGGTTAACCGGTCAATTAGCATAAAAAAAAATTGATCCACTAATTTTGATTTTTCAAAATCATAAATCGGTCCATTAACTTCGGTTAACCGTTATTTCGGTTTCGATTTTTTCGGTTCGATCAACCGATAATTTTCGGTTAACCAATAAATTTTTTTAACCTACAAACATAATAATATTATGCAAATCATGAAGAAAAATTCAAACAAATACTAAATTCTCATTGAGAAAAAGGAAAAAGAAAAAGTGAAACCACTTGAATCAAGATAATGTTCTACGAAAACTAATATTTTTATTTTTATTTTTTAAATATTTTTTTGATGTTTTTATATTTTTATATATTTTTATAATTTTTTATAATTTACAAATTATTATTTAATATATATATATATATATAATTAAAAATTAATAAATTATATCGAATCGACCGGTTAACCGAAACTTTTTACCTCTCGGACCAAAACCAAAATCGAAAATCGATTTTTCCAAAAATAAAAACCGAAACTAAAAAAACCGGTTCGGTTAACCGAAAAAATCGATTTGATTTCAAACCGATTTTTCAATTAATCGAAAAATCGGTTTTTTTTGCTCATCCCTAATAACCATGGAGGTGCATGGAGAGTTTTATCAACCCAAACCTTTGAAAATAGTATTTTATTGGAAACTCACGTATTTGAGGATGCAATCGCATAATTATAGATACATATTCCATAACATAAATTGCATATCTTTGTAGAAACAAACACATGCTTAATTCACTAATACTGATCGTAAAGATATGTTACTAGAACACACCTCGACTGTCACGAGTTAAATGCCTCTACAGAGATGTTAGATTCGTGCTTCACAATGCCAATTATCACTATGGGAGTGACTATTTGTGTTGAATTTAAACTATATATAACGTACATGCCTATTTATAACCACCATGTAATAACTTCCATGTGATTCAAATTTCAAAATTGAATTGGGAGTTATACAAAGTTACAAACTACCTCCATCCTTATTCACGAATAACTTCCTTTCATTAATAATTAATTAAATTCCTCTTCTCCCACTTGCACATGATGAGCTAACATCACGTGCGGAACTGATGCAAATCTCGGCAAACTTTCATACGGACAAATAACTCGTGCGACTTGCATACTTCGAGAGCTCACTAGCTATACATCAGTTAGGAATATATAGGGCATATTTGGTTAGCGAAATCAAGTTTGTTTTCATGATTTCGATTTCACTGAAATCAAAACTGCTTATGAAAACGTGTTTAGTTCAATATTTTCATGAAACTGAATCGAAATTAGAATGAAAATTAAATCAGTTTTCTTAATAAAAATGAAAACATCATAATATTATTTTCTGTGATTTCGAGACTGTTGGTTTTGTTATCAAAATACAGTGATAATTTTGTAATTATAAATATTTTTTTATAAAATTAATTAATTTAAAAATAAATCAAACTATATTTAATTTTTAAAAATAAAATAAAAATTATTAGTTTCAACTCAAACTTTTATCTTAAATTTATAAATTAATTAAACCAATTTATATCTAATTGACTCAAACCCAAATTTTAAATAACTCAATTTTCTTAAAGTTGGTCTATTTATAATTTACTCAAATCTAATTTTAGATCATTGGACCTTTTTTTTTTGAAATCTTATAATGACTATTAATTAATTTTTATATCTAATTGAAAAAAATATATATTAAATTATCAATAATTTAATTAATTAAATCGTACAAATATTTTGTAATCATATTAACAAACATTTAATTTGGTAAACTAACTAAACATTTAATTACTACTAAAAATATTCAAGGAAAAATTAATATTATATTTTATAACCAAATAAATATTCACTGATTTCAACTAACTAAAACTGATGTTGTTTTCATTAATCAAACGCGTTTTCAGAAAACTGAAAACTAGAAATCAAAATCAAGTTTTCGAAATCAAGTATTCAGTTTCACTAAAATCAAATTAGAAAATAATTTTCTCTAACCAAACGGCACCATAGCAACTCAAATAATTAAGCACAAATCTAGAGTAGATATATAATATGCGGTACCATGGATCAATGTCATATCCTTGTTCTTTGTGGTCTCTTTACTTCTCTTGTTGTATTCACATTATGATTGACTCACAATCATAATGCTCTGTGAATGCAACTACTGATATGACTTTACGGTTTGTTCTACGTCAGCATTGAGTTGTCCACTTGACTCACATGTTGTGCATAGATCACGTGTCCCTACTTTTTCTTAAAACCACATGCCCTCTAGTTTTAAGAAAAATCAAAGGACATTTTGATCATTTACATTTTCTAATTAATGTCAGCTAGCACAATGGTCCTCTTCGATCATGCCAAAATCATATGCTATCATAGCATTATGGGATCTTGTGTATCATTCACTACTAGAAAAATGGGTATCAGCAACGGCTGAAGCCGTTGCTGAGCCGTTGCTGAGCCGTTGCTGAAGAGCATCAGCAACGGCCGAGCCGTTGCAATAGAGCCGTGACAGAAAGTCGCGTTGCTGATAACTTAGCAACGGATCAGCAACGGCCCTTATCAGCAACGGCCGCCCGGGCCGTCGCTAAAAATATTATCAGCAACGGTTTTACCACGGACCCGGAGCCGTTGCTGATAACATTAATAGCAACGGCCTCGAGTCCGTAGCAACGCCGTTAGTAAAACCCCGTGGCTAAGCCGTTGCTGTAGGTCATCAGCAACGGCTGTCGATACACTTTTAGCAACGGCTTTCCAACGGACGGCCGTGGGAAAGCCGTTGCTGATGACCTATTCCTGCAACCAGAAAAATTTCAAATTTCTAATTTCCATTGATACATTGATACATTTATCTGATACATAACTCACACACCCATACCCTCATACACACATTCATTCACACATCACAAACACACCAAGATATACATCAAAACAATTATATTTATATTGATAATTATCCACGATAGTATAAAAACAATTCAAATGCAAAATTGAAGTATCAATATCCAAACAAAATAAGTTAAACAAGTTCAATATCTCAGTAACAAGTTCAATATACAAACAAAAAATCTCACGATGACGATGGAGGATGGTCTGGATCATATGGCGGGGTCTGGAGTGCTTGAGTATACACCGGCGTGGACTGACTCGAGGACGATGGATTAGATGATGCCGAAGAGATGCCTGCTGCGGGATGACCTGACATGTTGCGTAGCATAGCATGCATCTCCTCCATCATCTGACTCTGACGCGCGACCGTCTCCTCTAGAGTCCTTATTCTGCTACTATGATCATAACTGGATCTAGAGGTGGACGGCCGCTCACCAGCGACCGGAGGGGTCGGTGCCCCAAGTGGCCCTAGCACGGCTCGCGCATGACCACTATCTGCGAAGCCATATACGCGGCCATGGTCCCAGCCACCTGCGGCCATGGTCCCCGTGACAAGTCCATAGAAAATATCTTGGTGCAAATCCTTTGGTATATAGATGCAGAGTGACAGTCTCCCGATCCAAAAATCGTCCATTCGAACAAATGCGGCACGGACATCGGATTTGATCACCCATGCTAACGAAATTCCGATTCGAATAGGCGAAATTTAGGAAGTACGTTACGCCTAATCGAAACTCATTCGTTAAAGCTCCACGATCAAGACGTCGGTACATCCAACTTCGATCAGCCGACATGATTCTGTCAATCAATGACAATTTCTTTGGTTAATGTCTTTAGGTGAGATTGTCCTATTCCATTCGGGATTTATGTTATTCGTACTGCACTTACGTTTTTATTTTAACTGTTAACTAATTATTCTAAATTTCGACAGCATCTCCCTACAGTTCTCCGAATACGCATATCATCTGGGCGCGTATCGGAGAACAAGAGAGATATTGCCGAAATTTAGAATAATTAGTTAACAGTTAAAATAAAAACGTAAGTGCAGTACAAATAACTATATTCCCAAATTGTCCAATCAGGGACAATTCAAGAATTGTACGTCGTATAAAAGATCATCTACTTCTTTTACACGAACATACAATCCCCGAACGGATCTAAGGTTTTGCTAAATCATATCCGATTCGTCGATGCGTACGTGAAACATATCAACTCGTCGGATGGATGATTATTTTCTAAATGTTTCGAGATAGTTCGAGTCCATATTGGACGATTTCGGCGCGCGTCCGAAGTGGACGATTCCGGCGCGAGTCCGAAGTGGACGATTCCGGCGCGAGTCCGAATTGGACGATTCCGGTGCACGTCCGAAGTGGACGATTCCGGCGCGAGTCCGAATTGAACGATTCCGGCGCGCGTCCGAAGTGGACGATTCCGGCGCGAGTCCGAATTGGACGATTCCGGCGCGAGTCCGAATTGGACGATTCCGGCACGCGTCCGAAGTGGACGATTCCGGCGCGCGTCCGAAATTAATCTAAACCCTAATAATTAATCTAACAAATTAAACTATTAATCTAAACAATTAATTAACAATTATTAAATAATTAATTAACAATTATAAAATAATATAAACTATATATATATATATTATAAATTCCGGCGCCGGAGTCCACCCTCCGGCGCCGGCGTACAGTGGCCGGACACACTGTCCGGCCACTGCAGAAGGTCCGGCGGCGGCCATCGGCCGACCGCCGCCGGCCGAAACCCTAGAAATAGGGTTTCGGTCGGGTGATTTCCGCCGGCCGCAGGGAATAGACGGCAGCAGGGAAGAGACTTACCTGAAAAGGTCGGCAGCAGCGGTCGGCGTCGTCGGCGTCGTCGGCGTCGGCAGCAGCGGCGGCGAGTGGCGTCGGCAGGAGCGGCGGCGGCAGCAGCGAGCAGCGAGCAGCGGGAGGAAGAAGAGTCGGGCGCGAAAGCGTGCCCTATATAAACTTATCAGCAACGGCTCACTCGCCCGTTAGAACGCCGTTGCTGATAAGTTATTATCAGCAACGGCTCACTTATCCGTTAGTACCCCGTTGCTGAATATTAAAACATATGCAACGGCTCGCCAATCCGTCCGAAAGCCGTTGCTGATAATTAAAATAATCAGCAACGGCTATGTTTTCCGTTAGTACGCCGTTGCAGATACAGATATCTGCAACGGCTCTGGCGGCCGTAAGAAAGCCGTTGCAAATAGCAACGGCTTGAGTGGCCGTTGCTGATAGCCGTTGCTGAAGACCAAGTTTCTAGTAGTGATTGTCGAAAAGACCGCTTAAGGTCATAAATCGATTTCAATAATCATCAAACTTTAGGGCCTGTTTGGACAACGAAATAAGGTCTGTTTTCATGATTTCGATTTTAGTAAAATCAAAATAGCTTACGAAAACGTGTTTGGTTCTGCATTTTTATGAAATCGAATCGAAATCAGAATGAAAATAAAACCAGTTTTCTTAATAAAACTGAAAACACCAAAATATTATTTTCTGTGGTGTTTTGATATCAAAATACAATGGCAAATTTGTAATTATTAATATTTTTTAAAAATTAATTAATTTACAAATAAATCAAACTATATGTAATTTATAAAAATATAAATATAAATCATCATTTTCAACTCAATTTATTATTTTAAATTGATAAATTAATTAAATCAATTTATATCTAACCGATTCAAACCTAATTTTTAAAATAACATAATTTTATTAAAGATGATCTATTTATAATTTAATCAAAACTAATTTATATTAATTATTTGTAGTCCAAATTATAGTGTTGAATAGTGATTCCTCTTACTTTTGTCAATATGTGACTTTTTTATACAATCATATTAAATTTTATGAACTATTTTATATGAATTAGTTTACTATTTAATCAAAATTAGATTACTACTAAAGTTGTTCAATGAAAATTAATATTATTTTCTATAATCAAATAATTATTCACTAATTTCAAAACCAACTAAAATTGATAATATTTTCATTAACCAAATGTGTTTTCAGAAAACTGAAAATTAGAGACGGAAATCAAGTTTTCGAAACCAAGTTTTTATTTTCACTGAAACCAAACCAAAAAATAATTTTCACTAACCAAATAACACCTTATATTCTTGGCCTTCTTTTATGAAACCACTCGGTTGTTCCATATATATTTCTTCATTCAACTCTATGTTGAGGACCGCAATCTTTACATTCATTTGATGCAATTCAAGATCCAAGTTTGCCACCATAGTCATGATAAGGTGAATGGAGGCAAACCTCACAACAGTGGAGAAAGTCTCATGGCAAGCCTTATGTCTTTGTTTGATTTTGAGAACCCACTTGTTCCCAATTGCCTTATGTCCTTATAGAAGATCAATCAATACCTAGACTTAGTGGGATTCCATGGACTCTAATTAACTCCTCTACTATTACTTTAATCCATCTTGCCTATCGGGTCAAGATAAGGCCTCATCATAATTCCTCCGCTCATCTTCCCCCCTTTGGAGTAATTATAAAAGCTCCCCCTTTAATGTTGAGCCAACAACGAGGAATGCTTTTTCGAGTTGTTCAACAAAGAGACGTTGCCTCATGCTCTTCCATGTTACTCCCAATTGAATAAAGTTCCATATGATTTTCAGTGGTAGTGTATTTTGAACGGTTGTTGAAGATGATGGCAATGCAGATTTTTCAATAATACTTTTAGAAGTGCCTAGATTACCAACAATTGCGATATCCTCTTGATCAACCATTTGATATGTTGGCCTAAGGTTTTCGACATTAGTCTTAATCTAGGTATTGATGATAACAAACATGAAACTAATGTTTCATTGAGAAATTCTTTCAGGTTTCAAGTTGGTTAGTGCTCGACGTCCACGATCAAAAATATCAGAGAAATCAAAAAATCGGAAGGACATTGGTCGACGCATTCGGGTTCGTCGCAAAAATTTCTAGAAGTTTGATGTGTGCACCAAAGACGTCTTGGATGAGTCTAGAGAATATATAGAAAGCTCTTCAAGTTGACGCACACTGAAGGCTGGAACCCGAAAATGAAGCGTGCAATAAAAATACACAAGAAAATTGCCTTGCCCAAATTTGGTCAACCGACCGATCGACCGGCAAAAGAGGAAATAGAGTAGAAGACAATTCGATCAATCAAATGCTACCAAAAATTGGCAGTAGGCAAGTCAGTCGACCGAAGTATGCCAGAATGTGGTAGTATGCCCACGATCGCTCGACGATCGATCGACCGACGATCGATCGGCAAGCAATTGAGCATCGCCAACGGGCAGAAAAACATCTGTTGACGACACCTTGAGTTTGGGAGATTATAAATACCCACCCAAAACTCTCTCCCACCAAGTTGTTGATGCTTTCAAGCCTTAAAGAGTGATCCTTAGCATCTCCTAAGCTATTCTTGATCAAATCCATAAAACCTAGCACTTTATCCCTCATCCTCAAGTGTTCTTCATTAAAGGGGTCTTCAAGCTTGCTAGGCTCAAGAAGAGGAGGTGTTCTCATTGTGATAAGTCATCTTCACTCTCTTCTTGTAATAGATTTATTTTTGATTTGTTTTACTTTGATTTACTTGTGTGTTGTAAGAAGACCTAGTGTTTGGTCTTGTGATCGAATGATATCCTTGGTAAAGAAGGTATAAAGCCACTTGTGTAAAATAAGTTAGGAGTAAGTCTTAGGAATTGAGATGTGAAAGCTCACTCGGTAAGAAGGCGGTATACTTTCGGGTGTGGAAGAGCCTTCGAGGTGAGTGTAGGGTCTTTTCGGTGTAAAGTCCTCGATTGTAAGCTACTTATAATTTAGTGGATTTAGGTGTGAAATCCTAAAAGCAGTGCTTAGGTAGTGGAGTAGGCATTGGATCCGAACTACTATAAATATTTGTGTTAGCATTGATATCTTTGCTCGTGTTTAAATTGTTTTAATATTGCTTTCGCATTTAGTCGATAAATTGTAACTTGCATGAATAGTTCAAGAAAATATTTAAAATGGAATTTAGGCAACAAGTTTAGTTAACACACTATTCAACCCCCCCTCTAGTGTGGCCATTTCACCAATATTTGGTATCAGAGCGGGTCGTAGATTGAGATTTCACCGTCTCCTCTACATCTAGTCTTGATCTGAAAAATGACACTAGAGTTGGTAGCGTATGTACCACCTAGGTTTGATGAGTCAAACTTTGGTATTTGGAAAGGAAGAATGTATACATTATTAAAGACTCAAGGTATAGGTGTGTTTAATACGGTAAAGTCAAAATACATAGAACCTAAGGAAAATATGAATGTATGGACCCAAGAACAAATTAATAGGTTTGAATTAAATGCTAAGACAACAAATTGCATATATTGTTCTTTGGAAAATAATATTTTTGAAAATATCATGCATTGTACTTCGGCATATGATATTTGAGCTACTTTGAACATGTTATATGATTATGTCAAAATCGAAGAAATTAACACTTTTTATGAATGTGGTGATGACAATGGTCACTCACCTACTACTAATCTTGGTTTTGATGCCCATAGTGCTTCTAGTCCAAGAAGCAACTCTAAAAGTCGAAAGAGAAAGGTAATTTGGCACTTGTGCAAAGAAAAATATCATGTGAAGAAGAATTGCCCTATCATGAAAAATAAGACAAAGAGGTGGTCAAATGCTTCCACATCATCCTACTCAAGTGAAACATCCTCTTTTCGTGACTATGAAGTCACTTCAAAAGTTTGCCTCATGGATGCTAATGATGAGGTACACTCTTCTCCTTCTAGTCATGCTAATGATAACGATAATGATAATGCTAGCTCTATTAGTTCTCTTGACATATCATATAATGAGTTAGTAGATGAATACAAGAAAATATATGTCTTTCTTGTTAAAAAGGATAATGTAAATAAAAGATTGAAGAAAGATAATATACGGCTTAACTCTCATGTGGATGAATTAAAATTAGAAAGTGAGAAAAATGAAATCTAGTTCTTTTAATTCTTCCCAGGATAGGTTGAAACTTGAGCTTAAGGACTTAAAACTTCAGAATGAAAATTTAAAACTTGAGAATTCAAAAATTATAAGTGAAAACAATAATTTGAAATCTCAATCTAATGTCTTATATCAATCTCTTGATTTATTGAAAAATGAGGTTGTCTTTAAATAAGAAAGTAAATGGATTGAAAAATATTTCATTTCTTAATAATACTAGAAATGCTTATGTAAAGAATGCTAATGTTCATCATCATTCCCATGTTATGCATTCTACCATTAAACCTCATGATCATAAGAAGAAGAATGTCGTTTCTATGAATGCTCATACTCATCATGTTTCACATGTCAAGTATTCTAACGATAGATCTAATGTCCGTAGCAAAAATGAAAAGAAATTCAATAGACATTATTTTTGTTGTGGTATTTTTGGTTATGTCATGTATGATTGCGCATTTAAAAGAAATCCAAGTGTGGCTAAGACACTTTGGATTCCTAGGCCTACCAACCCCCAAGGACCCAAAACCATTTGAGTATCAAAAATTTCATCCTCTATTGTAGGGGGAGCTACCACACAACAGTAAAGAGAAATGAAATATTGAAGTTGATCTTGGATTCAAACAAAAAATCTTCAAGAGGTTGCAACTTCAAATCATCATGATGCCTAATGTATGAAAAATGACATCTTAAGTAATCCAGTATCATCACCTTACCTTCGTTAGTGTCATTCAAGTTTGAGTATATGATACATGTTTATTCGAGTTGATTTTATCCGCACTTAATATGTTTTTATAAAATGATTTTTTATTTTGATTTCCCGGTCTCTTCGGAGAACTTAGCGGCCTATAACGTGCCTAAGTGACCTTGCGGTTCTAAATTGTAGGCTAATTGTGATCTTTCGGTTTTCAACCAATAAGAAGGATTGGAGATCATGTTTTCTTTTAGTGGTGTTGTCACACCCCAATTGAGGGGAGTGTGATCGGCCAGGGCCTACATCCTACCCTATAGCCTACTATATACACTGACATATAAGAAATCAAAACATATCGATAAAAAGAAACCACAACGAAATCTTTATCTAAAGTTTTCAAAGTTCACAATATATGTTTTCAAACCAAAGAAGAAAACCAACATCGTAACAAATAGAACATCTCAACTATAATATTTTACAAACTTTTCCAAAACACAATGTCAGTGCAGAAAAGGAAACAATTACTATAATACACTAGACTATGACCCAAGGACGCCGCTACGAGATACGACACCACCACCTACCCTCCAACTGCGTCATGCCGATAAGCCAAAATCACTGCTCGTGCTCTGCAAAAAAATAAAGAAACAAACTGTGAGTTCACTTGAGACTCAGTGAGCGGTTCTTGCGAACCTCCACATAATCCTCAGTTACTCATGCATAACATATAAGACAACATAATGTATATTCATGGAGGTAAGCTACTTTTAATGTGACTACTAATCCCATGGGTCATTCTGTATACACAGCATATGTGAAAACCTGTCATCTTGGCCTATCAAGCCTCCGGCATCCGGCCCTTGGGCCTACTTATGGTATAAAAATCTCGA
The DNA here is from genome assembly GCA_034359265.1 of Canna indica. NCBI lineage: Eukaryota > Viridiplantae > Streptophyta > Magnoliopsida > Zingiberales > Cannaceae > Canna > Canna indica. Next base: position 60,022,754 of record CP136890.1, on the reverse strand, counting down.
CTACAACCAACCCTATCATACAAGGTAGAATCACACTGGTCGTTCGGCCACATCATATCAAGATGTAAACAACAAATCCCGGGCCATCGACTAGGATGGTCTACTAGTCTCTGGACACCGTCTGGGGTAGGGATAGCTAATCCCACCCAACTGGAGTCTGACACCTAGCGGGCCCGCTGGTGCATCTCAAGACCCAATCACTGGCCGAGCTAAGCATTGGTCATTCCTGACCTCCACGCTTCTCGGCGGACCATCTCAAGCACATCACACAATCAAATGTCCTAGGATTTCCTTATATACACTTCGGGCCATTGCCCGTATCCGGCCCTAAGCCGGTCTGCAAGGTCAACAAATTAATGCTGCCGTTTCAAATTGTGCACACCTAATGATTCTAGGTTTCCAAAAATGTTTACTAGCAGTCTTAGAAGTTATGTCATCTCCTAGCTAACTTTCCATATATGCTGAGCATCTCACAGCGTCCTACACGTTGCCTAGCGTTATATGCTACCTTGGGTGAGGAATTCTATGAACTGATCTCATAATTTCACCCAAGAATATTTCAGGACAGCATGTGTACATCACTTACCAAATTAATTTCGGATAGTAACATCATGAAGAACCGAAATAAAAAGTAAGTAATGTAGAGGTTAAACCCATATGGAATGTACACTAAGCATAGCAACAATTAAACATGATATGAACAATTAAATGAAACCTTTTTTGTCTGCATATACTATATAAGCATTAGCAAGAACATTTCCAATTTGATAATATAAATCTATCCCAACAATTCACAACATGAATATGGATTAACATTAACGTGAATATGAATAAACATTAAACGGAGGGATATGAACAACTACACAAAATCGTTTGCTTCCTCCCCCTTTTCCTTGATCGGCCGAAGATTGAGCAATGTCACCCTTGCTCGGCCGATCAATCCATGTGGGAAGGGGCTGAAATCTATGCATTTTAACCAATGGAACAGTAAACATAAACTTCAAATTGAATCTAACATTTAAACGTGACGGTGCGGGTTAAGACGATAAAATGCGAGACCCAACAACCCAATACAAACAGTCCTACTTTTCCCCCTTCTATTGCTCGGCCAACTTGAGCAGGATGATAACCATGCTTGGCCGAACATCTAGGGGTGGTGGACATGGCTGCAATGTCCACACGATTGTCAATCCAAAAGCAAAAACAAGCGAATATAAGTCGATGCGCAAGTTGCGAGACAAGCGAGGAAATTGGGGAAAATTTCGGCATGACCTTTTCCCTTTTCCTCGACTCGGCCAGCCCCTTAAAACAAGAAATCGACATGTATAAAACCTCAAAATCACAGCATATACAATGATCTAAGAATCTAACATGGAGAAACAACTCGATCGGCAAAACTCGCGAAGAAGAATCCCGATTTCAAAATCTATGGGGCCGGCCACCCGCCTCCCCTCAACATCTATCCAACCACTCACCTTTATTGAGGAGGATGAAAGATCGGATGACGACAACTTCGAATCTTTCGGCGACGGCGCAAAATCCTGGATCGACCAAATCCCTTTTCCCCTTGCTTCTTCTCCCCCTCTCTTAGGCGCTGCCTTCTGCAACTCAAAGATGAGTCGCACGACACAAGGATGAGGGATTTTAATCCCTCATCTAGCCTTCCAAATGGGCTCTTGACTCACTTGACTCCTACTCAAGACTCGACTAAACCCGAACTCGACTTGGGTTCCGACTCAACCCACAACTTGAGTCGATTTAAACTTGATTTAAGGTATGATTGCATAAAAAGAAAAGTCAATCACCCAATTAAATTTCATACACCAATGGTCGAGTCATACCTTTTCACTCGAGGCGATCCTGAGGCTCGACTCGACTATCCCCGCGTCCGGCTCGCTGCACCAAAATAGATTTTTATATTAGGAAATTTTTCCGGGTCTTACAATCTTCCCCTCTTAAGGGAAATTCGTCCTCGAATTTACTTGAATGCCAAGGACTTATCGGCTCCTCGAATTAGGAAGGGTAACACTCTCTCATGTTCTTCTCTACCTCCCAAGTGGTCTCGTGTCCGGAATGGTGCTCCCATCGGACCTTTACCAGTGGAATTTCTTTTGACCTTAGCTTTCTGACTTGGCGGTCAAGGATCTCTACCGGCCTTTCCTCCAATGAGACGACCGAAACTATCTCAATAGAAAAAGGTTCAATCACATTCAAATAATCTTTGACATATTTTCGAAGCATGGATACATGAAACACCGGGTGGACTCTGCTCAGGTTAGGAGGCAAAGCCAGCTCATAAGCCCCCTCACTCCTCCGTTTGAGAATAGGGAAAGACCCAATGAACCTAGGGCTCAGCTTTCCTTTCATCCAAAATCGGACCACCCCTTTCACAGGAGAGACCTTCAAAAAGACTAAATCACCCTCGGGGAATTCCAATTCTCTGGCTTTCTTGTCGGCATACATTTTCTGTCGACTCTGGGCCGCCAGCAATCTTTCCTTTATGGCTTTTACTTTTTCTACTGCCCGCTCAACTAGATCAGGATCCACCATAAGTGATTCCCCGGCCTCAAACCAGCCCACCGGAGACCTACACCGTCGCCCATACAAGGCCTCAAAAGGAGCCATGCCAATGCTACTGTGATAGCTATTGTTGTAGGTGAACTCTATCAGAGGTAGGTTCCTTTCCCAGCCATCAGCCATATCTAATACGCATGCTCTCAGCATATCCTACAAGCTTTGAATGATCCTTTCTGACTGCCCGTCAGTCTGCGGATGGAACGCTATGCTGAAACGTACCTGGGTACCCAAGGCTTCCTGGAAGGACTGCCAAAACCGGACTGTGAACTGGGTACCACGATCGGATATAATCATCACCGGGGTAGCATGGTATGTCACAATCTTGTCCAAGAATAGTTGGGTGTACTGCTCCGCAGAGAAGGTAGTCTTCACTGGAATAAAGTGTGCGGTCTTGGTTAACCGGTCCACTACCATCCAAATGGAGTCAAAGCCATTTTTTGACTTAGGCAACCCAGTCACTAGATCCATGGTGATCTTCTCCCACTTCCACTCGAGTACTTCGAGATTTTGCAGTAGCCCCGCGGGCTTCAGGTGTTCGGCTTTCACTTACTGGCAGACCAAACATTCAGATACAAACTCTGCTACCTCTCTTTTCATGCCAGTAATGCCAGTAATGCCGCCTTAAATCCCAGTACATCTTGGTGGCCCCCTGATGCATCATATAAGTGGAACGATGACACAACTCCGGGACTTGCCTACGCACCTCTGCCATATTCGGCACCACGATCCGGTCTTTGAATCTCAGCACACCCTCTGAGTCCACCCTGAACTCATTCTCTGCATCGCCCCCCTGCACAAAATCCTTTGCCAGCGCACAGAAGGTGTCCTCTCCCTACGCGGCACGCAGCATATCCACCAGTGTGGATTGTACCCGCAGGTGTGCCACCAAGGCATCTGAAGCTGACACTGATAAGATTGTACCCCCATCTAGGCACAACGCCACCGCTTAATTTCCAAAATGAGCTAAACTGCCCATGAATTTTTTGCTTAGAGCATTTGCTACCACATTTGCTTTCCCCGGATGGTACATAATGGTGCAGTCATAATCCTTCAGGAGCTCCAGCCACCTCCTCTGCCAGAGGCTCAGCTCTTTTTTTGGGTAAGCAGATACTGGAGGCTCTTGTGATCCGTATAGATCTCGCAAGCCTCACCATACAGATAATGACGCTAGAGCTTTAGAGCAAAGACCACTGCTGACAGCTCTAGATCATGCGTCGGATAGTTCTTTTCATGAACTTTTAGCTGACGGGACGCATAGGCTATGACTCTGCCAAACTGCATTAGAACGCAACCCAGGCCAACCCAAGAGGCATCACAGAAGATTACGAACTCTCCTGAGCCGGAAGGTACAGCCAACACGGGTGCAAATGTCAAACATTCCTTGAGCTTCAAGAAGCTCGCCTCGCATTTGGCGTCCCAGTCGAATTTAACCTTTTTTTGAGTCAACCAGGTCAATGGGCCTACAATCCTGGAGAAGTTCTCTACGAACTTTCTGTAGTATCCGGCCAAACTAAGAAAACTGCGGACCTCAGTCACACTGGTTGGCCGCCTCCAGTTCTGCACCGCCTCCACCTTAGCAGGGTCTACCCTTATCCCTTCCTTGGACACCACATGGCCTAGGAACCCCACACTTCCTAACCAGAATTCACACTTGGAAAACTTGGCAAACAGTCAGTGCTCTCTGAGGGTTTCTAGGACCATTCTTAGGTGCTTAGAGTGCTCTTCCTCACTCTTGGAGTAGACTAGAATGTCGCCACTGAAGACGATCACAGAGTTGTCTAAGTACTCCTTAAATACCCTGCTCATTAGGTCCATGAAGGTAGCAGGTGCATTGGTTAGACCAAAGGACACCACTAGAAACTCGTAGTGACCATAACGAGTCCTGAAGGCGGTCTTAGGCACATCGTAGTCCCGGATTCTCAACTGATGGTATTCGGATCTCAAGTCTACCTTAGAGAACCATTGTGCCCCCTGAAGTTGGTCAAACTAATCGTCAATCCTCGGCAGAGGATAACGATTCTTGATTATCACCTTATTTAATTGCCTATAATCGATGCACATTTGCATAGATCCATCCTTCTTCTTTACGAAGAGCACCGAGTCACCCCATGGTGACACGCTCGGCCAGATGAAACCTAGGTCTAGCATCTCTTGTAACTACTCTTTTAGTTCCCTGAGTTCGGTCGGCGCCATCCGATAGGGTGGAATGGAAATGGGCTTCACCCCGAGCTGCAGTTCAATGCAGAAATCAACAACTCTACTAAGCGGCAACCCCGGTAACTCCTCGGGAACACATCGGGAAACTCGTAAACTACCCGAGTTCCACCGACATCCCCTGCCGCTTCCCCCTTCTCTCCAGCCACGGATAAGAAGGCCAGGAAGGACTAACAGCCCCCCTGAAGCAGTTTACGAGCCTTAAGGGCTGAGATGACCCCAATCGGCTCGCCCCTCCCCTATCCTTGGAAGTAGAACTGCAGCAATCCGGGCTTGCTGAACATGACTGCCTTAGCCCTACAGCCCAGCAATACAAAGTGCTCTGCCAGCCAATCCATGCCAAGGATGACATCGAGCTCAAGCATGGGTAGGAGTGTCAAATCTGCCTTTAGCGCATGGCCGCAGATGAGCACTTCGCAACCTTGGAAGATTGATTTGGCTATAATTGAATCGCCCGTAGGCGTTGATACTACCAATGGCCCGTCATGCAAGGAAGGTGCCATCGGCAACTCAATAGCAAATTTTGTAGATACAAACTAGTGTGTGGCACCCGGATCAAACAGAATATACGCAGCAGACGAACATACTAAAATAGTACCTGCCACCACTGCCTTGGACACCCCTGTCCCATCACGATTCATAGCATATACCCTAGCAGGCAGCCTTTCTGAATGACTGGCCCACAACCCCTTGTTCTATGTCTAACCTCTCTAAGCCACTGAACCCACTGACATAAGTGACTTTCCTTTAGACTGATCAGGCTTCTGGCCAATTCCCTCGGGACAGTCCTTCTTGAAATGCCCAACTTGACCACACCTATAGTAAGCACTAGTGCGGCCAAGGCAGGATCCCCAGTGCCTTCGACTGCAGCTGCCACATTGCGGCGCCTCAGATATCTGAGAACCACCTCCTGACACTGCCGGCCTTATCGACCCAGTCCCTGGGCCCTCACGGCCCCGATTACCATTCTGCCCCCGGCTCTACTAGTGGTCTACAGCGGTCACTGCCCCCTCAAAATGCCACGGTCGACTACCAGATCCTTGCGACCAAAATTTCTTCTTGGCTGGCCCGTCATTCCTTTCAAACGACACCAAGACTTCTTTCCGAAGGGCTTCATCCACTACCTGGGCAAGAGTGGAATTCTCAGTATAGTGGATGAGCCAGCCAGTCTGAGGCCTCAAGCCTCCAACGAACCTCTTGACCCTGGCGATCTCAGATGCCACTAGGGTCGGATGATACTTAGAAAGACGATTGAAATCCATCTCATATTATGATATTGACATGCCCCCTGATACCAACTCAATAAAGCCACTATGGGCCTTACCTTGCATAATTAGTTCGGTCGTGCCCGACCTTCCTCTCATTACAATACTCGGCCACACTAACCCACTGTCACATAATAAATTCTTAACATAAACTTTTAAAATTTACTAACCGCATGGTGCGCTGAGTGCAGGAGTGGTCGCCCGATCTCGTAGCATAACTATACCGTATGTCGACACGCTAGCATATGTCTCATACGGGACCCAACACTTAGTCATAGTCAAGACCTAACCTAGTGCTCTGATACCAACTTTGTCACACCCCAACTGAGGGGAGTGTGACCGACTAGGGCCTACATCCTACTCTGTAGCCTACTATCTACATTGACATATAAGAAACTAGAACATATCGATAAAAAGAAACCACAACGAAATCTTTATCTAAAGTTTTCAAAGTTCACAATATATGTTTTCAAACTAAAGAAGAAAACCAACATCGTAACAAATAGAACATCTCAAATATCAAGTTTTACAAACTTTTCCAAAACATAATGTCAGTGCAGAAAAGGAAACAACTACTATAAGACACTGGACTATGACCCAAGGACGTCGCTACGAGATACAACACCACCACCTACCCTCTAGCTACGCCATGCCGATAAGACAAAATTACTGCTCGTGCTCTGCAAAAAAATAAAGAAACAAACTGTAAGTCCACTTGGGACTCGGTGAGCGATTCTTGTGAACCTCCACATAATCCTCAGTTACTCATGCATAACATATAAGGCAACATAATGTATATTCAGGGAGGTAAGCTACTTTTAATGTGACTACTAACCCCATGGGTCATTCTGTATACATAGTATATGTGAAAACTTGCCAACTTGGCCTATCAAGCCTCCGACATTCAGCCCTTGGGCCTACTTATGGTATAAAAATCTCGGCTACAGCTGGCCCTACCATACAAGGTGGAATCACATTGGTCGTTCGGCCATATCATATAAATATGTAAATAACAAATCCCGGGCCATCGACTAGGATGATCTACTAGTCTCCGGACACCGTTTGGGGTAGGGATAGCTAATCCCACCCAACTGGAGTCTGACACCTAGCGGGCTCGCTGGTGCATCTCAAGACCCAATCACTGGCCGAGCTAAGCATTGGTCATTCCCGACCTCCACGCTTCTCGGCGGACCATCTCAAGCACATCACACAATCAAGTGTCCTAGGATTTCCTTATATACCCTTCGGGCCATTGCCAGTATCCAGGCCTAAGCCGGTCTGCAGGGTCAGCAAATTAATGTTGCCCTTTCAAATTATGCACACCTATTGGTTCTAGGTTTCCAAAAATGTTTACTAGTAGTCCTAGAAGTTATGTCATCTCCTAGCTAACTTTCCATATATGCTGAGCATCTCACAACGTCCTACACGTTGCCTAGCGTTATATGCTACCTTGGGTGAGGAATTCTATGAATTGATCTCATAATTTCACCCACGAATATTTCAGGACAGCATGTGTACATCACTTACCAAATTAATTTCGGATAGTAACATCATGAAGAACTGAAATAAAAAGTAAGTAATGTAGAGGTTAAACCCATATGGAACATACACTAAGCATAACAACAATTAAACATGATATGAACAATTAAATGAAACCTTTCTTGTCTACATATACTATATAAGCATTAGCAAGAACATTTCTAATTTGATAATATAAATCTATCCCAACAATTCACAACATGAATATGGATTAACATTAACGTGAATATGAATAAACATTTAACGGAGGGATATGAACAACTACACAAAATCGTTTGCTTACTCCCCCTTTTCCTTGATCGGCCAAAGCTTGAGCAAGGTCACCCTTGCTCGGCCGATCAATCCATGTGGGAAGGGGCTGGAATCTATGTATTTTAACCAATGGAACAGTAAACATAAACTTTAAATTGAATCTAAGATTTAAACGTGACGGTGCGGGTTAAGTCGATAAAATACGAGATCCAACAATCCAATACAAACTGTCCTACTTTTCCCCCTTCTTCTGCTCGGCCAACTCGAGCAAGATGATAACCATGCTCGGCCGAACATCTAGGAGTGGGGGACATGGCTGTGATGTCCACACGATTGTCAATCCAAAAGCAAAAATAAGCGAATACAAGTCGATGTGCAAGTTGCGAGACAAGCGAGGAAATTGGGGGAAATTTTGGCATGACCTTTCCCCTTTTCCTCGACTCGGCCAGCCCTTTAAAACAAGAAATCGACATGTATAAAACCTCAAAATCACAGCATATACAATGATCTAAGAATCTAACATGGAGAAACAACTCAATCAGCAAAACTCGCGAAGAAGAATCCCAATTTCAAAATCTATGGGGCCGACCACCCGCCTCCCCTCAACATCTATCCAACCACTCACCTTGATTGAGGAGGATGAAAGATCGGATGACGACAACTTCGAATCTTTCGGCGATGGTGCAAAATCCCGGATCGACCAAATCCCTTTTCCCCTTGCTTCTTCTCCCCCTGTCTTAGGCGCTGCCTTGTGCAACTCAAAGATGAGTGGCAAGGCACAAGGATGAGGGATTTTAATCCCTCATCTAGATTTCCATATAGGCTCTTGACTCACTTGACTCCTACTCAAGACTCAACTAAACCCGAACTCGACTTGGGTTTCGACTCAACCCACAACATGAGTCGATTTAAACTTGATTTAAGGTATGATTGCATAAAAGGAAAGTCAATCACCCAATTAAATTTCATACACCAATGGTTGAGTCATACCTTTTCACTCGAGGCGATCCTGAGGCTCGACTCGACTATCCCCGGGTCTGGCTCGTTGCACCAAAATAGATTTTTATATTAGGAAACTTTTTCGGGTCTTACAGGTGTTTGTCTACTATAGGCATCCATCGGTAGGAAGAACTATAGTGTTTCATGATACCTGATTTTAGTGTGATTTTAGTTTTCATGATCATATCATTAATAGAACCTTGCATTCTTGCATTTTTGATTGATGTCAAAAGGGAGAGAGAAGATTTGGTCACACTTGGTTTTAACGATGCATATAGATAGGGGGAGCTTAAGCTAGCTTTCAATACCAAGTTCATTAAAATCAAAAATTGGATGCTTAAAATGAACCTTTGGTGTAGTGTTTTTAATGAAATGTTTGTCATCATAAAAAAAGGGAGAGAATGTTGGCCCAAGGGTTCAACCTTGGCAACACTCTTAGTTTTGATGATAACAAATATAGTTCTAATAGTTTAATCAAGATTTGGTCTAAGGTTGGACAAACGATACACATCTGAAGTTCGTTGAAAAAATCACGAAAAATTAATAATTGGATGCTTCGTAGTCGAGCATGTCAAAAATTAGTTTAGGAATTAGTTTCTTTTATTGTAAATGCTCCTAAACCTTAGTTTGATGTCCTCATTGAGTTCATAACCAAAAAACCGAACCTCGAAAACTTAAAAACTAGAAAAATCAAAAAACGGTCTTGAAAATTTCCATGTGGGCTCCTTGGATGGCTACATAATTTCGATATTCTTTTGCTATCAAAAGTCTCAATAATTGTTCTTTAGGTAAAAATAAATTAAATATATATTTTAAAGTAATTTTTGGAAATCGTTAACCTAAAAAAATAAAGCTTGAATGGCTAGAAACCTCCAAACTGTTGGATGAAATGACAAACTAGAGGGGGGAGTGAATAGTGTGTTATCTAAACTTTTCGCCTAATTCTGGTTTTAATCGTTTGTTAGATTATTTAGGCAAATCGTAATTTATCGATTAGATGCGGAAAAAAAATAAATCAATTAAGAACAAAGAAAGAAAATAATGCTAACATAGAGATTTATAGTGATTCGACCCCAATGCCTACTCCACTACCTAAGCAGCCCGCTTAGGATTTCCAAACTAAGTTTATTAGATTAAATTGATTCCCTTACACATAGGAGTTTGACTGGAAGAGTCTCACTCTCAATCTAAGGCACTTCCACACCTGGAAGTCTCCGCCTTCTTATCGAGAGCATTCTTCCACCTCAACCCTAAGGGACAACTCAACTAATCATAGTAAACTACGTTTACACAAGTGACTTTATACCTTCTACACCAAGGTAACCACTTACACACAAGACCTAACACAAGGTCTTCTACAAACTCAAATACAAAGAAGTAAACAAGAAAATATAAAGTAACGGAGAAAAAATTACAACAATACAAATACTTAGCTCCAACAAAATGAATCCTAGCTCCTCTTGATGCCTTGATGATGAATCAAATCAAGCTTGAAGAAAAACTAAAGGATTGAAAGATCAAACTAGGATTTCTCTAAAAATGGCTCAATGAAAGCTTTGAATTGATCAATGATGGCTCAATGAAGGTTAGGAGTGATCAAAAGTATTTTAGGAAGGCTTTTGCATGGGTATTTATAGAGCCAAGAAGAAATAGAACGAAACAGGCGGCTCAACGGGCGATAAACTAGTCGTTACCGCCGTTCGATCGCATGCCGGTCAATTGTCGGTCGACCGATGGATCGACTGCAGCTTTCTGTGATTTGTACGTGTTGTTCAATCGATCGACGGGTCGACCGAATGAGTCGCGGCTTCAGCGATCCACGATCCGATCGACCGATCGATCGACCGACGCACCCACTGCCATTTTTTTGCCTCTGTTGATTGACCGACCGATCGATCGAAAACTGGATAGATTGGGCAGTTTTCTATTTTGCTTGAGTTTTTCTACTCTTGTGTGGTAGATCCCCCTACAAGAGAATAAGAAACTTTTGGTACCCAAATGGCTTTGGGTCCTTGGGGGTTAGTTGGCCTCGATATCCAAAGTGTCTTAGCAACACTTGGATTCTTATTAGATGTGCAATCATAGATTGCATGGCCATAAGTACCACAACAATAGCAATGTCCGTGAAACTTTTTATTTTCCCTACGGACATGTGATTTATCGCTAGAATGCTTGACATGGGAGCTATGATGAACATGAACATTCTTAAACGATACATTCTTCTTTTGAACATGAGGTTTAATTGTAGAATGCTTAGCATGAGAATGATGATGAACATTGACATTCTTTACGCAAGCATGTTTCGTTTTAGTGTTCTTAGTAGCTGAAACATTTTTGAATTCATTTACTTTCTTATTCAATAAAATAAACTCACTTTTCAAATCATTCATTGATATTTGAATAGCATGCAATTGAGTTTTTAGCATGCTATTTTCATTCTTTAAATTTTAATTTTTATGTTTCAAGTCCTTAATCTCAAATTTCATATCATCATGGCATGAATCAAATGACCTAGATTTTAATTTTTCATTTTCCAATTTGAATTCATGCAAATGAGAATTAAGCATCATATTTTCCTTTATCAACATTTTATTTTCCTTATCTTTTCTAACAAGCAAGGCACACATTTTCCTACACTCATCAACTAACTCATAATATGGTATTTTATGAGAACTAGTAGAGCTAGCATCATCATTTTTATTAGCATGACTAGGTGAAGGAGGGTGTACCTCATCAATAGCATCCATGAGGCTAACTTTAGATGTGAATTCATAGTCATGGCTAGAGGGTGCTTCAAGTGAGTGAGAGGTGGAGGTGGAAGCACTTGACCTCTTCCTTATTTTGTTCTTCATGATTGGGCAATTTTTCTTCACATGCTCTTTTTCTTTGCAAGCATGACAAATTACCTTTCGTTTTTCGCTCTTAGAATTGCTCCTTTAACTAGAAGGACTATGGGCATAAAAACCAAGATTAGTAGTAGATGAGTGACCATTGTCATCACCACATTCGTTAAAAGCGTCAATTTCTTCGGTTTTGGCATGATCATATAAAACATTTAAAGTGGCCCATAAATCAAAAGCCGAAGAGCAATGCATGATCTTTTCTAGGATGTTATTTGGTATGACACAAAATGTGCAATTCATGGCTTCTCCATTAAATTAAAATATTTTCTTATCAAGTTCACTCCAATCATGCCTGTCAACCTTAGGATAGGTGTATTCAAATTTCAACATGTTATAAACACCAAAACCTCTAGTCTTTAAGAAGGAGTACATTCTAGACTTCCAAAGACCAAAGTTCGATTCATCGAACCTAGGAGGTGAAAACGCTACTGACTCTAGTGCCATTTTAAGATCGAGAGATGATGTAGAGGAGATAGTGAAATCTCAATCTATGACCCGCTCTGATACCAATTGTTGGGTGAAATGACACACTAGAGGGGGGATGATTAGTGTGTTATCTAAACTTTTTGCCTAATTCCGATTTTAATCGTTTGCTAGATTATTTAGGCAAATCGTAATTTATCGATTAGATGCGGAAGCAAAAAATAAATCAATTAAGCACAAACAAATAAAATAATGCTAACACCGAGATTTATAGTGGTTCGGCCCCAATGCCTACTCCACTACCTAAGCACCCCGCTTAGAATTTTCAAACTAAGTTTACTAGATTAAATTGATTCCCTTACACAGAGGAGTTTGACTCGAAGAGTCTTACTCTCAATCTAAGGCACTTCCACACCCGGAAGTTTTTGTCTTTTTACCGAGAGCACTCTTCCACCTCAATCCTAAGGGACAATTCAACTAATCCTAGTAAACTACGTTTACACAAGTGGTTTTACACCTTCTACACCAAGGTAACCATTTATACACAAGACCTAACACAAGGTCTTCTACAAACTCAAATACAAAGAAGTAAACAAGAAAATATAAAGTAATGGAGCAAAAATTACAACAATACAAATACTTAGCTCCAACACAATGAATCCTAGCTCCTCTTGATGCCTTGATGATGAATCAAATCAAGCTTGAAGGCAAACTAAAGGATTGAAAGATCAAACTAGGATTTCTCTAAAAATGGCTTAATGAAAGCTTTGAATTGATCAATGATGGCTCAATAAAGGTTAGGAGTGATCAAAAGTATCTTAGGAAGGCTTTTGCATGGGTATTTATAGAGCCAAGAAGAAATAGAACGAAACAGGCGGCTCAACGGGCGGAAAACTAGCCATTACCGCCGTTCGGTCGCATGACGGTCGATTGTCGATCGACTGCAGCTTTCTGTGCTTTGTACGCGTTGTTCGGTCGACCGACGAGTCGACCGAATGAGTCGAGACTTCAGCGATCCGTGATCCGGTCGACCGACGTACCCACTGCCATTTTTTTGCCTCTGTCAGTCGACCGACCGGTCGACCGAAAACTGGACAGACTGGGCAGTTTTCTATTTTGCTTGGGTTTTTCTACTCATTTGGGTTCCGTCTGCGCTAAGTCTACTTATATAATATTTATTAACTTTAAGTCAATAACTTTAAAACATAAATGTTATATAAGAATTACCCCCCATTTGGATTCAATAAAAATATCTAAAAAAACAAAATCCTTAAGAATCAAAATCTAGTTTTTGGGGTCTAGTACAAAATTTCAGAAAATGGAAATTTTCTAATCTTTTGGGTCAAATATGGTTAGGCTAAAGACTTCCAAAAATTCCTAAAAAATACCTCATTATCTAATTTTAACCCAAAGAATAATTACCGCCATGTTTTATGACAAGAAACTATCTAGGTCATATAGCCCTCCAAGGAGCTCACCAGGCTTAGTGAGTTTCACGGCGGTTTTTGAGTTTTCATGTGTTGGAGTTCAGGATAGGTTTTTGGATTTCTTTGCATCATCATGAGGATTTACAATTTATCTAGACACTCTAAACCTAAACTCTAACTTCCCAATGAATCCAAGAGCGTTGACCAACGTCCTTCCGATTTTCCGATTTCTTCGATATTTCCGATCGAGGACATCGTGCGCTAACCGATATGAAACCTGAAAGATATCCCAATGAAATATTAGTTCCATATTTGTTATCCTCAAAATCAAGATTAAGACCAAGGTTAAAAATCTTAAGCCAACACAAACTACTTAGAATTCTCAGAATGCCCCCATCCAATTTTTTTTTAAAAACTGCCTAGAATTCCCAGAATGCCCCCAAACAGCTCTTTTTCAAATTAGATAAGGTTTAAATGATTCTTTGCTTCCATACTCCAATACCAACTCTATAAATACACCCAAAACTCCCTTCCTAAGGCTTCTAACTATTCCATTGAGCTACCAAAATATTTTCTTGAGCGTTAAAGAGTGATTCAAAGTGCAAACCTCATCTTCTCATTCTCAAAGTCTTCAAAACTCTATTACAAGTCTTCAATCCAAATTTCTACATCATCTTGAGGCCTTGGGGTACTAGGAGGCAACTTGGAGGAGCTCATTTGAATTTGTTTTAATTTATAGCTAATTTACTTGTATTTTTTTTCTTACTTGCTTCTCATTTTAAGTTGTTAAGTGTGGTGTAATGTTACACCTAGGTTTCTTTATTTTTGAGTGTTTTGCTTTGGAATAGTAGTTGAGGCATCCTCTAAGGTTGAGGGATAAGTCATCTTTGTATTCTTTAAAAAACATTCAAGTTATAAAGATTTAAGGTCAGAAATCCTTGGTGATGAGCCAAGGTAGTGGAGTAGGCGATGTGTGTTGGCCTAAGGTTTTCTACCTTGGTCTTAATCTCGGTTTTGATGATAACAAACATGAAACTAATGTTTCATTGAGAAATCTTTCAGGTTCCAAGTCGGTTAACGCACGACGTCCCCGATCGGAAAAATCGAAGAAATCGAAGAAATTGGCAAGGACGCTCATCGGCGCTCGAGATTCTTTAGAAAGTTAGAGTTTAGGTTTAGGGTGTCTAGAATGTAATGCAATCTTCTTTATGATGCAAAAAACCCAAAAACCAAACTCGAACCCCAAAATATGAAAACCCGGAAATCGTCCTGAAATTCAATAAGCCTAGGGAGCTCCTTGGAGGGCTATATGACCTAGACATTTTCTTGATACAAAAAATAGCGATAATTGTTCCTTGGGTAGAAAGTAGATAACGAGGTATTTTAAAGGAATTTTTGGAAGCCTTTAGCCTACCCATTCTTGACTCGAAAAATTAGAAAATTTCCGTTTTCAGAAAATTTGTACTAAACCCCAAAAACTAGATTTTGATTCTTAAAGATTTTAATTTTTTAGATATTTTTATTGAATCCAAATGGAGGGTAATCCTTATATAACATTTATGTTTTAAAGTTATTAACTTAGTAAATATTATATAAGTAGACTTAGCGAAGACGTAACCAAAACGACCAAAAAAACTCAGCCAAACCAAGCAGTGTAGTGCAGTCTGCCTAGTTTTGATCGACCGATCGGTCGACCGAATGCTGCCAAAAATTGGCAGTAGGCAATTCGATCGACCGAAGTGTGCCAAAAATTGGCGGTGGTTGAGTCGCGATATAGTCGATCGACCCTTCGGTTGATCGAACAGAGCGGTAGAAGCAAGAATTACTACCAGTCGCTGGGCAAAAATACACCCGTTGATGCGCTATTTCTTTTGGGGGGTTATAAATACCCATCCCAATCCTCCCTCTAGCTAACTTTTTATGCTTCCAAGCCTAAAAGTGTGATCCTAAGCATCTCTACAAGCTTTCATTGTGTCATCCTTTCTAAAACCCTAGTTTTGATCTCCACACCTTGATTTAGCCTTCAAGATTCACCAATTCATCATCTCAAGACATCAAGAGGACTAGGGAGTGTCTTTTGGAGCTAAGTACTTATTGATTGATTTATTGCTCCAATTGTTATTGTATTTTGTTGTTTATTTCATTGTAATTGAGCTGGTAAGAAGACCTGGTGTCAGGTCTTATGTGTAAGTGGTTACCTTGGTGTAGAAGGTGTAAAGCCACTTGTGTAAACATAGTTTACTAGGATTAGTTGAGTTGTCCATTAGGGTTGACGTGGAAGAGTGCCCTCGGTAAGAAGGCGGAGACTTCCGAGTGTGGAAGTGCCTTAGGTTGAGAGTGAGGCTCTACGGGTCAAACTCCTCTATGTAAGGGAATCAATTTAATCTAGTAAACTTAGTTTGGAAATTCTAAGCGGGGTATTTAGGTATTTGAGTAGGCATTGGGGCTGAACCACTATAAATCTCTGTGTTAACATTATATCTTTGTTTGTACTTAATTGATTTACTTTTGCTTCCGCATCTAGTCGATAAATTGCAAGTTGCCTAAATAATTTAAGAAACAATTAAAACCAAAATTAGGCAACAAGTTTAGATAACACACTATTCATCCCCCCTCTAGTGTGCCATTTCACCCATCAATGTGGTCGAACCACTCTAAATTTCACATGTTAGCATTGCTTATCTATTTAATCTTACTTGGTATTAATCATTACTCATTTATATTTGCATCTTGAAATCATATAACTCAAAATAATAAAAATTCATACTTAGGCCAACTCGAGAAAAAAAAAATCAAAATTGAACTTAGCGTATTTAGGTTACATACTATTCACCCCCCTCTAGTGTGGTTATTTGGTTTACACACCGAATCAGATTGGAAGACCCCGACTCTCAAGTAGGAATAGAGGGGAAAATTCCCTACTACGCAGCTGCCACGTCAAGGGTGGAAACCGAAGAGGCACAAAGCGACACGACAAAGATACGATGATCCAATCTACCTCAACCAAATAAAGACCACGGCAGGTATACACCACCCCATGACTCATCTGAAATTAGAGCTCGGTCTCTGCAGCCACTTGGTGCTCGAGACAACTCGGTAAGGTAATACACCTCCTAACCAATGTCTATGCACCAAACCTAGGATGGAGACCTGCACTGCCTAGAGCTCCGCACGAAGTCCTCCGAGACTCCGACTAAGCTCAGGGGTTATGAATTAGACTAATACTTTTGGGCCCAACCGAATTAGGCTCAACGACGCCCACACTCATCAACCAAACTGGAAACAAGCCAGGTGGCTTAGCACGAGGGCTCCCCCGGGCCATACAAGGACATCCACGTCCTTATTGATCAAGAAAGATTCGTCATCACGAGCTCGACATCTTCGGGATCAGCCTCGACCCATTCTGAGCAACATCCCCATGAGATTATCAGGCAGCATCATTCCTCCCTCATCCTGCAATATATATATACATAACACGTCCACTACAAGAAAAATATCATTTATTAACGGGTTATTTCTATTACTACAGCCCCAAAAATTATTAGTATACTAATGGCATATGCACTCGTTGGTATAAGTCGCGATAGTATAGACTTGTACTAACGAATGTTGGGGTCATTGGTATAATGATGCACATATTCTAACGGATGATTAACACCGTTAGTAGATACCTGTCAACCTCTATACTAACGATTATTGATCTCGTTAGAAGAAAAATTTGTTAGTATAGAGAACCCTATACTAACCATTATTGACCTCAATAGAAAAATAATATATTAATATTATTTATTTATAGTCATATGACCTTATCAAGATTAGAACTTAGGTTGATGGGAGAAAAGTATTTATCTTAACAACTCAAGCAAGCTATACTATGTGATATATATTTTTAATTTTATTTACTTAAACTATATTTTGGTTCATTTGGACCCAACCGAAAATTAAAAAATCTTTAAAATTTTAACTATTAACCAAACCGAAAATCAATTGGACAAATCGGTTTGGTTAATTCGATTTCAGTTCAGTCGATTAATTGATGATTTTTTCTCATCCCTATCGGGCTATTGGGCTGGGCTGAAATTTATCAGGCCTATTAGTAACGATTCATTCGTTAGTATAGAAGATGTTTCTCTCACGGATGCAACTTCTTTAGCAACTTTTCCAAGGGCCCAAAAAATTCGTTAGTATATAAGATGCTTTACTAACCCATAAAATTCGTGAGTAATTTTACTAACGGATACATAATCTGTTAGAATTGGCTTGCTCTATACCAACGATAAAGCTTGTCTGTTGGTATAGGGTATGACTTTTAGCAACGACTCTTGTTTCCGTTTGTAAACAATATATTTACTAACAAAATTTCTTACCGTTAGTGATATTATCTATTAGTATATGTCATTTATTTTGTTATTGTCTCAGGTAAGAGAGAGTCCAATTTTGCTTTTACCATCACCTCGATCACGTATTGTCTTGAGCGTCTAAGTGTCTTTTGCAGGTCCCCCGCCGGAGTCACACCTGACCAGAAGACGCACCAACCCAGATTGCACCTCTCCGATCCTTAGGCAGGAACAGGATGTATTTTGTCTTTTCACTTATATAATTAAGGATGAAAATATCTAAATAATCATATGGGTAATGTTCATTATATATATATATATATAATCCATCGTATGGTTAAAATAGTAATCATATGGCTATTTCATAAATATGAATCAAAATAACACATATAAAAATACATCACGAAATTTGACAAAAAAAAATTAAACATAGTTAGGGATTTGAAATATGTTTAGGCTAAAATGGCTTTATAGAGTGAGGGGATTAAATTGAAAAAAAGAGGATAATTGTAGGAGCCAATCTGGAATTAACTCTTAATAAAAAAGACCCATTACCATCGAAAAATTTGAAAAAGAATTATATGTTTATCAAATTAATTTGGACTCAGATCTCAACCCCTAATAATATATTATTATTTTCCACACCACACACCGATGCGATCTTCACCTGCCCCCATACTTTGACAGCTCACCCAACCCCAACTGAACTACCAACAAACGTCATGATTTTAAATTACTCTTTTATCAGAGAATATTACTTACCCATATGTACCCATCTTCTCCTTGGAGCAAGCATGGCCACATCTGTGGGGGCCCAGCTGGGCCCTCACTCGCGGTTCCATTTAAATCCGCCATTTTGTCACTCTCTGAGGTTCTCCGGTAATGGATTCGAAGCGGCCACTCCACCGCCGGTGGCGGCCCCGCTGCTGCGCGGTGGTGTGCGTCGCCGTGCTCCTCCTCCTCGCTCTCCTCGTCCTCATCCTCGGCCTCACAGTCTTCCGCCCCCGCCACGCCGTCACTACCATCAACTCCGTGCGCCTCGGCGGCCTCCAAGTCGGGCTCAACGCCCCCAACCTCGCCCTCGACTTCAACGCCACCCTCGACCTCGACATCACTGCCACCAACCCCAACCATGCCAGCTTCCGCTACGACACCGGGGAGGCCGAGCTCTACTACCGGGGGGACCTCGTCGGGGAGGCGGCCATCCCGCCGGGGGAGGTCCCCGCCATGGGGTCAGTTCGGACCAACGTCTCGCTGACGGTGATGGCGGGCCGGCTCATCGCCAACTCGGCGCTGTACAGGGAGGTGATCTCGGGGTCGCTCAACTTCACCACAACAACTAGGGTTTCGGGGAAGGTGAAGGTTATTGTGATCAAGCACAAAATGGTGGCGTACACCACGTGCGACATCACCGTCGGCATTCTGAGTAGGTCGCTCGAGAATTACGATTGCAAATACAAGACAAAGTTTTGAATTTTTTTTATTCAATTTCCGGATTGGGGAAATGGAGGCTTTGTCTGCGTGTGTAAATTAATTGTGGTAGAATATTTGCTCTTCACAAAACTTTCGATTGAATAGTGAATCCATTATTTATTAGCAGTTCTGTTCTCATTGTTCTTCTGAAACTATTGATTATTTGAACGGGCAAATAGGGATTTCTCAAAATCAAGCTTACTTTTAGATGCAACTCAGTTATAATAAAGGATTAACTTTTTAATGGAGGTTTCCATATCTGAGTGAAATTGAATTAAATAAGGCAAATTTAGTTGCCTTTATGATATTTCATACTTAGAATTGCCATTATTTGAATTAAATAAGGCAAATATCATACTTAGAATTTCAACTCACTTTTCAACTTGTTGAAATTCTAAGTATGATATTTTCATTGTCATATGACTCATTTACATCTTATTCAAGCTAGTAAGAGATTAAGATAAAAGCATTTTGCTTGTTTAGAAGAATTCAGAAACAAAATTGGATGTATAACTCAAGAGGAACCATGGCATTAGCAATTTAGCACTCCATGTCGTTAGTTGGAAGCAAGTCAAAGTAGGGTTATCTTGGAAAGGAATAATATTGCTCATATTTTGTTAACCATGTTAAGATAAGAATCAGGATACTTGGTTGAGGAAACCCCTTACCAAACACGTAATTCCAAAATATGCATGCATGAATACAAGTTAGTTGCCTTTAGTTGTTCCTGACTTAGCTGGAGCCCAACTATGAGTTCTCAGTCCTCATATATATATACACATTAACGTGGGATAGAGATGAATAAAATTAAAGATAAATTTATATTATTTATTTATTTAATGTAAAAATTAAAAGAAAATAAAATTTGAAAAATATAAATTTAATATTTAATCAGATATATATCGGATTAAAAAAATATTCAATACTTCCTCATTGAATAGCGTATCTTATCTAATTCTATCTACTAAGGCACATGAACTATTGCAAATTTTGTTATATGTATGAAAGGATTCAAAATGGAAGACACCTGTTATAGGAAAAAGGTTCACTTACATTTATTAATATTGGAATTGATGTTATCTTGACACATCAAAGTAGTAACAAGGGTTTGAACATTTTTCTATGGTTGTTCTAAAAGGTGGTTTAGAGCCAAACATGTAATTGCTCAAAGTGAGTAGGTAATTCTTAAATTCACATCAATATGCAACATATTTCATGATTCGATCGTACATTTGGATATCAACCTTACCCATCCCTTCGTAAAACCAAATACTTATACCAATATATCTTACTATTCATGCAATGCAAATTATATAGGGTTTTGGTTGTCATCAAGTGCGAATGCTGCAAAATCTATTTGCATATAAAAGTAAATACTCGTAAATAAATTTTATAGTCTATCATTTGGTTGCTCGCAAGTAGAGCTGCAACTTCTATTTGCAGGCGTTTGGTTGGCAGCAAATGAAAAATACAACTACACTTGTAACTTGCAACTTCTATTTGCAAGCGTTTGATTGACCGCAAATAGAAATTGCATATTAATATTTTGAAAAATAATAAATTAATTAATATTAAAAACATCAATAACCTACAAAAGACTTTACATCTAAATATTAAAATAACATTTTGAATAAAAAAAATAAAGGACATGCACATAACACATAAAAGAAGTCTTTAACAACAAGTTCACGTAAAAAAGTTCATAAAAGTCTAACAACGAGTTCATATCAAAGTCTTTAACAACATAAATCTCAAAGTTCATAACAAAATCTTACAAGTTCATATCAAAGTCACATATCTAAGTCTTACAAGTTCATATCAAAATCACATATCAAAGTCTTACAAGTTTATATCAAAGTTTTTTAAAGATAACAAGTTCATATCAAAGTCACATGTTTAACATGTCACGAATCCATAAGTAACGGTGATGAGCAGATGCAACCATAAAAGCTCTCGCCTCTCTTGTTGGTGAACCGACAAGCATACGATAGGCATGACAAAGCTGACTCTCATCAAATCCAGATATTGACATAACAGCTTTATACAATCCATCTATAGAAACCTCTGGCTCCTTGTATTCTTTAATCGCCACAGTAAGCTCCTTAATATTATTTGCTACCATGATCATAATATCATCTTCATTTTTCCTATGTCCCTTTGATGGTTTCTTTTTAGTTTTTTCCGAACTCGAAGAAGCTCCTTGAGTTGAATGCGCTTGAGCATCAATTGAAACATCATTAGTGTGGACATTAACTCCGGGATTTGCAAATTCAACATTATCTTTAGATTGTGGGGCTCCCAAACTATCATTATCATCTTTGCTCCATCTACATGTTGCTAGAGACCCTCCAAAGATGATAGACATTTGATCGTAGAAATCAATAGGCTTGTTGATTAATGCAGCATCTTTAGGATGATTCTGTTTTAACAAAAATACACAAAAAATTTATTAGTAAATAACTAACATAATATAACATCTCATAAATATAATAATATAACACAACTTACCTTTATATAACTGAAATACTCATCTCTACCCATGACTATCTTTTTTTTATTTTCATCCCAACTCATTTCGCTCTTCTCTTTCAACTTAACAATTTGTGACCATTTGTTCCTCCATCCTCGTAAATGATTGTAGACATTATTGTTTGTAACTTGAATGCCCACCTTCTCATTAAGGGTCTTCACAACTTTAGATATTTGTGAGTCTTTGAAATCTTTTTCAAATCGATCTCCTGATTGTACTTGCTGTACCAAACAATCCAACAATACTGTAGATTCTGTTGATTTCCACTTAAAATTGCATGCTTTTTTACCATGAGAACTACAAGCTTGATTGTTTTGACTACTTTCCATTGACTAATTTGATTGAATAATAAACAAGAAAGAAACAACACAATAATTAGTAATCATTCCAATGATTCCAAATAAGTAGAGAAAGTAAACAAATCATTTCAAATAAACAAACAAATAGATATCATTTCAAATGGACAAACAAGTAGATATCATTTCAAATTATTCCAATTACATATTTAGTAGTTTCATTTCAAACAAGTAGATATCATTCCAAATACATGGTAGTAATCATTTCAAATGAACAAACCAAAGTAAATCTAACAACTAACTAAATTTATAGAATATGATCATCCCACATTTGAGTTGCAATATTATCTCGTATCGCGATCCACTCTAGATTCTTCGCGTTGTACACATTGGCTCGTACTTATAATGATATTATTTGCAATCCATTGTTCTTCATTAGGAACCAAATTGTCGCCACCATTTGACATAATCCAATTATGCAAAATACAACAAGCGATGGTAATGTCCACTTGAGATGGATATGAAAAGAAAGGCCTTGACGTAAGAATCTTGAAGCGATTTTTTAGTGAACCAAACACACGCTCGACAAAAGTTCGAAGAGAAGAATGTCAAAGGTTGAACAATTCCTTGGCATTTGAAGGACTACGGGAGGACCATTCTTTAAGGTGATATTTTACACCACGATATGGTGCAATAAAGCCTGGTCGAGTGGTATATCCCGCATCCACCAAATAAAATTTTCTTATATTAAAAGTAAAATATTAATTTTGGCTTAACATAAATACAAACGTAATGTATAAAAACGAAATTATTTACCTTCAGGAACACGCAAATCATTTGGTCGTTCTAATGCATCTCGTAATATGATAGCATCATGTGCATATACTTCCTACCCAGCAAGAACATATGTAAATTTCAAATCAAAGTCAACAACGACAAGTACATTCTGAGTCGGGTAAGGCTTTCTCCCTCTAAATGCCGCTACATGTTCTATTGGTACAGAAGCATGAACATGAGTGTCATCTAAAGCACCAATACAATCCTACATGTTAAACACAAAACACGAGTAACTATATAGTTTCACTTAATTATAAAACTAAAAATCCCAATTTGACTAATCTGTTCACCTTAAAGTATGGCATGAATCTACTACCCGATGTGATCTGAGAATGGGTATTGAATGAAGGGCGCCTAATCGGCTCCCGACGAAGTTCGCCAATAGCACGTAATACTTCATTGAAATATCGACTAATTATCTCTCTGGAACACATAAAATTATGTCCCACCATCCTATTTCTTACATTATGTCGACGGTATGCAAAAACAATTCATGGATGTCTAACTATGTGCCAAATTGTCAATCACCATTCAGCATTAGTGTTTTGCATTTACAAGGCATTAGTGTTTTGCATTTACAAGAATTTCTGCTGTTTAGATCAAAAATTGCCGTCAACAAAAGAAAAGCCCTAGAGGAGCCAAGTTGTTGATGCAGCTCTCTGACAAGAATGCAGTTCAGTTTACTAATCACCTGTTGATGAACTTTGTCATATGGATGAAAGGGACAAAATGTCAACAAAAAGTATCACATTCTCTACTGTTGCTTTAATCGGGTGTGTCACTGTTAGTGGTTCATCTAAACATGGACATGATATTTGGAAGAGTAACCTTAGCATTAAGCTTACATGATATTTATTTTAGCTCTTTTAAGAACTTTCTTTATTCTAGATATAAGAACTTTATGATTCACAGAGGAACTAACTCATCAATACTAATGAAGTTGGCAAGGCAAAGTGCTATGCCCTTGAGCCACAATCTATTAACTTGATACAAAAGGAATACACAAGAAGAATGAGAGACATTCCAATATTACTCTTAACATTTTAAACAAATCAAACAAATGAGCAACTTTAAACAAACAAGAAGTCAAGAACAAATATAATTTTCTTGAAACCGTAAGAAAGGGCGTCACCCATTAGCATCAGTACTCTCTCTCAAAAATCTTCATCTTCTTAATGGTCCCTTCTAAGGTGGAAGAGCTCAAAGCAAGAGGATGCCAAAGGATAGTGGATAGTGGATACTAGCAAAAGGTTAGTTGTGCACTCATAGGCTAATAACTAAGGCTTAGTGATTAGTAGTCAATTTTATGGTGCTGGATAGTGGATACAGCTCAAGCAAAAGGATGCCAGAAATATTTAGTGGCAGATGGGAAGATCAAATAAGTCCTGAATTTTTTGGACTCAAGATAATTTTCAGGTCCATTGAATTGTAAGTAACAAGTAACTTATATAGGACCAATGCCTTGTGAAATATAATCAATATGGACAACCATTTATTTAATCTGCTCAATGAATCATGTATAAGTAAATGATGTCTTACTCCAAAACAAGTACATCAAAAATCTCCATGTCAAATACCGGTTAAACATGGCCAAATTGTACACTTGAATTCCAATTCCAAAACTAACTTGGCAGAGCAGAAAGCATCTCATACTTTTCTATAAGGTGCACTCAGATCACTAACCTGGATCAGGAGTGAAAGAGCAAGCAGAAGCAGTCCGGCGATTCGACGGAGCAGCGCGGACAGTCCGACCGAGTGGCTACGATATCAAAAGTTGCAGAAAGGAGGCATGCGGGTGCGCGGACAGTCCGACCACAAGGTTTTTTGCTTTAGTTTCAGTAAAGGAAGAGGGAGAACAGGGAGTACAAGGAGCTTACTTGAGTGCGTCGAGGGAGTACAGGGAGCTTCGGGAGTGCGACTTGAAGCTTCGACTCTTCGTGAGGGCTCGGGGGCGAAGAGTCGAGGGCTCTTCGCGAGGGCTCAGGGGCAAAGAAATGAGGGCTCGGGGGCGAGAGTCGAGGGATCGGGGGGAAGAAGTTGCAACTCGGGGGCGAGAGTTGAGGGCTGGGGGCGGAGAGTAGAGTCGATGCCCTTCTTTCGCAGTCAAAATGCTGCAATTGAATCAATTGCAGCCAACTAAACAATTAGGGGGGGTATAAATGCTGTAAACCAGTTGCCTGCAAGTCCAATTACGGGCAACCAAACAGCCCCATAATGTACAAGCCATAGCATGTAATGGCGTGGATTCTAATTTAGTATTTTCCAAGTACCCGCATTCAAACAATTATATACTGTCACAAATGTTGTTCATAACTACTAATAACTTTGAATGCAATGCAAGCTTACTCAAATTGGCATTCTAATTCAGAAAAAAATCAATATATTGAATAAATGTCTTCAGTTACAAAGAAGAAAAAGAAATCTGTTGCATTTGCTTGATATCAAACATGTACTTGCAGTCTCATTTCTGTAAAGTTTGAAAAGTGGTCCATTATTTTCATCTACAAAAATGGATCCTATATAAATTAGTTAGAAATGCCATTGGCAGAAAATTGTAGGAGAAGTGATCTAAGGTATTCCATCTCAATGGTGCTTTTTGACAGAAAGAGGTGCCCCGGGAATTTTCTGGAGTACCTTTTCATCAAGAATTGCATAATGCTTGTTAATTTCGACCATTGCCTTTTCAACGGTCAAGTCAACATGGTCCTCGAACTTCTCATAGAAAACAGGTGCAGTGTACACAAGTAGAACAACTGCAAAAGAAATAATAATTGACTTAACTAATTGTCTCAAACCTAAAAAGAATGCCTGTGGAATTCCATTGGAAAGGTTCATATAGGTGAGCATGCTTTTGAAAAGGCTAATTCAATAAGAGTAAATCAGATAAACTTCGAGGTTCATAAAAAACTTTTTTTCCACAATTGTTTTTCACTCCATATTTCTTTTGAGATAAGAAACTCAAACTAAAATTCTGAAAAACCAAAAACGAAGCAGCAAAGGAGATTAAGAACAATGTAGAGTTATGAAATGTTCTGATTAGAATTCAAAAATTACTTGCATGACTTTTGTCACAAATAAAGTAATTAATATTTAGCATGTTCTCCTATTGAAACAGTGAGTTCTCCAATAGGCATTTAATGTATGCTCTCTATCTTTTGCCAGTGAGAATAGCAAAGGACAAAAATATATCACCAAATAACTTCGATTTTTTATTTTTCATCGGGTGCTGATATTAATTATTGCATCATTTAATTTTGGAAAATTTAGATATTTTCATTATATTTTGGCTGATTAGGTATCATTTTTGGTCCAAAAAATTTGATGCTGCTATATTATTAAGGGTTAATTCAGAAACAAGAGAAGATAGTTGTTGAAGGGAATAACCTAAAAGATGGTCATCCTAGTTATGCCTACAAATCTACAATAGTGGGGAGATATAAGAGGGAACTCATGTAATTTCATATTAAAAGATTAAACATAAATCAAACTTTTAGCTATAGTATCTTGCAATTTATAGAAGAAACTGACCAATATAGATAAGAGTCAAGAAACTGAACCATCCACCCACTACTGAAACAACCCACAATCCTCCAATTGCCTGCATAACAAATTTAATTGTGAAGATTTTAAGCAAACGACACGAAGGAAAGCTTGAACTGAATAAATTATCATACCTTCAAAAATGTCCTCGAATCCTTCCCAGAAGCAACATAACGGAATGTTGCAAATGCTTCATTTATTTCACCTCTTATCATATGAGCTACGTATAAAAATGAGTCCTCGGGCAGAAAGACTTCTGGCAACTTTGGTGGAGCTCTGAATGCCAAGAATTATGAAAAATAAGAATATAACATAATTTATCAACAAAAAACAAATTATTGTTATGACTACGTCTATTATGAAACATACATCAAGAATATGTAAAGGACCCATTCTTATGGACTTACTAGCTATACTAATTTATATATTATTATTTATCATTTATATTCAGGAAGTTATAATTATTTGTACAGAATTTTAGTTTAATTATGATAATCAACTCTGGCAAAGAAACATTGACCCTTACCTATTGACAAAAGATGCTGCATTAGACCAGAGGAAACACAATCCTAGTAAGAATATAACAGAGTGGCAGATAAAGGTCAGTAGGTGATAGCCAATCCATTCAAAAAGAAGCCATACAACAGTAAATCCAGCAAGCATGCTGCCTGATAGCTGTTTATTTCTCCACAGTATGATATCGGCAACTGAAAACACAATACACTAAATCAGTTATTGAAGATTATATAGGTTTTATTAACACATATTTACGAGAGCATGACACATGGTTAAACAGAAAAAAAAACTCAAATGAATAAAGAAGTCTTAATTCCAAAAAAGTAAACAACATATAGAAGTGATTACTAGCTAGCTAAAGTTAAGTTTGTAAGAAAGAAAACTTTCACTCAATGTACTTTGTTCACCAATTAATTGTTATGATTAAAAGGTATATATATATCTAGACTAAGGAAGTTGCATCTCATCCTTGAAATAGGTTAAAGTCCAACAAAATAAAAGGAAAAAAGAAGCTATTCGGAGCGGATTGATATTCAAGAGAGGAAAATGTCTATATGTACCTAAGACGATCCTTAATAATATTTGCAAGAACAAAGCTGTGCTTTCAGATTAAGTAAATGTATTCACAAACTTTTATCAGAATAAAAATATGCAAGTATTGAGAAGATATAAACAGTGAAATGAAATTCAAACCGTTCAAGAGAAACATGCACAATACATTTGACAAACATATAGCATTCATAATATGAGACAAGTATTACTGGTTAAATTACTGATACAAACATCTCTTTTCCTAGTAAATCTGCCCGTCTTCCACATAAATAACATAGAGTGGATTTTGTTGCCAGTCAAGAATGGAAGGCATCAAATTCCATGAATATGGGGATCCAAATCCCATTTCAGTGGGTAATATGTTTGATTAAAAAACATAAATGAGGTATTTCCAAAATGCTATTTGGGGTAATCAATACCCAAAAATAATAATAAGCTGAATATAATATAATATAATATAATATAATATAATATTTATATAAAATATGATAATAATAATTTATAACGATTTATTATAGTTCTATGTTATATTATATTATTATAACATAAAATAGTATATTATAGTAATATAATACTCTATTATATTATAATTGTACTTTACATATATATTATTATATTGTATCATAAATGTTATTATATGGGCCATGATTTCTGCATATCAGCTTAGTTAAGCTTCTCTAGTGCGAACATGGGCCACAATGCAACCCACTGGAACCACTGATTATAAATTGGTAAGGGGAAAAAATATCATGCATGCATTGATTTATTTGCACCACAGTTTACTTGAATGGCAGGGGAGCGCTCTCCAGCACCTATTTCAGCATTCTTTTTGCCTGTCAATGTGAGTATATTCACGTACTATGTCAACAGCGATTCACTACATTTTGATTGGCTAAAATCCTCATGAAGTGAACAATCGGTAACAGTATTATCGTTGTATCTAACACCTATATACCACTTAAAGAAATTAATAAAACATTTCATGTTACCTTGAACTCATTCTAAACATTTCTCGACAAACTCTATCTAGCCACCTTCATCTCTATAATGCCAAATCCACTATCTGAAATAATTAACTCATCTAAGATCGTACCATATCATCAATTAAACAAAGAAAGTATGCACAATATTACTTCCTCAAATCAGGGGATGATATACAGCTGAAGAAATTGTCTTGCAGATAAAAACTAAATACAAGAGTACAATAATACAATAACATATGCAAGCAATTACGATAATGAAATATGAGAAGGAATTTTCTAACATGTGTGCCCTAAGGGCTCGAAGCATTTACTACTAACAACCACCCCAAAAAATGTTGTGGTCAATGTTCTTTAACGTGTATTCTATTCTTACTCATGAATTGAATACAATGCTTTACTTCAAAAAAAAAAAAAAATGAAATTAATCTTAACAATTAACATGTGCCCCACCATATAAGAATTATCCAAACACAACAAACGATAGACTCACGTTTTCCTCCTCCGAGGAATGCATGCAGTGATTCCTTCCTCCCAAATAAATGTTTCTTCCTGGAAGCATGAAATGAAGGCTTGTCGCTGTCTGAATCTGAGGAAGATGAGGATGACCCCTTGTATTCATGGATCATCTCATTGACCCGATCGGACGTGTGCGAACCAATTTCTGACATCATCATTTATTAGTCCTTCAAAAAAAGAGAGGAATTGATATCATTGAAATAGATCAATAATTAGGGAAAGCGAAAGATTTTATCTGAAACATAAGAGAAATTAAACATGAAAGATCAAAAAGATAACCCATCAATTAGCTATTAGATGATAACTCGCAAACAGAGAGAAGCCAGCCAGAATAAAATGAAGAGAACTAGGTCGCCCCAAAAACAACAAAATGGAAGATTTTATCTTTGATCGTAGTAAACTAAGGAGCGCACAAAAAAAATGATCTTGAAACAACTAAATGCAAAGAAAGGATTTGTTCATATGATCCAAGATCTGAAGAACAATGAAGGGTTTGCAATATCCTAAGAAAAAGTTCTCCTTCTACCTCCAAATAAAATAAACGAACAAAGAAATTGCAAAAAAAAAAATCCAGAACCAACTAAATGCAGCGAATTAGATCGTATAATACCGAAACCGGAAGAACAATTCCGCTCTCTCTATGCTTCTCCTTTTGTTTCCCCTCTCTCTATGCTTCCTCGATCTCTCCCTATCTCTCGAATTCGCTCGCTCGACCGCTTCCTTATCGATCGTTCAAACTGAAACCGAAACTGGCAAACGAGGAAGAGGTGAAGGCGGGGGGGGGGTTTCTCTTAATTGTTAATAGTACCCGCTAAGTGAAAGGGACGGATATGAGGCCACCTCGTTACGATCTGACGGCTGTTAGAACTCCTCGTTAGGGAAGTGGACGAGGAGAGTTGCGCCAGTGCGTGTTTACTGTTTTGACTCCACGTGGGTGGTTGTAGCCGGGAAGGGTCCGAAACTAAAGGGTTCAAATTCACGTAAGAGCCCTTGATTTCGAGCCACGTTTGCAATAATTAAGGTGAGTGATGCTAGTTGAGTGGGTTGGATTAGGATGGACATGGATCGGATTGGAATGGCAATCTTCTTTCCTAAATTTGATCTCCATCTATTTCGGCTGAATGATGCACGACAAATAAATTTTGAAGCTAATGTGGGTTAGAAAATAATACTAGATAAAAATTAAATTAATTTAGTCTATAATTAATGAACAACTTTATAACATATATATATTATATATATACAGTACAGTAGAATTTAAGGGTCTTTTCCATCATCATAGACTGAGAGGGCGTATGTTAAGTTGGACGGAGAATACATTGATTGAGCGAGTTGTTTATATATATATATATATATATATATATATATAAAAGAGTTGGTGTTAGGCCAACAAAACTTAGGGCATGATACTATCCTAATTCTTATTAATAGTTATAATATTACATCTTAGTCCATCAAACATGCAATATTACAAATAGGTCCCTAACTATTCAATACTCCCTCTTAAGATGATGCATATATATCATGCAAACTCATCTTGTGAATACATGAAAGAAATAAACTACCATTAAGACCTTTGGTAAACACACCAGTAAGTTGCTCAGACGATCGAACGAAAGGAATGCAAATGATTCCTTGCTCCAATTTTTCTTTAATGAAGTGGCGATCTAGTTCAATGTGTTTAGTTCTATCATGCTGAACCGAATTATTCGCAATTTCAATTGCAGTCTTGTTATCGCAAAAAAGTCGAACAAGACCCTCTGGGCATAGATGTAACTCAGAAAGAAGATTTCTTAACTATAATATCTCGCATACCCCTTGAGCCATGACCCGATATTCTGCTTCTGCACTGAAACGAGCTACAACGCCTTATTTTTTACTTCTCCATGCAACTAAGTTTCCTCCAACAAATGTGCAATAGCCTGATGTAGATCGGCGATCTTCTACTGATCCTGCCCAGTCATAATCGGTATACCCCTCAATTCTCAAATTGTCCTGTTTGGAGAATAGCAAGCCACGTCTGGGACAACCCTTGAGATATATCAGAATTCGATATACAACATCCATGTGATGCTCACAAGGGTTATGCATGTACCTACTCACCACACTCACAACAAAGGTAATATCTGGTCTAGTGTGTGAGAGATATATTAACTTCCCTACTAGTCTTTGATACATTTCTCGATCAACATGTATGCTATCATCAGTGGTGAAGCGATGATTATGATCAATGGGAGTTACTACCGACTTGCACCCCAGCATGCCTGACTCAGTCAACAAATCTAACACATATTTTCGCTGAGATAAAAATATACCACGAGCGGAATAGGCAACCTCAATCCCAATGAAATATCGTAGTTCTCCTAGATCTTTTACTTCAAAAACTCGTGCTAGTTGATCCTTTAAGCACTTAATTTCTTTTGTATCATCACCGGTGACAATGATATCATCAACATAAACTATCAAAATAGTTACCTTCCCTTGATGATGCCTGAAGAAGAGGGTATGATCAGCATTACTCTGAGTATAGCCCATGGCTACCACTGCTCTACGGAACCTATCAAACCAGACTCTGGGTGACTGTTTTAGGCCATACAATGATCTTTGCAGACGACATACTATACTAGTTGTGTCTGTAGTGTTGAATCCTGGTGGTATCTCCATGTACAACTCTTCTTGTAGATCTCCATGTAAGAAGACACTCTTAACATCGAGTTGATGAAGTTTCCACCCATAATTCACGACATATGAAATAAGTGTATGAACAAAGTTCATCTTTGCCACAGGTGCAAAAGTCTCATCATAATCAATGCCATATGTTTGAGTATAGCCTTTTGCCACTAATCGAGGTTTGAATCGATCCACTTTACCTTCTGGAGTCTACTTTACGGTGAATACTCATTTGCATCCAACATGTTTCTTTCTTTTAGGCCGAGGCACGAGTTCCCATGTTTTATTTTTGGCTAAAGCTCTCATCTCTTCCATCGTTGCTTCCTTCCACTTAGGGTCCGCCAAGGCAATCTTCCAATTAGGAGGGATGGAAATAGAGGATAATGCTGAAATAAAGCATTTATAGGCAGAAGACAAGTAATTGTAGGAAACATATTGGGAGATATGATAGCGGTAACGAGGTGGAAATACGGAAGCACGAGTACCCTTCCGTAGAGCAATGAGAAGTTCTAAAGTGGAGGAAGTGGGAGAGATGTTACCTTGAGGTACAGGGTTTGAAGCTGTGATCGGGAAGGACTCTTGAGATTCGGGAGAATGCACAATGGTCTCAGTATCACCGGATGAGTGAACAAGATTAGGCTCGGGTTCCTCCTCCTGTTGGATTAGTTCCTCAGGTTCTTGTTGAATGGGTTCCTGGATCATCTCTTGTCCATTAATTGTCTCGCGGTAAGTCTCAAACTCTAGCACTGTCTTCCCCTCACGATGAGTCCACCTAAATACTGGAGAAGAGAGAAAATCATCCACCGTGGAGGTTGATATGGAATCTGGAGTTGATGGTGAATAGTAAGCATCAGTCTCTCGAAATATCACGTCCATATTGACAAAGAACTTCCGCTCAGGAGTATAATAATACTTATATCCCTTTTATGTAGATGAATACCCAACAAAAACACACTTGAGAGAACGAGAATCCAGCTTGTCGTCCAAAGAAGAATGATGATTGTGAACAAAGCAAACACAACCAAAGACTCTTGGAGGCACAATAAACTTGGCAGTTCCAAGCAGACACTCAAAAGGTGATTGATAGTGTTGGTTTAAGGTTTTCAACCTTGGCCTTAATCTTAGTTTTGATGATAACAAACATGGAAGTAATGTTTCATTGAGAAAATCTTTTAGTTTCCAAGTCGATTAGCGACGTCCCCGATCAGAAAAATCGAAAAAATCGAAAAAATCGGCAAGGACGCTCGTCGGCGCTCGAGAAACTTCGAGAATGGGAGTTTAGGTTTAGGGTGTCTAGTTTATATTGTAAATCATCTTTATGATGCATAAGAACCCTAAAACCAAACCTGAATCCCAAAATATGAAAATCGCTCTGAATTCACTAAGCCTAGGGAGCTCCTTGGAGGGCTATATATCCTAGACATTTACTTAACATAAAAAATGACGGTAATTATTCTTTGGGTCAAAACTAGATAACGAGGTATTTTTAAGGAATTTTTGGAAACCTTTAGCATACCCATATTTGACCCGGGAGATTAGGAAATTTTCGTTTTCGGGAAATTTGTACTAAATCCCAAAAAACTAGATTTTGATTCTTAATGATTTTTATTTTTTTGATATTTTTATTGAATCCAAATGGGGGGTAATCTTATATAACATTTATGTTTTAAAGTTATTAACTTAAAGTTAATAAATGTTATATAAGCAGGCTTAGCGAAAACGGAACCAAAACGAGCAGAGAAATAAAGCAAACCAAACTGCTTAGCCTAGTTTCGATCGACCAGTTGGTCGATCGAATGGCGTTAAAAAGTGGCAGAAGGCCACTTCGGTTGACCGGGCGATCGACCGACTGATGCCAAAAAATGACAGTAGCTATTTAGTCGACCTGTCGGTCGACTAAAGTTGGTGAAGAAATCGCGGAAGACTTGCGTCGGTCGACCGGATTGTAGATCACAGGAATCGTGTCTGGCGATCGACCCATCGGTCGACTGCACAGAGAGATTGAGCCAGTGGTCACTCGAGCGGTCGATCTGTCAGTCGATCGACGATCGACCGACATACGACCGAACGGCGAAAACAGCTAGTTTTTCGCCCGTTGAGCCACCTGTTTCATTTCATTTCTTCTTGGCTCTATAAATACCCAAACCCAGCCTTCCTTAAAGAACTTTTGATCACTCTAAAAACTTCATTGAGCCAATTCTTGATCATTCTAAAGCTTTTCTTGAGCCATCCGTTTGATAACCCTAGTTTCCAGGATAACACCTTGATTTAGCCTTCAAGATTTATCGATTCATCATCTCAAGACATCAAGAGGACTAGGGAGTGTCTTTTGGAGCTAAGTAATCATTGTTTGATTTATTGCTCCAATTGTTATTGTATTTTCTTGTTTATTTCATTGAATTTGAACTTGTAAGAAGACCTAGTGTTAGGTCTTGTGATTGAGTGGTATCCTTGGTGTAGAAGGAGTAAAGCCACTTGTGTAAACATACTGTACTAGGATTAGTTGAGTTATCCCTTAGGATTGAGATGGAAGAGTGCTCTCGGTAAGAAGGCGGAGACTTCCGGGTGTGGAAGTGTCTTAGGTTGAGAGCGAGACTCTTCGGGTCAAAGTCCTCTTTGTAAGGGAAACATCATTAATCTAGTAAAACTAAGTTTGGAAATCCTAAGCGGGGTGCTTAGGTAGTGGAGTAGGCATTGTGGCCGAACCACTATAAATTCTTGTGTTTGCATTGATATTCTATTTGTGCTTAATTGTTTTATTATTGCTTCTGCATTTAGTCACTCAACTTGTAATTTGCCTAAATAACCAAAGAAATTATCATAATCGGATTTAGGCTAATTGATTAGTAAACACACTATTCTCCCCCCTCTAGTGTGACCATTTCATCTAACAATTGGTATCAGAGCGGGTCGTAGATTGAGATTTCACCATCTCGTCTAAACCTAGTCTCGATCCGGAAATGGCTCTAGAGAGTGTAGCGTCTATACCTCCTAGGTTCGATGAATCTAACTTTGGTCTTTGGAAGAGTAGAATGTATACTTTCCTAAAGACTCAAGGTTTAGGTGTTTTTAACATGGTAAAAATCAAATATATTAAACCTAAGGAAAATATGGATGCATGGACCCAAAAACAAATTAATATGTTTAAATTAAATGCTAAGGCAACAAATTGCATATATTGTTTTTTGGACAATAACATTTTTTAAAAGATCATGCATTGTACTTCCGCATTCGATATTTGGGCTTGCTTAAATGTCTTATATGATTATGCTAAAACCGAGGAGTTGGAAACTTTTATTGAAGGAAGTGATGACAATGGTCATCCTTCCAATACTAACATGGTGTTTGAAGCCCAAAGTGTCTCTAGTCATAGGAGCACTAAAAATCGGAAACGGAAGGTGATTTGCCATGTGTGCAAAGAAAAAAGGCATGTGAAGAAAAATTGCCCAAGCATGAAAACAAAGAAAGGAAGAGGTCAAGTGCTTCCACCTCCGCCTCTCACTCACTTGAAGCACCCTCTAGCCATGACTATGAAGCCACATCCAAAGCTTGCCTCATGGTTGCAAATAATGAGGTACCTTCTTCTTCATCTAGTCATGATAATGATAATGATAGTACTAGCTTTTCTAGTTCACATGATATGCAATATGATGAGTTGGTAAGTGAATATAAGAAAGTGTACACCTTGCTAGTTAAAAAGGACAAGGAAATCAAAAAATTAAAGAAGGAAAATTTAGAGCTTAGCTCACATTTGCATGCATTAGAATTAGAAAATGACAAATTAAAGACTAATTTTATTGATTCTTGTCATGATACATTGAACCTTGAGCTAAAAGCTTTGAAACATGAAAATGTAGGTTTAAAAGATAAATTAAAATTTAGGAATGATGATTTCAAAATTAAGAATGAAAAATTGAAAGTTGAAAATAACATGTTGAAATCACAATTGCATGCATTGCATAAATCCATGAATGATTTGAAAAATGAGATGTTGATTTTGAGTAGGAAAGCTAATACTTCCTCTTTTAATTCTAAAAATCAAAATGTCTTGTGTGGGAAATCTCAAAAGAAAAATGTTTCCTTTAAGAATGCTCATACTAATCATAGTTCACATGTTAAGCATTCTAATGATAAATCTCATGTCCATAGCAAAAAGGAAAAAAAGTTTAATGGACATTGTTTTTGTTGTGGTACTTTTGGTCATGCCATATATGATTGTGCATTTAAAAGAAATCCAAGTGCAGCTAGGACACTTTGGATTCCTAGGCCTACTAACCTCCAAGGACCCAAAGTCATTTGGGTACCAAAAGTCTCATGCTCTTTGGTAGGGGGAGCTACCACACAAGGGAGCTACCACCAATGAGTTGAAGGAAGGATCCCTACATGGTTGCAACTTCAAAGTCTTCACCTAGAGTAGATGCATATGGTAAAATTAATTGGCATCAAATACTTTG
The DNA here is from genome assembly GCA_034359265.1 of Canna indica. NCBI lineage: Eukaryota > Viridiplantae > Streptophyta > Magnoliopsida > Zingiberales > Cannaceae > Canna > Canna indica. Next base: position 59,986,451 of record CP136890.1, on the reverse strand, counting down.
GTATCATCTTCTAATCAACATTGATCTACTTAAGTTGAAGTTTTTGATACTATGCATAATTCAGTTGAGATTTGTTCGCTCTTAATATGGTTTATCAAATGATTTTTTGAATTTTTGATTTCCCGATCTCTTCGGAGACCTATGTAGCCTGTAATGGGCTCATGCGACCTTGCGGTTTTAAATCGTAGACTCATTGTGGCTTTTGGTTTTCAACCAATAGGAAGGGTTGGAGATCATATTTTCATATTTATTATTTTTTATGATCTCTTAAAATTCGTTTTAGTATCACTTGACTCTATTTAAAATGGATTTCAAACTATTTAGCAAAGTGAACTTTGATAATGATACTTGATGCTTTTCTTTGCTTTTTGGTTTGGTTAGCTTGCTAAGTAGCTATATTTTCTCTAAAATATTAGTGTAGCTTACTTGCAAGTTATGAGTAATTTAGGAAGACTAATAATTAGGAGAAAAATGATAAGTTTGGCAAAATTCTCATGTAAGAGGTCTGCCTTTGAATTTTCATAAAATCTTAGCATAATACCTCAATATTCACGTTTTATTGGTGTCTCTATACTCATTATTAGAATTGCATGTTAAACCCTTAAATTTTCATGAGTAGGTAGAATTTTAGCATTTAGGCAAATTTCATTAAATGAAACTTGCTCTAGGTTGATATTCATTATTAGAGACCTTATCCTTAAGTCCAAACTAGTTAAACATGTTTAGAGATCTTATTCCTCAAATATTTCATATCTTAAGATCTCTTTGATTCATTTTGATATCATAACAACTCTTTAAAATGAATCTCCATTATCTAGCATATGTTAATATTTTAAATGAAACTTTGCATTAAACCTTTGCTATATAGTATGTTAGCTTGCTAGTTGGTATATAATTTCATTATGATACTAATGAAGTCTACTTGCAAGATTAAGAAAGTGGTAAAATTCGAAAGGCTAAAGGAAAATAGAAAGAATGTGAAAATTTTGAAATTTCTCAAGAAATGAGATATGAGTTTCATTTTAGTAAAATTCTTGCATAACACATCTATTTTCTTGTTAAAATGATTTCTCTATGCTCATGAATGATATTGCATGAAAAATGATTGAAATCTCATGAGTAGATAAAATTTTGATACTTAGGCAATTTCATGAAACCTTGTTTGAATGAAATATGTCATAGGTATAATTTCATCTTAGAGACTTCATTTTAAGTTGAAACTTGATAAACATGATTGAGCTTACTCTAGACTTACATCCATGTGGTTAAAATTAAAAAATCATATGTAAATGGATAAAATGTCAACTAGCTCACCCTAGGGGACTCAAACTTGAAAAGTTTGACCTAAGTCAATAATTTGACTTAGAAATCTCATTTTGACTCCAAACTTCACAAACATGTTTAGATTTACTCATGTTAGGTGTCCATATGTTTAAATTTGAAAAATCACGAGCAAAGGTTAAATTTTAATACTTAGCAATTTCTCGATACAATACTTGCTTTTGAATGAAATCATGCTAAGGTAAAATTTTGACCAAATGACATTATTTTCATTTTAAACTTGATAAACATGCTTTAAATGATTATATCTTGATATCCGGAAAGTTTGAATGAAAATTGAAAACTTTTGAAAAATAGCTAATATTTATAAAAATGCCACTAGATTTCAGTTGTTTTTAGAAAAATGCAAAAAAAATGATTTTTCGATGATTCTTGAAACTGCATGTTCTCTGAAAAATCTAGTTTGTTTAGTAAAAATTTTAAAAATTTTCAGTAAGAATATGATTTGATATGGGTTTTTAAAATTGGATTTCAAAACTTTAAAGTATCGTTCTTTCCAAATGTTTATTTTTTCGATACTTTGATTTTGGGTCCAATTTTCAAATGAGACTTCAAGTATGATATTTTGAACTCACATTTGGTGTCATTCCTCTCATGTGATGAGAAAAATCATTTTTAAAATGATTTTTGACTCCTTGATCGATACACAAAAATATCAATACTTAAGCCTATACATGATTTCTAGATTTGGATTGTATTTATCATCTAATGCTATCATGTATGATTTAGTCTCATATTAGATATTTAATTTTTCATCTCTTGAGTTGAGATCTTCATGCTTCATGAAAAACAATTTTAGAGTCTCAACTTTGACTAGATTGACTTTTCTTGCCCTTTTTTATTGATGTCAAAAGGGAGAGAAAAATATAGGTAAAGGGGAAGAAAATAATAGGTTAACCATGCATATAGATAGGGGGAGTTTCATTATGTAGATATGCATGTTGATAGGGGGAGAAATCCTATGTTTTATATCCTTGGTGCTTTAATATATATATTTTCTTAAGGATGTTTGTCATCATCAAAAAGGGGGAGATTGTTGGCTTAAGGTTTTCAACCTTGGTCTTAATCTCAGTTTTGATGATAACAGACATGGAACTAATGTTTCATTGAGAAAATCTTTCAGGTTCCAAGTCGGTTAGCGCTCGATGTCCCTGATCAGAAAAATCGAAGAAATCGAAGAAATCGGCAAGGACGCTCGTCGGCGCTCGGAAATCTTCGAGAAGGGGAGTTTAGGTTTAGGGTGTCTAGTTTATATTGTAAATTCTCTTTATGATGCATAAGAACCCTAAAACCAAACCCGAACTCCAAAATATGAAAATCTGGAAACCGCCCTGAATTCACTAAGTCTAGGGAGCTCCTTGAAGGGCTATATATCCTAGACACTTACTTGACATAAAAAACTGGCGGTAATTGTTCTTTGGGTCAAAACTAGATAATAAGGTATTTTAAAAGAATTTTTGGAAGCCTTTAGCATACCCATATTTGACTCGGGAGATTAGGAAATTTTCGTTTTCGGAAAATTTGTACTAAACCCCAAAAAACTAGATTTTGATTCTTAAGGATTTTGATCTTTTTGATATTTTTATTGAATCCAAATGGGGGTAATCCTTATATAACATTTATGTTTTAAAGTTAATAAAGGTTATATAAGTAGCCTTAGCGAAAACGAAACCCAAACTAGCAGAGAAACAAAGCAAACCAAACTACTCAGCCTATTTTCGATTGACCGGTTGGTCGACCGAATGGCATTAAAAAGTGGCAGAAGGCCACTTCGGTTGACTGGGCGGTCGACCGACTGATGCCAAAAAATGGCAGTAGCCGCCCGTTGAGCCGCCCGTTTCATTTCATTTCTTCTTGGCTCTATAAATACCCAAACCCAGCCTTCCTTAAAGAACTTTTGATCACTCTAAAAACTTCATTTAGCCAATTCTTGATCATTCTAAAGCTTTTCTTGAGCCATCCGTTTGATAACCCTAGTTTCCAGTAACACCTTGATTTAGCCTTCAAGATTTATCGATTCATTATCTCAAGGCATCAAGAGGACTAGGGAGTGTCTTTTGGAGCTAAGTACTCATTGTTTGATTTATTGCTCCAATTGTTATTGTATTTTCTTGTTTATTTCATTGAATTTGAACTTGTAAGAAGACCTAGTGTTAGGTCTTGTGATTGAGTGGTATCCTTGGTGTAGAAGGAGTAAAGCCACTTGTGTAAACATAGTGTAATAGAATTATTTGAGTTGTCCCTTAGGATTGAGGTGGAAGAGTGCTCTCAGTAAGAAGGCGGAGACTTCCGGGTGTGGAAGTGCCTTAGGTTGAGAGCGAGACTTTTCGGGTCAATGTCCTCTTTGTAAGGGAAACATCATTAATTTAGTAAAACTAAGTTTGGAAATCCTAAGCGGGGTGCTTAGGTAGTGGAGTAGGCATTGGGGCCGAACCATTATAAATTCGTGTGTTTGCATTGATATTCTGTTTGTGCTTAATAGTTTTATTATTGCTTCCGCATTTAGTCACTCAACTTGTAATTTGCGTAAGTAACCAAAGAAACGATTAAAATCGGATTTAGGCTAATTAATTTGTAAACACACTATTCACCCTCCCTCTAGTGTGGCCATTTCATCCAATAGATAGTTCAAAGCACGAAGAGGCATTCGATTGATCAAATGACAAACTGTAAGAACTGCTTCTCCCCATAGGTACTTGGGTACATTCATTGAGAAAAGAAGAGATCGGGTTACCTCCAAAAGATGACGGTTTTTTCTCTCTGCCACTCCATTTTGAGCTTGTGTATTAACACGTCGTTTGATGAATAATATCATACTCTACCAAGTAAGCTTGAACCTCCTTGTGGGTGTATTCAGTACCATTATCTGAGCGGAGCACTTTAACTTTAACATTAAATTGCGTACCAACCATCATATGAAACTCTTTAAAACACCGAAAAACTTCGACTTTATGTTTGAGGAGGTACACCCAAGTTGTGCGACTAAAGCAGTCAATAAATGTAACAAACCAACGATGTCCAGAAATAGCAGTAGTACGACAAGGACCCCAAACATCACTATGAACAATATGAAATGGTTCATTGCTTCGATTACCAGAGTAAGGATAAACACTCCAAGTATGTTTAGCAAAATCACACGCATCACAGACAAGCTGGTCTTTATTACACAACTGATAAAGAGGGAAATAGTTTCGTTAAAACTTGAAAAGATAGATGTCCAAGCCTGCGATGATACAATTGTAGCTCATCTACTGCTCTACTTGAGAAAGAAGTCATTAGTCCTATCTTATTGTGTGGAGTCATCGTGCTCTCTAGGTGATAAAGATCATCGTGCATTCTACCAGTTCCAATTGTCTTCCCTGTCGACAACTCCTGAAAAAGACAGTAAGTAGGAAAGAAAGTCACTTTACAATTAAGTGATTTAGTGGTAGAACTAATAGAAAGTAGGTTCATAGGAAAGCTAGGGACGTGAATTGTGGATATCAATTTCAGATATCCACAATATTCAATAAAGAGTGAATGTCACGAGCTCAGCACGAGATGAGGCCTCACAAGGACTCACGCATGCAAGTAGTAGGTAACTAAGCTCTATATAAATAAGTAGGACGGAATTATTCAATAAAGTGACTTTCTATTAACTCTATCACTAAATCACTTAACTGTAAAGTGATAGAGCTAATTTCAGAGAATTTATCTCGTAACAATTAAGTAGGACGAAGAATACATTGATTGAGCGAGTTGCTTCTATATAAATAAGAGTGAATGTCAATAAATATTATTTCTAGTCAATTTCAGATAATTGTGGAATTAATTGAATTTTGGATATAAAGTATAACTATTTTCATGTTATAAAATATTTGGATGTTCTTTATTAATGATGTTAATTTTGTGGGTTAATAATATCTAGACAGATGATTATTATTCTTTGCCATATATATGTATGCATTTTTATTTGTACTAAAAATAGGAGAAATTGATGAATTTATCTTAAACTAATAATTACATTAATTAACAAATATCTAACAATGTGATATAATAGTTATAAATTCGAAAGTTTAGGATAGATTTGGTGTAAATAAAAAGGTAAGATAGATATTTTAATTAACTCATGATTTGAAATAGATTTATCAATTTTACCTTAAAATATGCACACGAGTAAATGAGATGAATTGGTGATCTATGAATGTAGGGGGAATAGGGACAAGGAGAGAATGGAAACTGATAGCGGAGGAGAGTTGCTAGGACCCTTGGTCCATGTTCGGATGAGAAAAAAATTTCCAAATAGAACAATCAATAAAAGGGAGGGTCAATTGAAGAATACTTTTATGATTTTAGATAATCCAACATACGACAAAAAAATTTCTACAATTGAAGAAACAAAGGAGAATATCAATAAAAGTATTGATGTTGGAAGGAAGTCGAAGGATTCACATATGTTGAAAAAGGTATTTGAGAAGCTGAGGAAGGAATCGCAAGGTGGTAGAAAAGAAGTAAGCAAAAAAAAATTGGGGAAGGATAAAGCATAGATAAAATGGAAGTTGAGGATCAGATTAATAAAAGGGAGAAAGTTACTTAGTGTTTAAATTAAAAAATAGATCAGTTGGAAAGGCATAAAAAAAATTGATACAAAGGAGGATGAGAATAATTTGGAAATATTAGCTCACTTGAGACACAAGAGTTCTACTTCTCTAGTTTGTAAAACAATCCTTTCCACTTCGAATATATTAAGTTGCATTTCCTCAGTCCCGACCAGTGTTCTTCGTAACCCGTGAATGGATTGAGACGCACGCTAGTCCGCCTTTTCGTGGTATCAGAGCAAGGTTTACAGGTATTTCTTGTCCTTCTCTAGTTCCTATCCAGCTCTAAATACTACTTTTACTAAGGTAAATCTAGGTTGTGCATTTAGAAACTATCTTGAGGTAGACGATAAAGAGGGAAGAAGTATTCCAAAGGAAGAAGATTCCCGTTACGATGGCAATGATGGTTAATTCAGGCACAAGCATAGACCCAGTAACAGGGAAAGAGAGCAAAGGAAAGGAAAGGATAGTCTTCAACTACAAGACCTTAAACGACAATACCCATAAGGACCAGTACAGCCTTCCGGGTATCAACACCATCCTCAAAAGAATTGGTAACAACCGAATATTTTCTAAATTTGATTTAAATAGTGGATTCCATCAAGTCGCAATGGATCTGGAATCCATCCCCTGGACGGCCTTCACAGTACCAGGAGGACTTTACGAATGGCTCGTTATGCCCTTTGGATTAAAAAATGCACCTGCCGTCTTTCAAAGGAAGATGGACCAATGCTTCCAAGGTACAGAAAAATTCATTGCTGTTCTGGTATTTTCTGAAGACGAAAAACAGCATGCAAAACACCTGGAGACACTACTAGAAAAATGGTCATCAGCAACGGCTCATGCCGTTGCTGAGCCGTTGCTGAAGCGAATCAGCAACGGCTGAGCCGTTGCAATAGCACCGTGACAGAAAGTCGCGTTGCTGATGACTTAGCAACGGATCAGCAACGGCCGCTCGGGCCGTCGCTCAAAACATTATCAGCAACGGCCACTGGGCCGTTGCTAACAATATTATCAGCAACGGTTTTGCCACAGACTCGGAGCCGTTGCTGATACCATTAATAGCAACGGCCGCTGAGTCCGTAGCAACACCGTTAGTAAAACTCCGTCGCTAAGCCGTTGCTGTAGGTCATCAGCAACGGCTTTCGATACACTTGTAGCAACGGCTTTCCCACGGACGCCCGTGGGAAAGCCGTTGCTGATGACGTATACCTGTAAACAGAAAATTTGAAAATTTCAAATTTCCATTGATACATTGATACATTTATCTGATACATAACTCACACACCCATACCCTCATACACACATTCATTTACACATCACAAACATCTCATACACATTCATTCACACATCACAAACACACCAAGATATACATCAAAACAATTATATTTATATTCATAATTATCCACGATAGTATAAACACAATTCAAATGCAAAATTGAAGTATCAACATCTCAGTAACATAGTCAATATAAATTAAACAAGTTCAATATCTCAGTAACATAGTCAATATAAATTAAACAAGTTCAATATCTCAGTAACAAAGTCAATATAAACAAAATCTCACGATGACGATGGAGGATGGTCTGGATCATATGGCGGGGTCTGGAGTGCTCGAGTGTACACCGGCGTGGACTGACTCGAGGATGATGGATTAGATGATGCCGAAGAGATGCCTGCTTCGGGATGACCCGACAAGTTGCGTAGCATAGCTTCTATATTCGCCATCGTCTGACTCTGGCGCTCCATCAACTCAGTCTGACGCGCGACCGTCTCCTCTAGTGTCCTTATCCTATTACTATGATCATAACTGGATCTGGAGGTGGACGGCCGCTCACCAACGACCGGAGGGGTCGGTGCCCCAAGTGGCCCTAGTACGGCTCGCGCATGACCACTATCTGCGAAGCCATATACGCGGCCATGGTCCCAGCCACCTGCGGCCTCGACCCACGATGCTGCGTCAAAGTCCTCGGGGGTACCCCCACGCTGCACCACCGTCTGGCTGTAGGTCTCCTACTCGAGTTTGATTTTATGTTTAATATTTATCATAAAACTTAAATTATAAATATATAATGAATAATTTAAACAAATATATAATTACCATAATGTATGCAGCGCGGTTGTGGATGTACTCCCCAGTCCCATGTGCTCGACGGTGAGTCCGCTCAAACACCGCCATCGGGGAGGGTCGCTGGACACTCCCGTCATCCGACACCGTCGTCTACATTTACAAAACAAATACATTAATTAGTACACATAATAACAAATAAAATATATAATTAAAAGATATACTTACCATACGGTTTGCGTGCACTGCAAATGCAACAGAGCCTCTGGTGTGACGCGCTGCTCCCCCCGACATGCGATTTCTAGCCGCATTTCGAGAAACCTCCTGCCATCGATCCGTCGACCATATCCCCACGAGCTGGTCCCATATATCCGGAGTAATCCAACCGGGGCCGTATCCCCGAGTCTCCGTGATGTTAGTGGTCCCAGCTCGGGCCATCGCCTGGGACCGAGCCTGCCCCAGCTGCCCGTTGTACCTTGCCCGGGAAATAGCCTCCCAGGCAGCGTAAATGAAGGGCCTCTGGTCCTCGGCCCATGTATAGCGAGCCTGCAAAATAATAATATCAGTACCAATATTAATATATCTTCATGCATGTAAAAAATAATAATAATACGTGCCTCAAACTCGCGCCATAACATGTCGACGTGCTCGCTAGGCACGTGAGACCACGTAGGCCATGCCCCGTGCATGTATCGTCGAATAGTAGAAGAAATGCTCCTCGGCACTTCTTCTTGCTCGAACCTGCACAACAAAAATAAATTTTAATATTATATTATGATATAATGAATTTGTAATGATTCATAATTCATGATATATTACGTACCGCTCCCCAATCACGCTAATCAATCTACGTGACTCTGTGGCTGGTGGAGGCTGCCACCTGTTCGGCCCGCGTGGCCGCCTACGTCTGGATGTACTAGCCTCGGCAGTATCATCCTCATGAGGATTAGCAACAGGAGGATCAGCAGCATGAGTAAGTGCTGGAGTCTCACCGATCGGAGACTCCGAAACTCTCCTGCGTCGATAACCACGACCAGACATATCTGTCGAACAGACATATAATCAGATTATTGTATAAATAGTAGAGATATATTTAATAAAATATATACTTTACAATTATTCTTCATCATCTGAATAATAGTCTTCGAATTCTTCTTCTTCTTCCTCTTCTTCATCTTCTTCATCTCCAGCTTCCTCAATTTCATGATCGTCATCATCAGCATATTCAACTTCTAATTGAATTGATGTTGTGTCTGCATCCTCGAGTATTGGAATAATACGATCCACAGCAGGAAGATCATCTTCTTGATAGAAACCAGGAGGATCATTTTCTCCTACTATCGGATCAATTTTTCCTCTACCTTTTGTCTTACAGACTACACGCCAATCCGCTCTATCTTTATTTCGAGCCGGATACTTCGCGTAATATACTTGTTCGGCTTGTGATGCCAATATAAAAGGCTCATTTGCTGCCAATTTCGATTTGTAATTAACCTCAACAAGTTTGTATTTTGGGTGAACTTTCATGCCCCTTTCTGTTGTATCGAACCAATGACATCTAAATAGGATCACTGATTTCAAGCCGAAGTAGTGCAACTCTATCACTTCTTCCACCAGTCCATAAAAATCCATATCACATTCAACATAGGTTGTCCCTTTCACGCAGACCCCAACATTCATCGTCTTCTTTGCAAATGAATATTCAACCGTGTGAAATTTATACCCGTTAACAAAATATCCGCTATAGCACGACACAAGTCGCGACATACCCGTTAACACAAAATATCCGCTATAACAAAATATCATCTACTTCTTTTACACGAACATACAATCCCCGAACGGATCTAAGGTTTTGCTAAATCATATCCGATTCGTCGATGCGTACGTGAAACATATCAACTCGTCGGATGGATGATTATTTTCTAAATGTTTCGAGACAGTTCGAGTCCATATTGGACGATTTCGGCGCGCGTCCGAAGTGGACGATTCCGGCGCGAGTCCGAAGTGGACGATTCCGACGCCAGTCCGAATTGGACGATTCCGTCGCGCGTCCGAAGTGGACGATTCCGGCGCGAGTCCGAATTGGACGATTCCGGCGAGCGTCCGAAGTGGACGATTCTGGCGCGAGTCCGAATTGGACGATTCCGGCGCGCGTCCGAAGTGGACGATTCCGGCACGCGTCCGAAATTAATCTAAACCCTAATAATTAATCTAACAAATTAAACAATTAATCTAAACAATTAATTAACATTTATAAAATAATTAATTAAATGTTTCAAAACAATAAAATATATATATATATATATTCCGGCGCCGGAGTCCACCCTCCGGCGCCGGCGTACAGTGGCCGGACACACTGTCCGGCCACTGTAGAAGGTCCGGCGGCGGCCATAGGCCGACCGCCGCCGGCCGAAACCCTAGAAATAGGGTTTCGATCGGATTTTAACATCTCCGGCCGAAACGGTATAGGCCGGCCGATCAACATACCGGCAACAGCGGCAGCGGCGCGGCGGCGAGAGGCGTCGGCGAGAGGCATCGGCGTCGACAGCAGCGGCAGCAGCGGCGAGAGGTGTCGGCAGGAGCGGCGGCGGCAGCAGCGGGAGGAAGAAGGGTCGGGCGCGAGAGCGTGCCCTATATAAACTTATCAGCAACGGCTCACTCGCCCGTTAGAAAGCCGTTGCTGATAAGGTATCATCAGCAACGGCTCACTTATCCGTTAGCAAGCCGTTGCCGAAGATTAAATAATCAGCAACGGCTCGCCTTTCCGTCAGAAAGCCGTTGCTGATAATTAAAATAATCCGCAACGGCTCGGTTATCCGTTAGAACGCCGTTGCAGATACACATATCTGCAACGGCTCGGGCGGCCGTAAGAACGCCGTTGCAAATAGCAACGGCTTGAGCGGCCGTTGCTGATAGCCGTTGCTGAAGACCAAGTTTCTAGTAGTGAGACTATGCTAAAGATTTGTGAAAAATGGGGGTTAGTACTAATCCCTATCAGAATTTTTGGAGAAAGAATCAAAGAATAATGTATTCCTAGATTAAAGTTCTAATCCAGAATTATCAAGGCATATGAGAAGGAAGTTATCTAGAGGAGGGAAATGAAATAAAAAATTGGTGAATATAACTATTGAGTTAAAAAATATAAAGACAAAAAAGAGAAGGTAATCAAAAGAAACTAATGCTTTGGGTGATGAGGAAGATCCAATTGAGGAATCAACAGATAAGTAGTGGCAACAATAAAGCATTGGATATGAAGATGATATCATGGATTATTAGAGGCTTAAGGAAGAAGATGGTTAGTGATTATATTGGGTCAGTAGTGTATGCAAAAAAATGTCAATTTAATCCTGATACAAGAAACTCATTAGATTGAGGAATTTTTAAGAGGGAAAGATAGATATTGGGAAGGGATAGTAGTGAGCAGTATTGACAGATCAGGTGGAATCTTAATGATGCTAAAAAAAATTGTTTTAAAGGTAAAATAGTATATAAAGATGATCAATTTATTAGCTGTGTCATGGAGATGCTAAATGGGAAGTGTTTTCTAGTAACAAGTATATATGCTAGTGTGAACAGAAGAAAAAGAAATATCTTGTGGAGAAGGTCGACTGAATTGAATATATCTAATATATCTTGGCTTGTGATGAGTGACGTGAATTGTGTGTGGTGTTAAGGAAAAACGAGGAGGAAAGCCTTTGTAGAAAAATCTTCAATTACCGAATTCAAGAACTTTAGAGATAGAGCTGGTCTAATGATGCAGATTTTATTGGAACATGTTTTACATGATCTAAAAAAGGAATCGGGAGTGAGAAAATAATGGCAAGACTGGATAAAACATTATACAATGAAGCGTGGATGAACAAGAAAATAGAAGTAGGACTGGACTAAAATCATTGGGCCCGATCGAATTAGACCCAACAGTGCTCCACCATTCATTCCAGGCCAAACCACGCGGCTCCACTCAACTATACTCTGAATCAGACCCGAGCCAGACTAAGTGACTCTACCCAAGGACTCCACTTGGCTACACAAGGATATCTACATCCTACCTTATCAAAAGAGATAGGCCATTACGAGCCTGCCATCTTTGGGATCGACCTCGACCCATTTTGGGCAACCTCACTGCGAGATTTTCGGGCGGCATCAACATCCTCACATGCAATAAATATAGACACGATGCCCCTCAGGTAACCCTAATTCCAATTTCCTCTACCTTGGAGTCCCACTGACTTGAACGTTGAAGTGTCTTTTGCAGGCCCCCCCGCACGCCAACGACAATGACCCGACAGCAGGGATCGATCGCAGCCTGGTGACCCTAGAACAACGAGGAGCGATGCTTCGGTGCCAACCCACCTCTCCCCTAAAGAGCCCCAACAACGAATAAACAAGTTGGAAGCAAAAAACCGACAACTGACAGCCCAAGTTGAGATACTCACATGATCTCAGGGACAACCCCTGACTGACCACGAGCATTGTCACTCAGAGCATGAGGAGAGCAATCACTCAGAAAGAAGAATGCTAGTCTCCGTCCCTCGAGGTGAGGTCTATAGCACCCCTTGGCCAGAAAAGGGCGAAGACCCTAAAGCCCGAGAAGTCGAGGCTGCCCTCCCCCTTGACGCGGGACCCTTCGCCAAGCACATTATGATAACCCATTTCCCATCGAGAAGTGAGCTACCAACCACCTTGACACCATACAATAGTACATGCGACCCCATGCTACACCTGATGGCGTTTTAGACCATTATGCTCTATCATGTAGAAACTGATTCTGCACTCTACAGAGCCTTCTCAACCTTCTTAGGAAAAACCGCCCTATTATGGTTTGCCTCCCTCCCACCAAGGTCTATTCATTCTTTCAACGACCTCTCCCGCGTCTTCCTCAGCCGATTCACCATGTCGCGAGTATATCACAAGATGGGAGCCGCTCTCCATTATGTCAGATAGGGGCAGCCTGAGCCCCTAAGAGAATGCCTGAATAGGTTTCAAGCCATAGTGGCCGAAATCCCTAACCTCAACCCACAGATCGAGCTCTTCTGCATCCAAGTCGGGCTAAAATCCGAACTCTTCGTCGACCAGATCACTCTCACTGATCCTAAAGACATGGCCGACTTCCAGGAAAAATTAGCAAGCTTCATAAATATGGAAGAACTCCGGGAGGCAAAAAAGATCGACTGGAAGAACCTCAAGGCCGCTGTCGAGGACAAAATGTCCAAAAAGGAAGACAAAAGTGTTGGTGAAATGGCCACACTAGAGTGGAGGGGGGGGGGGTGAATAGTGTGTTTGCTAATCTGAAACTTAATTATGGTTTCAATCGTTTTCTTGAATACTTATGTTAATGCACTATTCGACTACTAAATGAATGCGGTAACAATTAAAACAAGTCAAGTAATCGATACGCAAAGTAAGCAATGCAAACAAAGATATTTATAGTGGTGCGGCCCCAATGCCTACTCCACTACCTAAGCACCCCACTTAGGATTTCCAAACTAAACTTAACTAGATTAATTGTTTCCTTACAACGAGGACGTTTTCACCGGAGAGTCACCGCTCTCACACCGAAGGCACTTCCACATCCGAAAGTCTCCGCCTTCCTACCGAGAGCACTCTCTCACCTCAAACCTAAAGGACAACAATACTAATCCTAGTAAACTAAGTTTACACCGGTGGATTTAAATCTTAAACACCAAGGTTACTACCAAATTTCAAGACCTACACTCTAGGTCTAACACAATTTATGTTTTAAAGTTATTTTTATTTCTTTGTATTTGAGTTTGTGTAAACCTAGAGTGATAAGTTGATTGAGTTGATGGTTAGCTTGGTGTTAAGGCTTAAATCCACTATTATAAATTTAGTTTACTAGGATTAGTTGAGGTGTCCCTTAGGCTGAGGTGGGAGAGTGCTATCGGTAAAAAGGTGGGATACTTCCGGGTGTGGAAGTGCCTTCGGTTTGAGAGCGGAGACTTTCTGGTGTAAAATCATCTTTGTAAGGAAAACGATATAATATAGTAAAGCTAGTTTGGAAATCCTAAGCGTGGCACTTAGGTAGTAGAGTACGCATTGGGGCCGAACCACTATAAATCATTATGTTAGCACTGATATATTATTTGTGTTAATTGCTTTATCAATAATCGCTTCCGCATTTAGTCGTTAAGTTGTGAATTGCCTAAGTAATCAAGTAGATGATTAAAACCGGAATTAGGCAAAAAGATTTAGATAACACACTATTCACCCCCCCTCTCTAGTGTGGCCATTTCACCCACAAACCAAACTCATAATTCAAAACCCGAACCAAAGATAGAAATCGACTGAAACTCAATGTAGAGTACAGATACACTATGTAGAGTACCGATACTCTACTGCCGATCAATTGACTGATCGATCGAAATGAGCCCAAAAAGCACAGTAGGGCTTCGGTCGCTCGCTCGATCGACCGACGATCGATTGGCCTGCGATCGGACGGCGGAAAATAGCTTTATTTCGAGCCATTGAGGGCTATTTTGGTTCTCTCTTCTTGGGGCTTATAAATAGCAGCGCTTGAGTGCCTTCCTTAATGATCTTCACCTACATTGAGCCATTTTTTATCACTTCTAAAGATTTTCTTGAGCCACCTCTTTGGAAATCCTAGTTTTGATCCCAACTCATTGATCTTGCCTTCATTTGGATTACCCCTCATTTGGATTCAATAAAAATATCTAAAAATCAAAATACTTAAGAATCAAAATCTAACTTTTGGGGTCTAGTACAAATTTTTGAAAAACAGAAATTTTATAATCTTCCGGGTCAAATATGAGTAGGCTAAAGGCTTCCAAAAAATCCTTAAAAATATCTCGTTATCTAGTTTTTACCTAAAGAACAATTATCGGGACTTTTGATGCCAAGAAAATATCTAGGTCATATAACCCTCCAAGGAGCTCCTTAGGCTTAGTGAATTTCAAGGCCGTTTTCGATTTTCCAATTTTTCATATTTTGGGGTCTGGGTTTGGTTTTTGGATTTCTTTGCATCATCATGAGGATTTACAACACATACTAGATACCCTACACCTAAACTCTAACATCCCGAAGAATTCGGAGAGTCGACGAGCGTCCTTATCAATTTCTCCGATTTTTTCAATATTTCTGAAAATATTTCTCCACGAAATCATTAGTTCCATGTTTGTTATCATCAAAATCGAGATTAAGACCAAGGCTGAAAACCTTAGTCCAACAAAAAGAATTGAAGACCACACTTGACACGAGCGGGGTAATGGCAGGGGACCGAGGTCATCACCTCGCCCGAATGCTCGTTTCGAAAGGCACACCCCTTTCAACACAAAGAAGGAAACAATCCTCTGAGACATCTACCACCTGAAACTCATCAAATACACTGCCACCGCGGGAAAAAAAAGTTGTCGCCTAACGCCGAACTGAGCAAGAAGTGTGCATACCATGATACTTATGGACACGCCACCGAGGATTGTGTAATGCTTGGAGACCAACTCGAAGAAAGAGAGGGGTTGGAGCAGAAGCCGCGACCCTCGAGGATGAAGTTGAACACCTCCCAACTCCCATAGGGAAAGCAGTTGAGCTAATGAGCCTCGAGGGGTCATCGACTACATTGCCGGCAGATTTGAAGGGGGCAGAGAGCCGAGCTGAGCCGGGAAGAGGTCTCTTCGGCCAGAAACTTCATCATTAAAAATGTCCTTGTCTACCAAGGAAGCTCGTTCGACAGCCTTTTATACTCCACTTTTGAAAAGATGCAATTAACAGGTGCCTCACCCGTACCGTGGAAGGGAGACCTGGTAGGCTTCTTGGGCAAGAAGGTTGATGTCCGCAGAGCCATATGATCCTAGGATGACCGTCCTTGAATACTCTGGGGGCTGTCGTATCCACTCCCCACTTGGCGTTAAAATTTCCTCTCTCGGAGACAAAAGTAGGCGTGTTGCACGCCAACCAGAAAGAAGATCGATGGTTCTACAATGAATGCCTCAAGCCAAAGGTGGCTGATCCGAAGAATGAACTGATTGGCCCACAAACGCTTTCGAAAATCAAAAACAAACAACTAGCTGAAGCCCCTGAACCAAGCTCGGGACGAGACATGCGAAAGCAACCTCAGTTCAACCTTTGAAAAGAAATCAAGCCATGATCAAATCATCATAGTAAAGGTTCAGAACAAGAGCACTCCTCCTGTATGCATAATTTCCTTATTAATCAATAAAATTCAATTTCCCGCATTTTTCTATGTCCTCGGGAGAATCTACGATTATCTCGCCGCCTTAAACGAGTATCCCGTTATTCGAAACTTGTTTGAGTCCTCATGTACGAGCTCAGATTTTTCGCTCCTAGAGCTGTTGCTTCTGGCTCCCAGAGGCCAGCACTTCATTCAATGACTAAAACTCGGACTTCACCAGTTTGGCTCACCGGCCTTAATGCATATTTTGGGCTCCTTGCGCCTAGAGGTGGCAATGGGTCATGCCTGGGCCGGCCCAGGCACGACTTGGCCACCACTTGAGCCGTGCCAAGCATGGCCCGACACCTCAAAGGGGAGGCCCAGCCCAGGCCTGAGCCCGCCCCTTCGGGCCTTGGTTGGGCTCGGGCCGGCCCAAAATATTAAAACTAAACATTATAAAGGTCAATGGTGAGACTCGAACCATCGACCTTTAGCTTCATTTATGGTGAACTAACCACCACACCAAGGCTCTTTATATGCATATATATAATATCACTGAGTAAAGTACCTACCGCTCATGCCCGGTATAGAATACTAGGCTAAACCTAGGTGCATACCAGGGTAGGCTTGGGTGGCGCCAAGCCTAGCCTGCGGGTGCAGGGGCAAGCCCGGGCCCGTGCCGAGCACGGCCCACGTGCCGAGCACGGCCCACGTGCCGAGCACGGCCCACGTGCCCAAGGGGTGAGCCCAGCCCGCCCCTTGGGCACATGCGGGCCGTGCCCGGCCCGGCCCGAAGAAGGTCAGGCACGGCTTAGAGTCGGGCCGGGCCCGTGCCGCCCACGGGCGGGCCCGACCCATTGCCACCTCTACTTACGCCCTCAATGACTCCAAGTATGCTTCTCGCGAGCTCAGTTTTCACCGAGTTTGGTCCTCGGCTCCAAATACTACTTTCGGCCGTAGAGCCCTTACTTAACTCCTCGCGTGCAATTCCGCCTTACACTCCTCAGCGAGCTCGGGCTAAACCCCCGAGTGCAGTCTCTGGCTATCACGCCACAACTTTCGGCATCAAAGCCCTTACTTAACTCCTCACGTGCGATTTCGCCTTATGATCCTCGGCGAGCTCGGCCTGAACCCCCGAGTGCAATCTCTGGTTATCATGCCACTACTTCCGGCTTCAGAGCTCTTACTTAACTCCTTGCGCACGGTTCTACCTTACGCTCCTCGACGAGCACGGGCTGAACCCCCGAGTGCAGTTTCTAGCTGTCACGCCACTACTTTCGGCCTCAGATTTACATAACTCCTCGCACGCGGTTTCGCCTTACGCTCCTTGGTGAGCTTGGGATGAACCCCCAAGTGCTGTCTCTGGCTATCACACCACTACTTTCGGCCTCAGAGCTCTTACTTAACAACTCGTGCGTGGTTCCGCCTTACGCTCCTCGGTGAGCTCGGCGTGAACCCCTTGAGTGTAGTCTCTGGCTATCATGCCACTACCTCCAGCCTTAGAGCCCTTACTTAACTCCTTGTGCACGGTTCCACCTTACGCTCCTCAACGAGCTCGGTCTGAATCCCCAAGTGCAGTCCTCGGCTATTGTGTCACTACTTTCGGCCTTAGATCCCTTACTTAACTCCTCGCGAGCGGTTCCGCTTTACGCTCATCGTCGAGCTCGGGCTGAACCCCTAAGTGCAGTCTTCGGCGATCATGCCGCTACTTCCGACCTTAGCGCCTGTACATAACCAGAATTCAACTCTCACCAAACCTAGCTTGCCAAGTTACAATGTCACTACCTCCAACCTCAGAACCCTTATACAACTCCCTGCATACAATCTCACCCTACGCTCCTCAGCGAGCTCAGTTGAGAACCACAAATACAAGCCACCACTCTAAAATATAGACACAAGAAATTACTACAAAGCAGCTTCAATGTCGCTACAGAAGGTTCAACCTCGAACAAGATTTGAGAAGGTTCAACCTCAAACAAGATTTCAGAAGGTTCAACCTCGAACAAAGATTTCAGATGGTTCAACCAAAGATTGCAGAGCAAAACTCTCCCCTTGTAGGGAACTGAGTGGAAAGAATCAAAACCACATAATCGACCAGAGTCTATAGCAAAACCAAAAAGAGCGTACGAAGGGACAATTGTGAAACCAGAAGAACCCATGAAGAGGCAATTGTCAAACAGGGCCCATGAAGGGGCAATTGTTAAACAAAAGAAGTGGATAATTTACACTAAAAAATTCTTAAAACTGGTACAAAGCGTCTATTAAGGAGAACCTGCTCTAGCCTTGGCGAACATCTCTCCCTAGAACAACATATTGAAAGAAATAGTGCACTTGAGCCAATCACATTTGATGTGTAGGGAACTATTTTTTTTGTTAATGAATAATATGAGGCAACTTTTCATCATATGCTGCATCTATATTTTGTATATATTAGATTGTGATAAACCCCATGAACCTAGGCAATTGATTTCAAGGCCATGATGAGATCATGCCAATGAGACTTGGAATTCAGATGCCCTTGTTCTAAATGTTCCCTGTCGTAGATTCACCAATTAGGGGATTGGTGATTCCGGATAGACTGGTGCACTTGGTACATGCCTTATAAGATAAGGGGTAGCTGATCTCATAGTTACCTATGAGCCATCATTTAATGTACAAGTGCAGGTGCTCATTAGGGAATGAGTTCGCTGAACGGACCTACACAAGGAACACAAAATTAAATTCTTACATAAGTGTCGATAGGATATTCCTCGGGTGATAGTAGGTGCAAGCAGTCCTTGGACCTGAGGTTTCCTTGTGAGTGTCGACCAATTGCTTTGGACTTATCCTTACATGGCCTTCAGTGTCATGTGTCGAATACTTCTGGGCATGGGAAAGCACCCATGGAGGTATGTGAGCAACCAATATATAATTAGTTACTCCTAGTAAGAGGAGATAATATCCTATGTGTCCCTACAAGTGTAGACTCAGGAATCTCTGGCCATAGTAGATATGAATGTCGAAAAAAGGTTTTCTGACATATCACTATTGAGATGATGACTTGGCAGGCAGAATATATATGAATCGGTATTAGGGTTTGACACTTTTTCCGTACCCTAGTCGTATTCGGGACATTATAACTAAGAGACTTATTAGTCTCATGGTAACTAATCACCGAAGGGCGTTTGATCCCTGTAGATTGAACCTCACATTATTCAGGTAGTCATGACATGTTGCTAGACGTCAATCTTGACTTGTGAGTAGAGTCTCTCACGACCACACTAAAGGGGTTTAGTGGTGGGTCGTAAGATTCGAATATAAGTCATTCTATCAGATCCAACTCTCCGTTATGCACAACTCACTACTGGCTTAGTGTGGGGCCCAATGGGTCACACATAACAGGCTAACCTCGTAAAGAACCTTATGAGATAAAGTCTGAATACTGTCCTATATGTCTATTAGCATGGACATGCTGCACCTCGATCATGGATCTCATTTACGAACATTATAGGAAAGTTGTTTCCTATAGGAACGAATGCGCGAGGAAGGAGTTCCTCGGTAACCCTAATTTATACGGATTGGCACATGATAATGTTTCATGTAGTTGATTAAATTTAATTATGAATTAAATATTTAATTAACTACTTGACCAAGAATATATTTAATTATGAATGTAATATAATTTGATTTTAAATCAAATATATATGGTGGAAAAATTAATTTCTAACCATGAGCCTAACCGATTAATTGGGAACTAATTTATTTGAATAAATCTTAATTAATAGGAATTTGATTTATGGAGATAAATCGTAAAATTAATAGATATATGATTTATGAGGATAAATCATAATACTTTTAATTAATAAGAAATTGAATTATTTAGATAAATCTCTTTCCTATTGTTTAGGGAATTGGTTTATTTAGATAATTGTCATTTTTGTTTATAGGCTCTTAATTTATGGAGATAAATTAAACTTTATATTTTTATTAGATTTAATTAATTTTGAATCAAATATGAAGCCATTAAATTATAGATTATTTTTGGAGGCAAATCCCGAAATTTTGAATTACAGGGAGAGAGTTTTTAGGGAGCCGGATCTACCTTTGTAGCCCCCCCCCCTCTCTATAAATAGTGGCCGAACACCCATTGGAGGGGTTGGTTAATTAGTTCTTCATCTTCTTGGAGAAGATCAAGGACTTAATTCTTTAGAGGCTTCTTGAAGAGAAAGACTCCAAAGAACTCCTCCTCCTCTCCATTGGTGGCCGGTCATCTACTTCCTCCTTCCTGGTCTTTTACGAAGCCAAATTGGATGTGTCTTCTACTTGGGTGTGCCGCCTACTTCATCCACTTGGAGGATTCTAAAAATGAACAATGGGTATTATTTGATCTACCTCATCGTTCCGTTGTTTTCTCATCTCCTCTTCCTCTCATTTTGGAGCATGGTTCTTGGTGGAAGGGTCGGCCTAGCTCTTGAGATTTCAGAGTTTGAGAAAGCGTCTCCGTTGTGCCACGACGAGTCCGGTTATTCATTGTCACTTTGTTGCAAGGTGTCTGGTGTGAACTATCATTGGAGGACGTGCGTGTGTGCGTCTTGATACGGGAGTAGGAGCTCCCTATCCAACCGCGGTATAAGGTATACCTTCCCCATTCTACTCGTAGATTCAATTCCTTAATTATTGCTAAAGTAGATCGCTGTTTTGGGATGTTTTGAATTTTTTAAATTGTTATTTCCACTATGTTTCTTATTCCCATTCCAATAGTGGTATTAAATTCACCTTTAGCAAAATTTCGGAATTTTTATTTTGCGTTTTGGTCATATTTACGAACCATTCGCTCCCTAAACGTCATGCTGCCTGGTTTTGGTTTTCGGGGGTTTTTGAGTCATTTTCTTGGTTCTACGATTCATATGATGAATCGAGGTGGAAGCCTACTATCCATATTGATTTTGGACAAAATTTAAACTAAAAAATACCGTGGGTTCATGGTTGAACAGCCCCGAGAATCGAAAAAAATTCAGCATGCATTATTTGGACTGTTTTGGGTGGAAACGTGATCGGATTTGCGCGATTTCGAATTCCATTTTTTTCCTTTCTTTTTCATATATGATGTGATGCATTAAAGGATGATTATGGATGAGCCCAATATGCATGTGACTATGTGTAAAACGTGGTTGTGATGATTGCTTATAAATTTATGAAATTTCAGCATTGTAATTTTTAAATAGAGCCTGCTTACCCCTGCCTTCCTCTTGAGAATTCTGATTGTAATTCACTTCTCCCTATCCTTAAACCTTTGCCCAAGGGTTGTTTGGGGTCTTCTTCTTTTAATTTTGTGAAATTAGAAGTTTAGGGGCGGATTCGCGACGAGCACGCTTGCTACCCCCGTTTTGGTGCTCGCGGAGAGGAGGTGTTCGGCGCCATGTTGATGACGACTAGAACCCTGAGAAGGCACTGATGGAACCGGCAACCTACAAGATGGTTTCAGGCAGCCCCTTGGCGAGACAGAGCTCCTTAGAAAACCTAGGATAATGGCCTTGATTCGCCCGGTGGCTCGGGTGGAACCTTTAGAACATCCATAATCATCCTTATTTACTTTATGCTTTTATTTATTGCTTTTGCTTCAATTGTTGATAGCTTGGATAATTATAATTGTATGAAGAAACCCTCCAATAATATTGAGTCCGAATGGCTAAGATATTAAGAATATCGACCACGCCTTCCATCATTATGAGGGACAAGTGTGTCTATTGTCACAACGGGTTTATTGTGCACACACAAGGCCTTTTATGCTAATAGACACGTTGCACCTCATATGGCACATATCCGATTTATGTCTCTGCTACCGGCATTAATGACGGGTCCGACTCAACTAGGGCTCCTTGGTTTGTTGTGCACACACAAGGCCTTGGTTGCCCTAGAGGCAAAAACATATGGAAGTCACATAGTGATTGGTAAAAGTTTACCTACCCGTGGACTTATTAGGGTTTGTCGTGTTACATGCAAGACCCGAGTAGGAGAAGTGAGGTTCAATTTTTCCCCTAAGGAAGTCTACCAATGAGGACTTCCCGCTTCCAAACCCGAGGGTATTATGGAACTGCGAAAATTAGTGGGAGACATGATTAATTTAAAAGACCTCATTGATCATGCATATAAAATGGTAGCTTATACTTGTCTTTCCTTTTGCTTGTAGCATATCATCGTCATCATGTCAAACACACTGTCATTACGTAGCATTCTTGATGCTAATAAACTCACTGGAACAAACTACATCGATTGGTTGCAAAATTTGAGGATTGTCCTCACCCAAGAGCGTCTCTCCTATATTCTTGATAACCGGCCTCCGGATACCCCTTCCCAAAGGGCTACTGAGGAAGTGAGGGCCACTTACACGAAGTGGAAAGATGATAGCATTACTGTTCAGTGCATTATGCTCGCCTCTATGTATGATGTGTTGCAGCGATAACATAAAAAGATGGATGTTAGGGCCATCCTCTCTCTCCTCAAGGAATTGTATGGTGAAGATAATCAGACTAGTAGGTTTGAGCTGTCAAAGTAACTGTTCTAGGCCAAGATGATGGCAGGGACCCCTATTGAAACCCATGTCCTCAAACTAATCGATTTGACCAAGAGGTTAGAGAAATTGGGGGTAAGTATTGATAAGGGGCGAAGTCAGGACTTAATACTCCAATCCCTCCCAGGGTCATTTTCACAGTTTATTATCAACTACCACATGAACAAGCTGGATGCCTCACTTCTTGAGCTCCTTAATATGCTGAAGACTGCTGAGTCCCACCTTTCGAAGGAAAAGGACAAAGTCTTGTTAATGGGTAGTGCCCCGAAAAAGGCGAAGAAGTGTTCTGTTAGGAACAAAGCGAAAAACAAAGCCGTGAAACCTAAGAAGGAAATCAAGAAAAAGGAAAAGACTACTTCTAAAGGCACTTGTTTTCATTGTGGTAAAAAAGGTCACTGGAAGCACAACTGCAAGGAGTACATTGCAAAAGTAAAGCAAAAGAGTGCTTTTGAAGCCCCCACTGCAGGTACGATTGTTATTGAAATAAATTTATCGTTACATAATTTTACTACATGGGTATTGGATACCAGTTGTGGTTCTCACATTTGTAACTCGTTGCAGGGGTTGAGAATAAGTAGAATGTTGAGCAAGGGCGACTACGACCTCCGGATAGGCAATGGAGCAAGAGTTGCAACTTTAGCCGTAGGATCCTATTGTTTATGTTTTCCTTCTAGCAAGACCATTGAATTAAATAATTGTTATTACGTTCCAGTTTTAATAAAGAATATTATTTCTGTTCCCTTGTTACTTGAACAAGGTTATGAAATATCTTTAAAGGACAATTGTTGCCACATATATCATTCTGATGAGTTATATGAAACTGGGTGCATTTCGAATGATTTAATGGTCTTAGATGTAACTGATAATATTTTTAATATTGAAACACACAAAAGAAAAAGAGATAATTTGAACCTCACCTATCCTTGGCATTTGAGATTCGGTCATATTAATGAGAATCAGATAAACAAGTTGTATAAAGATGGGTTATTTGACCCATTCGATTTTGAATCGATGTCAACTTGTGAATCCTGTCTCAAGCAAAAAATGACCAAGTCCCCCTTCACTGGACATAGTGAGAGGGCTGCTAAGTTGTTAGAGTTGGTTCACACATATGTGTGCGGACTGATGACAGCCCAAGCCAGAGGTGGGTATTCCTACTTCATCACGTTTACAGACGATGCATCGAGGTTTGAATATGTCTACTTGTTGAGACATAAGTCCCATGCTTTTGAAAGGTTCAAAGAGTATAGGGCTGAGATTGAGAAGCAAATAAGGAAAAGTATTAAAACCCTTCGATTAGATCGAGGTGGTGAGTACTTATCCACTGAGTTCCTAAGTTATCTCAAGGATAATGAAATTGTCTCCCAATGGACCCCTCCTAGCACACCACAGCATAATGGAGTGTCTGAAAGGAGGAATCACACATTGCTAAACATGATGTTGTCCATGCTTTGCTTTACTGATCTCTCGATTTCTTTTGAGGAAATGCATTAGAAACCGCTATCTACCTTCTTAATAAGGATCCCACAAAATCTATACACCATATGAGATATGGAGTGGTAAGAAACCAAGTCTAAGGCATCTCAAGATTTGGGGTTGTCCTGCGTATGTAAAAAAGTTGGAGTCAGATAAACTTTATGCTAAATCAACCATGTGCAGGTTTGTGGGATACCCTAAAAAGAGTTTAGGGTATTACTTCTACTCACCAACTGAATAAAAAACATTTGTCAGTAGGCATGCCACTTTCTAAGAAAAAGAGTTTATCGAGGAAAGTGAGTGTGGAAGAAATGTTGAACTTGATGAAGATCAACAATCATAGACCGAATCTCAACAACCGGTGGATAGTCCACAGCTTGAACCAGTCACAGAAACACTATCTCCCAACACTCTTCGTAGATCAGGGAGATTGTGTCGACAACCCGAGAGTTTCTTCCTAACCATTGAAAATGACCAGGAAGACATTGATCCGCAATCAGCAATCCTATGATCAAGCAATGAATGATGTTGATTACAAACAATGGCAAGAAGTAATGGAATCCGAAATGGACTCGATGTTCACCAACCAAGTTTGGACTTTGGTTGACTTACCTAAAGGAGTCACTCCTATAGGGTGTTAGTGGATCTTTAAAAGAAAGATCAGAGCAGACGACAAGGTAAAGTCCTATAAGGCCAGGCTGGTTGCAAAAGGTTTCACTTAAAGGCGAGGTGTTGACTATGATGAAACTATTTCTCTTGTAGCTATGCTCAAGCCCATTAGGATAATGCTAGCGATTACTGCATATCATGACTACGAGATATGGCAGATGGATGTCAAGGCTGCATTCCTCAATGGTGAACTTGAGGAAGAGGTCTATATGACCCAGCCAGAAGGATTCGTGTCTCCGGTAGGACTGGAGAAGGTATGCAAATTGTAAAGGTCCATTTATGGACTCAAGTAAGCCTCGAGGAGTTGAAACATCCGTTTTGATGATACAATCAAAGAGTTTGGCTTTATCAAAAATGTAGACGAACCTTTTGTCTACAAAAAGGTTAGTGGGAGTGTCGTTGTGTTTATTGTGCTGTATGTAGATGACATACTACTCATGGGGAATGATATTCCTCTGCTCCAGTCAGTGAAAGCATGGTTATCCAAAAACTTCTACATAAAAGACTTGAGAGAAGCATCCTATGTACTCGACATCAAGATCTATAGGGATAGGTGTAGAAGGATGCTTGGATTTGTTGGCCTAAGCTTTTCTACCTTGGTCTTAATCTCGGTTTTGATGATAACAAATATGGAACTAATATTTCATTGAGAAATCTTTCAAGTTCCAAGTCGGTTAGCTCACGACATCCCCGATCGGAGAAATCGGAGAAATCGACAAGGACGCTCGTTGACGCTCGAGATTTTTTGGGAAGTTAGAGTTTAGGTTTAGGGTGTCTAGAATGTAACTAATCCTCTTTATGATGCAAAGAACCCAAAAACCAAACTCGAATCCCAAAACATGAAAACCCGAAAACTGTCCTGAAATTCACTAAGCCTAGGGAGCTCCTTGAAGGGCTATATGACCTAGACATTTTCTTGACACAAAAAATGGTGGTAATTGTTCCTTGGGTAGAAATTAGATAACGAGGTATTTTTAAGGATTTTTTGGAAGCCTTTAGCCCACCCATATTTGAATCGGGAGATTAGAAAATTTTCGTTTTTCAAAAATTTGTACTAGACCCCAAAAACTAGATTTTGATTCTTAAGGATTTTGATTTTTTAGATATTTTTATTGAATCCAAATGGGGGTAATCCTTATATAACATTTATGTTTTAAAGTTATTAACTATTATATAAGTAGCCTTAGCAAAAAAGAAAACCAAACGAGCAGAAAAATAAAGCAAACCACTCTGCCTAGTCCAGGTTCGGTCGATCGAATGATGTTGAAAAATGGCAGTAGCTATTTCGGTCGACCGAATAGCGCCAAAAAATGGCAGTAGGCTACTTCGGTCGACCGGTCAAGGTAGAAAATCTTAGGCCAACAAAAGGCTCCAAAGAACTCCTCCTCCTCTCCATTGGTGGCCGGTCATCTACTTCCCCCTTCCTGGTCTTTTACAAAACCAAATTGGAGGTGTAGTCTACTTGGGTGTGCCGCCTACTTCACCCACTTGGATGATTCCGAGAAAGAACAGCGAGGTATTCTTTGATCTACCTCCTCGTTCCGTTATTTTCTCATCTCCTCTTCCTCTCATTTTGGAGCCCAGTTCTTGGTGGAAGGGTCAGGCTAGCTCTTGAGGTTTTGGGGTTTGAGAAAGCGTCTCTGTTGAGCCAAGACGAGTCCGGTTGTTCGATGCCATTTTGTTGCAAGGCGCCTAGTGTGCACTATCATTGGAGGACGTGCGTGTGTGCATCTTGATACGGGAATATGAGCTCCCTATCCAACCGCAGTATAAGGTATACCTTCCCCCTTCTACTCATAGATTGAATTCCTTAATTGTTTCTAAAGTAGATCGTTGTTTTGGGATGTTTTAAATTTTTTAAATTGCTATTTCCACTGCATTTCTTATTCCCATCCCAACACATCTCCCC
Organism: Canna indica; assembly: GCA_034359265.1. Taxonomy (NCBI): domain Eukaryota; kingdom Viridiplantae; phylum Streptophyta; class Magnoliopsida; order Zingiberales; family Cannaceae; genus Canna; species Canna indica. The sequence goes on along the minus strand of CP136890.1, from coordinate 59,959,715 downwards.
GTAGAGAAAAAGAACACTGACCTGGAGTCACGACCGAGGGTTCTCCTTTAACGGACCAATAAAAATCCTCTTCAGCATTAGGGTTTATCAGAATAATATCGTCCTTGACCTCCTTGAGGAAATCCATCCCAGAGAGATCAGCAAGACGGAAAAAGGAGCTTAGCTTCTTTCGTTGCCCTTTCAAAACCCTCCATGTATATAGCAAGAGCATGGTCCCGAATGCATTTCACCTCCTCTTCAAGGTTTTGCCTGGCCAGGTTGCACCTCCTAATCTCGACCCTAGCTTCCTCAGCTTCGGTCTTCAGACGAGAGTTTTCCACCACCGTCTCAGAAAGGTCGAAGTAGACCATCTCCAATTTTGCCTTGGTTTTGCCTTCCATCTCCGCTATCCGAGTCGTAGACTCAAAAACAGCAGCACTCAAACGGGCCTTCATCAGCCTTTGTCACCAAGGCTCTCTCCATCTCAACCATTTTAAGACCAAAGGCCTCAAGCTCTCAGGATTGCACCTCACACTCTCTCACCGAAGACTCTTTCAACTTACCCAGCAAAAGCTGAACGCGCTCCCATGGATCTATCTCTTCAGGAAAAACTGACTGGTTATTGGAGTGGTGACATAAGGCTGAACCTAGCCATCGAACTTTGATAGATGCACCGGCCACTTCCGAAAGAATGGGCTTATTCCCCTACGAATGGATGACCGCTTTAGAGAACAGGTTCTTCTCGGAATGCCTAGCTTTCTTCTGATGCCCCATTGGCAAACCAAGGAAGACCAGAGAGACCGAAGAAACTAATGAACCAGCTGCCTCCGCTCTCGCCCCAGAAACCCTTAGCTTCCGAGATCGTGAAGCCCTCATAGGCTTCATTAAGTCATCCACCAACGGACTCTTTCCCCTATCCCCTGAGGATTTTTCTCGGATTTCTGCCAAGTGGGCGCACATACTTGGTAACTTCAGCAGTCAAGACATCTCACTTGCAAAACAAAGAAGGGACCGGATAATTCAACCCAAGAAAACTCTAATGAAGACAAACCTAAAGCCAATATCGACGATATCAAAGCTAAATTCAAATACCAAGAAGACTTACCAACAAGAGCTAATGACGAAGGAAGAAAGGAACTGACCGAGGAAGGCACCAATAGAAGCCTACTGAGAATGAAAGCCAAAGAGCGCAAGGAAAACTCGCAAACAAGGAGGGAAAGAGTCATCTTATAGGCTCAACTTCTTCATCGGACCGCCCACAACGAAGTTGAAACTAAATCTTCACCGACCAGCTCAACGATCGATGGCTCTCTAGAAACCCCACATGGCACGAGCGGGCGCTTTTTTCGCTATGATGTCTTCCCCGAAAAATGAGGGGACAAGAGCCAATCAACAACCGCAACACAGGATGAGAATATACCGACATGCCAAACGTGGAAGTCGAGAGGGCATATTGATAACACGGCAAAAATATGCTGATTTGACTTGCTTCGAGAAGATACAAAGAGCCGATGCGTGCCAACTAAAGATGACATGAGGATACTCACCCTAGCCAGACTTCCACAATTGCTCGCGCCGCCGGTTATTTCAGCTCGGCCTCCTCAACCATTTATTTCAGCTCGATCTATCTTTACAGTTGGCCACCTCAGCATGGCCTCCCCGGTTACCTGTCTCAGTTTGGCCTTCATGCCCACTTGTTGGCCTAAGGTTTTCAACCTTGGTCTTAATCTCAGTTTTGATGATAACAAATATGGAACTAATATTTTCATGGAGAAATATTTTCAGGTTCCAAGTTGGTTGGTGCACGATGTCTGCGATCAAAAATATCAAAAAATTGATGAATCAAAAGGACTTGGTCGACGTGCTCGGACTCTTCAAGAAGAATAGAGGTTAGGTTTAAGGTGTCGAGAATAATTGTATTAATCCTCATTATGATGCAAATATCCCTAGGACATGGACCTAATTTATTACCAAGAGTTATCAAGTCATAAACAACATTCCAAATGAGATGTTATAACATTCTGGAATAGCCCAGAATATCTCGGAACATCCCGGATGGACATTTCGGAATAGCCTGAAACATCCCGAATGGACAATTCTAAATAGCCCGGAATAGCTCAGAACATTTCGGTTGTACATTTTGGAATAGCTCAGAACATTCCGGTTGTACATTCCAGAATAGCCCGTAAAGTACCAGTACTTTCCGAGTATTCCCAGAAGAATTTCCAAAATGCCCCCAACGGCTCTATTTTGAATTTCTACCCATTGAGCTTGTTAGAAACCGAGCTCCTACCCTTGGGATCTCTATATAAGCTCCCAAACTTGCCTTCTAAACTATCAAACACTTCATGAGACATCTTTTGACATCCAAGAGCCTTCATTGAGTCAATCTTTGTGCAAAACCCTAGCTTTGAGCTTCTACCTTCTTGATCGAGCCTTCAACCTTGAATTTCATCATCAAATTCATCAAGAGGAAACTAGCATCTTGTGTTGGAGTTAAGTAGTATTTTCTTGATTAATGCTCCATTATTGTCGTATTTTCTTGTTGTTTCTTGATTACTTGTGTTTGTAAGAAGGTGTGGGTAACACACCTTGGGTTATCACTTGTTTGTAACTTTATGGTTTCTTAGGTTTGAGGTAGAGGCACTCTTTAGTGTGAGAGATAAGGCATTGGTAGACCCTCATTAGAAGGAAAAGAAAGTTAATACAAGTGGTTGTGAAATCCTTGGTGGTGAGCCAAGGTAGTGGAGTAGACATTGGGGCTGAACCACTATAAATCAACTTGTTAGCGTTGTTTGATTTTGCGTGCTATCATTCACTTATCTTGCTTCCGCATTTAGAGTAAAATTTAAAGTGTGGATAGAATCTAGACTCACACTATTCACCCCCCCCTCTAGTGTACCTTAACACCTAACACCACTTGCTCCAGACTGATCCTAATAGCCAATCCTTCCCTATTCAACCTCCACGACCATCCACTTCAATACGGCTTCTATAGTCTCTCGTCTCAATTCCATCTTGGCTTTAGCAGCCACCTACCTAACCTCCACGGTCAATCGCTCAAAAACAATATCTAGGTCAGCCTCCCTGGCAACTCGGTGTAACTCAGTAAAGCACTCCAAAAACTCCTCAGAGACACCAAAAGAAAAAAGCTAACCTGACTCAAGAGCTCGACACATAGTCCTCCAGACTCCAACCGAGCTCAGGGGCTATGGACAGGGCAAAAACCATTGGGCCCGATCGGGTTAGATCCGGCAGCGCCCCACCATTCATTACAGGCCGAACCACACGGCTTCGCCCAACTGTACCCCTAAATAAGACCCGAGCCAGACTAAGCAGCTCTGCCCAGGGACCCCACATGACTACACAAGGATATCTACATCCTACCTTATTAGAAGAGATACGCTATTACAAGCCCGCCATATCTGGGGTCGACCTCGATCCATTCTAGGCAACCTCACCGTGATATTTTCGGGTGGCGTCAACGTCCCCACCTACAATAATTATAGACACGGTGCACCTCAGGTAACCCTAATTCCAATTTCCATTAGCTCCACCTTGGAGTCCCATGATTTGAGCATCAGAGTGTCTTTTGTAGGACCCCCTTCCCCCCCGCCACCACTGACGGTGTCGAACCAAACAAGGAGAGACACTGAACCGGACTAGAAGGCCCCAATTCTCAAGCAGGAACAAAAGTAAATGTAGAACATCTAAGAAGGAAATGATAGACTCTGATCATAGGCCGATGTTGATAAAATGCGAGAAGGAAATGCTTAAGGAAAAGAGGAGGGGAACCAGAAGCTTCATGCTTGAACATTTTTGGCTTGAATATGTTGGTTTGAAGGTTATAGTGAAATAGTTGTTGGTAAAATTGCCTATACTATAGGGGGATGAATAGTGTGTTTGCTAAACTTAAGACTAAATTTGGTTTTAATTATTTTCTTAAACTACTTAGGCAAAACACAATGTGAGTTAATTACGTGTGAAAGCAAATGGTAAGCAATATAAGTAAGCACAAATAATAGAGCAATGCAAGCACAATGATTTATAATGGTTCGGCCTCAATGTCTACTCCACTACCTAAGTACCCGCTTAGGATTTTCAAACTTAGCTTTACTAGATTATATTATTTCCCTTACAATGAGGACCTTTTATCCGAAGAGTCTCCGCTCTCAACCTAAGGCACTTCCACGCCCGAAAGTCTCCGCCTTCTTACCGAGAGCACTCTTCCACCTCAACCCTAAGGGACAACAATCACTAATCCTAGTAAACTAAGTACACCGTTGGATTTAAGCCTCAAACACAAAGGCTACCACCCAACTCAATTAACCTAGCAATTTAGGTTTACACAACCTGTAAATTAACAAATAAACCACAAAATAAAAAAGTAATAGAGAGCAAATAATAAGCAATACAAACTTAGCTCTCAAACTATAAATCCTAGCTCCTCTTAATGCCTTGAATCAAATGAGGTTTGAAGGCTATATTAAGGAATCTAGGCTCAAACTAGGGTTTCACCAAAGAAGTGGCTCAATCAAAGCTTGTGGGTGTCAAAAGATGTCTCATGAAGCATTAGAAGGTCATAGGAAGGCTTAGAAGGCTTTCTTATAGACAAAACATCAAGTGGAGGTCGGGCTCAACGAAAATAAATGGCTATTTTTTGAGTCGTTAGCCCGCCGATCGATCGTCGGTCGACCGCCCGAGCAACCGGTCATCGACCGCCAAGCTTCTATCGATTTTGAGCCTCTAGCGGTCGATCAATGGTCAGTTGACCGACCATCGACCGGACCATCGACCGAAACTGCTCTAAGGGCAGTTTCAGCGAGCTAGGTCTAGTCTCCCTAAGTCTTATATAACATTTCTTAACTTTAAGTTAATAACTTTAAAACATAAATATTATATAAGGATTACCCTCCATTTGGATTCAATAAAAATATCTAAAAAATCAAAATCCTTAAGAATCAAAATCTAATTTTTGGGGTCTAGTACAAATTTACGAAAACCAAAAATTTTATATCTCTCGGGTCAAATATGGGTACGTTAAAGGCTTCCAAAATTTCTTAAAATATGTCGTTAACTAGATTTTACCTAAGGAACGATTACCGGAACTTTTTGTACCAAGAAAATGTCTAGGTTATATAGCCCTCCAAGGAGCTCCCTAGGGTTAGTGAATTCCAATGCCATTTTTTATTTTCCGGTTTTTCATGTTTTGGGGTTCGGGTTTGGTTTTTGGGTTCTTATGCATCATCATGAGGATTTGCAACATGATCTAGACATCCTAGACCAAAACTTTAACTTTCCGAAGAATCCCGAGTGTCGACGAGCGTCCTTGCCGATTTCTCTGATTTCTCCATTTTTTTCGATCGCGGATGTCGTGCGCTAACCGACTTGGAACCTGAAAGTATTTCTCAATGAAACATTAGTTTCATGTTTGTTATCATCAAAATCGAGATTAAGACCAAGGTTGAATGTAATATCCTAAATATTTAATTTATTATTTTTTCGTTACGTGTGGTTGCCAGCCTAGCGGACTAGCTTGTGGTCGAGCTGAGTCGACTCATGGTCCAGAGCAAACTTGTGAGCTCGGGTAAGTAGGATATAAATTTTTGAATTTATGAAATTAGGCTTGAGTGGTTGAAATTATTTTAGTTGTTGTGGTGTGTGTATAATTATTAATTATGCTCATGTAGGTGCATTAATTAAATGCTTATGATTTAATTTTGTGTTTAATCAAGCCTAATTAATTTAATTAAGTCTATTGGGTTAGCGGGTTGGACTTGGCTTAAGTGGATGCGGATTTGGGCTTAAGTTAGAAGGGTTAGGGTTGAGGAGGAGATTTAAAACCCACTCCCCTAGGTTGTGGCTCCAATTTTTGGAGTCACCCAAGTTTTGAGAGAGTAGAGCCAGCCACCAGCCGGCTCCCCTCTTCCCCTTGGAGACACCGCCTGTGAAGCCAAGCCAGCCGAGCCACCCTCTTCTTCCTCTCTCTCTCTCTCTCCAAGCCGATGGCTTGGAGTGAGCCGCCGCCCTTGCTTCCTCTTCTTTGGGGTTGAGCCGCCGGATTTCAAAGCGAAAATCGGAGGCCGTCGATTGGATTCTCGTCTCCAATTCCTTCCTAAATTAGGTGAGTGGTTTTATCCCTCCTCTTCGGGTTTTCTTCGAATTTTCTTGAAGCCGCCTTGAAGACTTCAAGATCTTGACGATCCTTTTTATGTTCTTGAGACATTTCTTGATTTCCATGTCATGCTTAGATTTTAAATTTAGATATCATTTCATGGGGCATATGTTTAATGGAAGATCTATGATTTTCATGATTTAATCTTGAGAATCTTGGATGCAACCTCATCTTGGAGTTCTAGATGATCTTGATACTATAGATTAATTAATTTCCTTGATTCTTGATTAAGGAATTCTTGATATATATGCTAGTTTTTATTTATTAAAAATTATGAGATTGTATGCATGATTGACATGATAACATGAATCTTTGATGTTGGAAATTTAGGAATTTAATTCTGTAAAATTCGGATTTTTATTTCATGATGTGCTGAAAATTATAGCTTTTTTGAAATTTATATGTTGTTTGTTGAATCTAGGCTGATTCTTGTTTACTAGGCTGATTCTTGTTTACTCTGTTATTATGTGATTAGATCTTTGAATATAGTCGTGTAACCTATCGTTTCAACCAGAAAATATAGTTTGAAAACATAGGACACACTAATTGAGATGATCTAAATTTTAATTCTATAATTAAAATTGGGTTAAAGGGTGAGCATAATTTGTTATGAACCAACTTGTAAAGTATGTATGAAATAAAACCATATAGGTTCATGACAATACGGGTCTAAGAGATAGGGGTCGGGTTTGGAGTGTTGAGAAGCTTCACGATGAGGACACCCCTAGGACACCGTAGGTGAATCTTGACTTAGGTTTTGACGCATCATATCCTTGAGAATGGCGGAGCGGCTCAATTAGGAGTCGGATTACAAGCTTCGCCAGGGTGGTTGGGCACCAAATTCCCAACCTGCAGAACAAGTTTGGTGGGCCTTTCCCGATTGTTCTGGTTTAGCTTCGTGGGATAAGTTCGGAGGGCCTTTCTTGATTATCCCCGAGGTGATTATTAGAGGAATAAGTTCAGAGGGCCTACCTGATTACTCTTGCGATATCACGTCTCGTGGAGCAAGTTCGGAGGGCCTTTCCCGATTGCTCCCGAGGGTTTTATACTAGGATAAGTTCGAAGGGCCTTTTCTGATTATCCTAGTATGTGCCGTTGCCTACGGGCATGGGAGGCTTCGGCCTGAGGCACACCTTTTATGGTTAGATGCTTTGAGGCATGGTTGGCCACTTGGCCTACTGGCCTGATTAGCTCGTCACACCTTTGTGACTTGGCATTCATTAGAGATGAATTATATTTCTGTTATATCTGTGCTTTTATTTGTGAGGCTTGGTAAAACCGCTCGTTGAGTTCTTTGAACTCACCCGTTGTCGTTGATTCCTATTTTGCAGAGCCTGACCGGTGAGGTGGGTTGGATGTACTTGGCGCCGCTGGAGGGCAGAGGAATCGCAGGATCTTATAGTAGTCCTAGTTAGGGTTGTAGTCGAGTCTTTTGGTAGTAGTCATGCACTTGTATTAGCTTGTTTTGGAGTTGTAGTCTTGAGGGCATTTATGTCATTTATTTTAGGTTTTATTTTGTCTGAACTTTTGAACTGTTGAACTTTATCGTTATTCCACATTTTTCTTGAGCTATTAAATTAAACTTGGTATTGGTTAGCTTTTTCTTTAAAATAAAACTTGTTATTTCTTTCCGCTACATTATTTGATTTGACATGTGCATGGTTTAGGCTTCAGGGTATAGGCATATATACCCTGTCCGGTCACGTGACCCTGAGTTGGGGCGTGATAATGTTGGTATTAGAGCATGTGGTTCGGTCTGAATACGACCTAGAGTTGTCACCATATAGGGCATTGGTAGCATGTCATTATATTGTAGGGGTATGCTATGAGATCAATGGGCTAAGTCTGCACCTCGGCACGACTTGTGGTTTAGTTCGCAAAATATTGGGTGAATTCAATTGCTTAATCTTGAATTATTTCTTTTCTGGTGTTTTCAGATCAATGGAGGCCTTTGATGCCGCAAGGAGCGGTAGTGATAACAACTCCACTGAGCACCGAGGCTAGGGCCGGGGTCGAGGGAGACCACCGCAGGCCCGGGAGGAGGTGGGACCAGATCCCATGGTTGTGCAGCTATAGGCCCAAGTGGCAGAGCTGACAAAGGCACTCTGTAGAGAGAAGGAGCTGAGGCAGTAGCCATCGCCAGTACTAGCAGCACCCGTAGTGCTAGAGGTGGTTTAGCCAGTGGTACAAATGGTCAGAGCCCCTAAAGCACATTCCTATGCATATTTTGTTGCATTCAGGCCACCGGAGTATACAGAGACAGATCAGCGGGTGGAGGTCACCAACTTCTTGTGAGATTGTTATGAGTTATGCAGGGAGCTTGGTTGTTCTTCTGAGACGATTGCTCGACTGATCGGGTTGCAGTTGAGAGGACCGGCTAAGGATTGGCTCCATACTTGGAGAGATCGCCGAGCAGCAGATGCACCGTCCCCTACTTGGGAGGAGTTCAGAGCTGCTATGGTGGAGAAGTACCTATCGATGAGCGTCCGGGACAAGCGAGCGAAGGAGTTCAAGCTACTGCGTCAGACGGGTAGCATGTCAGTGACATACTACGAGATGGAGTTCACATGCCTCTCGAAGTACCATCCCACTTTGATAGCCACAGAGACAACCAGGGTCAAGAGGTTCGTTGAGGGATTGAGGCCGCAGATTGCCAGGTTGATCCATTACACGGAGGAGACTTCTTTTGCCCTGGTCGTTGACGAGGCGCTCTGGAAGGAGGCACTAGTACCGACAGACAGGCTTGATGGACCTCAGAAGAAGAAGTTTCAGCCCCAGCATTCAGGGGGTTGGCCAGCTCATTCTAAGGGTGCTCCCAGGGCAGCGGATCTGTCGTAGGGCGGAGGTCATAACATTTCCAGAGCTTCGGGACCGGGGAAGTCATCTGGAGGACCGCAACGGAGATCTGGGCCACCGTAGTGTAATCGATGTCACCGGAGGCACTGGGGGACTTGCTGGGGATGATCAGAGGGATGTTTAAGCTACGGGCAGATTGGGCATTACAAAAAAGATTACCCTGACAAGGGCAGTCAGTAGCCTAATCAGACCAGAGGAAAGGCATGGATGTCAGTGGGTTTTGTATCTCAGAGGGGTCAGACTCAGGGAGGAGGCCAGCGAGCAGGTGGTTTAGAGAGACTTGCTGCACGGGTGTTTGCTATGAACCAAGAGGGCGCTGAGGCATCCAGGGCAGTGGTGTCAGGTAATATTATGGTTGGGTCTTCTATTGCTTATGTCTTATTTGATCCGGGTGCTACGCACTCTTTTGTATCTGCCTTGTTTGCTGCTAAGTTGTCAGGGCTATCTTCTGTGCTTGAGTTGCCCCTTGTGGTATCTATACCCACGGGTGTTTCTGTGATGGAAGAGACAGTCTTTCGATGGTGCGAGGTTATCATTTGTGGGCATGTGCTAATGGCCGATTTGACACTCCTGCCAATATTAGAGCTTGATGTGATATTGGGCATGGACTGGTTGGCGGACCATTTTGCCTTAGTGGATTGCAGGGCTAAGACTGTGACCTTTAGTAAGCTTGGGATGACCCTGTTTACCTTCTAGGGTGAGGGAAGGGGGTGAGTTGTTGATGGTGATATTAGCTCTTAAGGCCCGGAAGTTACTTTTGGCGGGTGTCAGTCATTTTTGGCCTTTGTGTCAGTGGCAGAGGAAGGCGGAGGTGCGGCCAGAGACATAGGGGGATGCCCATAGTGTGTGGGTTCTCTGATGTGTTTTCGGAGGAGTTGCTAGGGTTACCTCCAGAGAGAGAGAGAGATCGAATTCTGTATCGATTTGCAGCCAGGGGTGAAGCCGATCTCCATTCCTCTGTATCGAATGACACTAGCTGAGTTGAGGGAGTTGAACCTGAGGTAGAGAAGAAGGCTTGAAGTGTTGAAGGACTATGACTGCACGATCATGTACCATCTAGGGAAGGCTAATGTGGTAGTTGATGCCTTGAGTAGGAAGTCTATGGGTAATCTAGCACATTTGGCAGTTAGGAGGAGGCCGTTGGCTCAAGAGTTGGCCCTATGTTTGGATGGAGGAGAAGTCTTGTCAGTGTCAGATTTTGGTGTGCTGGTGGCCCACTTGAGAGTGCAGTCGACGTTGGTTGACATGTTGCGGGCAGCGTAGGAGGAGGATGCCTTTTGTGCACTCACTAAGGACCTGACCAGGAGAGGAGATGCATATAATGGGTTCAGTGTGGACTCAGAGGGCATTTTGAGGTTTAAGAACCAGATTGTGGTACCCGATATGGTCGAGGTTCGCAGGCAGGTGCTCGAGATGTCTCATCGATCTACCTATACTATGCATCCGGGAGCCACGAAGATGTACTGAGATCTCAGGCAGAACTATTGGTGGAAAGGCATGAAAAGAGAAGTGGCCAAGTTCGTCTAAGTGCTTAGTGTGTCAGCAGGTAAAGGCTGAGCATTTGAAGTCGGCAGGGTTGCTCCAGAACTTAGGGGTACCGGAGTGAAAATGGGAGAAGATAACCATGGATTTCGTGACTGGATTGCCAAAGTCCGGGAAAGGCAATGATTTTATCTGGGTAGTAGTATGTGAGGATGACCTTTTCAGCTGAGCAGTATGTGAGGTTGTTTTTGGAATGAATCATCGCTTATCATGGAGTTCTAGTTATGATTATCTCAGATCGGGGCACTCAGTTCACGACTCGATTTTGGCAGTCCTTCTAGGAGGCGTTGGGCACTCAGGTTCGGTTCAGTACCGTATTTTATCCTTAGACAGATGGCCAGTCAAAGAGGACTATTCAGACGCTGGAGGATAAGCTAAGGGCATGTGTCATAGACCTGGAGGGCAGTTGGGAGAGGCACTTAACTCTGATTGAGTTTGCTTATAATAACAGCTACCACAGCAGCATTGGGATGGCCCCCTTTGAGGCGTTGTACGGGCGGAGATGTAGGTCGCCTGTAGGCTGGTTTGAGGCAAGAGATTCCCTTATGATGGGACTTGATCTGGTGGAAGAGGCCGTGGAAAAAGTGAAGCAAATCAGAGAGAGGTTGTTAGCAGCTCAGAGTCGTCAGAAAATGTATGCTGATAGAAAGGCCAGGGAGGTAGAATTTGTTGAATGGGACATGGTGTTCCTCAAGGTGTCCCCTATGAAAGGGGTGGTGAGGTTTGGTAAGAAAGGGAAGCTAAGCCCCAGGTTCATTGGGCTGTTTCCTATTCTCAAGCGCAGGGGAGACGTGGCCTATGAGTTGGCCCTACCTCTTAATATGGACCGAGTACATCCAGTGTTCCATGTGTCTATGCTGAAGAGTTATATTCGGGATGAGTCCCATGTGATCGAGCCTACCGCAGTGGAGGTGGATTCAGCAGTCTCTTATGAGGAGCAACCAGTTGAGGTGCTAGACCGATAGATCCGGAAGTTGAGGTCCAAGGAGATCCACTTGGTTAAAGTCAGATGGGAGCACCATTCCGGCCAGGAGGCTACTTGGGAGGTGGAGTAGGATATGAGGGAGCGTTATCCTTCATTGTTTGATGAAGCGGTGAGTTCTTATTTTTCTTTTCTGAAATTCGAGGATGAATTTTCTTTAAGGAGGGAGGATTGTAATATCCTAGATATTTAATTTATTATTTTTCTATTGCATGTGTTTGCCAGCCTAGCGGACTAGCTCGTGGTCGAGCTGAGTCGACCCATGGTTCGGAGCTAGCTAGCGAGCTCGGGTAAGTAGGATATAAATTTTTGAATTTATGAAATTAGGCTTGAGTGGTTAAAATTATTTTAGTTATTGTGGTGTGTGTATAATTATTAATTATGCTCATGTAGTGCATTAATTAAATGCTTCTGATTTAATTTTGTGTTTAATCAAGCCTAATTAATTTAATTAAGTATATCGGGTTAGCGGGTTGGACTTGGCTTAAGTGGATGTAGGTTTAGGCTTAAGTTAAAAGGGTTAGGGTTGATGAAGAGATATAAAATCCTCTCCCCTAGGTTGTGGCTCTAATTTTTGGAGCCACCCAAGTTTTGAGAGAGGAGAGACAGCCGCCAAGCCAGCAGCCAGCTCCCCTCTTCCCCTTGGAGCCGCCACCTATGAAGCCAAGCCAGCGGAACCAAGAAGCCTTCTCCTTTCTCCCATCTTCCTCTCTTCTTTCCTTTTGGAGCCAAGACAAGAGGAGCCAGCCGAGCCACCCTCTTCTTCCTCTCTCTCCCTCTCTCCAAGCCGGCGGCTTGGAGTGAGCCGCCGCCCTTGCTTCCTCATCTTTGGGGTTGAACCGCCGGATTTTGAATTCAAAATTGGAGGCCGTCGATTGGATTCTCGTCTCCAATCCCTTCCTCTTCGGGTTTTTTTTCGAATTTTCTTGAAGCCGCCTTGAAGACTTCATGATCTTGATGATCCTTTTTATATTCTTTAGACTTTTCTTGATTTTATGGGGCATATGTTTAATGGAAGATCTGTGATTTTCATTATTTAATCTTGTGAATCTTAGATGCAACCTCATCTTGGAGTTCTAGAAGATCTTGATGCTATAGATTAATTATTTTCCCTTATTCTTGATTAAGGAATTCTTGAAATATATGCTAGCTTTTATTTAGTAAAAATTATGAGATTGTATGCATGATTGGAATGATAACATGAATCTATAATGTTGGAAATTTAGGGATTTAATTCTGTAAAATTCGAATTTTGTATTTCATGATGTGCTGAAAATTTCAGCTTTTTTGAAATTTATATGTTGTTTGTTGAATCTGGGCTGATTCTTGTTTACTCTGTTATTATGTGATTAGATCTCTGAACATAGTCATGTAACCTATCATTTCGACCAGAAAATATAGTTTGGAAATATAGGACACACTTTGGAGACTAGATTTGGGTTGGACACGGCAGTTCTAGGCAGAACAGTACACTAAAACAAAACCCTAATTGAGATTATCTAAATTTTAATTCTATAATTAAAATTGGGTTAAATGGTGAGCATAATCTGTTATGAACCAACGTGTAAATTATGCATGAAATAAAACCATATAGGTTCATGACAATACGGGTCTAAGGGATAGGGATCGGGTTTGGAGTGTTGAGAAACTTCATGATGAGGACACCCCTAGGACACCGTAGGAGAATCTTGACTTAGGTCTTGACGCACCATATTCTTGAGAATGGCGGAGTGCCTCAATTAGGAGTTGGATTACGGGCTTCGCCCGGGTGGTTGGACACCAAATTTCCAACCTGCAGAACAAGTTCGGAGGGCCTTTCCCGATTATCCCCGAGGTGATTATTAGAGGAATAAGTTCGGAGGGCCTTTCCCGATTATTCCTCTGATGTTCTGAAAGAGTAAGTTCGGAGGGCCTGCCCGATTACTCTTGCGATATCACGTCTCGTGGAGCAAGTTTGGAGGGTCTTTCCCGATTGCTTCCGAGGGTTTTATACTAGGATAAGTTCGGAGGGCCTTTCCCGATTATCCTAGTATGTGTCGTTGCCTACGGGCATGGGAGGCTTCGGCCTGATGAACACCTTTGAGGGTTAGATGCTTTGAGGCATGGTTGGCCTACTGGCCTGATTAGCTCGTCACACCTTTGTGACTTGGTATTCATTAGAGATGAATTATGTTTCTGTTATATCTGTGCTTTTATTTGTGAGGGTTGGTAAAATCGCTCGTTGAGTTCTTTGAACTCACCCATTGTCGTTGATTTCTGTTTTGTAGAGTCTGACCGGTGAGGTGGGTTGGATGCACTTGGCGCCACTAGAGGGCAGAGGAGCCGCGGGATCTCATAGCAGTCTTAGTTAAGATCGTAGTCGAGTCTTTTGGTAGTAGTCATGCACTTGTATTAGATTATTTTGGAGTTGTAGCCCTGAGGGCATTTATGTCATTTATTTCAGGTTTTATTTTGTCTAAACTTTTGAACTGTTGAACTTAATCGTTATTCCGCATTTTTCTTGAGCTATTAAAATAAACTTGGTATTGGTTCATTTTTTCTTTAAAATAGAACTTGTTGTTTCTTTCTGCTACATTATTTGATTTGACATGTGCATGGTTTAGGCTTCGGGGTATAGGCACGTATACCCTGGCCGGTCACGTGACCCTAAGTTGGGGCGTGACATTGAAAACCTTAGGCCAACTATCATGCGCTAATCAACTTGGAATCTGAAAATATTTTTTCATGAATACATTAGTTCTATGTTTGTTATCATCAAAACCGAGATTAAGACCAAGGTTGAAAACCTTAGACCAACAATAATATTAGAGCAAAACTGAAAATGAGAATGTAAATATGATAGATAATTTGGAGAACATGAAAGAAGTGCTATGTAAATGGAATAGGCTGGTTGTAGGAAATCTTGAGAGAAATCTGGAAGACACTAACAAAAAGTTAAAGTTGTTGGAAATGAAAGAGGAGAATGGAAGCATTACTGAAGAGGAACTAGTGTACATGAGAAAACTTGGAAATAAATTGATGGCTTTAAATAGGCAGATAAAGATCAAATGGTGGTCAAAGGCAAAGAAGAATTGGTTTGATAAAGGAGATAAAGACACAAAGTATTTTCATAACTTGGTAAGAATAAGGAGGGAGAAGAATAAAATTGAGAAATTAGATATGGAGGGGGAATGTGTGACTGATGAAAATAATGGTCAAACACATGGCAAATTGGTATAAATAATTTTGGAAACGGGAGATTGAAAAAAGAGTAGATCTAAAAGAATTGACAAAACCAGTTAGAATGGAAGCGTCAACTGTTGAGAGGCAGGAATTGATTATTGAAAAGGAAATATGGGAGGCATCAAATGGTTTTGGTAGAGGTAAAAGCCCGAGGTTGGATGGCTATATTTTGGAATTTTATTTGCCCGACTGGGAGACCATCAAATGAAGATTATTGCTAAAGTTGGAGAAATTTCTATGTACTGCTAAACTGAAGAAAGGTTGAGGGATACATTGTTAGTAATGATTCCTTAGAATGATACTCCAAGGAAAGTAGTGGACTTTATACCTATAACATTATATAATAATGTGCTATACAAAATTTTGGCAAAAGCATTGTTGAATTGAATGAGATCTCTTCTTAACAAATTGATAGACTCAAACAATCTACCTTCATTCTAAGAGACAGATATAAGATAATGTTTTAGTAGTAGCTGAAGTGATTAAGTCATTTTACAATTCAAATGCAAGAATTCCATATATAATCTTGAAAATTGATCTTCAAAAGGCCTAGGATAGAGTGAGGTGGGAAGCCGTATATGAAATGATGAAATGTATGAGTTTCCCGATACATTTAGAAAATGGATAAAGGGTATGATAAAGGTATGAGTTTTTAATTCAAGTCGGGTTATTTGGATAATTCGGATCGGGTCTAATGTTTATAGGGGTTTATATATACCCTCAATCTAGGTCTGGAATATCCTAGATATTAATTCTAGTTGCCATTTATCGTGTGTGTTTGTCAACCTAGCGGGCTAGTTGAGGTCGAGCCGAGTCGACTCATGGTTCGGTGCGAGCTTGCGGGCTCGGGTAATCCGATCATACGCAACTCCGCTGATATTACAATCGGCCTTGATGTTTAAGAGCTGTGTCATTGCTGAAAACCTAGTGTATTTAGGACAATTCTCATACAAAGGTTCATCGGCAGCTTTCAACATCTCGTAAAATTCTGCAACTTCTTTATTCGGTAATTCAATCTCTACCGCAGCCCCTACTTCTGTGATATCAACCACTGTAGTATCTGGTGGGACTGATGTCTGAAGAACTGGCCGATCAACATTATCATTCAGGCGGAATTGACCCCCAAGACTATCAAGTATCATAGTTCTATAGGGATTACATTGACCGGATGAAGAAGCACTAGCAGAGGAAGATTCACCATATGTCTGAACGACAGGATTGCTCGACGTCCCGACTTCGCGTGACTCCCCGTGACAAGTCCATAGAAAATATCTTGGTGCAAATCCTTTGCTATATAGATGCAGAGTGACAGTCTCCCGATCCAAAAATCGTCCATTTGAACAAATGCGGCACGGACATCGGATTTGATCACCCATGCTAACGAAATTCCGATTCGAATAGGCGAAATTTAGGAAGTACGTTACGCCTAATCGAAACTCATTCGTTAAAGCTCCACGATCAAGACGTCGGTACATCCAACTTCGATCAGCCGACATGATTCTGTCAATCAATGACAATTTCTTTGGTTAATGTCTTTAGGTGAGATTGTCCTATTCCATTCGGGATTTATGTTATTCGTACTGCACTTACGTTTTTATTTTAACTGTTAACTAATTATTCTAAATTTCGACAGAATCTCCCTACAGTTCTCCGAATACGCATATCATCTGGGCGCGTATCGGAGAACAAGAGAGATGTTGCCGAATTTTAGAATAATTAGTTAACAGTTAAAATAAAAACGTAAGTGCAGTACAAATAACTATATTCCCTAATTGTCCAATCAGGGACAATTCAAGAATTGTACGTCGTATAAAAGATCATCTACTTCTTTTACACGAACATACAATTCCCGAACGGATCTAAGGTTTTGCTAAATCATATCCGATTCGTCGATGCGTACGTGAAACATATCAACTCGTCGGAGGATGATTATTTTCTAAATGTTTCGAGACAGTTCGAGTCCATATTGGACGATTTCGGCGCGCGTCCGAAGTGGACGATTCCGGCGCGAGTCCGAAGTGGACGATTCTGGCGCGAGTCCGAATTGGACGATTCCGGCGCGCGTCCGAAGTGGACGATTCCGGCGCGAGTCCGAATTGAACGATTCCGGCGCGCATCCGAAGTGGACGATTCCGGCGCGCGTCCGAAATTAATCTAAACCCTAATAATTAATCTAACAAATTAAACAATTAATTAACAATTATAAAATAATTAATTAATAATTATAAAATAATATAAAATATATATATAAATTATAAATTCCGGCGCCGGCGTACAGTGGCCGGACACACTGTCCGGCCACTGCAGAAGGTCCGGCGGCGGCCATTGGCCGACCGCCGCCGGCTGAAACCCTAGAAATAGGGTTTCGGTCGGGTGATTCTCGCCGGCCGCCGGGAAGAGACGGCCGGCCGGCGAGACATACCTGAACAAGTCGGCAGCTGTGGGAGGCGTCGTCGGCGTCGTCGGCGTCGGCAGGAGCGGCAGCGGCGGCGAGTGGCGTCGGCAGGAGCGGCGGCGGCAGCAGCGGGAGGAAGAAGGGTCGGGCGCGAGAGCGTGCCCTATATAAACTTATCAGCAACGGCTCACTCGCCCGTTAGAAAGCCGTTGCTGATAAGTTATCATCAGCAACGGCTCCCTTGTCCGTTAGAAAGCCGTTGCTGATATTTTAATTATCAGCAACGGCTCGCCTTTCCGTCCAAAAGCCGTTGCTGATAATTAAAATAATCCGCAACGGCTCTGGTTTCCGTTAGAACGCCGTTGCAGATACAGATATCTGCAACGGCTCGGGCGGCCGTAAGAATGCCGTTGCAAATAGCAACGGCTTGAGCGGCCGTTGCTGATAGCCGTTGCTGAAGACCAAGTTTCTAGTAGTGTAAGTAAGAATATAAAATATGCAATTCCTTTTCCGCAATGATGAATTTATTTAATTATCCTGTGCTTGAGTTACTTCATTATGTTGATATGCTATACATGTGATTTGTGTTTGTGGTAGCATGGGACTAGAATAGGATTAATCAAGTTAGTGGGTTCGGCTTGAGGCGAATGCGGGTTTGATAAACAATTTAGTGGAGTTAGGGTTGAGGAGGGAGTATAAAACCCCCTCCCCTTGGCTTACGGCTCCCTATTGGAGTTGCACAAGCCAATTGAAGAAGAGGAGCCGCCAGCCGCCCCTCTTCCTCATCCTTGGAGCCGCCACCATCCTCAAGAGCCAAGCCGTCGAGCCCTTCCCCTCTTCTTCCTCTTCTTCCTTTCCTTTGGAGCCGAGCCGAGAGGAGCCGCCTGAAGCCGAGCCAGCCTCTCTTTCCCTCTTTCCCTCTCTTCAAGCCAGCGGCTTGAAGTGAGCCGCCGCCCCCTTTTTCCCTTCTTGAGTCGAGCCGCTGATTCTTGAAGCCGAAGTCAAGGGCCGTTGTTTGGGATTTCTCCTCTCATCATCCTTCCTATTCGTGTGAGTGGTTTTACTCTCCTTTTTAGGTTTCTTCGAATTCTTGAAGTTGTTCTTTAAGGCTATGATGTTTTGATTTGTTTTCCATCGATCTCTCGAGTTTTCACCGTTCTTTTTGATTGCCGTGCTTGAGGAGGCCCTAAACCCTCCCCTATGGGGTTCGGCAGCCCTAGGAGGACCCTAGGGGTGCTCGGCCAAGGTGGAGACGAGGGTGCCCTCAAGGTGTTCGGTGAAATGCCTAAGTGAGAGTTTTTGTTGTTCTTGAGATCCATGCCTTAAATTGCTTATTAAATTAAGTTCCTTTATGTTCAAGCATGCCTTGTAATTAATCTGTGATTTTTGGAGAGAACTCATGTTTTTCAATATTTAGATTTTGATGTTGATGCCATGAGGGTTCTTGGGATGGGTTCTTGAACATGATGATTGATTCTTGTTTAGGATATTGTTGATGCTTGTTAATCTTGTTTAATAAGTATGAAATTTGAAAGATTTACTCTTAAGATTATTATTCTATTTTGATAATAGTTAAGGGTATAATTTTTGTAAATTTCGGATTTATTTTCATGTTATGCTGAAAATTTAATGTTGCTGGAATTTCATGCTGAGATGATGAATCTGTGCTATTTTTGAAATGCTTGTTGTGGTGTTTGTAATTTATTGAACATAGTTGTGTAATCCATTGTTTCGACCTGAAAATATAGTTTGGAAACATAAAACACACTCTCGAAACCAGATTCGGGTTAGATACATCAGTATCGGGTATGACAGTAAGCTATAACAAAACCCTAAAACAAAACCCTAATATTGGTGATCTAAATTTTAATTGCATAATTAAAATTGAGCAAGGGATCAGCATAATCTGTTATGAACCAACAAATAATGTTATGCATGAAATAAAACCTCACGGGTTTATGACAATACGGGTCTAGGAGTTGGGGTCGGGTATTGGAGTGTTGAGACGCTTTCCAATAAGGTTGACACCCCTAATACACCGTAGGAGAGATATGACTTAGGTCATGTTGCGTCATACCTTTATGAATGACGGAGAGGCTCGTTGAGGAGCCGGATTGTGGGCTAGGCCTGGAAGGTTGGATGGTTAATTCCTAACCTGTGAAACAAGTTCTAATGGGAAAATCCCGATTGTTCCGGTTTGGCCTCATGAATTAAGTTCGGAGAGCCTACCCGATTATTCCCGAGGTGCTTCTAAGGAATAAGTTCGGAGGGCTTACCCGATTATTCATGTGATATCTTAAAGCGGCAAGTTCGAATGGGCGATTCTCGATTGTTCCTTCGTGTTTCGTGGAGCAAGTTCGGATGGACCAATCTCAATTGCTCCCGAGTTTCTTTATATTAGGATAAATTCAGAGGGCCTTTTTGATTATCCTAGTATGTTTTATTGCCTTAGGGCATGGTAGGCTTAGGCCTGTTGATCTTCACCGTTTGGGTGTTGGATGCCTTCGAGCAAGTGGTGGCCAGATGGCCTGTTAGCTGATCTCTCCCTTGTGACCTTTTCCTGCTTGAGTCAGGAGTTTTGCTTTATGCATCATACCTGTGTTTGGTTTTTTTCGTGAGGGTTGGTAGAATCGCTCATTGAGTTATTTTGAACTCACATGTTGTCATTGTTTTGTTTTGCAGAGCCTGACCGGTGAGGTGGGCTGGAGCACTTGACGCGGTTGGAGGGCAGAGGAGCTACATTGATCTCATAGCATCCTAGTTAGGGGGCGTAGTCGAGTTTTGGTAGTTAGTCATGCACTTATGTTTCAGTGTTTTGGAGTTGTAGTCCCTTGGGGACATTTATGTCGTTATTTCAGATTTCATTGTAATTGATCAGTTGAACTTGATTTGTTATTTCCTCACTTTATATTTTTGCTAAACTTACTTATAATGAATTCTGGCTTAGTTTTTCATTTGAAATAAAACTTGTTTATTTCTTTTCGCTATGTTTTATTATTGAGTTGTCATGTGCATGGTTTAGGCTGCGGGGTATAGGCACGTATACCCTAGCCAGTCACGTGACCCTGAGTTGGATTGTGACAATGTGGTATCAGAGCATGTGGTTCGGTCTTACTACGACCTAGAGTTGTCACTGTATAGGGCATTGCTAGCGTGTCATTATACAGTAGGGGTATGTTATGAGATCAATGGGCTAAGTCTGCACCTCAGCACGACTTGTGGTTTAGTTACTTAACGACTTATGGTGAATTAAATTGTCTTATTTTGATATTTTCTTTCTGGTGATTTCATATTAATGGCGACCTTTTAGTACCGTATAGAGCGGTAGTGGCAGTAACTCCACGTGGGGCCAAGGCCGAGGCCACAGTGTAGGCTGATGGCGGGGGCGGGGTCGTATAAGTAGATGACCAGTTGAAGAGGAACTGAGACAGTCCCAGGGTAGCACAGCTTGAGGCCGTGAATGGCCGTATGCTAGAGAGTGCACCATTTTTGGGGGCTACCTTTGTATCGGTGACTGGTTTAGAGATCCTTGCAATGTTTGCTTAGTATATTGAATGATTCATTGGGTCTCGTCATATAGTTAAATATTTATGATGCAGTTTGGTTAGGGCGGCCCTAGGGATCCTAGAGGGCTGGTTGATAGAGATCTACATAAGGGATCTGTAGGGATTGGCTGATGGTAAATTTCCCCTATAGCCGAAATTTTGGATTGATTGGAGGATCTTTCCCCTAGATTTTAGGAAATATGAATTATGGGTGTAGAGCGACCTTATGCTTAAGGGCCATGATTATGTACGACCAGAGTTGACCAGGACCCAGAGCAGTTTCGCTCTGAGGCATGTTTTGGGTGCGGACAAGTTGGGCACTTCAGGAAGGATTATCCTGGCAGAGGTAGTCAGCAGCTTGGTCAAACCAGAGAGAAGACACCGATGTCAGTGGGTTCCGTAGCTCTGAGGGGTCAGACTCGAGGAGGCGGACAATGAACTGGCTGGTGGTTCAGAGAGGCCCGCTGCACGGGTATTTGCTATGAACCAAGAGGGCACTGAGGCGTCCAAGGCAGTGGTGTCAGGTAACCTTGTTGTAGGCTCTGTTATTGCCTATGTCTTGTTCGATCCGAGTGCTACGCGCTCTTTTGTATCTGCTTTGTTTATTGCTATGTTGGCAGGGGAATTGTCTGTGCTTGATTTGCCTCTTGTGGTGTCTACGCCTACGGGCGTTTCTGTGATGGGAGAGATAGTCTTTCGGGGCTGCGAGGTTGTCATTTATGGGCACGTATTGATAGCCGAATTGACACTCCTGCCGATGTTAGAGCTTGATGTAATTTTGGGCATGGACTGATTGGTGGACCATTTCGCCTCAGTGGATTGCAGGGCTAAGACTATGACCTTCAGTAAGCCCGGATTGCCCCAATTTACCTTCTAGGGTGAGAGAATGGGAGATTCGTTGACGACAATTTTAGCTCTCTTGGCTCGAAAACTACTTCTGGGTGGATGTCAGCCCTTCTTGTTTGGTGAAATGGCTACACTAGAGGGGGGATGAATAGTATGTTTACTAAATAATTAGCCTAAATCCGATTTTAATCGTTTTCTTAAGCTACTTATGCAATTTACGATTGAATGATTAAATGCAGAAGCGATAAATAATAAAGCATAATACAACCAATAAATCAAGGCAAACACAATGATTTATAGTGGTTCGGCCCCAATGCCTACTCCACTACCTAAGCACCCCGATTAGGATTTCCAAACTAAGTTTACTAGATTAAATTGATTCCCTTACACAGAGGACTTTGACTCAAAGAGTCTCACTCTCAATCTAAGGCACTTCCATACCTGAAAGTCTCCTTCTTCTTACCGAGAGCACTCTTCCACCTCAACCCTAAGGGACAACTCAACTAATCCTAGTAAACTACGTTTACACAAGTGGCTTTACACCTTCTATACCAAGGTAACCACTTACATACAAGACCTAACACAAGGTCTTCTACAAACTCAAATACAAAGAAGTAAACAAGAAAATATAAAGTAATGGAGCAAAAATTACAACAATACAAATACTTAGCTCCAACACAATGAATCCTAGCTCCTCTTGATGCCTTGATGGTGAATCAAATCAAGCTTGAAGGCAAACTAAAGGGTTGAAAGATCAAACTAGGATTTCTCTAAAAATGGCTCAATGAAAGCTTTGAATTGATCAATGATGGCTCAATGAAGGTTAAGAGTGATCAAAAATTCTTTAAGGAAGGCTGGGTTTGGTTATTTATTGAGCCAAGAAGAAATGGAATTAAATGGGCAGCTCAAAGGGCGGAAAACTAGCCGTTTCCGCCGATCGATCGCATGTCGGTCAATCGTCGATTGATCGACAGATCGACCGCTCGAGCGATTGCTGGCTCAATCTCTCTGTGCAGTCGATCGACGGGTCGACCTCCAGACGTGATTCTTCTTCTCTGCAATCTGGTCGACCGATGAGCCTTCTGCCAATTTTTGGCACCGATCGGTCGATCGATCGATCGATCGACCGAAGTAGCCTACTGCCATTTTTTGGCGCTATTCGGCCGACCGATCGGTCGACCGAAATGGCTACTGCCATTTTTCAACATCATTCCGTCGACCGAACCTGGACTAGGCAGAGTGGTTTGCTTTGTTTTTCTACTCGTTTGGGTTTCATTTTCGCTAAGCCTACTTATATAATATTTATTAACTTTAAGTTAATTACTTTAAAACATAAATGTTATATAAGAATTATCCTCTATTTGGATTCAATAAAAATATCTAAAAAATTAAAATCATTAAGAATCAAAATCTAGTTTTTGGGGTCTAGTACAAATTTTTCGAAAATGGAACTTTTCTAATTTTTTGGGTCAAATAAGGGTAGGCTAAAGGCTTCCAAAAATTCCTAAAAAAAACTTCGTTTCCTAATTTTAACCCAAGGAACAATTATCGTCATTTTTTATGTTAAGAAACTATCTAGATCATATAGCCCTCCAAGGAGCTCCCTAGGCTTAGTGAATTCAAGGCGGTTTTTGGGTTTTCATATTTTGGGGTTCAGGTTTGGTTTTAGGGTTCTCATGCATCATCATGAGGATTTACAATGTAAACTAGACACCCTAAACCTAGACTCAAACTTCCCGAATGATTCGAGCGCGTCGACCAACGTCCTTCCGATTTCTCCGATTTTTCCGATCACGGACATTGTGCGCTAATCGATATGGAACCTGAAAGATTTCTCAAGGAAACATTAGTTCCATGTTTGTTATCATCAAAACCGAGATTAAGACTAAGGTTGAAAACCTTAAGCCAACACTTCTTAGCCTTTGTGTCTGTGGTAGAGGGTGACGGAGGTGTGGCTAGGACATTGGGGGGACGCATGTGGTATGCGGGTTCTCTGATGTGTTCCCAAAGGAGTTGTCAGGGTTGCTTCCAGAGAGGGAGATCGAGTTCTGTATTGATTTGCAGCATGGGGTGAAGCCGGTCTCCATTCCATCGTACCGGATGGCACCAACTGAGTTGAGGGAGTTGAAGTCCCAATTGCACGAGCTGCTTGAGTTAGGCTTCATTCGCCCGTGTTTCGCCTTGGGGTGCTCCAGTGCTCTTTGTGAAAAAAAACATGGGTCCATGCGGATGTGCATTGATTACCCGCTGCCCAGGATTGATGATTTATTTGATCAGCTTCAGGGAGCTCAGTGGTTTTCCAAGATTGACTTGCGGTCAGGGTACCATCAATTGAGGATTCAGGACAGTGACGTCCCTAAGACTGCTTTCAGGTCAAGGTATGGTCACTTTGAGTTCCTGGTGATGTCCTTCGGACTGACTAATGCACCTGCAGCATTTATGGACCTCATAATCGAGTGTTCAGGGAATACTTGGATAAATTTGTGATAGTGTTCATTGATGATATCTTGATATATTCCAGAAGCAGAGAAGAGCATGTTGAGCACTTTGCAGATGGTTCTAGAGACTCTTCGGTAGCACCACTTGTATGTCAAATTCTCCAAGTGCAAGTTATAGCTGGAGAGTGTGGGGTTCCTTGGCCATGTGGTGTCTAGGGAAGGAGTAAGGGTGGGCCCCGCAATGATAGATACAGTTCAGAATTGGAAGAGGTCGACTAATGTCACTAGGATCCGCAGTTTCCTGGGGTTGGCAGGCTATTACAAAAAATTTATGGAGAATTTCTTCAGGATCGCAGCGCCATTGACTCGCCTAACTTAGAAGAAGGTCAAGTTTGAATAGGATAGTAAGTGCGAGGAGAGCTTTTTGAAGCTCAAGGACCGCTTGACGACGGCACCAGTTCTGGCGGTACCCTTGGGCTCGGGAGGATTTGTTGTTTACTATGATGCCTCCCGGGTCAACTTGGGTTGTGTGTTGATGCAGAATGGCAGAGTAATAGCTTATGCCTCCAAGCAGTTGAAGGTTCACGAGAAGAATTACCTAACTCATAATTTTGAGCTGGCAGCAGTGGTCTTCGCATTGAAGCTGTGGCATTACTACCTTTATGGCGAGCTTGTGAGATATACAATGATAATAAGAGCCTCCAGTAATTGCTCACCCAGAAGGAGTTGAACCTGAGGTAGAAAAGATGGCTTGAGCTTTTGAAGGACTATGACTGCACGATCATGTACTATTCGGGGAAGGCTAATGTGGCGGCTGATGCTTTGAGCAGAAAATCTAAGGGCAGTCTGGTGCATTTGGCAGTCAGGAGGAGGCCGTTGGTCAGGATTTGGCCATGTGTTTGGATGACGGGGCAGTCTTGTCAGTGTCAGCTTCTGGTGCGCTGGTGGCTCACCTGAGGGTGCAGTCCACGTTAATTGATATGTTGCGAGTAGCACAGGAGGAGGATGCTTTTTGTTCTCTCACTAAGGATCTGGCCATGAGAGGTGATGCCGATAATGAGTTCAGTGTTGACTCGGAGGGCGTTTTGAGGTTTAAGAGCCGAATAGTGGTGCCAGATATGGTCGAGGTTCGCAGGCAGGTGCTAGAGATGGCTCATCAGTCCACATACACTATGCACCCAGGAGCCACGAAGATGTACCGTGACCTAAGGCAGAATTATTGGTGGAAAGACATGAAAAGAGAAGTGGCCGAGTTCGTATCTAAGTGTCTGGTGTGTCAGCAGGTTAAGGCTGAGCATTTGAAGTACTAGAGTGGAAATGGGACAAGATAATCATGGATTTTATTGCAGGGTTGCCAAAGTCTGGGAAGGGCAATAATTCCATCTGGGTAGTGGTGTATTGCCTAACCAAGACGTCGCATTTTGTACCAGTCAGGATGACTTTTTCAGCCGAGCAGTATGCGAGGTTGTTCTTGGATCGGATCGTCGGTTACCATGGTGTTCCTGTTATGATCATCTCAGATCGGGGTACTCAGTTCACAGCTCGATGCTGGCAGTCCTTCCAGGAGGCATTTGGGACTCAGGTTCGGTTCAACACTGCATTTCACCCTCAGACAGATGGTCAGTCGGAGCGGACCATTCAGATGTTGGAGGATATGTTGAGAGCTTGTGTTCTAGATTTGGAGGGTAGTTTGGAGAGACACTTACCCCTGATTGAGTTTGCCTACAATAATAGTTATCACAGCAGCATCAGGATGGCCCCATTTGAGGCATTGTATGGGCGGAGATGCAGGTCGCCCGTAGGCTGGTTTGAGGCAGGGGATTCCCTTATGATGGGACCTGACCTAGTGGAGGAGGCAGTAGAAAATGTGAAGCTAATCAAAGAGAGGCTGTTGGCAGCTCAGAGTCGCCAAAAGATGTATGCCGATGGAAAGGCCAGGAAGGTAGAGTTTGCTGAGGGGGACATGGTGTTCCTCAAGGTGTCCCCTATGAAAAGGGTGGTGAGATTTGATAATAAAGGAAAGTTAAGCCCTAGGTTCATTAGGTCATTTCATATTCTCAGGTGTAGGAGAGCTGTAGCCTATGAGTTGGCCTTACCTCCTAGTATGGACCGAGTGCATTTAGTGTTCCATGTATCTATGCTGAATAAGTACATTCGGGATGAGTCCCATGTGATTGAGCCTACCGCAGTGGAGGTGGATTCAGCAGTTTCCTATGAGGAGCGACCAGTTGTGGTGCTAGACTGTCAGATCAAAAAATTGAGGTCCAAGGAGATTCCCTTGGTTAAGGTCAGGTGGGAGCACTATTTCGGGCAGGAGGCCACCTGGGAGGTGGAGTAGGATATGAGGGAGCGATATCCTTCATTGTTCGATGACTTGGTGAGTCAGTAGTTTCTTTTTCTAAAATTCGAGGACGAATTTTCTTTAAGGAGGGAGGATTATAATATCCTAGACATTAATTTTAGTTGTCATTTATTTTGTGTGTTTGTCAGCCTAGTGGGCTAGTTGAGGTCGAGCCGAGTCGACTCATGGTTTGGTGGGAGCTTGCGGGCTCGGGTAAGTAAGAATGTGAAATATGCAATTTCTTTTCCGCAATGATGAATTTATTTAATTATCCTATTGTGTGTGTTTGAGTTACTTCATTATGTTGATGTGCTATGCATGTGGTTTGTGTTTGTGATAGCATGGGATTAGAATAGGATTAATTAAGTTAGCGGGTTCGGGTTCAGCTTGAGGCGGATGCGGGTTTGGTAAAGAGTTTAATGGAGTTAGGGTTGAAGAGGGAGTATAAAACCCCATCCCCTTGCCTTGCGGCTCCCTATAGGAGCCGCACAAGCCAATTGAAGAAGAGGAGCTACCAGCCAGCCGCCCCTCTTCCTCATCCTTGGAGCCGCCGCCGCCCTAAAGAGACGAGCCGCCGAGCCCTTCCGCTCTTCTTTCTCTTATTCCTTTCCTTTGGAGCCGAGCCGAGAGGAGCCGCCTAAAGCCAAGCCAGCCTCTCTCCCTCTTTCTCTCTCTTCAAGCCGCCGCCCCCATTTTTCCCTTCTTGAGTTGAGCTGCCGATTCTTGAAGTCGAAGTCGAAGGGCGTTGTCCAAAATTTCTCCTCTCATCATCCTTCCTATTCGTGTGAGTGGTTTTATCCTCCTTCTTTTCGGGTTTCTTCGAATTCTTGAAGTTGTTCTTGAAGGCTATGATGTTTTGATTTGTTTTCCGTCGATCTCTCGATTTTTCACCATTTTTTTTATTGCCATGCTTGAGGAGGCCCTAAACCCTCCCCTATGGGGTTCGGCAGCCCTAGGAGGAACCTAGGGGTGCTCGGTCAAGGTGGAGACGATGGTGCCCTTAAGGTGTTCTGTGAAATGCCTAAGTGAGAGTTTTTGTTGTTCTTGAGATCCATGCCTTAAACTTCTTATTAAATTAAGTTCTTTATGTTCAAGCATGTCTTGTAATTAATCTGTGAGTTTTGAAGAGAACTCATGTTTTTCAATATTTAGATTTTGATGTTCATGCCATGAGGGTTCTTGGGATGGGTTCTTGAACATGATGATTAATTCTTGTTTAGGATATTGTTGATGCTTGTTAACCTTGTTTAATAAGTATAAAATTTGAGAGATTTACTCTTAAGATTATTATTCTGTTTTGATAATAATTAAGGGTATAATTTTTGTGAATTTCAGATTTATTTTCATGCTATGCTGAAAATTTAATGTTGCTGGAATTTCATGCTGAGATGATGAATCTGTGCCGTTTTTGAAATGTTTGTTGTGGTGTTTGTAATTTGCTGAACATAATTGTGTAACCTATCGTTTCGACCATAAAATATAGTTTGGGAACATAGAACACATTCTAGAAACCAGATTCGGGTTAGATACATTAGTATCGAGCACAACAGTAAACTATAATAAAACCCTAAGACAAAACCCTAATATTGATGATCTAAATTTTAATTGCATAATTAAAATTGAGCAAGGGGTTAACATAATTTGTTATGAACCAACAAATAAAGTTATGCATGAAATAAAATCTCATTGGTTTATGATATTACGGGTCTAGGAGTTGGGGTCGGGTATTGGAGTGTTGAGACGCTTCCCAATAAGGTTGACACCCCTAAGACACCGTAGGAGAGATTTGACTTAGGTCATATTGCGCCATACCTTTATGAATGGTGGAGAGGCTCGTTGAGGAGCCGAATTGCGGGCTAGGCCTGAAAGGTTGGATGGCTAATTCCCAACCTGTGGAACAAGTTCAGATGGGCAAATCCCGATTGTTTCGGTTTGGCCTCGTGTAATAAGTTCGGAGGGCCTATCCGATTATTCCTGTGATATCTTAAAGGGGCAAGTTCGGATGGACGATTTTTGATTATTCATTCGCGTCTCGTGGAGCAAGTTCGGATGAGCCAATCCCGATTGCTCCCGAGTTTCTTTATATTAGGATAAGTTCGGAAGGTCTTCCCGATTATCCTAGTATGTTTTGTTGTATTAGGGCAGGGTAGGCTTAGGCTTGTTGACCTTTACCGTTTGGGTGTTGGATGCCTTCGGATAGGTGGTGGCCAGATGACATGTTAGCTGGTCATTCCCTTGTGATATTTTTTTGCTTGAGTCAGGAGTTTTGCTTTATGCATAATATCTGTGTTTGGTTTTTTTCGTGGTGGTTGGTACAATCGCTCACTGAGTTCTTTTGAACTCATCCGTTGTCGTTGTTTTATTTTACAGAGCCTGACCGGTGAGGTGGGCTAGAGCACTTGACATGACTGGAGGGCAGAGGAGCTACATTGATCTTATAGCAGTCATAATTAGGGGTCGTAGTCGAGTTTTGGTAGTTAGTCATGCACTTATGTTTGAGTGTTTTGGAGTTGTAGTCCATTGGGGACATTTATATCGTTATTTCAGATTTCATTATAATTGATTAGTTGAACCTTATTTGTTATTTTCGCATTTTATATTTTTGCTAAGCTTACTTATAATGAATTCTGGTTTGATTTTCCATTTGAAATAAAATTTGTTAATTTTTTCCGCTATGTTTTATTGTTGAGTTGTCATGTGCATGGTTTAGGCTATATGGTATAAGCATACCTTGGCCGGTCACGTGATCCTGAGTTGGGTCGTGACAAGGTCAGATCGGGTCGGGTAAAAACCTTGATATACCCGACCCAACATTCATTTTTTTTAAAATATATTAAGTAATAATGTTTAATTTGTATACAACTCGATTTTATTATGTTATGTTGTATTGAAAATATTTAAGTAAAATCATGTTTTGAATTATTTGACAAAATAATTATCTTATGGAAAAGACAAACAAAGTCATAAACTATGAATGTTGGTTTTGATCGATTTTATTTGAATTAATCGGAGAACGCTTCCTAAAAACCTTGCGATTGGAGAAAACGGGTGCAAAAAGTTGACGGGTAGTTTTGAATAGGTCAATCAAAATAGCATCTTCCTAAAAAAGACCGTCACTTTTATTGTGTGCATCCTCATCCGACGGCCGAGAACGCTTCGCCCTCGTCACGTACGCCACCTGCGTAAGCCACACGCGTGTAGGTATCGTTTTCTGCAGAAACCACTCAAAACTGCTCCTTTATCTGGGTCCCCAACTCTCACCAACGGCGCTCTCCTTCCTCGGTCGGCTCTTTGCTTTCGTCCGTTGCGACCAAGAGAGGGCGAGAGAGCGATCGATCGCGCCGCCTTCGAAACATCTTCCACTCTCTTTCTCGCTTGCGTCGCCTTCTACTGCGAATTGATTTGCAGAGGAAGCTGGAGCAGCGGCAGGAGACCGCGCTAAAGCCGCCGCCCCCGGCGCCGTCGAATGGACAGATCCGGTACCGCTCACCGTCGGCGGCGGAGCTCATTCCTGCCCCTTATGACGCAGGGCATGACACCAGATTGAAGCGCGCCCGGCAGGAGTCCCTCAATGACCGGATCCACCGCTTCCGCGGTATCATCCTTATCTTCGCTGTGCCCCTTCTCCTCATCTCCTTCGTTCTCTTCATCATGCCGCGCGCACCCTCACCCATTGTCTTCACCGGGAGGAAGGAAGTGCCCGGCGGCGGAGGCGGTGTCAGCGAGGCTGGACCGAAGAGCTATGCTGTTATCTTTGACGCTGGGAGTTCGGGGAGTAGGGTTCATGTTTACTGCTTCGATGAGAAGCTTGATTTGCTACATATCGGTGATGAAATTGAGCTCTTCGAACAGGTGTGACAGAAAAAATATGCCTTTTCTATTCCTATAGTTCACACATTTTTAGGTTATAAATTATAATGAAATTGGTTAATAGATAAAAGAATGCTTGGAGTTTGCGTAGAATTTATTACACAATTATGCACTGTGTCTATAACTTTTATATTTGTTCTGAATGCACTAAAAATTGGTCTACTGGTTGATATGCAAATGTACTTGATTAAATTATCGTGTTTAATTCTCGAAACAGGACATCTTATCTGATGATAAATAAACTTCACCATTAATATAAAAAAATTGCCAATTATGTTGAATTAGAAGGTATCCCTTTTTGTTAGAAGAAGGTATGTTATTATCATGCATACTAGGGGTGTAAGTGAGCCAAGCCGCTCGCGAGCTACTCGAGATCGATTCGGTAAAAACTCGAATTCGACTCGAACTTATCGAGCTCAAGTCGAGCCAAGCCGAGCCAAGCCGAGCCAGACAAGCGAGCGAGCTGAGTTCGAGCTAACCTATACTCAGCTCGCAAGCCTAATCGAGCCTTCTATATATATTATATATTATATATATTATCTATTATATACCGGGTTTGATTTTTAAATTTTACTTCTATAATTTTAGTCGAGCTCGATCGAGCTCACGAACGAGCTCGGCTCGTGTGGCTCGACTCGTGCGGCTCGACTCGTGCGGCTCAATTTTTTTCTCGAGCCGAGCCGAGCTCGAGTGGCTTGAATGTAGCTCGAGCCGAGCTTGAGCCGATAGACCAAAGCTCGATCGAGCTCGAGCCGAGCTCGAGCTCGTTATTTTCCAAACAAGCCGAGCTCGAGCAGTGACAAGCTCGGCTCGGCTCGGCTCGGCTCGATTACACCCCTATTGCATACTATAACTTGAAGTTCAGCATATATTAATCTTGCCATGAAATATATTCTATTCAAAGCATTTGAGTCACTTAACTTTACTTTTAGGTCAAAAGGGTTTTACTATCATACATCCTCAACCATAGATGGAAGTCATGGAACAGAACAAAATGACAGTTGTTACTGCTAATTATATGCCTATTCAGTTTGACCCTCTTGTCAACTGAATTGGAGATCAACCTACATAATAGGAATTGAAAAGATGATTAATAATAGAGATGACCTTTGGCAAAGTATGAGTAGGAAAGTTAAGGCTTTAACCAAAAGTTCATTTAATTGAGAGCAATTTCCCATATCCATAATAAGAATGAATGAAATTCCCAGATCTATTATAAGGAACACAAAATTTAGTGATCCATAACATAATTTTTGAAATACTCAGAATGCCTTCGAAATTAAGTTCCCCTCCTTTTTTGAAATTTGATTCCCTCCATTTTACTACTTAAATACTTTGAGAAATTTTCTAAGTGGCTAAAAATGATTTTTTTTATTATGTATAATATAAATTTATTTTTAGCCATATCAATATTTTAGTATTTTTTTAGTGGTTAAATGCTATTTTACCAAATAAAAGTACTATTTTTTTTTACTTAAAGACTTGCCGAAAGTCTTTGAGCGCCTAAATTGTGTTTCTTTTTTTGGGTTAAGTATAACATGAATTTATTTTTTTGACAATTCCCGTAGTGTTTCTTTGGTGGCTAAACAATTTTTTAGTGGCTAAAATTATTCTTTTCTCGGTTTTTTTATTCACTTTGCAAGAGTCTTTAAGTGACTAAATCATATTTTTTTCTATTAAGTATAGCATGAATTTATTTTTGACCCTAATGTTTCACATCATAATAGTGTTAGTTGATGAAAGTGACTTCGGGGTCAAGAAAGAGGAAGTCAAATTCATTTGGGCTATTCTCTCAATTCCAATCGAATGCAAGAGGATCTAATATAGTATGAATTGGCAATCAGAACATAAATACATATATGGATACAAACTAAAACAGGGAAAAACCATTCATTATTTCAGTGTGAATTTGATTCCACTTGAACAAATCTTTTTTTTTTCCCGCAAGGGATTGTAATGTCCTTCTATGGGATCGCAGGTTTATTCATTAGCGCCTATTTGTGGTGCGCAATTTTGTGGAATGTAGGTAGCAGTTTTGACCTATTCGATAGAAAAAACAATACCTAAAGTGTTTTCTAGCACTAAAATCAGTGTTTTCTTGGTTTTTAGTCACTTAAAGACTTTTGGTGCCTAAATTGTTTTCTTTTTTGGTTAAGTATAACATGAATTTATTTTTGGTGATACCTAGAGAGTTTCTTAAGTGGATAAACATTATTTTAGTGACTAAAATTACTTTGGGCAATTCCTAAAGCCAATAAAAAGACTTTGCAACCACTTAAATACTTTTACCAAAGTTTTTTAGTGACTAAAAAACCAGAAAGAAAAACAGTAATTTTAGTTACTAAAATAACATGTAGTAATATGAATAGTAATATGAATTGCTAAAAACAAATTCATATTTTGCATAATTAAAAAAATTTCTCCACTTAAGGACTTTTGAGAATTTCTTTAAGTGGTAAAATAGAAGGAACCATATTTAGAAATGAAGGAAAATTTAATTTCAAGGGTATTTTGGGTATTTCAATAAGTATGTTGTGGATTTGGGAATTTTAGGGATATGGGAATTTCATCCATTCTTATTATGGATTTGGCAAATTGCTCTTTAGTTGAATATCTCGGGCGTCAACCAAAGTTCTAAATTTTGAAGGTAAATTTTTCCATTAAGTTGTCCTATGTGTCACTAATAATTTGAGTATTGTATAATTATTATTACATAGTGCACAATTGCTCTCGCTCACAATCAACCACCTTAGGAACATAAATTAGTAGAACCATCAATAGTGATCATTGAAAAATAAGCAAAAGTACCAGAGAAGGAGGGGGATGGTGATTGTTAAACCAATCAGAGGTGCTTGGAGGAGAAGGGACCACGAGTAATTATTATAAAGTTCCATAATTTCATAAAATAAGCAAAAGTACCAGAGAAAGAGGGGGATGGTGATTGTTTGCATGCGGACTACATCACATAATCACATATACAATATGCACCTGGAATTTGTAAATTAGCCGCATAAGCAGCTATTTAGCCCTCATATTGGCTCCACAACCTGCGTATTGATGGCATAACCAATATTGACCAACTAGTAGTCTAGCTCAAGCTTAATTAAACTGGCACAAACCCTTTAATTGGTTCCAACCAACCTACTCGGATATTATCTTTAGAATAATTTGTACCTTATTTCCTTATATGATAGCTTTAGTCTCTTCAATTATATTGATTAAATCCTTAACAACTATTTATATCAAACTTTTATGAATTAAATAATTTTTTAAATAGAGATCATTCTGAATCTGCATATGCACCTACATGCCACATATGCATTATGCAATTGCTCTATCACATGCTCCTGCATACACTTTTTAAACCCTAGTTAAATTCTTCAAATATTTGTATGGTCACTTAAAGGTGCTTTTATTTGTGTTTATAGTTGTAAAAATGGGCTTTTTCTATTCACCACCTTGTTTGAAACTTATTTCTACTTATAGTGTAGGAGATGATTATTTTAACAATGGTAGAATGTCTATCATTAACATCTGCCACTTAATTTGGCCTTAACTAAAACATTAACTATGACCCCAGTTTGCCATAGTGCTTATTCATAAATTCAATATGAGCTAAAATGCAGGTGTATATTTCAAGAGTTAAAACTACAAGTTTTTGAAGTTGATCTGACTTCACCTTGTTTATCAGACTTGTTGTGCGATTGTGCAATGTATATATGATGAGAATTACAAGATAGATCAAACTATCACAGGAAGCTAAACGAAAGAATGGCATAAAAATGATATGAATTGTAACATACTAACTTGTAAGAGATACTATCACCTAGCAAATTATTCATGGATATATGAGTAATTCCTCTTATATATCCAGAAAACTTCCATTTGTCTATTGCATTAAAAAGGGAACATTACTAAAAAAATTGGAAACTCTAACTTTCCAAAAAATGCTACTGCACTATTCATATTAAACGAAGGAAGAACCATTAGATAGTGGATTATTCACTGGGGAAGTTGTATGCTGCCTATTCCCTCTGCAAAGTAATTATCTGTTTGTCATACTTGCAGCTACAACCAGGCTTGAGCTATTATGCTAAGGATCCTCGGGAGTCTGCAAAGTCACTTATTCCTCTGTTAGAGAAAGCTGAAAGTGTTATTCCAGTAGAACAGCGGCGGACAACACCCGTTAGAGTTGGGGTAAACCATATTGAGGCTATTGGAGCTTACAGAACAATTGTAGTATGAACTGCGCACATGCTGTTGTTCATGGCTTGTCTACATATGATGCTTATGCAGGCCACAGCAGGTCTGAGAGCTTTGGGAGCTGCGACATCTGAACATATTCTGCAAGCGGTAAGGTTCTTGTAGCAAATATCGCGTTTCTTGTTTATAACTTTTCTTGTTCATTATTTTCATCCCAACCTTAATTTTTGCAGGTTAGAGATCTCCTGCAACAGAAGAGCTCGTTAAAGTTCCAACCAGATTGGGTGACTGTTCTAGATGGAAATCAAGAAGGTGCCTTTCAGTGGGTATATACTTCAACTTATGCCTTATAATATGTACATTTATATGGAATACTCTTTTAATGCCTCATATAACTAAGATTTTTATTGTTCAGTCGAATCAGTGTTGAAAGAAAAAATCTTATTTTTCCCCCTTTTTTGTTGATTTCATCAGTTTTATCGTGCTTCATCCTAATGGATTCTCCTAGTTTGAAAACACTGTTTGCTTCTTTTTCAACTTCTTTCTTACTAAATGCTAATGACTTATTCTTAATTTTTTATTGGCTGCAAACATAGCAAAGCCCAATTTACACTATGTACCTGTTGTTATTGTTGTTACTTGTGAGAGGAGATTTACGAAGAAGAAACTGTTGCTGTCTTGAATAGATGAATGTTTAAAATGCAGTTCTTAGATCTTGCAACTTCTATCATGGTGAACAAACACAACAAAATCAACAATTCTGACAATCAAAATACATCCAGAACTTTCAAGTGGATGAAAATACTGTGACCTACATGGTAAACTAGAATTCATTGAACCGTTAAACATGATGCTAACTTACTCATGGTTTGTACTTTGTGTCAGTACATGTACCATGAAGCTTGGTAATTGGTGGTAAGCCACCCTTAAAGTCGTGTAGACTATCAAATGTTGAATAGTCAGCCTGCTTGTTAGAGGAGGCAGTTCATGAAATGAACACAAATAAAGTAATGCATGATACAATCTTTTGTAGAACTTGGACACTTGGGGTGTCCAATCAGCTAGCAAACCACATTGATTTGGATGAGTATTTTTTATCAGGATTCAGTTTGAAATCCATCCAAACTTAAAAGATCAATTTAGTTTTGAATGAACTAAATGCCATACTTG
This sequence comes from Canna indica, assembly GCA_034359265.1. NCBI lineage: Eukaryota > Viridiplantae > Streptophyta > Magnoliopsida > Zingiberales > Cannaceae > Canna > Canna indica. Next base: position 59,924,151 of record CP136890.1, on the reverse strand, counting down.
TTATTTTAGTTTGCAATTTAGGAAGAAAGTACCATGTGCACAGCACTCCAAACTAAACTGAACAATTGAATAAAAAATTGAGCTGAACCAATAATTTTGGTTCCATTTAGTTAGAATTTTTGGTTTGGATCGAAATTTGAACGCCCCTATATACAAATATTAGCGAAATTCTATGGATCCATGATCTTATCTGCAAGAGCATATGAGAGTCACAAAATAAGGATCAAATAGTAATGAAGTAAATGAATAACATAAAAGAGAATTTTTCAAGGTTTCACTGAGATTAGGCCTGCATCTAGCAATGGGACAAGGACTATGTAATTATCAAGTATCATTACTTGTTTCATGGTAGAAAATAAGCAAATTGATTTTCTTTAAAGAAGAATAGGTTTCATCATGGAAGCTTAGAGAACTGCTAGATCCTGGTACTCAGTTCAAGAGAAAGTTGTTGGTTATCCGCACAATGTCAAAGAAAGTCCAGATTTCATATATTGTCATGCACTATATCAAGAGTCAAGAGCAACTGGATCCTGACATCCTGACATGCACCTTTGTTATATTGCCAATTCGGAATGAGAAGCCAGACCTTTCAATCTTGTCTCTCTTTGTCCTATTGTACTTTACTCTGTTCGAACCACTATTTCTAAGGTAGACAGGCAACTATCGCTGCCAGTCATCATTGACAGTGATGGAAAAACAGGTCTTTCTTGGAAGCAGTTCTTACTAGGTCACAAACATTTCACCAATCTCCAATTGCACAAGTATATCAAATAAGTAGAACTTATATCCTAGTAATCAATTCAACATATATCCATCTCACTGACATCACTCTGAGAGCAATTCCAAGAAAATTAAGGGAATAAAATGAGAATGTGCATTCTTATTTCTTAGTATGTGCCAGTAGCACTGAAAATGGTAAATCTTTCTTTTTTCAATCCAATATGACTTAAGCATGATGTACATCATAATTCTAATTTTATGAACAAAATAGTTTGTTCACAACATCTTCTAATTGGTCACACACCCACCTTGTTATGATATTTTTAATGGTCTGATCCAAGTAGTTGATGTAATTCTTTAGTTTTGATGTTAATTAGAATGAGATTTGATACTAATGGTACGCGTACACAAAAACACATTCCTTTTGCTTTAACTCCTTTTTCAGGCCAACTCTTCCTCTTGGAGTTGAAACAAGACCGCCTAACCCTTTCTTATGAGATGAACATACACGAGTGGAAGTCCTAATTGTTATGGTGGTTGATGCCATATAATGAGTTTACAGCCTTTTTTTTCTAGCTTGGTATTTAAAAATTTATCAACATGGTGGAAGATGGATTTTAGACTTTGTCAATGATCTCATCTTGAACACTGGATAATTCAACAGTTATGGTTGAAAATTTAATCTTCTTAATATAAATATTTGAACTAGAAAATTGAAACATTTAGACATTTAGTAAATCAACCCAGTCCCACAAAATACTTTGGCGTGACAAAGCATGCACAACTACCTGTGTGCAGTGTTTGCTCATGTTGGTGTGGTTCTCTCACAATGTTGGCTTTTAACAGTTTATTCAAAGTGAGAATACCAGAATCAAAGTTAGTGTTACAGTCTCATTTATTGTGTAGCACTATTTTTTCCCCATTGTACTTCCTGCTGTTTTCTTCTGTCTTTTCCATGTGGTCAACTTATTCCATATCCTAAAATGTAACTTTCTTCACCATCTGAATATTGAGATCTTTTTTTATTGAGGAGTGATTCTTATGTGAGTGAATTTTTTTTTTTTCTCACAAGTAACTTGTGTATATAGGTCACCATTAATTATCTCCTGGGAAGACTAGGAAAGTCATACAAGGACACTGTTGGTGTTGTTGATTTAGGAGGTGGATCTGTTCAAATGGCATATGCTATTTCAAAGAATGATGATGCACATGCTGTGCAAGGCTCTAATGGAGAGAATTCTTATGTGCAACGACTCATTCTGAAAGGAACCATATATCATCTTTATGTCCACAGGTTTGACATTTTCTATCTTAACTGAGAAAACACCTTCTAATGCTTTACAGAGTTAGACTATATTCTACAGTAAATTTGTATTCTTGTAAGGTTCCTGTATTTCTTACCAAGATTGACATGGTAACTGTTCTTTTGACGAGTTTGAAGTTACTCGAAAAGCAGACTAGCATTTTTCTTGATCCAAAATCTTATTTTCCGCCATTGCAGTTACTTGCACTATGGCCTATTGGCTGCTCGTGCAGAGATTCTGAAGGCTGGCGATGATTACAGTAACTGCATTTTAGATGGTTATAATGGTATGTATGATGTCAATTTCCTTTTACTAGGGATGAGTATTCATTGAGTGGTTCTGGTTCCTATATGAAACAAGAGATCTATCTTATAGTGACTAGTTTATAAAATTTGAAACTAAGTTTGAATTTGTTTTGGTAATCTTATATAAATCAAATGCAAATACATGCTTTTTCAACTAATAAATACAAAGTAATTTAAAATTTTGAAAAGATAAATTGTAATCTAAAATTTATAAAAATGATTTTTTTTTCTATTAAACTTGATATTCTTATACTAAATATATTTCCTATATTTTATTTATCCTAATTTGGATTTTAGGTTTTTGGTGGTTTAGGATTGAAACTACACCCAAAAATTATCAGTTCTTAAACTTGATACCACTTAATTTTCTTATTAGTCTACCTAGAACTTTAGCTATCAAGGCTAGTTCCAATTGATTCTGGGTATAACTTGATACTCTGCTCACCCCTGCCCTTTACTTACACTTCCAAGTAAATTCCCAAGGTTCCTTTCCAATGTTCTTAACTGATGTGATCTTTTTCACAGTTTTGCTGGATACATGTCTTCTCACAGGAGTTTATATACTATCCCTAAGAGAACAAGAGAATATTTGTTACAATATGTTTTACATTTTCAAGTGATTCTCTGAACTGCCTTCCATCTATTTTTCAAGCGACGCTGATGCTTTGTTTACAATTTGCATACAATTCAATCCTTCATTGATCCTGAACCATCTCCATCTATGTATGGCTGACAAAATAGCCATCTCTCATATGGTTGAAAAAATGGCCAAGAGAACATGCAGATTCAAAAGGTAGCTGAGAAACTAGTTTCTATTGGTTGCTATGTGAATTTGGTGGCAGATTCAAATCTTTCACTAATCAATGGCAATATGTTAAATTCTTACAAACCTTACTGTTTTTTTGGCATTAGGATAACAATTAACAACCAACAAGCATTGCTGGGCCTAAAATGGATGACTGAGAGGACTATGGTGAAAGATGTTTCCATTTTGTTTTCTTTGCTTTCAGTACTGGTCATAAGAAATTCAACGTGGTTTATAGACATATTTGTAATCAATAATATGAATTGCAACCTAATGCATAAGACTACTGCCAAGTGTCTAGGGAGGGCCAGGCCAACATAATGGACAACCTTATCCATGCAAAGCGGCTGTTTATGTGATTTGGATCAATTTATCATTGTGCTAAAGCTTTCCTTCTATTCAAAAAAGTTAAATAGTCAGGATAAATCGTTTTTTAACGTGTCTTTGTATTCTCAAAGGTTCATATAGATATGGTGACAAGGGGTACAAAGCGTCTGCTTCACACTCTGGAGCTAGCTTTTCTAAATGCCGGAACGATGCCATTAAAGCTCTCAAACTTGATGAGCCAACATGTACTCACATGAAGTGTACATTTGGTGGTGTTTGGAATGGTGGAGGTGGAGATGGACAGCGAAATCTATTTGTAGCATCCTTTTTCTTTGATAGGGCTGTTGAGGTACTATTATTTATGGTTTCTTTTCTACCTAGTTATCTATTTTGTTTATTCAACCAATATTTTTCTCTTCATCCTGTGTAAAGTGTAAAGTTATATGCCATTGTCAGGCTGGTTTTGTAGATCCAAGGTTATCAATTGCCACAGTTAAACCACAAGACTTCAAGGGTGCTGCAAAGCGTGCTTGCAAACTAAATGTTTACGAAGCAAAAGCTACTTACCCTCGTGTCCAAGAGGAAAATCTTCCTTATCTGTGCATGGATCTTGTATACCAGTTCACATTGCTGGTGGACGGGTTTGGTATGTTTAAAACCTAGCGAGGCTGTTTACTGTTGTGTAAAATTCTGTAACCTCCAGCAATAATTTGCAACTCTCTTTTGTATTCTGGCAGCTTTGGATCCATATCAAGAGATCACTCTTGTGAAGAAGGTGAAGTACGGTGATGCCTTTGTTGAGGCAGCATGGCCTTTGGGTAGTGCCATAGAAGTTGCATCAGCACCATAGATGAAGTCCACTCCCTTGTACATGCTGCGCCAATGGCTTTCTATCATGTGCTTGGCAGATTCTCAGCTCTAGTTTTTGTCACCAAGCATATCTGATTAAACTCTGGTTCATTGCCTCATTCCTTCTGCTGGGATTATGATCAAATGAGGGAGCAAATGGCCATCACAATTTTTCCATTCATTTTGGCTTTGATTTGTTGTTGTAAAATGGTGCACAGGGATAGAGGACTGCAATTTTCAGGTACATTTGCTGACCACTTATTTTCCTTTATTCTTGTATCCAGTGTTGAGATGAGATTGATACATTGTGATTTTGACTGTCACAAGTACATAAAACTTTTGATATTGATCCATGTCGTGCGAATATCTGTTGAGATATTGAGCCCACCTACATTATTCTTCTGCTTCTGGATCATTTTTTATATTGGCATTAATGCATTTTATAATTATTTTAAGTAAATCATTTTCACATTGTATCGAGGAAGTTAACTGATTGGTTCCTAACTTATACTCCTTGTTTTATTTTGATTTGTTTGTTTATTTTGTTCAAGTTCCTATACTCAAAATTTGTTTCAATCAAGTTCCCTCATCATATGTTGACAAGGCACAATCAACATATGCAAATGGTGAGAAAAGCCCTTATTGGTGATCTAAAATAACTTTTATCAGTAACTCTACCTCCATCTAAGTATTTAGTTGATTGGTGATCTAAATAACCTTTTATGCAAATGATATTTGAAAGTCAAATTTTTTTGTACTATTAATGTTATTATTTATAAAATTATATTTTATAAAAGTATATAATAGTTATAAATGGAGAGGAGAACATATTAGTTATTTGATGTGTATTTTCTAGGAAGTACACAAGATGAGAGTTATTTTATGAAACAAAATGAGAGTTATTTTATAAAGTATAGTAGTTGAAGTAAACAAGATGAGAGTTATTTTATGAAAACTTACAAATCTTATTACCAACCAAACTTAATTTTGTGCTTCTCTGCGCAAGGATGACATGCACAAATTTAGAAATGGTCCAATTTTTTTGGTAAAAAAATAATAATCATATGGAAAGTAATGAATTTTGGGAAGTGCAAGGATGACGCGCACAAATCGAGAAATGGTTTAATTTTTTGGTAAAATAATATATAATCATATGGGAAGTAATGAATTTTGGGAAGTAAATTTATAAAAGTAGAATTTCTTATAAGAAATTAGACTTCAATGCTAAAGAGAAATGGCAAATTTATTATTTTACCATTTCAATTATTTCATAACGTGGAGGAACAAATTTTCTTAATCTCTTACTTTTGGGAAGTAAACTTATAAATGGAATTTCTTATAAGAAATTAGACCAAACAAGCTTATAAAGTAATAATTTTAGTCTAGAATTTTTGTTGGCCTAAGATTTTCAACCTTGATCTCAATTTTGATTTTGATGATAACAAACTATAAATTAATGTTCCAATGAGAAACAATAATTTTAGGTTCTATGTTGATAAGCACGCAACGTCTGCAATTGAAAATATTGAATCAAAATCGGACAAATTCAAGAGGATGTTCGAGCGATTTTTGAAAGTGATAAAAACTTTTGAAGACTAAATTTAGGGTTTATACTTATTATGATATTCTTGGGTTCCTTGTTGTTGATGATGAAAATCAAACCAAACCTCGAAACTCGAACCAAAACTTGATCTGCACTAAAATTGCACAATATGTAGTTTTAGTTGGCTGATCGGTCGATCGACTACCAATAGCCCTTCAACTGACCATCACTCGACCATCAATTGAAGAGTCCAACGACTTCTTTTTAGCCGTTGTGAGTTGTATATCTCAAGCCTCTTCCCATTAAAACCTATATATATATATATGCCATGTCCGCCTTCCTCTACCTCTTGAACTATTGAACACTCATTAATACATTCTAAAATTTATGTGTGCCTTTTATTGAGTCATCTTTGCAAGAAATCCTAGCTTAACACATCTTTTCTTAATTGAGCCTTGATTCTTCAAAAATTGATTATCAAAGGCATCAAGAAGAGCTAGGAGTTTGAAATTAGAGCTAGACTGAACAAGCACTTTGAGCTCGATCGTATTAGGCTTAGAAGCGCCCACATTCATGAACCAGACTCAAGTCGAACTAGACATCACTCTGCCTGAGGGCTCCACCCGACCAAACAAGGGTATTTATATCCTCATTAATTACAAGGGATTCGTTAATTATGAGCCCGACATCTCCAGGATTAGCCTCGATCCATTCTGAGCACATCCATACGAGATTCCGGAGATATTATCGACAAACATCCCTCAATCTTGCATTATATACAGAGGTACATCTAGATTCCAATTTCGTACACCCACATCTGGAATTCCTTCTTACTTGAGCGTTTGAGTGTCTTTGCAAGTCCCCCACTGGAGCTGCACCGAGCTAGGAGACGAGCCGAACTGCATCACCCCGACTTCAGCATGCTTGGTACCCACCACGGGGCTAAGTAAATCTTACGTGCCCCAGCATGCATGGTACCCGGAGTTAGGTGAACGTTGCCGCCCATAGGCAACATCCTAGCAGCAGTGTTCCCCCACTACCTGGAGACGTTTACAAAGTGAGAACTGTTGGCTTTAGGTTTTCAACCCTAGCCTTAATCTCGGTTTTGATGATAACAAACATGGGACTAATGATTTCATTGAGAATATCTTTCAGGTTCCATATCAATTAACGCTTGATGTCCTCGATCGGAAAAATGGGAGAAATCAAAAATTGGAAGGACATTGATCGTCGCACTCGGGTTCATCGCGGAAACTTCTCGAAGAGTGACACATGCACCAAAGAAGTATTGGACGGGCTCAAGATCACATGAAAACCCTCCAAGTCGATAGTCGTTGAAAGTCGGAACCCGGAAACGAAGCGTGGAAGGAAAAAGGGTTGAAAATAAATCTCAGCATAAATTCGGTCGATTGAATAGGGTAAGAAATGGGCAGTACCTTAGCGGTTGACCGATCGGTCGATCGGACTGAGGCTAGCTGCAGACGCAGCTTGCGTCGGTCGACCGATCGGTTGATCGAAAGTGAAATCGCAAGTTTCTTGCGTCGGGCGATTGATCGGGCGATCGACGGACCAAAGCCCAAAATGGGCAGTAAGGTTGGCGGTCGACCGACCTACGGATACCCGAGACACGAGATCGCGTCGGTCAATCGATGGGTCAACCGAAGGTCGGGAATGAACAGTGGTGTTTAGCGGTTGACCCGTCAATCGACCGACCACAGGGAGAATTGCAGCGGTCGAAAGACCGGTCGACCAGTCGGTCGACTGACCATTTGATCGTCGGCCTGTAACGGATAGTTTTCTATCCGTTGAGCGGCCGTTTCTTCACGAGGGTATAAATACACCCTCATATACATCATTTGATCTTCTTCCCTTAATCTTACAGATTTTATTGAGTATTTAAGAAGGGATTTACGTCTTCCAAAGAGTGATTATAGTGCGCCCTGTTTCTTTTCGTGGCAACCTTTCTCAAGCGCCAGCTGCTGCTTCAACTCGGGTGTTGATCAAGCGCTACCACTTGACGAGTTGAAGGCATCAAAGGCTTGCAAAAGAGTGTTTAATATTGGTTTTATTCTTAACTCGGGTGGGAAAGTGCTCTCGGTAGGAAGGCGGGATACTTCCGTGTATGGAAGTGCCTTCGGTTGAAGAGCAGAGACCTTCTGGTGAAAAGTCCTTTGTGTAAGGAAAACTAATTAATCTAGTAAAACTTAGTTTGAAAATCCTAAGCAGGGTGCTTAGGTAGTGGAGTAGGCATTGGGGCCGAACCACTATAAATTTTGTGTTTGCATTGATTTATTGTTGTGTTTAATTACTTTACCATTTATAATCTTCCGCATCTAATAATCAAATTGTAAATTGCCTAAGTAATCTAAGCAAACAATTAAAAATGAATTTAGGCTAATCGAATTAGTAAACACACTATTCCGCATCTAGTGTCGCCGTTTCGCCAACAATTTGTATCAGAGCGGGTCGTGGATTGAGATTTCACCATCTCGTCTACATCTAGTCTCGATCTAGAAATGGCTCTAGAGAGTATAGCATTTGCACCACCTAGGTTTAATGAAAAAAACTTTGGTGTTTGGAAAAGTAAGATGTATACTTTTCTTAAAACACAAAGTTTAGATCTATTGCGCATGCTAAAAAATGAATATGTTGAGCCCACCATTGACATTAATGAGTGGACTCAAGATCAAATTAGATTGTTTGAATTGAATGCTAAGACAACACATTTTCTTTATTGCTCATTCTCAAATGATATACTTGAAAAAGTTATGCATTGTTCTTCTGCATTCGATATTTGGTCTTGCTTAAATATGTTATATGATTATGCGAAAACCAAAGAGCTTAACACTTTTGTTGAGGGTGGGGATGACAATGGTCATCCCCCTAGTACAAACATCGGTTTTGATGATTTTAGTGCTTCTAGTCAAAAAACAAATCAAAAAGCAAAAAAAGAAAGGTGATATGCTACCTGTGCAAGGAAAAGGGGCACATTAAGAGGAATTGTCCTTTATCAAAGAAAAATGCCAAAAGGAGGACAAGTGCTTCAACATCCATCTCAAAATCACAAGAAACATCCTCTTGTCATGACTATGAAGGCACATCTAAGGTTTGCCTCATGGGTATCCATGATGATGTACAATATTATACTTTTAGTCATGATAAAGATATAGCATATGATAGCGATACTAGTTCTTCACATTCAATCAAAATGTCATATGAAGAATTAGTACAAGAATGTGAAAGTATGTGTGCCATGCTTTTGAAAAAGAGTAAAGAAATGAAAAAAATTAAAAAGGATAACTCTAGGCTCACTAAGGATTTGCAAGCTCTAGAATTAGAAAATAAAAATTTAAAGGCAAATCTAAGTTCCTCAAGTGTTGATTGCCATGGTAGTATCGATGTTTTGAGAACTAATAATTCTTGCCATGACAATCTTAAGATTGAAATTGAAGACCTAAAAAGTTATAATATTGACTTGAAAAATGAAAATGATGATTTGAAAATTGAATTGAAAAATATCTCAAAAGTTGAGATTGGGAATCTGAAAGTAGAAAATATAAAAATAAAAAATGAAAATAGTATGATGAAATCTCAAATGCAAGCCTTACATAAATCAATAAATGATTTGAAAAATGAGATCATTTTCTTGAATAGGAAAACTAGTAGTTTATCACATATCTCATGTTTTAGAAATCCTAAAAAGAAAAATATTCCATCTAAGAATGCAAATGTTCATCATGTCTCTCATGCCAAGCATTCTGATATTAGACCTCTTGTTCATATGAATGGTAAAAGGAAAAAGTTTAATGAAAATTATTTTTCTTGTGGTATGTATGGGCATGCCATCTATAATTGTGCATTTAAGATGAACCCAAGTGGTGTTAAGTCACTTTGGGTAACTAAGCCCACTAACCCCCAAGGACCCAAAGTCATTTTGGTACCAAAAATTTCTTCTCTTGTAGGGGGAGCCACCACTCAAGGGTAAAAAAGAAGTGAAGAGTTGGAGTTGACCATGAAATTAAATGGAGTATCAATTCTTGGTTGCAACTTCAAACCATCATGATGCCATAGGTATGGAAATTGACATGTAGGTATACTTTTTATCATTTCCTTACTTTGGATTATTTTTATTTAAGTTGGAGTTATGATACTATGTTTATCTTTAGTTGTTTTCCCCGCTCTTGTAAAAAAGTTCTTCATAAAATGATTTTTGATTTTTTGATTTCCCGATCTCTTCGGAGACCCAGGTGGCCTGTAATGGACCTAAGCGACCTTACGATTCTAAATCATAGACCAATTGTGGCTTTTGATTTTCAACCAAAAGGGAGGGTTGGAGATCTTATTTTTCAAAATTTCATATTTTGAGATCTCTTGATTCATTTTGTTATCATGAAGATTTATTTGAAAATGAATCCTTGCTATTTAGTGAAGTTGAATTTGATAAATGATACTTGGTTTCTCTCTTCACTATTTAGTTTGATAGCTTGCATGTAGATTTGATTTCATGTTCTATTTATAAAGTATACTTGCAAATTATGATAAAATGGAAGGCTAATTAGAATGAAAAAAATAGTTTGGCTAAATTATCATGAATAAGGTATAACTTTGATAAATTCAAGATCTTAGTGTTATATCTCAATGTTTAAGCTTAAACTATGTCTCTATACTCATGATTAGATTTGCATGTTAACACACTTGAATTCTCATGAGTAGGTAGAATATTAGTACTTTGGCAAATTTCATCAAATGAAACTTGCTATTAGAGACATTTCTTGTAAGTCCAAACTAGTTTAACATGATTAGAGATCTTATTCCTCAAATGTTTCACATCTTAGGATCTCTTAGATTCATTTTGATATCATGGTAAAACTTTCTTAAAAATGAATCTTAACTATCTAGTATAGGTCAAGTTATTTTTAATGAAAACCTTGCTATTTAGTTTGTTAGCTTGCTAGTAGTCATAATTATTTTATTATGATACTAATGATGTCTACTTGTAAGTTGTGAATGTAAATGAAGGATATGCTATCTAAAAAGAAAATGAAAAAGGAAATGAAAAGATTGGACAAATTTCTAAGAAGAAGGTATGAATTAGTTTTGCATTTTTTTTTAAATATAATAATTGAATATTCATGAATATTGATGTCTCTATACTCATTATTATTTTTGAATGATAAATATTGAATTTTCATGAGTAGGCAATTTCATGATATTAATATTGAATGAAATTGGACTAGTTTAAAATTTTTTGTTAGAGATCTCATTTTAAGCTAAAAATGAAATGAACATGTTTAGATACACATATCACATGAGTCTTGGTATCTAAAATTGAAAAATTATGTCTAGATGAACAATATGATATCTATATCACCTTAGGGGACTTAAACTTGAAAATGTTTGACCCAATTCAACAAATTGACTTGGACACTTGATTTTAAATCCAAAACTTCATAAACATGTTTAGGAATAGACATAACATATTTCCAAGCACTTAGAAGAAGAATTCATATGGATATGGATAAAATGACAATAGAGGTTAATTCATGATTACCTCTTTTGAACCTAGTTGACCCAAGTCAACAAGTTGACTTAAAGGTCTCATTTATGATCCATATTTGAGAAACATGTTTAGATTTACTCATATTAAGTATTCATAGGTTTAAATTTGAAAAATCATGTGTAAATATTAAGATTGAAACTTAGCAATTTTCATAAAAACTAGTTTAGTTTTGAATGAAATCATGCTAGGTTGATATCTTGACTTAAGGATATAATTTTCATTTCAAACTTGACATACACTCTTTACATGACCATTATGCGGTGTCATAAAAGTTTGAATGAAAACTAAGCATTCTTTGAAAATAACTGAAAAATTATGAAATTATCATTTGTTCAACAATTGGTATCACCAATTTTAGTTATTTCTAGAGAAATATAAAAAAATCATTTTCAGATGATTTTTGAAGCTACACATTCAATGAAAAATCTAGTTTTATCAGTAAAAATTTCAAAACATTTCATCAAGAATCTGATTTATAATGGAATTTTGAAGTTGAATTTCGAAAACTCAAAGTATCACTTATTTGAAATATCAATCTTTGCGATACTTTGATATTTCTTCAAAAACTTCAAATGAAAACTCATGTATACCATTTGGATTCTATTTCTAATATCATTCACACAATTTCTTGAGTAAAATCATTCCTAAAAATAATTTTGATATTTTGGATGATAGCTAGGATCCATTTGTTGATTAAAATCAATATAGGATGAAAAATGATCTTTGAAAATTCTTTTGAGTTTAAACTTTGTTCATGTATTTCATATGACCATTCAATACTTGGTACCAAAATTTTCATCCAAAAATTGGTTTCAAATTTTTTTCATCAAAAATATGATCTTGTATAAACTTAAAAGTGTGATTTTTAAAATATTAAGGTATAGGTTGACCTAAGTCAACAAAGAAACTTAAAAAAAATTATCTTAAGCCCAAACTTGATTCATAGACTTACATTATCTCATGTTTAATGTCTCGATGCCTATGTTTGAGAAAACATGAGTAGATAACAAAACTTGAGACTTAGCATTTTCATGTTCTCATGTTTATTTCAAATGAAAACATGCTAAGTTCATATTTGGATCAAATGACATTAGGTTCACTTCAAACTTGATATACATGATTTAAATGACTATATCTTTGTATTTTGAAAGTTTGAATGAAATTTAAAAATGTCATGAAAAAGAAATAATATTCATTTTGAGGACATACATGACTTATCTTGAATTCAAAAATTTAGCTTTAAACATATCATGTATGATTTTATTTCATATTAATTATTTATTTTCCATCCCTTGGTTGAGATTTTCATGTTTCATGAAAAATCTTCGAAGTCTCAACTTCATAAAAAAAATTAATCGTGTTTCATCCCTTTGACTAGATTGACTTTCTTGCCCTTTTTGATTGATGTCAAAAGGGGAAGAAGAGTATAGGTATAAAGGGGGAGAAATATGGAGAAGAGTATGGTATAAAGGGGGAGAAATGTATATGAAAATTGGGGAGAAAAATATAGATAAAGGGGAGGAAAATATAGGAAATCCATGCATATAGATAAGGGGAGTTTAATTATATAGATATGCATGTTGATAGGGGGAGAAATCCCTTAATTGATATCTTTGTGCTTTAATGATTATATATTTTCTTAAGGATATTTGTCATCATCAAAAAGGGGGAGATTGTTGGCTTTAGGTTTTCAACCCTAGCCTTAATCTCGATTTTGATGGTTTTGATGATAACAAACATGAGACTAATGATTTCATTGAGAATATCTTTCAGGTTCCATATCAATTAACGTTCGATGTCCTCGATTGGAAAAATCAGAGAAATCGGAAATCAGAAGAACATTGATCGTCGCGCTTGGGTTCATCGCGGAAACTTCTCGAAGAGCGACGCGTGCACCAAAGACGTATTGGACGGGCTCAAGATCACATGAAAGCCCTCCAAGTCGATAGTCGTTGAAAGCCGGAACTCAGAAACGAAGCACGAAAGAAAAAAGGGCTGAAAATAAATCTCAGCCTAAATTCGATCGACCGAATAGGGTAAGAAATGGGTAGTAACCCTAGCGGTCGACCAGACTGAGGCTAGCTGCAGACGCAGCTTGCGTCGGTTGACCAAAAGTGAAATCGCAAGTTTCTTGTGTCGGGCGGTCGACCGACCAAAGCCCAAACTGGGCAATAAGGTTGGTGGTCGACCGAGCGATCGACCGACCTGCGGATACCAGAGACGCGAGATCGCGTTGGTCGACCGATGGGTCAACCAAAGGTCGGGAATGAACAGTGGCGTCTGGCGGTCGACCCGTCGGTCGACCGACCACAGGGAGAATTGCAGTGGTCGAAAGACCAGTCGACCAGCTGGTTGACCGACCATTTGAACGGCGGCCTGTAACGGATAGTTTTCTATCCGTTGAGCAGTCGTTTCTTCACGAGGGTATAAATACACGCTCATATACATCATTTGATCTTCTTCCCTTAATCTTATAAATTTTATTGAGCATTTAAGAAGGGATTTAAGTCTTCCAAAGAGTGATTGCAGTGCGCCCTGTTTCTTTCCGCGGCAACCTTTCTCAAGCGCCAGCTGCTGCTTCAACTCGGGTGTTTTTCAAGCACTACCACTTGACGAGTTGAAGGCGTCAAAGGCTTGCAAAAGAGCGATTAATATTGGTTTTATTCTTAGCTCTTTTGATTGTAATTTTACCTATTATTTGAACGTTTTATTTGAATTTGAGTTTGTAAGACCTAGGTTGTTAGGTCTTGTTTGTGAAGTGGTATCCTTGGTGTAGAAGGAGTAAAGCCACTTGTGTATACTTAGTGATTACTAGGATTAGTTCTAGTTGTCCCTTAGGTTGAGGTGGGAAAGTGCTCTTGGTAGGAAGGCAGGATACTTCCGGGTGTGGAAGTGCCTTCGGTTGGAGAGCGGAGGCCTCCCGGTGAAAAGTCCTTTGTGTAAGGGAAACTAATTAATATAGTAAAACTTAGTTTGGAAATCCTAAGCGGGGTGCTTAGGTAGTGGAGTAGGGCATTGGGGCCGAACCACTATAAATTCTGTGTTTGCATTGATTTATTATTGTGCTTAATTGCTTTATCATTTATAAGCTTCCGCATCTAATCGTCAAATTGTAAATTGCCTAAATAATCTAAGCAAATGATTAAAAGTGAATTTAGGCTAATCGAATTAGTAAACACACTATTCACCCCCCTCTAGTATCGCCATTTCGCCAACAATTGGTACCAGAGCAGGTCGTGGATTGAGATTTCACAATCTCGTCTACATCTAGTCTCGATCTAAAAATGGCTCTAGAGAGTATAGCATTTTCACCACCTAGGTTTGATGAGAAAAACTTTGGTGTTTGGAAAAGTAGGATGTATACTTTTCTTAAAATACAAAGTTTATATCTACTGTGCAGGCTAAAAAATGAATATGTTGAGCCCACCATTGACATTAATGAGTGGACTCAAGATCAAATTAGATTGTTTGAATTGAATGCTAAGAAAACACATTTTCTTTATTGCTCATTCTCAAATGATAAAATGAAAAAGTTATGCATTGTTCTTCTGCATTCGATATTTGGGTTTGCTTAAATATGTTATATGATTATGCGAAAACCGAAGAGCTTAACACTTTTGTTGAGGGTGGTGATGACAATGGTCATCCCCCTAGTACTTACATCGGTTTTGATGATTTTAGTGCTTCTAGTCAAAGAAACAAATCAAAAAGCAGAAAAAGAAAGGTGATATGCTATCTGTGCAAGGAAAAGGGGCACATTAAGAGGAATTGTCCTTTATCAAAGAAAAATGCCAAAAGGAGGACAAGTGCTTCAACATCCACCTCCAAATCCTAAGAAGCATCCTCTTGTCATGATTATGAAGGCACATCCAAGGTTTGCCTCATGGGTATCCATGATGAGGTACAATATTCTACTTTTAGTCATCATAAAGATATAACATATGATAGTGATGCTAGTTCTTCACATTCAATCAAAATGTCATATGAAGAATTAGTACAAGAATGTCAAAGTATGTGTGCCATGCTTTTGAAAAAAAGTAAAGAAATGATAAAAATTAAAAAGGATAACTCTAGGCTCACTAAGGATTTGCAAGCTCTAGAATTAGAAAATAAAAATTTAAAGGCAAATCTAAGTTCCTCGAGTTTTGATTGCCATGGTAGTATTGATGTTTTGAGAATTAGTAATTCTTGTCATGACAATCTTAAGATTGAAATTGAAGACCTAAAAAGTGATAATATTGACTTGAAAAATAAAAATTATGATTTGAAAATTGAATTGAAAAATATCTCAAAAGTTGAGATTGAGAATCTGAAAGTAGAAAATATGAAAATCAAAAATAAAAATAGTATGATAAAATCTCAAATGCAAGCCTTACATAAATCAATAAATGATTTAGAAAATGAGATCATTTTCTTGAATAGGAAAACTAGTAGTTTATCACATATCTCAAGTTTTAGAAATCCTAAAAAGAAAAATATTCCATCTAAGAATACAAATGTTCATCATGTCTCTAATGCCAAGCATTCTGATATTAGACCTCATGTTTATATGAATGGTAAAAAGAAAAAGTTTAATGAAAATTATTTTTCTTGTGTTATGTATGGGCATGCCATCTATATTTGTGCATTTAAGATGAACTCAAGTGGTGTTAAGTCACTTTGGGTAGCTAAGCCCACTAACCCCCAAGGACCCAAAGCCATTTTGGTACCAAAAATTTCTTCTCTTGTTGGGGGAGCCACCACTCAAGGGTAAAAAAGGAGTGAAGAGTTAGAGTTGACCATAAAATTAAATGGAGTATCAATTCTTAGTTGCAACTTCAAACCATCATGATGTCATAGGTATGGAAATTGGCATCTAGGTATACTTTTTATCATCTCCTTACTTTGGATTGTTTTTATTTAAGTTGTAGTTATGATACTATGTTTATCTTGAGTTGTTTTCCCCGCTCTTGTACAAAAGTTCTTCATAAAATGATTTTTGATTTTTTGATTTCTCGGTCTCTTCGGAGACCAGGTGGCCTGTAATGGACCTAAGCGACCTTGCGGTTCTAAACCGTAGGTCAATTGTGGCTTTTGATTTTCAACCAAAAGGAAGGGTTGGAGATCTTATTTTTCAAAATTTCATATTTTGAGATCTCTTGATTCATTTTGTTATCATGAAGATTTATTTGAAAATGAATCCTTGCTATTTAGTGAAGTTGAATTTGATAAACGATACTTGGTTTCTCTCTTCACTATTTAGTTTGATAGCTTGCATGTAGATTTGATTTCATGTTTTATTTATAAAGTATTTGCAAGTTATGATAAAATAGAAGACTAATTAGAATGGAAAAATTAGTTTGGCTAAATTATCATGAATAAGGTATAACTTTGATAAATTCAAGATCTTAGTGTTATACCTCAATGTTTAAGCTTAAACTATGTTTCTATACTCATGATTAGATTTGCATGTTAACACACTTGAATTCTCATGAGTAGGTAGAATATTAGCACTTAGGCAAATTTCATCAAATGAAACTTGCTCTAGGTTGATACTTGCTATTAGAGACATTTCTTGTAAGTCCAAACTAGTTTAACATGATTAGATATCTTATTCCTCAAATGTTTCACATCTTAGGATTTCTTAGATTCATTTTGATATCATGGTAAAACTTTCTTAAAAATGAATCTTAACTATCTAGTATAGATTAAGTTATTTTTAATTGAAATCTTGCTATTTAGTTTGTTAGCTTGCTAGTGGTCATAATTATTTCATTATGATACTAATGATGTCTACTTGCAAGTTGTGAATGTAAATGAAGGATATGCTATCTAAAAAGAAAATGAAAGGATTGGACAAATTTCTAAGAAGAATGTATGAATTAGTTTTGCAATTTTTTTTAAATATAATAATTGAATATTCATGAATAATGATGTCTCTATACTCATGATTATTTTTGAATGATAAATATTGAATTTTCATGAGTAGGCAATTTCATGATAACTAGGCAATTTCATAATATTAATATTGAATTTTAATGAGTAGGCAATTTCATGAGTAGGCAATTTAATGATAAATAGTTATGCACTTCATGACTACACTCCACTAAACACCAAGAGGGAGACTATCCTTCAGGAGATCTACCACCTGCAGCTGCTCAAGCTTCCTAGCGGCACGAGGTCGATGTTAGGGGGGGGAACGGTTTGTGTGTGTAAGAAATCTGACTTCCATCACACCTATGGCCACACCACTGAAGAGTGTGTAATGCTCAAAGGTCAAATTGAGCGCCTGATCCGAGAAGGCTGCCTCCATCGTTGCGTCAGTCGTATACGGAGCCGCACCCGAGACCAACATGACTATGGCTCCAACGTCGAAGTTCGAGCAAGATGCCACCACCGAGGAGTATGACAGGTGACCACGAAGACTGCCGAACTGGTCAGGAGGATTCGCTCGAAGAGGCAAGACAAGCTCAGCTAAAAAGAAGTCACTCTGAGCCATCATGACAATTGACGATGCAACTCGCCCATAGAGGCCGCGCGTACAAACCCCGATAATATCCTTTTATGAATATGATTTTTGATGGAATTTAGAAAAACTTGCATGACCCTATCGTCATTTTTGTAATCGCTGGCAACTTCCTGGTCAAGAAAGCCTTGGTGGACCAGGGGAGCTCAGCCGATATCCTGTTCTACTCAATGTTGAGGAAGATGCACATCGATAAGAATTCGCTCAATCCTTACCATGGAAACCTCGTTGACTTCTTGGGAGAACGAATCAGCGCGAGAGGCTACATCTGGTTGACAACGACGTTCGGCTCTCCACCAAAGACCAAGTCAACGGACGTGCAATATGTTAAGAAATTAGTGGGATCAACTCCACCCTAAACGCTAGCTCATGAGGAGAGGATTGCCCAGACTATTTAAATGCTATCTTGACCATATTTTTAACCAATGTGGGAGTTTAACACCCCCCCCCCCTCATGCCCAGGATTGGACATCTAGAGCGTGGAATTTGCATGACTGGACATCTGCGGGTGGCACAATATCAATCACATGATAGGTTCTGATACTAAGTTAAGAAATTAGTGGGCCTAACTTCACCCCCAAGAGCTAGCTTTTGGGGTGAGTTAGACCCACTACTTGCTTAACACAATACTAGGTCGTCAAATTCCCCGATCCCTACCACATGATCTTGGGGTGACCCTCGCTAAACAGCGTGGGAGCTGTCGTGTCAACCCCCCTACTTGGCACTCAAGTACCCCATTTCTGAAACAAAAATGGGGGTGCTCCATTAAGACCAAAAGGAAGCCCGTCGGTGTTACAACGAATGCTTGAAACAAAAGGCAGCTAGACCAAGGGAGGAACAAAGCACAACCACCCATCAAACACTCTTGGTACCCCACGACGAACGGCCGCCAAGGGCCCTCAAGCCGAACCTCGACAGTAATGCTCAAAAGCGACCCCGGCCCAAGGACGACCCGAAAGCTGAAGACTACCTGGATAAATGATATGCACTAGGGCTCGCCTAAGATAAAAGAAGCTCGCTCCTTCAACCATCAACAGATGACATCATGGTTTTTCTTCTTCCCCTTCCAAAGCCTAAACAAGGTGCAATCACACACGAACTAAGCTCTCCGCTCAGAACAACTTTAAAGATCACCATCTTTCGGAACTCCGTGCATACACCCAGGGAATTTACAATCGTACGACGAACACCCAACAACTTAAGATAGGAACCTCGTCGCTCTCAATGACCCCAAGTGCGGTCCTGCCTTACGCTCATCGGTGAGCTCGGCTTGACCCCAAGGGCGGTCCTCGACCTTAGTCGCCGCTCTCAAGCTCCCACACTCTCAACGCCCTTAAGCATGATCTTGCCTTACACTGCTCGGTGAGCTCAGCTTGACCACAAGCATGGTCCTGGGCCTCAGTCGCCGCTCTCGAGGTCACACGCTCTCGACGACCCCAAGTGTGGTCCTACCTTACGCTCCTCTATGAGCTCGGCTTGACCCCAAATGCAGTCCTTGGCCTCAGTTGCCGCTCTCGTGCTTCCACGCTTTCCACAACTCCAAGCATGGTCCTACCTTGCACTCCTCGGCGAGCTCGACTTGACCCCAAGCGCAGTCCTCAACCTCAGTCATTGCTCTCGAGCTTCCACGCTCTCAACAACCACAAGCGTGGTCCTGCCTTACGCTCTCCGGCGAGCTCGACTTGACCCCAAGCGCGGTCCTCAATCTCAGTCATTGCTCTCGAGCTTCCACGCTCTCAACAACCACAAGTGTGGTCCTGCCTTACGCTCCCCGGCGAGCTCGACTTGACCCCAAGAGCGGTCCTTTGCCTCAGTTGCCGCTCTCGAGCTCTCACGCTCATGACCCCAGGTGTCGTCTTGCCTTACGCTCCCCGCGAGCTCGGCTTGAACCCAGGCGTGGTCCTCGGCCCTAAATGTGGCCATCGGCTCCTACAAGTCTATCTTGCTCTAAATGAACACGATCCTAGGCGCGGTCCTACCTTATGCTCCCCACGAGCTTGGCTTGACCCCGGGCATGGTCCCCGACCCTAAATGCGGCCTCTAGCTCCTATGAGTTCGGCTCGCTCTAAATGAGAATAACCTGAGGTATGGTCCTCAGCCTCAACACCACTAAACGAGCTCCCACATCCTCAACGACCCGGAGCGCGCTCCTCGCAAGCTCGGTTTTCACCGAGTTTGGTCCTCGACCTTAGCACCATCGACGACTTGGGCCCCACACCCTCAACAACCCGAAGCGCGCTCCTCGCAAGCTCGCTTTTCACCAAGTCTGGTCCTCGTCCTTAGTGCCTCTTCTCCCAAACTCGAACACCTTTGAGGGAACCGACAACTACCAAATAGGTAACCCTAGCCTTAACTTTGTTTTTGGTAGGACTCCATGCTCGACTTCGATGAAATCAATCGATTACTCAACATCGACGACGTATGATACACAGGTCAAGAGAAGGCCAAATAGTCCAACAAACACAAAAAAACACAACCATTACAAATGCAAAAATGCACTCTTATATTCATAAAGCATCACAACGGGGAACATATATTTACGGACCCACGAATGGGAACTGTATAACGAAAAAGCAAGTTACTGAGATATGCAGTACAAAACAACTAATAAAGGAAAGACATTCCGACAATGCGATAGTGAAGAACCATCATTGGAGGAGGAGAAAGATGTGACAATGGAACCTTCTCCAAATGAATCCATATGCTCCCACAAAGCAGGAGGTTGAGGACTTCAAGACGGAGGTCCCAGCCACTAGATCTAGCTGAACTTCTTGCAGAATATAGGAAGTGTCGATGGTCGAAGAGGGAAGGAAGGGCCGACGTCGAGGTGGAAGAAAAAGATTAGCAAATGCTTGGGCATAAGGCAACATAAGCCCGACAGTGCGAACTCACCTCAGTCCAACTATAATAGCCACCCGCAAATATGCTACATTACCTACTGCAGGTCGCCGCCTACCCTCCTCTTAAGCCCAGCGGTGTGAACCCATGACGATCTATGATTTCACTCATTACCAGCCCAAGAATGATCCCCGGAGGGACAAAAGTTTTCTCTACATCCCACTCCATGCCAGAAACTCACACACGCAGAAGATGAAGATGTAGGGGGCTTTTATAAACGCAGGAGGAACTGCCATTTTAATGGCCGTTCGCCACCTCCCTACTAACGGGGCCACGACTGTTAGTTAACCGCAAGCATTTAAGTGCCTTGGAAATTAACAATCGAATCTCTAGCCATAATTACCTCATGTTAGGATTAATAATTGCGTAGGCGGTAGGGTTGTTCACGGGTCGGGTCGGGTTTGGAGAAAAAATCGACCCGACCCAATCAGCAAACAATCGGGTCAGGTTTTGAAGTAAAATTTTTGAACCCAATCCGACTCGACCCGCTCGAAATCGGATCGGATCAGGTCGGATAATTGGGTTATCCGATAAATATAAAGTAAAAAAAAAAAATTTCTTAAAAAAATTGAAATGACGTGGGAAGACGCGTCTTCCCAACGCGTCTCTTTTGGGAAGACGTGTCTTCCTTCCCAAGAAGAGATCTTGGGAAGACCAGCAACAACCACTCGAGTGGCTGCTTCTTGGGAAGACGCGGGCTGAAGCAGCCCGAGTCTTCTCAACACAGTTATATATATATATATATATATAATAAAATATGTAATTAATCGGGTAATCGGGTTTCAAAACTTGAAACCCGAGACCTGACCCGATTATAATTGGGTTTGAATAAATTGAACCCCGCCCAACCCAATTACCCAACCCGATTACCTGACCTGATCCGGCCCGATTAATTTAGGTCGGGTCAGTTTCTCGGGTTCATTGGGTTGGGTTTGACCCATGAACAACCCTAGTAGACGACAGCGGGCACACAAAAAGACACCCTTTCCCTCCGCACAACTGTCGTGTTTAATACTAAAATCGAAGTCGCAAAGCGGCAATAATGATGCTTGACGAGGTCTCCTATTCAGCTCACCAATCAAGGAAGCCAACCGATGTCGATCTATTGGACCGAGGTTAGGAACCGACACAAATTAGAGCTCGGCACGAAGTCCTCAAACTTCGACCAAACTCAAGAGCTGTCTAGTAACTTTGGGCCCGACCGGATTAGGCCTAGAAGCACTCACATTCTTGAACCAGACCCAAGTGCAACCAAACACCACTCAGCCTGGGGGCTTCACCTAGCCATACAAGAACATTTACATCCTAATTAATTACAAGAGATTTGTCAACTATGAACCTGACATCTTTGGGATTAGCCTCGACCCATTCTGAGCACATTCCTACGAGATTCCAGAGGCATTATTTCCAGACATCCCTCAATCCTGTACTATATACAGACACGACGCACATTGGGTACATATAGATTCCAATTTTATATACTCACATCTGAAATTCCTTCTCACTTGAGTGTCAAAGTCCCCCCGTCGGAGCCACACCGGGTCAGGAGACGAGTTAGACCGCATCACCCCGACTTCAGGCAAGAACAAGAGCTAAGTGATGTTTGTTTTATTTATTGCTACATTTTAATTATATTTTTGGTTTTTTTTTTGTGTTCTTTAAAGTTTGTTTTTGCCCTAGGGTGTAAGTCTTAAGATTTGAGTTGTAGCCTTCGTGTTGAGTCACAAATCCACTATGATTTGCTAATTTAATTAGTTGTCCTCATAGATTGAGGTGCTAGAGGTGCATTCGAAGACAATGACCCACAAATTATTTAGTAAACTTAGTTGAAATTGTTGATGGGGTGCTTGAATAATGGATATTTGCTTGGTTAGAAGTTGAACCATTATAAATAATATGGTATCATTGTTTTAATTGCTCATGTGTTTACTTAATTTATTTAGCTTCCACGTGTGAGAATTAAACGCTCATTTGCATAATCAAGAATCGATAAACTTAAAAATTAGGTTCATTTCTTGGTAGACACTATTTATCCCCTCTGGTGTCAATTTCATCCTCTATATGTTATAGGTTCAAATCCTCTATAGATTATAGGTACAAAAATAAATTATAAGGACCAAATCCATAAAATAGAATAGAATAAAACTACGTGGGTGTGGGTGTATATGAAATCCACCCTATTATTGCGCGAATTGTCTCCAAACAAACTGTTAGCAGAAAAGTATAACAACAATTCTATGACAAAGCTGATGTTCCATGTTCATCAGCTTCTCCCTTCTTAACATCATCTAACCTAAAATGAGTACAAGACAAACAAAAAAATAAATCTTACACTACCAAGGCATGTTAGAAACTGAACTTGTTCTCTCTTCAACCCTTCATTTTGGGCGCCTTCAACATTCCATTTCAATTGCTATATACACACAAATGGATCTTCCTCTTAATTCCAAAATAATGCCATGCTTGAATTATAGTAATCCTGGCTTGAGATATCAGCAATAGACGTTGATCCAATTGCCCCGGAAGCGCCCTGCAACCCCTCCAGGTTCAAGCCCATAAACCAATCTGTCTCTTCTTCCTTCATTCCCTCAACCATTTTAAGGTTACTGATATTGGTAGCTCTCATTTGATGATGAACTTCTTCAGAAACCATCAAAGAAGACGGATTGGTTTCAGCCCGAATTCGGTGATCAAATTCGGCGAATGCATCATGTTCGATGTCGGATTCTGGAGTCCAGATGCTATCTGACCTTGAGTCCTCAGCTGTCTCTGCAGCAACCTGTTTCTTCTGTTGCTCCATCTTCTCCCAGCTGTTCTTCTTGTGGTACAAGCGGCATAAAACCCAATCATCAAGCTGCATGAAGCACACAGAGTCGGTTTAATTATGTGTTGCTACAGACCAAGAAAGAAAGTAGAAGAGTTTTTGAGTCGGATACGTACTCTTTGGCTGCCCTTCTTGTGCATCGACCGGTGATCTGCGTCGGCAAGGCGGTATTCGTGCATGATCCAGTCCGTCTTCACGCCTTTTGGAGCCTTCCCTTGGTAAAACACCAGAGCTTTCTTTATCCCGAGGGGCCGACCGCTTCCAGGCGGCGACACCGGCTTATCAGCCCCGGTCGCCTTCCAGTACCCTCTTCCGGTCGCCCGGTTCGGCCGAGTGCCATTCGGGTACTTCCGGTCCCTCGGCGTGTAGAAGTACCACTCTTTGCTCCCAAACAATGCCATCTCTGCTTCACACAAGAACAACGATAAGGACATGCACTCAAACGGACACAACAATTACATGGAACACCAACAGGGCTTGTTCGATCAAATTACCTGGAAGGTCCCAGGGCTCGTACTTGTAGAGGTCGACCTCAGCGATGATCGGCACGGGGATTCGCTGTCCGGTAACCTTACGGCAGAGGTAGTGGACGACGAGCTCCTCATCGGTGGGGTGGAAACGGAAGCC
The DNA here is from genome assembly GCA_034359265.1 of Canna indica. Lineage (NCBI taxonomy): Eukaryota > Viridiplantae > Streptophyta > Magnoliopsida > Zingiberales > Cannaceae > Canna > Canna indica. Next base: position 59,899,884 of record CP136890.1, on the reverse strand, counting down.
CGGCGGCAGGTTCAGCTCGGCCTCGGCGTCTCTGCTTCTTCTTCCCATTGCTCGCATGTCTCTTCCTGCTTCAAGTATCCTCTCTCGGGTATATGATCGATCAGTTTCTGGGCTGAGCTTCTTCAGCTGAAGGCGGAGCCGGGTGTGGTGTATATATAAACACGAGGCGCCCGTGCGCTTCGACTAATTCGGCGACGGCTGTTGGGGTTTGGCGTGGCGCACACTTGGCAGCGCGGCGGTGGCGGAAGGAAGCTTCGCGGCTGCGGCGGGGGAATACTTTTCAATGTGTTGTTGGTGTATCAACTCGGGGTTGGGAGTCGGCTGGAATTTGGTCGAGCAGTCAAAGTGGGAGGGAGAATTAAGCAGACGGCATATGCGGGTATGTATTAAAGATTGTTGTCTCGGTGACGTCACTGGATATGTGTCTCGGCTATTATGCACGTGCTGGGTTAGGAGTAGATAGCATATTCTCGCGACCATGTCGACGGCGGCGGCCGACCCGGACACATGTGCGGCTTACTTCTCCAACCCGAGATTTGCAGGTAGTTTTCACGGTGGGAATGGATGGGGATTTCGGCTGAGCTGGATCCCACTTGTATGGATAAGTTTCAGCGTCGACGTGGACTATTCCTCGCCGTTCATCCGTTTCGTGGCTTTTCTTCTTGTAAGTATTTATACATTACATAAATTCTGGTAGTTTGTATCGACTATCGAGTATTTAATCATTATTAAGTTTAATATTAAATTATATTATGTTGTGGGCTTGTGTGTGTCATGTTTTATTTAACAAAAATACTAAAAATATGCTAATTGATATTTTTAATAATCCTCCTAATATTTATATATAATAGAGTCTTCATGAAATTATAATTCATGTTATTGTCAATGAAAAAAAAATAAGAAATACTATTTCATGATTTATACCTCTGACTTTTTGTTAAAAAATAATTCTATTTTTAATAATGAATTGATTCAATTTGTGTTTTTTTTTTAATTTTTTTTTTAGAATTAGACTCCTGAGTATTTAATCCATTTTTAAAACATTTAATTCCTGAGTACTTTTTGAATGCTAAAAAGAAATGTTATTTAAGATAAAATTTTGTTCGAATAAGAAAGAAAATACCTAGTATTTTCACTCTAATTTTTTTTAGTACATGAAAGCTAAGTGATTGTAAAAAAGTTATTTTGCATAAAAATACTCTTAAGATAAAGTTATTTCAAAAATCATATTTAATATTCAATAGAAAAGTACATGGAAATTTTATTTTGAACATAGCATTATATTTCTTTATAAGTAATACAACTACATTAATTACAATAATGTTATATACCGTATTGCACACTATATTATAAAAATAATATGATATTGCATAATACATTACTAATTTTAATCATTCTTTCATTGTCGATATACTAATATATTATTTTTGAAAATATAATACTATCAATGAGACTAAATTAGGAGAAGATAAATACTCCATTCAAAAAGGAATTGCGAATTTTAAAGATTTGTGATTTGATGTTTTCTGACATCTACAAGGTAATTGATTCTCCAAACATGCTGGATTGAACTTCTCATCCCAAATATTAACTAGTTGAGTGGATCTAATAATTTAATTAATTTGAATAAAAATAATCAAATAGTCTACTAAATACTAAATAATTTAGTTGGTTAAGACATTTGAGAAAATTGATTGTAGTTGCTTAAACTTTGAAGGGGTGGATCTATGTAGATTTTCCGAGTGGAATTAATAAAGAGTTTGAATCTTATGATGAAATATATCCTTGCTTGGTCGGAGGTGAGGAGAGCACGATTTATTGTTCTCTGTCTTCTCTATCCTCTGTATTGAGTGGAGAGTGATCATTTCATGAGCTCTTTTATATATATATATATATATATATATATATATATATATAAACATTTGAGAAAATATATGAGATGAGATTAAGAGATCGAGTCCTACTGTACCGTCTTTTTGCGCGTGCGATTTTATCTATTTGTAATTAATGTGTTTGTACGAATGATTTGTAATACAATAATTTAATATATATATATATAATTAATCTTTTAAAAAATTAAAGAGTGGGTCAATTAATTTAGGTATATTAAAATTCAGTTGATTCAAATTTGACTAAATCCAGAATAATATTATCAGAATATATAGAGGATATAGATGACTATTGATTGTGATATTCTTATCAGATTATATGGAGGACAGTATTGATTGTGATATCAATAATTCCCAATATCTTATTAAGATTATTCCTTATACTCTTTGAGACCTCATTCTAGTTGTGATTGTAAAGTATACAAATTAAATATAGACTGTGATAAGAGAGATTAACTCACTTGACCCTCTATATCATAAATTAATCCATTTAGAGAGAATTCTCAAGGGCACAATTCGGGGGACACTTCCATAAATGCTAATTGGGTTCCATGTCAACTCAATCCGACCCGACGACAACTCCATAATGGCCCAACCTAGCTACTATAGAAACAAATATAATCATATGGTACTTTCATTGAGATATTGAGTCGACCAAGAGATCACTCATAGGACTTGCCGCAATACCTAAGCCCACCTAAAGACATTTGACATCTTTAGTGTTATCCATCACCGAACTTACAAGGGGTCCAGTAGGCTAACCCTAAACCAGTTAATCAACCTCCCGACTATGCGGAAGAGGAACTTCATACCCCTAAGAACATCTTCTCACTCTTAAGTGAAGAACGAAAAAATTGTCACACTCATGTGAGAAAAACTAAATGTCGTGAGTCCACACAACACACTCGTAGCACATGGACTCACCGAAAAGGTGTTCGCGTGGGCATTCAAAGTCGGGACACGAATCCTGAAGCATCAAGGATAACTAGTGAGGATCGCACCTAGCCAAACTGCCCTTCGGGAGGAAACCACCACTAACCACACCAGTCAACTCTAAAATGCGAGGGCCCAACTTAAAAAGAGACTCTTCTCTTCATAATGATCAACCATCACAAGACTTGTCGATTCCCACTATGAAGGGAACCTCATCATGCAAAGGCGGTGCAGGGTCCAAGTCCCCACTCATGTCGGTCAAAATCCCATTAGAAAGGCTGCATATAGAGGTGGCAACGGGAAAGGGCCCACCCATGGGCGGCACGAGCCCAGCTCGAAGAATTTCGGGCCAAGCCTGGCCCGACACGGCTGTGCCCAGGAGACGGGCCGGGCTGGCCTCCTGGGCACGCGGGCCGAGCACAGCCGCGCACCGTGCTGGCCCGAGCACGGGGTAGGTCTGGCCACGCCGACCTAGGCCTGGCTCGGACCGACCTAGGTCTGGCTCGGGCCGACCGATAATGTTATATATATATATATATATTAAATTTTTCTGTAAATACCCATCTTCTTCTTCATTTCTTCTATCTTCATCTTCAACTCTTTCTCTCAACTCTCAACTCTCAACTCTCAACTCTCAATTCTCAACTTTCAACTCTCTTACTTTCAACAATCTAAGTTCATTTACAATCATTCTCAACAATATTTTAAGTTCATCAAGGAGACAAGGATTCAAGATTGCTGTCATTTTTTTTAATCTTTTAATTTTGTTTCATTGATCAGTATAATATTTATACTTTTTATATTTTTAATTTTTACTAATGACGGATGAAGATTCTTCAGCCTATTGTTGGCTTTAGGTTTTCAACCTTAGCTTTAATCTCGGTTTTGATGGTTTTGATGATAACAAACATGTGACTAATGATTTCATTGAGAATATATTTCAGGTTCCAAATCAATTAGCGCTCGATATCCTCGATCGGAAAAATCGGAGAAATCGGAAATCAAAAGGACATTGATCGTCATGCTCGGATTCGTCGTGGAAGTTTATCGAAGATCGACGAGTGCACCAAAGTCGCTTGGATGAGTCCAAAGATCAAGTCAAAAGCTCTCCAAGATGATGCTCGTTGAAAGCCGAAACCCGAAAACCAAGCGCGGAAGAAATAGGCTGAAAATGCAATTTCAGCCTATGTTCGGTTGACCAGGCGGTCGACCGAATAGGGTAAGAAAGGGGCAGTAGCCCTAGCGATCAACCGATCGGTCGACCAGATTGAGGCTAGCTACACAAGTAGATTGCGTCGGTCGACCAAAAGTGAAATTGCAAGTTTCTTGCATCGGGCGGTCGATCGAGCGGTCAACACCGACCAAAGCCCAAAATGGGTAGTAAGTTTGGCGATCGACCGAGCGATCGACCGACCTGAGGATAGCCAAATACTCAAAATGTGTCGGTCGACCGATGGGTCAACCGAAAGTCTCAGATCGAGAAATTTGTGTCTAGCAGTCGACCCGTGGGTCGACCGCCCACAGAGAGAGAAGAAGCGGTCGAAAGATCGGTCGAGCAGTCGATCGACCGACCATTCGATCGATGACCTGTAACAGATAGTTTTCTATCTGTTGAACAACCATTTCTTCAGTAGGGTATAAATATACCTTCATATGATTCTTTTACAACATCTTCCTGAACTTCTACAGCTTTTATTGAGCAATCAAAAGGAATATTTAAAGTCTTCCAAACGATCAACGCTTGCGCTCTGTTTCTTTTTGCGACAATCTTTTTCAAGCGCACAAGTTGGGCTCAACTCGGGTGTTGATTCAAGCTCTACCTCTTGATGAGTTGAAGGCGCAAAAGGCTTGCAAAGGAGCTGTTACTATTGGTTTTATCCTTAACTCTTTAGATTGTAATTTTACTTGTTATTTAAACTGTTTGTGGATTTGTGTATGTGTAAAGACCTAGGGCTGTTAGGTCTTGTTGTGTGTAGTGGTATCCTTGGTGTAGAAGGAGTAAAGTCACTTGTGTATACTTAGTGATTACTATGATTAGTTCTAGTTGTCCCTTAGGTTGAGGTGGGAAAGTGCTCTCGGTAGGAAGGTGAGATACTTCCGGGTGTGGAATTGCCTTCGGTTGGAGAGCGGAGACTTTTCGGTGAAAAGTCCTCGTTGTAAGGGAAACTCTAATTAATCTAGTAAAATCTAGTTTGGAAGTCCTAAGTGGGGTGCTTAGGCAGTGGAGTAGGCATTGGGGCCGAACCACTATAAATACATGTGTTTGCATTGTTTTAAATTATGTGTGCTTAATTGATTATATCGCTTTCGCATTTAAATCGCATAATTGCATCTTGCCTAAACAATCCAAGAAACGATTAAAATTAGGATTTAGGCTAATCGACTTAGTAAACATACTATTCACCCCCCCTCTAGTGTCGCCATTTCGCCCACAATTGGTATCAGAGCGGGTTCGTAGCTTGTGACTTCACCATCTCTTCTACACATTGTCTCGATCTCGAAATGGCTCTAGAGTCCGTAGCGTCTACACCTCCTTGGTTCGATGCCTCGAACTTTGGTCTATGGAAATCTAGGATGTACACTTTTCTAAAAACTCAAGGTTTAGGTGGATTTAACATGGGAAAAATCAAATATATTGAACCTAAGAAAACATGGATGCATGGACACAAGAACAAATTAATATGTTTGAATTAAATGCTAAGGCAACAAATAGCATATATTGTTCTTGTGAAAATAATATCATTGAAAAGATCATGCATTGTACTTCGGCATTTGATATTTGAGCTACTTTGAATATACTATATGATTATGCTAAAATCAATGAGTTAGCAACTTTTAATGAGGATAGTGATGACAATTGTCATCCTTCCAATGCTAACATGATTTTTGAAGCCCAAAGTGTCTCCAGTCACAGGAGCACTAAAAGTCGAAAGAGAAAAGTGATCTGCCATGTGTGCCATGAGAAAGGGCATGTAAGGAAGAATTGCCCTATTATGAAGAACAAGGCAAAGAGGAGGTCAAATGCTTCCACATCTTCATCATATTCGAATGAAGCATCCTCTTCCCATGGCTATGAAGCAAATTCAAAAGAATGCTTAATGAATGATGATAATGAGGTACACTCCACCTCTTCTAGTAATGTTAATAACAATAATAGTATTAACTCATCTAGCTCCCATGATTTTGATGAATTGATGGATGAGTATAAAATCATATATGCCTTGCTCTTGCTAAAGGATGAAGAGAATAAAAATTTGAACAAAGAAAACTCAAATCTTAGCTCTCAATTACATGATGTAAAATTAGAAAATGAGAATCTAAGAATTAGTGTCAACAATCCATGTCACGATACTTTGAGTATTGACACTAAGGACTTGAAAAATAAAAATGACATATTGAAGAATGAAAATAGCATGTTGAAAACTCAATTGCATGCTATTCATAAATCAATGAATGATTTGAAAAATGAGGTTGTTTTTCTAAATAAGAAAGTTAGTAATCTATCTAGTAAGTCTTCCTTTAAGAATTCTAAAAATGCAAATGTTTCTTTCACGAATGCTTATGCACATCATGTTTCTCATATCAAGCATTCTACAACTAAACCTCATGCTCAAAAGAAGAATGTATCTTTTAAGAATGCTCATACTCATCCTAGTTCAAATAACAAGCATTCTAAAAATAAATCTCATGTCCATAACAAAAATAAAAAGAAATTTAATGGACATTATTTTTGTTATGGTGTATTTGGGCATGCTATATATGATTGCGCATTCAAAATGAACCCAAGTGTTGTGAAGATACTTTGGGTACCTAAACCCACTAACCCCCTAGGACCCAAAGTCATTTGGGTACAAAAAGTCTCATCTTCTCCTGTAGGGGGAGCCACCACACAAGGGTAGAAAGAAGTGGTGTATTGGAGTTGACCATGGACTTGAATGATGAATCCTTCCTTGGTTGCAACTCCAAGCTACCTTGATGCCTTAGGTAAAGTTGGCATCAAAACTATTCCGGTATCATCTTCTAACTTGCATTGATTAATCTTAGTTGAAGATTATGATACCATGTTTAAGATTGTGTTGTTTTCCCCGATCTTGCAAAAGAGTTCATTTGAAAATGTTTTTGATTTTGATTTCCCGGTCTCTTCAGAGACCCAGATGGCCTGTAATGGGCCTAAGTGACCTTGCGGTTCTAAATCGTAGGCACATTGTGGCCTTTCGGTTTTCAACCAATAGGAAGGGTTGGAGATCTTATGTTTTATAATTTTATTTTTTGAGATCTCTTGATTCATTTTGTTATCATGAATAATTTCTTTGAAAATGAATCCATGCTATTTAGTGAAGTTGAAGTTGATAAATGATACTTGGTTTTTTCTCTTCACTATTTAGTTTAGTAGCTTGCATGTAGAATTGGTTTCATTGCCTACTTAAGAAGTATACTTGCAAGTTATAAGTTTTTAAAAAGGCTATTTAAAAAGAAAAATATTAGTTTGGCTAAATCATCATGAATAGGGTATAACCTTGATAATTTCAAAATCTAAGTGTTGTACCTCATTGGTTAAGATAAAATCATGTCTCTATACTTATGACTAGAACTGCATGTAAAATCCTTGAATTCTCATGAGTAGGTAGAATATTAGCACTTAGGCAAATTTCATCAAATGAAACTTGCTCTAGGTTGATACTTGCTATTAGAGACATTTCTTTAAGTCCAAACTAGTTAAACATAGGTAGAGATCTTATTCCTCAAATGTTTCACATCTTAGGATCTTTTAGATTCATTTAGATATCATGAAAACTCATTTAAAATGAATCTTTACTATCTAGCATAGGTTAAGGTTTTAAAATGAAACTTTGCATTGAACCTTGCTATGTAGTATGTTAGCTTGCTAGTAGTCATATTATTTCATTATGATACTAATGAAGTCTACTTGCAAGTTAAAAACTTGAAAGACTATGCTATCTAAAAGAAAATGAAAAAGGAAATGAAAAGTTGGACAAATTTTCAAGAAATAAGGTATGAATTTAACTTGGCAAAAATCTTAGTAAAATAATTAAATTTTCATGCTTAAATGATTTCTCTATGTTTATGATTGATGTTGCATGATAAATACTTGAAGTTTCATGAGTAGACAAAATTATGATAACTTAGCTCATTTCATGATATCTTGATATTTATGAAATCGAACTAGGTTAAAATTCTTCTTTAGAGACTTCATGTTAAGTTAAACTTAAAATGAAATTAAATTTCTAAAAATAAGGTATGAATTTAACTTTACAAAAGTCTTAGTATGATGATTGAATATTAATGCCTCAATGATGTCTCTATATACTCAGGATTGATTTTGCATGATAAATGTTTGAATTTTCATGAGTATATAGAGACATCATAATATCTTGATTGAATGAAACTTGCTTTAGGTTAAAACTCATATTAGAGACTTCATTTTGAGTAAACATCAAACAAACATGTTTAGACACACATGATATGACTCTAGGTGTTCAATCTTGAAAATTCATGGGTAGATGAAAATGTGATAACTAGATCACATTAGTGGACTTAAGCTTAAAAGGTTTGACCCAAGTCAACAAATTGACTTGGACACTTGATTTTAAGTCCAAACTTCATAAATATGTTTAGAAATAGGTATGACATGTTTCCATGCACTTAGAGTGAAAAATTCTTATGGATATAGATAAAATGATAATAGAGGTCAATTCATGAAAATCTCTTTTGAACCATGTTGACCCAAGTCAACAAGTTCACTTAAAAGTCTCATTTTTAATTCATATTTATGGAACATGTTTAGATTTACTCATGTTAGGTATCCATAGGTTTAAATTTGAAAAATCATGAGTAAATGTTAATATCGAAACTTAGCAAGTTTCATAAAAACTAGTTTAGTTTTGAATGAAACCATGCTAGGTTGATATCTTGACTTAAGGACATAATTTTCATTTCAAACTTGACATATACTCTTTACATGATCACGTTATGGTGTCATGAAAGTTTGATTAAAAATTGAGCAAGTTTTAAGGAGTAACTGAAAATTACAAGGATTGTCATTTGTTCAACAATTGGTATCACCAATTTCAGTTATTTTTAGGAAAATATAGAAAAATCCTTTTTAGATGATTCTTGAAACTACACATTCACTGAAAAATTTAATTTTATCAGTAAAAATTTCAAAAAGTTTCATCAAGAATCAGATTTAAAGTGAAATTTTGAAGTTAGATTTCAAAACACAAAGTATCATCATTCTTGAAACGTCAATCTTTTCGATACTTTGATTTTTCTTCGAAAACTTCATATAAAAACTCATGTACATCATTTGGATTCCATTTATAATATGATTCACACAAATTCTTGAGTAAAATCATTCCGAGAAATGATTTTGATATTTTGGATGATAGATAGAAATATCCATGTGTATATTAAAATCAATATAGGATGAAAAATAGTCTTTAAAAATTCTTTTGAGTTCAACCTTGATACATGTATTTCAAATGACTATTCAATATTTGGTATCAAAATTTGATGAAAAAAATTGGTTTAAAAAATATTTGTCAAAAACATGATTTTGTGTAAAATCAAAAGGTTGATTTTTGAAATATTGAAGATAGGTTGACCTAAGTCAACAAAATAACTTAAAAATTTTCATCTTAAGCCCAAACTTATTTCATAGATTTATATTATCTCATGTTTGATGTCTAGATGCCTATATATGAGAAAACTTGAGTAGATAGCAAAACATTGAGACTTAGCATTTTCATGTTCTCATGTTTATATAAAATGAAAACATGCTAAGTTTTTATTTGGATTATATGACATTAGTTTCTCTTCAAACTTGATATACATGTTTCACATGACTTGATCTTGGTAATTTCAAAGTTTGAATAAAACTAAAAATGTCATGAAAGAGAACCATATTCATGAAAACATTCATACTTGAGATCATACATGACTTAATTTTGAATTCCTATTGTGTTTTGAACATTTCATGTATGAATTAAGTTTCATCCTAAATACTTGTTTTCCGTCCCTTTGGTTGAGATTTTCATGTTTCATGAAAAATCCTTAGAGTCTCAACTTCATGAAAAAATACTTGTGTTGCATCCCTTTAACTAGATAGACCTTTCTTCCCTTTTTGATTGATGTCAAAAGGGGGAGAAAAGTATAAGAAAAAGGGGAAGAAGTGTATAAGAAAAAAGGGGAAAAAAGTATAGGTAAATATGGAGGAAAATATAGAAAATCCATGCATATAGATAGAGGGAGTTTATCTCATAGATATGCATGTTGATAGTGGGAAAAATCCCTTAGTTGATATTCTATATGCTTTAATGATATATTTTCTTATGGATGTTTGTCATCATAATAAAGGGGGAGATTGTTAGCTTTAGGTTTTCAACCTTAGCCTTAATCTCGGTTTTGATGGTTTTGATGATAACAAACATGAGACTAATGATTTCATTGAGAATATGTTTCAGGTTCCATATCAATTACCGTTCGATGTCCTCGATCGGAAAAATTGAAGAAATTGGAAATCAGAAGGACATTGATCGTCGCGCTCGGGTTCATCGCGGAAGTTTATCGAATATCGATGAGTGCACCAAAGTCACTTGGATGAGTCCAAAGATCAAGTCAAAAGCTCTCCAAGATGATGCTCGTTGAAAGCCGGAACCCGGAAACCAAGGGCGGAAGAAATAGGCTGAAAATGCAATTTCAGCCTATGTTCGGTCGACCAGGCGGCCGACCGAATAGGGTAAGAAATGGGCAGTAGCCCTAGCGGTCGACCGATCGGTCGACTAGACTGAGGCTAGCTGCAGACGCAGCCTGCGTTGGTCGATCGAAAGTGAAATCACAAGTTTCTTACATCGGGCGGTCGATCGACCAAAGCCCAAAATGGGCAGTAAGGTTGGCGATCGACCGAGCGGTCGACCGACCCGAGGATAGCCAAAGACGCACAACGCGTCGGTCGATCGGAAGTCGCGGATTGAGAAATTTGCGTCAAGCGGTCGACCCGTCGGTCGACCGCCAACAGGGAGAGGAGAAGCGGTCGAAAGACCAGTCGACCAGTTGATCGACCAACCATTCGACCGGCAGCCTGTAACAGATAGTTTTCTATCCGTTGAATAGCCATTTCTTCAGTAGGGTATAAATATACCCTCATATGATTCTTTTACAACTTCTTCTTGCACTTCTACATCTTTTATTGAGCAATCAAAATGAAGATTTAAAGCATTCCAAACGATCAATGCTTGCACTTTGTTTCCAAACAATCAAGCCTTCCAAACTTGGAGAGCTTTCAAGTGATCTTTGAGCCCGTCCAATACGTCTTTGGTGCACGGGTCGCTCTTCAAGAAGTTTCCGTGACGAACCCGAGCATGACGATGAATGTTCTTCCGATTTCTGATTTCTCCGATTTATCCGATCGAGGACATCGAACGTTAATTGATATGGAACCTGAAAGATATTCTCAATGAAATCATTAGTCCCATATTTGTTATCATCAAAACCATTAAAATCGAGATTAAGGCTAAGGTTAAAAATCTAAAGCCAACAATCTCCCCCTTTTTAACGATTACAAACATCCTTAAGAAAATATATAATCATTAAAGCACAAGGATATCAACTAAGAGATTTCTCCCCCTATCAACATGCATATCTATAAGAATAAACTCCCCCTATCTATATGCATGGATTTCCTATATTTTCCTCCCATTTATCTATATGTTTCTCCACATTTTAACTATACATTTCTCCCCCTTTTGACTACACATTTCTCCCCCTTTTGACATCAATCAAAAAGGGCAAGAAGGGTCTATCTATTCAAAGGGATGAAAGACAAGTATTTTTTCAGTTGAGACTCTAAGGAGTATTTTTCATGAAACATGAAAATCTCAACCAAAGGGATGGAAAACAAGTAATTTGATATGAAACAAAGACATACATGATAAAAGAATGATAGATACAATTCAAAACAAAAACATGTATGCACTCAAGTATGAATATTGTTTCTTTTTCATGACATTTTTTATCTCATTCAAACTTTCACAATACAAAGATATAGTCATTTAAATCATGTATATCAAGTTTGAAGTGAACCTAATGTCATTTGATCCAAATATGAACTTAGCATGTTTTCATTTGAAATAAACATGAGAACTATGAAAATGCTAAGTCTCAATTTTGCTATCTACTCATGTTTTCTCATATTTAGGCATCTAGACATCAAACATGAGATAATGTAAGTCTATGAATTATGTTTGGGCTTAAGATGAAATTTTTAATTTACTTTGTTGACTTAGGTCAACCTACACCTTAAGTTCTCATAAATCAAATTTTTAGATCTAAAACAATATCATATATTTAACAAATATTTTTGAAACCATTTTTTTTGGATGAAAATTTTTGATATCAATTATTGAATGGTCATTTGACATGCATGAATAAAGTTTATACTCAAAAGAATTTTCAAAGACCATTTTTCATCTTATATTGATTTTAATGAAAACACTAGATATTTTTAGCTATCATTTAAGAATTCAAAATCATTCATAGAAATAATTTTACTCAATCAATGGTGTGAATGATATTAGAAACATAATCAAAGTGGTATACACTAACTTTCATTTGAAGTTTAAAAAAAAATCAAAGTATTGAAAAAAATATATATTAAAAAGATGATACTTTTTTATTTTGAAAATCCAACTTCAAAAATCCATTATAAATTAGATTCTTGATGAAACTTTTTGAAATTTTTACACATAAAACTAGATTTTTCAGTAAATGTGTAGTTTCAAGAATCATCTAAAAAAGATTCTTTTATATTTTTTTAGAAATAACTGAAATTTAGGTTGCACTGATATTTTTGTAATTTTTAGTTATTCTTTAAAACTTGTTCAATTTTCATTCAAACTTTCATGACACCATAATGTGATCATGTAAAGAGTATTTGTCAATTTTGAAATGAAAATTATGTCCTTAAGTCAAGATATCAACCTAGCATGGTTTCATTCAAAACTAAACTAGTTTTTATGAAACTTGCTAAGTTTTAATCTTAACATTTACTCATGATTTTTCAAATTTAAACCTATGAATACTTAATATGAGTAAATCTAAAGATGTTTCTCAAATATGGATCATAAATGAGACCTTTAAGTCAACTTGTTGACTTGGGTCAACTAGGTTCAAAAGAGGTAATCATGAATTAACCTTTATTGTCATTTTATTCATATCCATATGAATTTTCCATTCTAAGTACTTGGAAATATGTTATGCCTATTCCTAAATATGTTTATGAAGTTTTGGACTTAAAATCAAGTGTCCAAGTCAATTTATTGACTTGTGTCAAACCTTTTCAAGTTTAAGTCCCCTAAAATGATATAGATATCACATTATTCATCTAGACATAATTTTTTAATTTTAGATACCTAGACTCATGTGATATGTGTATCTAAACATGTTCATTTCATTTTTAGCTTAAAATGAGGTATCTAACAAGAAATTTTAACCTAGTTCAATTTCATAAATATCAAGATATCATGAAATGAGCTAAGTTATCATAATTTTGCCTACTCATGAAACTTCAAGTATTTATCATGCAACATCAATCATGAGCATAGAGAAATCATTTAAGCATGAAAATTCAATTTCTATACTAAGGTTTTTGCAAAATTAAATTCATACATTTTTCTTAAAAATTTGCAAAATTTTTTATTTCTTTTTTCACTTTCTTTTTTGATAGCATATCCTTCATTTACATTCACAACTTGCAAGTAGACATCATTAGTATCATAATGAAATAATTATGACTACTAGCAAGCTAACAAACTAAATAGCAAGGTTTAATGCAAAGTTTCATTAAACGCTTTAACCTATGCTAGATAGTAGAGATTCATTTAAAGAAAAATTTACATGATATCATAATGAATCTAAGGGATCAAGATGTGAACCATATGAGGAATAAGGTCCCAAATCATGTTAAACTAGTTTGGACTTAAAGAATGTCTCTACTTGTAAGTATCAACCTAGAGCAAGTTTCATTTGATGAAATTTGCCTAAGTGCTAATATTCTACCTACTCATGAGAATTCAAGTGTGTTAACATGCAAATCTAATCATGAGTATAGAGACATCGTTTAAACTTAAACATTGAGGTATAATACTAAGATTTTGAATTTATCAAAGTTATACCCTATTCATGATAATTTAGCCAAACTAATTTTTTCATTCCAATTAGCCTTCCATTTTATCATAACTTGCAAGTATACTTTATAAATAGAAAATCAAATCAAATCTACATGCAAGGTATTAAACTAAATAGTGAAGAGAAAAACCAAGTATCATTTATCAACTTCAACTTCACTAAATAGCATGAATTTATTTTCAAAGAAATTATTCATGATAACAAAATGAATCAAGAGATCTCAAAATATAAAATTTTGAAACATAAAATCTCCAACCCTTCCTATTGGTTGAAAACCGAAAGCCACAATTAGCCTACGATTTAGAACCGCAAGGTCGCTTAGGCCAATTACAGGCCACCGGGGTCTGCGAAGAGACCGAGAAATCAAAAATCAAAAATATTTTTCAAAAGATGTTAAGAGCAGGGAAAGTCAATCAATTTTAGGCATGTATCATACGAATCCAAAGTGTCTTAACTACACTTGGATTTTTCTTGAATGCACAATCAACAATAGCATGCCCAAAAATACCACAACAAAAATAATGTTCATTGAATTTCTTTTTATTTATGCTATGGACATTAGATCTATCATTTGAATGTTTGATATGTGAGACATGATGAATATGAGTATTCTTAGATAAAACATTTTTATTTTGAACATGAGGTTTAAAGGTAGAATGTCTAACATAAGATTTAACATTAGTATGAACATTCTTTTTACTAAAATTCTTAAATGAGGAAATATTTTTCATTTCATTCATTTTCTTGTTTAGATTTAGAACCATATTTTTCAAATCAATCATTGAGTTATGTAAAGCTTGCATTTGAGATTTCAACATATAATTTTCCTTTTTGATTTTTGAATTTTCATTTTTCAAAGACTCATTCTCAATTTTGAAATCATTCTTCAATTTTTCATTTTCAAACTTCAAGTCCTTAAGCTCAAGTTTCAACATATCATGACAAGGATCAAATGAGCTAGATTTTAATTTCTCATTTTCTAATTCTAGAGCATGCACATGTGAACTAAGTCTAGAATTCTCATTTTTGATCCTTTTGTTTTCCTTATCCTTTTTAAGAGCAAGGCATATATGATTTTATACTCATCCATCAATTCATCAAAATTATGAGAGCTAGATGAGTTACTACTATTATTGTTATTAACATGACTAGAAGAGGTGGAGTGTACCCTATTGTCATCATTCATGAGGCATTCTTTTGAGATGGCTTCATAGTCATGAAGGGAGGATGCTTCACTTGAGTAGGATGATGCGGAAGCATTTGACCTCCTCTTTGCCTTGTTCTTCATGGTAGGGAAATTTTTCCTTACATGCCTTTTCTCATGGCACTTTGGGCTTTTAGTGCTCTTGTGACTGTAGACACTTTGGGCTTCAAAAACCATGTTAGCATTGGAAGGATGACAATTGTCATCACTATCCTCATTAAAAGTTTCTAACTCCTCGGTTTTAGCATAATCATATAACATATTCAATGTAGCTCAAATATCATATGCCGAAGTACAATGCATGATCTTTTCAATGAAATTATTCCATAAGAACAATAATTGCTATTTGTTGCCTTAGCATTTAATTCAAACATTTTAATTTGTTCTTGTGTCCACGCATCCATGTTTTCTTAGGTTCAATATATTTGATTTTTACCATGTTAAATACATCTAAACCTTGAGTCTTTAGAAAAGTGTACTCCTAGATTTCCATAGACCAAAGTTCGAGGCATCGAACCTAGGAGGTGTAGACGCTACCGACTCTAGAGCCATTTCGAGATTGAGACAAGGTGTAGAAGAGATGATGAAATCTTAAGCTACGAATCTGCTCTGATAACAATTGTTGGAGAAATGGCGACATTAGTGGGGGGTGAATAATATGTTTACTAAATCTATTCGCCTAAATTCACTTTTAATCGTTTACTTAGATTGGTTTAGACAATTTGCAATTCGATGATTATATGCGGAAGCGATAAATGATAAGGCAATTAAAACAAACAATAAAGCAATGCAAACACGTAATTTATAGTGGTTCAGCCCCAATGCCTACTCCACTGCCTAAGCACACCGCTTAGGATTTCCAAACTAATTTTACTAGATTAATTTACATTTCCCTTACACACTAGGAATTTTCACCGAAGAGACGCACTCTCGACCTAAGACACTTCCACACCTAGAAGTCACCGCCTTCTTATCAAGAGTCGTCTTCCACCTCAACCCTAAGGGACAACTAAACTAATCCTAGTAAACACTAAGTTTACAAAAGTGGCTTTACACCTAACACCAAGTAACCACTTATACACTCAAGACCAAACACCTAGTCTTTACACACACAAATAAAAATAGATACAAATAACAGTTAAAATACAATTGAAAAGAGCTTGAAATGAAACCAAGAAATCGTGCTCTTTTCCAAGCCTTGGAACCTCCAACTCGCCTAGTAGTAGAGCTTGAGTTGAAGCCCGAGTTGAGGAGCAGAGTGTGCGCAAGAAGTTGACGCCGGAAAATTGAGCACAAGCACTAATCCCTTTTGGAAGGCTTTTATCTCTCTTGGATGCTCAAAAAATTTCTGTAAGAATGAGAGAAGCCAGATAAAAGAATCATATGAGGGTATATTTATACCCTGCTGAAGAAACGGCTGCTCAACGGATAGAAAACTATCCGTTGCAAACCGTCGGTCGAATGGTCGGTCGATCGACTATTCGACTGCTTCTCTTTACTCTATGGTCGGTCGATCGACGGGTCGACCGCCCAGACGCAAAAACATCAATCCCGATCTTCGGTCGACCCGTCGGTCGACCGACGCGATCTGCGTCTTTGGGTATTAGCAGGTCGGTCGACCGACGGGTCGACCGCCCGAGCTACTGCCCATTTTGGGCTTCCATCGGTTGATCGCCCGGTCGATCGAAGTAGCTCTGCTACTTTTTTACCTTCACTCAGTCGACCGCCCGGTCGACCGAACCTAGGCTGAAGTTTATTTCTTCAGCCTATTTCTTCCGCGCTTCGTTTCCGGGTTTCGGCTTTCAACGACCATCAACTTGAAGAGCTTTCAAGTGATCTTTGAGCCCATCCAATACGTCTTTGGTGCACGTGTCGCTCTTCGAGAAGTTTCCGTGACGAATCCGAGCGCGACGATCAATGTCCTTCCGATTTCTGATTTCTCTGATTTTTCCGATCGAGGACATCGAACGCTAATTGATATGGAACATGAAAGATATTCTCAATTAAATCATTAGTCCCATGTTTGTTATCATCAAAACCATCAAAACCGAGATTAAGGCTAAGGTTAAAAACCTAAAGCCAACAAAAACTTCCATAGGAGTTGAAAGATCTTGAGAGAGCTTGGAGGTAGTAGTTGACACCAAAAGCTCCTTCATACTAGACAAGTTGAGAGATCACGGCGCATGGAATGACCCCATTCATGAAGACGACATCCGCGGCCCCCACTTCTCTCGACCAAGGCCACACTACCCATTCAGGTGGGTTGCACTTCAACACCAGCATCCGAAGCTCCGTTATGAATGGAACATGGAGGAAACAAATGAGACATAAATGAGACCAGTCAAGCCTTACACTCATGACCAAGGCACCTGACTCGACCGGTACCCACCGCAAGTCGACAAACAAGCAACGACTCCACCACAAGAGTGGGCAAGATCTCGACGACCATGTCCAAAAGATGTCTGACACCCGAAGACTTTGCAACATATGAATGTAACTTTATGTACTCTCATTTAATTAAATATATGTGACTTGTTTTGTCAATAGAGAACAAATCAAGAAACAAAACCTCGTTAAAAAATACAAGTCAACCCAAAACCAACCTACCGATTCGAAGACTTTTTTCTACAAAATGAGGAATAAAACCTCGTTAAAAAATACCGATCTGCCTATAACCGAAAGGCTTGTTTAACGATTCATTTCTAAAAAGCAAGGAATAAAACCTCATTAAAAATACCGATCAACCCAAAACCAATCAACCTATTTGATGACATAGTTCTACAAATTGAGTAATAAAACTTTGTTAAAAAATATTAGTCAATCCAAAAGTGATCAACCGATTCGACGATGTATGTGATTCTACAAATCGAGGAGCAAATCCTCATTAAAAAATATTTGTTGGTCCAAAACCGATCGACTGATCCGATAATACGGTTCTACGAACTAGGGAATAAAATCTCGATAGGAAAATTTACTGTTCCAAAACCAATCAATCAATTTGACAAAGAGATTCTTAGAACCGAGGAATGATACCTTGTAAAAAAAATATAGATCAATCTAAAATAGACCTACAATTAGACAATCCTTGTCTACGAGCTGAGGAACAAAGCCTCGACAAAAAATACAAGTCACACCAAAATCAATTAGCCACTTGACAACTCATTTTTGCGAATCAAGAACAACCCCATAAATAATACTGAACATGCCCCAAAATCGACCAGCCTTCAACGGTCCAATTCAGCACCTTGAGGAACACAATCTTAGTGAAATGTCAGTCCAACCTGACCAATCTGTCACTGAAGGGACTTGGCACTAATAGGAATTAGCTCAAGGTCGATCAACTTATTAGCAGGCCTTTAAGTGTCACATTTGCAATCAGAGTTGCCGCCCAAGACCAAGCATTCAATGCATAGCACTGTTGGTGAAATGGTCACACTAGAGGGGGGGTGAATAGTGTGTTAACTAATCAATTAGCCTAAATCTGATTTTAATAGTTTCTTAAGTTACTTAGGCAATTCACAATTGACGACTAAATGCGGAAGCGAGTAATAAAGATAATCAATGTGATACACAAAGAAAATAATGCTAACACGAGTATTTATAGTGGTTCGGCTCCAATGCCTACTCCACTACCTAAGCACCCCGCTTAGGATTTCCAAACTTAGCTAGACTAGATTATGTCGTTTCCCTTACAAAGAGGACTTTACACCGGAAAGTCTCTGCTCTCAAACCGAAGGCACTTCCGCACCCGAAAGTATCCCGCCTTCCTACAGAGAGCACACTCCCACCTCAACCTAAGGGACAACTCAACTAATCCTAGTAAAATAAGTTTACAATGGTGGATTTAAGCCTTAACACCAAAGCAACCACTAACTCAATCAACCTAGCACTCTAGGTTTACACAAACTCATACACAATGAAATAACAAGGAAATACAACACAAAATGAAGCAATAAATCAAACAATAAAGTACTTAGCTCTACAACAAGATTGTTAGCTTCCTCTTGATGCCTTTGATGATGAAACAATGAAGGTAAGGCTTAATCAATGAGATGAAAGGTTCAAACTAGGGTTTTCACAAGATTTGCTCAATGAAGGCTTAGAATTGATCAAGAGCTGGCTCAAGGAGGTTAGAGGTGATCAACATCATGAAGGAAGGCTCTCATGACTTCCTATTTATAAGCCATGAAGAGAAGAGAGAGCTCTCTCTTCTCAACGAGCGATTTTTTGCCCGTTACAGCCCGCCAGTCGCTTGTCCGGTCGATCATCGACCGACCGACCAAGCGACCGCCCGAGCGACTGGAGCATTCTGCCCGTTCTGGGCGATGTTCGATCGATCGGTCGGTCGACCAAAATGCTGTTGGTCGACAAGTCGGTTGACCGAACTTGGGCAGGGCAAACTACTTGTTTGCTTGGTTTTTTTTGCTTGTTTCCTCGTTTCTAGTTCTGTCTTCGCTAAGTCTACATATATAATATTTCCCAAAATCGAACATGATCGGCCAGAGTACCACCCTTACTCTGAAGCCTAGCTCAACCAAGACAACCAGATAAAAATACAAAACTTGTACAGTTTATAAAAACCAACTCGATTTGCGGAAACATAAACTGAATAAATTCCAAACCATCAATTAAAATAGTTCAAGAGTTTTAACTGTTCCAAATTCTTTAAAAAAAAGAAAAAATGAAACCAGTTTATCTTAAATAGAGTTTTTAACATAAAAAAAGCGGAAAACAAAGTCCAAACATAACTTTACATGACTCAACAAAATAAAAGCCTCAAGAGACCCAATATACACCCCGACCACGACATGTCATGAGATCTGTTGTCCCTATTGCCACCAGCTGCGCTATTGCTTTCCAGTGCCTATTTGATCACGCTTAGATGCTAAAAAGAACAACATATAAATAGTAAGTTCAATTAGGACTTAGTGAGTGGCTTAGCCCTCTAACTACCATGTCAAATACATCAAGACCAGTAGGTTAATAATTCCAATGTTAAACATATACACCTGGGCAATAAATAAGGAGCAAAATTATCATTTCATATGAAATATAAATGCCATCATGTATAACCATCTATTCATATAACTATGGACATAATGTGCATATCCAATAATCCAAATAAATAAATAGCATCACATAATCAACCAAACATCCAAGCAAGCCACCTGGGTCGGTCGTTAGTGTGGCGGGATGACGAGCTTCCCGATCTAGGGACCCGTCTGTCCAATGTCCAGGGACCTGTCGGTCCAATAATCCAGAGACCCGTTGGTCCTACGAGTCGATCACTGAGCACTGCTCTGTCACAACGACCTTCCCGCGCGTCCAGAAGTTGTTGTACGAAATGGCACACTAAAGGGGAGGGTGAATAGTGTGTTATTTAAATCTATTTGTCTAATTCTGGTTTTAATCGTTTCTTATATTGTTTAGACAAATTGCAATTTTACGATTAAATGCGGAAGCAAAATAAACCAGTTAAGCACAAACAAAAGATTATAATGCTAACACATAAATTTATAGTGATTTGGCCCCAATGCCTACTCCACTACCTAAGCACACCGCTTAGGATCTCCAAACTAAGTTTACTAGATTAAATTGGTTCCCTTACAAGAGGACTTTGACCTGAAGAGACTCACTCTCAATCTAAGGCACTTCCACACCCGGAAGTCTCTGCCTTCTTACCGAGAGTACTCTTCCACCTCAATCCTAAGGAACAACTCAACTAATCCTAGTAAACTATGTTTACAATGGTGGAATTAAGCCTCAAACAAAAAGTCAACCACCCAATTTTAAGACCTAACAATCCTAGGTCTTCACAAGCACAAATCCAAAGAAAACAGTGTTCAAATAACAATTAAAATTACAATGAAAAGAGCTTAAAGAAACCAAGATCAAATGCTCTTTTCCAAGCCTTCAAAGCCTCCAACTCGCCAAGTCGTAGAGCTCGAATTGAAACTCGAGTTGAGGCAGAGTGCGCGTTTGAAGAAGTTATCGACGAAAGAACCGAGCGCTATTAATCGATCTTTAGAAGGCTCAAAACTCTCTTTTGACTGCTTAATAAAATCTATAATAGAGGTTAAAGGAGTTACATGAGGGATATTTATAACCTCTCAAAGAAACGACAGCTCAACGGGCGGAAAACTAGCCGTTACCGCTGGCTCAATCTCTTTGTGCAGTCGATCGACGGGTCGACCGCCAGACGCGATTCCTGCGATCAACAATTCGGTTGACCGATGCAAGTCGTGACTTCAGCGATCTGCAGTTCGATTCGTCGACCGACGAACGCACTGCCAATTTTTCACACACTTCGGTCGACCGATCGGTCGACCAAATTGCCTACTGCCAATTTTTGGCTGCATTCGATCGACCGACCGGTCGACCGAACCTGGACTAGACTGGGCAGTTTGGTTTTATTTGTTCGTTTCCTAGTTCCGTCTTCACTAAGCCTACTTATATAATATTTATTAAATTTAAGTTGATAACTTCAAAACAAAAATGTTGTATAAGGATTACCCCCCATTTGGTTTCAATAAAAATATCTAAAAAATCAAAATCCTTAAGAATCAAAATCTAGTTTTTGGGGTCTAGTACAAATTTTCGGAAAATGAAACTTTTCTAATTTTTCGGGTCAAATAAGGGTAGGCTAAAGGCTTCCAAAAAATCCTTAAAAATACCTCATAATCTAATTTTAACCCAACGAACAATTACCGCCATTTTTTATGTTAAGGAACTATCTAGGTCATATAGCCCTCCAAGGAGCTCCCTAGGCTTAGTGAATTCAGGGCGATTTCCGAGTTTTCATGTTTTAGTATTCGGGATTGGTTTTATGGTTCTTTGCGTCATAAAGAGAATTTACAACATATCTAGATACCCTAAACCTAAACTCTAACTTCTTGAAGAGTTCGAGCGCGTCGACCAACGTCCTTCCGATTTTTCGATTTTTTCGATCGCGGACGTCGTGCGCTAACCGATATGGAACCTGAAAGATTTCTCAATAGAACATTAGTTCTATGTTTGTTATCATCAAAATCGAGATTAAGACCAAGGTTGAAAACCTTAAGCCAACAGAAGTATCCAACAACCACAACCACACACAACATCCATACGAAATCAATTAATGATGCAAGTAATTATGCATAGGTAAACCATAGAACCAATGTCCATATCCTGGGACCTCTAGGATCCTTAAATTCCACATCAAGCATGCGCCTGAACCCATGGCCTTACACGGCCTAACAATGCCATATGCACTATGTCCATTCCATATATATGTATTAAACAATAAGCAGTAAAACAATTAATAAGAAATTGAAATATGCTTATTCAAGAGCATTTAATAAACCAATATCACAACTCAATCATCTCCTAGCATATAAAAATATATCCATTATGTGTGCTAGGTTCATACTTGCATGAGTCCAAACATGTAGGAATATACCCAATACATACATATAAAGCCGGCGGTATAAACATAAAGAATTCCTCATTGAGTACCCGGCTCCTAACCAACTTCTCCTTCCTAAGGTTTGGTGACTTTATATTGTCAAACTAGGGAAGATATGTGTCCTAGGATAGTCTAGGTTTATTATTTCCCTCAACCTCATGACCCTACGGTTAATCATACCCAACCGAGCCCATGCATGTAATCCTACGGGGCAGCGTATAAACATTATGGGCAGCACGTATATCCTAGGTGTATCTTGTATTTCTAGGTATAACATATATTTCCTTAATGTAACATGTAGTTCTAGGTGTAACTTGTATTTCCTAAGGGTACATGTCCATAATCCTTGTAAATGAGCGCCCCTAAATTAAGAATCCTCCTCTTTGCCCATATTCATGAATCAAGATATAATCAAGATCATACTCAAGAAAACATAAGAACAACATCAAGGTGAAGGGGGCGGCACACACCCCAACTCGGCTAAGGTCATGCGGCCCTATCTCCAAAATTTCTAGCATAACCAACGGATAAAATATCTATGATTCGATCAAGGCCTAGAGTTCACATCATTAGATTCATAGCAAGAAAACCTTAGGAAAAAGGGGGCGGCACAACCCCAAAACCAGCACAAACCATGCGGCAACATAGAGGAAATAAAACGAGAATCAACACCGGAATTATACAATGGTAATTTAGGTTCCTAGATTGATCAAAGATTAGAGTTTGCATCTTAAATCCACGGCAAAACATCAAGGGAAGGGGGCGGCGGCTTGAGTAGAAAACAAGGAAGAAAGTGGTTTAACCCACTCACCAGAGAAGGAAATTAGAAAGGAAGATGGTCCTCCAGGCTCCCACAAGTCCGGGTGCGCTACCCAGATTCGAGTCCTTCCCATGCCTTCTCTTTGCCTCTCATTTAACCCAAGATTTATCCGTCCAAATCCGATCTCCACCGTTCACATCTAGGAGCAAGGGGAATCGAACATTCTCCCAAACTTTTAGCCCGATCAGCCACAGGATATGATCCCGATTGCCCGAATCTATGGAACTCGATGTAGTAGAATCCTGAAGAAGAAACAAAAAATAGGGCCTCGGTAATTCCATGATAAAGATAGATCCGCCCATCAAACACCAATCACCACTGATCAGAATTTGAATTAAGAAGTTTAGAACTTACCGTTCAAATTTCATTACGATCCGACCACGGACGCTCTGACGATCACATAGTTTGCAGACGTCCGACGCTACAAGGACCACTCTGCCGAGATTTCTTCCTCCCTCTCCATGCGTGCGTCTGTTCCTATGGGCGTCCAAGGGGATGTGTGTGGCGGTTTCATGAGCCGCGCCCCCATGAAGGATGAGGTATAAATATTAGAATCGCAATCGCCAAATGATTAAAGCGCCCCTTAACTTAAGTCAAGTCTAAAACAAATCATAACCCGATCAATACAAGTCCAATTCGAGTTTCGTTTGAACCTCCGGACTCATCTCGGCCCAATCACTTATCTAAGAACTAATAAATTTGGATAAATTAATTAAATGATCATTTTAAATTATTATTATTTTTTTTCGGATGTTACATTGAGGCCACCTGCAAACGTCACTAACCCAGACAATAATCTCATGAATGTGGCAGCTTCGAACCTCGACAATTTGGGGACTTGCCAAACTTGGACAAAAGTTAGGCTACAAAGGGCTGAAAAGCCAACAATTTACAAAGCCAACATGGCTAGGCGATAGGTAAAGGTTCGTTTCATCCCTAGGCCACTTATTTGAAGAAGCCATTGGGATGAGGAACCCTAACCGCCTACATGGTAGACTCACAACAATTGACCCAATGAATAAAGGGGATCAAAGAGAACTCGACCTCGCACTAGTTGACTTCCTCCATAGACTTGCTCGGAAAGCAAGCTGACATCATGGTCAAACGATTTGAAGCAGCTCCTTTACGGGGATGAATGCTGCTCGTCAAAACAACCAATCAAAAAAGGGTCAAGAAATGCCAAGGGTCAAAGCCCGTCGATCAACGAGGCCTTGCTCCTAAAGACATCAGCACGATTGAACGAGGAAGGATGATCCCACACTAAGGGGCATGCATCCCTTGACAACAGTTGTACTAAGTAGCCATGCTTAAGGTCCCAGTGCACCAAGTGACCAAATTCTCAAGCGATAAAAGAAGAGTCAAATTGACCACACTTGGCAAAGGTAGAAGAACACCTTGGCTTTTTTCCAAAGCAGCCATATGTATAAACATCAACAAGCGCAACTTGCTCCCATGGCTGCAAAAGATCACCCTCTCGAAATCTAAGTGTAATCATCAGCTCGCTCCACAATAAGCATAAAGTAACATAATTTGGCCAACTCCCCACACAAGCTCAAAACTTCCATCGCAAGATCTCTCAATTGGCACCACGATAGATGAGAAACAACCTCATTTGGCTACCAACCCATTGTACAATCGCCTCGACGCCCGGAAAACTATTGATGAGGGGAAATTATCTCACTTAGACCATCCACATTAGAAACTAATCCATAAGGCCTGCTAGCTCATGATTGGCCTACTTGATCGAGCCAAGCCCATTAGATCAGGCCAACAACCCTCACCCTAAAGGGCTTGAAGCCTGCCCAAGCATGAAGAAGTCAAAATCAGCTTTGCCTAAATCTGCCTTTAATAGCCTGGTTGGATATAGGCCCAACACCCCTCTAAAATTAGGAGTGAGCGGGTTTGGATACCCTGTTTTTTTTATGATACCCGGACCTTACCCTGTATATGATCGGTTCCTAGGTTTTGGAATCAGACCCTACCCTGCTGGAACTTGGAAATAGATCCCACCCGGAATCACAAGTTTGGGTTCCGGTTTCGGGTACCCTGTTGGAACCTATTCATATACAAATTTTAGGGTACAAGTTCCGGGTACCATGTTGGAACCTGGTTTGAAACCTATAAATGTACAGGTTCTAACAGGGTACCCTGTTGGAACCTGTACCGTGGAACTTGTAAATGAACAGGTTCCAGACTACAGGTTACGAGTATCGGTTCCGGGTACCCGATGTGTTGGATCCAGAACCAGAACCGAATTTAACTAGTTCCTAAATTTTTATCCCGGACCCTACCCGAATATAATTTGGGTCTACCTGGAACCTACTCAATCGAGTCGATTCCAACCGATTCTGCGTCTACCCGGTACCCATGCACACCCCTATCCAAAATGATGAAAATACTCTTCATAGAAATAATCATTGTTTTCCTTTAGAGTCCAATAAAAGGTAAACCCCCCTCCGCTTCATTCTTAGCCAATACTGACTTGATCATCAGAGGGTGTTCGGATGGCCCAACCCCAAGGCGATATTGTAGGTGCCTATATAGAAATATTCATTCTAAAGGGGGAGGGATGAATAGTGTGTACCTCAATTTATGTAAATTTAAACTTCAAGCTAATTAAGGGAAATAACTAGCTTAGGCACACTAATGAAACAAACACTTAAAAAGATAAAATTATCACAAGTAAATTAATGCTAAGCATGCACAAAATAAAACAAACAATGCTAACATAAATATTTTAAAGTGGTCCAGCTTCTAACCAACCCTACATTCACTACTTAAGCTCCTCACTTATAGTTTTCGCAACTTCACTAATGTAAATATTATTCTCCTAAGAGAGTACACCAATGACTTATTACTCAACCCCTGAGGATGCCTCTATATCTTTTCTAAATGAACAATAATTACACTTTACCCGAGGTGTGTCCGAGGTTTCAACTGAAGTATCTTGTCTCAATCTCTCAAGAATAAAATCAATGAAGTGTTAGAGATATTAGGAACATGAAATCAAGAATATTTATAAAGATGACTAATGGATATAAGGGATGAAGCTCGGCCAATGGCAAAAAAGAGCCGTTGGGCTCGTTAGTTAAAGGTCGCTCGAAGTTTGGTTGACTGAAGTCCAATTGGACTTCCACTAAAGGATTTTAAAAATTGCAAAACCAGTTTGACTGAAGTTGGGCTGAATTTGGGATGAAGTTAGGTCAATCAAAATTTGGCCAAATTTAAATTTTAGCTGGATTTTGTGGAAATAACTTTGGTTTGAATTTTGGCTTAGTTTTGAAGGCTTTAGGTTTGGTTTAGGGTTTGTTTTGGGTTTAAAGTATTGGAATACTAGGAATCATCACAAGTGAGACCTTTAAAGAATTTACACTAAAAAAAATTAAGTCCTTAATCTAATTCTTTATATGCCAAATCCAGGAACGAACTTGGCGTGTTATCATTCATTGACTAAAATGAACACTTGATAAACACATTTGAAATATATTTGTTATTATAAAAAACTAAGATTTAGACCAAAGTTAAAAAATATTAGGCCAATATATTAGTGATCGCTCTATACCGACTCAATTTGGTCAGACTAGTAGCTCCATAGTGGCCTAGTCCTACTATTGCGGAAACGAACACTTGATAAACACATTTGAAATATGTTTGTTATTATCAAAAATCAAGATTGACACCAAAATTAAAAATCTTAGGCCAATATATTACTGATTGTGCTCTATATTGACTCATTTGGGTCGGACTAGTAGTTCCATAGTGGCCTAGTCCTACTATTGTGGAAACTAACTTCATATCAAGAGAATGAAATGAAATCAAACGTAGTTAGTTACAGACATCTACCAAAAATTAATTTGCAAACTTTAGTAGCCAGTCAAACTAAACTAAAACTTTAATTTCATTGGATAGGTTTTTTGTGATGAGGTATTTTGGATAGATAGAGGTATTTTGTAATCTTTGTCAGTTGAGTGTTTGAGCTTGGTACAATCGCTGTCCAACGTTAGGCGCATAGCTAGGCTTGGTCCAGTCATTATCGGTAAGACACATGGACCTGGCCCAACCACTACGGCTAGATCTCTTGGAACCAATCTATTGATAAGTAATTTAGCACCTATTTTAATGTACATGGCCCACCAAAATTGCATCACGTTTGGAAAAATAATTAAATCCTATATTATCAACTATACAAGGAAAAAAGTACCATTTGTACATGAGATGTCACATAGTGTGTTTTTGAAATTTTCAAGTTACTTATCAAAAAAGACTTCCTAGGTAAGTTTTGTAACTTAGTGCAATGAAATGATAGTGAACACTTAGCTGTCAATGTAAGAGCAAGTAAAATAGATGCTAAACAATCATGAGACAATTCAGAGTGTTAACAGGATGACTTTTAGAGTGGTCCTTAGCTGACCACCAAAGATTTGCAAATCAGTCACTAAATGAATTACTTTCCTCCCAAGAGAGTACAACCACTTAATTATCCCTTAACCTTAAGGGTGTGCCTACCTCTATAACAAGGAAAAACAATCACAAATACAACGCTAGAGGTCACTCACACCTTTTAACGAAAACAAAAGTAATGACAATAAGCAATTATAAAATAAGAGAAGAGCTCAAAGATGCGTAAACACTGGTGGAGCTCCTACTTGCGGCCTCCTAACCCTTCATCTCTTTTTGCCAATTGATCATCTCTTTTTTGAATGCATCTTTGCATCCCACCTTTGGTCGCTCCTTGGTCAAAAGTCGTCTTAACTTTGCCTCCCACTTTAATTGGAGGCTAGGTGACTGGCTCTCCTCCCAATCTCCGCTCAAATTAGTCTGATTCTTGATCTTAGTGGCCAACACTTGCTAGTTCATTTGGTATGCCAGAAACGAGTTACTGTTCCAGCCCCCCTCCCCCCTTCTTTGGTGATCTGAATCCTAGCATTCTCTCAAAATTACTTAGAACATATACTACCTGAGGGCAATATCAATCGCTCCTCTCATCTGATCAAATGGACTCCTCCAACACATGATATTCTCAAAATAAACTGTGATGCTTAAGCTTTGGATTGTGTAGGTGGTATCGACTTTGTAATTTGTGACGGTCAGGGTGCTTGCTAATCGGTTACTAGCTCCTACTATGAGGGTAGCACTCCTCTTATCCTAGAAGCTACTGCTATTCGAGAAGATCTTTGTTATGCCATCTCATGCGGTCTGCCTCCTTTTGTCGTTGAGTCAGACTCTAAGACCTTGGTCAATGTAATTAATAGGAAATTAACTCCCTCTTAGTCTATTTCAGCTCTTTTAGCTGACATTTTTTTGTTAAGTTCCAAGTGTAATGTTGAGGGTTTCTCATTATGTTTTAGAGAAGCAAACAAAGCTGCCCATTAGGCATCAAATTGAGCATGATTTTGTAAGGATTAGATAATTTGGTCCTCTATCCGCCCTCCGGAGTTGGAGATTATTTTGTCGGACGATATTTTTGAGCCTGGCTCTCGCCGGCTTTAATATATTCTCACTTTTTTCTAGCAAAAAAAAACCCTTCAAAGGCTTTAAATGCATGTATATTTAGTGATTCGATGACTTGAAGAGTGAAAGAAGACTCAAGAGAATATTTTTAGATGATTAGAATTTTGAACTTACGAATGAAGGTTCAATTAAAGGGTATTTATAAGAGTGGAATACATGTCTCAAAATATACTTGTTGGGCCCGTCGATCGCATATCGGTCGATGATTGGTTGATCGACCTATCGACTGAATCGTCAACCAAAACTAGTACTGGACAATTTCAACAATGTGTTGACTTCGATCCAGTTAGAATAAAAAGAAAGTGAGGTCTCCAACATTTATACAACAAAAGATTAAGAGTTTAAAACTAAGTCTTGGTACGCTTTTACTCCTACTGTTGTTCTCGAATTCCTCAAATAAACTTTAAGCACATATCATTTTTTATTTCAAAATGAAAATTTGATAAACTCATTAGAAACATGCTTGTTATCATTAAAAGAAATTTCGTGGTCGAAGTTGACAACTTGGACCAACACCATCAAGATAAGATCAGACTTTTTTTTTTACTTTTTTACTACAGAAATTCTCTCTGCTTCTTCGACTGATAGTGACTTAATTATTGGAGGAGCTCTAATTAGGAGTCCAACCCTCAAAAAATCTCTTGTAGGTATCAGTTGAGTTCAGCTTATGGTTTCAACACAATCTCATCTTATTGATCATAGAGGTGATTTTGAATTCTTGAGCAAAAATAAAAAATATTGACTCTATCAAGATATTTCAACTTTTGGCGGCTCTAGCAAAGATGGTGCTGCTACTGTTCTACATGTGTAATTAAATTTCAAAATGACTTATATAATTTGGATGTTTTTTTTTTTACTAAAGAAAGTCTTTTGTGGATTATTTTTGTATTTGACTCGAGAACATTTTGGATAGTTTAAATTTTAAAATTTCTCTTAAAAGAGTCTTATATGAGGAAGGTAGACTTTTATATATCAACCAGTGGTGGTAACTGTAGCGGCAGAATTTATAATGATGCTCAAAATTACTTAATTAATTAATAAAGATAGAAATGGGTAGGTAGTATAGTTGGTGACAACATGTTGTATGTTGCCTAGAGATTTAGGGTTCAAATCCTAGTATAATCACCTATTGTGACTTATTATTTTTGTTAATTTTTTTTAATAAAGATAGTAATAGAGAATTTTCAAAAAAGAATAGAATTACCAAAAGATTGGAATCCCATATTGTTGGTTTTGATCCCAAAGAAGAAGAAGGCAAGTAAAATGTTAGAATTCATGCCTATAACTTTATGTAACGTTCATCTTTGTTGAATAAAGTAGTTAACCTAGAGAAATCCGGGGAGACAAATATAAGACAATGTGTTGATTGTGGCTGAATTAGTGAATTCTTTCTACAACACAGGAGCGAGATGTCCTAACGGTATCTTGAAATTGGACTTACAGAAAGCATACGACAAGGTTAAATGAGGTGCAGTGTATGCAGCTATGAGATGCATGAGATTTCTAGAAGAAATAATAAGGTGGATAAAGGATTGTATCGAGAATGTTAGATATTTTGGCAAGATGAATAGAGAAATTTCTAATTCCTTTATGGGATATAAAAGAATAAGGCAAGTTGATCCAATATCACCTTACCTATTTATTATGATGGAGGAAATCCTATCTCTTATAGTAAAAGATTTTGTAAGGAAAGGAAAGATAAAATCTTGGAATCAAGGATTTTGAATTAAGCCACTTATGTTTTCTAGATGATTTGATATTTATTATCAAAGGACATAAAAGTTCATTAAAGGGCTGAAAGGAAGCCCTTGAGTTATACCGTGAGATCACTAGACAAAGAATAAATAAAGAAAATAAGAGATTTTCTTCCCAAGGAAATGCAAGCTTGATATGAAACATAAAATTTGTCAGCTTTTGGATATCACGGTAGGTAGTTTTCCAATGCATTATTTGGGAGCTTATCTTTCACACAAAAAATTGGATAAAAGATATCAGAATAAAGTGTTTGAAAAAGTTATAGGAAGGATGAATGTATGGGGAAGAAATTTTATATCCCAAGCATGTAAGACAATGTTGATTAATTCAGTAGTACACTCAGTTCCTGATTGTTGTTCAAATGTCCACACTAAAGGGGGGGTTGAATAGTGTGTAGGTTATGTCTAAGTTAAATTCTACTCTTTTCGATTTTAAGAAATTTAACAACCTGACTTGAATTCTCTTGAGATGAATGTTTTTGATAAAAAACTAAGCACAACCAGTTAGAAAGTAGTCAAGTAAAGAGCAATGCAAATATACACAACGTATAGTGGTTCGGCCAACTCGTCTACTCCACTACCTTGGCTCATCACCAAGGATTTCTAAACTTAACACTTTATAAATGTAATGTTTTCTAAGAATACAAAGAGGTCTTAAATCTCAACCATTTGAGAAAGCCTCAACACCTATTCTCTAGCAAAACAAAACCCTATAACAACATCAAGATGTTTACAAGCACACCTTGCTAGCTACTTTAAGAATTCGAAATAAACAACTATGAAAAACAAGTTTAAAGGAGCTTTAAATAAGAATCAAACTTAGATAGCTCCTTTCACATCCTCCAATTCTTCCAACGTCTCAAGATGCGGAGAAGAGTTACCTTGTGAGGGTTGAAATGAGAAGACCACTTCTTGAGAGATTGAGAATGGAGAACTAGGGCTTATGAATCGCTCTTGTAAGCTTAATCACTTGGAAATTGACTCAATGAAATAGTAGAGAAGGTAGGTGGAGAAATTAAGGCTTGTATTTATAACCCTTGAAGAGAGGAGGCTAATACAACCCATTGCATTGGATAAATTTCTATCCATTGCATCCGTCGGTCGATCATCCGGTAGAATGTTCGATCGACTGAACATGCAATTGGTCATCAATCGAAAACTTTTTGTGGTTTTTGCTTGAACGCGATCGATCGTCGTTCGTAGGTTGGTCAACCGACCCTTCGACCGGACCTTCGACCGGAACACAGTTATTAGCTGGTTTTTGTTGATTTTTATAGCTAGTTTTTATTTTCGGGTCTAGTCTTGGATTTTGACTTGGGACATAGTATAAATGGGTTTGGTTGATATCCTAGGGGCATATTAAAATCATTTCTAATCATAAACCTAGGTTTTGAGTCGATAGCCTTCGGAGTGTTTTAACTCACCTTTTTGCAATTTTCTGAACGAACTTCCTAGGCATATCGTTCTATCAACCTGAACTCAAAACTCAAGAAATGAGTTAGTTTCAAATTTGTTGTCATCAAAACAAAGAGTGAGGCCTAGGTTGAACCCTTGGGCCAAGACTGATGACATCCTGAATGAATGACAAAATAATAAATAGGATGACGAGTGCAACTAGGAATTTATTTGGGCAAGTAGCAATGAAAAGAGTGTGAAACTGATAAGGTGAAACAAGATAACTGAAAGCAGAAGCTTGGGAGGCCTGAGAATAAAAGATTTAATGGTAATGTAGAGCACAACGTTGGCTAAAAGGGTATTACCTATACTGAACAGTGAAACCAAAGTATAGTGCATGTTGTACAAAGCAAAATATGAGGATTTTCATCCATGGGAAAAGAATGAAAGCTATAGGACTGACTTTGCATGGAAACTCTAAGAGATGGAATGATAAAGCAAATTGCACATGGAAAGGAAACCAAGATATGGACCGATCCTTGGATGCATGTTTTCTGTCATACCCCAACTCAAGATCGCGTGATCGGCTAAGGTAGATGTCTGTACCCCGAAGCCTACCACATGCACTTATCAACAATCTCAATATGCAACCAAACTGACTGATAGAAAAACATAAATGGAAATGCCTCAACTTTATTAAATGTTTGAAAACATATTTTACAACTCGAAGTTCAAGAAAACAACTCAGTGCATGAACTAAGACTCTCACTACATAACTACGACTACATAACTGCACGCTACGAGATATGTGACACCACCCGCCATCAAGCCGTACATCATTGGTCAGGCTCTGCAAAACAAAAAAAATAAAACCGCGAGTCCACGAGGAACTCCGTGATTGGTTCTTTCGAACCTTCACTTAAGATCCTTAGTATGATATATATATATATATATATATATATCAGTAAAATATATGCATAAACTTCTATTGGTCATGTCACTATAACTGGCCAATTGGCCAATCTCTGCTAGTAGATACTAACCAAACACGGTACTACACAACAGAAGTCACTCGGCCACTATGGGCCTAACCCTGCATGAAAGGTTCGGCCATGCTCTGCCCTTACTCATGATAGTACTCGATCACACCGGCCCACGCAATCATACAAGCAAGTATACTATCCATAGCAGATTAGCTTATTCAAAATCCCGCATTTAGCGATTTTATCACCGGGTCCGTCAACTAGGATGATTAGCTAGTTTCTGGAGCCCCACCGGGTTAGGGATAGTCAGTCCTATCCAATACTCGGGTCTACCGTCAGCGTGGCTCACCGATGGAATCTCAAGACCCCTTCCACTCAGGTCTAACACCTAGCGTGACCCGCTAGTGTAATCTCAAGATCCTAAATCACCCGCTGAGTCAGGTAATAGCCGCACCGGCTATAGTACCCCTCAGCCCGACCATCTCAAGCACAATACACATACAAGGTATTATAGAATTTTTCTACTAAATCCCCGGGCTTCCGGCCGTCTCCGGCCCCCATCCCGGGCCTTTACAAACCACACTCTAGTGCTTAACTTTCCTAGGTGCAAAACCTAGTGTTTCTACATCCAATGTCCATGTAAAGGTTAAACTACCTTGTTAATTTCTCTTATAAACTCCTAGTGTGATTTACCCCACACCTTAGTGTAAATTTGCATGTCTTAAGCACGAGAATTGCTAGAATTAAATATAACACAGTTTATAAATCATAAGATAATTCTACCATAAAGCTAGCACCATTTTCCACATGATTTCAGCAATTAGATAATAAATTTCTGCAACTAAACATATAACTTTAGCATAATTAAGTTTAATTCCAGCGTAGTTAAAATCCACGTAGGAGACCTCAAGTAGACGTTCGATATAAAACATTCATACTTAAGTCTAAACATCATAAGGAAAACTTCTTACACTTTAAAATATTTGAAGAATTACTCTACAAGTATTAAAGCATGCAAATTATCCATAAATCAAGCCCCTAATCATGGATTTCTAAGGAAATTTATTTCCTAACTTGAATTCCTTCTTCCCCTCACTCGGCCGAACTCTATTCATGGGTATAATCCATTCGGTCGAGCCCTTGGAGGTGGAGGAATATTCATGTTTCATTCAACTATGTTTCTCTTCAACTTTTACCCTAATGGTGCATGCAAGAACTATGGTTTCCAAGCCTCCATGACTCGAGGAAATTGGGAAATTTTTCGGCATGACCTTTCCTCTTTTTCCTTGACCCGATCGGCCTCTAAAGCTATAGAAATCCAAGCACAAAATCATAGAAACAACAAGGGGTTGAGATGAATCAAATACGAATCAATGAAACACATGATTTCAATGAAAATCGACTTCGATCATCAAGGAAAACCGAATCACAAGGGTTCGGCCACACGCCTCACCCTACAAGCCGAGGTTCAACCACTCACCTTGATTAGAAGAGGGAGAAAGATGAGACGAAAGTGTTCCCGATCTCCGGCGACGACACCAATCCCGACGCCGCGCTCTTGCTCTCTCCCTTTTCTCCCTCACCTCGGGCTGCATGCGACTCTCTTCCTTGAGCCGTACGGCGGTTGGAGTGAAGGGTTTTATTCTATTTTTTTTACAATTTTGCCCTCCCCATTTAAGTCCTCTTACTCGACTCAATCTGAGCCCGAATTAAGCTCCGACTCGACCCGTGAACCCGATTCAACCTGACTTGAATCAATCCTACACATAAATCCTAAAAACATTAACTACGAGTCCAACAATTTAAATTATACCTTCTACTTGCGGCGATTTCTCGACTCGGCCCGACTCATTCTCGATCCGGTGCGCTGCACCAAATAAATTTTTATATTAGGAAAATCTCGGGTATTACATTTTTCCTCTAAATAAATGGTCAACATATGTTAACATAAGAGCTGGTTAATGTTGGTGTAATGGCCTACACTAGAGGGGGGATGAATAGTGTGTTAACTAAATTTTAGTCTAATTCTAATTTTAATCAATTCTTTATTACTTAGGCAAAACCCAATAAGAGTTAATTACGTACAGAAGTAAATGATAAACAATTAAGCAAGCACAAAGAAACAATGCTAACACATGAATTTATAGTGGTTCGGCTCCAATGCCTACTCCACTACCCAAGCACCCCACTTAGGATTTCACTCGCAATCCCCTAGATAAAGAGTTCCTTACAATGAGGAATTTTTCCCGAAAAGTCTACGCTCTCGCATCGAAGGCACTTCAACACCCGGAAGTCTTCCACCCTCACACCAGACGCACTTTCGCACCCAAAAGTCTCCACCTTCTTACCGAGAGTACTCTTTCACCTCACTATCACCCAAGGACACTCTAATCCTATATTACAAGGGTGGACTTATGCCTTACAACCAAGGCTACCACCACACTCAACAAAGCTAAACACAAGATAATAAATCACAAAATACACAAGTAATGGAGCAAATAAATAATACAACTTATACTTAGCTCCAACACAAGATCACCTAGCTCCTCTTGATGCCTTTGATGATTAAACAATGAAGATAAGACTCAATCAAAGAGATAAGAGATCAAGGCTAAGGATTTCACAAAGAATGACTCAATCAAAGCTCTATGATGTGTAAGGATGTCTCATGAAGCATTGGGAGGTCATAGGAAGGCTTAGAAGGCCTTTAAATATATAGGCAGAACATGAAGTAGAGGTCTGACTCAACGGATATAATTCAAAATAGAGTCGTTGTGGGCATTTTGGGAATTTTGGATAGTTTGAGTGGTTGAGGTCATTATGGGAATACTGGAAAGTACTGGTACAATTTCCGGTCGAAGTTCGGTCGACCACCATCCTTCTAATTTCTTCGATTTTGACTTCGAAAATAATGCAACACTCATCCCGGGATATTACACCATCCACCCGGAATGTTACAACATCTTATCCTGTAATCCAAGATATTCCGGAAGGTTACCACATCCCATCCTGTAATCCGGAATATTTCAGAATGTTACAACATCCTATTCATAATATGGGATATTCTGAAATGTTACAACATCCCATCCCGTAATCTGGAATATTCCGGAATGTTACAACATCCCATTCAGGATATTTTGGAATGTTGTTTATGAGTTGTTTTTACTTGATTCTTTGAGTTTTTCCGGTCGAGGACATCGCATGTAAACCAATATGGATCTTGAAAATATTTCTCTATGAAATCATTAGTTCCATGTTTGTTATCATCAAAACCGAGATTAAGACCAAGGTTGAAAACCTTAGGCCAATAGTTAAATATGAAACAGTTGCATAATTACTAAATGAAGGGGAATGGAATCTGAATGTAGTTGAGAAATGTTTTGATGAAAGTCTGAGGGAAAGAATAATGGCAATACAAGCTGATAACGAGGAACAAGAGATAAAAGATGCTTACCTTTTTGTAACGTGGAAGGAAGAAAATATAACAAGAATGGAGTTTGATTGGAGGAAAATATGGAATATGAAAGTTCTAGAGAAAGTAAAAAATGTTCATTTGGAAATTAATTTGGAAAAGACTGCCTACCTCCGATTGGTTTTGTAGGGTTTTTTGGAAGGAAAGTAGAGACAAGTAGTGTCTATGAAACTAAAAAGGAAAGCAACACACATATACTTTCTGAGTGCAATTTTGCTAAAGACTACTATTTCTTCGAATGTTAAGTTCGGTCGGCTACACCCCTTACCAATGGGTTAAAAAAATCGTTGGCGAGTTCGGTCGATCACTAGTCGATGGTCGGTCGACCAAAAATCGCCCATATGATCGATCGACCATCGCCTAGATGATTGCCAATAACCAGCAAGCACTACTAGAAAAATGGTCATCAGCAACGGCTCATGCCGTTGCTGAAGCGAATCAGCAACGGCTGAGCCGTTGCAATAGCGCCGTGACAGAAAGTCGCGTTGCTGATGACTTAGCAACGGATCAGCAACGGCCGCTCGGGCCGTCGCTCAAAACATTATCAGCAACGGCCGCTAGGCCGTTGCTAAAAATATTATCAGCAACGGTTTTGCCACAGACCCGGAGCCGTTGCTGATACCATTAATAGCAACGGCCGCTGAGTCCGTAGCAACACCGTTAGTAAAACTCCGTCGCTAAGCCGTTGCTGTAGGTCATCAGCAACGGCTTTCGATACACTTTTAGCAACGGCTTTCCCACGGACGCCCGTGGGAAAGCCGTTGCTGATGACCTATACCTGCAACCAGAAAATTTGAAAATTTCAAATTTCCATTGATACATTGATACATTTATCTGATACATAACTCACACACCCATACCCTCATACACACATTCATTTACACATCACAAACATCTCATACACATTCATTCACACATCACAAACACACCAAGATATACATCAAAACAATTATATTTATATTCATAATTATCCACGATAGTATAAACACAATTCAAATGCAAAATTGAAGTATCAACATCTCAGTAACATAGTCAATATAAATTAAACAAGTTCAATATCTCAGTAACAAAGTCAATATAAACAAAATCTCACGATGACGATGGAGGATGGCCTGGATCATATGGCGGGGTCTGGAGTGCTCGAGTGTACACCGGCGTGGACTGACTCGAGGATGATGGATTAGATGATGCTGAAGAGATGCCTGCTTCGGGATGACCCGACAAGTTGCGTAGCATAGCTTCTATATTCGCCATCGTCTGACTCTGGCGCTCCATCAACTCAGTCTGACGCGCGACCGTCTCCTCTAGTGTCCTTATCCTATTACTATGATCATAATTGGATCTGGAGGTGGACGGCCGCTCACCAGCGACCGGAGGGGTCGGTGCCCCAAGTGGCCCTAGTACGGCTCGCGCATGACCACTATATGCGAAGCCATATACGCGGCCATGGTCCCAGCCACCTGCGGCCTCGACCCACGATGCTGCGTCAAAGTCCTCGGGGGTACCCCCACGCTGCACCACCGTCTGGCTGTAGGTCTCCTACTCGAGTTTGATTTTTTGTTTAATATTTATCATAAAACTTAAATTATAAATATATAATGAATAATTTAAACAAATATATAATTACCATAATGTATGCAACGCGGTTGTGGATGTACTCCCCAGTCCCATGTGCTCGACGGTGAGTCCGCTCAAACACCGCCATCGGGGAGGGTCGCTGGACACTCCCGTCATCCGACACCGTCGTCTACATTTACAAAACAAATACATTAATTAGTACACATAATAACAAATAAAATATATAATTAAAAGATATACTTACCATACGGTTTGCGTGCACTGCAAATGCAACAGAGCCGCCGGTGTGACGCGCTGCTCCCCCCGACATGCGATTTCTAGCCACATTCCGAGAAACCTCCTGCCATCGATCCGTCGACCATATCCCCACGAGCTGGTCCCATATATCCGGAGTAATCCAACCGGGGTCGTATCCCCGAGTCTCCGCGATGTTAGTGGTCCCAGCTCGGGCCATCGCCTGGGACCGAGCCTGCCCCAGCTGCCCGTTGTACCTTGCCCGGGAAATAGCCTCCCAGGCAGCGTAAATGAAGGGCCTCTGGTCCTCGGCCCATGTATAGCGAGCCTGCAAAATAATAATATCAGTACCAATATTAATATATCATCATGCATGTAAAAAAAATAATAATACGTGCCTCAAACTCGCGCCATAACATGTCGACGTGCTCGCTAGGCACGTGAGACCACGTAGGCCATGCCCCGTGCATGTATCGTCGAATAGTAGAAGAAATGCTCCTCGGCACTTCTTCTTGCTCGAACCTGCACAACAAAAATAAATTTTAATATTATATTATGATATAATGAATTTGTAATGATTCATAATTCATGATATATTACGTACCGCTCCCCAATCACGCTAATCAATCTACGTGACTCTGTGGCTGGTGGAGGCTGCCACCTGTTCGGCCCGCGTGGCCGCCTACGTCTGGATGTACTAGCCTCGGCAGTATCATCCTCATGAGGATCAGCAACAGGAGGATCAGCAGCATGAGTAAGTGCTGGAGTCTCACCGATCGGAGACTCCGAAACTCTCCTGCGTCGATAACCACGACCAGACATATCTGTCGAACAGACATATAATCAGATTATTGTATAAATAGTAGAGATATATTTAATAAAATATATACTTTACAATTATTCTTCATCATCTGAATAATAGTCTTCGAATTCTTCTTCTTCTTCCTCTTCTTCCTCTTCTTCATCTTCTTCATCTCCAGCTTCCTCAATTTCATGATCGTCATCATCAGCATATTCAACTTCTAATTGAATTGATGTTGTGTCTGCATCCTCGAGTATTGGAATAATACGATCCACAGCAGGAAGATCATCTTCTTGATAGAAACCAGGAGGATCATTTTCTCCTACTATCGGATCAATTTTTCCTCTACCTTTTGTCTTACAGACTACACGCCAGTCCGCTCTATCTTTATTTCGAGCCGGATACTTCGCGTAATATACTTGTTCGGCTTGTGATGCCAATATAAAAGGCTCATTTGCTGCCAATTTCGATTTGTAATTAATCTCAACAAGTTTGTATTTTGGATGAACTTTCATGCCCCTTTCTGTTGTATCGAACCAATGACATCTAAATAGGATCACTGATTTCAAGCCGAAGTAGTGCAACTCTATCACTTCTTCCACCAGTCCATAAAAATCCATATCACATTCAACATAGGTTGTCCCTTTCACGCAGACCCCAGCATTCATCGTCTTCTTTGCAAATGAATATTCAACCGTGTGAAATTTATACCCGTTAACAAAATATCCGCTATAGCACGACACAAGTCGCGACGGTCCACTAACAAACTCAAATATTCTTTCATCTATTTCAGCTTTGTGATCTTTGCTGTAAGTCTGAATCCAAGTAGGGAAATCACGATTCCGTAATGTCTCCAATTCTTGATCGTTGTGAATAGAGTATTTTTGCACCATCTCAATGTCAAATATTTCAATGAATTGTTCAATCTCTGGACATACAAGTGTGCCAAATGATACTCTTCATCGCTTAAGTGTCGAGATGGACGAGAACCAAAAGCACGATCAGAGTGACAAAATATATTTAAACGTCCATCTGAATGTCGAACACCCCCGTCGTCGTTACGTGGAAGATGATCAAATCTTGTCTGTACTGTCGATTCAAAGTAAAATGAGCAGAATGTTGAAATTTCTTGGATGATATACGATTCAGATATTGATCCTTCAACAGCTGCGGTGTTCTTTACTTTTTTCTTCAGACGATTCATGTATCTTTCAAATAAGTACATCCAACGATATTGAACGGGGCCACCAACTCGTGCCTCGTATGCCATGTGTATCGGTAGATGCTCCATCGAGTCAAAAAATGCAGGAGGGAAAAACTGCTCCAGCTTGCATATGATTTCAACAATATTATTTTCAAGTGTTGACATATCTTCGACTCGAAGGACATTTGCACAGATGCTTCTAAAAAACATATTTAATTCAGTCAACGGACCCCAAATATTATCAGGTAGAAGATCTCGAAATGCGATCGGAAGTAATCTCTGCATGAATACATGACAATCATGGCTCTTCATCCCTGATATTTTGCAATCATCGACGTTCACACATCGAGATAAGTTTGAATCATATCCATCGGGTAATCTGAGTTCTTTTACCCATTGACAAAAATCTTTGCTAACGAAATTCCGAACAAAATCGTCCATTCGAACAAATACGGCACGGACATCGGATTTGATCACCCATGCTAACGAAATTCCGATTCGAATAGGCGAAATTTAGGAAGTACGTTACGCCT
Source organism: Canna indica (assembly GCA_034359265.1). Lineage (NCBI taxonomy): Eukaryota > Viridiplantae > Streptophyta > Magnoliopsida > Zingiberales > Cannaceae > Canna > Canna indica. Next base: position 59,858,923 of record CP136890.1, on the reverse strand, counting down.
AATCGAAACTCATTCGTTAAAGCTCCACGATCAAGACGTCGGTACATCCAACTTCGATCAGCCGACATGATTCTGTCAATCAATGATAATTTCTTTGGTTAATGTCTTTAGGTGAGATTGTCCTATTCCATTCGGGATTTATGTTATTCGTACTGCACTTACGTTTTTATTTTAACTGTTAACTAATTATTCTAAATTTCGACAGCATCTCCCTACAGTTCTCCGAATACGCATATCATCTGGGCGCGTATCGGAGAACAAGAGAGATGTTGCCGAATTTTAGAATAATTAGTTAACAGTTAAAATAAAAACGTAAGTGCAGTACAAATAACTATATTCCCAAATTGTCCAATCAGGGACAATTCAAGAATTGTACGTCGTATAAAAGATCATCTACTTCTTTTACACGAACATACAATCCCCGAACGGATCTAAGGTTTTGCTAAATCATATCCGATTCGTCGATGCGTACGTGAAACATATCAACTCGTCGGATGGATGATTATTGTCTAAATGTTTCGAGACAGTTCGAGTCCATATTGGACGATTTCGGCGCGCGTCCGAAGTGGACGATTCCGGCGCGAGTCCGAAGTGGACGATTCCGACGCGAGTCCGAATTGGACGATTCCGACGCGCGTCCGAAGTGGACGATTCCGGCGCGAGTCCGAATTGGACGATTCCGGCGCGCGTCCGAAGTGGATGATTCCGACGCGAGTCCGAATTGGACGATTCCAGCGCGAGTCCGAATTGGACGATTTCGGCGCGCGTCCGAAGTGGACGATTCCGGCGCGCGTCCGAAATTAATCTAAACCCTAATAGTTAATCTAACAAATTAAACAATTAATCTAAACAATTAATCTAAACATTTAATTACATTTATAAAATAATTAATTAACAGTTTCAAAACAATAATATATATATATATATATTCCGGCACCGGAGTCCACCCTCCGGCGCCGGCGTACAGTGGCCGGACACACTGTCCGGCCACTGTAGAAGGTCCGGCGGCGGCCATAGGCCGACCGCTGCCGGCCGAAACCCTAGAAATAGGGTTTCGGTCGGATTTTAACATCTCCGGCCGAAACGGTATAGGCCGGCCGATCAACATACCGGCAACAGCGGCAGCGGCGCGGCGGCGAGAGGCGTCGACAAGAGGCGTCGGCAGCAGCGGCGAGAGGTGTCGGCAGGAGCGGCGGCGGCAGCAGCGGGAGAAAGAAGGGTCGGGCGCGAGAGCGTGCCCTATATAAACTTATCAGCAACGGCTCACTCGCCCGTTAGAAAGCCGTTGCTGATAAGGTATCATCAGCAACGGCTCACTTATCCGTTAGCAAGCCGTTGCCGAAGATTAAATAATCAGCAACGGCTCGCCTTTCCGTCAGAAAGTCGTTGCTGATAATTAAAATAATCCGCAACGGCTCGGTTATCCGTTAGAACGCCGTTGCAGATACACATATCTGCAACGGCTCGGGCGGCCGTAAGAATGCCGTTGCAAATAGCAACGGCTTGAGCGGCCGTTGCTGATAGCCGTTGCTGAAGACCAAGTTTCTAGTAGTGAAGAATGCTGATTTTAGTCGATGATCGATCGATAACAAGTTGAAACTCTAAAAGATTTTTCGAAATCATGAAAGTCTCAACCCAATTGATGAAAACCAAATATCGAATATGAGATTAGGTCATACATGATAGCGTGAAATGATAACTGAAGTCCCAGTCTAAAAATCATGTATTAACCCAAGTATCGATCAAAAATCAAAAATCAAAAATCAAAAATAATTTTTAGAAATTATTTTTAGAATTACTGGAGCCACCAAAAACTTTTTATTATGGTTATTATGTATTTTATTTTTCTTATTAAACATTTTTCTTATGCTAATGTATATTTGAACAAATGTCTTTACATAATTTTTTGCATGATTCTATAAAATTTTAATTAAACTATTAATTAAATATTAATTAAATAATTTTTTATATAAACTCTTGTGTATGTTTATATAGAAACTATTATGTCTAATTTGTTGAAGTGACTAAACTAATTCGTATGTTTAAGGCCGCTAATTAATTATGATCATTACAAGCTAGCATCATTATCAATGCTAGTTCAATTGTTTGAATTCATTTTTCTAATTTCTTAATATTGGATACCAACACCAGCTAATGTCATTGCTATTCATATAATTTTTTTAGTAGCAATTGTATCCTTAATATTGCGGCTTAGCGCCACATCCGCCCTGCCACTTTCTTTCCTCATCAAACACAACAATCGCCACTACCAGCAAACTTAAGCACGTGCATAGTGCCCTTTTCTCTCGGGAGTGAACATGTATCGATTAATCGGTCCATTAAAAATTTTATTAATCAGTTTATTAATTTTGTTTTTTCAAAATTATAAATCGTAAATCGGTCCATTAACTTCGGTAAATTGTCATTTCGATTTTGATTTTTCCGGTTCGGTTAACCGATAGTTTTCGGTTAACCAATAAAAATTTTTAACCTACAAACATAATAAAATTATACAAATCACATATGCAAAAAAATTCTAACAAATATCGAATCCCCATTGGAAAAAAAGTGAAACCACTAGAGCCAAGAAAATATGATGCAAAAAATCAATAATTTATATATATTTTTATATATTTATAATTTTTTTAATATAATTTTTACAATTTTTTACAATTTTTAATAATTATTTATAATTATTATAATTATTTATAATTATTATAATTATTTATAATTTGTTATAGTATTTTATAATTTTTTACAATTTTTGATAATTTTTTTTATAATTTATAAATCATTTGGAAAAAAATTTTAAAAAATTATAATTTATGAATTGTTATTATATATATTTATTAATTTTTAATATATATATATATATATATTAAAAATTAATAAATTATATTGAATCAGTCGGTTAACCAAAATCGGTGGACTTTTTAAACAGCGGACCAAACCCAAACCCAAACCCGAAAATCAAATTTTTCAAAAATATAATATGAAATCGAAAAAATTGATTCGGTTTCGGACCGATTAACCGAAAAATCGGTTTTTTTTTCTCACCCCTACTTTTCTCGACCACCTCCTCTCTCTCTTTCCTCTCTTGGTTGTACCATGGAATTCACTATTATCGTGCGGTGTCCCATGGGAAGCTATATACGACAGTTGTTGCTCACTAATGAAAATAAAGCGGAGAAACAATAATTAAATTCTAAACACTACTAGAAATGTGTTAATCAGCAACGGCCATCAACAAAGGCCGCCCAAGCCGTTGTAATGACTAACGGCGTACTTACAGCAGCTCGAGTTGTTGCAGATTTGATATATCTGCAATTGCTTTCTTAAGGCCGCTCCAGCTGATGCTAACAATTGGATGACGCGAACATGGCGCGCAAATAATTAATATAACTTATCAAGAACAGTGTTCGTAAGGCTGTGTCTGCCGTTGCTAATGATATTATCACATTAGCAACGACTTACTTATGGATCCTATACATGTTGCTCTTTAGACGATGGCGCGCTCGCGGCGCGAAAATGAAATACTTATCAGCAACAGCCTTCTATAGGACCCGCTGCTGTTGCTGATGATATGTATTCTTCTGCAACAGTTTTGTAACAGATGAGTGAGCCGTTGCCGATAAGTTTATTTAACTCGCCCGCGATCGCGCCCACCCCCTTTCCCTGCTTCTTCTTCCTTCTTATGTCGACGCCGCCACGGACTGCTGCCGATCTTAGTCCGCCGACGCCGCCTGCCGACTTCCTTCCCTTCCAAGTGCTCTGTGCGCCCCCCCTTCCTCCTTAACTAGGGTTTGCCGGCCGTCGGAGATTTGTCCAGTGTCCAATCTCAGACACTGGACGTCGGCGCAAGAGTCCTCAGTGGACTCCAATGCTGGAACAGTAATTTAGGGTTAAATTGTAATTTCTTTTCTTTTATTAAATTTGATAATTTAGGGTTAATTAGATTAATTTAGATTTAGGGTTAATTAAATGTTTAGATTAATTTAGATTAATATTTAATATTTTTTTAGTTTAAATGTTTAACGTAGGGAGTTTATAATGTTTAATGTTAATATTTGTTAATTAAATTTAGTTTAAATTAATTAGATTAATTTTATTGTTAATCTTTAGATTTAGATTAATTAGAATCGTCCACTTTGAACTCATACCGGAATCATCCACTTTGGACTCGAATCGGTATCCAAAAATTTAGTAATAATCATCCATCCGTCAAGTTGATATGTTTCACGTACGCATCGATGAGTCGGATATGATTTAGCAAAACCTTAGATCCGTTCGGAGGTTGTATGTTCGTGTAAAAGAAGTAGATGATCTTTTATACGACGTACAACAGTTGAATTATGCCTAATTGGATAATTTAGGAACATAGTTATTTGTATTGCACTTAGTTTTTTCTTTTAACCGTTAACTCATTAATTCTTAAATTTTGGCTATTGTATCTCTCTTGTTCTCCAATACGCGCCCAAATGATATGCGCATTCGGAGAACTGTAGGGAGATGCTATCGAAATTTAGAATGAAGTTAGAGGTTAAAAGATATACTTAGTGCAATATGAATAACATGAATCCTGAATGGAATAGGAACTGTTAGCCTAAGGTTTTCAACCTTGGTTTTAATCTCGGTTTTGATGATAACAAACATGGAACTAATGTTTCATTGAGAAATATTTTCAGGTTCCATATCGATTAGCACTCGATGTCCTCGATCGGAAATATCAAAAAAATTAGAAAATCGGAAGGACATTGGTCGACACATTCGGGTTCGTTGCAGAAATTTATAGAAGTTCGACGTGTGCACCAAAGACGACTTGGACAAATCTAGCGAACATATGGAAAGCTCTTCACGTTGATGCACAATGAAGGCCGGAACCCAAAAACGAAGCGCACAAGAAAAATACACGAGAAAATTACCCTACCCAGATTCGATCGACCAGCAAAAGAGGAAATCTGGCAGAAGGCAATTCGATCGACATAATGTAGCCAGAAAGCGGCAGTATGCCCGCGGTCGCTCGAAAGTCGCTTAGTTTAACGGCAAGCGACCGGGCGTAGGCAACGGGTAAAAATATGCACGTTGATGAGCCTTGAGTGATGGAGAGTTATAAATACCCTTCCCAAACTCATTCCAAGCCTACTATTGATGCTTCCAAGCCTCAAAGTATGATCCTAAGCATCTCTACAAGCTTTCATTGAGCCATCCTTGCAAGAACCCTAATTTTGATCTCCACTCCTTGATTTAGCCTTGAAGCTTCACCGATTCATCATCTTAAGACATCAAGAGGACTAGGGAGTTTTCTTTGAAGCTAAGTATTTATTGTATTATTTATTTGCTCCATTATTTGTATATTTTGTGATTTATTTTCATTGTATATCATTTGTGTAAACCTAGAGTGCTAGGTTGATTGAGTTGGTGGTTGCCTTGGTGTTAAGGCTTAAATCCACCGTTGTAAACTTAGTTTACTTGGAATAGTTGAGTTGTCCGTAGGTTGAGGTGGGAGAGTGCTCTCGGTAGGAAGACAGGATACTTCCGGGTGTGGAAGTGCCTTCGGTTTGAGAGAGGAGACTTTCCGGTGTAAAGTCCTCATCGTAAGGAAATTAATTAATCTAGTTAAACTAATTTGGAAATCCTAAGTGGGGTGCTTAGGTAGTGGAGTAGGCATTGGGGCTGAACCACTATAAATCATTGTGTTAATTGCTTTATCATTAATCGCTTCCGCATTTAGTCGTTCAATTGTGAATTGCCTAATTAGTTTAAGAAAACGTTTAAAATCGAATTTAGGCAAATAGATTTAGTTAACACACTATTCACCCCCCTCTAGCGTGGCTATTTCACCAACATTTGGTATCAGAGCGGGTCGTAGATTGAAATTTCACCATCTCCTCTACATCGTCTCTTGATCCGAAAAATGGCCCTAGAGAGTTTAGCGTCTTCATCTCCTAGGTTCGATGCCGCAAACTTTGGTCTTTGGAAATATAAGATGTACACATATTTAAAGACTAAAGGTTTTGGTGTCTTTAATATGTTAAATTTAGAATTCATTGAACCTAAGGTTGACATGCATGCTTGGAGTGAATTAGATAATAAAATATTTAAGTATAATGGAGATGTCATGAATTGTATTCTTTGCACATTACCAAATGACATCCCAGATAAAGTCATGCATTGCTCTTCAAATCTTATGATTTATGGGTCATTTTAAATATCTTATATGATTATGCCAAAATCGAAGAGATTGACACTTTTGATGAATGTGGTGATGACAATGCTCACTCATCTACTACTAATCTCGATTTTGATACCAATAGTGCTTCTAGTCAAATGAGCAACTCTAAGAGCCGAAAACGAAAGGTGATTTATCATGCGTGCAAGGAAAAATGGCATGTGATGAAAAATTGCCCTACCGTGATGAACAAAGCAAGGAAGAGGTCAAATGCTTCCACCTCCACATCTTACTCATTTGAAGCACCCTCTAGCTAGGACCATGAAGCCAAATCCAAAGTTAGCCTCATGGTTGCAAATAATGAGGTACTTTCTCCTTCACCTAGTCATGATAATGACAATGATAGTACCACCTTTTCTAGTACACATGATATAGCATATGATGAGTTAGTAAGTGAATATAAGAAAGTGTATACCTTGCTAGTTAAAAAAGATAAGGAAAATAAAAAATTGAAGAAAGAAAATTTAGAGCTTAGCTCAGATATGCATGCCTTAGAATTAGAAAATGAAAAATTAAAGACTAATCCTATTGATTCTTGCCATGATACATTGAACCTTGAGCTAAAAGCTTTGAAAAATGAAAATGTGGATTTGAAAGCAAAATTGAAGTTTAGGAATAATGATTTCAAAAATGATTCCAAAATTGAGAATGAAAAATTAAAAGTTGAAAATAACATGTTGAAATCTCAATTGCATGCATTGCATAAATTCATGAATGATTTGAAAAATGAGATATTGATTTTGAGTAGGAAAGTTAACACTTCTTCTTTTAAGTCTAAAAATCAAAATATCTCATTTAGAAAACCTGAAAAGGAGAATATTTTCTTTAAGAATGCCCATGTTCATCATAGCTCACATGTCAAGCATTCTAGTGATAAATCTCATGCCCATAGCAAAAATAACAAGTTTCATGGACATTATTTTTGTTGTGGTACATATGGTCATGCAATATATGATTGTGCTTTTAAAAGAAATCCAAGTGTAGCTAAGACACTTTGGATTCTTAGGCCAACTCACCCCCATGGACCCAAAGCCATTTGGGTACCAAAGGTTTCTTGCTCTCTTGTAGGGAGAGCTACCACACAAGGGTAAAGAGAAGTGAAGAGTTGAAGTTGACCATGGACTTAAATGAAGATTCATCCTTTGGTTGAACTTCAAACCATCATGATGCCATAGGTATGGAAATTAACATCTAGGTACATTTCGTATCATCTCCTTACTTTGGTTAGTTTCATTTAAGTTGGAGTATATTGTTGGATGAAATAGCCACACTAGATGGGGGTGAATAGTGTGTTAACTAAATTAATTAGTCTAAATTTAATTTTAGATGTTTCTTAGATTACTTAGGCAATTTACGAATGAATGACTAAGTGTGTAAGCGAATAATAAAGATAAACTGACAATACACAAAAATAATAAGGCTAACACAATTGTTTATAGTGGTTCGGCCCAAATGCCTACTCCACTACATAAGCATCCCGCTTAGGATTTCCAAACTTAGTTTTACTAGATTAATGGTGTTTCCCTTACAAGAGGACTTTGACCTAAAGAGACTCACTCTCAATCCAAGGCACTTCCACACCCGGAAGTCTCCGCCTTCTTATCGAGAGTTCTCTTCCACCTCAACCCTAAGGGATACCTCAACTAATACTAGTAAACTATGTTTACACAAGTGGCTTTACACCTTCTGTACTCAGGTAACCACTTAGATCCAAGACCTGACACTACATCTTACACAAACTCAATTTCAATAAGTAAACACGTTCAAGTAACAATAAAGATTACAATGAAAAAAGCTAAAGAATAAAACCAATAATCAGTGCTTTTTCCAAGCCTTCAAGCCTCCAACTCGCCAAGTTGTTGAGCTTGAATTGAAGCCAAGTTGAGGAGAAAACTGGGCGCTTGAGAAAATGTTGATGGAAAAACAAAGCGCTATTAATCGATCTTTAGAAGGCTCAAAACTCTCTTTTTAATGTTCAATAAGATCTGTAAGAAGAATTAAAGGAGTTAGATGAGGGATATTTATAACCTCTCAAATAAACGACAGCTCAACGGGCCGAAAACTAGCCGTTACCGTCGTTCGGTCGCTTGTCGGCCGATCATCGGTCGATCGACCGATCGACCACTCGGGCGACCGTTGGCTCAATGTCTTTGTGCGGTCGATCAACGGGTCGACCGCCAGACGCGATTCCTGTGATCTACAATCCGGTCGATCGATCGGTCGACCGACACAAGTTGCGACTTCAGCGATCCGCAGCCAGTTTTTGCCATATATAACATTTACTAACTTTAAGTTAATAACTTTAAAACATTTATGTTATATAATGATTACCCCCCATTTGGATTCAATAAAAATATCTAAGAAATAAAAATCCTTAAGAATCAAAATCTAGTTTTTGGGGTCTAGTACAAATTTTCCGAAAATAGAACTTTTCTAATTTTTCGGGTCAAACAAGGGTAGGCAAAAGGCTTCCAAAAAATCCCTAAAATATCTCGTTATATATTTTTAACTCAAGGAATAATTACCGCCATTTTTTATGTCAAGAAACTATCTAGGTCATATAGCCCTCCAAGGAGCTACCTAGTTTATTTCAGGACGGTTTCCGGGTTTTTATGTTTTGGGATTCGGAGATGGTTTTTGGATTCTTATGCATCATCATGAGGATATTACAATATAAATTAGACACCATAAACATATACTCTATCTTCCTGACGAATCCGAGCACGTCGACCAACGTCCTTTCGATTTCTCGATTTCTTCGATATTTCCGATCGAGGACATCGTGTGCTAACTGATATGGAACCTGAAAGATATCTCAATGAAACATTAGTTCCATGTTTGATATCGTCAAAATCGAGATTAAGACCAACGTTAAAAACCTTAAGCCAATAATCTCCCCCTTTTTGATGATAACAAACATCCTTAAGAAAATATATCATTTAAGCACCAAGGATATCAAACATTGGATTTCTCCCCCTATCAACATGCATATCTATATAATAGAACTCCCCCTATCTATATGCATGGTTTTCCTATATTTTCTTCCCCTTTACCTATATTTTTCTCCCCCTTTTGACATCAATCAAAAAAGGCACAAAAAGTCAACCTATAGTCAAAGTTGAGACTCTAAAACTATTTTCCATGAAACATGAGAATCTCAACTAAAGGGATGAAAAATCAGATATCTAATATGAAACTAAATCATACATGATAGCATTAGATGATAAGTACAATCCAAGTCTAGAAATCATGTATAGGCTTAAGTATTGATATTTTCGTGTATCGATCAAGGAGTCAAAAATCATTTTAGAAATGATTTTTCTCATCACATGAGAGGAACGATACCAAATGTGAATTCAAAATATCATACTTGAAGTCTCATTCGAAAATTGGACCAAAAATCAAAGTATCGGAAAAATAAACATTTGGAAAGAACGATACTTTAAAGTTTTGAAATTCAATTTCAAAAACCCATATCAAATCATATCCTTACTAATTTTTTTTGAAATTTTTACTAATCAAACTAGATTTATCGGAGAACATGTAGTTTCAAGAATCATTGAAAAATCATTTTTCTGCATTTTTCTAAAAATAACTGAAATATAGTGACATTTTCGTAAATATTAGCTATTTTTCAAAAGTTTTCAGTTTTCATTCAAACATTCCAGATATCAATATATAATCATTTAAAGCATGTTTATCAAGTTTGAAATGAAAACAATGTCATTTGATCAAAATTTTACCTTAGCATGATTTCATTCAAAAGCAAACATATGAAATTACTAAGTATCAAATTTTAGCTTTTACTCATGATTTTTTAAATTTAAACATATGGACACCTAACATGAGTAAATCTAAACATGTTTGTGAAGTTTGGGCTCAAAATGAGATTTCTAAGTCAAATTATTGACTTAGGTCAAACTTTTTCAAGTTTGAGTCCCCTAAGGTGAGCTAGTTGACATTTTATCCATTTACATATGATTTTTCAATTTTAACCATATGGATGTAAATTATGAGTAAGCTCAAACATGTTTACCAACTTTCAACTTAAAATGAAGTCTCTAAGAAGAAATTTTACCTAGGGAACATTTCAATCAAAAATGAAGTTGCATGAAATTGTCTAAGTATCAAAATTTTAACTACTCATGATATTTCAATCAATTTTCATACAAAATCATTCATGAGCATAGAGAAATCATTTTATCAAGAAAATAAAAGTGTTATGCAAAAATTTTGCCAAAATGAAACTCATACCTCATTTCTTGAGAAATTCTAAAATGTTTACTTTCTTTTCATTTTTCCTTTTGTCTTTCAAATTTTACCACTTTCTCAACTTGCAAGTAGGCTTCATTAGTATCATAATGAAATTATATACCAACTAGCAAGTTAACATACTAAATAGCAAGGGTTTAATGTAAAATTTCATTTAAAAACCTTAACCTATGCTTGATAGTAGAGATTCATTTTAAATGAGTTGTCATAATATCAAAATGAATCAAAAAGATATTAAGATATGAAATATTTGAGGAATAAAATCTCTAAACATGTTTGACTAGTTGGGACTTAAAGAGAATGTCTCTAATAGTGAATATCAACCTAGAGCAAGTTTCATTCAATGAAATTTGTCTAAGTACTAAAATTCTACCTACTCATGAGAATTCAAGGATTTAACATATGATTACCATCAAGAATAAAGAGACACTGATAAAGAATTAATCATTGAGGTATAACACTAAGATTTTATGAAAATCGAAATCATACCTCATACTTGAGAATTTTGCCAAACTAATCTTTTTCATTCTAATTTCTAAAGCCTTCCATTTTATCATAACTTGCAAGCAATATTCATTAGTAGGATAATGAGAATATAATTACTAGAAAGTTATCAAACTAAGTAGCAAAGATATGGATCAATTATCGATGTCAAAATGTACTCTGCTAAATAGTTTCAAATTCGTTTCAAAATGAAATAGAGTGATATGATCAAAATGAATTTTATGAGATCAGAAGAATAATAAATATGAAAACATGATCTCCAATCCTTCCTATTGGTTGAAAACTGAAAGGCCACAATGAGCCTACTACAGGCCACATAAGTCTCCGAAGAGACAGGGAAATCAAAATAAAAAATCACTTCATAAAACGAATCGAGAGCACGAAGATCAACTAGAGTTAAGCATATTATTATATTCTTCAACTGAGGTAAAACAATGAAAATTAGAAGATGATACCGTAATAGTTTTGATGCCAACTTTACCTAAGGCATCAAGATGACTTGAAGTTGCAACTTTAAAATGGTACAATATTTGAATCCTCAAGCACCTTCAATCAACCACCTTCATCTCATCCTTCTGTGGTAGCTCCCCCTACAATAGAGCAAGGGACCTTTGGTACCCAAATGGCTTTGGGTCCTTGGGGATCACTGGGCTTAGGTAACCAAAGTGTCTTAACAATACTAGGGTTTACTTTAAAAGCACAATCATAAATAGCATGCCCATATATACCACAACAAAAACAATGTCCATGAAACTTTTTCTTTTCATTTTTAACATGGACATGAGATTTAATGTTAGAATGCTTAACATAAGAAGGATGATGGGTAAGAGCATTCTTAAGTAAATTATTTTTCTTCCTAGAGTTTCTAAAGGATGAAACATTGGATAAATTATGTGTTTTCCTACTCAAGAGAACAACCTCATTTTTCAAGTCATTAATGGACTTATGCAATGCATGAGATTGAAATCTCAACAAACAATTTTCATTTTTCAAACTCTTATTTTCCATTTTGAAATCATTTGAAGAATCATTACCCTTAAGTTTTAATCTTTTTTTCAAGCTCTCATTTTCATTTCTAATTTTGGATGTCTTGGTTAATAATTCATCATTTTCAATCTCTAACTTTTCATTTCTATGTTTTAAGTTCTTAATTTCAAGCTTCAAATCATCATGGCATGTATCAAGCATACTAGTGTTCAATTTTTCATTTTCAACTTCTAAGGCATGCAAGTGACTAGTAAGCTTAGAGTTCTCCTTTTTAATTTTCTTTATTTCCTTGTTCTTTTTCATGAGCAATTCATACATTTTTCTACATTCATCAACTAGCTCATCATAAGACATGTCAAATGAGCTTGAATTGCTAGAATCACTATTACGATAAGAAGCGGAAGACTTTACCTCATCGTTAAGACCCATGAGGCAAAAGTTTGATGTAGATTCCTCGTCATGTCTAGAATAGGCTTCACTTGATTTGGATGTGGATGGAGAAGCATACTTCTTCTTTTTGGATTTCTTCTTCAAGAGAGGATAAATTCATCTTCTTGTGTCTCGTCTCTTGGCAAAGGAAACACCTAAGTTTTCATTTCCGATTCTTGCTTGTGCTTCTTTGGCTAGAAGTGCTTTGGGCATTAAAACCGAGGTTAGTACTAAGGGGATGACCATTGTCATCACCACCCTCAACAAAAGTATTAAGCTCTTCGGTTTTAGCATAATCATATAACATATTTAATGTTGTCCAAATATCAAAAGCCGAAGTGCAATGCATGACTTTTTCAAGGATGCTATTAGGTAAGGTACAAAAAATGCTATACATAGCATCTCCATTAAATTGAAACATTTTCTTATCATGTTCACTCCAATCATGCATGTCAACCTTAGGTTCAATGTATTCTAGTTTAATCATGTTATGAACACCAAGACCTCTAGTCTTTAAGTAAGTGTACATCCTAGACTTCCAAATACCAAAGTTCGATTCATCGAACCTAGGAGGTGAACATGCTACCGACTCTAGTGCCATTCTAGGATCGAGACAAATTATAGAAAAGATGGTAAAATCACAATCTACGACCCACTCCGATACAATTATTGGATGAAATGGCCATAATAGAGGGGGGGTGAATAGAGTGTTAACTAAATTAATTAGCCTAAATTCAATTTTAGACGTTTCTTAGATTACTTAGGCAATTTACGAACGAATGACTAAGTGCGGAAACAAGTAATAAAGATAAACAGACAATACTCAAAAATAACAATGCTAACACAATTATTTATAGTGGTTTGGCCCCAATGCCTACTCCACTACCTAAGCACCCCGCTTAGGATTTCCAAACTTAGTTTTACTATATTAATGATGTTTCCCTTACAAGAGGACTTTGACATAAAGAGACTCACTCTCAATCTAAGGCACTTCCACACCCGGAAGTCTCCGCTTTCTTATCGAGCGTTCTCTTCCACCTCAACCCTAAGGGATACCTCAACTAATCCTAGTAAGCTATGTTTACACAAGTGGCTTTATATCTTCTGTACTCAGGTAACCACTTAGATCCAAGACCTGACACTAGATCTTACACAAACTCAACTTCAATAAGTAAACACGTTCAAATAACAATAAAGATTACTAGTGAAAAGAGCTAAAGAATAAAACCAAGAATCAGTGCTTTTTTCCAAGCCTTCAAGCTTCCAACTCGCCAAGATGTTGAGCTTGAATTGAAGCCGAGTTGAGGAGAAAACTGGGCGCTTGAGAAAATGTTGACGGAAGAACAAAGCACTATTAATCGATCTTTAGAAGGATCAAAACTCTCTTTTTAATGCTCAATAAAATCTGTAAGAAAAATTGAAGGAGTTAGATGAGGGATATTTATAACCTCTCAAAGAAACGGTAGCTCAACGGGCGGAAAACTAGTCGTTACCGCCGTTCGGTCGCTTGTCGGTCGATCGTCGGTCGACCGACCAAACGACCGCTGGCTCAATGACTCTGTGCGGTCGACTGATGGGTCAACCTCCAGATGTGATTCCTGTGATCTGTAATCCGGTCGACCGATCGATCGACAGACGCAAGTTGCGACTTCAACGATCCGCAGTCCGGTCGAGCGATCAGTCGAGCGATGCGCCCTCTGCCAAATTTTGGCACACTTCAATCGATCGACCGGTCGATCGAATTGCCTACTGCCAGTTTTTGGCATCATTCAGTCGACCGAACTTGGACTGGGCTGGGCAGTTTGGTTCTGTTTGTTCATTTTCTGGTTCCGTCTTCACTAAGTCTACTTATATAAAATTTATTAACTTTAAGTTAATAATTTTAAAATATTTATGTTATATAAGAATTAGCCCCCATTTGGATTCAATAAAAATATCTAAAAAATTAAAATCCTTGAGAATCAAAATCTAGTTTTTGAGGTCAAATACAAATTTTCCGAAAATGGAACTTTTCTAATTTTTCGGGTCAAACAAGGGTAGGCTAAAGGCTTCCAAAAAATCCCTAAAAATATTCGTTATCTAGTTTTAACCCAAGGAACAATTACCGCCATTTTTTATGTCAAGAAACTATCTAGGTCATATAGCCACCCTCCAAGGAGCTCCCTAGGTTATTTTAGGACGGTTTCCGGGTTTTCATATTTTTGGATTCGGGGATGGTTTTTGGGTTGTTATGCATCATCATGAGTATATTACAATATAAACTAGATATCCTAAACCTATACTCTATCTTCCCGACGAATTCGAGTGCGTCGACCAACATCCTTTCGATTGAGGATGTCGTGCGCTAACCGATATGGAACCTGAAAGATATCTCAATGAAATATTAGTTCCTTGTTTATTATCATCGAAACTGAGATTAAGACCAAGGTTGAAGACCTTAAGCGAACATATATGATACACGTTCGATTTGAGTTATTTTCTCCGCTCTTGATAAGAGGCTTTAAAAAAATGTTTTTTATTTTTGATTTCCGGTCTCTTCGGAGACCTATGTAGCCTATAACGAGCTCATGCGACCTTGCGGTTCTAAATCGTAGGCTCATTACGGTCTTTCAATTTTCAACCAATAAGAAGGGTTGTAGATCTTACTTTTCAAATATTTCATATTTTGAGATCTCTTGATTCGTTTCGGATTCATGATAATATATTTTGAAACGGATTTCAAATTATTTAGCAAAGTGGATTTTGAAAATGATACCTGGTTCTTCTATTTGCTATTTGATTTGGGTTGCTTGCTAGTAGCTTTATTTCAATTAAATCTACTAATGAAGTCTACTTGCAAGTTGAGAATGTGAATGGAAGACTATGCTATCATGAAGAAAATTAAAAAGTAAATGACAAGTTTGACAAAATTCTCTCGAAAGAGGTATGAGTTTTACTTTTGTTTAAAACATTGCTTAAATACCTCAATAATTATGCTTAAATGATTTCTCTATGCTCATAATAGATTATGCATGATAATTGATTGAATTTTCATGAGTATGAGAAATCTTGATAACTTAGCTCATTTCATGATATCGTGATACTTATGAAATCAAACTAGGTTGAAATTTTCCTTTAGAGACTTCATTTTAAGTTGAAAATTGGATGAACATGTTTAGGTGTGTTAATGATTAGTTGACATGTGCTTAAAATTGAAAATTCATGAGAAATTGAGCAAAATGATAACTAGTTCACCTTAGATGACTTAAACTTGGAAAAGTTTGACCCAAGTCAACAAATCGACTTGGACATTTTATTTTGAGTCCAAACTTCATAAACATATTTGGGAATAGGTATAACATGTTTCCATGCATTTAGAATGAGAAATTCATATGGATATGGATAAAATAACATAGAGGTCATTTCATAATAATCTCTTTTGGACCAAGTTGACCCAAGTCAACAAATTGACTTAGATGTCTTATTTTCAATTCATATTTGAGAAATATGTTTATAGTTACTCATGTTAGGTGTTTGTAGGTTTAAATTTGAAAAACCATGAGTAAATGATAAGATTGGCACTCAGCAAGTTTCATGATAACTAACTTAGTTTTGAAAGAAATCATGCTAGGTTGATATCTTGACTTAAGGACATAATTTTCATTCCAAACTTGACATACACTCTTTACATGACCATTATGTGGTCTCATAAAAGTTTGAATGAAAACTGAGCACGTTTTGAAAAATGACTTAAAATTACGAAAATATTATTGAAATTTCAATATTTTTCAATTATTTCTAGAAAAATGTAAAAAAATCATTTTTAACTGATTCTTAAAACTGTATCTTTATTGAAAAATCTAGTTTCTTCAGTAAAAATTTCAAAAAGTGTCATAAAGAATCTGATTTATAGTGGAATTTTGAAGTTGGATTTCAAAAATGCAAAATATCACCTTCTTGAAATATCAATTTTTCCGATACTTTGATTTTTCGTCAAAAAAACTTCAAATGAAATTTTGTGCTTACTATTTTGATTTCATTTCTTATATTATTCTCACTAATAGAGACTTCAAATGAAGTTTTTGGTTTGAATCGAGATAAGTTTAAAAATGAACTTAGAGAATTTATTTTGAGCTCAAACTTGACACACCCATCTTAAATGATCATTCAGCGATGTACGGAAAGTTTGAAGAAAAATTGACAATTTGTGAAAAAAAAATACTTAAAATTTACAAAAGTGCCCTTGGACTTTCAGGAATTTTAGAAATTTCTAAAAAACTGATTTTTTACTGATTCTTAAACCTGTAGATTCCTTACAAAATCTAGTTTCTCCGGTTAAAGTTTCAAAAAATTTCATCAAGGACATGATTTAATAGGGATTTAAGAGTTTAATTTATGTATACTTAAGTATCCTTTTGACCTAAGTCAACAAAGTGATTTAGAAATTTCATTCTCAGCCAAACTTGACTCATATACTTAGCCATTTTTATGTTTCAGCCAAACTTGACCTAAGTCACTCATGTTAGATATCTAGGTACCTAAACTTGAGAAAACATGAGTAGATAGCAAAATTTGATACTGCCATTTTTATGTTTTCATGCCTACTTTTAATGAAATCGTGCTAAGTTCACATTTTGATCAAATGATATTGTTTTCCCTTCAAACTTAATATACATGTTTTACATGATCATAACTTGGTATTTTGAAAGTTTGAATAAAATCTGAAAATATCATGAAAGATTCACTTGTTTACGAAAATATCATTAAAGTGTCACTCTTCTCAAATTACTCACTTTTTTGGATACTTTGGATTTTCGTTGAAATTTTCAAATCAAATTTCATGTTTGATATCATAACTCTATTTTTGGTATCGTTCTCACTATTACCCTAGAAAAATTATTTCTAAAATAGTTTTTGATATTTTGACCAATACTTGAAAATATTGATACTTGAGTTTATACATGATTTCCAGATTTGGATCTTAGTTATGACTCTATAACTATCTTTGCTATCATGTATGATTTAGTCTCATATTAAATACTTATTTTTCATCTCTTTGATTGAGATTTTCATGTTTCATGAAAAATAGTTTTAGAGTTTCAACTTTGACTTTTGATTGACTTTTCTTACCCTTTTTGAGTGATGTCAAAAGGGGGAGAAAAATATAGGTAAAAAGATAAGAAAATATAGGAGAAGCATGCATATAGATAGGGGAAATTTATTTTCTTAGATATGCATGTTGATAGGGGGAGAAATCTCTTACTTGATATCCTTTATGCTTAATAGAAGATATTTTCTTAAGGATGTTTGTCATCATAAAAAAGGGGGAGATAGTTGGCCTAAGGTTTTCAACGTTGGTTTTAATCTCGGTTTTGATGATAACAAATATAAAACTAATGTTTCATTGAGAAATATTTTCAGATTCCGTATCGGTTAGCACTCAATGTCGACGCATTCGGGTTCGTTGCGGAAATTTCTAGAAGTTTGACATGTGCATCAAAGAAAAATACACATTGAAGGCCGAAACCCGAAAATGAAGCCCGCAAGAAAAATACACAAGAAAATTGCCCTAGCTAGATTCAGTCGACCGACTGATCGACCGGCAGAAGAGGAAATCTGGCAGAAGGCAATTCGGTCGATCGATCGGTCGACCGAATGTGGTCAAAAATTGGCAGTAGTTAATTCAGTCGATCGAATGTTGCCAGAAAGCGACAGTATGCCCGCGGTCGCTCGGCGGTCACTTGGTTGGTCCACCGATGATCGATCGTTAAGTGATCGGGTGTCGGCAACAGGCAGAAATATGCCCGTTGGAGCCATGAGTGTTGGGGGGTTATAAATAACCATCTCAAACTCATTTCAAGCGTACTATTGATGCTTCCAAGCCTCAAAGTGTGATCCTAAGCATCTCTACAAGCTTTCATTGAGCCATCCTTGTAAGAACCCTAGTTTTGATCTCCACTCCTTTATTTAGCCTTGAAGCTTCACCGATTCATCTTCTTAAGGCATCAAGAGGACTATTGAGTTTTCTTTAAAGCTAAGTTTTTGTTGTATTATTTATTTGCTCCATTGTTTATATATTTTGTGGTTTATTTTCATTGTATATCATTTGTGTAAACCTAGAGTCACTACTAGAATTGTTGTCATCACCGACGGATCAAGCCGTGGATGAACCGTCGGTGACAACTATCACGGACGGCGTTAGCTGTAGCAAGATGCCGTCACTGATGTGCGCATCTCAGATAAGTTGTGATGGCCTCCCCCAGTCATCACAACTAACCATTAGCGACAGTTGTGAGCACTATCGCTGATTTAAACACATCAGTGACGATTGTAGGCGGCTGTCACTGATACAAACACATCAGCCACGACTTCGGGACGTCAGTGATACTATTAGCAACTGTGATATTTAGTGCTGCTCAGGACATCAGCCATTTATGATAAGATTTCAACCACGGCTTAGTGACGGTCAACCGTGGGTAAGCAGTGGCTGAAGGTATATCCTGTAACTGAAAAAAAATAAAAAAATTTGTAAATTCATGTATACAATGATATTTATAGATTATAATCTATTTTAAATCACAGATTACAATCAGAAAACATCATACACATGCATTTGAAACCAAACATACAAGTTTTACAAAAATATCATCAATCTAAGCCTCAAACTGGAGGTAAACAATTATCAAAATATCATATATATACAACCATAAGTATATAAACAACTATTAGTATACAAACAAGTATGAAAAATATAAACAAAATATAATAAACCAAAATCTCACGGCTGCGGTGGAGTCGACAGCAACTGGGTCGGGAGCGTCGACTGGGGCGAGGAGGACGACTGTTGTGGCATCATCGGTAGAAGGCCAGAGTGAGACACAATCTGAGTGAGGAGTGCCTGCATGTTCTGCATTTTCTGTCTCAACTCTTCATTCGTTCATCTCTGCTCCTCCATCACCTATCTCTACTGGGTGAGCTCTGACTCCAAGGCCGCTATCCGATTCTGGTCTTGCGCCCGGGATGTCGAGGGCCGCTCACCCGCAGTCGGAGGGGTCGGTGCCCTAAGTGGCCCGAGCACGACGTGTGCATGGCCATTGTCTGCAAAACCATAAACACGACCATGCTCCCTACCACCTGCGGCCTCCACCCAAGCTGTTGCGTCGAACTCCTCCGGTGTGCCTCCACGCTCAATCACAATCCTCGTGTATGTTTCCTACACGTGTTTATATTTTAAATATATGTAAACTATAAATAAATATTATGTAAATCAAATAGACATAAATACTTACCATTATGATCGAGGCTCTGCTATAAACGTAGTCCGTCGCTCCTCGTCGACGACGGTGAGTGCGCTCAAACACCTCCATCATCGACGGGCGTTGGACGGTGTCGTCGTCTGCCACGCGCGTCCTACATTAGAAAACAAATACATTAGTATCATTATACACAAAATATAATTAAATTAAAAATAATTAAATTATACATATCATACGACGTTCATGAACCGCAAAAGATACGAAGCCACCAGTGTGGCGCGCCCCCGTGCCGTCCCCCCCGGACATGCGATTTCTCGACGCAGTCCGGGAGACCTCCTGCCACTCAAGCGTGGCCCACCGCTCAACGAGCTGGTCCCACACAGGGTCAGGAATCAACTCGGGGGGTGTGTCCCCGAGTCTGCCCTATCTGTGTGGCCCTCACCCGTCTAATCACGATTTGACGAGCCTACTGAAGCAGCCCGTTATAGCAAGCGCGGGCAACACGCTCCCATGCAGCCTCAATAAAAGTGGTACGGTCCTCCGGCCATGTATAATGATCCTGCAAAAAAAATTATTATTACCGATCAATATTTAACTTTAACATTAATTTAATAAATATAATTAGCGAGAACTCTCGCCACAATAAATCCATATGCTCACGGGGCACGTGAGACCATGTAGGCCACGCCCCGTGCATAAACTTTCGGATCGTCCCCGCTATCATGCGGGGGACGTCCTCCTGCTCAAATCTGCACCAAATATAAATTCAAATTATGATATTTTGAATTATAAATAAATTATATGAAATAATTAATGCATATGCTTACCGTCTTCCACGCACACTAACTGCTCTGCGCAGTTCTCCCTCGGGTGGCGGAGGGAGAATTCTGTTAGGCCCTCATTGTTAGTGAAATGGCCACACTAGAGTGGGGGTGAATATGGAGTTTACTATATGATTTGCCTAAATTCGATTTTAATCGATTACTTAACTCGTTTAGGCGAATTACAATTATGCGATATGGAAGCAAGATAAAATGATAAAGCAATTAAGCACAACAAATGAAATCAATGCTAACACAATAATTTTATAGTGGTTCGGCCCCAATGCCTACTCCACTACCTAAGAATCCCGCTTAGGATTTCCAAACTAGTTTTACTATATTAATTTATGTTTCCCTTACACACGAGGACTTTTCACCGAAGAGACGCACTCTCGACCTAAGTCACTTCCACACCCGGAACTCTCCGACTTCTTATCGAGGGTCCTCTTCCACCTCAACCCTAAGGGACAACTAAACTAATCCTAGTAAACACTAAGTTTACACAAGTGGCTTTACTCTTATACCAAGATACCACTTCACAATCAACAAGACCTACACTCTAGGTCTTTACACAGACACAAATAAAAACACAGTTGAAATAACAATAAAATTACAATTAAAAGAGCTTAAGATAAAACCAATGTTTGCAAGCTCCTTTCACAGCCTTCAATGGGCCTCCAACTCGTCAAGACGAACTGCTCGATTTAATTATCGAGTTGAGGAAAAAGTTGCACTTGAAGTGGAACTCGCTGGAGAAGCAGAGCGCGCGCGATTGATCATTTGGAAGGCTTTAAATCCCTCTTTAAATGCTCAATAATTTCTATAACATGAAGGGAAGAAGATCAAATGAATCATACCTGGGTGTATTTATACTCAGGTGAAGAAACAGCGTTCAACGGATAGAAAACTATCCGTTACAGGCCATCGGACGAAGCGGCGGTCGAAGCATCAGTCGACCGGTCATTCGACCGCTTCTGTTTACCCTGTGGTTGGTCGACCGCAAGACGCAGATCACGCGATCCGCGATCTTCGGTCGATCGACCGATGCGGTATTGTGTCACAGCTCATATGCAGGTCGGTCGACCGCCAGCCTCGGCCCAATTCTTTCACCTTTCGGTCGACCCGTCGGTCGACCGATGCGATCTTACGTCATGGGAATCAGCAGGTCGGTCGACCGACGGGGCGACCGCCCGAGCTACTGCCCATTTTGGGTTTCCATTGGTCGACCGCTCGATGGATCGAAGTAGCTCTGCTACTTTCTTTACCTTTAGTCGGTCGACCGACGGGTCGACCGAACCTTGGCTGAATATTATTTCTTCAGCCTATTTCTTCCGCGCTTCATTTCCGGGTTCCGGCTTTCAACGAGCATCATCTTGGAGAGATTTTGACTTGATCATTGGACTCGTCCAAGCGACTTTGGTGCACTCGTCAATCTTCGAGAAACTTCCGCGACGAACCCGAGCGCGACGATCAATGTCCTTTCGATTTTGCAATTTCTCTGATTTATCCGATCGAGGATATCAAACGCTAGTCGATATGGAACCTGAAAGATATTCTTAATGAAATCATTAGTTCCATGTTTGTTATCATCAAAACTATCAATATCGAGATTAAGGCTAAGGTTGAAAACCTAAAGCCAACAATCTCCTCCTTTTTGATGATGACAAACATCCTTAAGAAAATATAATATTAAAGCATAAGGATATCAACTTAGGGATTTCTCCCCCTATCTATATGCATGTATCTTCTAAATAATCTTTTATCATTTTGTATCTTCTATATGAATGTATTCAATTATGCTACTTCTCTTATCAATATATTTACTCCCCCTATCAATGAGCATATATCCATGTACTCTCCCTCTTGTCATCCATCAAAAACAAATATAGCAAGCATAGCAAGATGAAAAATACATCACATAGTCAATCAAAGACAAAGTGTCAATACATCACAACACCAATACATCAAAGTCTCAATCAAAGACATGTCCAGAGGATGAAAAATACCAATACATCATATGTTCTGTCAATACACCAGTACACCAAAATATCAATACTCATCCTCAGGTGGTGGAGGAGGTGGTAGATACGACTGATAATACTGCCACATCTCATCCACTCTCCCATACATTTCATCAACTCGACGACCGTACTCATCTATTTGCTGACCATACTGGTCAACACGTTGACCATACTCGTCGATGCACCGGCCATGGTCACCGATCATGGTGCCAAACTCGTCCATCTGTCGATTGATCACTTGCATGTGGGCTGATGATGTGTTGTTCCATTCCATCTGATTAATCTAAAACTGTGCAAAGTGATGCTCTAGATCACTTTGACTCGCACGGGAAGGGCCGGATGATGATCCTCCACCAGTTTCGTCCTCCTCCATCTCTGTCTCATGCTTCGCCTGGTCCATAGGATCTCCTCGCGTCCTTTTGCTGCGCTGATGTTCAAGAATCTTCATGCGGCTCAGGGAGGAAGAGTCTATGGCTCTCGGAATATGTTCTATCTCAAATCTAGATCTATCAACCCCCGCTTCATATATGAAATAAGAGATTACTGAGGCATAAGGAAGAGCTTGTTTTTTTGAGGAGTAGACTTCAGCTATGTATCTAAGCATGAGGTCAGGGACATCTATAGGTATACTAGACATGGCACAGAAGAGTGCCCTAGAACTCATGGAGGTGACCTCATCGTAATGTCCTGCGCTAAGAAGAATGTTATATGCAATGATGAGGTGTGCACAATCCTAGCTATGGGTGAAAGCTTGATGCTTTGGGTAGGCATCACTCCCTTATAGTCCTCAGGGCATATGGCTGGTATAATTACATGAGGAGGGTACTCCTCATAAAAATGGTTGGAGGACATCTTATAAATTCGTTTTCCCATTAGGGGAAACTCAAAGACATCTCTAATGAGGGATTCTGTGATGACTATGGGTTTTCCTGAAATTTTAGACCGCAGGACTAAGCCATCACCAAACCTTGCCTTCTCTATTACTAGATTAGAAAAAAAGGCTTTTACTAAGATGGGACAAACTGGTATTTGTTTTGCTAAAAATTCTACCCAACCCATGCTAGCATGTTTCTCTCGGATATCAAATCTTTCTAAGTCACCTAAGTTTACTGGCCGAGTTTGCAGGATGGCTCTATCTACAAACTTGGAGTCTTGTTTCTTTCCTAATTGGGTCAAGAGATTATTAGGTAAGGATGGGAGTTTGGTTTTAGGTGCCATTCTGCAGAACAATTTTGAAGATGATATAAGGGATTAGTCTTTAAATGAAAAATGCATGCTTTCTAATGCAAAAGAAAAAGAGTAAAAAGGTTTAAAACTCGGTATAAGCTCATGCAACAAAAATTTCTCATTAAATCTCAAGATAAACAAAAAATAAAGATAAAATAAAATAAAATAGAAGGGTTAATCATGAAGATCCATATAAAAAAATGATTTAGCCAAAAATAAAAATTTTCAAGACGACCTAAACTTAAAATTGAGCCAAAAACTCTTTCAAGCACATAAGAAGATTTTTGACTAACAATTTATGATCAACATAAAATTTCATTAAAGAACAAATGATGAATCATTTTAAGAACACACGAAATCCTTGATTTTTGTTGGAAGAAAAACTCTTTTTGAGGTAAACATGCTCAAGAGAAGTTATAAAAAAAATTGTATGAATGACATTTTGTGTGTGAATAATGATGCATTGAAAGAAGAAATCATGTTCTTGAAGACAACTTCATGAATGAAGGATGAAGAAAGCTTTTTACCTTGGAGAAGAAGCTTGGAGAGGAGGTAGAACCCTAAAAGATGGTAAGAGAGGACTCAAGATGGGACACCCGGTTGAATGGGCAAGGAAGCTCTAGTTTCGGGCTTAAGTAAATAGATTAGACAGCTAAGATTCAATCTGGGTGAAAAATCGGGCGATCTGGGCATTTTTTCGCCCGCCGATCGATCGGACGGTCGAATGCCTATTGACCGCTCGATCTGCTTTATCTTTTATTCCTAAATTTTTTTTTCCGAGAGGGTGTGATCATTCGAATTTCGTGAAACTTTTTCTACATAAATTAGACCCTATATATGAGGATTCCAAAGAATCAAGAATCACTCAAAAAGGATATCCCTACAATTTTCTAAAAATCCTACAAGATCTCAGTGGCATTTTTGTAAATATGTGTTATTATTTAACCACCGATTTTTGATTTTGCTCAAATCTTATAGATATCAAGATATGGTCATTTAACACTTATTTTATCAAATGTGAAGTGAAATTTAAATTAATTAGTCATGTTATGAGCTTAGCACAATTTTAATCAAAATAAGCTTGAAGCCATAAAAGTGCTAATAATCAAATTTGGCTATCTACTCATGTTTTCTCTAACAACCTAGACTCGTGTGATATATGAATTCAAAACATGTTTGCCAATCATAAAAAATGAGGTCTCTAATGAAGATTCTAACCTAGAGCAAATTTCATCCAATCAACATATGAAATTGCCTAAGTTATCAAACATTAACTTACTCATGAATTTTCATACATTTATCAAGCAAAAGCAATCATGAGCATAGATACTTCATTAATCATGAATAATCAATTATTATATAAATATTTTTGCAAAATTGAACTCATACCTCACTCTTAAGAATTTTCCAAATTTTTCATTTTCTTTTCAATTTGGCTCTACTAACTTTCCATCACATTTTTGATAACTTGCAAGCAATATTCATTAGTAACATAATGGAAATGTAACTACTAACAAGTTATCGTACTAGATAGCAAAGAGAAAACCAAGTATCGGTCTCAAGATTTACTTTGCTAAATAGTTTGAAATCCGTTTCAAAATATGTTGTCATGAATCCAAAACAAATTTTCAAGAGGTCATAAATATAATATCGATGGAAACATGATCTCCAACCCTTCCTATTGGTTAAAAACTGAAAGGCCACAATGAGCCTACGATTCAAAACCGCAAGGTCGCATGAGCCCATTACAGGCTACCGGGGTCTCTAAAGAGATTGGGAAATCAAAAATCAAAAATATTTATAAAACAGACTCTTTTGCAAGAGCGGGGAAAACAATCAATTTAAAGCATGTATCATGACTCCAACTTAAATAAAGCAAATCAAAGTAAGGAGAACCAAAGAGTTCGATGCCAAATTTACCATAGGCATCTAGTGTAGATGAAGACGTTGAAGTTGCAACCATGTAGGGATCATTCCTTAAACTCATTGGTCAACTTCAATTCTTCAATTCTCTTTACCCTTGTGTGGTGACTCCCCCTATAAGAGAAGAAATTTTTGGTACCCAAATGGCTTTAGGTCCTTGGGGGTTAGTGGGCTTAGCTACCCAAAGTGTTTTCACAACACTTGGGTTCATTTTAAAGGCACACTCATGTATAGCATGCCCATAAACACCACAACAAAAATAATGTCCATTAAATTTCTTTTTGTTTTTATTATGACATGATATTTATCTTTAGAATGCTTGTCATTTGAACTAGATTGAGCATGAGCATTCTTAAAAGATACATTCTTCTTCTGAATATGAGGTTTAAATGAGGAATGCTTGACATGAGAATGATGATGAATATTAACATTCTTTACACAAGCATTTTTATTTCTAGAGTTCTTATAGGAAGATGCATTTGATAAATCATTTATTTTCCTATTTAAGAATACAACCTCATTTTTCAAATCACTCATGGATTTGTGAATAGCATGCAATTGAGATTTCATCATACTATTTTCATTCTTTAAATTTTCATTTTTAAGTTTCAAGTCATTAACTTCTAGAGTTAATGTATCATGGCAAGGATCAATCATGCTAGTTTTCAATTTTTCATTTTCACTCTTCAACTCATGCACATGATTTACAAGCTTCAAATTTTCTTTCTTGATTTTTCTATTTTCTTTATTTTTTCTAACAAGCAAGGCATACATGCTTTTATATTCTTCCATTAATTCATCATAAAGAAAATCATGAGAATTAGATGAATTAGTACTACAATTTTTGTTATTATGACTAGAGGAAGAAGAGTGTACCTCATCATTAGTATTCATGAGGTAATCTTTTGAATTTTCTTCATAGCCATGGGAAGAGGATGCTTCATTCGAGTATGATGATGATGTGGAAGCGCTTGACCTCTTCTTTGCCTCGTTCTTCATGTTAGGGCAATTCTTCCTTACATACCCTTTCTCTTGGCACACATGGCAAATCACCTTCCTTTTCCGATTTCTTGTGCTCTTATAACTAGAGACACTGTGGGCTTTAAAAACCATGTTAGTAGTGGGTGGATGACAATTGTCATCACTCCCCTCATCAAATGTTTTGAGCTCTTCGATTTTTGCATAATTATAAAGCATATTTAAAGTAGCCCAAATATCGAAAGCGGAAGTGCAATGCATGATCTTTTCAAAAATCTTATCATCCAAAGAATAAAATAAACAATTTGTAGCTTTAGCATTTAACTCAAACATGCTAATTTGTTCTTGGGTCCATGCATCCATTTTTTCCTTAGGTTCTATGTATTTTGATTTTATCATATTAAAAACACCTAAACCTTGAGTCTTTAAGAATGTATACATTCTTCCTTTCCAAAGACCAAAGTTTAACTCATCGAACCTAGGAGGTCTAGACGCTACCGACTCTAGAGCCATTAAAATATCGAGACTAGGTGTAGGCGAGATGGTGAAACCTCAAGCTACCAACCTTGCTCTGATACTAATTGTTAGCGAAATGGCCACACTAGAGTAGAGGTGAATAGTGTGTTTACTATATGATTTACCTAAATTCGATTTTAATCGATTACTTAACTCGTTTAGGCGAATTACAATTATGCGATACGAAATCAAGATAAATGATAAAGCAATTAAGCACAACAAATGAAATCAATGCTAACACAATAATTTTATAGTGGTTCGGCCCCAATGCCTACTCAACTACCTAAGCATCTCGCTTAGAATTTTCAAACTAATTTTACTAGATTAACTTATGTTTCCCTTACACATGAGGACTTTTCACCGAAGAGACGCACTCTCGACCTAAGTCACTTCCACACCCGAAAGTCTCCGACTTCTTATCGAAAGTCTCCGACTTCTTATCGAGAGTCCTCTTCCACCTCAACCCTAAGGGACAACTAAAGTAATCCTAGTAAACACTAAGTTCTTCTTGTTCTTCTGTATCAGAATCTTGAAATTCTTTTTCTTCTCCCTCATCATCATTCTGTCCTTCCTCAACTTCATTATCGTCGTCATTAACGTATTCTATTTCCAATTGAACTAACTATGTGTCATCCTCGAGAATTGGACTAACTCGTTCCACTTCAGAAGGATCCTCTTCTTGATAGAAGTCATATGTTGGCTCATTCTCTCCAACTACCAAGTTAATTTTTTCTCTGGCTTTAGTCTTACAAACTACACGCCAATCTGCTCTATCTTTCTTTCGAGATGGATAGTGCATATAATATACTCGTTCAGCTTGAGATGCCAATATAAATAGCTCATTTGAAGCTAATTTTGATTTGTAATTGACATCGACCAGCTGCTTATACTTTGGATGAACTCTCATGCCCCTATCGCTTGTATCAAACCAATGATATTTGAAAATGGCAATTGATTTACATCCAAAAAAATTGTAATTCTATGACTTCTTCTAATAGTCCGAAAAAGTCAACATCACATTCATAGTCTTTTTTTAGATGAATATTTAAGTGAGTCAAATTTATATCCATTAACAAAATAACAATTATAACATTGTACAAGTCGTGCCGGTCCGCTAGCAAACTCAAAGATTTAGTTATCTATTTCGCCTCTGTGTTTTGTATTGTAAGCTTGAAATCAATTAGGGAACTCACGATTCCGTAATCTTTCTAAGTTCTCATCGCTGTAAATTGAGTATTTTGTCACCATCTCAATGTCAAATATTTCAATGAACTTTTCAATCTCTGGACAGTTTAGTAAAACGTACAAGTAGGCCAAATAGTACTCTTCGTCGTTTAAGAATAGAGACGGACGAGAACCCAAAGCACGACTGGGGTAATAAAAGATATTTAAACAACCATCTGATGGTCGAGCTCCCCCGTCGTCGTTCCATGGAAGACGATTAAGTATTGTCTTGATGATTGATTCAAAGTAAAATGAGCATAATGTTAAAATTTCTTGAACTATATATGCTTAGGCTATGGAATCTTCAACTGCCACGGTGTTCTTTACTTTTTTTCTTCAGACGATTCATGTATCTTTCAAATAAATACATCCACCGATATTGAACGGGGCCACCAACTCGTGCCTCGTATGCCAAGTGTATCGGTAGATGCTCCATCGAGTCAAAACATGCAGGAGGGAAAAACTGCTCCAGCTTGCATATGATTTCAACAATATTATTTTCAAGTGCTCACATATCTTCGACTCGAAGTACATTTGCACAAATGTTTATGAAAAACATACTTAATTCTGTCAAAGGACCCCAAATCTTATCATGTAGATGATCTCGAAATGCATCCGGAAGTAATCTCTGCATGAATATATGACAATAGTGGCTCTTCATCCCCGATATTTTGCATTCATCGATGTTTAAACATCGAGATAATTAAGTTTGAGGCATATCCATCGAGTAATCTGAGTTCTTTGATCTATTGATACATATCGTTCATC
Organism: Canna indica; assembly: GCA_034359265.1. Classification (NCBI taxonomy): domain Eukaryota; kingdom Viridiplantae; phylum Streptophyta; class Magnoliopsida; order Zingiberales; family Cannaceae; genus Canna; species Canna indica. The sequence continues at coordinate 59,829,789 of CP136890.1, read as the reverse complement.
TATTGTTTATTTAACAAATACGACGCATTTGGCTTATAAAGTCGTCCGTTGACCTCTTGCAACTCTAACTCAAGCCTCTTACAAAGTATTTTCACATCATGTCGGACCTTCACATTATCTTTAGTTTTGCCCAAAATATCCATCATAGTGTTAAAAATATTATCAAACATATTTTTTTCAATGTGCATGACGTCCAAATTATGCCGAATCAGTAATGAACTCCAATACGGCAATTCCAAAAAGATATTTTTTTCACCCAGTTATGTGTTTGACCAAAGCCTAAAATTCTTACATTCGACCAAAAGTAATCTCTGGAAGCAATTGAACACGTGCAAACATTTGTTCACCAAACAACATCAGTGGTGGCTCATCTATTTTAACTCTACCCTTGGTAAATTTGTCATGATTCCTTAGATACCGATGGATAGACGGTAGGAACCAGCGATGACAATCAAAGAAGGAAATTTTTTTACCGTTGTCAAGACTGAAGGATTTTGAGTGTTCCATGCAATACGGGAAAGAGAGTCGACCATGCGTGCTCCAACCAAACAACATTCCGTAGGCCGGGAAATCATTGATTGTTCACAATATAGCAGCTCGTAAAGTGAAGTTTTGCTTCCGGTGACAATCATAAGTGACAGCTCCCTCAACCCATAATATTTTCACTTCATCAATTAGGCGTCAGAGAAACACATTAATTTCTTTGCGAGGACCCCTAGGACCTGGAATAATAATCGAAAGATAGATAAATTCATCTTTCATACACATTGAGGGCGGTAAATTATAAACTATTAACAACACTGGCCATACTAAATACGGAGTTGTCGAATTACCAAACGGATTAAAACCATTTGTGCACAATCCCAACCTGATATTTCTAGTATCCCTAGCAAATGAAGGATAGCATGTATCTAAATAAGGATTAGGTGGATTGGACGAAGAAACACCAGTAGAAGAAGATTCACCATGAGTTTGGACAGTAGGATTGCTCAACATCCCGACTTGACGTGACTCCCCGTGATAATTCCATAGAAAATATCTTGGTGTGAATCCTTTTGTATACAGATGCATTGTGATAGTTTGCCGATCCAAAAATCTTATGTTCGAATATTTTCTGCACAAACATCGAATTTTATCACCATTAAGAAATTTTTTATTCGAGTAGGTGAAATTTAAGAAGTTACGCCTACTCAAAAGTCGTTTATTATAGCTCCACGATGAATTCGTCGGTACATCCAACTTCGATCGCCCGACATATTCTGTCAAAAAGTTGGCAATATCTTTAGGTAATGTCTTTAGGTGGGATGGTCCTATTCTATTCGGGATTTATGTTATTTATATTGCACTTACAATTTCTTTTAGTCATTAACTTTATTCTAAATTTCGGCAGCATCTTGCTATAGTTCTCCGAATACGCATATCATCTAGGCGCGTATCGGAGAACAAGGGAAATAGAAGCCAAATTTTAAAAATGAATAATGACTAAAAGAAATAAACTAAGTGCAATATAAATAACTATGTTCACAAATTATCCAACTAGGGACAATTCAAGAGTTGTACGTCGTATAAAAGATCATTTACTTTGTTTACACGAACATACAACCCCCGAATGGATCTAAGATTTTCCAAAATTAAAACTTGACTCGTCGATGCGTACGTGAAACGTATCAACTCGTCTTGATTTTTTTCTAAATTTGTGGATGCCGGTGCGAATTCACAACAGACACGCGAGTCCAAAGTGGACGATTTGGTCGCGAGTCCAAAGTGGACGATTTGATCGCGAGTCCAAAGTAGACGATTCGGCACGCGTTAGTCCATCCATTATGGACGATTCCGGCGAGAGTCCACAATGGACGGTTTGGCCGCGAGTCCAAAGTGGACGATTTCATAATTATAATTTCAATGAACTAAAATTAACCCTAACATTTATTCTACCTTAATTAAATCTAATTAACAAATAATTAACAATAATTGACAATAATTAAATCTAATTAAAAACTATTTAATCTAACTAAAAAATAATAGTAATTTACTAATTAAATCTAAAATTAACCCTAACATTAACTAATTATAGTAATTAACAGTAATTAACACTAATAAAGAATAAATAAACCTAATTAAACACTAATTAAAAAAAAAAAAAAATTGGTCGGCGCCGGCCTGGAGAGGGGAGAGGGGATCGAACTCACTTGGTGGCGGCGGAGAGGGGAGAGGGATCGTCAGCGACGGCGAGGGAGTAGGTCGGCCAACGGCGGTGCGGGCGAGGGAGAGGGGGCGGCGGCGCGGCGAGGGCGAGGGCAGCGTCTCGACGGCGACGATCAGCGATGATAGATCGGCAGAGAAGATAGCGGCGACGATCGATAGAGGGAGAAGACAATAGGGGAAAGAGGAAGGGTCGGGCGCGAACGCAAATAAAAAGGTTTGTCACCGACGGCCACTCGGTCGTCAGTAAATTGTGGAAAACTAATAATAGTACCAGCGACAGTCGCGAAGCCCTCTCTCAGCCATCGGTGACGTGTTTTTTATTTTCGCGCTGTGTTCGTGCCATCAATTAATAAGTGACAACCGCTTCTGGCCGTGGCTAATTACTTACTTATATTATGGATGGCCCTTTGGCCCTCACTAACCCGTCGCTACTAGGTTATTTCATTTCGCGTCCCGTGAGCTCCATCACCTATGAGCGACGGTATTGGGCGATCGTATAAGAGTTACGGCTGATTGGGTTACATCAGCCATGGCCCGTTTGGCCGTCGAAAAGTCGTGAATGGTTCTGACGGCCCAGGCGACCGTCGGTGAGCCCCGTGGCTGATAGCTACTATTCTAGTACTGAGTGCTAGGTTGATTGAGTTGGTGGTTGCCTTGGTGTTAAGGCTTAAATCCATCGTTATAAACTTAGTTTACTAGGATTAGTTGAGTTATCCTTAGGTTTAGGTGGGAGAGTGCTCTCGGTAGGAAGGCGAGATACTTCTGGGTGTGGAAGTGCCTTCGGTTTGAGAGCGAAGACTTTCTGGTGTAAAGTCCTCATTGTAAGGAAACTAATTAATCTAGTTAAACTAGTTTGGAAATCCTAAGTGGGGTGCTTAGGTAGTGGAGTATGCATTGGGGCCGAACCACTATAAATCATTGTGTTAGTATTGATATTTTGTTTGTGTTAATTGCTTTATTATTAATCGCTTCCGCATTTAGTCGTTCAATTGTGAATTGCCTAAGTAGTTTAAAAAAATATTTAAAATCTAATTTAGGCAAATAGATTTAGTTAACACACTATTATTATTGGTACTGATATTATTCTTTTGTAGGCTCGCTATACTTGGCCAGAGGAGCAGAGGCCATTTCCCGACAAAGGTACAATTGAAGTTGGCACAGGCAATGGTCTGAGCTGGGGCCACAACCATAGCGGAGACTCAGGGATATGACTCCAATTGGATTACTCCAGATATTTGGGATCAGCTCGTGTCGATATGGTCGACTGAGTAGTGGCAGGAGGTATCTAGGACTGCGGCTGGAAATTAACCGCATGTCGGAGAGAGGAGCGCGTCAGACTAGCGGCTTTATTTCATTTATCATGTACGCAAGATGAATGGTCTTATACCTTATTTTGAATTATATATTTTATTTGTTACTTTGTATACTAATTAATGTATTTATTTTGTAAATATAGACAACGGTGATGGATGACGGGACTATCCAGCGACCCTCCCCGATGGAGGTGTTTGAGTGGACTCACCGTAAAGGACATGGAGCGGGGGAGTACATCGACACCCGCGCTGCAGTCATCATGGTAAGTATATTTGTTTCAATTATGCATTATTTATTTATAATTTAAGTTTTAATAAAAATATGAAACAAAAACCAAACTTGTGTGTGAGACCTACACTCAAACGGTGATGCGGCGCGGTGCACCCTCGAGGACTTTGACGCTAGAGCGTGGGTCGAGGCTACATGTGATTGGAACCATGGCTGCGTCTTTGGCTTTGCTGATAATGGTCATGCGCAAGCCGTGTTGAGCCGTGGATGATAATGTATCAACAACGGATGTGGCACGTTACGGAACCATTGCTGATAACGTATTAGCAACAGCGCGAGCGGTCGTTCACGCCGTTGCAGATCCGTTGTTAAGTTATCAGGTACGCGATTTTCTGCAACGGGTGCGACCGTTGTTGGCCATGCTGATGGTCTTCAATAACGGAATAGCAATGGATCCAACTGTTGCTGATGCTCGATATTCCGATAGTGAAATAAAGTGGAGAAAGGAACAAGATAATGATACAAAATAGAATAAATAGAGGAATCACATGGAAATAAGGGTCTTATAGCCAAAGGTCTCGTTGTCGAAATCACACATAACTATGAAAACTCAAAAAGTTATGTCAAAAGTATATTAAGATTCATAATTCTTTTTTATTTTTTATTCATCCAATCTCGATACTTTGTAAATTAATAGTATATTTGCTTCGTTAGATAAGATATGATTAGATTAAATAATAAATAAGAGAGGATTATATATAAATTTTTAAAATTTAATATATATTAGATATAATATCAATTTTATATTCTTATATTCTTATTTTTTTCTAATTCATGAACTAAATAATAGATATTAATTCATTCCTTATCCTATGAAGTAAACATGCCCCAAGAGATCAAGAGAGAGAGAAGAAAAAAACATGCATAAAGGAATAATTAACAGATTCTTCTGATTTCCATTACTCAAATCAAGCAATATTATCTCGTTTATTTCTCTCCAATACAAGCAAAAGAGCATCAACACGTCTAAAATTTAACCATGAGTTTCTCTTTAAAAATGAGTGAACCGTTTGTCATGCTTGCATCATGTTGGGCTTGCATGTCTTGTGCGAGAGTCTTCTTGAACTCGATCCTAAGATAGCTCACGAATTTGATCATTCGGAAACATCTCTAGAACAAGGTGGTCATCAATATCTCGCTTAAAATCAAAGAAGTTCAAAAAAAACTCTTTTTTTAAAAAAAGACCCGTCAGTTAATGGTCAGGTTCTACCCAAATGATCGGGTAGAAGGGGTAGAGAACTAAAGTCTTGCTTTTAAGGGTGAGAAAAAAAAAACCAATCTTTTTATTAACTAGAAAACCGGAAAATCAGTCCGAAATCGAATCGATTATTTCGATTAACCGAACCGATTTTTTCGATTTCCATTTATGTTTTTGAAAAAATCAGTTTTTAGTTTTAGTTTCGGTCCGAGATGTAAAAAGCTCACCAGTTTCGAATAACCAATCGGTTCAATATAATAATAATAATTATTATTATTATTATTATTATTATTATTATTATTATTATTATTATTATTATTATTATATATATAATAATGATTTATAATTTATAAAAAATCTAAAAATCTAAAAAAAATTAAAAAAATTAAAAAATTTAGTTTTTGAAGCATATTATCTTAATTCAAGTGGTTCTACTTTTATTTTCTTTTATCTTAATGGTAATACGGTATTTGTTTGTATTTTTCTTCATATGTGATTTGTATAATATTATAATATTTGTAGGTTAAAAAATTTTATTGATTAACCGAAAATTATCAATTAACCGAAAATTATTAGTTAACCGAATCGAAAAACTGAAATCGAAATGACGATTATATAACCGAAGTTAATGGACCGATTTACGATTAATAATTTTGAAAAATCAAAATTAATGAACCGATTAATAAAATTGCTAGTGGACCGGTTAATCGATTCATGCTCTCCCCTACTTGCTTCCCTCGCCTTCCATCCGTGCATTACCATATTCCCCCTAGGTGTCAACTTTACTAACGTCATCAGAAAAATTTACATTACAATCAAACCTCTATCAACATTATTTATATTGTTCAAGGTGTTAAAGTCAGATTGAATCCTATGTAAACTCTATTATGAACTCCATCATCATGAATTTCATCAAAAGTATACCAACGGTCTTCCCACTATCACAGGATTAATACCATTTAGAGTAGTTTTTTTCCCTTCTAATGAATTTCGAGGAAAACATTTTCAAATCCAGACCTATTGCTTTTATGTCACTGATCAGTTCCTTAACAATCAAGGAGCTTTATACTTATTATTCAACAACTCAATTACCATCTTACAGTCTAAAAGAACCTTGAGATGCTTGATATTTATAAACTTCAGTTTTAATAGAGCAAACCAGATAGTCTTCATTTCTGCCATCAATGCACTACTACTGTTGGTCTTACAGTATTCCTTTACAATAGACACTTTCTTTTCATTCATCACTAAGAAACCAAATCCTAATTCTTCGGCCTGCTCTAACCAGAACGCATCTCAATATATACTCGTTGTCTTTTCCCCTATATCACCGATAGCCTTTAATAACTCCTCAATTAGTGGTTTATCTCTTCTATAATCATCATTCCATGATTTCTGACCTGCTCTTTGGTTGGTTTCATAACTATGTTGTCATACAGCGTTCATAAAATATGTGCTTGATACTGTCATTCTTAAAAAAAAAAGTTTCTTTTTGTTGCATCGTAAATAGCAAAAATATGTCATTAATTTCTTAATTTTATGAGAACGGATCAAGTCAAAACTTACCAATTCTAAATAATTCTAAAATATTTAAATTGGACCAAAAAATATTTAGCAGTTGAACCATATGCAACATTAAGTAAAAGATCAATACAATTCCAAACAATCGTCTCTTTTGTCTTTTCTACGTATTAGTCTACTCAAGCAATTGCTCAGTTTCCAACCCCCACCCATTAATTACTGATCAAATCTGTCATGTATCCGCCACCAGCTTTAATATTTGCAGCTTTTGACATTTTGTGAAGGTACAATGTATCAGGGAATGGCAGCTAAAGTTTTGTGAACTCAGGAAATAAATAATACTTTTTATCTCATATAGTTGGTAGGGCACAAATAAGGACAAAGATGAAATGAATTTGTCAGATGGAGGAATTCATGGAACCTAGGACTCTAGGAGCAAAACTAGGTCAAAAAAGTGGTCAATATATGACCTTGCAGCTGTCAGAGATGTTGGCCACTACTACTATCATAATTCATGATAAGCTTAAAATATGGCAATTTCAAAAAAAGATGGCCTACTTCGTTGTGTTCAACTATTTTTATGGACTATTAATTACAAGTAAAATGTTATGAAATCAGTCAAAATCAACAACCTATGAATTCGGAGGTTTTAATAATCACTTTTTTAAAAATATTTTTTTATGAAAATCCAGGAGTATTTGTCTGTCATTATATATAATTTAAAATATATGATAATAAATTATGGGTGAAAGTACAAATTTATCATTCTACTGTTGCATTATCAAATTAATACAATATTACCTCATAATTTATCAAACTTGAGCAATTTTGTCCTCACATTTAATTCACCGTTATAATTGACTCATTTCAATCATTTGACCCAAACACATGACATCATAGTCATAAGTATTGACACGTCACACCTTACGTGACATAATTAAATAATAAAAATACCTAAATTAATTTTTAAACTCGTATTAAATAAAATTTTAATTGAGCAATATTACATTCATCGATCTCTTCATTGTAGACTTGTTAAATCACAAAAAATATTGTAGAATCACAAAAAAAACAAAAAAAAATGATCCAAATATGCATACCCCACATACAAAATCTCTTTAATTATAAAAATTGTAAAATCCCCAACAAATAAATACTACAACAACAATTAAATAAAGTGTCATCATCCGTAATCTCTCCCTTTTGTTGCTCTTATTTGTGCTTTCTTCAACTTAAACCCAAAATTCATCATCCTTGAAGACATGTTCTCCTAACTTTTTATTCTCATCAAGGAAGAAATTCATTGATGCAATATTGCTCAATTAGGATTCTATTTAATATGAGTTTAAGTATTAATTTAGATATTTTTATTATTTAATTATGTCACGTAAAGTATGATATGTCAATATTTTATGACTGAGATGTTATGTGTTCGAGTCAAACTATGAAACAAGTTAATTATAACAATGAGTTAACATGAGGGCAAAATTGCTCTAGTTTGGTAAGTTGAGGGATAACATTGCACTAGTTTGGTCAGTTGATGAGTAACACTGCACACAAATGAAATATAGAGACAATATTGCTCTTTTTGTAATCGTAGAAGGATAAATTTGCACCTTCACCCTTGATATACAATCAAGAAATAAAACTCTAATATGGGCCAACTGCAAGCCCAATCCAATTTAGAGCTTATATATATCAAAACAAACTTAAGTTCATGTTTTAATTTTGGAAAATGTTAACCTCACAATTTATCAAAAATTCAATCCCTTTAAAGACACTAGCTAGTAGTACTACAGTAGTCCTGACTTGACTGTAGGTGTAATTAATTAAACACACTTGTATATATCAACCACAGATATTATGTGGTGATATTTTTTAGGAAAAGGCACGTGGAAAATGATATCTTACTTCTTGATGTCGATGGACCTTGATAATTAAATTAATTAAGTAGGTCCAGTAGTTAATTTAGTTTGACCGAAAATATCAAGTACTCCTCTGTTTCATAATAAGTAATTTTTTAGATTTTTTTTTTAAATTTCAAATTAAATAACACTTTAGACTTCTAATATAGTATTAATTTCTTTTTACTAATTTTAACATCTAATAAAAATTTCTCCTATCAATGATGCACAATACAAGAGAATAGTGAAAGTCAACAAATAGAACCTTCATTGAGAATATTAAGGGTCACACACTATGGATAATTTAGTCAAAAAAAAATATTGCTAGAAATTAGGCTATTAAATAATTTTCTTAATCTATGCGCCAAAATCAAAAAAGTCACTTATTATGAAACGGGAAAAGTATTAACGAGAAACTTTATTAGTTGCAGTTAGCATTAAATTTAATGCCCTCATCAACACAATACCAACCCATATTTAATGTTGAGTAATGCTAAATTCTTCTAACTCATGTGCTTAATAATCCTCTTAATACTCACGTATAATAAAGTGCTCATGATTATTGATAAAATTATCACTCATACCATTGTGAATAATTAGGAGGATTATTAGGCTAATTATTAGGAGGATATAGCAAGACTCTTTATTGTTTGAGTGACTATATCAGCAACACTTGCATTCTCTCAATGTGATTAATTTTATTTATTTAGCATGTGAAATTATAAATATTTATACATTTAGGTAATGTTTGATTGAATGGAATAGATGATGAATAAAATACTATTCCTTATGTTTCATTAATTTTTTTGTTTAGTTGCAATTTATAGACAAGAAATAGATGAGTCATAAGGAATAGATAAGGAATATTATTTTTCATGCACAAAAAATACTATTCCTTACCTCAACCCAAAAAATAAATATTATTAAATCTTCAAAAAAATAATTATTAAAATATTATTTAATAAAAAAATAATGATCTATTTAAGATATGTAATTATTAAAATTAATTTAACAATTTAATTTTTATGTTCTTATTATAAATATTGAAGGACAATATAGGAAAATAACTAAAATACCTTTTTTAAAAATATAATAAATTATAGAGTAAATACCCAAAAAAAAATACGAACTTTGGACTTTTTCCCATTTTCAGCAGAAAATTTTTACGCTAGCAAAAAAATACACGAACTTTGATTCCGTCAACCTGTTTAGCACGCACCGTCTTTTTTGACAATTTTTACTGACATGGCCGTTAACGGCGACGACGTGGCAAAGTTACTTTGCCAACGTGGCATATATTTCAACGGACGAGTAAATATTAACAGAAAATTACAAAATTATCCACCCCCGATGCTAATGTTTTTTGAAACGGGGACAGGCAAAATGATAATTTGTCCGTCGTCTCCAAGTTGGGCGCGCTCGATGCCCTAGTCTTTATTTTACCTGCTCGTCTGCTCGAACACTACGAAGAGGGAGATTGTTGTCGCCTTTGTCGTCGGATTAAGGCACACCTTTTGGAGTCTTTATCATCGGATTAGGGCACGAAGGGACGAGCGGTGGGGATATTGCGAAGCTGTTGTCCCAAAAACAGCAGGTATATTTTTAGTTATTTTTGCATGTGTCATCTTTTTTTTATCCATGTGCTGTGGTCTAATATTATATGAATATATTTTTTTCATTGTTTTTTCACTTTTTGTCATTTGTCGCATATTCATTTTCATGTATGATGGAAAAATTTGAGATTGTCGTCGCCGTTAACGACTATGTCAGCAAAAACTATCAGAAACGACGGTGCGTGCTAAATGGTGTAACAGAATCAAAGTTCGTGTACTTTTTTGCTAGCGAAAAAAGTTTATGCTAAAAATAAAATAAATTCCAAAGTTCGTATTTTTTTGGATATTTACCCAAAATTATATTATAATTAATTTTAATTAATAACAGTATAATAAAAATATGAATTAATATAAAATAATTTATTAATTTATAATTTGTGTTCCCTCTCCAATTGAGAAGCTGCCCCTTGAAGTTGTCCCTCTCCACTTCCGCTAGCTTGGTAAAGCTCCGTTGGATTGTTTCCTCATAGGAAATCGCTGTCGGTCCGATTCTTTAGAGGTGTCCAAAAATCACAGCAAGGTATCCCTATCCTTGTGAATTCGTTCTAGAGGTTTCTCATCGCTTTTCTCTCATGCTTCGCTGCCCAGTTCTTGGTGGAAGGGTCGGCCCTTCATAGGAGCAAATCGGAGTTGTGAAGCATTGTCCGTTGAACCACGACGAGTCCGAGAGGTCGCCTATTGTTACGAGGCATTTGGTGTGGACTTGCGTTGGAGGGTGTGCATGTGTGCATCTCGAATTCGGGATCGAAGTAGCCCCCTTTGCTTTACGGGTTAATGTATAACTTATGCTCCTTACTCTCATGTTGAATTCCATAGTGTCGCTAAAGTATATCATTGTTTTTGGGATATTTAAATTTTTTAATTCACTATTTTCGTCGTGTTTTCCTCTCCACATCCCAACAAGAGTGAGGTGGGAGAGTGCTCTTGGTGGGAAGACAGAGACTTATAAGTGCGTAAGTGCCTTCGGTATGAAGCGAAGACTATCTGGGGGAAGTCCTCATTGTAAGAAACTTTAATCTAGTGAATTATAAGTGAAATTCTAAGTAAGGTGCTTAGGTTGTAGAGTAGGCAGTGTTACCGAACCATTATAAATTGACTTGTGTTAGCATTGCTTATTTGTGTTAATTCTTGATTGCTTTCAGTACTTGCTCTCTAACTTAGTCAATTATTTAAGAAGATATTGAAACCGCAAGAGATAAAATTAGTATAACACATTATTCACCCCCCTCCCTCTCCCTCTACTGTGGGTATTTCATTCTTAGCATCAGAGCAATGTCGTAGGCTTAGGTTTAACCATCTATCCTACACTTATGTCTTCAAATATCACACTAAGTCAATGGACTTTAACTCATGCACCTTCACTCTTTTATGGGAACAATTATGCCTATTGGAAAACTAGGAAGAACATTTTCTTGGAATCCCTAGAATTAGATGTTTGCAGAACTATTTATGTAAATTATGAACAACCCTCCAAGAGCATGGATGATTGGTCTCAAAAATAGATCAAATTGTTTAATTCAAATATCACAACAATGAATGCAATACATTGTGGTTTATCTATAAATGAATTTAATAGTATATCATGTTGTAAATCCGCTTTTAAAATTTGACATGTTTTAGAAACTACTCATCACAGAACTTCCTAAGTTAAAGAGTCTAAAATTAACTTCCTTGTGCATGATGATGAACTCTAAAATGTATGCCCACTTTCAAAACATTGTGAATGACTTGTGTTAGTGTTGGCTTTATGTGTTCGCTATATTTGGAAAAAGTATCTCAGTTAAATGGACAATCACAACTATGAGAAGTTCTGCTTATATTTAAGACAATTACAGTCGTGTGAGGACAGTTTCAACTGCTCCTCTAAACTATGGATTTCAGGATAAGGATATTACGCAAATGATGACCTTTGGTTTCTAGTATTTATAATGATTCTCTTTTATATCTCTGATATTTTTAATCATCGTTAATTACTTTTTTATTGCCTGATTAAAGTTATGAGTAGTGGAGAGGTCCTCTTTAATTATCTCGAAGCGTTACTTCTTTGGTCCTCTTTAATTATCTCCAGGCGTTACTTCTTTAATCTTTATGGTCATTGTTTTAAGGTGATTTAGAGCTGATTGTTTCGAACTGATTATTGTTTATTTTTAACTGATGATGTTAATGATCGGTATTAAGTCAGCATTGATTTCGATTGATCAATTGTCACATATAAATACTGGTGAAGAGGTCTAATTGAGACACTCCACTGTACGTACATTGTATTGTCAGTTATTTGAGGAGTTGAAACTGTTGAGTGCAAAGGCGGTAACAATCTACCTTTCCTATCTTCAAACTAAGATGGTTGAGGGCTGCTAACTCACTACAACACATGGATTGTGTCGAGGACAGAACTCTGTTGCTGGGGTGTCATAGAGAGGTAAGTTGGTATGTACTTGTAATAGTAAATATGTTATTTGTTATTTCCAGTTCACTATAGCGATAGCTGGATTTCGGTGTGTGAAATCCTGAAGCTAACAGTGTACTTATTGATAGTGGATTGGGCATCTATCCGGTGAGTGCCCTGTAAATTAGGTGACATGCTTTGTCACTGAACTGCATAAACAAATCCTATTGTTTCCGTTTGTTTTGTTTTGGTTCTTAGTTTGCTACTTGCAAGCAGTTTCAATAGCAATTGCAAATTCCCTGTGCAATTGTCCATTAATAGAAGTTCCTTTAGAGACTACTATCAATTGGTATCAGAGCGGTTGTGCTAACATTTACCTGCAGAAGATCCTTGGTGCGTCTCTTTTCTTTCGGGCTCAAGATGGAAAGAATGCCTATGGAAAATTCTATAAATGTTCCTCCACATCTCAATGAAACAAACTATGCTTATTGAAAGGCTCAGATGAGAGCTTTCATCAAGTCCTTCGATGATCGTTGCTGGGATACTATAGAAATCGGCTATACTCCTCCAACAATTGATGGGATAAGCGTAGGCCAAAAAGCCAATATACTTAAGCCGAAATTGTTGCTGCAAACTATGACAATAAGGCTCTAAATGCCATCTTCAGTGGTGTTGATCCCTCTCAATTTAAACTTATCTCTGCCTGCACTTTGGCAAAGCAAGCATGGGGATTTTAGAGACAAATCATGGAGGATCTTTGACTCTTCGGAAGTAAAAAGTTGAAATCTTCAACACCATATTTGAAAACTTGAAGATGGGAGAAGATGAAAATATTCAAGACTTGTTAGTGTTAGCTTATGTGTTGGCTATATTTGACAAAAGTATCTCAGTTAAATAGATAGTCACAACTATGAAGAGTTCTGTTTATATTGAAGACAGTAACAACTGTGTGTGGACAGTTTCAACTGCTCCTGTAAACTATGGATTTCTGGATAAGGATGTTGCGCAAATGATGAACTTTAGTTTTCAGTATTGATGATGATTCTCTTTTATATCTCTGATATTTTTTATCATCGTTAATTACTTTTTTATTGCCTGATTAAAGTTATGGATACTGGAGAGGTCCTCTTTAATTATCTCCATGCGTTACTTCTTTAATCTTTATGGTCATTGTTTTATGGTGATTTAGAGCTGACTATTTTGAACCGATGACTGTTTGTTTTTTAACTGATGACGTTAATGATCGGTATTAAGTCAGCATTGATTCAGATTGATCAATTGTCACATCTAAATACCGGTAAAGAGATCTGATTGAGACACATCACTGTACGTACACTGTGTTGCCAGTTATTTGAGGAGTTGAAACTTCTGAGTGCAAAGACGGCAACAATCTACCTTTCCTGGCTTCAAGCTAAGATGGTTGAGGGATGCTAACTCACTACAACACAAGGATTTTTGGAGGATAGAACTTTGTGGCTGAGGTGTCATAGAGAGGCAAGTTGGTATGCACTTGTAATAGCAAATAGGTTTTTTGTTATTTTCAGTTTAGTGTAGTACAGATAGCTGGATTTCGGTGTGTGAAATCCTAAAGCTAATAGTGTACTTATTGATAGTGGATTGAGCATCTATCCGGTAAGTGCCCCACAGATTAGGTGACATGCTTTGTCACTGAACTACGTAAACAAATCTTATTGTTTGCTTGTGTTTTTGTTTTGGTTCTTAGTTTGCTACTTGGAAGCAGTTGCAATAATAGTTGCAACTTCCCCGCGCAACTGTCTATTAACAGAAGCTCCTTTAGAGACTAATGTCACTTTGACTAACCTTGGAAGGGACATACAAGAGGAAGAAAAAGTGAGGAAACTTTTTCGAAACTTTTTCGATTGCTGCCCAAACCATGGTAGCCAAAGGTGGTTGCTATCATGTAGGTCAAGAATCTTGGCACCATGAGGCTCTTCTAACTCATTGGACCCCTCATGACCCATGAGATCCATATGAGGGCAAACAAGGAAGAAGATGCCCCTAAAGGCAAGAATATTGTCTTAAAAGCATCATTATGATTGTTCATCATCATCATCATCGAGGGATAAAAAATTCAATGACCAAGAAGAGATAGCTCACCTCGAAAGGATATTGATGGAATTAATGGAAAAGTGACATAACAAGAAAAAGGGAAAAAATAGACTCATGTGCCTCCAATGCAGCAAGCCCAGACACTTGGATAATGATTGTCCTAAATCCAAGCTCACCTCCTCATCATCCTCAAAGAAATACAAAAGAAGAAAGATGATGAAGAAAGCTCTAATGGCGGCTTGGGATGAAAGTGAGTCGTCATTATCTTCAAGTGGGGAAGAAAGCACAAATGAGAATGCAAACCTTTGTTTTATGGCAAAGGACAATGAGATACCCACTATTACTATAGGTGATAATATTTTTTCCTAAGTAGAACTAGAAAACTTAAATTGAGCATAACTAGAAAAATTAAATTGAGCATATGTATGAAGAATTCAATATTGTTAAAAAAAAGATTTAAGGAACTTAAAAGGGAAAATAAAATGTTAGAATAAGAAAATGATGATTTCTTGCTTTCTTGCAATGAGTTAAAAAGGAAGATTGAACTCTTAGAAAATGGTAAAAATTCTTTAGAGAAGAAAAAATATATTTGCAAAATTTGAATGATTCATTAAAAATTTAAAATGTCTCATTATGTTCACAAGTTGAAATTTTAAATATTGGCATGTTATCTTTGAAAAATGAGTTATTTTCATTAAATGAGAAAATGATAAATATGTATGCTCATGCTTCTCATGTTAAATTTTCTAAAGTATCTTCCCATGCTCATTCCCATATTCATGTCCATTCTCATGCATCCACTAGATTTAAGAGTTATTGTCTTTGTTGTGGCATGTATGGACATATGATTAGGAATTGTGCCTTGAAAAGAAATTGCAATGCTAGATCTCTTTGGGTTCCAAAAGTTTCTAACCCCCAAGGACCCAAAGTAATTTAGGTACCAAAGCCTTCATGCTCAAATGTTGGTGGAGACACTTCACTTGGATGAAGACACATTGATTGCTTGAAGTTGCTTGGTAAATAAAGAAAGAGAGACTATGTGGCAACTTCATGACAAATTTCTGTATCAACTCCTTAACCTTACTTTTGCGTTCATCGTTATTGGACTTAGAGAAGTGTCTTTTCATCTAGTACCCACTTGATACTTAATTCTCTTGTGTGACACATGATAAATGCTTGCTTACTTATGTTTAACTTCTTTTTGGTATCAAGTTTGGATTCTATTTTTTCACTTTATATTCAGTCTCTCCGGAGACCTACGTGACCTATAATGGGTCTATGCAACCTATCGGTATCCTAGGCTAATTGTGGTCATTTCAATTTTCAACTTGGACAAGACTAGTACTTTTGGGCCCGATCATATTAGGTTCAAACACGCCCACACTCATGAATCAGACTCAAGTCAAACTAGACGTCTAGACCCGGGGGCTACACCCGGCCATACAAGGACATCCATGTCCTCATTAATTACAGGGGATTTGTCATTACGAACTTGACAGTGCTAGGATTAGCCTCGACTTATTCTGAGCAATATCCCTACAAGATTACCGGACGATACTATCACCAATCATCCCTCATCTTGTAATATATATAGAAATGACATGCCTGAGGTAGAAAAGATTCAAATTTCTATTACCTCCACCTTGAACATTTCCGACTTAATGGTGGAGTGTCTTTTGCAGCAGCCCCCCCCCCCCCCCCTCCCCCACCGCCCGCCTGAGTTGCACCTGACTAGGATGCACCGGACTGCATTGCTCTGACTTCAGGCAGGAACAGAACCAATATGATGGATTTGAGGTCTTGATTTTCAAATGCTTTCACCTCTTGAGATCTCCTTTATTCATTTTGATTTCACTTTTATTTATTTTTTTAGACAATGAATCCCTACTCTTTAGCAAAGTTAACTCTCAAGAAATGAACTTGACTTCAACTTTGCTATCTAATTTATGAACTTACTAGTGATTAGTTGTCCATTGTGCTACTTATGATTAAACTACTTGCAAGTTGGACTCTTATATTGATTAGGAGGCAATGTTTTTTAAAATCTCAAGAATACATGCTATACTTGAAAAATCTATCAAAATAAGGTATAAGATTCACTTTTGCACTACCTAGTATAGTACCTCATAAAGCATGTAGAAATTCTTGTTCCTTGCTCATGATAAGTACTTAGTTGTGTTTGTGTTATTTCATGAGTATATTCAAAAATGACATGTAGACCATTTCTTGAAATATCATGTTGATTCTTGTTCGAAATTGTGCTAAATCATTTAAGTACTCTTTGGGAGTCTTTTATGCATATTCAAACTTAGTATACTTGCCTAGAATAATCATATCTTAGTCATATATAAGTTTGATCAAAATTTGAAATTATTTTTGGAAATTAGTACTTTTCGATAAAGCATGGAATCTAGAATTTTTAACGATTTCTTGATAAATGTAGAAAATAAATTTATGAGAAATTCTTGGTTCTGCACTTTGACTGGACTAGCACTTCTAGGCCCGACCGGATTAGGCCGACAAGCACCCACACTCATGAACCAGACTCAAGTCAAGCCAAACGGCTTAGCCCGAGGGCTCGACACGGCCATGCAAGGGCATCCACATCCTCATTAATTATGGGAGATTAGTCATTACGAGCCCGACATCTCCGAGATCAGCCTCAACCCATTCTAAGCAACATCCCTACGATATTATCGAGCGACATCATCGCCAATCATCCCTCATCCTATAATATATACAGACACGACACGCCTCAGGTATCCCAGATTCCAATTTCTATTACCTCATCCTCGATCATATTCTGAGTTGAGCATAAGAGTGTCTTTTGCATGCCCCGCTCTCGTAGAGTTGCACCGGATCAGGAGACGCAATGGACCAGACTGCATCGCTACGACCATCATGATGGAACATTTGGTGCCCATCGTGAGTGAGTAAATCTTACCTACCCTATAATGGTTGGTACCCGGAGTCAGACGAACGCCGCCGCACACAGGTAGCACCCTAGCAGCGACGTACCCCCACTACATGGAGACATTGAAACAGTGAGGAGCGATGCTCCGGCACTAGCTAATCCCTCACCAGAAGAATTCCAGCGTCGAATAAACGACCTTCGGGCGGATAACCGACGGCTAGTAGCCCAAATCGAGATATTGACGCGGTCCCGGGAACAACACCCAGCCGAACACGAGGGCCACCACTTAAAGCATGAAGAAAATGATCACTCGAAAAGGAGGAGACTAGTTTCCATCCTCTAGGATGAGGTCTTTTACATGCCTCACTAGAGGGAAGAGAAAGATGTTAGGGTTACGGAGGCTACCACTCCCCTCCCTGTCGACTCAGGACCATTCGCCGAACGCATCTTGGTGGCATGCCTTTCACCCAAATTCAGGTTGCCAACTACACTAAAGCCCTGTGATGGCATGGGTGATCCAAATATGCACCTGACAATGTTCAGGTTCATGATGCTCCTCAACGGAACAACCGATCTCATTCTTTTCATAGCCTTCCCGACCTTCCTAGGGAAGGCAACACTATTATGGTTCTCCTTGTTGAGTCATGGACGACCAAGCAAATAAAAAAAATTTATTTACACGCAACGGAAAAAGAAACCAATCCTCTACCTAATTGGATTCATGCATCTCGGTTAAATCGATACTAGCTCAAGAGTTATACCTTTGAAGACCGAATTCCGTCTTCTACTCCGCGATTCCAAGATCATGATCTTACTCTGGATCCAAGTTGTTGACAAGTGATGAACACCCTCTACAGTAAGCACATAGATGAACGCGACGAACTGGGCAACTCCCGAGTGCTAGCTCGGCTCAATCGGAACACCTTCCGATCTTGATGAATGCGGAATACCTTCCGCGCGCACAATCTCATTTAAAATTCAGAATTATTAATTCTAATTTTGAAAACCCCTTTTTAAATTCGGAATTAATCTTCAAAATTACTAAGAGAGAATTTGCGAGTTAATGGTCATGCAGATCCAATCTCATAAACCATAACCCTAAGCCCCATTCGGTTCGCCCTATATGTGCGTCTCTGTAGGTCCACTCAACGTTGGTTGTGGCTCCAAAACTAATTTGCAACCCACAAGTCATAAACGGCATCTAGCAAGACATTATAACTATCCAAGTCAAGTGAAGGTCGGTGATCTGAGCACCTAACTCACAGTATAATACTCTATCCTTTTGTGACGCGATATCTATATTGAGCATAAGGCATGGATTACATTATCCTTATATTGCTCAATCTGGTTTCTTGATTCGTAAGTAGACTGACTTAACAAATGACATTGATACCATTATCAATTCATTTGAGCACGACCATGCATTTCTTCAGTCAAACTCATCAAGGGCGCCGAGAGATATCTCTCTCATATACGAGAGGGACAAATTCCTTCACGACTACACATATTCCTTTGCATGATTAATTCCATGTCCAACTGTAGTCCTTATTACCACCCGGTTAAAGGTGATGTTAGACTAGGTCAAAACACAGAATTCCTCATGTAGGAATCCATAAAACATGATCATCGTCAGTCAGACTGCACTAGTCTTCATTCATTATCGTTCCAAGACAATGACCGACTAGGGACAGTTTAGAATAAGATTCCAACTACCTTAGGGTTTTACTATCAAGTTTCGCACTTGATTACCATTAGGCAGAATCAACCATTCAATGAGTCAATTATCAAGTTAAATATGCTCATAGTAAATAACAAGATAAAGCGAATATTCCATTTATTAAAAGGAAACTAGCAATGACAATATTATCTCATTGGCCTAGGGCACACTACTAAACACTCGTCCCTTCCACCGGGGTCTATACACAATTTTGTAGAACTCTCCCGCGCCAATTCATCAATCGGTTCTCCTCATCCCGGATCTACTCCAAAGCTGAGGACACCCTCCACTACATCAAGCAAAGGCACATGAGCCATTGATGGATTACGTACAGAGATTCCAATCCACAGCCGTGGAGATCCTAAATCTCGACCCACGTGTCGAGTTATTCTCTATCGAGCATAGGCTAAAGCCTGAATATTTCGTGAACCAAATCGCCCTGGCAAAACCGAAGAACATGGCCGAGTTCCAGGAGAAGGTTTCAAGCCATATAGAGATAGAAGAGCTCTATGAGGCCAAAAGGCCGATAGGTAGATCGTTCAAGACATCATCGAGGACAAGAAGGGCAAGAGGACTGGTAGAGGGGGTGAGGACAGAGACCGTCACGACTAGGGTCACGGCAAGAGAGGGAGATCGCCCTCCCAGCCTATTCCTAGGTTCGACGAGTACACTCCTCTTAACACCAAACGAAAGACCATCCTTCAGGTGGTCCCTTATCAGCAGTTGCTTAGACCTCCTAGCGGCCCAGAAAGACTGAAACCATCATCTAATTTTGACAAGAGAAAGAGGTGTGAGTTCCACCAAACTTATGGACACACCACCGAGGAGTGTGTGGTACTCCGAAATCAAATCGAGCGCCTGACCAGAGAAGGCCGCCTTGATCACTACGTCTGTCGCGGATGAAGCCGCAACCGAGATTGGCGAAATCGAAGCCACCAATGTCGATGTGTTAGTAGGACATCACCACCTCACGGCATGCCAAATAATCACGATGACCGCATAACAAAGTGGCCCAACCCCAAAATTCACGGAGTCATTGATTACATAGCAAGAGGATTCGCTGGAGGAGGCGAGACGATCTCAGCTATAGCGGAATCACTCCAAGCCATCATGGCAATCGACAATGCAACTCGTCCGCAAAACATGTACGCGCCTAGCCCAGAAAATCCTGGTAGACCAAGGGAGCTCAGCCAACATCTTATTCTACCCAACACTCGCAAAGATGCACATCAACAAAAACTCACTCCACCCTTACCATGGAGAACTCATCGGCTTTTCTGGAGAGCGACTCAACGTCAGAGGCTACTTATGGCTAGCGACAATATTTGGCTCCCCACCTAGAACAAATTCAGTAAACATACAATTCATCGTTGTCCAATGTTCAAGCCCTTACCGTATGATCATGGGCCGACCGTCCTTGAACAGTTTAGGAATCATAGTATCGACTCCTCATCTCACCTTCAAATTTCCTACCTCCGAGACAGAGGTAGGAGTAGTGTGTGTGAACCAGAAAGAGGATCGCGTATGTTACACAGAGTGCCTAAAACTTACGCCAGCCAAGCCAAAGGAAACACCGGACATTCTATCCCCACTAATAGTTTCAGTTCTTCAAACAGAACACCAACCTCGAATTTCAGAGTTGGACTCCGGACGGGATATCTAAGAGTGGCCCTAGCCCGCCGACCATTTGGAACATATACAGGTCTAGGCCTCCCCCGAACAAGTAACCTACATGGGAGCACACCTCCCTGCTGAGCTTAAAGCTCAATTTGGTCCTCTACTAATTGACAATGATGACCTCTTCGCATGGACGCCAGTTGATAGGCTAGGGATAGATCCCCGGGTCATCTGCCATATAAGGATGATGCTTGACCTAGATATCGTGTAACAAAATGATAGAGTATCATACTGTGACTTAGGTTGCTTGTATCACCAACCTCACTTGACTTGGGTAGTCATAATATCTTGCTAGAGGCCGCCTGACTTGGTTAGAGCGCACGACGTCCCCGATCGAAAAAATCGTAGAAATCGGCAAGGACAATCGTCGACGATCGGATTTTGTCAGGAAGTTTGAGTCTAGGTCTAGAGTGTATAGATTTATGTATATCCTCTATTTGATACATAATAACTCAAGAACCAATACTCGAACTCCAAAATATGAAAAGTTGGAAAATCAAAAAATGGCTCAAAAATCCTCTAAGCCTAGGGTGCTCCTTGGAGGACTATATGACATAGATATTTTCTTAGCACCAAAAGTCACGGTAATTGTTCCTTAGGTAGAAACAAGTTAACAACCTATTTTTAATGATTTTTTGGAAACCTTTAAATTATCCGTATTTGACCCGGGAGATTATAAAATTTTACGATTTTCACATATTTATACTAGATCCCAAATGTTACATTTTGATTCTTAAGGTTTTTAATTTTTTAGATATTTTTATTGAATTCAAATGGAGGGTAATCCTTATTTAATATTTATGTTTTAAAGTTAATAGAAGTCTAGTGAAGAATCAACAAACCAAAAAAATCAACAAATTGCCCAACCTGCCAGTTTCAGTCGAATCTCAGTTGATCCTCGGCCGATCAACGATTGCCCGAAGATCAACTGAAAGTGTTCTGGAAAATTTCCAGAACCTATTCGGCCGACCCACGTCCGAACCTTGATCGACCGAGGGTCGCCCAACGGTCGACCGAATTGTCCAACGAATCTATTTAGATATGTTGAATGGCTCTTTTTGAGCCTCTACCATTGGGATCTTTATAAATACTCCCAAGGCAACCTTCCTCTCACTTCTAAAGTTCCATTGAGCCATCTTATGATCCTTTGCAAGCTTTTCTTGAGCCATTCTTGAGCAAACCCTAGTTTCATAGAGAAATCTTCACTGAGCCTTCACTCTTCATTGATTCATTATCCAAAGGCATCAAGATGACTAGATAACTTGTATTGGATCGGAGCTAAGTATACTTGGTTTTGTTTATTGCTCCATTTGTTATTGTATTTCTTGGTACTTATTTCATCGTTAATCGAGTTTGTAAAGTTCTAGTTGTAGATCTTGAGTTTGGTGGTTGCCTTGGTGTTAAGGCTTAAATTCATTGGTGTAAACTAATTAGTTTTCTAGGATTAGTGATTGTTGTCCTTTATCGTTGAGGTGGAAGAGTGCTATCGGCAAGAACACAAAGACTTTCGAGTGTGGAAGTGCCTTAGGTGTGAGAGCGGAGACTGTTTGGGTAAAAGGTCCTCATTATAAGGGAAACATTCATAATCTAGTAAAGTTAAGTTTCGAAATCCTAAGCGGGGGGCGCTTAGGTAGTGGAATAGGAATTGGGGCCGAATCACTATAAATTGATCTTGTTTGCATTGCAATTGTGTTTGTGTTTTTAATTGTCATATTTATTGCTTCTGGTATTTGATTGAGTTGTCATTTGCCTAAATAATCAAGAATTGAATAAAACCGAAATTAGGCTAAAGTTTGTAGATAACACACTATTCAACCCCCCCCTTAGTGTAGGTCATTCGACTTACATTATGGGTTACAAATGTGATTTGAACTCATTGCCAATGTTGAGTGAACCTACACGGTCGCGAACATAGGGCGAACTGAATTGGGCTCAGAGTTATGACTCATCGGATTGGATCAACATGACTATTGACCCGCAATTCTCTCTTGGTAATTTCGGAGATTAATCGCAAATTTGAAAAGGAGTTTTCAAATTGGAATTACGTTGATTACAATTTAGATAATGTATCTTTAATAATCGTTAGAAAGGATAGATTATAATAGGCATCACGAATTTAGGAAATTCATCCTTGATAATTGTTATGGAGGAAATATATTATTCGGGCATTAAAATCATTTTGGGTGTTTAGCTTATGTTGTGTTGGCTATATCTGGCAAAAGGATTATCGACCAGTTCTCAGTTGTGTGACAGTTGCAACTACTATAGAGTATAAATTGAAGCTCCCAGTTGTATGCCAGTTGCTGCTACTATGATCAATCAGTTCTTAGTTGTATGTCAGTTGCAACTACTGTGGAGTTTATGCTGAAGTTCTTAGTTGATTTCAGGATTGAGAATGCTTCTCTGTTGAGCCACAATGAGTTCCGATGTTCATTGTCCCTTTTGTTGCGAGGTGCTTAGTGTGGACTTACGTTGGAGGACATGCGCGTGTGCGTCTACAAATCGGGATAGGAATAGCCATACCAACTGCGAGTTGAGGTATATCTTTTTCTTCTACTCGTAGATTGAATTCCTTAATTGTTGCTAAAGTAGATCACTGTCTTGAGATGTTTTGAATTTTTAAATTGCTATTTCCGTTGTGTTTCATATTCCCATCGCAACAGGCACTAGCAGACATCGTGCCAAATTCACCGACCAGAAAGGCATCACCAACTAGGTCGAAACTTGGGTGTTGTTCCTGGACGGTGCCTCCAATGAAAAAGGAAGTGGAGCAGACATCATTCTGGAGAATGGCCAGGGAATTGCCCTAGAGCAATCCCTTCAGTTTCAATTCAAAGTCGGCAATAATTAGGCAGAGTACGAGGCTTTGATCGCCACGCTAAAGCTCGCCCAGGATGTGAAAGCCTAGAGCGTGATCGTCGAGCTTTCGTGGTGGTCTGCTGCCCAAAGGGAGCTCGACTTCCTTAAAAAAAAGTACAACTTCCTTTTTAAAGGAGGTCGACAGCCACCAAGAGTTGATCATTCACCCATCAAAATCATAGTTAGGTATTTATAGACACGTTAATCATATTAACCGAGTCATTTCTATCGTTGATCAATTCAAATCCATATTCGAAATCTTAAAACGATTTTAATGCCCAAATAAAATGTATCCTTAATAATAATTACAAAGGATGAATTTATTAAATTCAAGATACTGATTATAATATATCATTTAATAACTATTATTAAGGGATATGTTACCTAAATGGTAATCAATGTAATTCCAATTTTAAATCACATTTAAAAATCATAATAATTAATTCTAATTTGAAAACTCTTTTTCAAATTCGAAACTAATTTCCAAAACTATCTTGAGAGATATAGTCGATTAATGGTCATGCGGATCCAATATGATGAGTTATAACCATAAGCTCAATTCGGTTCGCCATATGTGTGCCACCTTGTAGGTTCACTTAACGTTTACAGTGGGTTCAAAACTCATTTGCAACCCTCAAGTCATAAGCGATCTCTAGCAAAACATTATGACTATCCAAGTCAAGTGAGGTCGGTGATTTGAGCAACCTAACTCACAGTATGATACTCTATCCTTTTGTCATATGATATCTAGATTGAGCATAAAGCATGGATTGCATCATCCTTATATTGCTCAGTCTAGTTTCTTGATTCATGAGTAAACTGACATAACAAATGACATTGATACTACTATTAATTTATTTGAGCACGGTCATTCATTTTCTCAGTCACACTCATCAAGGGGCCCAGAGATATCTCTCTCATATATGAGAAGCATAAATTCCTTCACGACTACACATATACTTCTGCATGATTTATTCCATGTCCAACTAGAGTCTTTATTACCATCTGGTTAAAGATTATTTTAGACTAGGTCAAAATATAGAATTACTCTTGTAGGAATCTATGGTGACATCAGGTCAGAGGACTGACATATCACTACCGTTGTGAGATATACTAATCATATTAATCCACGTAGTATTCTCACAGTGTGTCTGACCAACACCATGTTCTACAACATGTGTCTATGATCTCACTTTAATATCACATATTCATGATCAGTAAAACATGATCATCATCAGTCAAACTGCATACTAATCTTAATTCATTATCTTTTCAATGATAATGATCGACTAGGGACTATTTAGAACAAGATTCCAACTTGATCAGGCCAAGGGGCACTGGGCCAAAGCAACCAATAAGGTCATCCTAGCAAGACCCAAAAAGAAACTTGACCAAGTCAACGGACACTGGGCCGAAGAACTACCCGAATTGCTTTGGAGCTACAACATAACCGTTCAATCTTCTACCCTGGAAAGTCCTATAGGCTCGCTTATGGAGCAGAGTGTTAGTAGTGTGCCCTGGGCCAATAGAACAATATTATCATTGTAATTTTTTTTTTGAATAATTGGAACACTTATTTATCTTGTCATTTATTATGAGTGTTTTTAACTTGATAAGAGATTCCTTGAATGGTTAATTCCACCTAATGATCATCAAGTACGAAACTTGATAGTAAAACCCTAAGGTAGTTGAAATTCTATTCTAAACAATCCCTAGTCGGTCATTGTCTTGGAACGATAATGAATGAAGACGAGTATGCAGTCTGACCGATGATGATCATATTTTACTGATCATCGATATGTGATATCAAAGTTAGATCATAGATACATGTTAGAGAACATGGTATCGTACAGACACACCGTGGGAATACTACGTGGATTAATATCATTAGTATCTCATAGAGGTAGTGATACGTCAATCCTCTGACATGATGTCACCATGGATTCCTACACGAGGAATTCTGTGTTTTGACCTAGTCTAACATCATCTTTAATCGGCTGATAATAAGGACTACAGTTGGACATGGAATGAATTATGCAGACGAATATGTGTAGTCATGATAGAATTTGTCCCTCTCATATATGAGAGAGATATCTTTAGACCCCTTGATGAGTGTGACTAAGGAAATGCATGGTTGTGCTCAAATGAATTGATAGGAGTATCAATGTCATTTGTTAAGTTAGTCTTCTTGGGAATCAAGAAATCAGATTGAGCAATATAAGGATGATGCTTGACCTAGATATCATGTAACAAAATGATAGAGTATCATACTGTGACTTAGGTTGCTTGTATCACCAACCTCACTTGACTTAGGTAGTCATAATATCTTGCTAGAGGCCGCCTGACTTGGTTAGAGCGCACGACGTCCCCGATCGAAAAAATCGTAGAAATCGGCAAGGACAATCGTCGACGATCGGATTTTGTCAGGAAGTTTGAGTCTAGGTCTAGAGTGTATAGATTTATGTATATCCTCTATTTGATACATAATAACTCAAGAACCAATACTCGAACTCCAAAATATGAAAAGTTGGAAAATCAAAAAATGGCTCAAAAATCCTCTAAGCCTAGGGTGCTCCTTGGAGGACTATATGACATAGATATTTTCTTAGCACCAAAAGTCACGGTAATTGTTCCTTAGGTAGAAACAAGTTAACAACCTATTTTTAATGATTTTTTGGAAACCTTTAAATTATCCGTATTTGACCCGGGAGATTATAAAATTTTACGATTTTCACATATTTATACTAGATCCCAAATGTTACATTTTGATTCTTAAGGTTTTTAATTTTTTAGATATTTTTATTGAATTCAAATGGAGGGTAATCCTTATTTAATATTTATGTTTTAAAGTTAATAGAAGTCTAGTGAAGAATCAACAAACCAAAAAAATCAACAAATTGCCCAACCTGCCAGTTTCAGTCGAATCTCAGTTGATCCTCGGCCGATCAACGATTGCCCGAAGATCAACTGAAAGTGTTCTGGAAAATTTCCAGAACCTATTCGGCCGACCCACGTCCGAACCTTGATCGACCGAGGGTCGCCCAACGGTCGACCGAATTGTCCAACGAATCTATTTAGATATGTTGAATGGCTCTTTTTGAGCCTCTACCATTGGGATCTTTATAAATACTCCCAAGGCAACCTTCCTCTCACTTCTAAAGTTCCATTGAGCCATCTTATGATCCTTTGCAAGCTTTTCTTGAGCCATTCTTGAGCAAACCCTAGTTTCATAGAGAAATCTTCACTGAGCCTTCACTCTTCATTGATTCATTATCCAAAGGCATCAAGATGACTAGATAACTTGTATTGGATCGGAGCTAAGTATACTTGGTTTTGTTTATTGCTCCATTTGTTATTGTATTTCTTGGTACTTATTTCATCGTTAATCGAGTTTATAAAGTTCTAGTTGTAGATCTTGAGTTTGGTGGTTGCCTTGGTGTTAAGGCTTAAATTCATTGGTGTAAACTAATTAGTTTTCTAGGATTAGTGATTGTTGTCCTTTATCGTTGAGGTGGAAGAGTGCTCTCGGCAAGAACACAAAGACTTTCGAGTGTGGAAGTGCCTTAGGTGTGAGAGCGGAGACTATTTGGGTAAAAGGTCCTCATTATAAGGGAAACATTCATAATCTAGTAAAGTTAAGTTTCGAAATCCTAAGCGGGGGGCGCTTAGGTAGTGGAATAGGAATTGGGGCCGAATCACTATAAATTGATCTTGTTTGCATTGCAATTGTGTTTGTGTTTTTAATTGTCATATTTATTGCTTCCGGTATTTGATTGAGTTGTCATTTGCCTAAATAATCAAGAATTGAATAAAACCGAAATTAGGCTAAAGTTTGTAGATAACACACTATTCAACCCCCCCCCTTAGTGTAGGTCATTCGACTTACATTATGGGTTACAAATGTGATTTGAACTCATTGCCAATGTTGAGTGAACCTACACGATCGCGAACATAGGGCGAACTGAATTGGGCTCAGTGTTATGACTCATCGGATTGGATCAACATGACTATTGACCCGCAATTCTCTCTTGGTAATTTCGGAGATTGATCGCAAATTTGAAAAGGAGTTTTCAAATTGGAATTACGTTGATTACAATTTAGATAATGTATCTTTAATAATCGTTAGAAAGGATAGATTATAATAGGCATCACGAATTTAGGAAATTCATCCTTGATAATTGTTATGGAGGAAATATATTATTCGGGCATTAAAATCATTTTGGGTGTTTAGCTTATGTTGTGTTGGCTATATCTGGCAAAAGGATTATCGACCAGTTCTCAGTTGTGTGACAGTTGCAACTACTATAGAGTATAAATTGAAGCTCCCAGTTGTATGCCAGTTGCTGCTACTATGATCAATCAGTTCTTAGTTGTATGTCAGTTGCAACTACTGTGGAGTTTATGCTGAAGTTCTTAGTTTATACTTACAGGTTACATTCTGTTGTCTAACTATTACTTACTCTATGGTTGCTTAAGTAAAAGTGTTCTAGGTTATTCTCAGTTAAATGGACAGTCACAACTATAAAAAAATTCTGCTTATGTTGAAGACAGTTACAACTGTGTGAGAACAGTCTCAACTGTTGGTGAAATGGCCACACTAGAGGGGGGTGAATATTATGTTAACTAAATCTATTTGTCTAAATTTGATTTTAAACGTTTTCTTAAACTACTTATGCAGTTCACTATTTAACGACTAAATGAGAAAGCGAGTAATAAAGATAAGCAATGTGATACACAAAGAAAACAATGCTAACACAATTATTTATAGTGGCTCGGCCCCAATGCCTACTCCACTACCTAAGCTAGGGCTGTTCACAGGTTGAGTCGGGTCAAGTTTAGGGAAAAGTCGACCCGACCCAACCAAGTGTAATCAGGTCGGGTTCAAAATTTTTCACCTCTCAAACCCGACCCAACCCGACCCGACCTAGTTCGGGTCGGGTAGTCGGGTTTACCTGATTAGATAAAAATGAGTTTTTAACAATAATTTTTTAAAAAATATTTGAAAAATAATATAAAAATATTTTAAAAATAATTCAAAAAACTATAAATAATCGAGTCACTCGTTCGGGTCTCGGGTCATCGAGTTTCAAATTCTAAAACTCGATACTCGACCCGATTATGGTCGGGTTTGGTCAGATTATACCCGACCCGACCCAACCCAAATAGGTTGGGTTGGGTCGGGTTCTCGGGTTCATTGGGTCGGGTTCTCGGGTTCATTGGGTCGGGTCGACCCAATGAACAACCCTAACCTAAGCACCCCGTTTAAGATTTTCAAACTAGGATTACTAGATTATATCGTTTCCCTTACAAAGAGGACTTTACACCAGCAGTCTCCACTCTCAAACCGAAGGCACCTCCACATCCGGAAGTATTCAACCTTCCTACCGAGAGCACTCTCCCACCTCAACCTAAGGGACAACTCAACTAATCCTAGTAAACTAAGTTTACAATGGTGGATTTAAGCCTAAACACCAAGGCACCCACCAACTGAATCAAACCTAGCAACCTAGGTTTACACAAATGATATACAATGAAAATAAACAACAAAATACAATAACAATTGGAGCAATAAATCAAACAACAAGTACTTAGCTCCAAAAAAAACTTCCTAGTCCTCTTGATGCCTTGAGAAGATGAATCTATGAAGCTTGAAGGCTAAATTAACAAGTGGAGATCAAAACTAGGGCTTTTGCAAGGATGGCTCAATGAAAACTTGTAGAGATGCTTAGGATCAGACTTTGAGACTTGGAAGCGTCAATAGTAGGCTATAATGAGTTTGGGATGGGTATTTATAACCCCCCAAACATGAAGGCTCATCAACGGGCATTTTTCTGCCCGTTGGCGACGCTCGATCGCTTACGGTTTGATCGTCGATCGATCGACCGAGCGACCGCCGAGTGACCGAAGGCCTACTACCCATTTTGGGCATCATTAGGTCAACCCAAATGCCTTCTCCGTCTGCCAGACGACCAGTCGGTCAACCGAACCTGGGCAAGGCAGACTGCTTGGTTAGGCTGGTTTTGCTGCTTGTTTGCTCGTTTATGGGTTCTGTCTTCGCTAAGTCTACTTATATAACATTTACTAATTTTAAGTTAATAACTTTAAAATATAAATGTTATATAAGGATTACCCCCCATTTGGATTCAATAAAAATATCTAAAAAATCAAAATCCTTAAGAATCAAAATCTAACTTTTGGGGTCTAGTACAAATTTTCGAAAAACAGAAATTTTCTAACCTTCCAGGTTAAGTATGGGTAGGCTAAAGGCTTCAAAAAAATCCTTAAAAATATCTCGTTTACTAGTTTTTACCTCAGAAACAATTACTAATATTTATGGTGCCAAGAAAATGTCTAGGTCATATAGCTGTCCAAGGAGCTTCCTAGGGTTAGTGAATTCTAGGTCCATTTTTTATTTTTCAGTTTTTCAAGTTTTAGAATTCGAGATTGGTTTTTGGGTTTCTTTGCATCATCATGAGGATTTATAATTTATCTAGACACCCTAAACCTAGACTCTATCTTCCCGATGAATCCGAGCGCGTCTACCAACATCCTTTCGATTTTCTGATTTCTCCGATATTTTCGATCATGGACGTCGTGCGCTAACCGATATGGAACCTAAAAATAATTCTCCATGAAATCATTAGTTCCATGTTTGTTATCATCAAAATCGAGATTAAGACCAATGTTGAAAACCTTAGGCCAACAACAACTGCTCCTACAGACTATGGTTTTCTTGATAAGGATGCTGCGGATATGATGACTTTTGATTTCTAGTATTAATGATGATTCTATCTTATATCTTAGATATTTTTAAATCATCTTTAATTATTGCCTATTCATTTATAAAAGAAATGAAGTAGTATACATTGATAGGCTGGCGGTTATCTGAAGCCTTTATGACTGAAGTCAATTATGGAAGAAATGAAGTGGTTTTCATTAATGGTCTGACGGTTTCTCTTAAAGCTTTTATGGCGACAATTTTTCTTGAAGCTTTTATGACCGAAGTATTATGATGTTATAACTGTCTTCTGAATTTGAAACTGGTGAGGTTAAGATCTTTTGTTAAGTGACATTTATGAAAGTTTGTTGACCTTCTTTATTTATAAGGAAAGAGAAGTTATGGATCTGCAAGTCTCCTATGTCAACACAGTCTTAACTGCTCATTGGCCAATCTCAACTGCTCTTGCTGTAGTGAAGTTTATGCTGCTGGGATATTTATCCTGCTGCAATATTGCTTGAGTGTTGTTGAGATTATTGATTATATATATATATATAATATCCTGATGATATATATTATATATATGTATTTATGGTGAAGTTAATCTTGATTGATCACTTATGGTGACTTTTGGACTTGATCATTTATGGTGACTTTTGGACTTGGTCTTTTATGATGCTTAATGGAGTTTTTGCCATCATGGAGCTACTACTTTATGGTCTTGGTCGTTCACTTTGAAGGAGTTATAGTCATCATGAAGTTTTATGGCATTGGTCATTCATTGGTGGAGTTAATGATCATTAATAGAGTTAATGGTCATCATGGAATTAGGAGTTTCTCTTGTGGAGTAATGGTTATGTCTTTTGGGTTGCCTACTCTACTTATAAAAGGTGTGAGAGAATATTTGAGAAGATTGACCATCTCTGATGGATCCACTCCTATCCACTCCAATGCGGACCTTGTCCTATTGATCTACTCCTACGAATCCACTCCTATGTGCTTAAATTGTGTTACCAATTATATGAGGAGTTGAGACTACTGAGTGTAGACTGTTGAGTGCAGATTGCTGGGTCCAAAATGGTTTTGGGTGGATAACTCGCTACAACACAAGGCTGTGTGAAGGATGGAACTCTGTGGCTGAGATATCACAGAGAGGCAAGTTAGTATGTACTTGTAATAGAAAATATTTTTTTTTTTAATTTCTAATTCACTATAGTACTAGCAGTCGGATTTCGGGTGTGAAATCCTGTGGACTTATATTGTACTTATAGAGAGTGGATTGAGCATCTGTAAAGTGAGTGCCGCGCAGATTCGATGGCATGTGTTGTCACTAAACTGTGTAAACAAATCATTGTGTTTGTGTGCTTCCATGTTATTTTTGTTTTGGTTCTTAGTTTGCTACTAGTCGCAGTTGCAACTCCATGTGCAACTGTCCTTTACAGAAGTTCCCTAAGAGACACAATACTTTCAGATTCTAGATATGGCTTCGAATACCCGCTTATGGTTTGGATGGGTAGGTGATCATCTCCTGGTGGTTTCCGACCTCTTCCTAAAAGGAAGTCGGACTCCTTTTGAAGGAAGTCGAGCATCCTTTTTGGCAGCTGACCTCCATGAGAGAGAGAGAGAGAGAGGAGAGTGTGGAAGGAGTTCCAGTAGAGCCGAGCTAGTACTCGGAAGCCACCCAACTCGTTGCGTTCGTCCGTGTGCTAATCATAGAGGGTGTTCATCGCTTGGCAGCACCTTGGATCCAGAGCAAGATCGTGATCTTAGATTCGTGGAGCAAAAGATGATGTTTAGTCTTCAAAGGCATAATCCTAACATAGTATCGATTTAACTTAGATGCATGGATATGTTTGGGTGGAGGAACGGTTTCTTCTTCCGCTGCGTGTAAAAAAATTTGTTGCTTGCCTGCTCCTTGATTACCCAACACAGAGGCCATGATCCCTGTCGAGATCATAGAGCCCAGCGTCTGCAGAACTATCTTTGAGGAACAAAATAACTCAGAAACCCATCGGGCCGAGCTCAACCTCATCGAGGAAGAATGTGAACTCGCCAAAATTAGAGAAGATGCTATCAAGCTTGCCCTAAACTGGGAATGCCTCTACAGGATCACAAAGGTCCTCGAAAAAGGCGCCTACTAAATTGTTGAACTCTCCGGACGAGAACTCCCACGATCGTGGAACGTGGCCACCCTACGGGCCTATTATAGCTAAGCTTCATCCCTTAAAGTGTACTATTTTTTCTTCATGGCAGTTTTCTCCCACTTGGTTTTTTCCCGTAAAAGGTTTTAACGATACACCACCATGCATAGACCGAGCTCAGCACTTGGTGGGGTATGACGTATTGTTACAACAATCATTAATAATATCCCTCTCTCTTTTCTACACATTTTCTTTGTGTCCAGTTTGTTTGCAGCCATCTCATAACACACATAGGACAACCTCTACGGTCTCGCGACAGCTCTCGCCCTACGCTTGCGTGACACACCAGTCCTCGTTCGCCTCAAACGCCTCTCCTGAATTCCTACAAAGACCATAACACATTTTTCACCAGTCTGGATCGCCGGCCTCAGTACCTATCTTGGGCTCCCACGGCCACAACGACTAGGACTCGATTTTCACTAGCTTGACTCGTTGGCCTCAGAGCCGCTACTTTTGACCTCAGAGCCCTTACAACAACTAGGACTCGGTTTTCACTAGCCTGGCTCGTCGGCCTCAATGCCACTATCCGGCCTCAAAGCCCTTACAACGACCAAAACTCAATTTTCATCAACCTAGCTCATCGGCCTCATTGCCACACTCGGATTCCCACAGCAATCAGAACTCGGTTTTCACTAGTCTGGCTCGTCAGCCTCAATGCCTATCTCAGGCTCCCGCGCCCTCAGCGACCATGACTCGATTTTCATCAGCCTAGCTCGTCGCCATTACTTCCGGCCTCAGATCTCTTACTACGATCATGACTCAGTTTTCACCATCCTAACTCGTCGGCCGTAGCGTCACTACTTCCGACCTTAGAGCCCTAGGCGATTCAGGGTCCTACGCCCTCAACAACCCAAAGCGCACTCCTCGCGTGCTTGGTTCTCACCGAGTCTTGTCCTCGACCTCAGGGCCACAACTACCGGCCTCAACACCCCTCTCCCAAAATTCAAACATCTACGAAGGGAACTCACGACTACGAAACAGGTAACTCTAGCCTTAAACTTTGTTTTTGGCCTAGACATGCAAACAAGCTTCGAAACAAATCCCATGAACAATGACATTGCTCACCGTACTAATCAATAGATAGCCAATCAAACTTAACAAAAACAATAAGAGCAGAAGTGGAAAAGTGTCCCCCTTATTCATAAAGTCCCACAAAGGATATATTTACATTTACAAACCCGCAAAATGTGATTTACAAATAGAAAAACATTCTGACAAGAGAATCATCACCAGGGTAGAAACCCAACGATGAGTCAAGTCACACAAACAAAAGTTTCTAATCGGCAGGTCTGCAACCGAGATTTAATGCCACATATAGATCTACTAGTGAAACCTCCCATAAATCATAGGAGCATGGTGGTAGGAAGAACAGACTGTTGGCCTAAGGTTTTCAATCTTGGTCTTAATCTCAGTTTTGATGATAACAAACATGGAACTAATGATTTCATTGAGAAATATTTTTAGATTTCATATCGTTTTGCGTGTGACGTATTTGATTGGAAAAATCGAAGAAATCAAAAAAATCGGCAAGGACGCTCATCGACGCTCAAGATTCTTCAGGAAGATAGCATTTACGTTTAGGGTGTCTATAATGATTGTAATAATCCTCTTTTATGATGCAAAACCTAAAAAATCAAAACGTGAAACAAGAAAACTAGGAAAATTGAAAAATGGCCCAAAAATTCTCTAAGCCTAGGGTGCTCCTTGGAGTGTTATTTCACCTAGATATTTTCTTGGCATCAAAAGTCCCAGTAATTGTTCCTTAGGTAGAAATAAGTTAACGATATATTTTTAAGGAAATTTTGGAAACCTTTAACCTATCCATATTTGACCCGGGAGATTATAAAATTTTTGGTTTTCATAAATTTGTATTAGACCCCGAAATTTATATTTTGATTTTTAAGAATTTTGATTTTTTAGATATTTTAATCGAATCCAAATGGGGGATAATCCTTATATAATATTTATATTTTAAAGATTAACTTAAAGTTAAGAAATGTTATATAAAACTATTGAAGAATCAACAAACTGCCCAAACCTGCCAGTTTCGATCGACCCACGGTTGAACCTCGGTTGACTGAGGGTCACCCGATGGTCGAACGAATGGCCCAAGGGATCTATTTAGATCCATTGAACGACCCTTTTTGAGCCTCTACCTTTGGGATCTTTATAAATAGACCCCAAACTTGCCTTCCCAGCTATCTAATGATTCATTGAGAAAATCCTTCACCTTTGCTAAGCCTTCTCGAGCTATTCTTTGAGCAAACCCTAGTTTCTAGTTGAAATCTTGATTTAGCCTTTGTTATTCATTGCTTCACCATCCAAATGCATCAAGAGGACTAAGGAATTCATTTTGGAGCAAAGTATTATTTGTTTGTTCATTTGCTCCATTTATATTGTATTTTGTGATTTATTTCTTCGTATTTCAAACTGTGAAGACCGAGGTTGTTAGGTCTTGAATGGTTGGTGGTTGCCTTGGTATTGAGGCTTAAATCTACCGGTGTAAACTTAGTTTGCTAAGATTAGTTGTGTTGTTCTTATGGTTGAGGTGGGAGACTTCCGGGTGTGGAAGTACCTTCGGGTTGAGAGTGGAGATTCTCTGGTGTAAATTCCTCATTGTAAGGAAATAAATTAATCTAGTGCTAAGTTAGAAGTCCTAAGCGGAGTGCTTAGGTAGTGGAGTAGGCATTGGGGCCGAACCACTATAAATCTCTTGTTTGCATTATCATTATGCTTGTGTGGTTACTTGTGTTTAGTTGATTCATTTATTGCTTCCTCACTTATTGATCTAGTTGAATTGTGAATTGCCTAAAGTAGTTGTAAGAAATGATTATAATCAGAATTAGGCTCAAGTTTAGCAAACACACTATTCACCCCCCCTAGTGTAGATCATTTGACTTACATAGACAAGAAGGTGGGAAAGGGAAGCCCAGACAGTGCAAACCTACCCCGATTCAGTCAACGAGGAGACACGGAATCGCAAATAAGGTTCCAACCATTCATGAAGGCTACTCACAAATATGTACAATGCCTCCCTCAATTGCGTGTGGCGAAGGAAGTATCCCCAACGTAAGCCAACGGTACGAACTGTTGGCTTAAGATTTTCAACCTTGGTCATAATCTCGGTTTTGATGATAACAAACATGAAACTAATGTTTTATTGAGAAATCTTTCAGGTTCCATATCGGTTAGCGTTCGATGTCCTCGATCGGAAAAATCAAAAAATCAGAAGGACATTGATCAACGCGTACGGGTTCGTCATGGAAATTTCTCAAAGTTCGACGTGTGCACCAAAGACGTATTGGACGAGTCTAAATATCACATGGAAAGCTCTCCAAGTCGACACACGTTGAAGGCCGGAACCCGGAAACAAAGCGCGCAAGAAGAAGGCTGAAAAAATCAAGTTCAGCCTAGGTTCGGTCGACCGAATGTAATAAAAAATTGGCAGTAGCCAATTCGATCGACCGGACGAATCCAAAAATTGACAGTAGGCAAATCGGTCGACCGAGTGGTCGATCGAAGTGTCCCAGATAGCGGCAATTCGCTTTTGGTAGATCGATCGGTCGATCGATAATTGATCGAACAATCGATCGAGCGTCGCCAATGGACAAAAATGCGCCTGTTGATGAGCTATTCCTTGGAGGGGTTATAAATACCCCTCACCTAAGCCTTCCTTGACAACTTTTGATCACTCCTACACTTCATTGAGCCATCATTGATCAATTCCAAGCTTTTATTGAGACAATTCTTGTGGAAACCCTAGTTTGATCACTCATTCCTTGATATAGCCTTCAAAACTTCATCAATTCATCACCTTGAGGCATCAAGAGGACTAGGTAGTTTGTTGTGGAGCTAAGTATTTTATTGTTTGAGTTTTTGCTCCATTACTTGTATATTTTCTTGTTTATTTCATTGGATTTGAACTTGTAAGAAGACCTAGTGTTAGATCTTGTGTGTAAGTGGTTACCTTGGTGTAGAAGTTGTAAAGCCACTTGTGTAAACGTAGTTTACTAGGACTAGTTGAGTTGTCCCTTAGGGTTGAGGTAGAAGAGTGCTATCGGTAAGAAGGCGGAAACTTCCAGGTGTGGAAGTGCCTTAGGTTGAGAGTGAGACTCTTCGGGTCAAAGTCCTCTGTGTAAGGGAAATGATTTAATCTAGTAAACTTAGTTTGAAAATCCTAAGCAGGATGCTTAGGTAGTGGAGTAGGCATTAGGGCCGAACCACTATAAATCTCCGTGTTAGCATTGATATAATGTTTTGTATTAATTGCTTCATATTTATTGCTTCAGCTTGCTTTTAACACTGTGCTTAGCCAAACTAATTAAGAAACGATTAAAATCGAAATTAGGCAACAAGTTTAGATAACACACTATTCACCCCCCCCCCCTCTAGTGTGCCATTTCACCCAACAATGGTTATCAGAGCCGATCATGAATTGAGATTTCACCATCTCGTCTACAACTTATTTCGATCCGGAAAATGGCACTAGAGAGTATAGCATTTGCACCACCTAGGTTTGATGAAGAAAATTTTGATGTTTGGAAGAGTAGGATTTATATTTTTCTTAAAACATAAAGTTTAGATCTATTGTGCATGCTGAATATGTTGAGCCCACCATTGATATAAATGATTGGACTCAAGAACAAGTTAAATTATTTAAATTGAATGCTAAAATAACGCATCTCCTATATTGCTCATTTTCAAATGAAATACTTGAAAAGATTATGCATTGTTCTTCCGTATTTGATATTTGATCCACATTAAATATATTATATGATTATAATAAAATCGAAGAGCTTAACACATTTGTTGAGGGTGGTGATGACAATGGTCATCCCCCTAGTACTAACCTCGGTTTTGATGATCTTAGTGTTTCTAGTCAAAGAAGCAAATTAAAAAGCCGAAATAGAAAGGTTATATAATACTTGTGCAAGGAAAAGGGACACATTAAGAGGAATTTCCCTTCATCAAAGAAGAATGCCAAGAAGATGACAAGTGCTTCAACATCCACCTCCAAATCATAAGAAGCATCCTCTTGTCATGACTATGAAGGCACATCCAAGGTTTGCCTCATGGGTATCCATGATGAGGTACAATACTCTACTGTTAGTCATGATAAAGATATAACATATGATAGTGATGCTAGTTCTTCACATTCACTTAAAATCTCTTATGAAGAATTAGTAGAAGAATGTCAAAATATGTGTGTCATGCTTTTGAAAAGTAGTAAAGAAATCAAGAAAATTAAAAAGGATAACTCTAGGCTTACTAAGGATTTGCATGTTTTAGAGTTAGAAAATAAAAGTTTAAAGGCAAATTTAAGTTCCTCAAGTGTTGATTGTCATGATAGTATTGATGTTTTGAAAAGTAGTAATTCGCAATTGATAATTGAAATTGAGAACTTAAAAAGTGAGAATATTGATTTGAAAAATGAAAATGATGATTTGAAAATTTAATTAAAAAATATCTCAAAAGTTGAGATTGAGAATTTGAAAGTAGAAAATATGAAAATTAAAAATGAAAATAGTATGATGAAATCTCAAATGCAAGCATTACATAAATCAATTAATGATTTGAAAAATAATGTTGTTTTCTTAAGTAGGAAAACTAGTAGTTTATCAAATGCCTCATCTTTTAGAAACCCTAGGAGGAAAAATGTTTCATCTAAGAATGTTTATGCTCATCATGCTTCTCATGCCAAACATTCTAACATTAGACCTTATGTTCATATGAATGGTAAAAAGAAAGAATTTTATGGACATTGCTTTTGTTGTGGCATATATGGCCATGCAATTTATGATTGTGCATTCAAGAAAAATCCAAGTGTAGCTAGGACACTTTGGATTCCTAGGCCATCTAACCCCCAAGGACCCAAAGCCTTTGGGTACCAAAAGTTTCATGCTCTTTTGTAGGGAGAGCCACCACACAAGGGTAATGGAAAGTGAAAAGTTAAAATTTACCAAGAAATTGAAGGAAGGATTCCTACATGGTTGCAACTTCAAAGTCTTCACCTAGACTAGATGCCTTAGGTTTAAGAATTGGCATCTAAATGACTTGGTATCATCAACTTTTCTCCACTTGTATGTTTGAAGTTGGTGTTTATGATACATGCTTAAAATTGATTGATTTTCCCCGCTCTTAATATATTTTAAATAATTTTTGATTTTTTGATTTTCGGTCTCTTCGGAGACCTATGTGGCCTGTAATGGGCCTAAGCGACCTTGCGGTTTTAAATTGTATGCTCATTGTGACCTTTTGGTTTTCAACCAATAGACTAGATGCCTTAGGTTTAAGAATTGCAATCTAAATGACTTGGTATCATCACCTTTTCTCCACTTGTATGTTTGAAGTTGGTGTTTATGATACATGCTTAAAATTGATTGATTTTCCCCGCTCTTAATATATTTCAAATGATTTTTGATTTTTTGATTTCTGATCTCTTCGGAGACCTATGTGGCCTGTAATGGGCCAAAGCGACCTTGCGGTTCTAAATCGTATTCTCATTGTGACCTTTCGGTTTTCAACCAATAGGAAGGGTTGGAGATCTTACTTTTCAATATTTCATATTTTGATATCTCTTGATTCATTTCGGATTCATGATAATATATTTAAAACAGATTTCAAACCATTTAGCAAAGTGAACTTTGATAATGATACTTGATGCTTCTCTTTGCTTTTTGGTTGGGTTAGCTTGCTAAGTAGCTATATTTTCTCTAAAATATTAGTGTAGCTTACTTGCAAGTTATAAGTATTTTAGGAAGGCTAATAACTAGGAAGAAAAGGGTAAGTTTGGTTAATTATCATGAATAAGGTATAACTTCAATTAATTCAAAATCTTAGTGTTATACCTCAATGTTTAAGTGTAAATTATGTCTTTATACTTATGATTAAAATTGCATGTTAAACCCTTGAATTCTCATGAGTAGATATAATTTTAGTACTTAGGTAAATTTCATTAAATGAAACTTGTTTTGGGTTGATATTCATTAGTAGAGACATTCTTTTAAGTTCAAACTAGTTAAACAAGTTTAGAGATCCTACTTTTCAAATATTTCATATTTTAAGATATCTTTGATTCATTTTGATATCATGATAACTCATTAAAATTAATCTCTACTATTTAGCATATGTTAAGATTTTTAAATGAAACTTTGCATTAAACATTTGCTATTTAGTAAGTTAGCTTGCTAGTTGGTATATTATTTCATTACGATACTAAAGAAGCCTACTTGCAAGTTGAGAAAGTGGTAAATTTTGGAAGGCTAAAGGAAAATGGAAATAAAGTGGAAATTTTAGAATTTCTCAAGAAATGAGGTATGAGTTTCATTTTGGTAAAATTCTTGCATAACACCTCTATTTTCTTGATTAAATGATTTCCCGACAATCAAGCACACAAGAAGAATGCTGAAAAAATTAAGTTCAACCTAGGTTCAGTCGACCGGTCGGTCGATCGAATGTAATAAAAAATTGGCAGTAGCTAATTCGGTCGGCCGGGCGGTCGACCGAACAAAGCCAAAAATTGGTAGTAGGTAAATCGGTTGACCGAGCGGTCGATCGAAGTGTCCCAGATAGCGGCAGTTCGCTTTCGGTCAATCGACCATTCGACCGACAACTGATCAAACAATCGACCAGGCGTCGCCAAAAATGCGCCCGTTGACGAGCTATTACTTGGAGGGGTTATAAATATGCCTCACCTAAGCCTTCCTTGATATCTTTTGATCACTCCTACACTTCATTGAGCCATCATTGATCAATTCCAAGCTTTTATTGAGCCTATTCTTGTGGAAACCCTAGTTTGATCACTCATTCCTTGATATAGCCTTCAAAACTTCATCGATTCATCACCTTGAGGCATCAAGAGGACTAGGGAGTTTGTTATGGAGCTAAGTATCACTACTAGAATATACCATATCAGTAACGGGGATCAACGATGTCCGCCAGGGCCGTCAAAATCATTCACGGCTTTCTGTCAGCCCCGTCGACCGTGGCCGATGTAACAAAATCAGTCGCGGCTTGCATACGACTGACCATAGCCGTCGCTCATAGATCATGGCGCAGGATGCGCGAAATAAAATAATTTATTAGCCACGGCTTAGCGGGGGCGCCGAAGCCGTTGGTGATGAGAGTAACCGGGCGCACGAAATAAAATAGGTTAGTAGCGACGGCTACACTACCCCGTCGATGATATGAGTTAGTCATTAGCCATGGCTGGCTGCGGCCGTCGCTTATTATTTAATGCCACGAATGCAGCACGAATATAAAACACTCTTAACTGATGGCTAGCAGAGCCGTCGATGATAATTAAATTATAGATCAACGATTTGCCGACGTCCGATGCGTCGTCGGTGAAAATCCTTTTTATTTGCGTTCGCGCCCGACCCTTCCTCTTTCTTCCTCTTCCTTCTCTGCTCGTCGCTGTCGCCGCCGTCCGTCGTTGCCGAGTTGCTGCGGAGTCGCTCCCTGTTGCCGCCGCCGCCAATCGCCTCCGGTGAACCTCCCCTTTCTGGTATGCTTCGTCTCCTCCTCCGTTCATTCAACTGTGCGGCGCCGCCCTCTATTTCCGCCCGCGCCGCCCTCTCCGTGCTGACGTCGACCCGGCGTTCATCTCCATGCTGGCCTCAGCTCGGTCGGCGTCGTATTGGGGCCGATTACCATCGGCCCCAAGCTTCGACGAGCAGTAGCCGGCAGTGATGCCGACTACTGCTTGATTAGGGTTAAATTACCCTAATCATAGCTTGATAAGGTTTTTTTTTAAAAAAAAGTATTGTTAATTATTAGAAATTAATTGTTAATTAGGTTAATTATTAGTTTAATATTAATTAATTAGTCGCACGGAATCGTCCACTGAGGACTCCCGCTGGAATCGTCCACTGTGGACTCGCGGCCAAATCGTCCACTATGGACTCACGGTCAAATCGTCCATGGTGGACTCGTGCCGAAATCGTCCACTTTGGACTCGCACCGGCATCCATAAATTTAGAAAAGAAACAAGACGAGTTGATATGTTTCACATACGATCGATGAATCAAGTTTTAATTTTGCAAAACCTTAGATCCGTTCGGGGGTTGTATGTTCGTGTAAACGTAGTTAATGATCTTTTATACGACGTACAACCCTTGACTTGTCCCTAATTGGACAATTTGAGAACATAATTATTTATATTGCACTTAATTTTTTTTTAGTCATTATTCATTTTTAAATTTTGGCTTATATCTCCCTTGTTCTTTGATATGCGTCTAGATGATATGCGTATTCGGAGAACTATAGGGAGATGCTGCCGAAATTTAGAATCAAGTTAATGACTAAAAGAAATACTAAGTGCAATATGAATAACATGAATCCCGAATGGAATAGGACCATCCCACCTAAAGACATTACCTAAAGATATTGCAAACTTTTTAACATAACATGTTGGGTGATCGAAGTTGGATGTACCGACGAATTCATCGTGGAGCTATAACGGACGAATTTCGAGTATGCATAACTTACTTCTTAAATTTTGCCTACTCGAATGAAAAATTCCTTAGTGGTGATAAAATTCGATGTCCGTGCAAAATATGTTCGAACATAAGATTTTTGGACCGAGAAACCGTCACACTGCATCTGTATACAAAAGGATTCACACCAAGATATTTGTATGAAATTATCACGGGGAGTCACGTCAAGTCGGGACGTCGAGCAATCTCGTTCTCCAAACTCATGCTGAATCTTCTTTTGCTGGTGTTTCTTCTTCCAATCCATCTAATCCTTATAGAACGATGATTCTGGATAGTCTTGGAGGACAATTCCATTTAAATGATAATATTGAGTCAGTTACTAAGATGGTAGTGCCACCAGATACTACGATAGTTGAAGTCACTGAAGAACAACCTGCGATACATATTGAATTGCCGAATAAGGACGTTGTAAAATTTTACGAGATGTTGAAAGCTGTTGATGAACCGTTGTATGAGAATTGTCCTAATTATATAAGATTTTCGGCAATAACACAACTCCTGAACATCAAGTCCGATTGTAATATCAGCGGGGTTACGTTTGATCGAATTGCAGGCTTTATTAATGGTATGCTACCTCCAAATAACAAGTTTGAGCCAACCTTTTATAAGACAAAAAAGTTGATGAGGAAATTAGAGCTTGGGTACGAAAAGATACACGCGTGACCAAATAACTGTATTTTATATTATAAAGAAAATGTGCAGTTAGAGCAATGCCCAGTATGTGAACATCCTTGTTACAAGGAGAAAAAATCGATTCGACAAAAAAATATCCCCTTTAAGGTGCTTCGG
This sequence comes from Canna indica, assembly GCA_034359265.1. Classification (NCBI taxonomy): domain Eukaryota; kingdom Viridiplantae; phylum Streptophyta; class Magnoliopsida; order Zingiberales; family Cannaceae; genus Canna; species Canna indica. Next base: position 59,786,918 of record CP136890.1, on the reverse strand, counting down.
TATTTTCCACTGACACAGAGACTTCAAAGGTTATTCATGTCGGAAATGACTGCCCCCTATATGAGTTGACATGCAAGAAGTCGTGATGATACAATAATGACTCATCCATCTGACAGTGAAGCATGGAAACATTTGGATAGGTGTTATCCTTCATTTGCTGGGGAGACTAGAAATATCAGGTTGGGATTGTGCACATATAGTTTTAATCCGTTTGGTAATTTAGCAACTCTGTATTCAGTATGGCCAGTGCTATTAACAGTTTATAATTTGCCGCCCTCAATATGTATGAAAGATGAATTTATCTATCTTTCGATCATTATTCCGGGTCCTAGGGGTCCTCGCAAAGAAATTGATGTCTTTCTCCATCCACTAATTGATGAACTCAAAATATTGTGGGCTGAAGGAGTTGTCACTTATGATTGTCACGGGAAGCAAAACTTTACTTTACGAGCTGCTATATTGTGGACAATCAATGATTTCCCGGCCTATGGCATGTTGTCTGGTTGGAGCACGCATGGGCGACTCTCTTGCCCGTATTGCATGGAACACTCAAAATCCTTTAGTCTTGAGAATGGTCGGAAAATTTCCTTCTTTGATTGTCATCGCCGGTTCCTACCGTCTAACCATCAGTATCGAAGGAATCGGGATAAATTTATCAAGGGTAGAGTCGAAAGAGATGAGCCACCACCGATGTTGTCTGGTGAACAGATGTTAGCACGTGTTCAATTGCTTCCAGAGATTACTTTTGGTCGGAATGTAAGAATTTCATACTTTGGTCAAACACATAACTGGGTGAAAAAAAATATCTTTTAAGAATTGCCGTATTGGAGTTCATTACTGACTCGACATAATTTGGACGTCATGCACATTGGAAAAAATATGTTTGATAATATTTTTAACACAGTTATGGATATTTTCGGCAAAACTAAAGATAATGTGAAGGCCCGACATGAAGTAAAAATACTTTGTAAGAGACCTGAGTTAGAGTTGCAAGAGGTCAATAGACGACTTCATAAGCCAAAGGCACCGTATGTGTTAAATAAACAATAGATAAAAGATGTGTATTAATGGAACAAAGAAATCAGATTATCCGATGGATATGCCTCACACTTATCTCGATGTGTAAACGTCGATGAATTCAAAATATCGAGGATGAAGGGCCACGATTGCCATGTATTCATGCAGAGATTGCTTCCGGTCGCGTTTCGAGATCATCTACATGATAAGATTTGGGTTCCGTCGACAGAATTATGTTTTTTCAGAAACATTTGTGCAAATGTGCTTCGATTCGAAGATATGTCAGCACTTGAAAATAATATTGTTGAAATCATATGCAAGCTGGAGCAGTTTTTCCCTCCTACATTTTTTTACTCGATGGAGCATCTACCGATACACTTGGCATAGAGGCACGAGTTGGCGACCCCATTTAATACCGATGGATGTACTTATTTGAAAGATACATGAATCGTCTGAAGAAAAAAGTAAAGAACACCACCGCAGTTGATGGTTCCATATCAGAAGCATATATAATTCAAGAAATTTCAACATTCTGCTCATTTTATTTTGAATCAACCATCAAGACAAGACCTAATCATCTTCCACGGAATGACGATAGGGGAGCTCGACCATCAGATTGTTGTTTAAATATCTTTGGTTACCCCGGTCGTGCTTTGGGTTCTCATCCGTCTCGATTCTTAAACGACGAAGAGTACCATTTGGCCAACTTGTACGTTTTACTAAACTGTCCAGAGATTGAGAAGTTCATTGAAATATTTGACATTGAGATGATGACAAAATACTCAATTTACAGTGATGAGGAATTAGAAAGATTACGGAATCATGAGTTCCCTAATTAGTTTCAAGCTTACAACACAGAACACAGAGGCGAAATAGATAACCAAAATTTTGAGTTTGCTAGCGGACCGGCACGACTTGTACAGTGTTATAACGATTATTTTGTTAATGGATATAAATTTCACACACTTGAATATTCATCTACAAAAAAGACTATGAATGTTGGGGTCTACATCAAAGGGTCAACGTATGTTGAATATGATGTTGACTTTTACGGATTATTGGAAGAAGCCATAGAATTGCAATTTTTTGGATGTAAATCAATTGTCCTTTTTAAATGTCATTGGTTCGATACAAGCAATAGGGGTATCAGAGTTCATCCAAAGTATAAACAGTTGGTAGAGGTTAATTACAAATCAAAATTGACTTCAAATGAGCCATTTATATTGGCATCTCAAGCTGAACAAGTATATTATATGTAGTATCTGTCTCGAAAGAAAGATAGGGCAGATTGGCGTGTAGTCTGTAGGACTAAAGCCAGAGGAAAAATTGAACCGATAGTTCAAGAGAATGAGCCAACAGATGACTTCTATCAAGAAGAAGATCCTTCCAAAGTGGAACGAGTCAGTCCAATACTCGAGGATGATGACACAGAGTTAGTTCAATTGGAAATAGAATACGTTGATGACGACGATAATGAAGTTGAGGAAGGACAGAATGATGATGAGGGAGATGAAGAAGAATTTCAAGATTCTGATACAGAAGAACAAGAAGAAGAGTATTACACAAATGATGATAATGACGATGACGGATAATTGTAAATGTGAAGTATATATTCAATTATTAAATATATCTATTAATCTATTATATATAATCTAATTATATTAATTTTTACAGCTATGGTTCAAGATATCAGTGCTCGAGGAGGCATTCCTCGTAGGACCCCCCGACGATTACCTCCAGTCCCACCTGTACCCGCTGACCCTACGCCTTCCACCACCATCCACCACCTCTGGCCACCATCCCCCCCCCCACCTGATTCGTCCACATTCCCTCACCTGATCTAGCCACCATCCCTTCACCTTCGGCTACCATCCCTCCGTCACCCTCCACAGATCGAGGACCGTCGTTTTCGAGATGTAGGCCATGAGGGCCTAACATAATTCTCCCTCCTCCGCCACCCGAGGGAGCACTGCGCATAGCAGTTAGTGTGCGCGGAAGACGATAAGTATATGCATCATTTTTTTCTTATAATTTATTTATTTCAAAATATCATATTATGAATTTATATTTTATGCAGATTTGAGCAGGAGGACATCCCTCGCACGATAGCGGGGACGATCCTGAAGTTTATGCGCGGGGCGTGGCCTACATGGTCTCACGTGCCCCTTGAGCATATGGATTTATTGTGGTGAGAGTTCACGGTAAGTATATTTATTAAATTAATGTTAATGTTAAATATTCATCGATAATAATAATAAAAAATTTGCAGGCTCATTATACATGGCCGGAGGACCAGACCACTTTTGTGGGGGCTGCATGGGAGTGTGTTGCCCGCGCTCGCTATAACGGTCTGCTTCAGCAGGCCCGTCAGACCGTGATGAGATGGCTGGGGGCCACACAGATAGGGAAGGCTCGGGGACACGCACTCAAGTGGATTCTTGGCCCTGTGTGGGACTAGCTCATTGAGCGATGGGCACACCTGAGTGGCAGGAGGTCTCCCGGACTGCGTCGAGAAACCGCATGTCCGAGGGGGATGGCACGGGTGCGCGACACACAGGTGGCTCCGTCTCTTTTGCAGTTCATGAGCATCGTATGGTATGTATAATTTAATTATTTTTAATTAAATTATATATTGTATATAATGCTATTAATGTATTTATTTTCTAATGTAAGACGCGTGTGACGGAGGACGGCACCGTCCAACGCCCGTCGATGATGGAGGTGTTTGAGCGCACCCACCGTCGTCGACGAGGAGCGGGGGACTACGTTGATAGCAGAGCCTCCATCATAATGGTAAGTATTTATATATGTCTATTTGATTTACATAATTTTTATTTATAGTTTATATATATTTAAAATATAAACACGTGTAGGAAACTTACACGAGGACTGTGATCGAGGTTGAGGGACACCAGAGGAGTTCAACGCAGGAGCTTGGGTGGAGGCCGCAGGTGGCTGGGAGCACGGCCGTGTTTATGGCTTTGCAGACAGTGGTCATGCACGCGCCGTGCTCGGGCCACTTGGGGCACCGACCCCTTCGACTGCGGGTGAGCGGCCCTCGACATCCCAAGTGCAGGACCAGAGCTGGATAGCAGCCATGGAGTCGGAGCTCACCCAGCAGAGGCTGGAGATGCAGGGGCAGAGGCGGGTGAATGACGAGTTGAGACAGACAATCCAGAACATGCAGACACTCCTCACTCAGATCGAATCTCACGCTGAGTTTTTGCTCTATTACTTATATATTTTCTTGTTTATTTCATTGGATTTGAGTTTGTAAGAAGACCTAGTGTTAGGTCTTGTGTGTAAGTGGTTACCTTGGTGTAGAAGGTGTAAAGCCACTTGTGTAAACGTAGTTTACTAGGATTAGTTGAGTTGTCCCTTAGGGTTGAGGTGGAAGAGTTCTCTCGTTAAGAAGACGGAGACTTCCGGGTGTCGAAGTGCCTTAGGTTGAGAGTGAGACTCTTCGGGTCAAAGTCCTCTGTGTAAGGTAAATTATTTAATCTAGTAAACTTAGTTTGGAAATCCTAAGCATGGTGCTTATGTAGTGGAGTAGGCATTGGGGTCGAACCACTATAAATCTCCATGTTAGCATTGATATATTATTTTGTATTAATTGCTTCATATTTATTGCTTCCACTTGCTTTTAACACTGTGCTTAGCCTAACTAATTAAGAAACGATTAAAACCAAAATTAGATGACAAGTTTAGATAACACACTATTGACCCCCCCCCCCCTCTAGTGTGCAATTTCACCCAACACAAACTCACGGCTAGCCTCTCACCTCCTACCTTCCTCTTAAGCCCAGTGGTGTGAAGCCACGAAAAATCATGATCCACTCACAACTCCCGGAGGAACGGTAATCTTCGACACTTCTCCTTCCATGGCAACTAATGCTTGCAAAACACAACAAGCAGGGGTTTATTTGTAGACCCGGAGCAGAAACCATCGCCCTAACGGACGATACCACCTTCCCACTAATGGAGCCACGTCCGTCAACCTACAACTGGCAGTTAATGCCTCAAAAATTGTTGACCGAATCTTTATTAATAATTACTTTCGTGTCAACAATATTGACCATACAGGTAGCAGGCACACGAAAAGGCATTTTCCCTTTCTACGCAACCATCACATTCACTTCAGATAACAAAGAGTCACACGGTAAATGTGCCCAACTCTCGCCAAAGGCCTCGTGAATCTATACGATAGACCGAGGTGAGAAACCAACACTACTTAGAGCTCAACACGAAGTCCTCCAAGCTCCAACCAAGCTCAGGGGTTGTGGATAAGATTAGCACTTTTGGGCCCAATAGAATTAGGCCCACAAGCGCCCACACTCATTAACTAGACTCAAGTCAAGCGAGACGGCTTAGCCTGGGGGCTCCAGCCGACCATGCAAGGGCATCCACGTCCTCATTAGTTACGAGGGATTCGTCATTACGAGGCCGACATCTCCGGGATCACCCTCGACCCATTTTGAGAAACATCGCTACGAGATTACCATGAGACATCTTTGGGAGTCGCACCTGATCAAGAGACGCATCAGACCGGACCACTGGTTTCATTAATATAACAATCTTGACTTATCTTGACACTTTTGGTCTCTTTGTGTTCATTCTTTCAAATTGTTTTTGATAACATTTGTGGTTTAATAATTAACATTGCTTAACTTAAGGGGAGTCTAAGAAATACTTAACTTAGGCCCTTTTTGATTTATGTCAAAAGGGGGAGAATTTAGACATGCATATAGATAAGGGGTGTCTATTCTAGATATGCATGATGATAGGGGGAGCATTGGATATGCACTTGATAAAAATGGCATGCTTATTGAAAATTCATTTAATGCTTTTATTGAGAAATTTGTCATCATCCAAAAGAGGAAGATTGTTGGCCTAAGGTTTTCAACCTTTGTCGTCATCTTGATTTTGATGATAATAAACTTATTCTAACGTGTTTATCAAGTGTTTGATCTTAGGTTAGGGTGTTCAGTACGCGCACGAAGTTTGTCGAAAAATCACGAAAATTCAAATATCGACTGCTTCGAAGGCGATCAAGTCGAATGTTAGGTCTAGGCTTTAAATTTATTGTAACACTTCTTAGGCCTCAAATCATCTATCTCCATGTATTTACTCAAAGCCTAACCCCAACTGAAACCCGAAATCGAACTTGAGTCGAAAAATCAGCAAAAATTAGCAAAAAAAAATTAGTTTCAGCAAAAGGCTGAGTTATCGGTCGATGTTAGGATGATCCTCAATCGATCGAAGGTCAACCGATGAATTGACCGAACTGCTACTAGTTTTTCGAGTAGCTTTACGGTCGATGCTCGGCCAAATCTTGATCGACCGGGATTCGATCAGATTCGGCTGAGCATCGATCGGCGGTCAACTGAACTGCCCAACTAATCTTTTTAGATTCGTTGAATGTCTAGTTTCGACGCCTTACCCTTGTCACCTCTATAAAAGGTCCTGAATGCTTCATTGAGTCCATCATTGAAAGATTAAGTCAACTTTCTTGAGTTCTAAACCTCTTTCTCTCAATCTTACCTTGCTTGAGCTACAACTCTACTTCAAGTCTTCTTTGTTTTAAAGAGCTATCATCTTGCGGCCTTGAAGGACTAGGAGCAAGCTAGGAAAAGCACTAAATTTGTTTTGTTTCTTAATTACTTGTGCTCTTTACTATTGTTTTACTTGTATTTTTGTTCTCGTTCAAGTTTGTAAAGAGTTGGTGGTTGCCTTAGTGAAAAGGCACAAGTACATCCTTGTAATATAAAATTAGAGTGTCCTTAGGAGAGAGTGAGGTGGAGTGTTCTCTCGGTAGGATGGCGGAGACTTCTAGGTTTGGAAGTGCCTTCGGTGTGAGAGTGAAGACTATCCGGTGAAAAGTCCTCATCGTAAGGAACTTTAATCTAGTGGATTATAAGTGAAATCCTAAGTGGGGTGATTAGGTAGTGGAGTAGGCGGGGTTACCGAACCACTAAAACTAACTTGTGTTAGCATTGCTTAGTTGTGTTGATTCTTGATTGCTTTCAATACTTGCTCTTTGACTAAGTCAATTATTTAAGAAAATATTGAAATCGTAAGTAGAGATAAAATTAGTGTAATACACTAATGCTCTATTTGCTCTTTTGTGACGGTTGTCACAAAAATCTGACGAAAAAATTTTCGTCGTAAAATTCGTCACTGATATCGATGATCAAAGATAAATATTTGGTCACTAATTATGATCTCCTACGCATCAAAAATCTATCCATTATATTATTATAATATAAAAATATTATAATATAAAAATATAAAAATATTATATATAATATATTATAATATATTATAATATTATATTACAATAATCTATAATAATATAATAATATATTCTTATCTATACTTTTATAATATTTCAAAAAAAATTATAAAAGATAGTATAATTAATCCATATGGGATTTAAAAAGTTATATTTATGATGGCTAAGAATAAGTAAAAAAAAATTTAACCCATATGAGACTAACATGATAAATTTTGCTTTAATAATATTTAGTTTAATTTTGTGTCGAATTTCTATTTTATTTTCATCACTGATCTATCACTATTATGTGGTGGCTTAGTGACGAATCTGTGACAGATATAAAGAAAAAATTTTAATGACGGATTAGTGTCGGAATATTAGTGACGAAAATAAAATCGATCACTATTATGTCACTGATCCTATTTATAAAAAATTCTAGGTCAAATTGGTAAAAAATTATGTGATTGATTTGTGGCAGAACTATCTTGTGTCGGATTTCCCGTCACAAGTCTATGATCATTATTTTGAAAAAAAAAAGTTTATCACGCCACAAATTTGTCACGATTTGTGATAAATTTTAGCCGTCACAAAATTTTCGTCACTGATGCTCGTTTTTCTTGTGATGAACACAATTAACCTATAAAGGCACAAGTTTAAAGACAAATTAAATTTTTATTTCTAAATTTTCACATTTAGTAACAAATAGATACAATATTTGTTCTGATTTAGTCTCTGAAGATATATATAAACATATCAATTAAGTGATTTTATTATTGACTTATTGTTATTTCTAAATTTTTAGAGTCGGATCAATTAAGTGATTCTATTGTTATTATTTTTATAGATCTTTAGAGACTAATTTGGAACAAAAATTATGTCTATTAATTTTTAAATGTGAAAATTTAAAAATAAAAATTTAATTTATCTCTAATTTTATATTTTTATAAGTCGATCATATTATAGTGAGATCGAATACTTTGAGCTTATTTGACTTTTAAAATGTTATTTAATTATATATTTATAGTGTCATGTATATCTCTAAACTTCGACAGTAATTAGAAGGGGAGACTATTATATATAACAGCTTCAAAAAGATCTTCAGAAACCTGTACTCGTAGTTGTAGCTAGGGTTTGCTTGGAGTGAAGACATCTTCTTAATAATGCAGAATACCAACAATCTAAGCATGCATATGCATATGCAAAGAGACAGCTTTTGCTATGCTTTCATCTCTATATTTTAGCAACTAGGAAGAGAGAGAAATTAACAAACAGACATAGCTGCTGCTTGTTTATCTACATTGATTAGATTGCTTCAAGTTGGAGAGAGAATGCATGCATACTTGTCACATCACCATCAGTACCAATTATTGATACTCATGATCCCAAATCCTTCTTTATATTAATTCTCTGCTGACATATGACTTGTCACTTCACATGTGAGCCTTCTTGTGATAATTTAAAAGAGGGGATCCACATCCACAATTATGAATTGGATATAAAGCATTTTGATTAGATCTCAGTTGGTGCATTGGTGCAAGTTGTCAATAATGTGAGGAGGAAAGAATAATAAATGCTCCAAGATTCAAGAAAGATTGAAAATTAAGTTATAGTATCTGCTGTGTTTTTGTTCTGATGAAAAGTATCTACATGTTGTGCCAAGTTCCTTACAAGTTACAAAGAGAAAAAGAATATTGAAAATTAACCGAGAGTGGAAGAGCACACAAATATCTGTAAAATTTTAAGTGTAAAATGACTAATCATTTGAGGTTGATAACATGTCAAGTCCAATAATAAATTGGTACAATATATATTATGACTTTTAGAAATTAAGGATGACCAATCACCTTCGTCAAGCAGATGGGACATGCCAAGAAACAGAATATTCTCCAGTGATGTTCTTTGTACACATCCAAGGAAGAACGTCGACCCGATCGCCAACCTTGTTGCCGGAGCCTGGGCCATGGGATTCATTCAATCCTTGTCAACTCCAGTTCTTGCACTCCATGCGAGCCTCTAACAAATCTGTGTGTTTTAGGCCACACACATGCTCAAAACGTGTTCGGCACGTGATAATTAGCTGGCCCGCCCGTGACTCACAGGCCCCCATGTGTCATTCCGATATTGTACTTGGACTTATATAAATTAATTAAACCTTATTAATTATATAATAAAGTCTTGTTTAATCATCATATAATTAATTATCAAGGATGAGTAGCACCGTTGATAACAGATTGAACATTATCTAAAAATTTAAAATTCGAATTCTAATATGATCGTCTATTATAATTTTTTATTTTTATTTAAAAAAATCTCTTTATTAAAAAAATATATATCATATAATTAATCAGGAACACTAATTAAGTAGCGTATTGTCTCTGATTTCAAAAGGGAGATGCCTTTTGCACCAAGTCAACCAATTACAGCTTCTTTTTGACTCTAGCTGATAAACTGTAGGCTAAACTAAATCCCTAATAATTATATAGTGATCCGGTGTCCCTCCATGTGCGCAAGGGGAATCTCATCGACAGTGTCACCCCCGCCTCCGCCTTCTCACTTGTCAGGCGATCGTCGTTGCTGACGTCGTCTCGAACTCGTATATATTGCCTGATGAGATAGATTGAGAGACAGAGCAAATCAATCTTCATTATAGTGTGTGATTTATATTAATTATTAGTCTTATCATGAATGACCTGATTTAATTTTGTTAATGAATGACGTACCATCGTCTTATCAAACTAATTAACACTTTTAGTTATATATTGTTGACCTACCAATTTAGTACCAAATAGTTTGGTTAATACTGTTACCTATCGAAGTATCAAATTAATTTACCAATTTAATTAGATTTACTCATTGTTTTACTTTAATTTGGTTTTGATCAAATGATGAATAGTGGCGGAAACAGACATTTAACTAAAAGTGATCCAATTATGAATTTATTTTAATAATTCGGTTTCAAATATTTAATTAAAATCACAACTTATATCAATTTCTTCATCTATTTTCATATATTAAAAATAGTACTAAAATTTTCAAAATAAAAATAATCATAAATCTGTATTATTAAAAAATTCTTTTATATCAATTATCCAAGACATGCTCTACCATTATGTAAGCATCATATTGTTCTTCCCCGAAGTTGGGATGATGTGGATCATGTGCGTCTCTTGAACTGGTGTGACTCCGACGAGGGAACTTACAAGATACTCCGATGCTCAAGTAAGAATGAATTTCATGTGTGAATATAAAAAATTAAAATCTAGGTGTACCTGATGTACGTCGTGTTTGTATATCACTACAACACAATTGACTTATAGAGACACATAATTAGAGACAAAATTAGATATTTGTTTCTAAATCTTCACATTTACACTACTAGAAAAATGGGCATCAGCAACGGCTGATGCCGTTGCTGAAGAGCATCAGCAACGGCCGAGCCGTTGCAATAGAGCCGTGACAGAAACTCGCGTTGCTGATAACTTAGCGACGGTGCAGCAACGGCCGCTCGGGCCGACGCTAAAAATATTATCAGCAACGGCCGCTTGGGTCGTCGCTAAAAATATTATCAGCAACGGTTTCGCCACAGACCCGGAGCCGTTGCTGGTAACATTAATAGCAACGGCCGCTGAGTCCGTAGCAACGCCGTTAGTAAAATCCCGTCGCTAAGCCGTTGCTGTAGGTCATCAGCAACGGCTTTCGATACACATTTAGCAACGGCTTTCCCACAGACGGCCGTGGGAAAGCCGTTGCTGATGATGTATACCTGGTAATAGAAAAATTTCAAATTTCAAATTTTCATTGATACATTGATACATTATCTGATACATAACTCACACACCCTCATACACACATTCATTCACACATCACAAACACACCAAGATATACATCAAAATAATTATATTTATATTGATAATTATCCACGATAGTATAAAAACAATTCAAATGCAAAATTGAAGTATCAATATCCAAACAAAATAAGTTAAACAAGTTCAATATCTCAGTAACAAGTTCAATATCCAAACAAAAAATCTCACGATCACGATGGAGGATGGTCTGGATCATATGGCGGGGTCTGGAGTGCTTGAGTGTACACCGGCTTGGACTGACTCGAGGACGATGGATTAGATGATGCCGAAGAGATGCCTGCTTCGGGATGACCTGACATGTTGCGTAGCATAGATTGTATATCTGCCATCATCTGACTCTGGCGCTCCATCATCTCAGTCTGACGTGCGACCGTCTCCTCTAGTGTCCTTATCCTATTATTATGATCATAACTGGATCTGGAGGTGGACGGTCGCTCACCAGCGACTAGAGGGATCGGTGCCCCAAGTGGCCCTAGTACGGCTCGCGCATGACCACTATCTGCGAAGCCATATACGCGGCCATGGTCCCAGCCACCTGCGGCCTCGACCCACGATGCTACGTCAAAGTCCTCGGGGGAACCCCCGCGCTGCACCACCGTCTGGCTGTAGGTCTCCTACTCGAGTTTGATTTTTTGTTTAATATTTATCATAAAACTTAAATTATAAATATATAATGAATAATTTAAACAAATATATAATTACCATAATGTATGCAGGCTGCGGTTGTCGATGTACTCCCCCGTCCCATGTGCTCGACGGTGAGTCCGCTCAAACACCGCCATTGGGGAGGGTCGTTGGACAGTCCCGTCATCCGACACCGTCGTCTACATTTACAAAACAAATACATTAATTAGTACACATAGTAACAAATAAAATATATAATTAAAAGATATACTTATCATACGGTTCGCGTGCACGGCAAATGCAACAGAGCCGCCGGTGTGACGCGCTGCTCCCCCCGACATGCGATTTCTAGCCGCATTCCGAGAAACCTCCTGCCATCGATCCGTCGACCATATTCCCACGAGCTGGTCCCATATATCCGAAGTAATCCAACCGGGGCCGTATCCCCGAGTCTCTGCGATGTTAGTGGTCCCAGCTCGGGCCATCGCTTGGGACCGAGCCTGCCCCAGCTGCTCGTTGTACCTCGCACGGGAAATAGCCTCCCAGGCAGCGTAAATGAATGGCCTCTGGTCCTCGGCCCATGTAAAGCGAGCCTGTAAAATAATAATATAAGTACCAATATTAATCATCATGCATGTAAAAATAATAATAATACGTGCCTCAAACTCGCGCCATAACATGTCGATGTGCTCGCTAGGCACGTGAGACAACGTAGGCCATGCCCCGTGCATGTATCGTCGAATAGTAGAAAAAATGCTCCTCGGCACTTCTTCTTGCTCGAACCTGCACAACAAAAATAAATTTTAATATTATATTATGATATAATGAATTTGTAATGATTCATAATTCATGATATATTACCGCTTCCCAATCACGCTAATCAATCTACGTGACTCTGTGGCTGGTGGAGGCTGCCACCTGTTCGGCCCGCGTGGCCACCTGCGTCTGGATGTACTAGCCTCGGCAGTATCATCGGCATGAGGATCAGCAACAGGAGGATCAGCAGCATGAGTAAGTGCTGGAGTCTCACCGATCGGAGACTCAGAAGCTCTCCTGCGTCGATAACCACGACCAGACATATCTGTCGAACAGACATATAATCAGATTATTGTATAAATAGTAGAGATATATTTAATAAAATATATACTTTATAATTATTCGTCATCATCTGAATAATAGTCTTCGAATTCTTCCTCTTCTTCCTCTTCTTCATCTTCTTCCTCTTCTTCATCTTCTTCATCTTCTTCATCTTCTTCATCTCCAGCTTCCTCAATTTCATGATCGTCATCATCAGCATATTCAACTTCTAATTGAATTGACGTTGTGTCTGCTTCCTCGAATATTGGAATAATACGATCTACAGCAGGAGGATCATCTTCTTGATAGAAACCATGTGTCATATCAGGTATCAGCTCATTTTCTCCTACTATCGGATTAATTTTTCCTCTACCTTTTGTCTTACAGACTACACGCCAATCTGCTCTATCTTTATTTCGAGCCGGATACTTCGTGTAATATACATCTCGTAAAATTCTGCAGCTTCTTTATTCGGTAATTCAATCTCTACCGCAGCCCCTACTTCTGTGATATCAATCGCTGTAGTATCTGGTGGGACTGAGTTCTGAAGAACTGGCCGATCAACATTATCATTCAGGTGGAATTGACCCCCAAGACTATCAAGTATCATAGTTCTATAGGGATTACATTGACTAGATGAAGAAGCACCAGCAGAGGAAGATTCACCATATGTCTGAACGACAGGATTGCTCGACATCCCGACTTCGCGTGACTCCCCGTGACAAGTCCATAGAAAATATCTTGGTGCAAATCCTTTGGTATATAGATGCAGAGTGACAGTCTCCCGATCCAAAAATCGTCCATTTGAACAAATGCGACACGGACATCGGATTTGATCACCCATGCTAACGAAATTCCGATTCGAATAGGCGAAATTTAGGAAGTACGTTACGCCTAATCGAAACTTATTCGTTAAAGCTCCACGATCAAGACGTCGGTACATCCAACTTCGATCAGCCGACATGATTCTGTCAATCAATGACAATTTCTTTGGTTAATGTCTTTAGGTGAGATTGTCCTATTCCATTCGGGATTTATGTTATTTGAACTGCACTTACATTTTTATTTTAACTGTTAACTAATTATTCTAAATTCCGGCAGCATCTCCCTATAGTTCTCCGAATACGCATATCATCTGGGCGCGTATCGGAGAACAAGAGAGATGTTGCCGAAATTTAGAATAATTAGTTAACAGTTAAAATAAAAATGTAAGTGCAGTACAAATAACTATATTCCCAAATTGTCCAATCAGGGACAATTCAAGAATTGTACATCGTATAAAAGATCATCTACTTCTTTTACACGAACATACAATCCCCGAACGGATTTATGGTTTTGCTAAATCATATCCGACTCGTCGATGCGTACGTGAAACATATGAACTCGTCGGATGCATGATTATTTTCTAAATGTTTCTAGACCGTTCGAGTCCATATTGGACGATTCCGGCGCGCGTCCGAAGTGGACGATTCCGACGCGCGTCCGAAGTGGACAATATCGGCGCGCGTTCGAAGTGGACGATTTCGGCGCGCGTCCGAAGTGGACAATTCCGAAATTAATCTAAACCCTAATAATTAATCTAACAAATTAAACAATTAATTTAAATAATTAATTAACAATTAATTAACAATTATAAAACAATAAAACAATTATAAAACAAAAAACAATTAATTTAAATAATAATTAAATAATCTACAAATTCCCGGCGCCGGAGTCAGGTGGACTCCGGCGCCGGCGTACAGTGGCCGGACACACTGTCCGGCCACTGTACAAGGTCCGGCGGTGGCCATCGGCCGACCGCCACCGGCCGAAACCCTAGAAATAGGGTTTCGGTCGGATTAATTCCCGCCGGCCGCAACGGGAAGAGACGGCCGGCCGGCGAGGCATACCTGAACAAGTCGGCAGCAGCGGGGGAGGAATAGGCGTCGTCGGCGTCGGCAGCAGCGGCAGCGGCGGCGAGAGGCGAGAGCAGGAGCGGCGGCGGCAGCAGCGGGAGGAAGAAGGGTCGGGCGCGACTGGTGCCCTATATAAACTTATCAGCAATGGCTCACTCGCCCGTTAGAAAGCCGTTGCTAATAAGTTATCATCAGCAACGGCTCACTTTTCCGTTAGAAAGCCGTTGCTGATAATTAAAATATTAGCAACGGCCCGCCTTTCCGTCAGAAAGTCGTTGCGGATAATTAAAATAATCCGCAACGGCTCGCGTGTCCGTTAGAACACCGTTGCAGATACAAATATCTGCAACGGCTCGGGTGGCCGTAAGAATGCCGTTGCAAATAGCAACGGCTTGAGCGGCCGTTGTTGATAGCCGTTGCTGAAGACCAAGTTTCTAGTAGTGTTAGAGACTAATAATATATACAAAATTTATCTCTAATTAGCATTTAAAAATAATTTTAGAGTTATATCAATTAAGTAACTTTGTTGTTGGTGTTTCTATAGCTTAGAGTCAAATCAATTAGGTGACTCTATTGTTGTTATTTTTATAGATCTTTAAAGGCTAATTAGGAGCAAATTTTATATCTATTAGTCTCAAATTATGAAAATTTAGAAATAAAAATATAATTTGTCTCTAATTTTGTGTCTCTATAGGTCAATTGTGTTGTAGTGTATTGTCTAGGGTAAGGGATGTCTAGCGATGTCAATTTGTAATCTTTAACACCTTAAATCCAACACTTGCTTGAGTCTCTGTTTGTGATGACGCCTCCCTACAACTCATGAATTCAGAATTCTCACAACGACAAGGTCTACTCGATATAGATTACGTGAATGAAACATTTGACAAAAAAATTTCCAAAAAATCAAAGAACAATGACTAATGAGATCGAAATAATGAATCGTAAATGAAGTTCGGGTTCGAATTCACGTATGCATGCAGAAATCTAATAAGGATGTGCTCAGAATAGGTCGAAATTTGTCCTGAAGTTGTCAAGTTCATATATAATTGACAACTTCCTTGCAATTAATGCGGACGTAAGTATCCTTGTATGATCGGATGAAGCCCACAAGCTGAATAATATCTAGTTTGACTTGAGTCTGATTCATGAGCATGAATGAAATATATAAAATAAATATGAGAACTTTAGAAAAAAATTAATGAAGAAAATTTTAAATTTGGCTTAAAAATTAATGAAGAAATTATTTGACTCAGTTATATATTAGAGAAGGATTTGAACTTTCTGTAAATAAAAAGCCAATTTTTTATTCAGCAATTATGAAAAAAAGTGCATATTGAATATAAAAGACTAAAGATAATATGAAACTAAGATCGACCTATAAGCACAGTACTAAAATATCTACAAAGGCTATAGATAAATTTATAAAAAAAATTAAACTTTAGTATTTATCTGGTTTTATTGTATATCTTTTTTAAAATGACCAAATAATCTTTAATATTTCATTTTAAAAAAAATCAAGGGCCAAATGCCTCCTCTTCTTGTCCCTAATGTAGATTCGTCCATGCTCTAACCTAAATATATAGCTCCAGTGTAAACATATTGTCCACCTAATTTTGTTTTATTTTATGTTTGAAATTAAATTTAATAATTAAAAAATATAATTCAATGTAACATTGTACTTTAATTTTGATCTTGTGGAGCAAGTCTTAATTAAGGTTTTCCTTAGGTTGTTTTCATATAAATAATGATCTCAATGAAACAAATACAAAGACGGCCAAGTCTTGGTCTAGTTTGGACCGGATGATCTCTGTCACCTTTAATAATGATAAGCAAGTACATTGCCACGTCATTCTCGATATGTAAATTAACCTTGACTTGACTCCCAACTGATTTATCAATCAACCAAGTAATAATGAGCGGCACCGCCAATGCAGAGAGGCCAATTTCGCGGGGGTCAGGCCTGGCCCGGGCGAACCGGGGTCAGTCCGGGCCACCATGACATCAGGACGCGTCAGCAGGCACACGAAGTCAACATTTGCCATTGAGTTCGTTAGGCAACTTGCAAATTTTAATTATTAATTAATTCCGTCCCCAAAATATCTCCACCGCACATTTTGCCAAATTGGTGGACCCACACGGCTTCCTAATCAAAGGTGTTCTTGAAGCCTATTCTTGCATCCTTTGCCTTATAAGTAAATCTCTCTGATTATTAAATGGCTTTTAAATGTGAGCGTGAGTCAATAGTTGGTGATTCCATTCATATGGGATTAATATTAGATCTTTGTTTGCTTTACCTGACATTTTTATCCTTTGGAATAATAATTAAATAAAGAGTTAATTCATGATACAATATTGTTCCAGCTCAGCATGGACTCATCAAGCCCCCCCCCCCTTTTAATCTTTTCATTTATTATTTTATTATTATTATTTTGCTTTTCTGCTATAGTTTAGAGGTGTGGATAATTTTCTTGCAGCCGTCTCTGGTGACATCTTCATGGCCTCATTGTAGGCAATTTACATGATACATCTTGTGAATATCTTGTGCCATTTAATAAAAATGTTAGGCCCCTTCTACTTAGATTGATTTAAACAATTGAGTGAAAAGAATTTCAGATTTTTTAATTTAAAAAAGTTAATTCCCAAGATATTTTAGCCTGGGGAGACTATGCGAACCTAAGGTTGGTTTTTGGTGCAACCAGAAAACTTAATTCTCTTTGACAACATTGACTGAAATAATTAAAACTAAATATTGAATAATGGCACAACACAAGACCTAAAGTTAATTGCATCAAACTAAACACACACGATGGCCGAAAATATCATCATAATTAAAATTAAACATTAAAAATTTACAATGTGACTTAATCACATGAACAATTAATTAATTACAGCACAAGTTGTCGAGTACATCAATATCCAATTTTTTACTAGTAATTAACAAACATATCTCTTGGTCTTGGTAGAAAGAAGCAAATGTTCATTATCCATGTGTCATTCATGCCCAAATTGACACTCTCCTAATTTGTTTCACCAGTAAATGTATCCCTATCGGCCTATCCTTCCTTAAGACAGGCTTGTACTGCATGCATGCATGCATGCATGCATGCATGCATGATACTTATCCTCATTCCTAACTGGCAGTCACTCTGAATCAGCTCCTGCCTCCACAAGATAAGCGTCAGAAATACTGGACCACGTACGTACAGTAGATTCCTAGAACCACATCTCTTGCACATTCCAGTTACAGGGAGAGAAGGAGGAGGAAGGAGAGGACAAGACAAGCACCGTATTTTATATTGTAGAGAAGAATATTATGGGCAATGGAGCCAATAACAGGAGTATTTAAGAAATAGATTATGGACCCTCTTCCTCTTCATTGAGAGGCTTCTCATGGAAGTGCCTTGAACACCACGGATCTCCTTCTATTTAACTCGTCCCTCTCCCCTCCAACTATTCTCTTCCTTCTTAAATCCACCTCGAAATCGCAGCCATCTCTCTCCTCTTCCTGACTTCCTCCTCCTTTTTCTTGGGTCTCCAACCTTGTCTTCTTCTTAATTTATTTGAGCTCGGAGGTGCAACCATGGCGGAGGATGAGTGCATCGACTTGCCTCCTGGCTTCAGATTCCACCCCACGGACGAAGAGATCATCACTCATTACCTCACCCTGAAGATCCTCAACCACGGGTTCGCCGCAAGAGCCATCGGCGAGGTGGATTTGAACAAGTGCGAGCCTTGGGATCTTCCAAGTAATTGATCACGCGAGCTTTCTCCTCCTGATATCCTCTTGCTGTTTTGATCGAGTCTCTAAGTGCTGATGCACGAATTGCATGCTTGTTAGGCAAGGCGAAGATGGGGGAGAAGGAGCTCTACTTCTTCTGCCAGCGGGACAGGAAGTACCCGACCGGGATGAGGACCAACAGGGCGACGCAAGCTGGGTATTGGAAGGCCACCGGCAAGGATAAGGAGATTTTTAGGGGCAAGGGCGTCCTCGTCGGCATGAAGAAGACCCTTGTCTTCTACAAAGGCAGGGCTCCAAAGGGAGAGAAGACCAACTGGGTGATGCACGAGTTCCGGCTCGATGGCAAACACTCTCTCCCCAATCTCCCCAAATCCGCAAGGGTACTTCATCAACTTTCTACAAACCCAAAATTTCCCCCCTTTGTTGCTCGATCTCCACTTCATCTCATGTAATCGTAATTTGCAGGACGAATGGGTCGTCTGCAGGATCATCCACAAAAACATGGGGCTCAAGAAGACACCACCACCAGGCTTGGAAAGGATCAACAACCCCTTCGATGCAGCAGGTGATTTCTTGGTCGACTCAGAAGCCTTGCCTCCACTGATGGAACCCCCTTTCATGGATTCCGCCATGATGCCCAGCTCAAGCTTCGTCAACAGCGATCAGCTACTCTTTGACTTCAAGAGCTTCCCTGTGAGCTTCTCCACCATGATGAACATGGAAGTTAACCAACAGTTCATGAACCCCCAAATCATCCCCAACCCACCTCAGGATTCAGCTTTCTACTTGCACCAAGAAGCAGCAGCAGCAGCATCCGCCATTAGGAAACACTGCAAGGTGGAGCAGTACTCGAATCAATCGCAGGAAACCGGGCTGAGCACTGACCACAACAACGCCGAGATCTCGTCTGTCATCTCGAAGCATTTGGACGACGACTTCAATGATTGGACAAGCTATGGATTCTGAGAATGTGAACCCGATAAATACATCTCTGGAAAAATCGAGATTGATTCATAAATTTTAGCATAATTGTAGGATCTCATTCGTCAATCGGCCAAAATTTAAGGCCTTGGTGTGTTAAACTAGATACAACAGCATGATGTGTATATAGAGATTGAAGTCTTCTCTACTTGTATAGGATATATGTGAAGATGATGAAGTTGTGAGCACTAATTAATTAATGTTGGAGTTTTATTCTTTTGTTGAATTAGTTTTCTCAACAATCACCACACTGTAACTACGTCTAGAATTGGCCGGTTCTTCTAATGAAATCAATGACCTTGTGTAGTGTTGCATAAATTACAGTGATCATCTTTTTTCTTCTTTTGGGGTTTGTATTCTTTTGCTGAATTAATGAGTTTGTCACCGTATAATCATCTCACTGTTACTACTAGAATTTGTTCTTCTAATGAAATCAATACCCTTGTGTAATGTGGCCTAAATTAAAATGATCATCTTTTTCTTCTTTTTGAGTGTTTAATTTATTCTTTACTTTCCTCATGTAAAAAGTAGGCATCATTGGAAAGTTGAACAATGACATAAAGGAAAACCTAGGGAGAGTAACAAACAAGAAGGATTAATTGTTAAAGCTAAAAAATGCATTAAAGTTGTGGAGAGAGATAGATAGAGAGAGAGAGCAAGTGGAAGGGTTGTATTCATGCGAATTGCTTACACTAATAGCTTGCTTTCTATTCAAAGCAAAGCGTTTCTGTTTGATTTCATCAAAGACTTGGTGTGGGGAGAAGAACCGCCATTTTTAGCCTCCAATTGCGCACCTTTCATGCATCAAAGAACGGGAGATTAGGAATATTCTCTTCTATGAAAGGGAATATTCATCCTCACCCCGCTCGTGCACGTGCTAGTTCCCTTGTAGCACGTGTTCTTCGTGACCCCTAGCTTCTATAGGTATTAGCTGTATCTAGCTGCACCAGCCCTACCCTTGTTTTTCTAATAGGACAAGGACAATAACGCATAGTTATTCATATGCTTACTTGGGAAATAAGATGCAATGAGAATACAGGAAAATGTTTGCATAATCTAAATTGACGTATATATATACGACATTTTGCAACAACTACATTCCATATGGCAACCAACCAACAGCAATTTCGCGTTGAATTTTAATCATAGAACAGTGGACTTATATTTTCTTGGGAGATATTTTTTTTACACAAAAAACTCATGTGGTTTTTGCATCCCTCGTAATTATTGGAGATAATTAATTTGCACAAATTTCTTTATGAGAATTATTTCAAATTTAATTTGTTTTCCATTTCAATCTATACCAAGTTTGGTTCAACCAATCTAATTATATATGTCCAAAGAAATAAAAGGAAATTATATCTGAATCAACGAAAAAATTGTCAGTAGTTTTGATTCACTTTTAAACATAATTTTAGGTGGCACATTTTCTCTAGCAAATTAGGTAGCAGTTGGTGATAATTTATTATATTTTGTCTAGAGATCTAGCACTACTAGAAATTAAGTCTTCAGCAACGGCTATCAGCAACGGTCGCTCAAGCCGTTGCTATTTGCAACGGCGTTCTTACGGCCGCTCGAGCCGTTGCAGATATTTGTATCTGCAACGGCGTTCTAACGGACACGCGAGCCGTTGCGGATTATTTTAATTATCCGCAACGGCTTTCTGACGGAAAGGCGAGCCGTTGCTGATATTTTAATTATCAGCAACGGCTTTCTAACGGACAAGTGAGCCGTTGCTGATGATAACTTATCAGCAACGACTTTCTAACGGGCGAGTGAGCCGTTGCTGATAAGTTTATATAGAGCAGCAGTCGCGCCCGACCCTTCTTCCTCCCGCTGCTGCCGCCGCCGCTGCCGCTGCTACCGACGCCGACGACGCCTCTTCCTCCTCCCGCTGCTGCCGACTTGTTCAGGTATGCCTCATCGGCCGGCCGTCTCTTCCCGTTGCGGCCGACGGGAATTAATCCGACCGAAACCCTATTTGTAGGGTTTCGGCCGGCGGCGGTCGGCCGATGGCCGCCGCTGGACCTTGTACAGTGGTCGGACAGTGTGTCCGGCCACTGTACGCCGGCACCGGAGTCCACCTGACTCCGGCGCCGAAATTTATAAATTTATATATAATATTTTATTGTTTTATAATTGTTAATTAATTATTTTATAATTGTTAATTAATTATTTAGATTAATTATTTAATTTGTTAGATTAATTATTAGGGTTTAGATTAATTTCGGACGCGCGCCGGAATCGTCCACTTCGGACGTGCGCCGGTATCGTCCACTACGGACGCGCGCCGGAATCGTCCACTATAGGATTTGATTCCTAGTATGATCACCTATTGTGATTTTCTATTTTTGTTAAAAAAAAATTACGCATTAAAATTATAAAAAAAACACATTTAATATTGATTTATGTGTATTGAAATATTTATAAAATAATATTAGTATTAATTAATTTTACTATGATACATTTACATGTATTAAAATTCTAAAAAATGATATTTCCCGTATTAAAATTATAAAAAAGTGATATTAAAATTATAAAATGATATTTTCTCTAGCGAATTACGTATTAAAATTATAAAAAAAACAACATTTACATATTTTTATTTTCAAATTTTAATAAAAAATCTTTCAAAAAGTTATATAATATTCTAATACAAATTTTATTTTCAAAATTTAACTGATAATAACATCATAAATTGCACAAATTTCATAGGCTCATGATCAAAATAAATACTAATTATTACACACTTCAAATGAAAGTTTAATCTAAGTAAAAATAGTAATTATTATCATCATTAAATAATTAATGATTATTCCATGCATATTCCTTTTGTTGAATGTCTTTTTTAATTTAGATATAATAGTATATAAATAATTTTATATTGTCATCCCCGTGAAAGAATAATCTATTTTAGGTGGAAAGAATAATTCTGCCTCATATCCCATCAGATCGGATGATTTATTCTACTACCTCGAAAATTTATAACCATCAAATATGAGATATTAACTATATATCCCACAAATATTCCATAAAACAAAAAATAATCTAATTTATTCCTTACCAAAAAAGATGTATAAGTCTTCTCCATTGTTGACCCAATCCTTTATTTTCTAAATTTGGACACTTCTAATTAATGTTGTTTTTGGCTTCTACTTATAGATATATATTCATTTAGATATAAAAATATTAATCAAGAAACAATTAATTCCTCCTCTTGCTCATAATCCTATGCAGCCAAATTTCCCCATGCTATATTTTTGTTTAATATATTTGGTATATGAGTTGTGGATTTAATAAATAATTAATCTATCTATATTTTCTTTTCTTTGTCTTTGTCATTGGGAGTGAACACAATTTTCTTCCAACCAATTCATCTTCTCATATAAAACAAGATATTCTTTTTTGGTCATGTCATAAATAATACTTTTCTATCTTAGATGGAGACTAAGCCACAGTCTTCGTTTGACCAGCATGGATTTTTTCAGCTAAAGAATCCAAAGAAGATCAAATTAATACTTTTCTATCAGAATTATTCATTAATGGTGATTTTTTTTTAATATCTAACATATTCAGATATTAAAAAACTAGAATAAAGAATATTAGGTTAGGTTTCCAATTAGAAATATATTTATACAAGGGGAAAGAAATAATTTATGATCAAGTCAGATTTGGTCTGCATGTAATTATACTAAAATTGAATTCAAAATCTAATTTAACAAAGTACTTGTTTGGTTGCTCATATTATAAAGTCAATTACTTATAGCAAACAAAAGGAGTCAGTATTTTTTTAATTATGGCCACTTTTTTTAATTAAATTTGTACTATATATGATGCAAACCAAACATATATGTCTATAGTTTTTAAAATTTTATATTGGATTTTGTTTTTTCTTTAATTTTTGTACAAATAGATTTTTTAATTTTATTAATTATGTAATGAAGGAAGAAGAGAAGGTAAACAAAGGAGATTAATTAATAGGGTAAGATGAGGTAAGATATATATAGAATGGGTCCAAAACAAATATAATAATCCTTCCATGGAGAAGAGGATAAACCCCATGATATGCCTCACTCTCATGAGACATATTCTTCTCCTCATCATTTCAAACCTTTGATTATATTTTTTTTAATCCATTTTTAAGCTTTGGATGATGTCTGACCACCTCTCCCACCTTTGAAACAAAGTAGCCATAGGATAAGCTAGGAAAAGGACTGGAGGATTAGGTTAAAGTATGTGGATTGTTTGATTGATGCATCACCATGGTGGCATGACATCATTCTTGGCTCATCTTTCCCTCTCCAATTAGATAAGGTTTAGTAAATCTAGCTCTAAAATATCCCCTAACCCTACCTACTCTCTCTCTCTCTCTTTCTCTCTCACACACACACTTTATATATCTTTTTCAATGGGTGTGTCAATGTCAAGGCTCTTGGAAATGTGTATTTTGTGTGTATGAGTATTATCTTCGGTAGACAAGTATTTCTTGGTATATTGTGGTGAACCCTTTGAAGTTTGAATATATGGGCATAGGTTACAACTATATTTTAGTGAATTCAAATTTTATTGAATAAATTTCTATCCTAACTAGAACCATTTTTTTTCTTCTTCTAATTTTTGATTCTGCTTCTTAATTAGGGTGGAATAACTTTAAATTAGGAAAATAAAGTTATTTGCATATAATAAATGCAGAAACACATATCCAGCAGTACAAACGCATGCATGAAAGAACTTGATCAGGAAGAAGAATATTTCCTTTGAAAGAAAAAGATAAACTTGCGGCAATTGCAAATGTTTTCCAATATGAATACAGTGATCCAGTTAGATGGCATAAAACTTTTCTAGTATTCTTTCACCTTTCAAATAATATATTAGGAGGGGGGCCGAATGAAGAGACTCAATTACAAGTGTCAGGTGGTGATGCTCCCACACCACCTGAATCACTCATGGAGAAAAAGGCCAATGCAAGTAGTTTTCCACCATACATACATTTGTGTGACAAGGACTGTTCACCTTTCCTTGGAAATTAAGATGAAAGCTTTGTTGGCTTTGTGCTCTCTCTCTCTCTCTCTCTCTCTCTCTCTCTCTCTCTCTCTCTCTCTCTCTCTCTCTCTTATAATAAAAGAAGAGTCTGCCATTTGCGGCCTTCATCCTGAGTATTGTCACATCCAACACATTGGATTCTCGACAGGGTATATGGTCATGGAATGGCTTCTTCCCAACCCTTTTAAACCTACTTTTTGGACTTCTAACTCTGCTTACTTGCAAGCGTCTGGAAGGGAATAAATATATTGATAAAAGATGTGTGGATTGTGATTTAAAGCGTTACTACAAGAAATAGCAACTTAATGGGCCTCTGCTTGTTAATTTCATCTTCAGAAACATCATTTTGACCCTCGTAATTTTCTTTTAGTATCGCCGTAGTAACATAATATTGTTTAGAACATACTGCAAATGACTTAATTATAGGTAATCAAATTCATGATTATCCTTCAAAGCTTTCATCTTTCTCACTAAACACATTCCTCTCTAGTTGATTAGCTCCTTTTGTAGTATATCATACAACAAACATGAAGAGATTATAGGATTCAACTAAGGCTTATGAATACTGCCGTGAAAGATGAAGATCCGATAAAGCAAGAAAATTTCAACAAAACAGTAAAAGATGAAGAGTTGTATTCAATGGAGAAGATGCTACCTTGTTCAGTTTACAACAGCAGAGGAATTTATACACACTTCACTTTAACTACGTGCATCAAATGATTACTTATATATAGTCAAATCATACTTACATGTATGAATCAACTTAATATCAATTACAAATATAAATGGAAAGAACAAACTGAGCTCAGTATTAATTAAACAAAACTAGATATAGAGCAGCACTAAGTTCACTTGATTTTTCATTTGAATTTGCCTCACAAGTGTTTCCTTTGTGAGTGTCTCTCATTCCGTTGCAGATCTATTGAATTTTATCCGTACTATCCAATGATCTAGAGCAATGGCAGACCTAGGAAATAAAATTAAGGGGGCAAACTTTAAATTGGCGGACTACGGGACGTCAAGCACCCATGGGCTATAGGAGTGTAGTCGGCCGAGAAGGCACTGAGATGCATCGTCGCGATAGATAGGGGCCGACGCTGGTCGCACGAGGACACAATTTATTGAGCAGACACTTAGGCGTGGTGCCATAGTATCAGGGGCGCGTGCCACGAGGGTATAGTTGGCCAAATAGGCACTATATATGGCGCGACATTACGGTAGATAGTTAGGCAGCTGACTAAGCAGGCGATGGGGCATAAGTTGTTTCCTGTTGTCTTGGGGGGACATTGGATCAGAAAGTTGAATGGTGCTCTGGAGGCGACACCGATCGACCGAGACGTGAGGAGGTACGAAATTATGAGCTGGATAGTGAGTTCAGTGAAGGAGAAAAGTAAGAAATTAAAAGACGAGTCAAGAGACAAGAAGACAAAACTAAGGATTGAAAATTTAATAGGGGCACAATGACAAATATCTCAACTAGAGAGCGCAATTTTTCCCTTAACCCTATATAAAAAGAAAAACATAAAATGAGAGGAGCGACAATTGCCCCTCCTTGAGACAATGTAGCTCAACCACCTGACCTAGAGGCTACAGTCACCATCAAATGATTTTGAAGTACATTTAATATTTTTCAATATATTTTGCTGATACTGCTTGAGAGGGAATTGGATCTCAACTCAAAGGATAGTGATCTTCTAAGTACAAATCTATTTTATAATTACTTGCATAGATTCTCTGCTCCATCAAGTGGAGTCAAAACTATAGGGTCAAGCCATCTATCATTCCAATCCAACAAGCGTTAGAAGCGAACTCAAGAAGATCATGCGTCGAGCTCGAGCTCAAACAAGCTTGAGTATAAATTAAACTTTACCAAGGCTGAGTCCTTAGCATCTAACCACTCTTAAAGGCTCACTGGGTCAAGCCTCGCCTGCTAGATTGGGCCCCTCATTACCACATCGGGTCTAGAAAAAGCTCGCCAAAACACCACCAGAAGTGGCTTCCGACCACTCTCAAGCCCGACAAGCTTGAAAGGTTCAGCATTATGAGCCTAGGCCTAGCAGCAATCGACCATCGATAGCTCAATCAGGTACACGTATGACACTACTCTAAAAAGACTAAATAACTACTCAAGGAAATGACCAAAATTCCTCCCCAAATTCCTATAAAAGATAAACCTCTACACTAGAGGTGAGAGACCTCTTTCCCATCGCTTTTCTTCCTCCGCATTGCATATTTAGGCAAGATGAGCCAACAACTCGTCCCTACTCCCCAAGGGCTCAACCTCGAGGGCATATTTTTGCAAGTGGCAACTGGGCTCGATATGTTGACACAATCTAGTCCGGTTGATTCTGAAAGAAATAGTGCCCTTGAGCACTCGGGCAAATAATTCCAAGGCCATGATGAGATCATGCAATGAGATTTGGAATCTAGATGCCCCTGTTCTAAATGTTCCTAGTCGTAGGATCACCGATTAGGGGATTGGTGATTCCGGATAGACTAATGCACTTGGTACATGCCTTATATGATAAGGGATATATAACTGATCTCATAATTACCTATGAGCCGTCATTTAATGTACAAGTGCAGGTGCTCATTAGGGAATGAGTTCACTGAATGGACCTACACGAGGAACACAAAATAGAATCCTTACATAAGTGTCGATAGGATGTTCCTCGGGTGATAGTAGGTGCAAGCAGTCCTTGGACCTGAGGTTGTCATGATTACCTTGTGAGTGTCGACTCATTGCTTTGGATTTATCCTTACGTGGCCTTCAATGTCATGTGCTGCATACCTCTGGGCATGGGAAAACATCCATGGAGATATGTGAGCAACCAATATAGAATCAGTTACTCCTAGTGAGAGGAGATAATTTCCAATGTATCTCTACAAGTGTCGACTTAGGAATCTCTAGCCAGAGTAGATATGAATGTTGGAAAAGGGTTTTTGACATGTCATTATTGAGACGACGACTTGGCAAGCAGAATACATATGAATCGGTATTAGGGCTTGACACATCTTCTGTACCCTAGCCGTATTCGGTACATTGTAACTGAGGGACTTAGTTGCACAGTAACTAATCACCGAAGGGCGTTCGATCCCTGTTGATTGAACCTCACACTATCCGTGCAGTCATGATGGTTGATTCTGAAAGAAATAGTGCCCTTGAGCACTCGGGCAAATAATTCCAAGGCCATGATGAGATCATGCAATGAGATTTGGAATCTAGATGCCCCTGTTCTAAATGTTCCTAGTCGTAGGATCACCGATTAGGGGATTGGTGATTCCGGATAGACTAATGCACTTGGTACATGCCTTATATGATAAGGGATATATAACTGATCTCATAATTACCTATGAGCCGTCATTTAATGTACAAGTGCAGGTGCTCATTAGGGAATGAGTTCACTGAATGGACCTACACGAGGAACACAAAATAGAATCCTTACATAAGTGTCGATAGGATGTTCCTCGGGTGATAGTAGGTGCAAGCAGTCCTTGGACCTGAGGTTGTCATGATTACCTTGTGAGTGTCGACTCATTGCTTTGGATTTATCCTTACGTGGCCTTCAATGTCATGTGCTGCATACCTCTGGGCATGGGAAAACATCCATGGAGATATGTGAGCAACCAATATAGAATCAGTTACTCCTAGTGAGAGGAGATAATTTCCAATGTATCTCTACAAGTGTCGACTTAGGAATCTCTAGCCAGAGTAGATATGAATGTTGGAAAAGGGTTTTTGACATGTCATTATTGAGACGACGACTTGGCAAGCAGAATACATATGAATCGGTATTAGGGCTTGACACATCTTCTGTACCCTAGCCGTATTCGGTACATTGTAACTGAGGGACTTAGTTGCACAGTAACTAATCACCGAAGGGCATTCGATCCCTGTTGATTGAACCTCACACTATCCGTGCAGTCATGATGGTTGATTCTGAAAGAAATAGTGCCATTGAGCACCCGGGCAAATGATTCCAAGACTATGATGAGATCATGCCAATGAGACTTGGAATCCAGATGCCCCTGTTCTAAATATTCCTAGTCGTAGGATCACCGATTAGGGGATTGGTGATTTCGGATAGACTAGTGCACTTGGTACATGCCTTATACGATAAGGGGTAGCTGATCTCACAGTTACATATGAGTCGTTATTTAATGTACAAGTGCAGGTGCTCATTAGGGAATGAGTTCACCGAACGGACCGACACAAGGAACACAGAATGTAATCCTTACATAAGTGTCGATAGGATGTTCCTTGGGTGATAGTAGGTGCAAGTAGTCATTGGACCTGAGGTTGTCATTGTTACCTTGTGAGTGTCGACTCATTGCTTTGGACTTATCCTTACGTGGCCTTCAGTGTCATGTGCCGGATACCTCTGGTCATGGAAAAACATCCATGGAGGTATGTGAGCAACTAATATGGAATCAGTTACTCATAGTGAGAGAAGATAGTATCCTATGTATCCCTGCAAGTGTCGACTCAAGAATCTCTGACCAGAGTAGATATGAATGTTAGAAAAAGATTTTTGACATGTCATTATTGAGACGATGACTTGCCAGGCAGAATATATATGAATCGATATTAGGGTTTGACACTTCTTCCGTACCCTAGTCGTATTCTGTACATTGTAATTGAGGGACTTAGTTGCACGATAACTAATCACTGAAGGACGTTCGATCCCCGTTGATTGAACCTCATACTATCCGGACAGTCATGACAAGTTGCGATCAATCTTGACTTGTGACTGGAGTCACACATGATCACACTAAAGGAGGTTTAGTGGGCACATGGGATTCGAATAAAAGATGTTCTATTGGATTCAACTCTCTATTTTGCACAACTCACTGCTGGCTTAGTGCGGGGCCCAATGGGCTACATAATAGGCTAACCTCGTAACAAGCTTTATGGACATGCGGCACTATAAGTCTACTAGCGTGGACATGCTGCAACTTGATCACGAATCTTGTTTACAAATATATGGGAAAGTTGTTTTCTATAAGAACGTATCTACGAGGAAGGAGTTCCTCGGAAACCCTAATTTGTAGGGTAACCCTAAAATCATAGGGTTTGACACGCGGTACTATTTTATATGATTGATTAATTATGAATTAAGAAATTAATTAACCATAAATCGGGGATTTGTTTAATTAAGAATTAAACATGATTAATTTGATTTTTGAAATAAAAAATTCATGGAGGGAAATTTGATTTTCCCCCTGCGCCTACACCCATTAATTTAGGAATTGATTTATTTAGATAAATAATAATTAATAGGAAATTGATTTATTTAGATAAATTATAGATTTATAGATAATTGATTTATTTAGATAAATCATGATTCTATAAAATAGGAATGTAATTTATCTACATGAATATAATTCCTGTATGATAGGAAACTAATCTATTTAGATAATTCTCATTCCTATTGATAGGCTTTTAATTTATGGAGATAAATTAAAGTTTATATTTAAGCTGGATTTAATTAATTAGGCTATTAAATATAAATTACATTTTGGAGGCAAACTTGATTTTTTTGGAAATTCGGGAGAGAATTAAGGGGAGGGGCCAAGTCTTTGCTTGTAGCTGCCTCCCCCCTTCTTTATATAGTGGCCGAACATCCTCTTGGATGTTAAGAGAGATTTGCGTAAGTTTGAGGAGCCAAAAGGAAGAAGTTTCTTCTTCCTAAGGTGGCCGGCCACTTTCCTCCCCTTCCCCGAGTTTTCCCACAAGCCGGAGAGACATTTCTCTTCACCTTGGTGTGCCGCCTCTTACTTCCTTTGAGGGAGTCCTAAGAGGACAACAAGGTATCTTCTTGTTCCTCCTCTCGTTCTGAGGTTTTTTTATCTCCTCTTCCTCCCGTTTTGAAACCCGGTTCTTGGTGGAAGGCCCGGCCTAGCCTTTGAGGCTTCGGGGTTGAGGAAACTTCACCGTTGAGCCACTACGAGTCCGATTGATCGCTGCTCCCTTGTTGCGAGGAGCTTGGTGTGGACTAGCATTGGAGGACGTGCATGTGTGCGTCTTGATTTGGGGATAGGAGCAGTAAGTTCAACCGCAGTATAAGGTATACCATCTCCACTACACTCGCAGTTAAAATTTCTTGAATTTTGCTAAAGTAGATCATTGTTTTGGGATGGTTTGATTTTTTTTAAATTGTTATTTCCATTGCGTTTCCGATTACCATCCCTTCAATGGTATCAGAGCCACCTTTAGCAAATTTTTGGAATTTTTATTTCGCGTTTTGGTCACATTTACGAATCGTTCGCTCCCTAAACGTCATGCTACCCAATTTTGGTTTTCGGGGATCTTTGAGTCATTTTCTAGGCTCAATGGTTCATGAGATTTTGGACATAATTCTAACTCAAAAATATCGTGGGTTCATGGTTGAACAGCCCTGGGAATCGTAAAATCCAGCATATGTTGTTTGAACCGTTTTGGGTGGAAACGTGATTGGATTTGCGCAATTTTGGATTCTCTTTTTTCCTTTATTTTTTTATATATGATGTGATGCATGAAAGGATGATTATGGATGAGCCATATGTGCATGTGAATGTGTGTAATCATGGTTGTGTTGATTGCTTGTAATGGTTATAAAATGTCAGCACTGTAATTTTTGAATAGGGCATGCGTACCCCTGTATTCCTCTTGAAAAATCTGATTGTAATTCACCTCTCCCTCTTCTAGAATATTTCCCCAAGGGTTGTTTGGGGTCTTCTTCTTCTAGTTTTGTAAAATAAGATGTTTAGGGGCTGTTTAGCAATGAGCACGCTTGCTGCCCCGTTTGGTGCGCGCGCGGAGAGGAGATGTTCGTCGCCTTGTTGATGACGGCTTGAACCCTCGATAAGGCATTGATAGAACCAACAACCTAAAAGGAGGTTTTGGGCAGCACCTTGGCGAGAAGGATATCCCTAAAATCCCTAGGATGATGGTCTTGGTTTGCCCGGTGGCTCGGGTGGAACTTTTAGAACGTCTATAATCATCCTTATTTCCTTCATGCTTTTATTTAAAGCTCTTGCTTCAATTGTTGATTGCTTAGATAAATTATAATTGCATGAAGAAACGCTCCAATAATGTTGAGTCCGAATGGCTAAGGTATTAAGAATATCAGTCATGCCTTCCATCGTTATGAGGGACAAGTGTGTCTATCATCACTACGGATTTGTTGTGCACACACAAGACCTTCTGTGCTGATAGACACGTTGCACCTCATATGGAACATATTCGATTTATGTCTCTGCTACTGGCATGAACATGACTTACCTTGTTGAGCTACACTCAAGGGTGGTTATTTTCTCACTAGGGCATACGAATGATGGTCCGACTCAACTAGGGCTCCTTGATTTGTTGTGCACACACAAGTCCTTGGTTGCCCTAGAGGCAAAACATATGGAAGTCACATAGTGATGTGATTGGTAAAGAGTTACCTACCCATGGACCTATTAGGGTTTGTCGTGTTACATGTGAGACCCGAGTAGGAGAAGTGGGGTTCCAATTTTCCCCTAAGGAAGTCTACCAACGAGGCTTCCCGCTTCCAAACCAGAGGGTATTATGGAACTGCAAAAATTAGTGGGAAACATGATTAATTAAAAAGACATCATTGATCATGCATGTAAAATGGTAGGTTGTACTTATCTTTCTTTTTGCTTGTAGCATTTCATCGTCATCATGTCTAACACACTGTCATTACGTAGCATTCTTGATGCTAATAAACTCACTAGAATAAACTACATCGATTGGTTGCGAAATTTGAGGATTGTCCTCACCCAGGAGTGTCTTTCCTATGCCCTTGATAATCAGCCACCGGATGCGTCTACGTAAAGGGCTTCTGAGGAAGTAAGGGCTGCTTACAAGAAGTGGTAAGATGACAACACTACTATATAGTGCATTATGCTCGCCTCAATGTCCGACGTGTTGTAGAGACAACATGAAAAGATGGACACTATAGCCAGCCTCTCTCACCTCAAAGAGTTGTATGGTGAAGAGAGCCGGACTGCTAGGTTTGAGCTGTCAAATCAACTCTTCCATGCCAAGATGACGGCAGGGACCCCTGTTGAAAATCATGTCCTCAAAGTAATTGATTTGATCGAGAGGTTAGAGAAATTGGGCGTAAGCATTGATAAGGGGCTAATTCAGAACTTAATACTCCAATCCCTCCCAGGGTCATTTTCACAGTTTATTATCAACTACCATAGAACAAGCTAGATGCCTCGCTTCCTGAACTCTTTAATATGCTGAAGATTGCTGAGTCCCACATTTCGAAGGAAAAGAATAAAGTCTTGTTAGTGGGTAGTGCCCTTAAAAAGGCGAAGAAGCACTTTGTTAAGAACAAAGCGAAAAATAAAGCTGTGAAACCTAAGAAGAAAATCAAGAAAAAGGAAAAGACTGCTTCTAAGGGCACCTATTTCCATTGTGGTAAAGATGGCCACTGGAAGCGCAATTGCAAGGAGTACATTGCAGAAGTAAGGCAAAAGAGGGCTTCTGAAGCCCCTTAAGCAGGTGTGTTTCTTATTGAAATAAATTTATCGTTACATAATTCTACTATATGTATATTGGATACAAATTGTGGTTCTCACATTTGCAACTCGTTGTAGGGGTTGAGAAAAAGTAGAATGCTAAACAAGGGCGACTACGACCTCCGGGTAGGCATTGATGCAAGAGTTTCAGCTTTAGTCGTAGGAACCTATTATTTATGTCTGCCTTCTGGCAAGACCATTGAATTAAATAATTGTTGCCACATATATCATTCTGATGAGTTATATGGAACTGGACGCATTTCGAATAGTTTAATGATTTTAGATGTAACTAATAATATTTTTCATGTTGAAACACACAAAAGAAAAAGAGATAATTTGAACCTCACCTATCTTTGGCATTTGAGACTTGGTCATATTAATGAGAATTAGATCAACAAGTTGCATAGAGAGAGGTTATTTGACCCATTCGATTTTGAATTGATGCCAACTTTTTCACCTCACTCTCTCCTAGATTACAAAGATGGACTTATGCCTCAACACCAAGGCTACCACCACACTCAACAAACCTAGCAACCTAGGTTTACACAACTTATAAAGCAACAAATAAACCACAAAATAAACAAGTAAATATAATACCCAAAATTTTAATGGATTATGATTTGGAAGTGCGTCAGATCGAGTCGTGCAAAATGCCGGAAGGCGCGACTTAAGGTACGGCTAGAACGCATATGAAAAATCATTAATTTATGATTTGTTATGATGTCGGGTTCGAGTCCAGCTCGAGCCTAGTCTGAGGGTTCAATCGGAACCCAAATTAGATGAGAATTGATCCATTTGAGTCCAACTTAAGTTCCAAGGGTATAATCATAATTTTGAAAAGTATAAAATAAAGACCACCCATCTCAGCCGACCGTATGGCTGTAGCAGTCTGATGGTGGCCAAGGTGAATGACACTACTAGAATATTGGTTATCAGCCAAGGGGCTCACCGACGACCACCTAGGTCGTCAGAATTATTCACGGCTTTTTGGCAGCCACAACGACCGTGGCTGATGTAATCAAATCAGCCGTAGCTCGCATACGATCGCCTAAGGCCGTCGCTTATATCTGATGGCACACACGAGGCACGAAATGGAATAATATAGTAGCGACGGCTTAGCGGGGGCGCGAAGGTCTTCGGTGCTATAAATAAGTGAGTAGCCACGGCTACCAGTGGCCGTCACTTATTAATTGATGGCACGAACGCGGCGCGTAAAAAAAAAACAATTCACTGATGGCTTAGAGAGGGCTACGTCAGCCGTCGGTGATATAATTAATAGGAATCCATGGTCAACCGACGCCAGCCTTTTATTTGCATTCACGCCCGACCCTTCCTCTTTTTTCTTTCTCTCTTCTCTCCCACTGCCCTCACCGTTGCCGTCGCCACCCACTCAAGCCGCCATGCCTCGTCGCTGCCGTCGCCACCCACTCAAGCCGCCATGCCTCACCGCTGCCCTCGTCACTGCCCTAGCTCGCCCGCCGATGATCCAGATCAAGGTATGACCACCACCCCGTTTCCTTTCAATCCCCACCGCCAGTGTCAGCGTCTACACGCCGAACCTCGACACTGGAGAATAGCGTAGGCGTGTAGATGCTGGCGCCGAATTTGGGGCCGAATCCCTCGGCCCCAAGCATATGGAACAATAGCTAGCAGCTATTGCCGGCTACTCTTCGATATTTTAGGTAGGTTATTTTTTTATGTTTATTAATTAATTTGTGTTAATTATAGATTAATTTGTGTTAATTCTAGATTAATTTATGTTAATTGTAGATTAATTTATGTTAATTATAGATTGATATAGTTTAGATTTATTATGTGTTAATTATAGATTAAATTTAGGTTAGTTTTAATGTTAGGGTTAATTAATTATAATTATAATAAATTTTAGGGTTAATTTTAGTTGGGTGTAATTACAATTTTAAACTCGTCCACTTTGGACTCGCGCATGCTAGGATCATCCACTTTGGACTTGCGACCAAATCGTCCATGGTGGACTTGCGCAAGAATCGTCCACAATGGATAGATTCACGTGGAATCACACCGGCATCCATAAATTTAGAAAATAATCAAGACGAGTTGATATGTTTCACGTACGCATCGACGATTCAAATTTTAATTTTGCAAAAGCTTAGATTCGTTCGGGGTTGTATGTTCGTGTAAACGAAGTAAATGACCTTTTATACGACGTACAACCCTTGAATTATCCCTACTTGAATAATTTGGGAATATAGTTATTTATATTGCACTTAGTTTATTTCTTTTAGTCATTATTCAGTTTTAAAATTTGGCTTGTATCTCCCTTGTTCTCCGATACGCCCCTAGATGATATGCGTTGTAAGACCCGGAAAAAGTTTCATAATATAAAAATCTATTTTGGTGCAGCGCGTCGAACCCGGGGGTAGTCAAGTCGAGCCTTAGGATCGCCTCGAGTGAAAAGGTATGACTCGGCTAATGAATCATGAAGTCTATTTGGATAATTAACTTTCCTTTTATAAAATGATATCTTAAATTAAGTTAACTCGAGTCATATTATGGTTTGAGTCGGAACCCAAGTTGAGTTCGGGTTTAGTCGAGGTTTGAGTGCGAGTTAAGTGAGTCAAGAGGCCTCATTTGGAAAGCTAGATGAGAGATTAAAACCCTCATCTTGCAGCCGTGTGGCTCATCCATTGAGCCGCACAAGGCTACCTAAGGGGAGAGAGGAAGAGGAGCAAGGTGAAGCTTGGGGCTTGGATCGATCCGGGATTCGCGTCGTCGCCGGAAAAATTTCAAGTCATCGTCACCCGATCCTTGTTTCTCCACAACCTAGGTGAGTGGTTAAGTTTTGAAGCTTGGGGGAGGCGGGTGGCCGAACCCTAGATGAGATAGGTTGAGTTTTCACGATCTTTCCGACAAATCTTGATTTCTATGATGTGCGTTCACTGTTTTATGAAATTTCTTGTCGGAACTCGCTGTTTCTTCGTTGATTTGCATGTTTTTAGGGCTGCCGAGTCATGGGGAAAGGGGAATGGTCATGTCAAAAATTTCCGCAATTCCCTTGACGGCAAGGAAGCCCTTAGATGACCTTAGATCAATGTTCGATGTAGTTCTACTTGTATATCTTTCATATATTGAAGCATGTCTTCCCTAGGAGTCCCTTGAATGGCCGAATGAACTTTACCACTCATGAAGAGGGTTCGGCCAAGGGTGAGGGAAGGGTAAATTAGTTAATTGGTATTTTAAGTTACATTCGGAATTGAAGAGGTAGAGGTATAGCTAGAGTCTCCTCCCTCTTTTCCTACCATTAGGACCATGGCCGAGCAAAGTCTTCCTTGCTCATGGTTCGGCCAAGTCTAGGGAGGGGAGAAGAGATTAGCTATAGATGGAAATTACATGACTATAAGGATTATACATAGAGATATGACAATACTTAGGAAGAACATCAAACATAGCAAGTAGCTTGATTGATTTGAAACTTTAGGAATGCTAGTCTTGTAACCATACTTAGCATTTTATCCTTAAACTTGGATGTTGACAATGTTACCATGTTTTATAATTCATACATGTTATTTAAATTTATTACTACCTTGCCATGCTAGATAGTTGCTCCTTATTGAGCTAATATTCCTAAGGTAGTATAAGAATTATTAGGTATGTGCATTATGGTTATATATGATGAATGATGTAATATTTGAGCATTTTTCTTTAAATTATGTATGCTGCCCTAAATGTTCTTGGATGGTATTCCATGGTTGACTCATGGAAATTCTCACCTAAGACAATGTAGAAGGCTAGTTAACATGTAAGGTGCCACTAGACGTTCATAGTACATTTATGAAAACTTAGATATGAGACGATAATACTTCTATAACTCCTTGTATATTTTTGGAAACTTAGAGATTGTAGGTGCACATATACTAAAAGGGGTAGCATGAATTGTTGACCCAGTAGCCGAACATGGCTAGATACAGGCAAAGGCCCGAGGCATATATATATATATATATATGGAAACCCTAGGATATTGAATGTGTAATGTGCTTGAGATGGTTCGCCGAAGAGCGAGGAGGTCGGAAATGACCAATGCTCAGCTCGGCCAGTTGGGTCTAGAGGTGCGCCAGCGGGCCCGCTAGGTGCCAGACCCTAGTTGGGTGGGACTAGCTATCCTTACCCCAGACGGTGTCCGAAGACTAGTGGCCATCCTAGTCGACGGCCCGAGATTGTTTGTTTACATCTTGAGATGTTGTGGCCTAGAGCCAGTGTGATACTACTGGATGTGGTAGGGATGGCTGTAGCCGGGATATGATTCTATGAGTAGGCCCAAGGGCCGAATGCCAAAGGCTAGATAAGCCGAGATGGCAAGTTATCATGTTCAGTTGATGCGGACGAACCCGTTGGGGGTCGGTAATCGCATTAGAAATAAATTTTACCTCATAGTACATTTCCTTTATTGCCCTGTATGATATATATATGACTGAGGCTTATGTGGAGGTTCAATTGAGCCACTCACTGAGTCCCAAGTGGACTCATAGTTTATTTCTATTTTTGCAGAGCATGTGAAGTAGCTTTGTGTCGACATGGTGCAGCTGGAGGGCAGAGGCGGTGCCAAATCTCGTAGCGGCGTCCATGAGTCTTAGACTAGTCCTAGTTATGTTGGTTTATTTCTGCATTGACGGTTGTAATTGAAAAGAATTGCAAAATAAGTGATGTTTGTCCATTTGGA
The DNA here is from genome assembly GCA_034359265.1 of Canna indica. Taxonomy (NCBI): domain Eukaryota; kingdom Viridiplantae; phylum Streptophyta; class Magnoliopsida; order Zingiberales; family Cannaceae; genus Canna; species Canna indica. The sequence continues at coordinate 59,749,189 of CP136890.1, read as the reverse complement.
TTTGAGGTTGATGTTTCTTCTTGTTTTGAAAAACTTATTCATTGTGAATTGCAAACTTTGTTTTATAAAGTCTGTTAAGTTTCTTTCAATCGATGTGTTTTGGTTTCTTGATGTTAGTGTAGACAGTAGGCTACAGGGCAGGATGTGGACCCTGGCCGGTCACACTACCCTCAGTCGGGGTGTGACATGCGTATTCGGAGAACTGTAGAGAGATGCTGCCAAAATTTAGAATGAAGTTAATGACTAAAAGAAATACTAAGTGCAATATAAATAATATGAATCCCGAATGGAATAAGACCATCCCACCTAAAGACATTACCTAAAGATATTGCCAACTTTTTGACAAAACATGTCGGATGATCGAAGTTGGATGTACCGACGAATTCATCATGGAGCTATAACGAATGAATTTCGGATTGCAGGCTTTATCAATGGTATGCTACATCCAAATAACAAGTTTGAGCCAACTTTTTATAAGACAAAAAAGTTGATGAGAAAATTAGGGCTTGGGTACGAAAAGAAACACACACGCCCAAATAACTGCATTTTATATTATAAAGAAAATGCATAGTTGGAGCAATGTCCGGTATGTGAACATCCTCGTTACAAGGAGAAGAAATCGGCCCGACAAAAGAATATCCCCTTTAAGGTGCTTCGGTATTTTTACACCGACACCGAAGCTTCAAAGGTTATTCTTGTCGGAAAAGACTGCCCCCTATATCAGTTGGCATGCAAGAAGTCGTGATGATACAGTAATGACTCATCCATCCGACAGTGAAGCATGGAAATATTTGGATAGATGCTATCCTTCATTTGCTAGGGATACTAGAAACATTAGGTTGGGATTATGCACGGATGGTTTTAATCCGTTTGGTAATTCGGCAACTCCGTATTCAGTGTGGCCAGTGCTGTTAAGAGTTTATAATTTGCCGCCCTTAATGTGTATGAAAGATGAATTTATCTATTTTTCGATGATTATTTCGGGTCCTAGGGGTCCTCGAAAAGGAATTGACGTGTTTCTCCGACCCCTAATTGATGAACTAAAAATATTGTGGGTTGAGGGAGCTGTCACTTATGATTGTCACCGGAAGCAAAACTTCACTTTACGAGCTGCTATATTATGGACAATCAATGATTTCTCGGCTTACAACATGTTGTCTGGTTGGAGCACGCATGGGCGACTCTCTTGCTCGTATTGCATGGAACACTCAAAATCCTCCAGTCTTGAGAACGGTTGGAAAATTTCCTTCTTTTATTGTCATCGCTGGTTCCTACTGTCTAACCATTAGTATCGAATGAATCATGACAAATTTACCAATGGTAGAGTCGAAAGAGATGAGCCACCACTGATGTTGTCTGGTGAACAGATGTTAGCACGTGTTCAATTGCTTCCAAAGATTACTTTTGGTCGGAATGCCAGAGATTACGTGGTCAAATACATAATTGAGTGAAAAAAGTATCTTTTGGGAATTGCCGTATTGGAGTTCATTACTGATTCGGCATAATTTGGACGCCATGCACATTGAAAAAAATGTGTTTGATAATATTTTTAACATTGTGATGGATATTTCTGGCAAAAGTAAAGATAATGTGAAGGCTCGACATGATTTGAAAATACTTTGTAAGAGGCCTGAGTTAGAGTTGCAAGAGGTCAACAGATGACTTCATAAGCCAAAGGCGCTGTATGTGTTAAATAAACAACAGATGAAAGATGTGTATCAATGGATCAAAGAACTCAGATTACCCGATGGATATGCCCGATAGGTCAACCCGAGGTAAACGTCGATGTATGCAAAATATCGGGGATGAAGAGCCACGATTGTCATGTATTCATGTAGAGATTGCTTCTGGTCGCGTTTCGAGATTATCTACATGATAAGATTTGGGGTCCGTTGACAGAATTAAGTATGTTTTTAAAAAACATTTGTGCAAATGTACTTCGAGTCGAACATATGTCAGCACTTGAAAATAATATTGTTGAAATCATATGCAAGCTGGAGCAATTTTTTTCTCCTGTATTTTTTGACTCGATGGAGTATCTACCAATACACTTGGCATACGAGGCACGAGTTGGTGGTCCCGTTCAATACCGATGGATGTACTTATTTGAAAGATACATGAATCGTCTGAAGAAAAAAGTAAAGAACACCGTGGAAGTTGAAGGTTCCATAGCAGAAGCATATATAATTCAAGAAATTTCAACATTCTGCTCATTTTATTTTGAATCAACCATCAAGACAAGACCTAATCATCTTCCACGGAATGACGATAGGGGAGCTCGACCATCAGATTGTTGTTTAAATATCTTTTGTTACCCCGGTCGTGCTTTGGGTTCTCATCCGTCTCGATTATTAAACGACGAAGAGTACCATTTGGCCAACTTGTACGTTTTACTAAACTGTCCAGAGATTGAAAAATTCATTGAAATATTTGACATTGAGATGGTGATAAAATACTCAATTTATAGTGATGAAGAATTAGAAAGATTACAAAATCGTGAGTTCCCTAATTGGTTTCAAGCTTATAACACAGAACACAAAGGCGAAATAGATAACCAAATCTTTGAGTTTGCTAGCGGACCAACATGACTTATACAATGTTATAACAGTTATTTTGTTAATGGATATAAATTTCTCACTCTTGAATATTCATCTACAAAAAAGACTATGAATGCCGGGGTTTGCATTAAAGGGACAACGTATACTGAATGTGATGTTGACTTTTATGGAGTATTGGAAGAAGTCATAGAATTACAATTTTTCGGATGTAAATCAGTTGCCTTTTTTAAATGTCATTGGTTCTATACAGGCGATAGGGGCATTAGAGTTCATCCAAAGTATAAACAGCTGGTCGAGGTCAATTACAAATCAAAATTGGTTTCAAATGAGCCATTTATATTGGCATCTCAAGCTAAACAAGTATATTATATGCAGTATCCATCTCGTAAGAAAGATAGGGTAGATTGGCGTGTAGTTTGTAAGACTAAAGCCAAAGGAAAAATTGACCTGTTAGTTGGAGAGAATGAGCCAGCAGATGACTTCTATCAAGAACATGATCCTTTTGATTTGGAACGAGTTAGTCCAATACTCGAGGATGATAATACAGAGTCAGTTCAATTGGAAATAGAATACGTTGATGACGACGATAATGAAGTTGAGGAAGGACAGAATGATGATGAGGGAGAAGAAGAAGAATTTCAAGATTTCGATACAGAAAAATAAGAAGAAGAGTATTGCACGGATGATGATAATGATGATGACAAATAATTGTAAATGTGAAGTATACATTCGTGCACATATACCTAATATCACCGAGGAAGAATTTGAAAGATGGTATAACATAGAATTCCCGAATTGGACCAAAACTTGGTCGAATGAACATATTCAAGAAATGGATAATAAACTATTCGAGTCAGCATGTTGACCGTCATGATTGGTCTTATTCTATAATGGATACTTTGTAAATGGATATAAATGTCATAAAAGGAAGTACTCAACCACAAAGAAGACAATGAATGTCAGGTTTGTGTGAAGGGCTCCACCTGGGTTGATTGTGATTGCGATTCTGACGGTCTGCTAGAGAAAGTACTTGAGCTTCAATATTTTGGGTGCAAAAAAATTATGATGTCCAAATGTCACTGGTTTGACACATCACTACGAGGGACCCACCATCAAAAGTATAAGCTTGAACTAGACTAGTACTTATGGGCCCAACCGGATTAGGCCAACAACGCCCATACTCATGAACCAAACTCAAGTCGAGCCAAATGGCTCAGCCAGGGGGCTCCACCCGGCAATACAATTGTTAGTAGTGTGTCCTAGGCCAATAATATTGACATTGTTCCTTTCATTTTGAATATTTGGAACACTTGCTTTATCTTGTTATTCCCTGAATAGTTGATTCCGCCTTATGGTCATCAAGTAAGATACTTGATAGTAAAACCCCTAAGGCAGTTGGAATCATGTTCTAAACAGTTCCCAGTCGGTCATTATCATTAGAACGATAATGAATGAAGACTAGTATGCAGTTTCACTACTGATGATCATGTTTTACTGGTCATGAATATGTGTTATTATAGTCAAATCATATACACATGTTGGAGAACATGGTTATGAGTTATCGGATTGGATCCACATGATAATTAACTGACTAAATCTCTCTTGTTAATTTTGGAAATTAATTTAGAATTTGAAAAGGAGTTTACAAATTGGAATTAATTATTCTCAATTTTGCATAAGATTTAAAATTGAAATTATGTTAATTGCAATTTAGGTAATGTATCTTTAATATTCATCATAAAGGATACATTATAAACGTCATCTTGAATCTATGAAATTCATCATTTGTAATTGTTATTAAGGATATTTTTTTAGGCATTAAAATCGTTTTAAGATTCCAGATATGGCTCTGAATTGATCAACGATTGCGATGACTCGATCGATATGACTGATGCGTTTATAAATACCCACCTATAGTTTAGACAGGTAGATGATATATTCTTGGTGGCTGCCAACCTCATTGTGATAGGAAGCCGACCTCCTTTTGAAGGAGGCCGAGCTCCTATTGTGGCAGTTGACCTTCACCCAAGGGAGAGAGAGAGAGAGAGAGAGAGAGAGAGAGAGAGAGAGAGAGAGAGAGATGAAGGAGTTTCGTGCTCAACTAGATCGGAAGGAGTTCCGAGACAATCGAGCTAGCACTCGGAAGCCGCCAAGTTTGTTGCGTTCGTTCGTGTGCTAACCATAGGGGTGTTCGTCACTGGTAGCACCTAGGATCCGAAGCTAGATAGAGATCTTGGATTTGTGGAGCAGAAGACGGAGTTCGATCTTCAAAGGTATACTTGCTAAACCTAAACTAATTTAACAGAGATGCATGGATCCACTTGATTTGAGGATCATTTCGTTTTTCCGTTGTGCAAATTTTTATTGCTTGCCTGGTCCTTGCCAATCCTATAACAAGAAAATCCACGTCCTCATTAATTACGAAGGATTCATCATCACGATCCCGACATCTCTAGGATCAGTCTCAACCCATTCTGAGCAATGTCCATGCGAGATTGCCAAGCAGCATTATCGCCATTCCTTCCTTATCCTGTAATTTATACAGACATGACACACCTCGAGTAACCTAGAGTCTAATTTCTATTACCTCCACCTCGATCACATCCTAACATGGGCGTTAGAGTGTCTTTTGCAGCCCCCCCCACCACCGGCGTTGCACTTGACCAGGAGACGACCGGACTGGATCTCATTGCTCTAACTTTAGGCAGGAACATTTGGCGCCCATCGTAGGGCCGAGTAAAACTTACCTGCCCCACAATGTTGGAACCTGGAGTCAGGTGAATGCTACCGCATGTAGCTAACACCCTAGCGGTGAGACACCCTAGCTACTTGGAGATGCTAAAACAGTGAGGAGCGACACTCCGACACCAACCAATCCCCCACTAGAAGCATCCTAGCGTCGAATAAACAACCTTGAGGCAGAGAACCAACGATTAGCAGCCAAGGTCGAGATGCTGACATGGTCCTAGTAATAACACTCGGCTGATTACGAACGCCGCCGCTCAAAGCATGAAGAAAGCAATCACTCGAGAGGAGGAGACTAGTTTTTGTCCTCGAATACGAGGTTTCCAACACGCTTCATCCGAGAAGGGAGAAAGATCCCAAGGTCACAGAGGTTACTACTCCTCTTTTTGTCGATTCGGGACACTTCGCTGAACACATCACGGCGGCATGCCTTCCACCCAAATTCAGGCTGCCGACCACGCCGAAGCCCTATGATGGGATGGGCGACCCAACTACACACTTGACGATGTTCAGGTCCATGATGCTACTCAATGGAGTGACCAACCCCGTCATCTGCAAAGCCTTCCCGATCTTCCTTAAAAAGGCCGCATTATTGTGGTTCTCCTCTCTTCCACTAAGGTCCATCCACTACTTCGTAGAACTGTCCCACGTCTTCACAAGCCGATTCTCCTCATCTCGGATCAACTCAAAAGCCCAGGACGTCCTCCATTACATCAAGCAAGGGTAACATGAGCACATAAGGGATTATATACAAAAACTCCAGGGCGCGGCCGCTGAAAACACAGATTCAAACCCGGATACTTCGCTAGCCCAATTGCTTTGGCAAAGCCGAGAGAATGGCCGGGTTCCAAGAAAATGCAACGAGCTATATAGAGATGAAGGAGCTTCGTGAGGCAAGAAAGGGCGATGACCGAAATCTGTGAGCGAGCAGGATGTTGAAGGCACCATCGAGGATAAGAAATCTAAGAAAATTGGCAAAAAGGGAGAGGATCGAAATCTATAAGCGAGAAAACAATAGGAGGGCTAGGTCGCCACCCCGCCCAAATGCTCGATATGATAAGTACACTTCGTTCAACACAAGGAAGGAATCCATCCTCCATGAGATCCATGACTTGAAACTCCTCAAGCATCTTGCTAATCCCAAGAAGTAGAAACTGCCACACAATGTCGACATGAGCAAGAAATGTGCTTGCCACGACACTTACAGGCATATCATAAAAGTCTCTATAGTACTCGGAGACCAACTCGAGGACTTCGTCTACGCAGGACGCCTCGAACGATACGTCCACCGTGAGAGAGAACATGGTCGGAGCAGGAGCTGAGACCACCTACGCCGAAGTCGAAGCCGGACACCTTCGAACCATCACTGAGGCCAAAGGAACAACAACCAAGCAAACTGCTCAGGAAGCAATGTCCGAGGAATCATCAACTACATAGCCGATGGGTTCGCGAGAGGAGGTGAATCAAGCTATGCTTGAAAGAGATCCCTCCAAGTGATCATGGCGGTCGACAACATCGCTCTCCTGCCTGTGCTTGTCTTCGCTCGCCTGCAGGGAATTGACAAAAAACCTACACAATCCAGTCGTAATTCCTATGATCGCAAGAAACTTTTTCATTAAGAAAGTTCTGGAGAATCAAGGTAGTTTAGCCGATATCCTCCCCTACTATACCTTCAGAAAAATGCAGCTAACCGAAGCTTCACTCTCCCCTTGTAAAGGACAGTTGGAGGGTTTCTCAAGAGAGAGAGTCGATGCCCGAGGCTCCATATGGCTAAGGACAATATTCAACTCTCATCCAAAGGCAAAGACTATCAACGTGCACTACCTAGTCATCGATATCCCTAGTTCGTACCGTATGATCCTGGGGCGACCTTCCTTAAACAACATGGGACCGGTTGTATCGACTCCCCACTTGGCTTTGGAATTCTCTATTTCAGAAATGGAAGTAGGCATGCTCTACGCCGACCAAAAAGAAGCTCGTCGATGTTATAATGAATGCCTTAAAGAAAGGGTAACTGGACCAAATAAGGAGCCGGGCACTCTGCCTCATTAGGCACTCCTAACGCCCCTGGGCGAATAGTCGAGGGGAACCCCTGAACGATGCCCAAGTAGAGGCGTGCAGAAATGGCTATGACCTATCGCAACTTGAAGACCGAGCACTCCTCAAAGTACATACACCAACCCTAGCCCTACTGAGCTTGGTGCGAACCATGGACAATCGCTAGTTTCTTATCTCTCTCTCCCCTTTTGTTCTACCTTGATAGGCAAAGTGAAGCTCAAACTGAGCACTATCTGTATGAACAATTTCCTTTTTGGCATTAATAAAGATCGTGTTATTCACATTTGTATGTGCATGCCCAGGAATTCCATAACCATCTCGCCGTTCGAGTGACTGTCCTATAACTCGAGATAGAGAACGCATGGTCCTGCCTTACGCTCCTCGATGAGCTCAGCTTGACCCCCCCCCCCCCCAAGCATGGTCCTCAGCCTCAGCACTGCTACTTTCGTCCTCATAGCCCTTACTCGGTCTCAGCACTACTACTTTCAGCCTCAGAGCCATTATTTTCGACCCCAACGCCGTTATTTTCGGCCTTAAAGCCCTTACCGATGTTGGCACAAGGGTTCCACCTAGGCCTCATTCTCTATTTTGATGGTAATATGTCCCAAGTCAAAATCCTAAGACGAAACTCGAAAACGAACATCGAGTGAAGATCAGAAAATTGGGTTCATGAAATCAGAGTATCGGTCGCTGGCTGGTCAATAGGCTGATCTACCAATTATCGACCGACGACCGACTGCTAGAGGCTCAAAATCGACAGTAGCCTCTTGGTCGATGACCGGTCGCTCGAGCGGTCGACCGTTGCAACGGCAATTTGGTTGGGGGTTCATTCATGGCTTATAAATATGAGTCATTACACTTCACCTACCCTCGACTACTATTCCATTGAGTCAATCATTCAAGCATTCAAGCCTTCAAGTTGTGATTTCAAAGCCATAGCTCTCACATTCTTCATTCCTTTCGATCAAGGCGTTCTTCATGATTCAACTCCCGCAATGAATTCTATCATCCATCCTGAGGAGTTGAAGTGTTTGAAGGCAAAGAAAGGAGCTTTCAAGTTTGATTTACATTCATGCTCTTTTAAACTTGTTTTCTCTAGTTGTTTAATTGGGATTCTCAAGTTAGCTTGCACTACTAGAAAAATGGGCATCAGCAACGGCCGATGCCGTTGCTGAAGAGCATCAGCAACGGCCGCGCCGTTGCAATAGAGCCGTGACAGAAAGTCACGTTGCTGATAACTTAGCAACGGATCAGCAACGGCCGCTCGGGCCGTCGCTCAAAACATTATCAGCAACGACCGCTCGGGCCGTCGCTAAAACTATTATCAACAACGGTTTTGCCACAGACCCGGAGCCGTTGCTGATAACATTAATAGCAACGGCCGCTGAGTCCGTAGCAACGCCGTTAGTAAAAGCCCGTCGCTAAGCCGTTGCTGTAGGTCATCAGCAACGGCTTTCGATACACTTTTAGCAACGGCTTTCCCACGGACGGCCGTGGGAAAGCCGTTGCTGATGATGTGTACCTGGAAACAGAAAAATTGAAAATTGAAAATTTCCATTGATACATTGATACATTATCTGATACATAACTCACACACCCATACCCTCATACACACATTCATTCACACATCACAAACACACCAAGATATACATCAAAACAATTATATTTATATTGATAATTATTCACGATAGTATAAAAACAATTCAAATGCAAAATTGAAGTATCAATATCCAAACAAAATAAGTTAAACAAGTTCAATATCCAAACAAAAAATCTCACGATCACGATGGAGGATGGTCTGGATCATATGGCGGGGTCTGGAGTGCTTGAGTGTACACCGGCGTGGACTGACTCGAGGACGATGGATTAGATGATGCCTGCTTCGGGATGACCTGACATGTTGCGTAGCATAGATTGTATATCCGCCATCATCTGACTCTGGCGCTCCATCATCTCAGTCTGACGCGCGACCGTGTCCTCTAGAGTCCTTATTCTGCTACTATGATCATAACTGGATCTAGAGGTGGACGGCCGCTCACCAGCGACCCGAGGGGTCGATGCCCCAAGTGGCCCTAGTACGGCTCGCGCATGACCACTATCTGCGAAGCCATATACGCGGCCATGGTCCCAGCCACCTGCGGCCTCGACCCACGATGCTACGTCAAAGTCCTCGGGGGTACCCCCGCGCTGCACCACCGTCTGGCTGTAGGTCTCATACTCGAGTTTGATTTTTTGTTTAATATTTATCATAAAACTTAAATTATAAATATATAATGAATAATTTAAACAAATATATAATTACCATAATGTATGCAGCGCGGTTGTGGATGTACTCCCCCGTCCCATGTGCTCGACGGTGAGTCCGCTCAAACACCGCCATCGGGGAGGGTCGCTGGACAGTCCCGTCATCCGACACCGTCGTCTACATTTACAAAACAAATACATTAATTAGTACACATAATAATAAATAAAATATATAATTAAAAGATATACTTACCATATGGTTTACATGCACTGCAAATGCAACAGAGCCGCCGGTGTGACGCGCTGCTCCCCCCGACATGCGATTTCTAGCCGCATTCCGAGAAACCTCCTGCCATCGATCCGTCGACCATATCCCCACGAGCTGGTCCCATATATCCGAAGTAATCCAACCGGGGCCGTATCCCCGAGTCTCCGCGATGTTAGTGGTCCCAGCTCGGGCCATCGCTTGGGACCTAGCCTGCCCCAGCTGCCCGTTGTACCTTGCCCGGGAAATAGCCTCCCAGGCAGCGTAAATGAAGGGCCTCTGGTCCTCGGCCCATGTATAGCGAGCCTGCAAAATAATAATATCAGTACCAATATTAATATATCATCATGCATGTAAAAAATAATAATAATACGTGCCTCAAACTCGCGCCATAACATGTCGACGTGCTCGCTAGGCACGTGAGACCACGTAGGCCATGCACCGTGCATGTATCGTCGAATAGTAGAAGAAATGCTCCTCGGCACTTCTTCTTGCTCGAACCTGCACAACAAAAATAAATTTTAATATTATATTATGATATAATGAATTTGTAATGATTCATAATTCATGATATATTACGTACCGCTCCCCAATCACGCTAATCAATCTACGTGACTCTGTGGCTGGTGGAGGCTGCCACCTGTTCGGCCCGCGTGGCCGCCTACGTCTGGATGTACTAGCCTCGGCAGTATCATCCTCATGAGGATCAGCAACAGGAGGATCAGCAGCATGAGTAAGTGCTGGAGTCTCACCGATCGGAGACTCCGAAACTCTCCTGCGTCGATAACCACGACTAGACATATCTGTCGAACAGACAAATAATCAGATTATTGTATAAATAGTAGAGATATATTTAATAAAATATATACTTTACAATTATTCTTCATCATCTGAATAATAGTCTTCGAATTCTTCTTCTTCTTCCTCTTCTTCCTCTTCTTCATCTTCTTCATCTCCAGCTTCCTCAATTTCATGATCGTCATCATCAGCATATTCAACTTCTAATTGAATTGACGTTGTGTCTGCATCCTCGAGTATTGGAATAATACGATCCACAGCAGGAAGATCATCTTCTTGATAGAAACCAGGAGGATCATTTTCTCCTACTATCGGATCAATTTTTCCTCTACCTTTTGTCTTACAGACTACACGCCAATCTGCTCTATCTTTATTTCGAGCCGGATACTTCGCGTAATATACTTGTTCGGCTTGTGATGCCAATATAAAAGGCTCATTTGCTGCCAATTTTGATTTGTAATTAACCTCAACAAGTTTGTATTTTGGATGAACTTTCATGCTCCTTTCTGTTGTATCGAACCAATGACATCTAAATAGGATCACTGATTTCAAGCCGAAGTAGTGCAACTCTATCACTTCTTCCACCAGTCCATAGAAATCCATATCACATTCAACATAGGTAGTCCCTTTCACGCAGACCGTTCTGTGTGTTCCATACAATACGGGCAAGAGAGTGATAGAAATCCATATCACATTCAATCCATAGAAATCCATATCACATTCGTCCGTTCTGAAGACTGATTGATTTAGAGTGTTCCATACAATACGGGCAAGAGAGTCGGCCGTGAGTGCTCCAACCCGACAACATGCCGTACGCGGGGAAATCATTGATTGTCCACAAGACCGCGGCCTTTAAATTGAAGTTTTGCTTCCGATGACAATCATAAGTGACAGCTCCCTCAGTCCACAATGTTTTCAATTCATCTATCAAGGGTCTGAGAAATATGTTAATTTCTTTTCGCGGACCCTTAGGACCTGGAATAATCATCGAAAGATAAATAAATTCATCTTTCATGCACATTGACGGTGGCAAATTATAAACTGTCAGCAGCACTGGCCAAACTGAATAAGGAGTTGCAGAATGTCCAAATGGATTAAAACCATCTGTGCACAATCCCAATCTGATATTTCTAGTATCCCTAGCAAATGAAGGATAACATGTATCCAAATGTTTCCATGCTTCACTGTCAGATGGATGAGTCATTACTGTATCATCACGACTTCTTGCATGCCAACTCATGTAGGGGGCTGTTTTTTCCGACATGAATAATCTTTGAAGCCTCGGTGTTAGTGGAAAATACCGAAGCACCTTAAACGGGATATTTTTTTGTCGGACCGATTTCTTCTCCTTGTAACGAGGGTGTTGACATACAGGGCATTTATCCAACTGCACATTTTCTTTATAATATAAAATGCAGTTATTTTGGCACGCGTGTATTTTTTCGTACCCAAGCCCCAATTTTCTCATTAGCTTTTTAGTCTTATAAAAAGTAGGCTCAAACTTGTTATCAGTAGGCAGCATTCCATTAATCAATCCAGCAATCCGATCATACGCAACTCCGTTGATATTACAATCGGCCTTGATGTTTAAGAGCTGTGTCATTGCTGAAAACCTAGTGTATTTAGGACAATTCTCATACAAAGGTTCATCGGCAGCTTTCAACATCTCGTAAAATTCTGCAGCTTCTTTATTCGGTAATTCAATCTCTACCGCAGCCCCTACTTCTGTGATATCAACCGCTGTAGTATCTGGTGGGACTGATGTCTGAAGAACTGGCCGATCAACATTATCATTCAGGCGGAATTGACCCCCAAGACTATCAAGTATCATAGTTCTATAGGGATTACATTGACCGGATGAAGAAGCACCAGCAGAGGAAGATTCACCATATGTCTGAACGACAGGATTGCTCGACGTCCCGACTTCGCGTGACTCCCCGTGACAAGTCCATAGAAAATATCTTGGTGCAAATCCTTTGCTATATAGATGCAGAGTGACAGTCTCCCGATCCAAAAATCATCCATTTGAACAAATGCGGCACGAACATCGGATTTGATCACCCATGCTAACGAAATTCCGATTCGAATAGGTGAAATTTAGGAAGTACGTTACGCCTAATCGAAACTCATTCGTTAAAGCTCCACGATCAAGACGTCGGTACATCCAACTTCGATCAGCCGACATGATTCTGTCAATCAATGACAATTTCTTTGGTTAATGTCTTTAGGTGAGATTGTCCTATTCCATTCGGGATTTATGTTATTCGTACTGCACTTACGTTTTTATTTTAACTGTTAACTAATTATTCTAAATTTCGACAGCATCTCTCTACAGTTCTCCGAATACGCATATCATCTGGGCGCGTATCGGAGAACAAGAGAGATGTTGCCGAATTTTAGAATAATTAGTTAACAGTTAAAATAAAAACGTAAGTGCAGTACAAATAACTATATTCCCAAATTGTCCAATCAGGGACAATTCAAGAATTGTACGTCGTATAAAAGATCATCTACTTCTTTTACACGAACATACAATTCCCGAACGGATCTAAGGTTTTGCTAAATCATATCCGATTCGTCGATGTGTACGTGAAACATATCAACTCGTCGGATGAATGATTATTTTCTAAATGTTTCGAGACAGTTCGAGTCCATATTGGACGATTTCGGCGCGCGTCCGAAGTGGACGATTCCGGCACGAGTCCGAAGTGGACGATTCCGGCGCGAGTCCGAATTGGACGATTCCGGCGCGCGTCCGAAGTGGACGATTCCGGCGCGAGTCCGAATTGGATGATTCCGGCGCGCGTCCGAAATTAATCTAAACCCTAATAATTAATCTAACAAATTAAACAATTAATCTAAACAATTAATTAACAATTATAAAACAATTAATTAACAATTATAAAACAATATAAAAAATATATATAATTATAAATTCCGGCGCCGGAGTCCACCCTCCGGCGCCGGCGTACAGTGGCCGGACACACTGTCCGGCCACTGTACAAGGTCCGGCGGCGGCCATCGGCCGACCGCTGCCGGCCGAAACCCTAGAAATAGGGTTTCGGTCGGATTGATTCCCGCCGGCCGCAACGGGAAGAGACGGCTGGCCGGCGAGGCATACCTGAACAAGTCGGCAGCAGCGGGAGGAGGAAGAGGCATCGTCGGCGTCGGCAGCAGCGGCGGCGGCAGCAGCGGGAGGAAGAAGGGTCGGACGCGACTGGTGCCCTATATAAACTTATCAGCAACGGCTCACTCGCCCGTTAGAAAACCGTTGCTGATAAGTTATCATCAGCGACGGCTTACTTATCCATTAGCAAGACGTTGCTGATAATTAAAATATCAGCAACGGCTCGCCTTTCCGTCAGAAAGCCGTTGCTGATAATTAAAATAATCCGCAACGTCTCGGGTGTCCGTTAGAACGCTGTTGCAGATACAAATATCTGCAATGGCTCGGGCGGCCGTAAGAATGCCGTTGCAAATAGCAACGGCTTGAGCGGCCGTTGCTGATAGCCGTTGCTGAAGACCAAGTTTCTAGTAGTGTTTTAGAGTGTGCTGGTTAAACACCTTAGGTAGCATTGTAGATTTATGTTTTGCTAGAAGAATAGGTGTTTCTCAAAGGGTTCAGATTTGAGTCCTCATTGTATTCTTAGGAAAAAACTATATCTATAAAGCATTTGGGTTAGAAAGGTGAGGAGCCAAGGTAGTGGAGTAGGCGGGTTGGCCGAACCACTAGACATATCGTGTTTGTATTGCTTGTTTACTTGTCTTTAATTTCCCTTACATACTTGTCAAGCATTCATATCAAGAGAACTCTGAATTGGTTCTTAAAGGGGGTAAAATTGAAAAGAGCTAATTGAACTTAGTATTAGCTAACACACTATTCAATCCCCCATTCTAGTGTGGATATTTGAACAACAACTCTCCCTTCAAGTGGTCTTGCCTTACGCTCCTCGACGAGCTCGGCTTGACCTCCTGAGTGTGGTCCTCGACCTCAGTACCGCTACTTCTGACCTCGGAGCCCTTACCAACCCCTCGCCCCGCCCGAGCGCGGTCTCGACCTCAGAGCCCTTACTCCGCCTCAACGCTGCTACTTTTGGCCTTAGAGCCCTTACTCGGCCTCATCATCTATACTTCTGATCTCAGAGCCCTTACTCGGCTTCGGTGTCGCTACCTCCGGCCTCACAACCCTTACCGACCCCTCGTTCGGTCCTGCCTTAAGCTCATCGGCGAGCTTAGCTTGATCCCCCAAGCGCGGTCCTTGGCCTCAGTGCTGCTACTTTCAGCCTCAGAGCCCTTACCTGGCCTCGACGCCACTAGTTCCAACCTCAAGGCCCTTAGGCAGCCTCAGCATCATTACTTTCGGCCTTCGAGCCCTTACCGACCCCTCGTGCGGTCCTACCTTACGCTCCTCGACGAGCTCCACTTGAACCCCCCTGTCCTCGGCCACTAAATGCTGCTTTTGGCCTCATAGCCTTTCCTCAGCCTCAACGCTGCCACTTTCAACCTTAGAGCCCTTACTTAGCCTCTCAGGTAATCTCAAATTCAATCCTATTTATAATATAGGACTTAAATCTCAGGTACATTCCACGCTGATATATCGAGCTTCCACGCTTCCAACATGCACTTTGCCGCATACCCACTATTAGGGAATTCAATTATAGCCATTAACTTCAATGTGCCGGGATACTCTCTGAAAGGTGTTAAGGCACACTAGAAGGGGGGGGGGGTGAATACTGTGAGTCTGAGGTGATTGACTTCAATTCTAGTTTGATCACAACTAATTCCAATTCCACTCTAGGTTTCTAAGTTATGATGAATATTTGATATGATTATGCTTGATAATGAGAATGAGAACAACAGATGAACTAAGTAATTCAAAATTTCAATGATGCAAAGCTAACAAGATATTAAGAGTGGTTCGAGAATCTTCCCTACTCCACTACCTTGGTTCACCATCAAGGATTTCACAACTACTTGTATGAACTTTTCTTTTCCTACAAATGAGGATTATCCAAGGACTTTTCTCTCCACAATGAGAGTGCCTCTACCTTAAACCTAAGGAACTCTAAAAGTTACACACAAGTCAAACCCAAGGTGTGTCACCCACACCTTATTACAAACCAATTTTAAGTTGAAATGAAAACAACAAAACAACAAGTAGAAAATGCAAGGAGAAAAGCTTAAGTAAATCACAAATAGTAGTTGAAGCTTCTCCTTGATGTCTCCTAGAACTCCAAGCCTTAGGATGATGTCCACATCACGTTTGAGGGCTTGAGAGTGAAGGAAGAGAATGAGAGATGAAAACTAGAATTTGCACTTTAGAATCACTCCTTAAGGCTCAAGAGAATGTTAGGTGGCTCAATGGAATAGTTGGGAACCTTAGGAAAGGAGTTTTGAGTGTATTTATAGAGTTGGTATTGGGGTATGGAAGCAAAAAAGCCCTTTCAAATCTTATCTAATTTGAAAAAGAGCCGTTTGGGGGCATTCTGAGAATTCTGGATAGTTTTTTAAAAACTAACTGGGGCATTCTTGGAATTCTGGATAGTTTGGAGATTTCTAGCCTTTCAAGCCTTATTTTTTTAGGTTAATGGTTTCCAAAAATTCCCTAAAAACATGTCTGTAATTTGTTTTTACCTAAGGAACAATTATTGGGACTTTTGATAGCAAGAAAATATCTATATTATGTAGCCCCCCAAGGAGCCCCCTATACTTAGATTTCTGATTTTTCTAGTTTTTAAGTTTTCAGAGTTTGGGTTTCGGTTTTTTTTTATTGTGAACTCAATGAGGACATCAAACTAAGGCTTAGGAACATTTACAATAAAAGAAATTAAGTTCTAAACTAATTTTGACATGTTCGACTCTAAAGCCTCTGATTCTTGATTTTTCATGATTTTTCCAACGAACAATGCGTATCATATGTCCAACCCGAGACCAAACCTTGAAGAAACTATTAGAACCATATTTGGTATAATCAAAACTAAGAGTGTTTCCAGGGTTGAACCCTTGGGCCAACACTCTCCCAGCCGAATAAGGAAGCTCAATGGTAAACCATCAAGGTGCACAACTCTCAAACAACAAACAATAACAATCAAAGATGCATGTAGGAAAATAAGAGCCCAAAGGCACAAATGTAAGCCCATGAAAGGGCAATCGTCAAATACTTCGTCAAAGATGCATCTTAGAGACTTCATTTTAAGTTGATACTTGATAAACATGTTTGAGTGCACTCATGATTTGCTTCAATGTGATTAAAATTAAAGAATCATGAGAAAATGGATAAATTGATAACAACATCACTTTAGGAGACCTAAAGTTGAGTAGAGTTGACCTAAGTCAACAAATTGACTTAGAAACTTCATCTTATCTCCAAACTTCACAAACATGTTTAGATTTACACATGTTAGGTGTCCATATGTTTAAATTTGAAAAACCATGAGTAAAGGTTAAAATTTGATACTTAGCAATCTCATGATACCATGCTTGTTTTTTTAATAAAATCATGCTAATGTGAAATTTTGACCAAATGACATCATTTTCATTTCAAACTTGATAAACATGCTTTAAATGATTATATCTAGGTATCTGAAAAGTTTTAATGATAACTGAGAACTTTTGAAAAATAACTAATATTTACGAAAATACCACTTGATTTCAGTTATTTTTTGAAAAAAAATGCAAAAAATTGATTTTTTGATGATTCTTGAAACTACATGTTCTCTAGAAAATCTAGTTTCTTCAGTAAAAATTTTAAAAATTTTCAGTAAGAATATAATTTGATATGGGTTTTTGAAATTGGATTTCAAAACTTTAAAGTATCGTTCTTTCCAAATGTTCATTTTTCCGATACTTTGATTTTTGGTCCAATCTTCGAATGAGACTTCAAGTAAGATATTTTGAATTCACTTTTGGTATCGTTCAAATATTTTAGAGATAAAAATCATTTCTAAAATGATTTTTGACTCCTTGACTGATACTTGGAAATATCATTACTTGAGTTTGATACATGATTTCTAGTTTTAGATTATGTTTAGTATTCTTTGATATCATGTATTGATTAGTCTCATTTGTATGTATATTTTTATCCATTGAGTTGAGATCTTCATGCTTCTTGAAAACTAATTTTAGAATTTTGAATGATGTCAAAAGAGGGAGAAAAATATAGGTAAAGGGGAAAAAATATAGGAAAATCATGCATATAGATAGGGGGAGTTCTATTATATAGATATGCATGTTGATAGGGGGAGAAATCCATTAGTTGATATCCTATGTGCTTTAATATATATATTTTCTTAAGGATGTTTGTCATCATCAAAAAAGGAGAGATTGTTGGCTTAAGGTTTTCAACCTTGGTCTTAATCTTGATTTTGATGATAACAAACATGAAACTAATGTTTCATTGAGAAATTCTTTCAGGTTCCATATCGGTTAGCACTCGACGTCCTCGATAGGAAATATCGGAAAACCAGAAGGACGTTGGTCAACGCGCTCGGATTCGTCGGGAAGATAGAGTCTAGGTTTAGGGAGTCTGGTTTATATTGTAAATCCTCATGATGATGCATAAGATCCCATAAACCAACCCTGAATCCCAAAACATGAAAACCCGAAAATCGCCCTGAAATTCACTAAGCCTAGGGAGCTCCTTGGAGGGCTATATGATCTAGATATTTTTCTAACACAAAAAATGGCGGTAATTGTTCCTTGGGTAGAAAATAGATAACGAGGTATTTTTAAGGATTTTTTGGAAGCCTTTAGCCTACCCATATTTGACCCAAGAAATTAGGAAATTTTTGTTTTCCGAAAATTTGTACTAGACCCCAAAAACTAGATTTTGATTCTTAAGATGCTTGATTTTTTAGATATTTTTATTGAATCCAAATGGGGGGTAATCCTTATATAACATTTATATTTTAAAGTTATTGACTTAAAGTTAATAAATGTTATATAAGTAGAGTTAGCGAAGACGAAACCAGAAAATGAACAAACCAAGCAAAGAAATCTGCCTTGCCCAGGTTCAGTTGACCGACTGAAGAAGAAGGCATTTCGGTCAACCGAAGTTGATCAAAAATTAGCGATAGTCAATTCGGTCGATCGGACTGCGCCCAGAAGCGGTAGAATGCCGTGGTCGCTTGAGCGGTCGATCCGTCAATCGACTGACGATCGACCGGCCTGCGACCAAACGATGGAAATGACTAGTTTTCCGCCCGTTGACGAACCGTTTCTTGTGGGAGGTTATAAATACACATTCCAATCTTATTTCTAGTCTTCTAATGATGCTTCTAAGCCTAAAAGAGCCACTCCTTGCATCTCTACAAGATTCTTGAGCCATCTTTGCAAAGAACCCTAGCTTTGAGCGTAAGAACCTTAAGATTGACTTTGAGCTTGCCTTGATTCATCTTCAAGTCATCAAGAGGAGCTAGGACATCTTGTTTGAGAGCTAAGTTTACATTGTTTATTATTTGCTCTCATTATTGTTGTATTTTGGTGTTTATTTAATTATATTTGAATTTGTGTAAACCTAGAGTGCTAGGTTGATTGAGTTGGTGATTGCCTTGGTGTTGAGGCTTAAACCCACCATTGTAAACTTAGTTTACTAGGATTAGTTGACTTGTCCCTTAGGTTGAGGTGGGAGAGTGCTCTCGGTAGGAAGATGGGATACTTCCGGGTGTGGAAGTGCCTTCGGTTTGAGAGCGGAGACTTTTCGGTGTAAAGTCCTCTTTGTAAGGGAAACGATATAATCTAGTAAAGCTAAGTTTAGAAATCCTAAGTGGGGTGCTTAGGTAGTTGAGTAGGCATTGGGGCCGAACCACTATAAATCACCGTGTTTGCATTGCTTCTTTTTGCGTCTGCTTAATTGGCATATTCACTTTGCTTCCGTTTGTTATTGGATTTGTTAAATTGCCTAAGTAACCAAGTAAACAATTAAAACCGGAATTAGGCGAATCGATTAGTAAACACACTATTCACCCCCCTCTAGTGTGGCTATTTCACCCAACAGGGAGATGTACCTCAAGCTCCTCAAAAAGAGTCCGATACATGAAAATAAATTCTAGTTCCCCCGGTGATATACACTATCCGACGGCAGACACGAAAGACAATCTTAATACTCCTCGACGCCCTCAAGGGTAATCAACACGCTCTCCCGGAAAGACAATATGTTATTGAGGTCGGTCATCACTAAACCCTGCAGCTTTATCTGCTTGTTTTGTTGACCCATGGATAAGTGTGCCGGTTCTTTCTTGCCGACCCAAACTCTGACTTAACAACACTGTCTTCCCCCGCCATCGGCCCCGCAAACACTACAAGAATTGTGACTTTTCGTTACGACTTTTAATGGGGGTCACGCACTGGCCCCCAGCAAAACAACTTTTTCCCGAGGGCCAGCCATTAGCCTACAACCAAATGAATCGGTAAAACCTCTTCTTGGAATCGGAAAACTCGGCCCCCTGGAAATAGTTTTCCTGGGGGCTATTTCTGGCCCCCAGGAAAGCCCCTAGTTTTACTGGGTGCTAGTTCTAGCCCCCAAGAAAGCCCTAGTTTTCTTGGGGGTCGGGGCCCCAGAAATGCGAAATTAAAATTATAATTAATATATCTCTCTTATTTGTAATTTCTCTTATATAATCTTCCCGCTAGCCACCACGACGCCTCTACATCTAATACATAATCTTTCTTCTTTGCATCTCCACAACGCTGTCTCTACATCTTATCCCTAATCTTCTTCTCTGGATCTCCACCATCTCCATCGCCATGTCTGCCATCTCCATTGCGTCGTCTCCATCGCGGTGTTGTCTGCCATCTACAAACTTAGGTAATTGAATAATTAAATCTGATTTCTTAGGGTTTTTTCTTGTTTTGATTTCTAAGGTTTTTATTTGAGGATTTTTGAGGGTTTTTAGCCGCTTAAATTGATTGATTAAGGGTTTCATTTGAGGATTTATGAGGATTTATGAGAATATCAATTAACTCAGTTACATGGTTACTTATACACGACCATCAATGGATTTGGGATTTTTTTTGAAGTTTCAGAAGCATCTTAAATAGTATTTTGTCAGTTATCTTTCCGGTCTTTGCTCACTGTAGCTGCTTGTTCTCATTGTTTTTTGTTGTTTTATTTCATTTTTTCACACTTGAAAAGCCATGCTCGTTGTAGCTTGAAAGTCTCATTTTCATCACCAAATCTCATCCGTTAAAGCAAAAAATCCTTTACCTTCTTCTTAGATTATAATGGTACTAATTTCTCAAATTATGTACTTTGTTTACATAGAAGCATCATCAAAATATTATGTGAAAAATATCAATGTGTAGTGATTGTAATGTATTCAATTTGCTACTCTATCGACAAAAGAAAATAAAGAAAGGGTGTGACCTTTGTAGGCTAGATGTACGCAACCTTCTCTGCTTTTTGCAAAGGGGTCATTTGCTACTCTACCAAACAACCTAATTGAGGTTGCTACTCTACTAATTTGAGGCTGCTCACATTAAAAATTTAAATGGAGTAAATGTTTTAGAAGATGGTTTAAAATGTTACACTTGCTAGAGTAACTCCTATGGAGTAAAAAATCACCTCTTATTAGGTTAAAATTTATCTCTATCTGGAGAATAATTTTTAACCCCAATGGCATGTTTAGTTGGATGAAATAGATTGATGAATAGATTCCTCTTTTTATCATTTTACCCATCAAAATCCAGTTTAATTACATAGGATATTCTATAATCCAGTTTAAGCATGCAAAAGTTTTATACTAATCAAATTATGCAATTTTTAAAGATAAATTGCCTAAAATATTTATATTGATAGCTTTTGTGCATTATTGTACTTTGAAATATATATTAATCATTTTTCCTATTTTAACTTTTAACCTATAGATAATGTAAGTAATATATAATCAATGTGGTGGAGATCGAAGAGCAGAAACACTGGGGTAGTTGATAGTCTATTTACTGTAGCCATCCTCTTTTTGACAAGAGGACATCAACTTGTGGCTCAACTCAGGTATAAAGAATTTCTCTACTCTATTATCTTCAATAACTTATTAAATTCCAAATCTCTACAATAATGTCCTCTATAGAAAAAATTAAGAGTGCTATATAGCATTTGAATTAAGAGTCCTCTATAGCCACTTGTCAGTTTGCAGTATTGATTTGTTTATATATTTTTTAATAGCAGTTAGCTCTAATTTCAAGGGCCACCTTGATTTTTTGTTTGGTTTTCTGTGATTGGATTATTTACTCTTAAAGGAATATAAAGTTGGATTTAACTTATTTGTACATGGACCTGATTTGTTCTGTGATTGCAGTTAGCTCTAATTGCAGTATTGATTTGTTCTACGATTGGATTATTTACTCTTAAAAGGAATATAAAGTTGAGTTTAACTTATTTGTACATGGACCTTGTAATGATACATTATCTAGTTGATCTTTGAGTGTAACGTGGCTTTTAATTTAAGTCCAACTAGATTATTTAACCTTGTATGTTGGCCTTGGATAATTTAGTGCTAGTTACATTAAGTTGAGCCATATGAATTACTTCATATCTTCGATTACTGCAACAATGAAGAACAATTCAATAGTGGCCTTACATTTTGCTGGAAATTAGTATATCCTGAACCTATTATTTAAGTAGATCTTGCCATTACATTTGAAGTAAGTAGAACTTGTATTTATCAGTGCTAACAAGTGATGGAAATTTTAACCTGTCAATTAATGGTTGTAAAATCATCGTTGACATTTGAGCTATGCTTGTCTTTTACTTTTGAACTGTCATTTTCTGGGTTGTAGAAGATTTTTTTCTCTTCTACTGTAAAAGTACCTGCAAATATATTAATATGATAAAAGACTATCTGTTTCTGATTATGTTTCTTGTCTGGTGATTCCATATTTTTTGTCCTTTGTAAGACTATTATTTTGGTTTTCTTTGATGTATTTGATAGAGTATAACATTTTTGCTATGTTAGAAAGAATAGAATTTTTGATTTACTACTACTCTACTAGCTGTTCAACATTTTTAGTAAAATAATTAAATGACCTATGGGTTGATATCATTTGCTATAGTAGATATGAAGGACAAGCTTCAAACAAGGATATTGTTTCTTGCCACGAGTGGATTTATATTTGCTGAGGGACTGTTTGGATTTAATTTCTCCATAAATCCAACATGAATTATGAGTGGTGGTGCTATACTAGCTTTAAGTGTATTTAGCCTAAAGGTTTGGAGGACTGGAATGTCCAATTTACCATTTATATTGGGTCAAGCAGGTAATTAAGAACCACATTTTGTTATGAAAGAATGAACATCTGTACATTTTAGCTTAGTCTTTTCATGTATCCTTATTTTAAATTTTGTTTATACCAGAGTGGAGACAATAAATTCTTTATATGTTTAGTATGTTGTTTAGTATAAACTAGTGGAGAGAGCAAAAGTTGAAACTTCCCTATTAGAAAGACAATTGAAACTAGTGTTTCATAAATAGTTCCTTACAACTTGTTTTGATTCCATTTACTAACATTCAGGGAATTCAAACTTCATTAGAGGTATATTGAACTCTTTTAGTAGTTGACACTTACAAGGTGAGAATATCACATTACGCATCTAATTCAGAAGTCACTACTTATATCCTCTTGTAAACTCATTTTCAACTTTCCACAAAGTATGCAATTGCTTGAAACCATTAGCTGTTTTCAGTCTTGTCATTCCACAAGTCTCTCCACTATCACTCAACCATGAGTAGCAACACTTGTAAATTGATCTCATCCTTCTGCGTTCAGATATTCATGATAAAAGAGATACATCATATAGTATTTGCTTATAGAAATAGCATTTGTTGAATGCATTTTGTATGGGTTGCATTTGTTACAGAAAATGTGCGCGCAAAATAAAGAGAGTCAAGGGAAGCAAGTACTCCCTGATTATACGGGCTCAAAAAGTTATGCTGTGATTCAAGCATAAATGAAATATGAAGCTAGAGGAGAGGATGGAAATGGAGAGGAAGAAAATGGAGGAGGATCGGAAGAAGATGGAGGAGGGTTGACGGAAGATGCACATACTACTTGCTTTAGTGGAGGAAATGAATCAGAGACTTGTTTGATGTGCTATGAATAATTTACTCTATGAATCTTATTTTAATGTAAATTTAGACACTTTTATAATTTGTAATTAATGTTTCAACCTCCAAGTGTATTGGGATTTTGGTTGTAGTAGTAATGTAAGATATTTTGGTTTGCAATGTAATTTTGGTTTATATTAGCTATAATTTGGAACTCTAGGCTGTAGTTTCATTGTGAATTAGAAATGTGTATAGTATCATTCTCGAGGATCTCGACCCCCAGGAAAATGTACATTTCCCGGGGCTCGCGGCCCCCAGGAAAGGTAACATTTCCCGAGGGTCGCGACCCCCAGGAAAAGTTATATTTTTCGAGGGTCGCGGTCCCCAGGAAAAGTATATTTTGGGGGGGGGGCACTCATTAACCTTCAGTAAAGGTCTATCATACCTTTACCGAGATGTTTTTTCTCGGCGACAGTTGGGGGCCGCGAGGCCCTCACTAAAAGGCTTTCGTGGGGGCCATAGTTAGTTTTAACGGGGGTCGCGACCCCCACGAATTGTAACATTTCTTGTAGTGAAAGATCGCAAAATCCTAATAAATGGGGACAACTTAGTACGGACCTACCAACCTAAGGCCTATCCCAACAATGCAAGAACTAAAGTAGAGGGCTGAGAGACTCACCGGAGAAAAAGAGTAAGACGACGAGCGGAGAAGATGATCAACGGAGGTTTCACCGCCAAGGCTTTTGAAGAGCAGGCACCGAATGCCAGAAGTGCGAGAAAAAGATCGAAATGAAGGAAAAGATAATCGCTTTGTAGGCCCACGAATGACAACCTCCCCATCAAACGGTCGGCGATCATGCCCGTGATCAAATCTCAACTGACTAGCTCAACAAGCAACGATTCGCTAGAAACCCTCAAGACACGAGCAAACACTCTCTCTGCCATAATTACTCTTCGAGCGAAGAGACATACACCAATCAAGAGCCGCTTGGAAGGGGAAAATTCCTCACCATGTAGTCGCCACGCTGGGAGCGAATTCCGAAGAAGCACAAAATGACACGGCAAAGATATGCCGATCCGATCTGCCTCAACCAAATAAGGTCACGACGGGCACACACCAGCTTGTGATTTGTCTGAAATCAAAGCTCGGCCTCCGTAGTAGCTCGACGCTTAAGACAACACAGCAAAAGTTATACGGTTCCAAAACCCAACTAACATCTGAGGACCAGACCGAGATCAGAGGTTGGCACTACTCAGATCTTAGCATGAAGACCTCGAGGCTCCGACCAAGCTCGAGGGTTGTGGACTGGACTAGTACTTCTAGGCCTGGCCGGATTAGCCCCAATAGTGCCCAAACTCATAAACCAGACTCAAGTCGAGCCAAACGGCTCAGTCGGGGCTCCATTTGGCCATACAAGAACATCCACGTCATCATTAATCACGAAAGATTCGTTATCACGAGCCCGACATCTCTGAGATCAGCCTCGACCCATTCCGAGCAACCTCCCTCCAAGATTACCGAACGACATTATCGTCATTCCTTCCTCATCCTACAATTTATACAAACACGACACGCATCAGGTAACCTAGAGTCTAATTTCTATTACCTCCACTTCTATCACATCCTGACTTGGGCGTGGTCCCCCCCGTCCTGCTGGTGTTGCACATGACCAGGAGACGCACTTGGCCAGATCTCATCGCTCCGACTTCAGGCAAGAACAAAGCTTGTTGACATTAATTACAAATCTAAGAAGTGTCAAACAGACTTTTATTTTGACATCATAGGCACAACAAGTATATTACACAAATCGAGGCACATGAAGAGATAGATATGAATGAGACACAGTTTATAAGACTAAGGCACGACTAATGGTTGATATAATGGCAGAGGAGAATGGTAGTACAAGGATTGTAGAAGGTGATTTTTATTAGGAGGATAATCCACCCGTAGTTGAAGTTGTGAGCCAAACACTTGAAGACGAAAATTTAATCATTGCACAAGGTCTTCATGAAGAAATTATTGAAGATTGATGATGAATCAGATGATGCAAAAAACGATGAAGAAGAAAACAATATTGAAGATTATGCGACGAATGAAGAAGAGAATAAATCTATTTATTATTATTCAGATGATCTCGTAGATTAGGTCCACCTCCACTGCCACCGCCACCTTCGGCTATTCCCCCCACGACAGCCCCAATGGGAAACGATATGTCGTACCATCAACTTCTAGAGTTGTTGCCCCCGTGCCCCACCACCGTCACCACTAGCAACTACTGCACCACCAACACTAGTAGTACTAGCTGCACCAGCAACACCGACCCCCAATGCTTAAGGCCATCGTAGGCCTCGTGGGCCTAATAGAGGGGCACGATACCATCATCAACTGGTCTACGACAACAAATATCACTTAATGGTCGACAGTAAGTATAATATTTTATTTCTTATAAATGTTAATTAATTAATTATTACATATGTTGTTTTACTTGAGTTGTATGCTTGAACAAGATGATGTCGCATGCATGCCCTACCATTATTAAGAGATTTTTCCACGAGCCATGACGATCATGGGCCCACGTGTCAAAGCAGTATCGTGATATGCTATGAGCCGAGTTCGAGGTATAATAATTTATTAATTGAGTAATCAATTATATTAATATTTAAAATGATTGTATTACATAACTTTTATTTTGTAGGCTCGATACACTTGGGTTCCTATCATTCAATTCTAGGTGGATGATACATAAGAAGCTTATTAGAAGAAGCTTATTAGAAGAAGCTTTTCAAGGATATCCTCCATCAGGCTTTGTAGGAGGCAAGGGCTGCTATTGGAGGAGACAGAGGGATGCTCATGCTAGTCTTGAAGGGACATGGGCCCGCTTGGATAGCAGGAGACATACGGGAAGCACTGGTCGATATCTGGGCATCGGAAGAGTGGCAAGGTACCTCTCGGACGGCGCACTAGAATAGAATAACACTAGTTTAGAATTCCCTCATTCATCATACTGGTGCATCCATTCCATTCAAGAGTCGTGAGCGTCGTATGGTAAGTAAAAAGTTAGTTACTTTTGTTATTGTTATCATTATTGAAAACTAATATTTATTTCATTCCAGGGGACGCACGATGAGCAAGCGACACTGATACCAGCTAACCCTCTTAGAGTCTTTGAGGCTACGCATCGGTATCAAATGACCCTCATCGGGGGGAGTTCATTAGTGGGAGCCTGAAGATGTTTTTGTAAGTAAATATTTAATTAAGTTATTATTTCAATATTTATTTCAAGTTATAATATCTAATTTAATTAAATTTATTTTGTAATCCACATATACCGAGTTGGTAACACATCGAGGAGGTGATCCTGTGCATCATCATCTTGATGCCGATGCATGGATGCATGTGACCAGCCGTTGACCATGGTCGTGTATATGACATTGACATAATGGCCCACGCCCAGGCGTTGTTATAACCACACCATCCGAGGTTGTTTGCCTACACCTTCTCCACTGTTAGACCATCAATATCATCCATGTGTATCTTCTCTAACATCCATGCGTTCTTGAACACTCTGCGAATCCCCAATGATTGACCTAACTACTAATGATCTGTGATTTCTTGCCATTAGATGATATTTGATTGCGTATCACTCAATTTCGGCTTGCGCTCTACTTCGCTAAGTACTTGATCGAAGATCTCCGTTCTGATTAATCCTGCTCTAATACCATGTTGAGCTACTATGATAGAGGGTGGAGAAGAACGAAGATGAAAGATACCAAGATTTATTTGAAAGATATGAAGATGATACAAAGAAGCTTACAACAGCTATTTATTAACTGCAAAAAAGTACAAAGACTTATATCACTACTTATAACAAAATATGCTATAACAAAATATCACTACTTCCAAGGGATGAGACGAATCACATCGCCCATGTACTTATGTACTTAGTGGTAAAATAGTAAAATATACTATACTTATATCACTACTTATAACAAATACTTTATGGTATTTGTAAAAATCATAACTTTTATGGGCGACTGTGAAGACGACTTTTATTCTCCCCCTCTACCCCCTCCTCCCGACCCTCCGGATAGCCATTCTGGCCCTTCTTCCTCCCCCAACGTCTTCAGGGCTTCATCCCTCCTCTTCGGCCGCCTCTTCAAGCGTCTCGACTGCTTCTCCGCCCAAATTGTGGGCCAAAGTCTTCAAATCTCAGAACCCTAATTTGGGATCTGGTGCAAATATGAAGACGACGTTCTCTAAAATTGCCTCCTCTACTACATATCGGGTAGTTTTCTCTCCAGAGTATATTAAATTCCTCAGACAGCCCTGGGAGACTAGTTTAATCGGTAAGTTCCTTGGAAAACCTCCGTTGCTTGATGTTATTTGTTCCTAGGCTTCTCGACTTTGGTATCTTCATGGTTTTCAGACTGTTCTTCATCTTGATGATCAATTTTTGTTTTTCGTTTAAACTCTATCGAACCGGCTAATTTCATTTTAATTGGAGGCTCGTGGTCGCTTAGGTGCGATGTGATTCATCTCACCCCTTGGAAGCCCTTATTTCGTCCGTGGGATGAACTCTTCACCACTACCCCTATTTGGTTATGTCTCCAGTCGCTTCCCCTTGAGTTATGGAACAAGGATTGTGTTTCATATATTGCTAGTAATTTTGGTAAAGTTCTCCGTGTTGATGAATGTTCATTTTCGTTTGAAAGAGGTAAATACATTCGGGTTTGCGTTGAGATTAATTTAGCCTTGCCTTTAAGGCAAGGTGTTTGAATTTCTTTTGATAACCATGAATTTTTTCAGCATGCTTGTTATGAAAATCTTTTGGCTCTATATTTTCAATGCGGCATTATATGTCATCGTGAATCCGAATGTCCCATTCTTATTTCCCGCAAAAATTCTTCTAATTCAGACCCTTTTGTGAAAAATTCCTCTTTGGATTGAAATTCTCATGCTCCTTCTGACTCCTATATGGAAATTCCTTTGTAAAATGCTCCTGATTGCCCTTATCCCTCCCAATCTACTATTACTCCTAATTCTTCAAATTCTACTAGAGTTCCTAGTTAAAAGAAAGTCACAATAGAACTCTTAAATCTAATCCTAAGTCTCCTATGAGTGGTAATTCAAATAAGAGATCCAGAGCTCTAGAAACAAATGAAAACTTGTCCTTAATGGTTCTTCCCAACCCTTCTCAGAACCAACCCTTCTCAGAACCAACCCTTCTCCTACTAACTCTGATAGTCCTAATTCTCATCCAATTTAAATTAATATCTTAAATTGGGATGCTAGAGGGGCTCCGAGAAAGCCTGTGAAGGAATTTATTACTATTCATATTAAGCTTCTTAATTTAAAGGTTATTGTGTTGCAAGAAACTCATCTTGATGAAGCTAAGTCTAAACGACTTATTAGATCTTTTGGGAGACCTTGGTTAGGTGAAATTGTTCTTAGCATTTGTGCCTCATGTGGCATTATTATTTGCTTGGAACTCTGACACTGTTCAAGCTCAAGTAATCTCTTCTTTTCTCAAGTGATTAATGTTGTTATAAAAATTGATGAATCTGAACCTTTTCTTTTATTTGCTATTTATACTAGCACTGATCCAAATATTAGATGTAATATTTGGCACTCCTTCATGAATTTAAGTTTCTAAGCCTCTTCAATATTTTAGGGACTTTGTTAATTACTGTGATCTCGTTGACCTTGGCTTCTCTGGAAATAAGTATACATGGACTAATAATAGATCTGGTTTGGCTAAAATTTTAGATACATTTGATCGTGCTTTTGCTAACCCTGCATGGTTTCATTTCTTTGGTCATAATTCTATTAAGCATTTAAATCGCATTACTTCTGACTATAGACCTGTTCTCATTAGTATCCCTAGCTCCAAACAGATTAGAAGTAAATTATTTAAGTTCCAGAATTTCTGGACTTGTTATGATGAAACTTATAATATTGTTCTACTAATCATATTAGCGATTATGTTTTTTCTCATAAGCTTAGTAATACCAAGGGTGCACTTAGTCATTGGACTAAGAACACTCTTGGAAATTTAGAAAGAAATCTTGATAATAATTTTAATGACATCTACTTTTTAGAAGCTTTAGAAGGTCTTCCTTGTGCTCCATCTAACCTAGATATTTAACTTAGATGCCCATACAATATTGGTATGTTTACTTTATTGGATAGGATAGGATAGGATTGGATAATAAATAGGAGAGGATTGGATATGAATCTTTTAAATCTGGTGTACATCAGATATCATATTAATTTTATAATATTCTAATCCTAATTTTTTATAATCAATAGACTAAAATCCATATCTTATCCAATCTCCCTTAATTCTTTGAAGCAAACAATCACTAATGGTATGTTTGATTCATTGGATAGGATAAGATTGGATTGGATAATAAATAAAGGAGGATTAGATATAAATTTTTTAAATCCGATGTATATCAGATATACTATCAAATTTATATTATTCTATTCCCATTTTCTTCTAATCCATGCACTAAACAAATAATGGATATTAATTAATCACTTATCCTATCTTCCCTTATCCTATGAAGCAAACATGCCCTAAGAGTATTGCTCTCCAAAAATAAATTTGTAATAAATGGTGGTCTAAGTCTAAGAATTCTTGTATTAAAGATGAAGATAATAATACAACTTATTACCACATAATTGTCACTAAACGTAGAAGAGTAAATTTTATTTCATCTTTGTTAAATGACCGGCATGAGATTATTAATAATGATAAGGAAATCCTATCTGAATTTACAAACTTCTATACTCAGCTTTGGTCCTCCCCATCCACCCCTTCTCCCCCTTCTACTTCTTGGCCTACCTTCAAGAATATTACTTAGGACTTGGCTTCCTCATTGGTTGCCCCCTTTACTTCCACTGAAATTTGGGATACTATAAAATCCCCAGTAATGTAAAAAGTCCTAGGTATGATGGTTCCATTGTTGAGTTCTTTAAACATTACTGGTACATCCTCTTAGATGATTTTTGCCACTGTTTGAATCTTTTTCACTCTTAAAATTTCCTTCCTAATGACGAAAATAAAATCATTCTCACTTTTATCCCCAAATGCCTTAATCCTACGATTGTCAAGGACTTTAGGCCCATTGCTTTATGTAACTTATCTTGCAAGATTCTCTATATATAATATCTTTGCTAACAGACTTAAGTTATGCCTTCCATCTCCTTATTGTGCAAGTGCTACTTCATTCCTTTTATAATTCTAAAATCTAGTGCCCATTTATCATTGTTAAAATGGACATTAAAAAGGCTTTTGATCTCATTAAATGACCTACCATCACCAAGATTTTAACTCTTTGTAACTTCCCTGAAAAATTCATTACTTGGATTAATACTTGTATTTCTTCTTCTTCCTTTGCTTGTCACATCAATGCAAATACTTAAGAATTCTTTCATGCTACTAAGGGTATTAGCCAAGGGGATCCTTTTTCCCCTTTTCTCTATATCCTTATAGCCCAAACTCTTAGCAATCTCATCAATAATTCTATAAACTCCAATAATCTTCATCCTTTTCCTTTAGGAAACTTTTCCATCGGCCACCTCATGTTTGTTGATGATTTCATTCTCATTTTCAAAGCAAACAATAAGAGTATTAATTCCATTGAAAATATTTTCCATAATTATGAACAGGTTAGTGGTCAAAAAGTAAACTTTACCAAATCTAAGATTTACTTTCCTAAATTCACTAACCCTTCCATTAAAGATAACATTTCTTTTGTTTTAAATATGAAAATTGGTTCCTTCCCTTTCAAGTATCTTGGCACTATGACTCATCCTAGAAGGCCTCCTCCAAAGACTCATGATTTCATCCTATGAGATTGACACTAAAAGTAACTCTTGCCATTCTAACATGTTGTCTCAACACTACTACAATAACCATCATTAATAGCAGGCAGTCAACGCTATCATAGATAGTTTGTAGCATTAAACAAAACGCTGTCAAATCGCACTCTATACAATAGTATTTCGAAAATGAAATAATTAATGCTATATGAATGTTATTTTATAACATTTTTTATTTGTTATTATTAGTTGTTTATCACAATCATTACTTGTCATTACTTTTATTTCATAACATTTTTTATATGTTATTATTAGTTTTTTATCGCAATTATTATTTGTCATTACTTCTCTCTACAATAGCATTACTAGTTTGTTATCGTATATGTTTATATAGCATTTGATAACCGTTATTATATTTTTTTTTATAGCATTCTTCAGTTGCTATTACTTGTTTTTATAGCAGTATTATTTAGTTATCATATAAACCATCAACTGGAGAGAGCTATTTAAAGCTCAGACAAACTACTAAAGCTGTCATATTAATATACTAAAATCAAGAACATTTCATAAAATACAAATTGAATTCCATTATCAACACATGTTAATATAAATCCAAACTAATCATAAAATTATCCAACATGTTTAGTTATCATATGTTCCAACCAAAACCAGTAGCATTTCTGTTTCCACAACACATTGAATTCCAGAAGATCATAAAACCAAAGTATTTTTTTCTAAAACCAAAGTATCTTGTTTTTTACAATAACCATCTAACAAATGTGCTCCAAGTGCTCTCACCCTTTAAGCTCCAATTCCAGAACTGTATAAGATAAAAAAATATATTTTATTAGTAAATTTATACAACTATCTTGAACTTGGATGCATGCTTGGTTTGATCATTATATATAGATATTAGACAATGGGCACATAATTTTAATTAAGGTGGTAAGATAGCAATAAAGAGAAGAACAAATAAATAGGTAATGACTTCTAAAAGATTGTCTTGTGCTATGGGCTGCTGTTATGGTGGTTGATAGAAAACTGTGCATGCTTGGTTTGATCAATCTTGCAATGGTTGATCCATTTCATGAATTTGCACTAAATAATAAAGATTGTCTTGTGCTATGAGCTGCTGTTATGGTGGTTGATAGAAAATTGCATGCACATGTTGATCTATTTGCAAGATAAGCCACTACTACAATGCTAAATTAGTCCTTTTGAACTATCTTCATGAAGTTGCACTAAATAAATAAAAGTGTCAGCTTTAGAACTAAACTATTCATGTAAAATGTTTGGATGCTGCTGACTTGAATTTAGAGTCATGCAGAAACAATGGAAATTCTAAGAAGAGAGCATGCAATCATAAAAACATACCATTGTGATGCAATCATAACAACTTTGTCTGAAGGCCATGCAACGGTAGTTCCTATAGCATCTTCAAGGTAGCTCATATCGGATGTAGGTCTCCATAAAAACATTTCAGGCTTTTTTACTACATCCACCCAAACTCTCACAGCATTTGGTCCTAAAGGAACATGATGAACCAAGACTTTTGGATCATTTGAAGACAAACGACCTTCAGCCACTACTTCTCCTGAACCAAGCCAATCTAATAGTTTGCATCCACTTATAGATATCCTAGTATTGACACTCTCCAAAAGACAAAAAAAATAGAAAAATTTGCATTAGAAAAGGTTCATATACTTGAAAAGATAAAGTAAATATATATTTACCATAGGGGAAGGCAGAGGTTGATTTAAACTATCTTGGCTTTGCTGATTTTGTCCCTAAGAATTCAAAATATCGTTAAACTAATAATGCATTAGAAAATATAAGGTTTGCTGATTTTTTATTATGTTATTAATTACATGATTTCTCATTAAAGTCTCAACCAAGTGATGTAGCTGCATCACTTTATCTTCTAAATTCTTTACATTTTTTTTGAGTTGATTTGAATGGTCTTCACTTTGCGATAAAATTTTTAGCTTGGTAAGAGTAACTCCTTTTCTAAGTGCTCTTACTCTTCCAAGTTTTTCAGGACCAAGTATTTTAGACAAAGCATCACTTTTTATGCTTGTTGCAATACCCACTGATTCATCTTCTTCAACTGAATTCATCTTAGCCTAAACAAAATAGAAAATTTGTGAAAGTATAAACAAACATGGAAAATAAATTCTTCAACATTTCAGAGCAAAAATTAAATAAACTTACTATTGTTTCACCAACTGAAGTGTTTACAAGTTCTCCATTCTTTTTCGTATGTGTTTTAACCCAAATTTTCTTTCTTATAACCAAAGATGGATCGCTACTTTCTTTTTTCTATATAAGATCAAGGAAAGAGAAAAAAAATTATCTAGTAATTAATAGATTAATAAAGAAAGTATTTAAAGTATTTACCATATCTTCTTTCAATCTAGCTTATCCTTTGTGACTAGTTGTATGAGGAAATTGCATGCTCCTTATTTCTCTGAACCTGTTACTCTTAGACTGCATATTGTGGGATCATTGCCAAATAACAAATTTTCATCAGTCTTTTAATTGCAATCATGTAATTGAAAAGTCATTGTTTAAAGAAGACATAAAGCTATTCATATAAAAGTCATTGGTCCATGAGCTATAATGAACTCAACAATAGTGAGGAAGGAAGGAATAACATGGAGTTGGTATATAGGAAGCTGTTGTCCTGACAGGAGAGTAAAATTGCTAATTAAGGAGAGTAAAACTTATAGGTGTTTGCTTGGAAAGGGAGAAGATGATTGTATATGAATATGTTCTTCCAACAGATCCAGTGAGAAGGGGATACTTAAATTGGACAACTAGATACAAGATTATCTAATGTCTTATACAGACATGAACTCCAAAATCAGAGTAAAACTCCAAAATCCACTAGAGAATTAATTCACTAGTTACTAACTAGAGAAGTCATACTAACTGGGGATACTTGTACAAGACAAATAGATACTTAATGTCTTCCAACAGATCTGACTGATGATTAAGTATATATACAGTATGCATGAATTCAAACAGTGGGACCACATAAATGTTAGAGCAAGAATGAAGACTTGACAGTGTACACTCATCCAAATTAAGTATATATACAATATGCATACTTTACAAACAATGCACCATAATTGAGTATAAAAAAATAGAGGCATGTGGGAAATTACTTTACAATTTCAATTCAATGTAAACCCAACAATAATTTCAGCACCATAAGTTACTTTTACCTTAAACCTTTCACTTGATTTGAGTTTGATAAATTGTTTCCAATCAAAAGCTGACTTGATATTTTTAGGCTTCAACTCCATCTGTTCTTTCACACTTTTTTCCTCTCTAACTTTCTTTACTAATCTTGATTTGGATGCCCTCCATAGTTCACCAATTTCCTTTAATATGTAACCTTTTTGCCAATCTTGATTGTCACACCCCGACTGAGGATAGTGTAATCGGCCAGAGCCCACGTCCTGCCCTGTAGCCTACTGTCTACTCTGACATCAAGAAACCAAAACATATCGACTGAAAGAAACTTAACACACTTTATAAAAAGTTTGCAAGTCACGATATATATAAGTTTTTCAAAACAAGAAGAAACATCAACATTAAATCCAAATGGTTAAATATCAAGTTTTACAATTCTTTTCAAAGATAACCGTCAGTGCAGAAATAAAACTAACATAACTAGGACTAGTCTAAGACTTATGAACGCCGCTACGAGATATGGCACCGCCTCCGCCCTCCAGCTGCACCATGTCGACACCAAGCTACTGCTCATGCTCTGCAAAATAAAATATAATCTGTGAGTCCACTTGGGACTCAGTGAGTGGCTCAAATGAACCTCCACATAATCCTCAGACCTGCATATATATCATACAAGGCAATAAAGGAATGTACAAGGAGATAGAGTGTGCTTCTAATACAATTACAAACCCTCAACGGATCCATCAGTACCAACTGTACATGATAACCTGCCACCTTGGCTTATCAAGCCTCTAGCATCCGACCCTTGGACCAACTCATAGCAATATATCCTGGCTACAGCCGTCCTTACCATATCAGGTAGTATCATCTCAAGATGCAGGCAAACAATCGTGGGCCGTCGACTAGGATGGCCACTAGTCTCCGGACACCGTCTGGGGTAAGGATAGCTAGTCCCACCCAACTGGGGTCTGGCACCTAGCGAGCCCGCTGGCGCACCTCTAGACCCAACTGGCCGAGCTGAGCATTGGTTATTTCCAACCTCCTCGCTCCTCGGCGGACCATCAGAACCACATTACACAATCAAAATCCTAGGGTTTCCATATATATATATATACACTTCGGGCCTTTGCCTGTATCTAGCCATGTTCGACTACCGGGTCAACAATTCATGCCGCCCCTGTTAGTATATGTGCACCTACAATCTCTAAGTTTCCAAGATGTACAAGCAGTCATAGAAGTGTGATAATCTCATATCTAGGTTTCCATAAATGTGCTATGAACATCTAGTGACACCTTACATGTTACCTAGCTTTTTTTTTTTTCACTGCCTTAGGTGAGAATTTCCATGAGTCATCCATGAAATACCATCCAAGGACATTTAGGGCAGCATGTATAATGGAAAGAAAAATGCTCAAATATTACATCATTCATCATATTTAATCATAATGCACATACCTAACAATTCTTATACTACCTTAGGAATAGTAGCACAATAAGGAGCAACTATCTAGCATGGCAATGTAGTAATAATTTAAATAACATGTATGAATTATAAAACATGGTAACATTATCAACATCCAAGTTTAAGGATCAAATGCTAAGTATGGATACAATCTAGCATTTCTAAAATTCAAATCAATTAAGCTACTTGC
Organism: Canna indica; assembly: GCA_034359265.1. Taxonomy (NCBI): domain Eukaryota; kingdom Viridiplantae; phylum Streptophyta; class Magnoliopsida; order Zingiberales; family Cannaceae; genus Canna; species Canna indica. Next base: position 59,712,803 of record CP136890.1, on the reverse strand, counting down.
TAAGTTTGGTGTTCTTCCTAAGTATTGTCATATCTTTATGTGATCCCTAAGATCATGAACTTTCCATCTAAGGCAAATCTCTCATCCTCTCCCCAACCTTGGTTGAACCATGAGCAAGGGAAACCTTGCTCGGCCAAGGTCCTTGGGGTAGGGAAAGATGGAAGAGACTTTAACCATACTTTGTCTCTACAATTCCACGTACTTCTTAAATATCAAAGATCAACTTACCCTTCCCCTAACCCTTTGGCCAACCCTCTTCATGAATCTTAGGGTTCATTCGGCCACTTCAAGGGGCTTTCGAGGGGGAAATGTTTCATGTTACGCAAGGAGTTCAAAGGATTGAATCAAAACAGTGGTATAGGGCATCTAAGGGCCTTCTTGCCGTCAAGCGAATCGGGGAAAATTTTGGCATGACCTTTCCCCTTTTCCCATGACTCGGCAGCCCCTAAAATACTCAAATTGATGGTTAAAACAGCGAGATCCGACAAGAACATCATAAAATAGTGAGTACCTATCGTTGAAATCATAGATCATTGGAAAAACACGAGAACTCAACCTAGCATCTAGGGTTCGGCCACCCGCCTCCCCCAAACTGTTAAAGCCTTAACCACTCACCTTTTTAAGAAGAGAAAACAGCGAGGAAGAAGATCCTCATGTCCTCAAAGTGATCGGCTCCGGCAATGGCAAGATCTCCAACCAAGAATCCGAGTAGTGCCACCCCTTTTTTTCCCTTGCTCCTCCTCTTTCTCCCTTGCTGCCGGCTCAATTGAATGAGCCACACGGCTGCAAGATGAAGTTTTTAATCCCTCATCTAGATTTCCAAATGAGGCCTCTTGACTCACTTAACTCTCACTCAAACCTGGACTAAACCCGAACTCAACTTGGGTTCCGACTCAACCCATAATACGACTCGAATTAACTTAATTTAAGGTATGATTTTAGAAAAGGAAAGTTAATTATCCAAATAGATTTCATGATTCATTAGCCGAGTCATACCTTTTCAATCGAGGCGATCCTGAGGCTCGACTCGACTACCCCCGGGTCCGACGCGCTGCACCAAAATAGATTTTTATAATACGATTTTTTTTGGGTCTTACAAACTTCCCCCCTTACGGGAAATTCGTCCTCGAATTTACTTAAATAACAAGGACTTACCGACTCCTCGAACAAGGAAGGGTAGCACTCTCTCATGAGTGATTTGCCTCCTTAACCAGGTCGGGGCCCACCATGAGTGATTCCCCTGCCTCAAACCAGCCCACCGGGGACCTGCACCGCCGCCCATACAAGGCCTCAAAAGGAGCCATGCCAATGCTACTGTGATAGTTGTTGTTATAGATGAATTCGATCAACGGTAGGTGCCTCTCCCAGCCATTTGCCATATCCAGGACGCACGCCCTCAGCATGTCCTCCAAAGTTTGGATGGTCCTCTCTGATTGCCCATCAGTCTACGGATGGAAGGTTGTACTGAAACACACCTGAGTACCCAATGCTTCCTGGAAGGACTGCCAAAATCGGGCTGTGAACTAGGTACCGCGGTCGGATATAATCATCACCGGGGTACCATGATATGCCACAATCCTATCCAAAAGTAGTCGGGCATACTGCTCCGCAGAGAAAGTAGTTTTCACTGGTATAAAGTGAGCGGTCTTGGTTAACCGGTCGACCACCACCCAAATGGAATCAAAACCGCCTTTTGACTTAGGCAATCCAGTCATTAAATCCATGGTGATTTTGTCCCACTTCTACTCAGGCACTTCGAGATTTTGTAGGAGCCCCGCAGGCTTAAGATGTTCGGCTTTCACCTGCTGACAGACTAGACATTTAGAAACAAATTCTGCCACCTCTCTTTTCATGCCCTTCCACCAGTAATGCTGCCTTAAGTCCCGGTACATCTTGGTGGCCCCTGGATGCATCGTGTAAGTGGAACGATGACCTAGTTCCAGTACTTGCCTGCGCACCTCAGCCATGTCTGGTACTACTATCCGATCTCTGAACCTCAACACACCTTCTGAGTCCAATCTGAAACCGTTCTCTGCATCACCTCTTTGTACCAGGTCCTTGGTCAGTGCACAAAAGGCATCTTCCCCCTGCACGACAAGCAGCATGTCCACCAGCTTGGATTGTACCCGCAGATGGGCCAGCAGGGCACGTAAAGCTAACACTGATAAGGTTGCACCCCCATCTAGGCATAATGCCATCTCTCGAGCTAGAGGCCTCTGCTTAGCTTCCAAATGGGCCAAACTGCCCATGGATTTTCTGCTCAGCGCATCTGCTACCACATTTGCTTTCCCTGGATGATATATAATGGTGCAATCATAGTCCTTTGGGTGCTCCAGCCACCTCCTCTGCCTGAGGTTCAGCTCCTTTTGGGTAAGCAAGTACTGGAGACTCTTGTGATCTGTGTAGATTTCGCAAGTCTCCCCGTATAAGTAGTGCCTCCAAAGCTTCAGTGCAAAGACCACTACCGCTAGTTCTAGGTCATGTGTCGGATAGTTCTTCTCATGAAATTTCAACTGACGAGATGCATAAGCAATCACTCTGCCATACTGCATCAAGACGCAGCCCAGACCAACCCGAGAGGCATCACAGAAAACCACAAACCCTCCTGAGCCGAAAGGTACAGCCAACACGGGTGCAGATGTCAAACATGCCTTGAGCTTTTGAAAGCTCGCCTCACATTTGTCATCCCAAATGAATCTGACCTTCTTCTGGGTCAACCGAGATAGAGGGGATGCAATTCTGGAGAAATTCTCCACAAACTTTCGGTAATAGCCGGCCAACCCAAGAAAACTACGGACCTCGATCACACTAGTCGGCCGCTTCCAATTCTGAACCGCTTCAATCTTGGCGGGATCTACCCTTATTCCTTCCTTGGACACTACATGGCCCAAGAACCCACACTTTCGAACCAAAATTCACACTTGAAAAATTTGGCAAACAAGCGGTGCTCTCTGAGGATTTCTAGGACCATTCTCAGGTGCTTAGAGTGCTCTTCCTCACTCTTGGAGTAAACCAAAATATTGTCAATGAAGACGATCACAAAGCTGTCCAGGTACTCCTTAAATACCCTGTTCATTAGGTCCATGAAGGCAGCAGGTGCATTGGTTAGGCCAAAGGACATTACTAGGAATTCATAGTGACCATAGCGAGTCCTAAAGGCCGTCTTTGGCACATCGCAGTCCCGGATTCTCAACTGATGGTATCCGAACCTCAGATCTATCTTTGAGAACCATTGAGCCCCCTGCAGCTGGTCAAACAAATCGTCTATCCTCGGCAGTGGGTAGCGGTTCTTAACAGTCACCTTGTTCAGCTGCCTATAATCAATGCACATGCGCATCGACCCATCCTTCTTCTTCACGAAGAGAACCGGGGCACCCCAGGGTGACACACTCGGCCGGATGAACCCCAGGTCTAGCATTTCCTGCAATTGCATCGTTAGCTCTCTGAGTTCGGCCGGTGCCATCCTGTAAGGGGGAATGGAAATTGGTTTCACCCCAGGCTGCAGATCAATTGAAAAATCGACCTCCCTTCTGGGTGGTAACCTTGGCAACTCCTCAGGAAACACATCAGGGAATTCACAGACCACGGGGGTTCCGCTGACATGCTTTGCTTCACCCCTTTCCTCCTCGACCACAGTTACAAAGGCCAGGAAAGATTGGCAGCCGCCTCTAAGAAATTTGTAAGCTAGCCTTTAGGGCTGAGATGACCCCTATCGACTTGCTACCTCCCTCCCCTTAGAAGATGAACTGCGATAGCCCAGGCTTATTAAACATCCCTGCTTTGGCTCTACAGTCCAGCATTGCGAAATGCTCCGCCAACCAGTCCATGCCAAGGATGTCATCAAGCTCAAGAGTGGGTAGGAGTGTCAAGTCCGCACTCAGCACATGGCCGCATATGAGCACTTCACACCCTTGATAAATTGAGGTTGTTAAGATTGCATCGCCCGTAGGCGTTGATACCATCAATGGCCCATCAAGCATAGAGGGTGCCATTGGTAGCTTTGCAGCAAACATGGCAGATACAAATGAGTGCATGGCACCCGGATCAAATAATACATATGCAGCAGACGAACATACTAAAATAGTACTTGTCACCACTACTTTGGAAGCCTCTGCCCCATCACGGTTCATAGCATAGACCCGTACAGGCGGCCTCTCTGAATGACTGGTATGTGGCCCCCTATTCTGAGTCTGCCCTCTCGGTGCCACTGACCCTGCTGACATAGGTGCTTTACCCCTTGACTGCTCAGGCTTCTGACCAGTTCTCTCAGGGCAGTCCTTCTTGAAATGACCGACCCAACCGCACTTGAAGCAAGCATTAGTGCAGTTAAGGTAGGACCCCCAGTGCCTCCGACTGCAGCTGCCACACTGCAGCACCTCAGATATCTGAGAACCACCTCTTGACACTGCCAGCCTCACTGACCCGGTCCCTTGGCCTCCACGGCCCCGATGGCCATTCTGCCCCCAACTTTACTGCTGATCTGCTGTGGGCATTGCCCCCTCAGAGTACCAAGGTCGACTACCAGAACCCTGTTACCAGAACTACTTCTTAGCTGGCCCATCATTTCTCTCGAACGACACCAAAGCTTCTTTCCGCAGGGCTTCGTCCACTACCCGAGCCAGTGTAGATTCCTCGGTGAAATGAATAAGCCTGCCAATTTGTGGCCTCAATCCTGCCACGAACCTCTTGACCCTAGTGGTCTCAGACGCCACTAGGGTGGGATGGTACTTGGAGAGACGATTAAACACCATCTCATACTCCGACACTGTCATGCCTCCAGCTTGGCGCAACATCTCAAAATCACGGGCGCGCTTCTCACGGACACTCGTGGGTAAGTACTGCTCTTCCACAGTTGCCCGAAACTCCTCCCATGTGGGAGGTGGTGCGCCAATTGCCCCGCGGGCCTTCCAAGTTTGCAGCCAGACCTTTGCCGGTCCCCTCATCTGAAGACCGACCACACAAGCAGCCGCCTCTGATGAACATCCCAGTTCTATGCATAGCTCATAGCAATCCCCCAAAAATTCTGTCACTTCCACCTGACGATCTATCCCAGTGAACTCTAGTGGCTTCAGGGTGACAAAATTTACATAAGTTGGGGTTCTGACCACTGGTGCTACCACCTCCGCCACTTCTGGTACCATTGAAACCACGGGCACTGGCTGTGTCGGTAGCTACTGGGATTGCTGCTGCATCTGCTGCTGAAATTGCTGTCTCGGTTTCTGCTCCTTATGGAGCGCCTCAGTCAATTGGTTCACCTGAGCCTGCAGTAGATCAACCACTGATTCTTGTCCCTGCCCTTTAGACAGTTCTCTATCTCTGCCTCGACCTCGGCCTCGCCCTTGACCTCGACCTCGGCCTCGCCCCCGACGTCGATGTTCCGTCGAGTTACTGCCACTGCCGCTCAAAGCAACATTTTGAGCATCCATTTCACTATCACAAGGAAGAAAGGAAACTGTATGACATATAATAAATTATTAACACAAGCTCTTTAAACTACTAACCGCATGGTGCGCTGAGTGCAGGAGTGGTCGCCCAATCTCGTAGCATAACTATACCATAAGTCGGCACGCTAGCATATGCATCATACGTTACCCAACAATGAACAAGACCTAACCTAGTGCTCTGATACCAACATTGTCACACCCCGACTGAGGGTAGTGTGACCGGCCAGGGCCCACGTCCTGCACTATAGCCTACTGTCTACACCGATGTCAAGAAACCAAAATATATTGACTGAAAGAAACTTAACATACTTTATAAAAAGTTTGCAAGTCACAATATATAGAAGTTTTTCAAAACAAGAGGAAACATCAACATCAAATCCAAATGGTTAAATATCAAGTTTTACAATTCTTTTCAAAGATAACCATCAGTGCAGAAATAAAACCAACATAACTAGGACTAGTCTAAGACTCATGGATGCCGCTACGAAATATGGCACCGCCTCTACCCTCCAGCTGCACCATGTCGACACCAAGCTACTGCTCATGCTCTGCAAAATAAAATATAAACTGTGAGTTCACTTGACACTCAGTGAGTGGCTCAAATGAACCTCCACAAAATCCGTAGACCTGCATATATATCATACAAGGCAATAAAGGAATGTACAAGGAGGTAGAGTGTGTTTCTAATACAATTACAAACCGTCAATGGATCCATCAGTACCAACTGTACATGATAACCTACCACCTTGGCTTATCGAGCCTCTGGCATTCGGCCCTGTGGCCTACTCATAGCAATATATCACAGCTACAGCCGTCCCTACCATATCAGGTAGTATCATCTCAAGATGCAGGCAAACAATCCTGGGACGTCGACTAGGATGGCCACAAGTCTTCGGACACCGTTTGGGGTAAGGATAGCTAGTCCCATCCAACTGGGGTCTGGCACCTAGCGGGCCCGTTGGTGCACCTCTAGATCCAACTGGCCGAGCTGAGCATTGGTTATTTCCATCCTCCTCGCTCCTCGGCCGACCATCACAAGCACATTACACAATCAAAATCCTAGGGTTTCCATATATATATATATACACTTCGGGCATTTGCCCGTATTTAGCCATGTCCGACTACCGGGTCAACAATTCATGCTGCCCCTGTTAGTATATGTGCACCTACATTCTCTAAGTTTCCAAGATGTACAAGCAGTCAAAGAAGTGTAATAATCTCATATCTAGGTTTTCATAAATGTGCTATGAACATCTAGTGACATCTTACATGTTACCTAGCTTCTTTTTTTTCACTGTCTTAGGTGAGAATTTCCATGAGTCATCCTTGGAATACCATCCAAGGACATTTAGGGCAGCATGTATAATGGAAAGAAAAATGCTCAAATATTACATCATTCACCATATTTAATCATAATGCACATACCTAACAATTCTTATACTACCTTAGGAATAGTAGCACAATAAGGAGCAACTATCTAGCATGACAAGGTAGTAATAATTTAAATAACATGTATGAATTATAATACATAGTAACATTGTCAACATCCAAGTTTAAGGATCAAATGCTAAGTATGGATATAATCTAGCATTTCTACAATTCAAATCAATTAAGCTACTTTCTAAATTTGGAGTTATTCCTATGTATTGTCATATCCATATGTGATCCCTAAGATCATGAACTTTCCATCTAAGGCAAATCTATCCTCCTCTCCCCAACCTTGGCCGAACCATGAGCAAGGGAAACCTTGCTCGGCCAAGGTCCTTGGGGTAGGGAAAGATGGAAGAGACTTTAACTATACTTTGTCTCTTCAATTCCACGTACTTCTTAAATACCAAAGATCAACTTACCCTTCCCCTCACCCTTTGGCCAACCCTCTTCATGAATCTTAGGGTTCATTCGGCCATTTCAAGGGGCTTTAGAGGGGGAAATGTTTCATGTTATGCAAGGAGTTCAAAGGATTGAATCAAAACAGTGGTATAGGGCATCTAAGGGCCTTCTTGCCGTCAAGCGAATCGGGGAAAATTTCGGCATGACCTTTCCCCTTAATTTTCCTATGACTCGGCAGCCCCTAAAATACTCAAATTGATGGTTAAAACAGCGAGATCCGACAAGAACATCATAAAATAGTGAGTACCTATCGTTGAAATCATAGATCGTTGGAAAAACGCGAGAACTCAACCTAGCATCTAGGTTCGGCCACCTGCCTCCCCCAAACTGTTAAAGCCTTAACCACTCACCTTTTTAAGAAGAGAAAACAGTGAGGAAGAAGATCCCCACGTCCTCGAAGTGATTGGCTCCGACAATGGCAAGATTTCCGACCAAGAATCCGAGTAGTGCCTCCCCTTCTCTTTCTCCCTTGCTGCCTTGTGCGGCTCAAATGAATGAGCCACACGGCTGCAAGATGAAGGTTTTGATCCCTTGTCTAGCTTTCCAAATGAGGCCTCTTGACTGACGTAACTCGCACTCAAACCTCGACTAAACCCGAACTCAACTTGGGTTCTGACTCAACCGATAATATGACTCGAGTTAACTTAATTTAAGGTATGATTTTATAAAAGGATAGTTAATTATCCAAATAGACTACATGATTCATTAGCCGAGTCATACCTTTTCACTCGAGGTGATCTTGAGGCTCGACTCGACTACCCCCGGGTCCGACGATCTTTCCGTAATGACCTTTACTTTTTCTACCGCCTCCTCAACCTGGTCGGGGCCCACCATGAGTGATTTCCCTACCTCAAACCAACCCACTGGGGACCTGCACTGCCGCCCATACAAGCCCTCAAAAGGAGCCATGCCAATGCTACTGTGATAGCTGTTGTTATAGACGAATTCGATCAACGGTAGGTGCCTCTCCTAGTCATCTGCCATATCCAGGACGCACGCCCTCAGCATGTCCTCCAAAGTTTGGATGGTCCTCTCTGATTGCCCGTCAGTCTACGGATGGAAGGCTATACTGAAACGCACCTGAGTACCCAACGCTTCCTGGAAGGACTGCCAAAATTGGGCTGTGAACTGGGTACCATGGTAGGATATAATCATCACTGGGGTACCATGATATGCCACAATCCTATCCAAAAATAGTCGGGCATACTGCTCCGCAGAGAAAGTAGTTTTCACTGGTATAAAGTGCGCGGTCTTGGTTAACCGGTCGACCACCACCCAAATGGAATCAAAACCGCCTTTTGACTTAGGCAATCCAATTAAATCCATGGTGATTTTGTCCCACTTCTACTCAGGCACTTCGAGATTTTGTAGGAGCCCCGCAGGCTTAAGGTGTTCGTCTTTCACCTGCTGACAGACTAGACATTTAGAAACAAATTCTGCCACCTCTCTTTTCATGCCCTTCCAGCAGTAATGCTGCCTTAAGTCCCGGTACATCTTGGTGGCCCCCGGATGCATTGTGTAAGTGGAATGATGATCCAGTTCCAGTATTTGCCTGCGCACCTCAGCCATGTCTGGTACTACTATATGGTCTCTGAACCTCAGCACACCTTCTGAGTCCAATTTGAAACTGTTCGCTGCATCACCTCTTTGTACTAGGTCCTTGGTCAGTGCACAAAAGACATCTTCCCCCTGCGCGGCACGCAGCATGTCCACCAGCATGGACTGTACTCGTAGATGGGCCATCAGGGCACCTGAAGCTGACACTGATAAGGTTGCATCTCATCTAGGCATAATGCCAACTCTCGAGCTAGAGGCCTCTGCTTAGCTTCTAAATTGGCCAAACTGCCCATGGATTTTTTGCTCAACGCATCTGCTACCACATTTGCTTTCCCCGGATGATACATAATGGTGCAATCATAGTCCTTTATGAGCTCCAGCCACCTCCTCTGCCTGAGGTTCAGCTCCTTTTGGATAAGAAAGTACTGGAGACTCTTATGATCTGTATAGATTTCGCAAGTCTCCCCGTATAAGTAGTGCCTCCAAAGCTTCAGTGGAAAGACCACTGCCGCTAGTTCTAGGTCATGTGTCGGATAGTTCTTCTCATGAACTTTTAACTGGCGAGACGCATAAGCAATCACTCTGTCATACTGCATTAAGACGCAGCCTAGACCAACCCGAGAGGCATCACAAAAAACCACAAACCCTCCTGAGCCGGAAGGTACAGCCAACACGGGTGCAGATGTCAAACATGCCTTGAGCTTTTGAAAGCTCGCCTCACATTTATCATCCCAAACGAATCTGACCTTCTTTTGGGTCAACCGAGATAGAGGGGATGCAATTATAGAGAAATTCTCCACAAACTTTTGGTAATAGTTGGCCAAATTTTCTTCTTGTTTGATGATGGACCAACAGCTTCCGGAGTTGCTTCTTCCTGTTCTTGTAAATCTTCAATAGGTGGCATGTCATCATCTGCTTCCACATGTTGTTCCACATATAGATCATCAAGAGGTGGCAACTCATCATCTTCCACATGTAAATCTTCAATAGGTGGAATGTCATCATCTTCCACATGTTCTTCCAAGTGTAAATTATCAACATGTGGCAACTCATCTTCTTCTACATCTTCTTCCATAACAGGTGGCATGTCATGATCTTCCACATGTAAATCATCAACATGTGGCAAGTCAGCTTGTTCCACATCTTTCAAATGTACATCTACAGCTGGTAAGTCATCATTTTCCACTGCTTCTTCCACATGTACATCTGCAGTCATCTTTTTCCTTCGACCTCTCTTTCCTTTCTTCTTTTTTGATGATTGACCAACAGATGGCAATTCATTTTCTTGATTTGGAACATGTACATCTACAACTTCAATTTACGGAGTAACATCTTCAAGTACAGGTGGCAAGTTATCTTCATTTGGACACTTCAAAACTTTATCTCTTCGTGTTCTTCTTTTCCTTGTTGCAGCTTGGGGTAAATCATTATATTTAGACATCATTCTAAGTGATCTTCGTATGGCCATCTGTAAACAACATAAAGTGCATTACACAATACATGATCTCTTGAGTCTTAGTAAAATGAAACCCAATTGATAATAAAAATTGATAATAAAATTTGATTTTTCACTGATAATAAAAAATAATAAAAACTGGTATATATATGAAGCCAATAATATATACCTTGAGCTATATTATTGAGCTATAGTGTCATGGTAGTGTATTCTTTCCACTTGGTTAAACCCCTTTACAACTAGTCTAAACTTGTACTTCTCAACATTGCAATCAGCTTTAAATTTGGTCCTATACAGTAATTTGCATCTGATAGTTGCTTTTCCTTATGGCAAAGACATTAACTCTCACGTTTTGTTAGCTTCTAGTGCTGCTAGTTCTAATTGCATGGAATTCACCCAAATTGGATCCTTAATAGCAGAACTCTCATAGCTTGTTGTCTTTGGGTTTTGGAAATTTAGGTGGCTGTTCGTTAGTAAATATTTCAGCAATGGTTTCAGAATTTTCAGTGGAAGAAATGATAGGTATATATTTTCAGTGTCTACTGAGACTTAGTTACTGGTAGGAGTAACAGGCTATATACCTGCAGTAACAGGTATATATAATGCCAAAGTATGGGTTGCACAGTTAGGTAGCCGAGGATTTCTAGACTATTCTGGTAGTTCGACCGTGGAATTTATTTGTTTCGGTATCTCCGGAATATGAGTGTGTGACTTGTTATAATTGATCCTATTGATAATACAAAGAACGGTCCTGTCATCTCTATCAAGATGATTCTATTTCGTCGGATAGTTATTCTAGTATCTGGAGCACGGAATCCATATAATAGAGAATGAGAATAGATCAAGAAAAGAAATATTAAAACTCTACAGTAACAGGTATATATAATGCCAAGGTATGGGCTGGACAACTAGGTAGCTGAGAATTTTCAGTGGAAGAAATGATAGGTATATATTTTCAGTGGCTACCGAGACTTAGTGACTGATATGTAGTAGCTTGGATTAGGACATTTGGATGTTGTAATAGAAAGGAAAGATTGCTTCTCTGAATTATTAAGATTAGTTAATGTAGATAGTCTGTTCCGTGAGATAGCTTGTTGGTAGCATTCTAATAATATGAAATCTTCTTGAAATGGAAAAGAGCTTACATTGACTCTTGTAATTTCAATTGAGATGTGCATTCTTTTAGACACATTAAATAAAACAAAACCCTTTGCCTTCTGAAGTAGTCTTTTCTACTCCCCTCCCCTTAAGTGACATTGCAACTGAAAAGCAAAGGCCTAGTGCCTAAATTGTATTCATTTGCAAGTGTTCCATGGCTAGCAATATGAGTGCCTTGTCCAGCAAGACAATTCTTATATATAAATTGATGTACTTGGAACACAAAGGTTTGAAAGCTTTTGGAACACAAAGGTTGACTTTCCTAAAGCACCTAGCTAAGACTACAGAAGTCATCAGGGCTGAGAAAAGCAATTTTTTATGAAAGAAAAGATGTGGCTCTATACTTCATGAAAAAGTGTTTGCAATATCTAAATACTTCATTTCTTATTTACCAAGGTGATGAACTTGCTACTGATGAACTTTAAATGTGAATTTGAAATATTCTTATTCTGTTCATGCAGTCCTGTGATCATTGATATGGATTATGGAACAACAACTCTATGTCCATATCCATCCACTTGCCTTAAACATAAACTTGGTGGCAGTTGAAAAGACTTTTAACCACTGAAAATACAAGTTAAGCTCAGCTATGTGCAACTCTTATTCAAGAATTTTACAAGCTATAGCTGAACTCATATTCATGAAGAAACTATGTTTGCCAAACTTCGATTCTTCCTCTTCCTGATTAATTTTTTTACCTTTAGATAATTAATTTTCTTACCCATAGGAATATTATGCAGCTTCTTTTACTTATCTTCTATCTTATTTTAAAAAAAATTGCATTGTTCAATTTGATTCTTAGTTTAGCTTGACATCATAATATGTGCACACCTGACACAATGGACTAATAAAATATGTTTTGGTCCAGATTGGATTTTCCAATAAGGCCTGTAGCACTTGCATAATGGTCCACTAATTAGTTTTAGTTGTTTGATAAAGTTTGAAAGTGATGCCTAAGATGGTGATGCCGACATGGATTGGCCTGGCATGCCTTTTAATATTATGCATGGCTATTTGCAGTGAAGGGCATGTAATATGTTACAGTGTGGTAGGTTTGTCCATTCAGTATCAGGTATATGTTGGAACCTAAATAGCTAATAATGAATAGTTGATTTTTTCAATCATAAATATTCATGAGTACCTAATTTGTGCTGTGTCCTCCCCTTAAGCACTAGACTGGAAAATGATGTACTTGGAATAAAAATGTCAACATTTTTGTAACTAGATATGATATGCACCTATCATTTATTCGGTACATAAATAATTAAATAACATGAATAACAATAGTAATAATACCAACTCATCATCTCATGCAAATAATTAACAAACTATAATTAAATGCTTGATTAAACTATATGACATGAAAATCAATAATATGCAAGTATTTTGATGTACCACATAAAGAAGCTGAATTTTAAGTTGATGAACTAAAGGAGAATACAAAAAAGTTCACACTGTGGATGAAAATCCAGCAACTATGCCAAAAGGTTCACATTGTGGATGAAGATCCAGCTACTTCCAGAAATGCTTGTTTTGTGTTGTTCTACAAAGTTCGGACCTTGTGTAAATGGAGTAAAGAGTTCATCAAGCAGCCTACTAGCTCAACCTGTCATAAAAAAGGAAGTTGTTTATGAGCATCTAAGTGTATTGGCAGTAAAAGAACATAAAAGAACATAAAAGAACATAAATGAACATAAAAGAACATAAAAGAGAGAGATAGAGAACCTCATACCTATAAGGTGCATTACACAAAAATTCCTTCACAATTTTCTCTTACATACCTAGACTCTTTATTTATGTCATAATTGGCCAATTCAACTATATTATTATGTTGTGGCATCAATTGTGTATCTTCATTCTCAATATATTCTTCCAAGTCATAGAAGCCTTTTGGTGGAGCTTTAAGCACATATACCAATTGGATGTTTCACTTTCTCTTGCATAAAACACTTGCTTTGCTTGTGATGCTAAGATAAAAGGATCCCTCTCAAATTGACTTTGACCCGCATGTAAATTGACAAGTGTCAAACCTTCTTCAACCTTAATGCCATTAGGAACACTTACCCAATTACATTTAAACAGTGGAACTGATAATAAAAAATAATCTAAAATAATTATTTTTCTTATCACCCCATAATACGAAACCACATCAACAACTTGAGCATTATCTCTTGGGCTTGACCTGCACACAGTTGTTGCTTCAAGCATAACACCACTATTTTGTGTTGAATTCTCAGCATCCTTTGTGTGAAATTGTTGGCCATTGATGACATATTTTTTGTAAAATAGAACATTGTTTTTAGGTCCAAAAGAAAAGATTCATAATGTATTTGACACATCACTATCACTGTAGTCAGCTTTAATCTACCAACAATAAGAGAGAGAAAAAGTGTAAGTAATTATTTATCTGGAATATATAGACATTTACTAAAAATTTAGATTTTAGGCTTGTAACCTTTTGAGTAAACCATTGAGTAAATTATTCTGAATGTCTCTTCCATAACAAACTTGTATTTCTTTCAAGTCCTTTATTTGTTTGTTTTAGTTCCTCCAAATGCATTCTAATATAAGACATAAATTAATTTCAAATTCTAAAAGTTTGCATTGATGTATAAACAAGTAATGAAATATCTTACTCCAAAAAGGGCTCAACTATGGCTGTATTGAATATAACATATCTATGTGCATATTCTAACATTTCATTACTTAACATGATTGATGTTTCACTTCCAAGTGGACGACCTTCAGTATTTCCCTCATTGGTAACATTTTGGTTGTGACCAAGACTATCCACTTGAATAGGATGATCAATGAATGAATTACAGAATGAAATACATTCTTCTGCAAGGTAGCATTCAGCAATACAACCTTCTGGTCGTGCACGATTTGTAAAATGAAGAAAAACCAAATAAAAAAAGAAGAAATCATGAGTATAATATTGGATAAAATTTAACCTTTCAAAAAGGTACATCCAACGAAATTGGACCGGTCCACATAGTCGTGCTTCTCGTCCCAAGTGAGTAGGCAAATGAGTCATTATGAAAAAAAAGGAAGGTAGGAAAAACCTTTCAAACAAGCATAATATTTCTATGACTTCATCCTCTAGCTTTAACAACTTCTCCTTATCTATCACTCGTTGGCATAGCTTGTTGAAGAAAAAACATAACCTCATAAATTTCATTCCTTGGACCTTTGGGAAGCAACCCTCTGAATGCAACGGGTAACAATTGTTGCATTAGAATATGACAATCATGCGACTTCAATCCTGAAATTTTACAATCTTCTACAGATATACAATTAGCAACATTTGAGCTATAACCATCAGGCACCTTCAAATCACATAGGACTTTGCAAAATTTCTTTTTCTCAAGCCTAGTTAATGTATGAGGTGTTGGAGGAAGGTATGTTCTAGTCCCTCGTGGTTCAGGATACAAGTCTGGTCTAATGCCCATTTCTTCCAAGTCTTTTCATGCATTCAATCCATCCTTGGATTTGCCATTTATCTAAAAGTGTACCGATGATGTTCTCACATAAATTCTTTTCAATGTGCATTACGTCCAAATTGTGACGCAATGGCAATGCCTATAAGAAAATATGATAAAAGTTGTGTTACTATTATGAACATAAGTTAGGAATCTAAAATAAAATAGATTGTGTGTAATATTATTACCTCCCAATATGGTAGATAAAAAAAGATTGATCTTTTTTTCCACATATTCACTCCTCATTGACCATTCTTCCATTTTTTCTGCTTTCTCTTTCCCCACTCATTGGGAAAATCTTTTAGGTTTTCTAGTATGTTGCTTCCACTTTTGATTCTAGAGTTCCTTCCTTTCTCTTCATGTGCATCAAACCAAGCTCTCTTTTTTCGGAATGGATAAGATGGCGAAAGAAAACGCCTATGGCCCATATATGCAAATTTCTTACTATGTTTTAACCAATGCGAATGAGTATGCTCTCCACATACTGGACATGCTTTTTCACCCTTGGTAGTACATTCGGCAAGATTACCATATGCTGGAAAATCATTGATTGTCCATAACAGAATAGCTTTCAATTTAAAGGATGATTTAACAAATGAGTCATACACATTCATGCGCTCATTCCAGAGATATTGCAAATCATCTATAAGAGGTTGCAGATATATGTCAATGTCATTTCCAGGTTGTTTAGGACCTGTAATCAACAATGTCAAGAGAATATTTTCTTTTTTCATGCATAACCATGGAGGCAAGTTATATATAACTAACATAACTGGCCAACAACTATATTTGGAGCTTTGAACGCTAAAAGGATTAAATCCATCCGTAGCAAGTCCAAGCCTTAAATTGCGTGGATCCATGGAAAGATCAGGCCACTTTTTATCAATTAGCTACCAAGACAATGAATCAACAGGATGACACATCTTTCCATCAGTACTTTTATCAGTAGAATGCTAAACTAATGCTTCAGCCATATTTGGTGACCTGAACATCCTATTAAACCTTGTTTGAATAGAAAAGTATCTCAATACTTTCGCAGGTATACCAATACGAACCTCTTTTGTTCTTTCATCCAGTTTCCACCTTGAAGAACCACATGTAGGACAATTCTTTAATGATTCTTTCTCCTTTTCAAACAAACAACAATCATTGACACATGCATGAATTTTTTCACAACCTAAATCAAATTCTTTTATCATTTTTTTCACCTCATTAATGGACTTGAGAAGTACATTGTCCATGGGTAACATATCATGTAAAATTTCCAAAAGTTCATTGAAGCCTTTGTTGGATCATCCATTCGTAGTTTTAACCTTGTATAATGCTACAACAGATGACAATTTTGTGTACTTTGTACAACCATCATACAAAGGAGTTTGAGCATCCTCTAATTCTCTATCAAACTCCTCATTATTTGTTTCACTAAGAGGCTCCATATAATTTTCATCACTCAGATTTGCAGCCCTATATAAGTTATATGTGTTAGAGAACTCCAAATCTTCAATATTATCACTATCAATTAGTTCTCCATGATGAAACCACTTTGTATATGTAGGATCCATCCCCCTTATGATTAGATGCTCATGAACAGTTTCTAAACTATGACGCCTCAAGTTTTTACAATTTTTACAAGGACACAAAATTACTCCTGAATTCTCTGTAATTGTATCAGCCATTGTAATAAACTTCCATGCTTCTTGAACATATTCCTCTGATGCTCTACCAATTTAAACAAAATAAATAAACTCAGATAGCTATCTATAACTACAAAAAATCAAAATTGACAAACCTAAATGAAAGTACCTGCTAAGATGGACCCAGCTTTTGTCCATCTTCTTTATTTTAAATCAAAGTACCAAATATACTTTCTCAGTTGGTAATTCAAATACCTATGTGGCAGAATTTTTTATTACCAATATTTGATATGAATAGGAAGTGCTCTGTAATAAATGAACATATTACTGAAACATTATTAATTTTTTTTTGAAGTGCTCTATAATAGGAAGGATACAGATACAATAAGCAAACAATAAGCAAGATACAATTTGAAGAATAGGGACACAGATACAATAAACAAACCAAATGAACATTCCTGAAACAATAAGGAAACTTGAAGAAAAAGTTTTCAAATGTACAAGATACAGACTTATTCAAAGCAAAAAAACAAGTATACAAGCATCGACACAATCGGCATCTCAAAAGAAGGAAACCGAAATCAAACAGAGGGCAAGAAAAATAAACCCTAGAATGCACATTACGACATCGCGATTGAAACCGGAAGCAAGGAGAAACTAGCTAGGGCACGAGAAAATGAATCGAACCTTCTAGGTCCACCCATCGGCGCGGAAGAGAAGGAGAGACGTTGACTGTCGATGAGCAGGAGAGACGGGGACTATCGGCGAGAAGGAGAGACAAGGAGTAGGTGGACTCTCGTCGAGTGATCGGGGTGAGGTTTTGTCGCTAGAGGAGAAGGGGGTGCGGGCCGGCTAGCTGAGGTTTTGTCGAGTGAGGATAAAATAAAAGTGATTGAGCGCACGCGGGGCTTTTGATGTTGAGCGCGGGGCTTCTGTTGTCGACGAAAAAAAAGGAGGGAGTCGGGTGCCGCTCGAATTTAGTTATATTTATTATAGCGTTTTGTTAAAACACGATTACTAACTGCGATGGAAAGCCCTAAATGTAGTAGTGCAAGCTGGTAAAATAATTATCATAAAATTTATCCTAAAGGCTGTTCTGTACTCTTCCTAAAAATTTAAGTGGTCTTGGTATTCAAGATTTAAAGTTTAAATACCATTCTTTACAGGCTAAAAGAATTCATGCTTATCTCAATAATATCAACAATCTTTGGGTTAAACTAGTTAAATTCAAATACCTTCAACTTTCTTTCACTTCTAGTGCCATTCCCAATAATATTTCATGGGCTTGGAAATTATTTCTGAAAGCCTTTAATGCTCTTAAGTTTGGTTTAAAAAAATTAACTGGTTCGGGTTCTTCCACTTCTATTTTGAATGATTTCTAGATTTTGGATTTATCTCTTGCTCTTAAGCCCACCTATATATATTAATGTGAACTTGCATGATAATATGATTCATGTTCATCATCTGATGCATAATAATAACTAGTATGGTTTTATTGGTAATACTCTTTGCCATAATACTTTGTGGGAGACCATTGAGAATATTTGGTTGCCTATGTAGCCCTATGAAGATAAATATATTTGGATGTCCTCTTTAAATGGTAAAGCTAACTCTTTATCTGCTTACCTGTTTCTAAAATGCCATGATCCTTTTCCTACTAGTATTAATCTAGTTTGGGCTAAGATTTTGAAGCTTAACACTGCTTCAAAGGTTAAAATTTTTCTTTGGAAACTTTGTTATGGCCGATTATTAAGTCATTCTCGGTTGTTTCAGTTGGATATTTTAAATTTATAGAGTTGTGTTTTATGTGATTCTGATTCTGAAACCCCTTTACATTTGTTTTTGGTTTGTGTTTTTGCCTTTGATCTGTGGATGGCTTTAAGTCTTAAGCTTGGACTGGATTTCTCAAATAGGAATACTTGGTGTTCTGGTAGCTGGCTGCTGTTGGACTCTCATCCTTCTTTGGATAAAGGACCCTCAGCCATTGTTGCCAACAGTCTTTGGTTCATTTGGTTTTTTTTGAAGCAATGTTTTGCATGGTGAGAGTAAGCCTACTATTACTTCAGATATGATGAGGATTCTCACTTTTTCTTATCAGTATATTCCCTAGGTAAGTACCGAGGGCAATAATTCATAATCAACCAATATTTCTCATTGGTCTCCCACAATCTTAAATTGCTTAAGAGTAAGCCTACTATTACTTCAACTATGATGAGGATTCTCACTTTTTTTTATAAGTATATTCCACATGTAAGTACCGAGGGCAATAATTTATTATCAACCAATATTTCTCATTGGTCTCCCACAATCTTAAATTGCTTAAGAGTAAGCTTACTATTACTTCAGCTATTATGAGGATTCTCACTTTTTTTTATCAGTATATTCCCCACGTAAGTACCGAGGGCAATAATTCATTATCAACCAATATTTCTCATTAGTCTCCCCTAATCTTAAATTGCTTAAAGATAAACTGTGATGGTTCTCTCTCTAATAATGAGGGTGGTCACTACAAAAAATACAATAATTTATGGTAAAATTTTAGAGTGGCCAACAACAATTGGCCACAAAAGGTGTAATTTACGACGAAATTTATGGAAAAATTATTTTTGTAGTTAAAAAGTATAAGTTCGAACAATTTGCGATAATTTTTCTAATTTTGCCATTATGTTTGTCACTAATAATTGAGTCAACGTTAAAAAATTATAGTTTTTTAAATTTATGACAACATGTATTGCCACCGATTCAAAACATTCTACCGTGGCAAGAGTTTGCGACAAAATTTTTACGACAAGTTTGTCATGATATTATGTGGCAAGCGTTTGCGACAATATTTTACCACAACTTTGTCATGATATTCTGTGACAAATTACGTGTGCCATAGATGGTAACCTAATTAAAAAATTAAAAAAATTGGCAAACTTTTAGGCGGGTATTTTTGCCTCTAAGTTTAACTTATCCCTAACCCTAATAGGCTAATCCACATAGTATCTATCTTTCTCATTTTTTCCCATTCTCCGGACTCCTCCCTACTCGGCGACTCTCCCAAACTCCTCACAATCTCCCTAATCTCCTAACTGCAGCTACACAGTGCAAATGTCATACCCCAAGAGGTCGACGCTGGTCGGAGTTCGACCACTTCCCCCCGTTGTCTATCGTCATTCGCCTACTCGACCACCTTTCTTCCCCTGTAGTCGCTCGGTGCTCTACATCTCTGTCGTGCCCTAATCTCTGCATCAATCCATCTTCGGCGAGTGTGAAGGTCACTAGGTAAGTTGTCTTCTCTTTTCATCTCCGTGTGCCCTAATCTATGTCATGCCCTAATCTTCTGTCATACCAGCGGTCACTGCATGAACACTAAGAAGCTACCATATCCACCTTGGACTCTATAATCATTTATCTATAATCACTCACAAAGATCTGCGATAGTATAAATTTCTTATGAAAACTTCTATTAAGGGCAGTTGAATATGAAGTTGCAACTGCTACTACAACTGTTGCTAATAGCCAACTAAGAACCAAAACAAAAGCACACGCAAACATAAGAGATTTGTTTACGCAGTTTAGTGATAAACCAGTGAACTAATCTGCGGGGCACTCACCGGACAGATGCCCAATCCACTCTCTATAAGTACAATTTTAGTTCTCAAGATTTCACACCCGAAATCCGACTACCAGTACTACAGTGAATTAAAAATAACAAAAACCTATTTGCCATTACAAGTATATATACCAACTTGCCTCTCTATGACATCCCAGCCACAAAGTTCTGTCCTCCACACAACCTTGTATTGTAGCGAGTTATCAACCCGAAACCAATCTTCTCCTTAAGATAAGGAATGTCGATTGTTGCATTTTTGCACTCAACAGTCTCAACTCCTCTCAATAACTGACAACGCAGTGTTCGCACATGGAGAGTTGCAAATCAGATCTTTCTATTGGAATTTATATGAGACAATCGAAAGTCCTAAACAAATGTTGTTCATAACTACTGACATTTAATCAGTCTTCAGTTCCTATCAAACAATCATCAGCGTTGAGCGGCCAACATTGAAAACATCATAAACACATGAACAAAGAATAACACCCAGAACATAAAGAGTAGGAAACTCTTTGTTGGTATGGGAATAAGTAACGCAGCGAAAATAGCAATTAAAAAAATTCAAACCATCCCGAAAACAATGATTTACTTTAGCAATATTAAGGAATTCAACCTCGGAGAAGGAGGAGAAGATATACCTCAAACCGCGGTTGGTATAGCTGATCCTATCCCCATCTTGAGACGCACACGTGCACGTCCTCCAACGATAGTCCACATCACGCACCTCGCAACAATAGGGGCAGCGAACACCGGGGCTCGTTCTCAATCTTGAAATCAACCAAGGCAAGACCGGCCCTTCCAGCAAGAATCGGGCACCAAAGATGTCACGCCCCAACTCAGGATCACGTGACCGGCCAGGGTATACGTGCCTATACCATGAAGCCTAACCCATGCACATGCCAACATCATAAACAACAAGTAAATAACAGCTTTTAATAATAAAAGAATCAAAACAGATTTTCATTTCAAAACAACAAGGTTTTAAATATATGTCTCAAGTGCGAAAATAAATCGAAGAGCAACAGTTCTACTAATAAATAAAACCGAATAAAATGTGAATGTCCCCACGGGACTACAACTCCAAATACCAAAATAAAAGTGCATGACAACCTACTACAGACTCGATTACAACCCCTAACTAGGACTGCTATGAGATCATGTGGCTCCTCTGCCCTCCAGCTGCGCCAAGTGCTCCATCCCACCTCACCGGTCAGGCTCTGTAAAACAAAACAAAACAACGAAAACGGGTGAGTTCAAAAACTCAGTGAACAGTTTTACCAACCCTCACAAATCAACATCACAGAGATAACAAGAATATGTCTATCTCTACAGAGGCAATATCACAAAGGTGTGACTAGCTACCAGGCCAACAGGCCACCCATGCCCAAGACATCTAATTCTTCAAAGAGGTGCATCAGGCCAAAGCCCTACCATGCCCGAAGGCAACGTCACCTAAAAAATGTGCATCAGGTCGAGCCCTACCATGCCCAAAGGCAACATCACCATCATAGAGGTGCATCAGGTCAAAGCCCTACAATGCCTAAAGGCAACATCATCATCAATGAGGTGCATCGGGTCAAATTCCTACCATACCTAGAGGCAACATCACCGTCAAGAGGTGCATCGGGTCGAATCCCTACCATGCCCAAAGGCAACATCACCATCAAGAGGTGCATCGAGCTAAATCACTACCATGCATAAAGGTAATCGCGCACATATCAGGATAATCGGGGGCCCTCCGAACTTATCCTGCAGGTTGGAAATTTACATCCAACCACACGGGCGTAGCCCGTAACCCGGCTCCTAAATGAGCCGCTCCGCCATTCCCAAGGATATGGCTCATCAAGACCTAAGTCAAGATTCTCCTACGGTGTCCTAAGGGTGTCCTCACTATGAAACATCTCAACACTTCAAACCCGACCCTTACCTCTTAGACCTGCAACGTCATGAACCTGTGTGGTTTTATTTCATGAATACATTATAAATTGATTCATAACAGATTATGCTCACCCTTAGACCCAATTTTAATTATAGAATTAAAATCTAGATCATCTCAATTAGAGTTTTATTTTAGAGTTTTGTTTTAGGATTTTGTTCTGCCCATAAGTGCTGTGTATACCACGAATCTACTCTTCAAAGTGTGTCCTATGTTTCTAAACTTTATTTTCTGGTCAAAACGATAGGTTACACGACTATAATCAGAGATCAAAGCACGTAATAACAGAGAAATAAAAAATCAGCCCAGATTCAATAAACAGCGCATAAATTTCAGAAAGCTGAAATTTCCAGCACAACATGAAATAAAATTCGGATTTTGCAGAATTAAATTCCTAAATTTCTAACATCACAGATTCAAGTCATCATGCCAATCATGCATACAATCTCATAATTTTTACTAAATAAAAACTAGCACATATAACAAGAATTCCTTAATCAAGAATCAAGCATTAAGATCAAGAACCCCTTCTCAAGAACCATTAATTAGTCATTATCAAGATCTTAATCCTACCATATGATTTCTAGAAAAATCACATATTTAATCCTAAGCATGAAATCCATAAATCAAGAAATCAAATTGGGTGAATAAATCATGATTTGCACATCAAGAAAACATGGCAAGAACTCGAAGAAAATCCAAGAACAAGGCATAAATACCGAGCCGTCACGAACGGCTTCAAAAAATTCGATTAAAATCCCGAAGAGAGAGGGTAAACCACTCACCTTAATTTGGAAAAATATTAGGAAAGAAATCCCGGACGACGGCCTCGAATCCGGCTTCAAAAGGCTGACGGGTCAACCCAAAAAAATGAGTCCAAGGGGAAAGAAGGGAGGGAGAGGAAGCAGGCGGTTCGGCTCCTCTCGGCTCGGCTCCAAAGAGAAAGAAGGAAGAGAGGAAGAGGAAGAAGAATCTGAAGGCTCGGATCAGCTCTGGGTGCCTGCGGCTCCAAGGAGAAAAGGGAAAGGGGGCTTGGCGGCTAGCTCCCTTTCTCAACTTTTTAGGTGGCTCCAAAATAGGAGCCACAAGCCATGATGGGGGTTTTATACACCCTCCTCAACCCTAAGCCCTTACACCATTAATTCACAACCCGCATCCACCTTAAGTCAAAACCAAAACCCGCTAACCCGATAGACTTAATTAATTTAATTAATCTCATTCTAATAAATCACGAATAATTAATTAAATACTCATATGGACATAATTGTCAATTATACGCACACAACACCAAATTAAATACTCTCAACTACCCAAGTCTAAAAATTTATAAATTTATAAATATATATTCTACTTACCCGAGCTCGCAAGCTTGCACCGGACCATGAGTCAACTCGACTCGACCATGAACTAGTCCACTAGGCTGGCAAATATACATAAAAGGAAAAATAATAAATTTAAATATCTGGGATATTACAAAAGATGGAAGGAGAGAGGATCAGAAAACATCGAAACAAAAGAGAAGATGTGAAGATACCTTGCTGTCCTCTTGGACTCCTCCAAGAAGATGGAGATTGCGGCTCACCTAAGAAGAGAACACCTTCAATTTGGCTTCGTGAAAACCAGGAAGGATTATGTAGATGGCCGGCCACCAATGGAGGGGAGGAGGAGTTGTTTGGAGCCTTTCTCTTCAAGAAGCCTCTAAAGAATCAAGTCTTTAATCTTCTCCAAGAAAATGAAGAACTAATTAACTAACCCCTCCGTATAGGGTGTTCAACCAATATATATAGAGAAGGGGGGCGGCTACAAGAGTAGTACCGCCCCCCCTAACAACTCTCTCACCGGAATTCAAAATTTCGAGGTTTGCCTCCAAAAATGATGTCACACCCCATCTTCGGTATGACCGGCCAAGGTACGCCACGTACCCCGAAGCCTAACCCAACCAAACCACATATAAACAAAACCAAACCTGAACATTTAATAGCATTTCAAGGATTTTTTTAAAAGACTTTTATATTCAAAAATCCCAACCACCAACTCAATAATAGCTAATGTTCAAAAATGGTTTCAAAAGTTTAATTACTGAAGAAGACATCTCAAGCAAATAAAGTGCAGAAACATAAATAAACTGAGTCGACATGACTCAACAACTCAAAAGAAATAAAAACCACTTGGGTATGCCCCTCGACCACGACATGTCACGAGACCTGCTGCCCTGTCGCCACCAACCGCGCTACTGCACCCAAGTGCCTCTCTGATCTAGCTCAGGTGCTGCAAAACAACATATACGAGGGGTACGTCCAATTGGGACTTAGTGACTACACCAGTCCTTAATTTCCACCACATCATCATCATCATGCAATAATCAAATAACCACATATATGAGCATAAGGAAATTAATCATAATTCAGAGCATTTATTTTTAGCAACGCAATCCACCTAAACCTCATATAGCAACCTGTAGAAAATATGCCACCAAGTATAAAATAAGAAACATGCTCAATGAATCAATCCACATGCTCACTCGGACCCATCGGTCTTAATCGCCACATAGGGTAGGTAGTCGGTGTGGCCTCCGATCTACCACCCAACCAATGTCATCTCTTTGAGGCATGCTCTCCTCTCACTGACACGGCTCTTCCGAGCCGTCTCTTCGGGGCATATGTTCCTCTCACCGGTCGGGTCTCCGAACTGTCTCTCTGGGGGTATAAACTCTCCTCACCAACCAGACTTCCGGAATAAGTCCAACACTGTCGCTTTGCGGCATACCCTCCCCTCACCAGCGAGTCTTTCGGGAATTGCAACAATCATACCACAACATCACACACGCAGGGATATAAAGACAAGGTAAGGTGTGCTGGACAACAAGTAAATAAGGGTATGTCTAGGACATACCTCAATCTCCGCCTCCTCCCGCAATACATCACAACCACACAAATAAATATATATATAATAACGCTCAAATCATGAATTCATAGCGTACATAACAATCATGAGAATTTGGTATGACACATCCAAACATCGTAGGAAAAACAATCATGTATAAGATGAAAATAATACAACACCTCTTAATTACCCTACGCAGTTTAAGCCCGACTTAACCCTCCCCTAGTCGTGTACCCTAGGGCTGGCCTACCCCTCTACCTGAGTGCTCTAGGGGCAAAGAGCGTTTGGCCCCCTTGGGTTCCCTATGGATCAGCTTACCCTAAAGTTGTCCTAGGGTTCTAGGATCTCTAGGTATCTTCTAGGGTACTCAATCCCTACTTGTGTGTCTCTACAATTTCCCTAAAATGTAGAAGTGATTCAATGTACCCTAAAGTATGTCCCTTAGGTATAAAAATTCAATTTTTATTTCCCAAAATCTCCCCGTAGGTGGCCGGCCACCCTAGGGATCTTAGGGTCCCTCTTAAAAGGGGTGGCATGCCCTAAACTCACACCATATTCCTCCTTTCATCAAGGTAACAACCAAGAATCAAGAACTACCAAAAACCATCAACAATCAACAAAATTTCATCAAGAAATCCAAGGTGAAAAGGGGCGGTACAGCAAGGAAAACGGGGCGGCTAATTCCCAAAAATTCATCCGATACAACCGTTGCAATCACGTTAGAATTCTCAACACGAATATCCAATTCGATTCATGACATAGGGGCGGCGGCATGGATGAGGGAAAGGGGAAAATGAGGGCTTATACACTCACCTTTTTGGAGAAACAGGAGAGGAAGAAGACGCGTAGGATCTTCCTTCAATCCACACCGACGAACTCGCGGATTCCGGATCCGATTCGGCTCCTCCTCCTCTCGGTGGCATCTCTCTATCCCCTCCTCTCTATGCCTCAAGTGGCGTGTGGCTAAACCCCTGACCGCGTGCCCCGAATCTCTTTTATGGACCCCTGTTGAGTCCAAAAGACCAAAATACCCCCCACATAACTTAAATGACTTAAATGACCCGTATCTAACCCGTTCTAACTCCAACTAGAGTTCTGATTGAACCGCTCAATTCATCTTGAGACCCTCTATCATCCTAACATGCTAAATCACATAAATGTATTTTTCCTAATTTTTTTTCCATATATCTTCGCTAACTCGGGCCCACGGCCCCTTGCTAAAGAATAAAATATTATTTTAGGATTTTTGGGCATAACAATTCCTCCCCCTTAAAGAAAATTCATCCTCGAATCTTGAGATGAAGAACAGAAGCTCACCTCGTCATCAAAAAGGTACAGGTACTTCTATCTCATGTCTTGCTCGACCTCCAAAGTGGCCTCCTGCCCTGAGTGGTGCTCCCAACGAACTTTCACCAAGGGGACCTCCTTGGGCCTCAACTTCCTCACTTGCTTGTCTAGGATCTTAACAGGCCACTCCTCATAAGAAATGGCCAGATCGACCTCCACCGTAGCAACATCTAGAACGTGTGACTCATCCCGAACATACCGCTTAAGCATGGAGACATGGAAGACAGGATGCACTCGATCCATGCTAGGCGATAGAGCCAAAGACATGGAAGACCCGATGCACTCGATCCATGCTAGGCAGTAGAGCCAACTCATAAGCAATCGCTCCTCTGCACCGCGAAATAGGGAAAGGCCCCATGAATTTGGGGCTCAACTTTCCCCTCCTCCCAAAGCGCACAACCCCCTTCATAGGGGATACCTTCAGGAAGACCGATGGGCTTTACCATCAGCATACATCTTCCGACGACTCTGAACCAAGTCCAGCCCTAGCATCTAGGACTTGCTGTCCTTAAACCAGCCTATTGACGACCTGCACCTTCGCCCGTACAAAGCCTCAAATGAGGCCATACCGATGCTACTATAGTGGCTATTATTATAGGCGAACTCTACCAAAGGTAGATGCCTCTCCCAGTTATCCTCCAGGTCCATCACGCACGGCCTTAGCATATCCTCAAGTGTGTAAATGGTCTTCTATGACTGAACGTCCCTCTGAGGATGAAAAGTGGTACTGAACCGCACTTGCGTACCCGAAGCCTCTTAAAGCAATTGCCAGAACCGAGCAGTAAATTGAGTGCCTCGATCGGATATGATCATAACTGGGATCCTATTGTAAGCCACACTACGCTCAAGGAACAACCGTGCATATTGCTCAGTAGAGAAAGTGGTCTTCACCAAAAAAAGTGCGCCAATTTGGTTAGGCGATCAACCATAACCCAAATAGAGTCATTTCTTCTTTCAGACCTCGGTAACCCGGTAACAAAGTCCAAGGTGATTGTTTCCCATTTCCATTTTGGTACCTCAAGATTCTGCAACAACCCTGCGGGTCTCAAGTGTTCGGCCTTTTCCTATTGACAGACCAAACATCTGGATACAAACTCTGCCACTTCTCGCTTCATCCCTTTCCACCAGTAGTGCTGTCTCAGATCTTGGTATATCTTGGTGGATCCCGGATGCATAGTGTAAGTGAAATAGTGGGCCACCTCTAGTACCCATCTACGGACCTCTGCCATGTCTCGTACCACGATCCTGTCCCTGTATATGAGAATCCCCATGGATTCCACTCTAAAACCCTCTACATCACCTCTCATAGCTAGATTCTTTATCAAAGAACAAAAAGCATCCTCGCCTTGAGCCGTTCGTAGCATATCAACCAAAGTGGACTGTACATGCATGTGTGCCACCAATCCACCTGAATCAACCACAAATAACAAATCCCTTGGGCCTAGGCTCACCGCCAGATCTCTGGCTAGGGATTTCCTACTCACGGCCAAGTGGGCTAAGCTCCCCATCGACTTCATGTTCAAAGCATCAGATACTACATTTGTCTTTCCTAGGTGATACTAAATAGTGCAGTCATAATCTTTTAATAGCTCAAGCCATCTCCGCTGCCTCAAGTTCAGATCCTTCTAAGAAAGCAGATATTGGAGGCTCTTGTGATCCATGAATATGTCACATGCCTCCCCATATAAGTAGTGACGCCACAGCTTCAAGGCAAAGACTATGGCCGCCAACTGCAAATAATCATGAGTCAGATAATTCTTCTTATGGGTTTTCAGCTGCATGGATGCATATGCGATCACTTTGTCATGCTACATCAAAATGCACCCTAATCCGACTCCAGAAGCATCACAATAGACTGTGAATCCTCTCGACCCCGATGGTAGTGCTAGTACAGGAGCAGCAGTCAAGCGATCATTGAGCTTCTGAAAACTCTCCTTGCATTTGTCATCCCATATAAATTTTACTTTCTTCTGAGTTAGGCGCGTGAGCGGGGTATTAATCTTGGAAAAATTTCCACAAACTTCCTTGTAATATCCTAGATAATTTTATTTATTTTTCCTTTATTGTTTGTGTTTGCCAGCCTAGCAGGCTAGTTCGAGGTTGAGTCGAGTTGACTCATGGTCTGGTGCGAGCTTGCGAGCTCGGGTGAGTTGAATTATGATTTATAATTATATAGCTAATTGATTTGATTACGTTACATGTGGATGTGCATGTGTTTGTTGCTTGTATTTTATCATGGGGTTAGTTTGGGTTAGCGGGTTGCGGATCCGAGTTGAGGAGAGTGCGGGTTAGGGTGTGGTTAGGTGAAAGTGGGAGGGGATTATAAAAATTCCCTCCCCCCAGGGCTGGCGGCTCCCTGTTGGAGCCGCACTAGCCAAGTGAGAGTGGAGAGGAGCCGCCATCAAGCAGTAGCCACCCCTTCCCATCTCTGTCCCTTGGAGCTGCCGAGCCAAGCAACAGTCGCCAGAGCCGAGCCCTTCCTCCCCTTCTTCCTTCCTTGGAGCCGACCAGAGAGGAGCCACCCAGCCGAGCTACCTCTCTCTCTCTCTCTCTCTCTTCCCCTTTCTTGAAGCCGACGGCTTGGGTGGAGCCGAGCCGCCACCTTTTGGAGCCGGATTCGAAGGCCGTCAACCAAAAATTCTCCTCTAATCCTTCTTCCTATTCAAGTGAGTGGATCTACCCTCCCTCTTTCTGTGGTTTCTCATGTTTGAGCTTTCTTTGAGCCATTCTTGAATTTGGGTTCTTGTGAATTATTTTTCCGTCGATCTCTCGAATTCTCGTCGTTTTTTATGATTGCTGCGTGAGAGGAGACCCGAAACCCCTCCTCAATGGGGCTCGGCAGCCCTAGGAGGATCCTAGGGATGCTCGGCTAAGGTGGAGATTAGGGTGCCCTCTAGGTGTATGATAAAATGCCTAAGAGAGGATTCTTGTGAAACCTTGAGATCCATGCCATGATTTGCTTGTCAACTTAGGTTTCCACATGTTAAATGTATGCTTTGTAAATAATCTGTGACTATGAATGGAAATCATGTTTTACAAAAGTTGAGGTTTAGATCTTGATGCCATGTATGTTCTTGTGAGTGGTTCTTGATCATGAAGCTTGATTCTTGTTTAAAGAAGATATTGATGCATGTTAGATCTTGATTAACAAATTATGAAAGTGTCTATGTATGATGGACTTGTTGATATAAACCTGTGGTGAAGGAAATTTAGGGCTTGTAATCTATAAATTTTGGATTTATTTCCATGTTATGCTGAAAAACTCAAACTTGCTGGAATTGCATGTTGTTTTGTTGATACTGTGCTGATTTTGAATTCTCCGTTGAGATGAGAATAGCACACTGAACATAGTAGTGTAACCTATTGTTTTGACCAGAAAATATTGTTTGGAAACATAGGACACACTTTGGAAACCAGATTCGGGTTAGATACACCAGTTTCGGGCACATCAGTAAGCTAAAACAAAACCATAATCATGATGATTATAATTTTAATTACATAAGTTAAAATTCAAAGGGGCGGTATAATCTGTTATGAACCAACAAATAAAGCTTATGCACGAAATAAAACCTTACAGGTTTATGATGTTACGGGTGTAGGGTTGGGATCGGGTACTTAGTGTTGTGACATTCCCAATTAGGGCATCCCTGAGACACCGTAGGAGACACTTGACTTAGGGCATGGTAGGCTTAGGCCTATTGTACTTCACCGTTAGGGTGTTATATGCCTTCGGGCATGTGGTGGCCAGATGGCCTGTTAGCTAGTCACTCCCTTGTGACTTTTCCTGCTTGAGATAGGCGTTTTGCATTATGCTATATCTATGCTTGGTTTCTCATGGGGGTTGGTAGAACCGCTCACTGAGTTCTTTTGAACTCACCCATTATCGTTTTATTTTTGTTTTGTAGAGCTTGACCTCTAACTAAACTTGTCACCTAAATTCGGTTTTAATGTTTTGTTGAACTACTTAGGTAAATTGCAATTTATCGATTAAATACGGAAGCAAGTAGTAAAGATAAGCAATGTGATACACAAATAAAACAATGCTAACATGATTATTTGTAGTGGTTCGGCCCCAATGCCTACTCCACTACCTAAGCACCCCGTTTAGGATTTCCAAACTGGCTTTACTAGATTATATTGTTTCCCTTACAAAGAGAACTTTACACTGGAAAGTCTCCGCTCTCAAACCGAAGGCACTTCCACACCCGAAAGTACCCTGCCTTCCTACCAAGAGCACTCTCCCACCTCAACCTAAGGACAACTCGACTAATCATAGTAAACTAATTAAGTTTACAATGGTGGATTTAAGCCTTAACACCGAGCCAACCACCAACTCAATCAAACCTAGCAACCTAGGTTTACACACTTGATATACAATGAAAATAAATAACAAAATACAATAACAATTGAAATAATAAATCAAACAACAAGTACTTAGCTCCAAAAGAAACTCCCTAGTCCTCTTGATGCCTCAAGTTGATGAATAAGTGAAGCTTGAAGGCTAAATCAAGGAGTGAAGATCAAAACTATGGTTCTTGCAAAGATGGCTCAAAGAAAGCTGGTAGAGATGCAAGGAGTGGCTCTTTGAAGCTTAGAGGCATCAACAACCATGAGAGACAGAGAGTTTGGGGTGGGTATTTATAACCCCCCAAACAAGAGGGCTCGTCAACAGGCATATTTCCGCCCGTTGCCGATGCCCGATCACTTGCCGGTCAATCGTCGGTTGACCGAGCGAGCGATCGTTGATGGCCAGATGGCCTGTTAGCTAGTCACTCTCTTGTGACCTTTCTTGCTTGAGTCAGGCATTTTGCATTATGCTATAACTGTGCTTGGTTTCTCGTGGGGGTTGGTAGAACCGCTCACTGAGTTCTTTTGAACTCACTCGTTGTCATTTTGTTTTTGTTTTGCAGAGCTTGACCTGTGTGGTGGGCTTGAGCACTTGGCGTGGCTGGAGGGCAGATGAGCCACATTGATCTCATAGCAGTCCTATTTAGGGGTCGTAGTCGAGTTTGTAGTAGTTTTATCATGCACTTATGTTTTAGTGTTTTGGTGTTGTAGTCCCGTGGGGACATTCAAGTCTTTATTTCAGATTTTGTTTGTTAAAAGAACTGTTGGTCTTTGACTCATTTTATTTTCGTACTTTAACTTTGATAAAAACTTTACTGCTTATATGAAATCTGGTTTGGTTTTTCTTTTAAAATAAAAACTCATCACATTCTTTCCGCTATGTTTATTTGTTGAGTTGGCATGTGCATGGGTTAGGCTGCGGGGTATAGGCACCTATACCCTGGCTGATCACGTGACCCTGAGTTGGGGTGTGATAATATGGTATCAGAGCATGTGGTTCGATCTGACTACGACCTAGAGTTTGGTTATCGTATAGGGCATTGCTAGCATGTCAGTATACGGTAGGGATTGTGTGTTGATATCAATGGGCTAAGTCTGCACCTCAGCACGACTTGTGGTTAAGTTACTTAACGACTTAGGGTGAATTAAATTATCTAACTATGATATTTTATTTTTAGTGATTCCAGATTGATGGATGCCTTTGATGCCACAAGGAACGGTAGTGATAGCAACTCTACTAAGAGCCCAGGCCGAGGCCGAGGCTGGTGCTGGGGTCGTGGGAGACCACCGCATGCCCGGGAGGATGTGGGACATCATCCCATGATTGTGCAGTTGCAGGCCCGAGTGGCTGAGCTGATTAAGGCACTCCGCATGGAGCAGGAACAAAGGTAGTAGCCACATCAGGTGCCGACAGCACCCGTTGTACCCTAGGTGGTCCAGCCAGTGGCACCGGTGGTCAGAGCCCCCAGAGCACCTTCATATGTAGATTTTGTTGCATTCAGGCCACTGGAGTATACAGGGACATATCAGCGGGTGGAGGTCACTAGTTTCCTAGGAGATTGCTATAAGTTGTGTCGGGAGCTTGGTTGTTCTTCTAAGACGACTGCTCGACTGGTCGAGTTACAGTTGAGAGAACCAGCCAAGGATTGTCTTCACACCTGGAGGGACCGCAGAGCAGCAGATGCACCACCCCCTACTTGGGAGGAGTTTAGAGCTGCCATGGTGGAGAAGTACCTACCGCTGAGAGTCCGAGACAGACGGGCGAAAGAGTTTGAGCTACTGCGTCAAACGGGCAGTATGTTGGTGACGGATTATGAGATTGAGTTCACTTGACTCTCGAAGTACCATCCCACCTTGATAGCCACGGAGACCGCCAGGGTCAAGAGGTTTGTCGTGGGGCTGAGGCTACAGATCGCCAAACTCATCAATTACACAAAGGACACTTCCTTTTCTCGAGTTGTAGATGAGGCGCTCCGGAAAGAGGCACTGGTAGCGACAGACATGCATGATGGTCCTAGAAGAAAAAGTTTCAGCTCTAGCCTTTGGGGGGTTGGCCAACTCACTCTAAGGGGACTTTCAGGACAACGGATCCACAGCTGGGCGGAGGTCATAATAGTTCCAGAGACCATAGGGGTTCAGGACTAAGGGCGCCATCGGGAGGTTCATAGTGGAGGCCTGGGCTGCAGCCGTGTAACCGATGTCATTGGAAGCACTGGGGAGCTTGCTGGGGGCATTCGGAGGTATGTTTCAGCTGTAGACAGATTGGGCACTACAGAAAGGATTGTCTTGGCAAGGGCAGTCAACAGCCTGATCAGACCAAAGAAAAGGCACCGATGTAAATGGGGTCCTTGGCTCAGAGGGGTCAGACTCAGGGAGGAGGCCACCGAGCTGGTGGTTCAGAGAGGCTCGCTGCACGGGTGTTTGCTATGAACCAAGAGGGCATTGAGGCATCCAGGGTAGTAGTGTTAGGTAACATTACTGTTGGTTCCGCTATTGCCAATGTTTTGTTTGATCCAGGTGCTATGAATTCTTTTGTATATGCTTTATTTGCTGCTAAGTTGACAGGGGAACCCTCTGTGCTTGATTTGCCTCTTGTGGTGTCTATGCCTACGGGCATTTCTATGATGGCAGAGACAGTCTTTCGGGGCTGCGAGGTGGTCATTTATGGCATGTGCTGATGGCTGAATTGACACTCTTGCTGATGCTGGAACTTGATGTGCTTTTGGGCATGGACTAGTTGGCAGACTATTTTGCCTCAGTAGACTTCAGGGCTAAGATTGTGACCTTCAATAAGCCTGGATTGCCCTATTTCACTTTCCAGAGTGAGGGAAAGAGTGACTCGTTGGTAGCCATCTCGGCTCTCAAGGTTCGAAAGCTACTTTTGGGTGGATGCCAGTCCTGCTTAATTCAGGTGCGGCAGCATGAATGATAGAATTGCAAAAAAAATCTTAATCCACTCACCTCTTTGGAGAAGCCGGAAGGGAAGAAGACACGTAGGGTCTTCCTTCAATCGACACCGACGAACTTGCGAAATTATGGCTCCGGCGGTTCTTCCTCATCCTTGGTGGCGCCCTCTCTCCTTACTCCTTTACCTCGAGTGGCGTGTGGCTAAAACCCTGGCTGCACGCCCCAAGCTCTAATTTATAGACACTGGTTGGGTTCAAATGACCAAAATACCCCTACTGAAGTTATCCAACTTAAATCGCTCATATATAACCCGTTCTAACTCCGATTCGAGTTCCGATTGAATTGTTAAAATCATCTCGAGACCCTCTATCATCCTAGCATGCTAAATCACAAAGATATGACAAATAAATTTTTTCCTAAATTTCTCTACATTAAATTCTTATCGTCCCCTGCTCAACAATAAAATATTATTATTAAAATTTTAGGCATTACATACAGCTTATGGTTTTTTAAAAAATCTTGAAATTCCTTTGACAATTTCAAAACTTATAGGTTTCTTTGGCCCATTATAATTTTCATGATCCAACCGTTGATGCCATAGATTAATGTCAGAAGAAACAACTGAATGAAAAATAGATGAGTAGGCAATTTTGTAACACTTGTTTCTAGGTATATTCCTTTCAAGAATACAACTTCCATCTTTATAAAAACTTTGCATTGGTTCTTAGTGAGTGAACATTTAGATTCCGATCACACAATTGACTTATACTTACAAGATTAGCCTTGAGACCTTCTACAGGCAATATATTTTCCAAATTAGGAATTCCTGGAACATTTAGAGTTCTAACTCCTGTGACATTTTCATGTCCTTCATCTCCAAAAGTGACAATTGCACCTTCATGTTCCTTAATATTTTTCAAATTTTTAGGATTTCCTGTCATGTGCTTAGAACAACCACTATCGAAATACCAAGACCCAGAAGAAGAAGTAGTCTTTGACATAAAAGCAAAATGATAGTTAAGATTAATCTTTCTTACCTAGATTTACATCAACACGATTCTTTCTTCTTAATTTATTGGAGAGTTTGAAGCAATTTGCTATAATGTGTCCTCTGCACCTGCAATAGTGGCATATGGGCACCCTATTTTCTTTTCTTGTAACAGGCTTTTGGTGTCTTGAAGAGCCTCTTTGAAAGTTCCTCAATTGAGTAGGCAGTTGAGACTGGGGTTTCAACTGGCATGAACTAGTATATCCTAGTCCCTTAAGATTTGAATGACTTTTTCCTGCACTCAAAATTTTGTTAAGAGTACCTGTAGAATTTGTACTTTGCCGAATGCTTAAGTTTTCAAAATTTGCATATCTTTTAAAAAATTGCTTTTTTATGGTATCATCACACATTTGTAATGCCTTGTATTGGGGCCTTCCGACTTATCGATGTTTGCCTTCTATAGGCTTACATTGGTAGGAAGGACTGTAGTGGTAGATGATAATTGGATTCATAGTTTTTCTCGGATTTCTCGATAAACTCATTAATAGTATCTTAATTTTTTCCCTTTTTGAATGATGTCAAAAGGGGGAGAAAAGATAAAGTCACATTTATTTTATGATGCACATAGATAGGGTTAGCTATAAGCTACATATGCATGTTGATAGGGGGAGTATAAGTTAACTTATGTTAGTAACCCATATGACTAATCAAAACTCACAAATGTATACTTTAAAATTGATAAATTTCATGTTTTGTTTGTCATCATTAAAAAGGGAGAGATTGTTGGCCCAAGGGTTGCCCCTAGGTTTCGATCTCTATTTTGATGATAATAAAAATGAAACTAATGTATTTATGAAGTTTTGAGTTCAGGTTGAGGTTAGGATACGCGCGCGAAGTTTGCCTGGAGAAAAACAAAAATTGGCAAAAATTGCTTCAAAAACGAGCTTGTAGATAATCTAGAGTTAGGATTAGATTCTATGTAATATAACTCTAGGAATTTATCCCAAGCCACTTTGTTATTATACACAAGTCATAACTTTGTAACGGATCCCGAAAACGAAGCGCCCGAGAAACAAACTTCAAATTCCAGCCATCAGCCCAGATTTGGTCGACCGTCTGGTCAACCGACGAAAGCAAAAAACTAGCAGTAAGCAGCAGCTCAGCATTCGGTCTGTTGGTCGGGTTGTGTCAACAATTGTCCCGTGGTAGAGGCCAGGTTTGGCCAAGTCACATTCGAACGCCGGGGACACTCGAGCCCTATACGGTATAAGATGAGGGTAGCACCCTTTCCTTTCACAAATTAGATTGGGAAAAGTTGGTAGTGCCTGATTCTGGGAGCTGGTGTCAGAGCCGGGGTCCCGGGTTCAAATCCCAGCGGGTAATTGCTGAGGGGAAGATTGTTGGCCGGGTTGTGTCAGCAATTATCCTGTGGCAGAGGCCGGGTTTGGCCAAGTCACATTCGAATGCCGGGGGCACTCGGGCCCTATACGGTATAAGATGAGGGTAGCGCCGGGTAATTGCTAAGGGGGAGGTTGTTGGCCGGGTTGTGTCAGCAATTGTCCCGTGGCAAAGGCCGGGTTTGGCCAAGTCACATTCGAACGCTGGGGGCACTCGGGCCCTATACAGTATAAGATGAGGGTAGCGCCCTTTCCTTTCACCAATTGGTTTGAGGAAAGTTGGTAGCTCCTGATTCTTGGAGCTAATAGAACCCCCCCCCCCCCCTTAAAAATTCTTTAAAATACATCATTATCTAGTTTTTACCCAAGGAACAATTGCCGCCATTTTTTGTGTCAAGAAAATGTCTAGGTCATATGGCTCTCTAAGGAGCTCCCTAGGCTTAGTGAATTTCAGGGCGATTTCCGAGTTTTCATGTTTTGGGATTTCAGTTTAGTTTTTGGATTCTTATGCATCATCATGAGGATTTACAACATAAACTAGACACCCTAAACCTAGACTCTATCTTTCCGACGAATTCGAGCGCGTCGACCAACGCCCTTCTGATTTTCTGATTTCTCTGATATTTTCGATCGATGACGTCGTGCGCTAACCGATATGGAACCTGAAAGTAATTCTCAATGAAACATTAGTTCCATATTTGTTATCATCAAAACCGAGATTAAGACCAAAGTTGAAAACCTTAAGCCAATAATCTCCCCCTTTTTGATGATGACAAACATCCTAAAGAAAATATATCTATTAAAGCACAAAGGATATCAAACATAGAATTTCTCCCCCTATTAATATGCATATCTATGAAAATAAACTCTCCCTATCTATATACATGAATTTCCTATATTTTCTTCCCTTTTACCTATATTTTTCTCCCCCTTTTGACATCAATCAAAAAGGGCTAGAGAAGACGATTAAAATCAAGGTTGAGACTAGAAAATTAGTTTTCAAGAAAACGAAGTCAACCGACCCAAGGGATGAAAACATATATACATACAAGTGAGACTAATCAATACATGATATCATAGAATGCTAAACATAATCTAAAACTAGAAATCAAGTATCAAGCTCAAGTAATGATGTTTTCATGTATCGGTCAACATATCAAAAACTATTTTAGAAATGATTTTTCACGAGTTAAAATGAGAACGATACCAAAAACATGAATCTAACATCATACTTGAAGTCTCATTCAAAGTATTGAGAAATGAGCATTTGGGAAGAACGATACTTTAAAGTTTTGAAATCTAATTTCAAATCACATTCATACTCGAGATTTTGAAACTTTTATGTCATAAACTAGATTTTTCAAGAAGATGCAGATTCAAGAATCAACAAAAATTCATTTTTTTTGTATTTTTCTAAAATTCATTGAGTTCTAGTGGCATATTCATAAATAACTAGAATTTTTTCAAAAGTTTTTAGTTTTCATTCAAACTTCCCAGATATCAAGATATAATCATTTAAAGCATGTTTATCAAGTTTGAAATGAAAATAATCTCATTTGGTCAAAATTTTACCTTAACATGATTTCATTCAAAAACAAACATTTTAACTTGAAATTGCTAAGTATCAAACTTTAACCTATACTCATGGTTTTTCAAACATAGACACATGAACACCTAACATGAGTAAATCTAAACATGTTTGTGAAGTTTGAGCTCAAAAAGAAATTTCTAAGTCAAATTGTTGACTTAGGTCAATTTTTTTTAATTTTGAGTCTCCTAAGGTGAGCTAGTTGTCATTTTATCCATTTATATATGATTTTTCAATTTTAACCATATGGATGTAAATCATGAGTAAGCTAAAATATGTTTATCAAGTTTCAACTTAAAATGAAGTCTCTAAGATGAAGTTCTACCTATAGCTTATTTCATTCAAACAAGATTTCATGAAATTACCTAGGTATCAAAATTTTATCTACTCGTGAGATTTCAATCAATTATCAAGCAAAATCATTCATGTGTATAGAGAAATCATTTTATCAAGAAAATAGAGATGTTATGCAAGAATTTTGCCAAAATGAAACTCATACCTCATTTCTTGAGAAATTGAACAATTTTCATTTTCTTTCCCAATTTTCTTTAGCCTTCCAAATTTACCACTTTCTCAACTTGCAAGTAGGCTTCATTAGTATCATAATGTAATCATATACCAACTAGCAAGCTAACTTACTAAATAGCAAAGGTTTAAAGCAAAGTTTCATTTAAAATATTAACCTATGCTAGATAGTAGAGATTCATTTTAAAGAAGTTATCATGATATCAAAATGAATCAAAGAGATCTTAAAATATGAAATATTTGAAAAGTAAGATATCTAAACATGTTTAACTAGTTTGGACTTAAAAAGAAGATATCTAATAATGAATATCAACCTAGAGCAAGTTCATCTTAAAATATGAAATATTTGAAAAGTAAGATATCTAAACATGTTTAACTAGTTTGGACTTAAAAAGAAGATATCTAATAATGAATATCAACCTAGAGCAAGTTTCATTTGATAAAATTTGACTAAGTACTAAACTTCTACCTACTCATGAGAATTCAAGGGTTTAACATGCAATTCTAATCATGAGTATTGAGATATAATTTAAGCTTAAATATTGAGGTATAACACTAAGATTTTATGAAAATCGAAATCATACCTTATAGTTGAAAATTTAGCCAAACTAATCTTTTTCATTCTAATTAGCCTTCCATTTAACATTAGATTTAACTTGCATGAGGAAATCATTGGTAACATAATGGCATAATTATTTCAAGCAAGTTAATCATTCTAGATAGCAAAGTAAGCATCAAAGATTTCATTCAAAATCCAACTTTACTAAATAGTTCGAAATCCGTTTTAAATGAAATCAAGTCATACCAAAATGAATTTTAAGAGATCACAAGAATAATAAATATGAAAACATGATCTCCAATCCTTCCTATTGGTTGAAAACCGAAAGGCCACAATGAGCCTACGATTTGAAATCGCAAGGTCGCATGAGCCCGTTATAGGCTACATAGGTCTCCGAAGAGACCGGAAATCAAAACCAAAAACGTTTTTGAAACTTATCAAGAGCGGAAAATCTACTAATATTGAGCATATATCAAACTCCAACTATAATTTAAGCAAGAGGGTATAGGAGATGATACCAAAGTGTTTTTACCCAAGGCATCATGATGACTTGAAGTTGCAACTTTGAAATGGTATAATCTTTGAATCCTCAAGCAACTTCATCTCACCCTTGTGTGGTAGCTCCCCCTACAATAGAGCAAGAAACCATTGGTACCCAAATGGCTTTGGGTCCTTGGGGGTCAATGGGCTTAG
The DNA here is from genome assembly GCA_034359265.1 of Canna indica. Taxonomy (NCBI): domain Eukaryota; kingdom Viridiplantae; phylum Streptophyta; class Magnoliopsida; order Zingiberales; family Cannaceae; genus Canna; species Canna indica. The sequence continues at coordinate 59,673,414 of CP136890.1, read as the reverse complement.
GTACCCAAAGTGTCTTAACAACACTAGGGTTCACTCTAAAAGCACAATCATAAATCGCATGCCCATACATGCCACAACAAAAGCAATGACCATGGAATTTTTTCGGTTTACCATTCCTATGATCAAGAGGTCTAATGCTAGAATGGTTGGCATGAGAAACATGATGAGCATTAGCATTCTTAGATGGGACATTTTTTTTCCTTGGATTTCTAAAAGATGAAGCCTGTGATAAATTACTAGTTTTCCTACTCAAGAAAATAACCTCATTTTTAAGTCATTAATGGATTTGTGTAAAGCTTGTATTTGAGATTCCAACAAGAAATTTTCATTTCTCAAAATATCATGCTCAAATTTGAAATCATTTGTACAATTCTTACCATTGAGATTCACATTATTTTTTGTGTTCTCATTTTCATCTCTAATTTTTTAATTCTTAATTAACAACTCATCATTCTCAATTTCTAATTCTTCATTTCTATATTTCAAATCCTTAATTTCAAGTTTTAAACAATCATGGCAAGAATCAAAAGAGCTGGTATTCAATTTTTCATTTTCTAATTCATGAACATGAGAACTAAGCCTTAAATTTCCCTTCTTTAATTTCCTATTTTCCTTATTCTTTTTCATGAGCAAGTCAAACATCTTTTTACATTCTTCTAGTAGTTCTTCATACGACATATCAAGGGATTTTGAGATACTAGAATCACTATCATTAACATTTTGAACCTGATTAGAAGATGGAGAATATACCTCATCTCAAAGACCCATGAGGCAAAAGTTTGATGTAGCTTCATCCTCATGTCTAGAAGTGGCTTCACTTGATTTGGATGTAAATGATGAAGCACAATTCTTCTTTTTGGATTTCTTCTTCAAGAGTGGACAATTCTTCTTCTTGTGTCCCTTCTCTTGGCAAATGAAGTACCTAAGTTTTCTTTTCCGATTTTTGGTGTTCCTTTGACTAGATGAGCTTTGGGCATCAAAAACTTCATTAGGAATAGAGGTATAACAATTGTCATCACCTCCTTCATTGAAAGTAATAAGCTCCTCGGTTTTTGCATAATCGTAAAGCATGTTTAAACAAGACTAAATATCGAATGCAGATGAACAATGCATAACTTTTTCAAGTATATCATTTGAGAATGAACAATATAGAAAGTGCGTTGTTTTAGCATTCAATTCAAATAATCTAATTTGATCTTGAGTCCAATCATTAATGTCAATGGTGGGCTCAACATATTCATTCTTTAGCATGCACCATAGATCTAAACTTTGTGTTTTAAGAAAAGTATACATCCTACTCTTCCAAACACAAAAATTTTTCTAATCAAACCTAGGTGGTGCAAATGCTATACTCTACAGTGCCATTTTGCGGACCGAGGCAAGATGTAGACGAGATGGTGAAATCGCAATCCACGACCCGCTCTGATACCAATTGTTGGTGAAATGGCCACACTAGAGGGGGGGTTGAATAGTGTGTTAACTAATCTTATCGCCTAATTCCGATTTTAATCGTTTCTTGATTAGTTAGGCTAAGAACGATATTAATAGCAAGCAGAAGCAATAAATATGATGCAATAAAGATTAAAAAAATATCAATGCTAACACAATGATTTATAGTGGTTTGGCCCCAATACTTACTCCACTACCTAAGCACCCCAGCAATTAGGATTTCCAAACTAGTTTAACTAGATTAATCTTGATTCTCTTACAACGAGGACTTTGACCCGAAGAGTCTCACACTCAACCTAAGGCACTTCCACACCCGGGCATATTTTTAACCCCCAAAAAGAAAAGGCTCGTCAACGGGCATATTTTTGCCCGTTGCCGACGGCCAATCGCTTGCCGGTCAATCGTTGGTCGATCGATGGATCGACCGCCCAAGCGATCGCGCTATTCTGCCGCTTCTAGGCACACTTCGGTCGACTGAATTGGCTACTGCCAATTTTTTGCCACATTGGCTACTGCCAATTTTTGACCCTATTCGGTCGACCGACCGATCGACCGAAATTGGAAAAATCAGCCCAGATTGCTAAAACTTTAAAATATAAATGTTATATAAGGATTACCCCCCATTTGGATTCAATAAAAATATCTAAAAAATCAAAATCCTTAAGAATCAAAATCTAACTTTTGGGGTCTAGTACAAATTTTTGAAAAATGGAAATTTTCTAATCTTCCGGGTCAAGTATGGGTAGGCTAAAGGCTTCCAAAAAATCTTTTAAAATACCTCGTTATCTAGTTTTTACCCAAGGAATAATTACCGCCATATTTTGTGTCAAGAAAATGTCTAGGTCCTATAGCCCTCCAAGGAGCTCCCTAGGCTTAGTGAATTTTATGGCGGTTTCCGGGTTTTCATGTTTTGGGGTTTGGGTTTGGTTTTTTGGGTTCTTATGCATCATCATGAGGATTTACAACATAAACTAGACACCCTAAACCTAGACTCTATCTTTCCGACGAATCCGAGTGCGTCGACGAATGCCCTTCTGATTTTCTAATTTCTCCGATATTTCGGATCGAGGACGCCGTGTGCTAACTGATATGGAACCTAAAAGTATTTCTCAATGAAACATTAGTTCCATGTTTGTTATCTTCAAAACTGAGATTAAGACCAAGGTTAAAAACCTTAAGCCAACACGGTCGACCGCGCGAAGCCAGAAAAGAACAGAGGGTACTCGGTCGACCAGGCGATTGAACGAATGTGGCCAGAAAGTGGCAGTAGGCCTGCGATCGCTGGGCGGTGCCCAATGGACAGAAAAACACCCGTTGGAGTTAACTGCCGTGTGAGGGGTTATAAATACCCCTCACCAACCTTTCTTAACCCCTTTGAACAACTCTTAAAAGCTTTCTAAGTGTGATTTGAGCCTTCCAAAGTTGATTTTCTCATCCTTGCTTCTCCGATCAACGATTCCTCTCAAGCGCTTATCTTCCCTCGACTCCGGCTACGATTCGACCTCACCGTCTTGTGAAGTTGGAGGCATTGAAGGCTCGGAAACGAGCTCCTTGTTGTGGTTTATTCTTTAGCTCCTTTCATTGTAATTTTACTTGTTATTTCGACTTGATTTTACATTGTACGCTTGTTAGGTGTGCTAGGTTGAACACCTTAGGGTTTTCTTCGTAGAATTGTATTTTTCCTAGGTGAATAGGTTTGAGGCGTTCTCAAATGATTGAGAAGCGAGTCCTCAGTTGTTTTCAAAGTGAAACACAAAGTCTATAAAGGATTTGGTTAGAAATCCTTGGTGTGGAGCCAAGGTAGTGGAGTAGGCGGTTGGTCGAACCACTATAGTTACTCGTCTTTGCATTATTTATTTGATTGTATTTAATTGCTAATTATTACTCATCAAGCATCATAATCTAGTAAGACGTTGGCTTGGTTGCATTCGGAATCGAATTTAACGTAGTTTTAACCCAATACTATTCAACCACCCCTTCTAGTGTGAGTATTTGATCAACAATTGGTATAGAGCCAGGTCGTAGGATTAGATTCACTACAAAAGAAAATAAGAATTTGTAGCAAAATTTTGGAGTGGCCAACAACAATTGGCCACAAAAGGTATAATTTGCGACGAAATTTATGACAAAACTATTTTTGTCATTAAAAGTATAAGGTCGAACAATTTGCAACAATTTTTCTAATTTTACCACTATGTTTGCCACTAATAAATGAGTCAACGTTCAAAATTTATAGTTTTTAAAATTTATGACAACATGTTTTGCCACTAATTCAAAACATTCTGCCGTGACAAGCATTTGCGACAAATTTTTTGCCACAAGTTTGTCACTATATTTTATGGCAAGCGTTTGCAACAACATTTTTGTCATAACTTTGTCACTATATTATGTGGCAATTATTTGCGATAATATATTTTCCATAGACATAGAACTATTTATTGTGGCAAATTACTGTGCCATAGATGGTAAAATAATTTTAAAAAATAAAAGACAAAATTTTAGGCGGGTATCTATATTATATATATATATATATAAATTATATACTTAACTAACAAATATAAAGTTATTTTTCCAATATTTTTATATAAATATAAGAAACAAATATAACAAGATAAATATATTTCCCAATAATTTTTCTTGGTTTTCAATAAAGAATACTAAATAAATTATTTTTTTAATATTTAAATCTTACGATGATGCCTTAAAAACCCTCATAATATAATATAATTGTTAGGAAAGATTTTTTTGGTAAAAATAACCCAATATATGGTATTATCTAAATGGGCTCGAACCGTGCCAGTCGACATTATTGCAATTCAAGCTGAGCACATGCACTGATCCTTTTGCTAAATATAAAAAAGTTTGAGCATGATCCAAGTCGTTGGCTCGTCTGTTAAGATTTGAGCAATGACTCGTTGATAAAGTATAGCCGTCCATCTTAATTTTTATTTAGGGATGATATATATATTTTAAAAATAATTGATTAAATATTTTTTTATTTCAGATATTTAAAATAATGAAATAATTTCTATCATCAAATTAATAATGGATGATAAAAATTTTAACCCAAAATAATATCAAATAATATCCAATGTATAATTTTTTTATTTTATTACTTTTGCTTCAGCCGACCTGTCAATTTTTTTGGGTATTTACCCTTTCTATATGTTGCCCACCCTTTCCTGAAATAAGTTGCTTCAGCCTAAATACCAACTTTGACCAACAAAAACACGAACATATCAGCCTTTTTATTACCAACTGGCCGAAATATTTTCAGTCGCACCCTAATTTCATTCCTTCTCCCCTCACTGCGCCTTCAGCCGACGACTCCCTTCTCCCCTCACCTCGCAATTTCTTTTCGCGCTCGCTGTCAACTCTCTTCTCCCCTCACCTCGCTAGAACACTAGCTTTCCCGATGAATTGAACTCGACGTTGCTCGCCACAGTGCTGGCCTCCCCGATGGTTCTGGCCTCATTAAAGTCGGGTTCGACTCGTACATGCAGATAGAATCGGAGCCTGAATCGGACTCGGATCAAATCGAGTAGAGGCTAAGTCATAAGAGGGGCAATTGACTCATTAGTGGATGAAGGAATATAATCCCTCATCATGAGCCGTGTGGCTCATCTTGGAGCCGCACACAGCTCGAGCAAGAGGGAAAAGGGAGTGAGAGGAAGAGAGGGGAGATCTTATCGGCGCCGAGTTCGCGTCGACGCTTGAGGAATCGAAACTCGTCTTCATCGAGGCTTCATCGTAATCCGATCAAGGTGAGTGGTCGATCCTAGTTTAGTAGGCTAGGTGGGTGGCCGACCCTTAGAAATGTGAATCATGGGTCTTTCTCTCGTCGGATCTTGTGGATCTGAGGTTTCTCGATGTTCTGGGTTTCTCTTGCATATTGTAATCGTGCGTTGAATGTTTCTGCATTGTTTTTCTTAAATCTAGGGGCCGGCTAATTGAGGGAAAAGGGGAAAGGTCATGCCGAAATTTTCCCCAATTCCCTCGATTGGTCTAAACCCCTCTAGATTGTTTAAATTTAATTTATGTAGACTCGTGATTCAATCGATGTAATAGTTGATTGAGACCCCTTCTCCCTAGAGCCTTGAGTGTTCGGCCGAACAAGGGGAACCTTGTTCAAGGCTCGGCTGAGCAATAAGGGGGACGGAATTTGATCTAGGATTCATCTATGGCAGTTTATAAGTTTAAATGCTAGAGTTTGTGGTCAAACAAAAAGGATCAACCACCTTCTCCTACCCTTGTAGGCTCGGCCTAGTAAGGCATGCCTTGCTCATGGTTCGGCCGAGCCAAGTAGGGGGAAAGGTGATCGGAGGGAATTAACTTTCATACTTAGAAACATTAGAAAACGATGGTCACCTCAACCGACAAGTAGAATTGAGATGAGAAATAGGAAAGACACAAATTAAGGAAACCACCACCCTATTGCATATATGTATAACTACCCTTAGCGACATTAAGAGGTAGTAATTACTTTCAAGATTTTTCTTTGTCAATTGCTATTTCTAGTAGAGAATTGCCATGATAGCTCTAATGTTACCTTGCTGAAATTTTTCGATTAAATGAAGAATTTACTTACTTACTTGTTGTATTCTTATGGTTATTCATGGTAGCAGTGGTAGATTAACTTTCCTATCACTTGAGGGTTGTGACACGTCCATACTTAGACATTCTACACTTATGACATGTAGCCCACGCTAGTATAATATAGCGAATGGCACTAGACGACTAGTAGGAAACTTTAAGTACATGTTAATTATGGAAACTCGAATGTAGGTGAACTAGAACGCTTTCTCATGGGATAATTAGATTGTAATAGTGTACGGATGGTAAGGCCCAGGATGAAGGGCCAAGCACGGGTGGACACCCGAGAGTTTATATAAGGAAACTGTAGACACTTGCTTGTGTGATGTGATTGTGATGGTCTACCGAGATGCATGAGTAGTCGGAATGACGAATACTTGACTCGGCTAGTGATTGGGTCTTGAGATTTCACCAGCGGGCCCGCTAGGTGTCAGACCCCAGTTGGGTGGGACTAGCTATCCCTACCCCAGTCGGTGTTCGAAGACTAGCAGACCATCCTAGTCACGGCCCGGATACTTCTTGATGTCACTTTTGTGTTGTGTGGCCCGGACGGCTATTATGTTTCTACCTTGTATGGTAGGGCTGGTTATAGCCGAATCTCTAAACCATGGGTAGGCCCTAAGGACCGGATGCCAAGTGCCTTAGTTAGGCTGTTGTGGCGGGTTTCACGAACGTATGGTCTATGCAGGATGACCCTTGGGGCCGGTTGTCATATCAGAAGTAAATTATATCCCTGATTTTATATTATGCTGCCTTATTTATTTATGCCTACTTATTGGGGATTATGTGGAGGTTCGGAAGAACCGCTCAATGAGTCCCATGTGGACTCACGGTTTATTTCTTTATTTGCAGAGCTCGATTAGTGAGTTGAGGCTTGGAGTCGTGGTGCTGCTGGAGGGCAGGCAATGGAATCGATCTCGTAGCGGCGTCCAATAGTCATAGTCTAGATCTCTAGATTTGTTCTTTTTCTACACTGAGAGTTGTTGGTTTTCAAAGCATGTATTCAACTTGAACTCGAGTTATCTCATTTGTGTTTGATGTTAGCTACTTCCTTTTTATATAAAAAATTGTGATCTTTTATGAGATTTCAAATAAAGCTGCATTGTTGTTTTCTATTTATGTGTTCCGGTTTCTCGTTAGTCAGTGTAGGTAGTAGGCTTCAGGGTAGGACATAGACCCTGGCCGGTCACACGATCCTGAGTTGGGGTGTGACACTGTCGAACCGCCGGTGCAAAGGTACAAAATAAAACAAAGCTTCATCTATTTTCTTCCAAATATCTTTTCTGGTTTTTCTATTTCCTAAAAAAAACTGAGAATAACTCAGATAATAAGTATGAGTCACAGTCTTATAATTCTTTCATTGTTTGTTATAGATTGCAATCACATACATGGCTTGTGTAACTCAAAAACTCTGCCCCTAATTAAATTTTGCTAATACTACCTATTACTTGTTACAGATTATAATTCTCTCTGTTCTATTGTAATTTTGCTAATACTACCTATTGCTTGCGGATGCTTGCAGTTATCAGGATGAACTAGCAATGGCGACTCCATGAATATCAACAATTTTAGATTACATATGACATTTATATTTCAAAATCTCATATGCTATCTAATCGTAGAAAGTAGCTTTACCCTTCTCAATTGCTTCTTGACATGCTCAAATGGATTCAACTTGAAACATATTAGTATCCTGAATTAAAGTTATATATACTTGTTAATTAGCAACCCAAAAATAAAATGGCAACATAACAAATGAATAAAAAAAACTTCACAAATTAACTTAAGCTCCCAACTAACAAATATTATTGACAGGATTGATATGTTACATACCTAGAAAATTAAAAGTGAAGAGTCTGTTTATTATGAAACCTTGAATGTTAACAAGGAATGCCTATTTTCTAGATAGATTGTAGAATGCTTGTGGTTCCATGCTGCCTAATAAGCATTTCTATTAATGTTTAGCTATTTCCTATCTAGAGAAGGATTCTCTCCATGGTCGATAATTATGTTTGACCCAAAAAAGTGCAATGAATGAAATGTTCTCTAAAACGATAGAGTTGATGTAGCAGTCAAGAAGGTGGTGGTGGAACTGCAAATTTGCAGATTTCACCTTGTTGACAATACAGTCATACAAGAAAGGAGGACTACAATCATACCATGTTTAACCATCACAATATAATGTAGTTGTCACCTTCTCATGTGTATATTAGTTGTTCTATATATATATTCATCTTTTTTTCAAACACAAGATTAATTTATAGTGGAAGTACTAAGTACAAAAGTATTCTTTATAGGGGAACAATTAGAAGTACATGAGATATGCTACACTTGAGCTTTCGAGTGCCTTCCTCTTTTGTCCTTTCCAATTCCCTTATCATCCATGCAGTAGTACATCCATCTACTCCCACAACAATGGATGTACTAATATACACATAATGGATGGTCCCCTTTTGAGGGATATGGCTCAGCTTTGGAAACAGAACAAGATTTCTTTATTCCATTTCAAAAAGAAGTCTACAGCTTTCTTCCACCCGATCCAAATCATATCTCCACGGCCAATTAATTTGATGATGACTTATTTAATCTAGAGCTAGTTTTTGTTTGCTAAATTAAGAAAATGGATATAGTTGTTTCTTCATATACAAAAGATGAACACAATCTTCCTTCCAAAATATTATGTTGAGACATTAAATTCAGGTTTCCTCATCATTGTGTTACAGTTGCAGTCCTCTACTAGGGTAATCTTGTTATCTTGATAAAGCTCATTCACTAGAACTCTATTTAGGAATTCAAAGGCATGGAGTTCATTTCTTTAATCTTCAAGCATGGTACTGCTTCTACCTAGAATAAAGAATATGTGACAAATTCAATTAGTTATTTATTTTAATTTCCAAAGTATGAATATTTGAAAGTGGCTTTCACTTTGCCTTTTTTGATTAATTTTCACTCAAATATTTTGGTTTTCAGGAACTAGAAAATCCATTGATTCACTCATTATGCTCTACTTGGAAGAGCAAGTCAACAAACCATGTTTTCTATTTGGGTTTTTTTAGCTAATAGTCATTTATAATTTAATAGTCATCCAATTGGGAATAGAAAATTATTCGAAGTTTTTCTATCTTTGACTTGATGAGAAAAGAAAATAGCTACCAAACATTTGCTTGAGTTTATGAATAAGGAGAAAAAAAATCATCGACATGCATTCCAAGTTTTTCTTTTCCATGTACCTCTTCAGCTTCAAAGAGGTGCAAATAACAAGTATACTATAAATGAAGAGAAAGAAACATGCAATAGCATTGATGCTCTAGTATTTGAAATTGTTTCTTGCTTCCATTGTTTACTCTTGATGGCTAGGATTTCTGTTGCATCAACGCACAACATTAGTTGTGAGGACCACCAAAACGAGGAAATTTATTTTTTGAGTTCTACTGGGATTTTTTTATGTGCTCATTTCAATTGAAAAGAAATTTGTTTCAATTTTACGTGAGTTATATTTTTTTTTGTTTATTTTCGTGATTTCTGTTTATATTTTTTAAAAAAACTAAGGATTGAAACTTTAGGATGAGATTGTTTTTTTCCATAAAATAGTATCTTCCATGCAAGATCAGAGTACCTTGGGCCATTTTCCAAGGATCTTTCAATCTGTAAGGTCATAAAAAACACAAATCTCTCGTCAATTCCAGTTCCACCTTAATATTATTTTTCAATTCAAATATCATAATCTTACAATGTTCATTTCTAGTATTACAAGTTGAGAATAAACTAAAAAAGAAGCTGATGCTATGTCCATTCTACAATATCTATGAATTGTGCAAGATTTTGCATATTCCAAAGTTGTGGTCCAAAGAGCCTCTACATGTAATTTTTTCCCCCTATCTAGTGAAGTCAAAAAGAAAAATCATGATCTTGTTCCAAAATTCATGATGGGTTTTTCCAACGATATGGTCCAATGTTATTACAACTGGCTCATTGCAGAATTGACACAAAGGCTATTGATGTTGGTTCCACCTTCTGAAGTTTGGCTTTCATCAGCAAGCAAGCTGTTCCAGTGAAGTAACTAGTGGAATATCTTTGTTTTTAAGGGGCAAGGGCCAGGTATATGCTAGATAAAGCAATCGAGTTAATACTAATAGTGGGAACTAAATCTTTTGGATTGACCAGTCTTGATATTCCCCGAGGTTGACCTGCTTGGCTGCTTATATTGGTATTAGATCTCAACAACTTAATAAGATAAACCATTCTATGAAAAAGACACTACTTTTCAATACAAAGCTTCAATAGTGCAAATGGCATTTGGTGATGGTCAACATTTTGAGTATTTTATATTCACTTCCTTCCAATGTTCAAGCCAAGCAAGCAACTTCGCAAACATCTGAGTATACACAAAGCTTGCATATTTACATCATTAGATTATAATATAAAAATTTGACCGAAGAAGAAGGGGAAAACAAAGTTATCATGTTTGCAATTTTTGTTTGCAATTTTCTGGTTGGAACTAATGAGGCGGTGTTCTTACTTCCCTTCTTTTGCACGAGAAAAAGAAGAAGAAATGCGGCGGATCTAGTGGACATACTATTACTTCTGTATATTAGGGTAGTGTTGTCTAGTTTTTTTGGCGTACGAACTATTTTGTCTACCTACTATAACTTCTTTTTAATGGATATTAGATACTTTGGACTATTTCGTATTGGTAGACAATGTTATTTTTGATGTATTTGGATTAATGTTAAACTTATTTTGGATTTGTTGATGGTTGGATATGTAGGTGGTTAGTTGTATACTTGCTAAGTTGTAGGTTTTGTAATTAGCATGTGGATTATTATATTAATGAATGATTAATTGTTAAATTTTGTGTGTTTGTGATAAATTTATTCATCATAGATTCTCAAAGTTGTGTCAAAGTCATCACATATTGTGGCAAAATCATCACTAATTTTGTGGCAATAATCCAAATTTGAATTCGTGTTAGTGGCAAGTTAACTAAGCTTCGTCAAGACCTGGCCATGGCTGCAGCAGAGAATGTTGGTCTGTAGGCCGAAAATGAGTTAGTCTGGGAGCGATTGCTATCCGAATTTGAGGTGGTGAAAGTGCAATTGCGGTCCGAGGGGGATAGATGGCGATCCGACACCCAGAGACTTTCCGCCAAAGTGTGCAAGTTTGACAGTGATGCTGCCAAAGTGTATGATATGGGTTTCTTTAGAGCACTTGAGTATGTTGGAGTTCTAGCCCCCGGTATTGATTTTTCAGAGGCCAGCCCTTCCAAGGAAGTGAAGGATGGTATGCTTATGGTGTTCAAGGAGAAGGCTTTATCCTGTCTGGAGGAGGATTTGCCTGGAAGTGCTGTTCTAGAGGAGGGGATTCATATTGAACCAACCGAGGACGAGTAGCCTTACTGGATTTGCCTGTGTGTTGGTCTTTTTATGCCAGCTTGTAACGTATTATTGCCCCTAGGGGCCTCTTAACTATTTGCCCCTTTGTGGCTCTCGGATTGTATTTTTCGTAGCTTTTCGGCGTCATCCGGTCCTCTTTCTCTAAGGGTTGGATTGTCTATAGTAACTTTTGCTTGAATCGAGTTAGTTCCCAGCTCACATAGTGATGGGGAGGGGGCGTCAAGCCCCCGAGCGTGTTACTGGAGTAAGAACTTTGGAGTTGGTGGTAGTGATGGCAAAAAGACCATCCTCCAAGGGTTCAGGCTGTTCTCGTCGGGGAACTTAGGGCAGAGCTTTTCGTGAGAAGTTGTATAAAGGCGTAGAGGCCACATGGCATGGAAGCCAAAGACCGCACTCGGGGGTTCAGGCCGAGCTTGCCGAGGAGTCGTATAAGGGCGCTGAGGCTGAATGTGTTGGCATGGTAGCTAGAGACCACACTCGAGGGTTCAGGCTGAGCTCGCCGAGGAGCGTAAGGCAGAACCGCATGCGAGGAGTCGTATGAGGGCGCTAAGGCTGAATGTCTTGGAGTGGTAGCCAGAGACCGCACTCGAGTGTTTAGGCCGAGCTCCCCAAGGACCGTAAGGCGAAACCACGCGCGAGGAGTCGTATGAGGGCGCTGAGGCCGAATGTGTTGGCGTGGTAGCCAGAGACCGCACTCGGGGGTTCAGGCCGAGCTCACCAAGGAGCGACTTAGACTCGTACGGGAAGGGCCAGATGAGGAGCCTTCACCATCTTCATCCTCCTCCATCTGTGTGTCATGCTCAGCCTGTTCCACAGGATCTCCTCGTATTCTTTTGCCGCGCTGATGTTCAAGGATCTTCATACGGCTAAGGGAGGAAGAATCTATGGCTCTAGGAATAGGCTCTATTTTAAACCTAGATCTATTTACCCCAGCTTCATATATGAAATGAGAGATCACCGAGGCATATGGTAGACCTTGTTTTTTGGAGGAATGAACTTCAGCTATATACCTAAGCATGAGGTTAGGGACATCTACAGGAATACGGGTCATGGCAAAGATGAGAACCCTAGCACTCATAGTGGTGACCTCATCATAGTGACCGGCTCTAGGAAGAATATTATATGACATGATTAGATGCACAATCCTAGCAATGGGTGAGAGTTTTATACTTTGGGTAGGGATCACTCCCTCATAATCCTTAGGGCATTTGGCTGACACAACTTCATGAGGAGGAAAATCCTCACGAAATCGGTGTGTGGACATCTTGAAAATTTGTCTTGCCACTAGAGAAAACCCAAATGCATCTCTAATGAGGGATTTGGTGATGACTATAGATTTTCCTAAGATTTCAGACCTAAGAACTAATTCATCACCAAGCCTTGCCTTTTCTATCACTAGGTTAGAGAAAATGACTTTTACCAGGATGGGGCATACCGGTACTTGTTTTCCTAGAAATTCTACCCATCCCATACTAACAAGTTTCCTTCGGATATCAAATTGTTCTAGGTCATCTAAATTAACTGCCCGCGTTTGCAGGATGGCTCTATCAACAAACTTAGCAGCTTGTTTCTTGCCTAATTGGGTCAAAAGGTTATCAGGTAAGGATGGGAGCTTAGTTTTGGGTGCCATTCTGCAAGACAATTATGAAGATGATGTAGATGATTAGTTTTAACTAAAAGATGCATGCTTTTAACGCAAAGGAAAGAGATCAAAAAGTTTAAAGATTGACATAGACTCATGCAAGAACAAAAAGATTTACTCATTAAATTTCAAGATAGATAATAAATAACAAAAAATAAAATAAAAGAGGAAGGATTAAACAAGACGATCCACAAATAAAGAGATAAAAAAAATGTTTTGACTAGAGAAGAATAAGAAACATTTTTCTTTTGACCAAAACAAAAATTTTTAAGAAGGCTAAAGTTAAAGTTAAGAAAAACTCATGAGAGAAAATAAGGGAGTTTTTGACTAATAATTTTTTATCGAAATAAAACTCTATTAAGAAGTAAATGATGAATCGTTTTAAGAAAACCATGGGTTATTTGATTTTTGTTGAAAGAAAACTTGTTTTTGAAGCAAACATGCTAAAGAAAAGTTATCATCCAAGTAAAATAAGCATGAATGACATTTTTGTGTATGAATCAAGACACATTGAGAGAGTAAAAGTGAAGAAATTATGTTTTTGAGAACAACTTCATGAATGATAGATGAAGAAAGATTTTTTACCTTGAAAATGAGTCTTGGAGAGAAGGTAGAACCCTAGAAGAAGAGAGGAGATGTCTTCGAATGAGGCAGCCGGTCAAATGGGCAAGGAAGCCCTAGTTTCAGGCTTAAGGAAGTGGTTTGAATGGCATGGATTAAATCTGGCCGAAGAAATGGGAGATCTACGTTATTTTTTCCCCGCCGGTTGATCGGGCGGTCGAATGCCAATCGACCGCTCGATCTGCCTTGGTTTTTATTCCTTAAGAAAAAATTATTTTTGAGAGGGTGTGATCATTCAAATTTTGTGAAATTTTTTTTACACAAATTAGACCCTATGAGGATTCCAAAGAATCAAGAATCACTCAAAAAAGATATCTCTACAATTTTCTAAAAATTCTACAAGATCTCAGTGACATTTTTATAAATATGAATTATTTATCCATCGATTTCAGATTTTGCTCAAATTTTCTAGATATCAAGATATGATTATTTAACACTTGTTTATCAAGTTTGAAGTGAAATTAATGTCGTTTAATCCAGATATGAGCTTAGCACGATTTTAATCAAAGTATGCTTGAAACCATGAAAGTTCTAAGAATCAAATTTGTCTATCTACTCATGTTTTCTCTAACTTAAGCACTTGGACATCTAACATGAGTGAATTTAAACATGTTTGTGAAAATTTAAACTCAAAAGGAGATTTCTAAGTCGGATTGTTGACTTAGGTCAATTATTTCCAATTTGAGTCTCATGAACTAATCTAGTGATCACATTGTTCATCTAGTTATGAGTATTCATGTGATACAAAGTGTAATAACCTAGACTCATGTGATGTGTGTATTTAAAACATGTTTGCCAATAAAAATGAGGTCTCTAATAAAAATTCTAACCTAGAGCAAATTTCATCCAATCAAGATATGAAATTGTCTAAGTTATCAAAGATTTACTTACTCTTGAACTTTCATATATTTATCAAGCAAAGGCAATCATGAGCATAGAGACTTCATTAATTATGAATAATCAATTATTATACAAGTATTTTTACAAAATTGAACTCATACCTCATTCTTGAGAATTTTCCAAACTTTTCATTTCCCTTTTTAGTTTTGCTCTACTAGTCTTCCATCACATTTTCGATAACTTGCACGCAATATTCATTAGTAACATAATGGAAATATGACTACTAACAAGTTATCGTACTAGATAGGAAAGAGGAAATCAAGTATCGATTTAAAATTTTACTTTGCTAAATAGTTTGAAATTCGTTTCAAAATATGTTGTCATGAATCCAAAAATGAATTTTTTAAGAGATCTTAAATATAATATTAATGAAAACATGATCTCCAACCCTTCCTATTAGTTGAAAACTGAAAGGCTAAGTGAGCCTACGATTTAAAACCGCAAGGTTTCTTAGGCCCATTACAGGCCACATAGGTCTCCGAAGAGACCGGAAATCAAAAATCAAAAATTATTTTGATAAAACTTATGAAGATTGAAAAATCTACTAACATTAAGCATCTATCAAAACTCAAACTATAATTTAAGCAGGTAAGTATAGGAGATGATACCAAAGATACCTAGATGCCAATTTTCATACCTATGGCATCTTCATGACTTGAAGTTGCAACCAAAGATGGATTCTTTATTGATGTACATGGTCAACTTCAATTTTTCATTTTCCTTTACCCTTGTGCGGTTGCTCCCCCTATAAAAGAGCATGGGACCTTTGGTACCCAAATGCCTTTGGGTCCTTGAGTGTTACAGGGCTTAGCTACCCAAAGTGTTTTAAATCCACTTGGGTTCATCTTGAATGCACAATCATATATAGCATGCCCATATACACTGCAACAAAAACAATGTCCATTAAATTTTTTTATTTTTTCTATGGACATGTGATTTATCATTAGAATGCTTGACATGTGAAACATGATGAGTATAAGCATTCTTAAACACATTATTTTTCTTCTTATGATCATGAGGTCTAAGAGTAGAATGTCTAACAAGAGATTTAACATTGGCATGAACATTCTTTTTCGAAAAGTCATTTCTACTAAAATTCTTAAATGAGAAAATATTTTTCACTTCATTCACTTTCTTGTTTAGGTTTAGAATCTCATTTTTCAATTCAATCATGAAGTTATGTAAAACATGCAATTGAGTTTTCAACCTGCCATTTTCCTTCTTTAAAATGTCAATTTTTGTCTTTAAATCTTGAGTGTCAACACTTAAGGTGTCATGGCATGAATTTGAGACACTAGTTTTTAACTTCTCATTTTCTAATTTTACATCATGCAATTGAGAACTAAGATTTAAGTTTTCTTTCTTCAATTTTTTGTTCTCCTTATCTTTTCTAACAAGCAAGACATACATTCTTTTATATTCATCCATTAATTCATCATAAAGGAAATCATGAGAACTAGATGAATTAATACTACCATTTTTGTTATCATGACTAGAGGAAGAACATACCTCCTCCTCAACGTTCATGATGTTGACTTCGTGATCATGGTGTGAGGATGCCTCACTTGATGCAAGTGAGTGAGTGAAAGCATTTGACCTCCGTTTTGCCTTGTTCTTCATGCTAGGGCAATTCTTTCTCACATGCCTTTTCACATTGCATAGGTGACATATCTCTTACGACTCTTTGTACTTCTTTGGCTAGAAACACTAAAAGCTTCAAGAACTTCATTAGATATAGGAGCATGACAATTGTCATCGTCTCCTTCATTTAGAGTAACGAGTTCTTCAGTTTTAGCATAATCATAAAGCATGTTTAAAGTATTCCAAATATCATATGCAGAAGTACAATGCATGATCTTCTCAAGTACATTATTTTCCAAAGAACAAAATATGCAATTTGTAGCTTTAGTATTTAACTCAAACATTTTAATTTGTTCTTGGGTCCATGAATTCATATTTTCCTTAGGTTCAATATATTTCATTTTTACCGTGTTAAATACACCTAAACCTTGAGTCTTTAGAAAAGTATACATTCTACTCTTCCAAAGACCAAAGTTAGACTCATCAAACCTAGGAGGTGAAGATGTTATACTCTCTAGTGCCATTTTCAGATCGAGATATATAAGGTGTAGAAGAGATGGCGAAATCTCAAGCTACGGACCCGCTCTGATATCAATTGTTGTATGAAATGGCACACTAGAGGGGGGGTGAATAGTGTGTTTTTTAATGTTATTTGCCTAATTCGATTTTAATCGTTTACTTAGATTGTTTAGGCAATTTACGATTGAGTGATTTTGATGCGGAAGTGATAAACAATAAAGCAATTAATACAATCGGTAAATCAACGCAAACACACGGATTTATAGTGGTTCGGCCCCAATGCCTACTCCACTACCTAAGCACCCCGCTTGGGATTTCCAAACTAAGTTCACTAGATTAATTCAAGTTTCCCATACAATGAGGACTTTAACTCGAAGAGTCGCACTCTCGACCTAAGGCACTTCCACACTCGGAAGTCTCTGCCTTCTTATCGGGAGCACTCTTTCACTTCAACCCTAAGGGACAACTTAACAAATCCTAGTAAACTAAGTTTACACAAGTGGCTTTACTCCCTCAAAACAAGGAAACCACTTCCAAACACGAGACCTAACAATCTAGAGCTTCCTACAAATCAAATACAAGAGTTGAAAAACAAATTAAATAAAAACTTGTTACAAGAAGAGGAATACTAGCTTATCACGCTTAACCACCTCTTCTTCTCACGCTTAACCAGCTTGATCAACCCTTTGAAATAAAACTCCTTTGGCAGCAAGGGATCAAGACTCAGCTGATGAACGTTTAGCACTTTGAAGGTTTAGATGATGGAATTGAATCACTCTTTGAAGCTTTTATCATCAAAAATCTGAGAGAGAAGATCCATAAAAAAGATTAGAATGGAGTATTTATAAACCCAGCTGAAAAAGGGCATCAACGGGATTATTTTTGACCATTACAGACGCCCGATCGATGGTCCAATCAAATCGTCGATCGACCGACCAATCGACCATTGGCTTACTGTAAGGTTTTTCCCTTGATCGGTCGACCGACGGGTCGACCGATTGACGGACAAATGTCTACTTCCAATCCGGTCGACCAATCGGTCGATTGAAGCCAGCTTTTATACGCCATTCGATCAACTGACGGTTCGACCGATTGTCACGGGATTTGGCGTGGTCGACCGGCTCAGAGATTTTGAGATTCGTGTTTTTCCATCCGGTCGACCGATCGGTCGACCGATGAGCATTATGCCAATATTTGGCATCGGTCGGTCGATCTACCGGTCAACCGACGCAGCGTTAGCCAAAAATTTTCACCTACTTCGGTCTACTGAATGGCTACTGCCACTTTTCAGCGACATTCGATTGATCGATCGACCGAATTGACTGCTGCCAATGCATACTACCATTCGGTCTACCGTTCGGTCGACCAAATCAAATCTAGAAATTTTTATCTTTGATTCCTCATTTTGCGCTTGGATTTCCGGCTTCTTTCTTCAGCGTGTTTTAGCATTGAAGGATTCTCCATGCTATCCACCACATTTTGGATGCACGCATTGATCTGTTTTAAGGATTGATCAAGAGACGATAGGCTTGACATATCTTTCATTGATCCTACAATTTTCATACTTCAAACACTTGTGAAATGGGTTTGTTATCATCAAAATAATCATGAGAAGAATAAAGCATGAAGGAAGAACCCTTCAGCTAACAAGCCCTTCGACTAAGAACCGATCACCAAAAAAGGGAGGAAGAGGGGATGAGAAAACCACGAAACAAGAAGGTAGATAAACGAATACCTCGCTGTCCTTCTCCTCTAAGAAGATGAAGTAGGCGGCACACCCAAGCAGAAGACACCTTCTATTCGACTTCACAAATCCTCTTCAAGATGATCGACCGCCAAGGGGGAGGAGGAGGGATTCTTTGGAACTTTTCTGCTCAAGAACCCTTTCAAGAATCAAGTTCTTAATCCTCTTCAAGATCTAAAACTATTTTACTCATCACCCTTGAAAGAGGTTCGGCCACCAATTTATAGGGGGCATGGGTGGCTACAAGAGTAGACCTGCCTCCCTAAAAAAAACTCCCCCCGAAATTTAAAATTTCGAGGTTTACCTTCAAAAAATATTTTATAATTAATGGCTTCATAATTAATTCGAAATTAATTAAATGCAATTAAATATAAACTTTAATTTATCTCCATAAATTAAGAGCCTATTAACAAGAATAATAATTATTTAAATAAACCAATCCCCTAAACAATAGGAAATAAGTTTATCTAAATAATTTGAATTCCTATTAATTAATAGAATTATGATTTATCCTCATAAATCATATATCTATTAATTTTATGATTTATCTTCATAAATCAAATTCCTATTAATTAGGATTTATCCAAATAAATTAAATCCTAATTAATTGGTTAGGCACATGGTTAGAAACTAATTTTTCTACCATATATATTTGATTCAAAATCAAATTATATTTAATTCATATTTAAATACACTCCCTGTCAAGTGGTTAATTAAATATTTAATTCATAATTAAATTTAATCAACCACATAAAATATTATTATGTGTAAATCCCTACAATTTAGGAATGCCTTACAAATTAGGGTTACCGAGGAACTCCTTCCTCGCACATTCGTTCCTATAGGAAATACCTTTTCTATTATGTCTGTAAACGAGATCCGTGATCGAGTTACAGCATGCCCATGCTAGTAGACATATAGTGTCGCATTCGGACTCATATCTCATAAAGTTTGTTACAAGGTTAGCCTGTTGTATGACCTATTAGGCCCCACACTAAGCTAGTAATGAGTTGTGTATGACGGAGAGTCAGATCTAATAGAACGACTTATATTCAAATCTTACGAGCCTACACTAAACCACTGTAGTGTGATCGTGAGAGACTCCACTCACAAGTCAAGATTGACATCTAGCAACGTGTCATGACTACTAGAATAGTGTGAGGTCCAATCTACAGGAATCTAACATCCTTCGGTGATTAGTAACCGTGCAACTAAATCCCTCAGTTACAATGTTCCGAAGTCGGCTAAGGTACGAAAGAAGTGTCAAACCCTAATACTGATTCATATGTATTCCACCCACCAAGATGTCGTCTCAATAATGAAACGTCAAAAACATCTTCGTAACTTTCATGTCTACTCTGACCAGAGATTCTTGATTTGACACTTGGAGGGACACATTGGACATTGTCTCCTCTCACTAGGAGTAACTGATTCCATTTTGGTTGTTCACCTACCTCCATGAATGCTTCCCCATGCCCAGTAATACCCGACACATAGGGATACAACCTAAGCAATGGGTCGTCACTCACAAGGTAACCATGACAACCTCAGGTCCAAGGACTGCTTGCACCTACTATCACCCGAGGAACATCCTATTGACACTCATGTAAGGGTTCTATTTTATGTTCCTCATGCAGGTCCGTTCAGTGAACTCATTCCCTAATGAGCACCTACACTTGTACATTAATGATGGCTCATAGATAACTGTCAGATCAGCTACACCTTATTGTATAGAGTATGTACCAAGTACACTAGTCTTTCCGGAATCATAGATCCCCTAATTGGTGATCATACCACTAGAAATATTTATAACATGGGCATCTGAATTCCAAGTCTCACTTGCATGATCACATCATGGCTTCAAAATCATTTGCCCGGGTATGGGGTTCATCACAATCTTTGTGAATAAAGATGCAACATATGATAAAAAAGTTACCTCATTATGTTGATTACCCTTCAATAGTCCCTAAACACATAGACATGTGTTTGGCTCAAGGGCACTTTTCCTTTCAATCTCCCACTTTCACTTTAGCCAATCATCCTAGTATCTGTATACCAAATTTCTGTGGTGATCGAATCTACTGCTATGGTAATTATTTTAATCTATATTAATGTCTTTTAGTCATCACCTCTTTTCCAACGACGAGGTGATACCGCCTTTTAAGAAAAATAATGATCTTCACGGAATCTTAATTCCTTAACTTTAAGCAACAGTCCTAATATTGTCATACAATACCGATGTTGAATTGGCAACCTCAGGAACAACTCCCACTGAATGATAAACTCTTTTATTCGATGTTATGCTAAGAGACAGAGTAAGAAGCAAAGCACAAAGCCTTAATCACCATATCGGTTACAGTACCCAGTTAGGAACACTTTCTTGCTTACTGCACCACCATTAAAGGTATCCTCATACCATCATATAGTTTCATTGTCGTATAGAATGTCTCTCATATGGTAAGTAACCTCTTTTACCGCCTTCGATGCTAAAATTCTTTTAGAACTGTATCAACATACATGGACTGGGGTAAACCAAGCATCCTTTTCAGATCTATCTGCATAGATCCTAATGTCAAGCATATAGGAGGCCTTTCCCAAATGTACCATAGAGAATCAGTATGGGAAATAACTAAAGCATGAGAGCACTTTTCCAGTTTTCCCACAAGTATGTCATACAATATGACTACACTCCCACTAAGGTTCATCCAGATACACTACTAAAAAATGGGATATCTGCCACGGATGTTACCGTCGCAAAACGGTCGCTAAAGACCTTCTGCGACAGTCGGATGCGATCGCAAAGAGTGGTAGCAAAAGATATCATCGCAAAAAAACTTCGACGGCAGAAGCGCGATCGCAAATAATAACATTCTACGACCGAAGTGTAACGGTATACAGCGGTCGCCGAATGTGGTCGCGTAATATTTGCGACCTTCTTTGACTGTCGCAAATAATAAATAGGCGACGGTATTGCGACCGATATATACCGTCGCAAATATTATATTGGCGCCGGTTATGCGACAGCGTTTGCCATCGCATAACGGTCGCAATTATAACTACGATCGCTTTTGGCGACTAGTTCGATATACCTTTTGCGACGGCTATCGGTCGCAGAGCTGTCGCAAATGTGTATATTTTTTAGAAAAAATAATTTAGAATAATATTTTTTTTGCCTGTTTACATTTAACATCAAATTATATCAAAATGCAAGATATCAAAATGAGGGAATATTCAAGACGTACATCAAATTATAATGTTTATATATATTTATATCAAAATGTAATATTTACATCGTATCAAAACATGTTTACATCAAAATAGAAAATAAAGTACATCAATCATGAAGCGCATCATGTGGCGGCGACAAGAGGGGCTGCATCGGGATGGCATCAGTTGGCATTGCGTCGAATGACGGAGGATGCGGAGGGGCTGGAACACCAGGCATGGAAGAAGCTTCTAGGGCTACAGGAGAAGCTTCTGAGGCTGCAGGAGAAGCCTGTAATTCTGCGTGCGAAGCCTCTAAGGCTGCAAATCGATCCTGGCCCGCATGTGATGTTGATGGACCAGCGATGGGGGAGGTGAAGGCAGACGACCCCGCACCATGTGGCTGCAACAACGTCTGTGCGTGGGCCGTTGTGCCAATGCCATATACACGGCCGTGGTCGACTCCTGTCACCTGCATCCATGCGTCAATATCAAGCTGATGCTGCGCAGGATCACCTCCCCGCTAGGTCACCAACTCAGTATACACGGCCTTTAAAAATTGATTAATTAATTAATTTTACATAATTGAACTAATATAATTTTTTTAAAATATAAACTTTATTAAATATTAACTTACCAGGATCGTCTCCGGCCTCCCGCTGATGAACTCACCCCGGCGAGGACCATGTATATATCTATGTGTCTCCTCGAAGACCCTCAAAGGATCAGCCTGAATGAGCATCCCCTGCTCGTCTCGCGTCCCTTGCAATAAAATAAATATAATTAGTTTTTCTATAATAAGTAATAAAAACTATTATTAAATTACTTACCATGCGACGCTCGTGACTAGTAAATGGGATGGACCCACCGGTATGTCGGGCCACGGATCCCTCAACTAGCGTCATCCGGTTACGGTGCGTCGTTCGGGATGCACCCTGCCACTCCTCGGACACTCAGATATCGCATAGTCAATCCCATACGTGGCTCGTTATCCAGTTGGCCCCATTTCCCTTCAGCGTATCCCGATTACCGCCTACATTTGCCCATGCCTCATCCCGTGCACGATGGAGGATATCCTTGAAAAGCTTTTTATTGTAAGCTTCCCAAGCATCCTCCACCTGAACTGAATGGCGGGATCCCATGTGTATCGGGCCTACAAAAAAATATATTAATACAATCATTTTAAAGACCAAATAGAGACCAAATAGAGAGGAACATGTTTCTTTGATATCCTACCACTAGTTATAAACAAGCTGAATGGCTTTGATGTAAACAACCCCAGATGATTTTATACTGTCTACCACTAGTTATGAATTTCTTCTGGGATTTCACGGCAATCCTTCTACTTCATGCAAGTTGTTTTGAATTTGTTACTCTTCACTCACTGTTTTAACAGTGCCTACACTAGATACATTGCCTGGTGCTACAGCTAGAGTTCTTGTGTCTACATTCTTTGCTCTAAAGCAATCTATTTAGCTCTCTCGAATATAAGAAGTTTGAAGAAGTAGCAATTCTATAAAAACAAATTATTTCAAAGAAAAGTAAGCATGTATCTCTCTTTCTCCCTTTGATCCATGTACCCTCAACATCAACTATATCCATCCTCAGTTCACTTGCCTTCAACGATTCCTATTTCCATTGTCTACAAAGAGGGTTAAAAGGATCTTCACAGTCACTTGTTAGTAGGCTAATGAGCAAGAAAGTTTATTTAGTGAGAGGAAGAACTCATAACAGGTTGCAATGATAAATGTATACTTTGTTAAAATTATTTACGATCCTTTTACTCATAACACTTAGCATTGAAAATAAGAGGAAAACTGAAATCATTCTTCTATAAGATACAATCAGCAAGTCGTACTTGCTTCAGATAAATGCCATGGTCCACAGGATTAAGAATTGAAGATTATGAGCATAAAGCCATAACATAATAATACCTTTGTTTGATTGCACAATTGTACTGCAGGACAATTGTAAGTACAAATAATTTTAGTTTCTGCATACATTATTTGGGCTGTAAAAAAGATGTACATAGATGACTTGCTCTTTGTATAAATTTTATGAAGCAAAAAGCCTACTAAATTTATGTAATTTAGAATCTAAGCACTCTGCAGTTAACTAACTTGCTCCTTGATTTCAAACCTTACACTCCAAGAAACACTACTTGAGCCAAGAAGTTTCCTATAAAGTGCTAATTTTTTAAAGCATGAATTCCTTATAAAGAAACAAGAAGATGTCCATCATTGCACACTCCTCCAATACGATACAACTACTAATTCATTTAAGCATTGACTAGTATCTTGATAAAATTTTACCATGATTTAATCAATTGCAGAGCCAAAACACTGCTGTGGATAAAGCTGAAAATGTAGTTCTTGATACTGAGAGCCTAACACAAACCTTAGACAATTGCTCGGGAAGTCCGAAAATGACAATGATGGCTGTATGTGTATGTGCTGATGGCATATTAAAGGACTAACACATCCAACTTGCTGATGTTAATTTGAAGGCTGTAAGTATGGAGATACGAAAGATATTGACAGAAAGTGCGAAGAACTTCAACATTGTACTGGATGATGTATCGATTACCAGCCTAAGCTTTGGGAGGCTCGTAATCCTCAGGGCAAATTCATTGGCTTTGGGTTTCATCCTCTTGGCATTTTGCTACATTCCTTAGTATCCTAAGCTGATTTGTCTCCCCATGGCATTTTATCTATCAATCCACAATGTGTCTCTCTCAATTGCTAGTTTCCATTACAAGCACACACATAAGCACAAACACCTCTCACTCAGTGTGGATATTAATTAATAATTAATATCCA
Organism: Canna indica; assembly: GCA_034359265.1. Classification (NCBI taxonomy): domain Eukaryota; kingdom Viridiplantae; phylum Streptophyta; class Magnoliopsida; order Zingiberales; family Cannaceae; genus Canna; species Canna indica. The sequence continues at coordinate 59,648,949 of CP136890.1, read as the reverse complement.
CTGCAAAAATTACAACTATTTGTTCTAGCTAGCCTTTATGCATCTGCTGATGTGGCCTAGTCATAGTATTTGCAATTAGACTTCATTGTTGTCAATGTATGCATTATATTCTAATTTCAATGTGGACATTGTTGACTCACTAAAGCAAGAGGATAGAATCAATATTTATTAGACTAATTATTGTTATTAATTAATTAATTCCAAGCTAGAGTACTGATTCTGCATTCTGTTAATAGAAACACATATAGTAAATATATATATCCACCTACGTTCTAAGGACTAAAAGTGGATCAATATGAAACAATAATTAGCATAGTCATATTAAGAGTAGAAGTAGAAGTAGAAGTAATAGAATATTATTTGACGTAAATATGTCCTTCAAACTCATGTAGAACAATAATTAGCATAATCAACATTCATTAAATCAAAGTAACTTGAACTACGTACCTCGAACTAATTTCATAATAAATTATGATAATGGTTCGACGCCTTGGTCCATGAAGTCCACGGCTCATGAAAGAAACTCTTAACCATAACAGTCATGGTGCGGGCGACATCATCCTGCTCTACAACTCAAGTGTAATGACATTATAAGTAACAATTAATTATTAATAATTATAATAAATAAATTAGTTTACTTACTTTAAACCATTCAGCGATATCCGCCGACGCTTGTCGGACGATGAAGGTGCATCACTCCTCACCCCCCCCCCCCCCCCCGATTAGGCCCACGAGGCCTACGACGACCTCGAGCTGGTTGTGGTACAACATCTACCACGGCTGGTGGTGGTGGTGGTGGTACAGCATCCGCCACCGGTAGTGGTGGTGGTGGTGCTGTCGCGGGAGGCCGCGGCGGCGGCGGCGGCCGAGGTAAACCTATGCGATGAACCCTAGAACGGGCACGCGACATCTACAGATATAAATGTTGATTAGTGATGTCAACCAATAATATAATATAAATTAATAGAAAAAAGATGAAAAAAATATAGCAATATTAATTTCAATATATTGAACACTACTCATTCAATATTTGTGTGATGCTTCATAGGCTTAATTTCAGATGACTCAAACTAGTTTAGTAGGATGCACTCTTGGAAGGTAAGATAGTGATGGAAAACCCAGCAATGGAAAGGGAGGAATCATCTCCATCCAGGAGTGAAGACCCAGCAATGGAAATGTGTGATGCTGAGATACTGGATGAGCTCACCAATCACAGAGGAGAGCTTAAGCACAGAACTAAAGCTGATGCTTTCCACTCTTTTCTTCATGTAAAAGAATTCAAGGCATGGAAGAAGAGCAGCATCATTGAAGGTGCTGAAGCTTTAAATATTGTTTTAGCTTCTCAGTCTCAGCTTTATAAATGCCCTTCAACTCTTCTTTACAAAAGCTCATCATGATATTAGCAATCACTGAGAGTAAAGAAGGTTCCTTCTTTAATAAAAGCCTCATCTATGAATGAATTAATCCCTCTATCAGATGCATGCTTGAACACATCAAACCATTTAAATATTCATACAATTAATCTACCTCAGCTCAGGGTCTTCTTAATATATAAGTAATGAACATATGTGGTGATCACAAGAATTCCTTTACCCAACCCACCCACTTAATTCTGGATTGGGTTTAATTTCCAAAAAACCAACAAAATATTCCTAGTTCCATATGACTGTTACATTAGATCAGATATATATTGTTCATTGTTTTAGTGAGGATAACCAGGGTATATACATAGAGAGAAAGCCTAACTTAGTTGCAAATAGAGGTGATAATCACATTAAGAAACTTGATTTTCTCTACCTGAATATGCAAAGTATTTCAACTAACAAAAATAGAGGTGGTAAAATCAGAATATGCAAAGTATTTCAACTAACAAAAATCAATGGAGAGAAGCAAATCAAAAAGAAAATCTAGATTTTCTCTACCTGAGGTCCTGAACTGAACATATAGTTTAGATATCCTTCAAGTAACGTCAGAAATGTTTTCAGAAACTTAGTTTGCTTAGATGAAGGCATACAAATGAAGGAGTGAAACGGACGGAGTTCAATCATGTGGCATTCATCCAATCCGGCTTCTTGGAAGCGGAAGCTGATCACGTACGATGAGGGTAAGAAACCAAATAAGAGGATATATCAAGCAGAAGCTAGGCATGTCAAGCAATGTGTACTGCCATTTAATCAAGTAGAATAACCAATCAATTAATCGCATAACCTAGCCGTCGGCTAGGTTATGATATCATATAAGAATGACCTAGCCGTCGGCTAGGGTTTCGGACGCGAGAGAGAGAGAGAGAGAGAGAGAGAAGAGGAGAGGAGAGGAGAGGAGAGGAGAATACCGGCGCCGACACAGGTTGAACGTGTTCGACGGGTGGACTGCTTGCGGCGGGCGATAAGCAGAAGGTGGCGGTCAGTGTGCGGCGTGCGGCGGCAGATCGAGAATGAGTGAGAGATTGCACAGGTTGATCGAGCAGGGGAAGTGAAAAAAAAGGGATTGTGCGGGGAATTTAATAACATTTTGTGACGGCACTAACGATCACAAATAAGCGGTCACAACGTGACGGTCAGAAATGGTCGCCAAACCGTCGCTATATTGCGACGGTACTCTAGGCAGTCGTAGCGTCGTCGCCATATTGCGACGACACTCAAGATAGTCGCAATGCCGTCGCTCACCTGCCAGTCCGAGACCCCAATGGATGGCGGTCGCAGACCCGTCGCATCTGCGACAACATCCTGTGCCGTCGCAAATTCGCCGTCGCAAAAAGTCATTTCTTAGTAGTGATTTTTGATAAAATCATAATGTTTTTTACTATCTCATCAAAACGGATGTTTCAACTCTTCGATGCTAGCTATAGTCCATAAATGGACCTCTGCAGCTCGCATGCCTTACTCAGTCAAGGATACGAACTCCTCTGGCTATGTCATATAAACTTCTTCATAATAGAAGAATGCAGTCTAGACATCTACTAGTCAGATCTCGTATTCATAGTACACACTGATGGCTAGCAATATCCTGATGGACTTGAGCGTTTGAACTGTTGAGACTATCTTATTGTAGACAACCTATTGTTTAGGTTAGATCTCATTCATAGCCAGTCTGGTCTTACAGGTCCACACCTTGCCAGCTGCTCAGATATTTCCTAAAGATCCACATGCACCCTATAGGAGTTATCCTTTTTGAGCCAGTCAACCAAAGTCCATACTTGCTCTGAGTCAAGTTTGGATTTCCATAATGCCACCGCATGGTGTCAACACATTTGACCATTAAGAGATGGCGGATTGCCTGAATCTAAGTCATACCCTATAGCTAGATATCATCACTCAGGCAGTCTACGTAGTCTCCTAGAAGAGTGATGGGAAGTAATAATTACATATATTGGTTTAACTTGTGAACTTTCCACTAGTTGTTGCGATTTTATTCATGGTTGCTGAACTTCACCAAGTTCAACATATCCTTCACTCACACTTTCCTCGACAAACTCCTTTTTTCAGAAAGTGGTGACAAAACTCCTTTTGTCAGAAAGTGGTGACAAAACTCCTTTTGTCAAAAAGTGGTGACAAAACTCCTTTTGTTCAGTTGGGAGAACTTGATACCTAAAATATTTAGGGTATGCCTCAAAATTTGCTCCTAGTCAAGTTTGTCATACGCTAGGCAACTCCAAATCACGAGAGGTCTCAGACTCAGTTTCTTGTCATTCCATATCTTATATGGTGTATTAGAGACAAGCAAAATTATGGCCGCTACAATAGCTTATCCCCTGAAAATAGATTGGAAGCTAAGTATGGATCACATCATATCCAATAAGGTGTGATTCCTCCTTTCAGACACACCATTATGTCAGGAGAGGTCCATACAGAGACAATCTTATTGTCTTTGAGATAGTTTACAAACCTAGTGGATAAATATTCTCTGCCTTGATCCAATTGAAGGACTATAATACATTTTCCAATATGTTTCTTTAACTTCACATTCATACTCGTTAAAGGATTCAAATGTATCGGGTTTGTGCCAAAATAGGTGGATGTACCCGTGCCTAATCATATCGTAAGAGTATCCTTTTCTGGCTTCGGTTGTTATTGGCCTGCATACACCTATGTTGGCCAACTCTAATTAACTTACCGAGCCTTTCGCCAAGTCTAGTGAACAGAGACTCGATCACAATCACTTTGAGACACACTTCTCAAGTTCTGAGTGCGATTCATGATCGCCCAAAGTCATAAAAGCTGGAAGTAGGTGATGTTAATTTTATCTCTTTGTGCATTTTTAAAATATTTATCATTAACATTCAAAACCATTAAACCAATTGAGACATGTCCAGTCGCATACAACTCATCATAATGGTTCATGCGGCAACTATTGCCTTTTAAAGAACTTTTCACAACCTTGTTCAGACAACAAAGGAAAAATGACGTTCTTTTATTAACACTAGAGCAAATCAATTATACAATTCAATGGTCTTTGCCGAATAGCAGACTTATACAATTGGCTCCTACGACTAAGGTTGCAACTTTTGTGCCTACTGCCTTCCCGAAGGTCGTAGTTGTCTTTTGTCAAGTCTTCTACTTTTCTTCTTCTCCTGCAACATCTTGTAGATGATGATTGATATCAAATACCCGGTATCAAATACCATAAAGTAGAATTTAATGATGAAGTATTTTCTATAACGTACGCACCTGAAAATAGCGGTTTCAAAAACCATCTTTATTTTAACTCTGCAAAATACTCCTCACAGTTACGCTTCCAGTGGCCCTCTTTACCACAATGATAGCATGTGCCATTTGGAACAACTTTCCTTTTCTTCTTGATATTTCTCATAGGTTTCATAGTTCTATTTTTCACTTTGTTGTTAACAAAGTATAACTTTTCCTCAAAGGCATCTCCTAGACTCTCATTAACAAGACTGTGTCCTTATCCTTCATAAGGTGGGACTTAGCAGTATTCAACATATTAAGGAGCTCGAGAAGCGAGACGTCCTGCCGATTTATGTGGAAGTTATCAACGAACTGTGAAAACGAATTTGGGAGGGATTGGAGTACTAAGTCCGGACTTAGTTCCCTGTCCATGGAGAACCTCAACCTCTCTAACTCCTCAATCATATTGATTAGTTCGAGGACATGGGTCTCAACAAGAGTGTTATCCTCCATTTTTGCATGGAAGAGATAGTTTATACCTAGTTGTCCTCATATGCTCACCATACAACAACTTGAGGTGATCGAGGATAGCTTTGGTATTCAAAAGTTCATGCTGCTTTCGCAACTCACCGGACATGGATGCCAACATTATGCATTGAACAATGGTGTTATCTTCATTCTAAATTTCTTATAGCTTCTCATAAGATATCCTCTCTTCCTCGGTGTAATCCCCTTCCCCAAGGGATGGCACCAGTCCCGGAGAATCAAGAATGTGAGATAGATTCTCATAAATGGGGACTATCCTCGAATTTTGCATCCAATTGACGTAATTTGGTCCAGTTAATTTATTTTCGTTAATGAAGCAATCTAACGACAGTAAAGGTGACATGATATGCTACAAAGAAAATAAAGACATGAATGAGCAAATATTCTACATGCATGTTTATTAAGGTCTTTTAATTAATCATGTTTCCCACTAATTTTTGCGGCTCCATAATACCCTCCGGTTTGGAAGCGAGAAGCCCTCGTTGGTAGACTTCCTTAGGGGAAAATGGAATCCCACTTCTCCTACTCGGGTCTCGCATGTAACATGACAAACCCTAATAGGTCAATGGGTAGATAACTCTTTCCCGATCACATCACTATGTGACTTCCATAAATTTTGCCTCTAGGGCAACCAAGGCCTTGTGTGTGCACAACAAACCAAGGAGCCCTAGTTGAGTCGGACCCATCGTTCGTATGCCCTAGCGAGAAAACGACCACCCTTGAGTGTAGCTCAACAAGGTAAGTCATGTTCAAGCTGGTAGCAAGGACACAAAAGGGATATGTGTCATATGATGTGCAACGTGTCTATCAGCACAAAAGGCCTTGTGTGTGCACAACAAACTCATTGTGATAATAGACACACTTGTCCCTTATAACGATGGAAGGCATGACCGATATTTTTAATACCTTAGCCATTTGGACTCAATATTATTGGAGGGTTTCTTTATGCAATTATAATTTATCTAAGCAATCAACAATTGAAGCAAGAGTTACATATAAAAGCATAAAGGAAATAAGGATGATTATGGATATTCTAAGGGTTCCACCCGAGCCACCGGGCGAACCAAGGCCATCATCCTAGGGTTTTTAGGGAGCCCTGTCTCGCCAAGACACTGCCCAAAACCACCTTGTAGGTTGTCGGTTCCATCAGTGCCTTCTCGGGGTTCAAGCCATCATCAACATGGCGCCGAACACCTCCTCTCCGTGCGCCCACCAAAACAGGGCAGTAAGCGTGCTCGTCGTGAATCTACCCCTAAACTTCTAATTTTACAAAAATAAAAGAATAAGACCCCAAAAACCCCTTGGGGAAAGGTCTAAGGAGAGGGAGAAGTTAATTACACTCAGAATTATCAAGAGGAAGGCAGGGGTATGCAGGCCCTATTTAAAAATTACAATGCTAAAATTTCATATATTTACAAGCAATCATCACAACCACGTTTTACACACAGTCTATAATCATCCTTTCATACATCACATCATATATGAAAAAATAAAAAAAAATAGAATCTGAAATCGCGCAAATCTGATCACGTTTCCAGCCAAAACAGTTCAAATAACACATGCTGAATTTTTTGATTCTCGGGGCTGTTCAACCATGAACCCTCGGGATTTTTAAGTTTAAATTCTATCCAAAATCAATATGGACAGTAGGCTTCCACCTCGATTCTTCGCATGAACCGTGGAGCCAAGAAAACGATTCAAAAATCCCCGAAAACTAAAACTAGGCAGCATGACATTCAGGGATCGAACGAGAAGAGGGGATGAGAAAATCACAGAACGAGAAGGTAGATAAAGGAATACCTCATTATCCTTCTTGGACTCCTCCAAGAAGATGAAGTCGGCGGCACACCCAAGTACAAGACAAGTTCGATTCGACTTCACAAAAGCACGGGGAAGAAGGAAGAAAATGTTCGGCCGCCAAGGGGGAGGAGGGATTCTTTGGAACTTTTCCACTCAACAACCCTCTCAAGAATCAAGTTCTTAATCCTCTCCAAGATGTAAAACTAATTTATTCATCACCCTTGAAGAAGGTCCGGCCACCAATTTATAGGGGGCATGGGCGGCTACAAGAGTAAACCCGCCCCCCTAAAAGAAACTCCACCCCGGAATTCAAAATTTCAGCGTTTGCCTCCAAAAATTATTTTATATTTAATGGATTCATAATTAATTCACAATTAGTTAAATCCAATTAAATATAAACTTTAATTTATCTCCATAAATTAAGAGCCTATTAACAAGAATGATAATTATCTAAATAAACCAATCCCCTAAACAATAGGAAAGAAGATTATCTATATATTTTAATTCCTATGAATTAATAGAATTATGATTTATCCTCATAAATCATATATCTATTAATTTTATGATTCATCTCCATAAATCAAATTCCTATTAATTTGGATTTATCCAAATAAATTAATTCCTAATTAATTTGTTAGTCACACGGTTAGAAACTAATTTTCCCACCATCTATATTTGATTCAAAATTAAATTATATTTAATTCATAGTTAAATACAATCCCCATCAAGTGGTTAATTAAATATTTAATTCATAATTAAATTTAATCAACCACATAAAATATTATTATGTGTCAATCCCTACAATTTGGGGATGCCCTACAAATTAGGGTTATCGAGGAACTCCTTGTTGGCTTAAGGGTCTCTCTTAAGCTTCCATCTTCATTTCGATGATAACAAATATGTTTTTAATCTATGTGTGAAGTTTGGAGTTCAGGTTGAGGTTGTGATAAGCACACTAACTTCAGAGAAACGAGGAAAGATCGTCAAGAAATAATAGAAAAGAATGTCAAAGGAATACTCGGGTATAAATTAAGTAGAAATCATGTAATATACCCCTAGGTTGATTTTATCCCAAGCCAAATTGTAAAGTTATCCAAGTTGAAACTTGGTAACTAAAACCCAAAAAAGGAATATAACAAATTCAATGTAAAAATTAGCCTTAGCCTGAGTTCGGTCGACCGATTGGTCTACCAAACAAGGCAGATCTTTGGCAGCAACCAATTCGGTCAACCGGTCGATCGACAGGATGTTGCGAAAAAATGGCAGTAGCCATTCGGTCGACTTGTCGGTAGATCGAAGTTGGTGAAGAAATCGCAGAAGGCTGCGTCGGTTGACTAGTCGGTCGATCGACCAAAGACAAAATCTGACAGAAGGCTCATCAATCGATCGATCGATCGATCGGATGGCAGATCACAAAGCCGCATCTAGGCATCCTTGCAATAGTCGACCGATTCAGTCAATCGGATTAGGAATCGCTGATCGCGCCTTCTGCTTCCCTACATCGGTCAACCAATTTGATCGACCAGATCTGGAATAGAGGAAGCCGTGACTCATTCGGTTGACTCGTCGGTCGACCGAATAGTACAGAAAATCCACAGAACGGGTGTAACGGCAAGTTTTCTAGTCGTTTAACCGCCCGTTCAGCTGAGGGGTTATAAATACCCCTCACCTACCTTCTTAAAAGCTTTCTTAGAAAATTATTGAGCAATCATACAAGCTATTAAAAGCCTTCAAAGTGATAATTTTGCTGCGCCCTAAATTTTTCTCAAAATCTGCTTCAACCGCATGCTTTCCACAACTCTGCTACAACTCGAGTCTATCATCTGACAAGTTGAAGGAGTTGAAGGAGTGAAGGCTTAGGAAAAGAGCTTTGGTTTTTCTTCTATTCATAAGCTCTTTTACATTGTATTTGAAGTTTTATTTCAGACTGGTTTTCCATCTGTAATAGCTGCTAGGTGTGCTAGGGAAATATTTAGGGGAAACTTTGTAGAATTGTGTTTTGTCTAGGTGAATAGGTTTGAGGGGTTCTCAGAGTGGTGAGAAGAGTGTCCTCATTGTATTCAAAGGGAAACACAAACTCTATAAAGTAGTGGTTAGAAATATTTGGTGATGAGCCAAGGTAGTGAAGTAGGCAGTTGGCCGAACCACTATAATTCATCTTGTCTGCATTGCTTTCGATATTTGCTCATTATTGTTCTTGACATTTGATCACATCTATTGTTAAGATGCATTTGCATTTGATTAAAGTTAAATTGAGTAAAAAGAAATTTGAGTAAATCTAAAAGGGGACAAACACTATTCAACCTCCCCTTCTAGTGTCGGATTTCCTACAACACTCCTTCCTCGCGCATTCGCTCCTATAGGAAATATCCTTCCTATTATGTGTATAAACGAGATCTGTGATTGAGTTGCAGCATGTCCATGCTAGTAGACATATAGTGTCGCATTCGGACTCTTATCTCATAAAGTTTGTTATGAGGTTAGCCTGTTGTGTGACCTATTGGGCCCCACACAAAGCCAGCAATGTTGTCCATAACGAAGAGTCATATCCGATAGAACGACTTCTATTTGAATCTTACGAGCCTCCACTAAACCCCTTTAGTGTGGTCGTGAGAGACTCCACTCACAAGTGAAGATAGACGTCTATCAACGTGTCATGACTACCTGGGTAATATGAGGTTGAATCTACAGGAATCGAATGTCATTCGGTGATTAGTTACCGTGCAACTAAATCCCTCGGTTACAATGTTTCGAAGTTGGGTAGGGTACGAAAGAAGTGTCAAACCCTAATACTGATTCATATGTATTCCACCCGCCAAGATGTCGTCTCAACAATGAAACGTCAAAAACATCTTCGTGACTTTCATGTCTACTCTGGCCAGAGATTCCCGAGTCGACACTTGTAGAAACACAGAGGATAATATCTCCACTCACTAGGAGTAACCGATTCCATGTTGGTTGCTCACCTACCTCCAAGAATGCTTCCCCTTGCCCAGTAATACCCATGTCTCAATTGGTTTAATGGTTTTGGATAAAACAAAAGCAATGGGTCGTCACTCACAAGGTAACCATGACAACCTCAGGTCTAAGAACTGCCCGCACCTACTATCACCCGAGGAACATCCTATTGACACTCATTAAAGGATTTCATTTTGTGTTCCTCGTGCAGGTCCTTTCAATGAACTCATTCTCCGATGAGAACCTGCACTTGTACATTAATGATGGCTCATAGGTGATTGTGAGATCAGCTACCCCTTATCGTATAGGGCTTGTACCAAGTGCACTAGTCTATTTGAAATCACTAATCCCCTAATTGGTGATCCTACCACTAGGAACATTTAGAACATGGGCATCTGAATTTCAAATCTCACTGACATGATCTCATCATGGCCTTGGAATCATTTGCCCGGGTTTATGGGGTTTATCACAATCTTTATGAATAAAGATGTAGCATATGATGAAAAAGTTGTGTCACTAAGTTGATTACCCTTGAATAGTCCCTAAACACATTGATCGGCATGTAGAACACCTACCTCAGTTTGTGATATTGGGAACTTCAATGCCAAATTGGGAGTGGACATGATGGCTCCCAGTTTGTTCTGAGATGGTCACCCTAAGATCATGTGATACGGGCTGGCTACAACGATGATGAGGCATTGCACATCGATTGTATTTGCGCTTGGTCGTGAATTGAACGTCATCCTTAGTCGTATGGCTTATAGGATATCGACTTTCTCTCCGAAGAAGCCCATGAGGTTTCCCTTGCATGGGGTGAGTGAGGCCTTTGTTAATTGCATCCTTTCGAAGGTGGAATGGAAAAGGATATCGATCGGGCTGTCCTGGTCAACTAGGACCCTTTTAATAGCGAAATTTCTAGCAACCACAGAGATTACCACATGATTATGCAGGTTCTGGTATAGCAATGATATTATCGGGATTGTTAAGGGGAACACGCATGGTCGGGTGGCGGTAGTAGTTGTTGCTGTCGTCGACTAAGAATACTTTCTCTAAGTGGATCTTAACTTCCCCCTCCTAGTGAGTCCGCCAACGATTTAATTGATGACTCCTCGAGGGTCGCCTTCTGGGCGATTAGGGCGCTTGTCGTCCCTGGGATTTGGATGCAGGTCGGGGGGTGTCCGACTTTGTCGCCTAGGGTTGCAGCTTCTGCTTCGACTCCTCTCTTTCTGGATGTACTTATCTAGACGTCCTGCTCGGGCTAGGTCTTCCAATTGATCGGTGAGCACCACGCACTCCTCTATTGTGTGTCCATAGGTGTCATGAAATACGCATCTTTTGCTCAAATCAACATTCGACGGTGGCTTTTGTTTCCCTGTATTGGCGGGGTACGTTATAAGCTTTAGGTGGTAGATGTCACGAATGATAGTTTCCTTCTTGGTATTGAGAGGAGTGTATTTTTCGAATCGGCTGCTCCATCGAGGTGGTGTCCCTGGCCTCTTTCTACTGTTCTGCTCGCGATAATTGTGATCCTCGCTCTTTACGTTGTTCTTGAATTTTTTATCGTCGACCATGGCCTTAAGGTTTTGCCAATCGATCTTCTTTGCTTCTAGTTGATCTTCCATTTTTATAAAAGTCTATAGCTTTTTCTTGAAACTTGGCCATGTCCTTGGGCTCGGTTAAAGCGATTTGGCCGACAAAGGGCCCGGGTTTTAATCCGACGTGGAGGAAAAAGAGCTCAATCTTTAGGTCGAGATTTGGGATGTCGGCCGCCGTGGCTTGGAGCCTGTTCAGGTATTCCCTTAGGGGCACATGTTGCCCTTGTCTGATATATCGGAGGGTGGCTGTTGTCTTGTGGTATACTCATGATGTGGTGAAACGGCCGAGGAAGACACGAGAGAGGTCTTTGAAAGAGTGAAAAGAGCGTGGTGGGAGGGAGGTGAACCATAGTATGGCGGTATTCCCTAAGAATGCCGGAAAGGCTTGGTAGAGTATGGAGTCAATCGCTCCGTTGTAAAGCATTGCGGTCTAGAATGTTGTTTAGGTGCAGGGTGCGGTCGCCCATGCCGATGTATGGCGTCAGAGTGTTGGGCAACTCACTTCTCGATGGAAGGCGGGTTGTCCTAATGTGGTCAACGAAGGCCCTGCGTTAAGAGCGGGAACAACTTCGGCCTTTTGGATTATGGGGTCTTTGTTTTTCTCCGAGAGAGGAGCGCTGGTGGCTTCGCCACGGGGGGCGACTTGGGCCTTCTTTTTATTGGCTGGGAATTGACTTTAGGTTGTAGGTAACAATCATGGTTAGTCGGAGGCTGTTCGCGAGATCATGTTGGTGCCCTGGCTTGGGCTCTCAGTTGTCGAATTTCGACTTCCAAGTTATCTATTCGTTGATAAGGATCTTCAAGAGGGGATGGGCTAGTACCGGAGCGTCGCTCCTCGCTATTTCAGCGTTACCAGGTTGTGATCGATCGCCGCCGTCGAGTCGCGGCCGTTGATGTGCGGCAACGGTCGCTTGACTCCGGGTTCCAGCCATTTGTGGGGGGAGGTAAGCTTTACTCGGCCCCAAGGTGGGCGCTAGATGTTCCTGACTAAGAGTCGGGGTCTTCTGGTCCTATTTGGTGTATCTCTGTGTCCGGTTCAGTGCTGACGAGGGAGGGGGACCTGCAAAAGACACTTTGACGTCCAAGTTAGGGTGAATCCAAGGTGGAGGTTACAGAAATTGAAACTTAAGGTTACCTGGGTACGCCGCGTCTGTATATATTGCAAGTGGAGGTAATCATATTGTCTGGTAATCTTGCTAGGATTGTTGCCCATAATGGGTCGAGGTCAATCCTGAAGATGATGGGTTTATGATGGTGTGTCCTCCGTGATAAGGGTTGACGTATGAGTCCATATTTGGCCGAGTGGGTCCTCCGGATGGAGCCACTTGGCTTAGCTTGAGTCTTGCTCATAGGTATTGCTTTGGCAGAGCCCCCTGGGTGGGGCCGCGTGATTTGGTTTAAGGTGAATGGCGGGGCGATGTTGGGTCTAGTCCGATCGGACCCAATAAGTTCTAGTCCAGTCCAGGTGCTGAATGCATCCACATGCAAATTAGAATTATTTTTGTAGGTAGACAAGTTTAAGTTGTTTACTTAAAATTTATTGTGAGGGTAAAACCTCCTCTGAACCTTGCTTCATCTTCTTATATTTAAAAGACCAAGTGTGTGTACGGGTTATGGGTGGTATAAATATGAAAAATATTATTTTTCAAAAGTTACAATTCTAGGTCTTTATTGGTAAATGCTTCTTAACCAGTTCTTTGATGAAATCTACTCAGTTATGTTTTCACATTTACTATGTAAGTGTTCTTGTCAACATAATGTACATATTTGCATATTGCTATACATAATTATCATATTGATTGCTAAGTTTTTCTCTTTTTTCAAAATTTTATGGTTGGTCCTTTTTTCAGCCATCAAGCATTAAGATCTCTGATCTCTCTCAGACTCTCAAGTCGGATGTTGCACTCTCTCCTAGGGGTGTTCACGAGATGGGTCAGGTTTAGGGAAAAAATCGATCCGACCGACCAAGTGTAATCGGGTCGGGTAGGGTTGAAAATTTTTCACCTCTCAAACTCGACCAGACCCAGTTCGGGTCGGATAGTCGGGTTTACCCGTTTTGGTAAAAAATTAGTTTTTATCAATATTTTTTTCAAAATAATTTAAAATAAATGTTTTTAATATAAATATTTTAAAAATGATTAAAAAATGTAAATAATCGAGTTACCTGAATGGCGATAGGCAGCGATCGACGGCGATAGGGCGAAGAAGCAACAATGATCGGCAGTGGTGACGGCGGCAATCGGGCGGAGAAGCAGCGGCGAGGAGGCAGCGCGCGCAGCGTCGGAACAGCAAAGAGGAGCGGCGACGATCAGTGGCGACGGCGGTGAAGGGCTTTGACAACGACAAATCAGCGGAGAGCAGCGTGCAAAAAGAAGAGCGGGAGAAGAAGAGGGGTCGGGTGCAAACCCAAACAAAAACATTTTTTACCGATGGCTCGTCAGCCCTCGGTAAGCCATGGATTAATATTTACTATATCACTGACGACCGACGCAGCCCTCTCTAAGTCGTTGGTGATTACTTTTTCATATTCACGCCGAGTGTACGCCATCATTTTTTCATCGACGGCCGCTCCTAGCCGTTGGTAATAACTAATTAATATCACTGACGGCCTCCACCGCCCTCTCTAAGCCGTGGCTGATAACTTTTTTCATTTCGTGTGCCGTGCACGCCATCAAATATGAGCAACGGTCTGAGACGGATGTATGCGAGCCGTGGCTGATGGGGTCATATCAGCCACGACTTGTGCGGCCGTCAGAGAACCGTGGATTCTTCTGATGACCGAGGCGGCCGTCGGTGAGCCTTATGGCTGAAAGCCAATATTCTAGTAGTGTAAGCGGGTCATCGGATTTCAAATTCTAAAACCCGGTATAGATCCGACCTCCTTCCTCATTGTTCAATTTTCTTCTTCTTTTTTTTGACAAAAATAGAAAGTCACAATAGGTGACCTCTAGGAAATATACAAGATGTTGCCAACAACTGTGCTACTCATGTTCACAATAGTTTTATGTAAGCTTTTGTTGTACTTGTTCACAATAGTTTTAAAATTTTACGTAAGCTTTTGTTGTTGATGTTCACAATAGTTTACTTGCTCTTTCTTCTTGCTATAGTGTTTCTATTCATAAAATTACTTTATGCATATAAAACATAACATTTTTGCATAATTGAAACTATATCATATTCAAGGAATCAAAACTAGTAGAGAGGTTACTTAATCCCTCAAGTAATGAGATTTCAATAATTCAAGTAAAATAAAAAATACTCTTTGCAATTAAAATATATCATATTCTAATAGAATGAACTACACAAATTTGATTACTAATTAACTGAACATAAAAAAAAATAATAGCATCCTCAATAACAATCCCTATTGTCCAATAAACATAAATTTAAAAATATATGCTATTTCATCAAATGGGACTAAATGATTTGCAAGAGTGAGATTGGTCATTCTATAATTAATTAATTAATCATGATTTGGGGTATATATTATTTCATAATAGATTATTTAATTATTTTTACTGTGTTTAGTGGTCTTCATCTTATGAAGCTATTACTTAATCAATTTTATGCTCTTTGGCATAAGAGAACAAGATTTGTCATTTGGTGCCTCACTGCCATCACAACTTATCACTTCATCTGAGAGCAAAAACCATTAATTTTATATTATCATCCAAAAGGTGTTTTGTGCTACATCATATTTCTTTGCTCAAGAAAAGGCTACTAATTATTAATTACACGCGGTGTTTTGTGCTACATCTTACTGCGCTGTTGAGAGAATATTGTAGAATAATAGTCAATTAGATACCCAATTTGAAGAATTCTATCAATTAATTCAATGGTCAATTAGATACAATTATTTCTGAGCTGGCTCGATAGAACACTGAACTGGCCGAAATTGATATTTACGTAGTTTAGTTAGATAATTACAACCTGAATCGGCTGAGCGCAGATTGGCCATCGAGTCCTTTTGAATTTTAGTGAGAAATGAAGTAAATGGGGGAGAAGGGATGAAACACTACAATATTTTTCATCTATAGGAATGGTTGAAAACCGTTTCCAAAAGATAAAAACCGTTCCCATAGACCTACGAGAACGGTTTCCCGTGTGTACTCAAATCAGCCGTTCCGTTAGGCTATAGGAACGATTTTCTTCCCTATAGTCACGCTGCCAAAATAACCGTTCCTATAGGTCTAGCCTATAGGAACGGTTATAAAAGGTTCTTATAAACCAACCCTATAGGAACGGTTCTACACCGTTCCTATAGTTCCACCCTATAGGAACGGTTTTTATACCGTTCCTATAGTTCCACCCTATAGAAACGGTTCTTAACCGTTCCTATAGGTAAATCTTATAGGCTGGTTCATATTTTATTGTTTGTGCGCAGGTTCATATTTGTTCCTAAAATGTATATATATTCTTGTAAACCATACAATTTCACAGACACTCATACAATTTCATAGACAACCATACAATTTCACAAACATAGATTCGAAAACATAAATTTCATTCAAACTTATAATATATTTAATTGAATAATAATAAGTTCACAATTATAGTATTCCCATTCCATAATTTCACAATTAAGTCTAAATAAAGTTCACAAACATATGAAATTGTTCTAAGCCTAGCATTCCCATTAGCCAAGTCCTCTTGATCATCTCAATTCATCATTTCCTGCAAAAATTAATTAATAAATAAAAATGATCAGAAGACTCCATAATCATATATTAAACTAAAATTACCTGATTTTGAGGATGATGTGTGGAAGTAGAAGAACCAAAGATGCTATTGGCATCCCTTGGAGTAGTTGGTGGTGCCAACAGAGTTGTTATAGCCTCTATGTTCAAATCTGAGTTTGCCTGTGTAATAAATATCTTCAAAAGAGATTGCATTCCTTGCATTTGGTGTTGCATTTAGTTCTGTCTCTCTTCCATTTTTGCATGTCTTTCTTCCATTATTGCATGTTGCTCCTTCAAAGACTTCACCTTTTGATCATGTTTTTCTTGCATTGCTGCCATTTCTTTATTTTTTTTTAAGATTGTGGGTGTAATTGTTCCTCCATAACAACGCACCCTTCCTGACTTCTCTTTCCCAAACATAGATTGAAATGCCTCAGCAGCAGGTTTCCCATCATGCTCAACCATGGTTTTAAGCTTTTCCTAAAATATATATTTTAATAATATTAGTGATAATAATAAATAATTAAGTATAAAATAATAGCTAGAAGAAAAACTCACAATTGTCTCTTCAGTTTCATCATCTAAGGCTTTTCCGTCCTTAGTCCGAGTTTCAACAAACATCTCAACTTGACTGGGTTCTTCATTCTTTTGAGCATGCTTTGTATAAATCACAAGAATGAGTTAAAACATAATATTGACATTACTTTAAAATTCAAAATATGAAACCGTGCAAAAAAATATTACCAATTTTTCTTTTATCACAGAAAATCTTTTATTGCCCATCCGATGCCTCCATTTTTGTTGTGATCTGTTCAATCTATTTTGTTGGCACATATCCTACATCAATAACAAAAAAACTAAATATATGCAACCAGAAAAAATCAATAACCATATCAAAAGCAAGTAAGAAATTCATAGTTAAATCCGCTAAGCAGACCAAACTCCGCTAAATCTTTATAATTTTCATAGTTATATAATGAAACCTAGATACTTACTTGGATGGGTTCATAGCTCCAGTAATCAATCATTTGCTTGAAGTGTTCGAGAGGAATGTCTGTAGGATGATTTTTTATCCTCTCGCTATTTGTTACGTAATTGTCAAAATGTTCCTTCTTGATTTTTGATTTGTGTTTCCTCCAAGCTTCATCCATAATTTTGAACACAACCCCTTTCCCTATTTCTGGAAGGATGAACTTTTTCTACAAAGTGAAGCAAAACAAGCATTAATATTAACATGCAAATGTAAATGAACAATATAAAAAACTATCATACATTGATATATTTCCATATGTCATCCTTGTTCGGTACGGCCTTCCAATTGGTGTAAATCAAGGGACACCAATCTGAATTTCGTGCCACGGTTCCCAAAAATTGGCTCAAGTCTGAAACAGCTTTCTCATTGGGCCCAACTGGTTGTGCTTCACTATTGAAAATTATTTCTTGTCGCTCATCTAGTGATCTTCCATGAATTCTATAGCACATTGTCTTCCCTCTTGCTTTCTTTTTTGATGTTCCTAATTGACATAGCAATAATGATTTAAAAATAAGCTAATTATAGAATTCCATATAATGACATAATATACCTTCGGGAACATGTTCCAACTCATCGGGTATATTGTGCTCTTCCTCAACATCTGCTTCCTCTTCTAGCTCATCGGGTATATTGTGCTCTTCCTCGACTTGTTCCATGTCATCTTCTCTACATTCCTCTTCTAGAGGATCTTTTTCTAGCACTTGCATACCCAGCTTCTCACGATATTCAACCATTGACATTGATGGACACAAAGGTGCAGTCTTTGTCTTCTTTGTTGCATACTCATGTCCTTCCTCATGGTTACCCTTTCTTTGTTGCTGCTGCACTTGGGTAGACCTTTGATATTGAATGATTGGCTTTTGTTGTTGTTGCACTTGAGAAGACTTTGTATTGGAATTGGAAAGAACTTGTTTTTGAGTAGAGGATGTGGGTCTTTGATCTTGAATGGTTGGTCTTTTTCCTCTATTTAGAATATCAATAGAAATGACCTGCCTCATAGTAGAAGTAGTAGGTTGAGTAGGGACTGCATCCTTGGGCTTTTCAAAGGATGTTTTTCCTTTCTCTTGGACATTGATATTAGAGATACTATTCTTCTGATTGGCCTCTGTAATTTGAGCGACTGAGTCCTTCTTATTTTATTTTGAGACTAAACCATATCTTCTGTTTGGATTTAACTTCTTATTCTGCTCAATCTTTTCACATTTAATTTTGTAATGTTTGGCCGCTAACTCTTTGCTTGACTTTGCTTGTAGTGAAAAATCCATATCAATTCTTGTGACAGAGAGGTTTAACAAACCTGAAAAAAGGGGAAAAAGATAAATATATTAGTATCAAGAGAGAATGCAAAAAGGAATACATGACCTTGCTAAAATTATCCAATTTAGCTCAGATTCTGAAACAACCTCTGAATCAGGGGCTTGATTAGCTATTCCTGCACTGAATAAAGGGGGTTTAACAAACCTGGAAGAAATCAGTTTTCAGTAAACCTAAACAGCACCCTGCAGTGTAATAGCACCCTGCTGCTATAAGTGAACATTTAAGTTAGTGATACAAGTTAGATGACAGAAAACATTCTACCAGGGACGAAACAGTAGAACTAACTAACTGTGTTGCTAGGTAAACTTGAGAAAACCACTAAAACAGGAGAAAAAAAGGAAGCTCATACACCATTTTTACATCATTCTTACTATGTGTGTATGTATATATAATTCAAATAAGGAAGCTCATACACCAGGGAGAAGGCAGCTCTCTCTTCCCCTGTTGGCCCCACCAAGGGACATGAAGGCAAAAGAAACCAGAACTCAAGTAGAAGAGATAATATAATTCAATTCCCAGTTTGTCATATTATATATGCTCACTAAAATGCATGCCCCAGCTAAAGAATATACAAGTGACTGACTGCCACCAGCTATTGGAACAAGGAAGTGGTCAAAAAGCTCATCTGCTCTCATCTCATGTGAGATTCTATTATCTCTGTGTCTGTGGTGCATGATTGGGAGCCAAAAAAAATATTTATCCAAAGGCAGCAGCAGTAGCATCACTCTTGCTGATGTCTCAAAAAGCAATTTATTAGCTCTTTAATAAGTCAGTCGAGTTTAGTTTATGCCACTGTTGAGTTTACAAGATTGACTATGTGGATGATATTTTGCTTTGTTTATGCTTGTTGTAGACATCAGACTTTGCAGGTAAGCAATGTGATCAGATAGAGATTGTGAAATGTTCTTGAATCAGTTCAAATTGTGTCGAAACAAGTTGTTGTTTTGCTCACCAAGCTACCCTTTATATGATTGCTGAAACTAATAAGGTTTCAGCTGAAATCTAATAAGGCTTTAGCTGAAACCTGATAAAGTTTGAGCAATGAAACTTAAACAGTATACATGAAACCAATAGTTGAACAGCTAGTGATCGAATATGGTGAACAGCAACAGTTGGTAATCTTCAGATTACTAACTTGGTATTCACTCTCTAGTAAACAGAGATTAAGCTTCAGATTATTGCAGAAATCAGGTTTCAACTGAAACCTTATCAGGTTTCAACAGAAACCTTATCAGGTTTCATTGCTCAAACTTTATAAGGTTTCAGCTGAAATCTAATAAGGTTTCAGCTAAAACCTGATAAAGTTTGAGCAATGAAACTTAAACAGTATACATGAAACCAATAGTTGAACAGCTAGTGATCGAATATGGTGAACAGCAACAGTTGGTATCTAAGCTCAATATGGTAATCTTCAGATTACTAACTTGGTGAACAGCAACAGTTGAAAAAGAGATTTACCATGATTGTGAGCTGAGTGTTCCTTTTCAACGAGATCTGATAAGTATTTTGCACCGATATAATAGCCCTCTTTGTTCAACCGAATCTTCAATAATGAAAAAGAGAGAGTTAGGCCAGGACACAGTTAATAAGAAAGATCTTGCAATAATAATAAAGTATTTATAGAAGCATAATAAGTTTATTGCAATAATAGTAATATAAAAGAATCACCTTAATTATTTTATTACAATATAGAACCATTTAATCAAAGTAGTCCCAGAGCGTGTCATCAAAATCGGATTCTTCTTCGGACTCCATTTCATTTGAAATGGATGAATAATTTTCAACAATTGTAGGCTCTATGTCGTCCCTTGCCCATTCAACATTAATTTCATCATCAGGCAAAGACAAAATTGTGATTGGTTCTGACTCAATATTATATGTTTCTTCTGCACAATATGATTGGTCATTCACATTAGGAATCTCTCTATGAAGAGTTTTCATAACGTAATACCTATTGTCTTTAGAGGGATCGCGAACATAGAAGCACTGTTGGACTTGAGAAGCTAGCACAAAAGGATCATCCATATAACATTTTTTATTGAAGTGAACACAAGTCAACCCATACTTTTCTGATTCTACTTCAAACCAATCAAATCTAAACAAGACAAACTTGAAATTACCATAATAGTCTAACTCAATTATTTCATTTATTGCACCATAATAAGTAACTGCATTCGTCGTCGGATTTTGATCCTTACTACTAGCAAAGCTTTGAGTGATTGACACCAAAGTGACACCACTATTTTGTGTCTTGCGGCTTGCATCACGCTGCGTAGTATGAAATTTACACCCATTGATAACATAACCCGAAAGCCTTCTTGCAACTTTATTTGGGCCTCTACACAACTCCTTCAATCGATCAGGGACATCCTCCTCCATTGCACGATTTTTAAACCACTCAATAAAATCATGGCTTTGACTTTTTGCTTTGGTCCACTTTCTTCCTTTCTTTTGATTTATGATAGTCTCATGTTCACTACATGAAAATTATTTTGTTACAACAATCATTCAATTGAGTTTATAAACAAATTTTTAAGAGCAAAGAATAGTTATTTACCTAATGTAAGGCTGAACTTCATCACAATTGAACAAGATATACTGGTGAGCTTGGTTCTTCTCATTGTTGTACATGGAAAATAAATTACATTTTTTCTTCCCTCCTATAGGACGACCCATGGGTAAAAAAAAACTAGGAAGTTTAGTATCAAAAGACTCACATGTGTCAGCATTCCTTTTCACTCTGTTCCACCGTGTCTCCACATTAGAGTTCATATAATTTGAGCAAAATGTCAAGCATTCCTCAACCAAGTAACCCTCATCTATTGAACCTTCCGGACGAGCTTTATTGCGCACATAAGCCTTCAACTTTCCCAATTCTCTTTCTGGTGAATACATCCACCGAGAATGAACAAGACCACCCAATCTTATCTCATTTGGTAGGTGAATAGGAAAATGAAGCATTACATCAAAAATGAAGGAGGAAAAATCCTCTCTAATTGGAAAGTGTTTCAGCAATTTCAAATTCTAAGATCTCTAAATCGTTCACATCAATAACTCTTTGACATAAGGAACGAAAAAAAGAACATAAACGTATCAAAGGGTAGGCCACTTGGTGAGGAAGTGTGCTAATCATTGCTATTGGCAGCAAGTAGTGTAGCATGAAATGAGCATCATGACTCTTGTATCCTGAGACTTTCAAACTATCTTGGTGAACACATCTTGAAATATTTGCTGCACAACCATCAGGTAATTTTGCTTCCTTGAGAACACCACAGAAAATAGACTTCTCATTTTTATTCATGTTAAAGCATGCTTTTGCATACTTTACTTTCTTGCCTTGATCCATTGGTTTCGGATGAAGTTTCTTTCTAATTCCCAACTCTTGCAAATCTAAACGAGCATTAACATGATCTTTTGTCTTCCCCATTATGTCCAATAAAGTACCTATCACATTGTCAAAGATGTTCTTTTCAATATGCATGACATCAAGATTATGTCGTAGTCTATTATGCTTCCAATATGACAATTCAAAAAAAATAGACTTCTTCTTCCAAGGACCATTGCTTTTCTTTTGCATCTTCCCAAATGAATTGACAAAGTCTTGCAACAAGTCCAAGATCTGTGTCCCTTCTAACAAAATAGGAGCAGGCCTATGTTCTTCTTTTCCATTGAAATCACGTGTGTTTCTTCTATAATTATGACTCATCGGCAAGAAAACATGATGATCCATATAACACATCTTTCGACTATGCTTTAGGTAAACCGAATTTGTTTTATAATTACAAGATGGACATGCTAATTTTCCCTTTGTGCTCCAACCACTCAACATAGCATATCCAGGAAAGTCGTTAATAGTCCATAAAAGGGCTGCTCGCAACTTAAAAGTTTGATTCTTTGAAGCATCATATGTGTCTACTCCCAGCTCCCACATAGTTTTCAACTCTTCAACCAATGGTTGCAAGTACACATCAATATTAGTCCCGGGAGAGTGTGGTCCAGGGATAATTAATGACAACATAAAATACTCCGACTTCATGCATAACCATGGTGGAAGGTTGTACGGCATAACTATTACCGGCCATATACTATAAGAAATACTCATTGTCCTATATGGATTGAATCCATCGCTAGTCAACCCAAGTCTTATGTTGCGTGGGTCACTAGCAAAATCAGGATAACGCACATCGAAGTCTCTCCATGCTTCGCCATCAGCAGGATGCCTTAACTTCCCATCTCTTGTCCGCTCTTCGTCATGCCACCTCATTAATTCTGCAGTCCTCTCACACATGAACAACCTTTGAAGTCTAGGAATTAACGGGAAGTGTCTTAAAACTTTAGCCGCTACTTTGTGGCCTTGCTTGGGATTTTCTAGCTCATTCTCTGCCTGAGAATTCTCAACCCACCATGAAGCACCGCAGAGATGACAAGACTTGTCTTTCTCATGATCTTTCCAATATAACATATAATTATTGGGACAAGCATCAATCTTTTTATAATCAATGCCCAAGTCCCTTATCATGGCTCTTGTTTTATTAAAAGATTGGGGGATGTTTAAATCTGGCATAGCTTCTTTTAGTAGCTCTAAGAGTGCATTTAATGACACATTACTCCAGCCAAAGAGACACTTCATCAAATATAACCGAATGATGAAGGACAAAGTAGAGAAATTTTTACAACCGGGGTACAATTCCTTGTTTGCCTCTTCTAATAAATTATAAAACTTTTTGGCATCTTCATTAGACCCCTCTGTAACTCCATCTTCTTCTGCCACTTCTCTAAATCTATCATGCAACAGTGCATCCATATCATCCATGCAATTCTCTACATCATCGATGTCATCCTCCTCTGTGGGCATGGTTAACTCCTCACCATGGTTTACCCAAATAGTGTAGCCTTTTAGAAATCCATAGTCTATCAAATGTTCAAATATTGCATCTTTTCTTAACCAACGACCATTACCACATTGAGCACAAGGGCATAAAATCTCTCCTCCCTGAGGCCTTCCTTTATTATAAGCAAAATGTAAGAAACATTGCACACCATTGATATACTCCGCACTATATCTCGGCATTTGAATCCATTCCTTATCCATTGATTTTACTTAACTACGAAAAGAAAAAAATCAAATGGTCAAAAACGACAAAATCATATCAAGCCTATTCTATTCCTGGAAGTGTCTATTGAAAGCTGAGATAATAAATATTAAACACTTAAAGGAAGCATCGAGCTTAAACTATTTAAATGCTAGCCTCAGTTTCTTTTACCTTTCAGATGTAAGGCTTAGTCCTAAGTTTTCTTAGGGGTAAATAAAGATTCTACCCATCCGAGAGAACATGGTTGTTCTCGGGCTACAAATATAGGAGTGCACTGCCTCCTTTACCTAGTCCTGAGTTCAACATGACTTGAGGGATGATTTTCTACTCCCAGCTCCCACATACAAGCTATTTTTTCACTATACGTACAAGTTATGGAAATTAATCTATCACCCAAGTTAGCATATCACCAGAATCAAACTATTCCTGACACTCTAGGCATTGTTAGATTTTAATATATTTTTAAACTCAATATCAAAATCAATACCGGGAGATGGAAAAATAAGGTTTAATCAATTGAACCTCAACATGAAACAAAATCATAATACCGGGATATGGAAAATCAGAAAATGAAAGATATATCACATAAAAGAAAACAAAATCATACATGGTGGCGTCGGGAGACGATGACTGACGACAGTAAATGGAGAGGGGACAGGGGAGAGGGGGAGCGGAGTGTTTACCGGTCGGCGGGAGACGATTACTGACGACAGGAAGGATCGTCGGCGACCGGTGCTATGAGAGTGTGAGACGGGTGGTGGCGTCGGGACTCGGGAGGTCGGCACAGCAGAGGCCTGGTGGCGTCGGGAGTTCGGCGCAGCAGAGCGGTCGCGTCGGGAGGTCGGCGCAGCAGATCAATCGCGTCGGGAGGTCGGTGTAGCAGAGCGGTGGCGTTGGGAGGTCGCCGCAGTAGAGCGGTGCGTTTAGGGCAGAAGAGATCGCGCGAGTAGTCGATCAGCGCGCGGGAGAGGAAAATTAAATGGCTTAAGTTTTTTTATTTTTTAATTATATAGTATACATGGAGTTAGACTATGGGAACGGTTCCTTTGTGTTCCCATAGTATACATTCTAAGAGAACGGTTACTAAAAGTGTTCCCATAGTATAGTCTAAGGGAACGGTTGAAAAATCTGTTCCCATATATTATCTACAGGAACGGTTTCTTTAGTGTTCCTATAATATAATGGCTAAGGGAACGGTTTTGGAAAACCGTTCCTATAAGTGATGTATGAGAACAGTTTTTTAGCCGTTCCTAAAGGTGGCGTGGCCATAGAGCCAAAATCTAGTAGTGAAACCACAAGATGGTGCACTGAAGTATTTAAGCAAAGCACTCTAGTCATTAATCTTTGCATAATTGATTAACTAAAGATGGATAAAACTTTAAAGCACTCTAATCATTAATTATATATGCATTAATTATATATGCATTTTAAACTATTCCACGTTTTATTCTCCTCATGTTGTCCTAAGAACTATAAAGATCTTTCCAAATTCATGTATTATAAGCCTTCAAGGTTCGAAACTTGCTACCGATGAACAACACTTAAAAAAGTGAAATATGTAATATATAAATCAATATCGAAAATTGAAATATGATTTTTTTAGATGGATAAAAGATGGATGAAACTCACGTATAGATTCTCGACGGATTATCTTAATGGTGTAAAGAATTTTCTCGATTTTGCATACTAGTACGTTGAACTAAGTGATAAGATTAATTAAATTTTGTCAAATGTTCCTTCATTCAGCTTTCAGTACTTTTGAATTTCAGCATCGTTCATTCTTTCGGCCAACTAATCACAAAAAAAAATTCTTACAACTTGATTTATAATTGGATTACAACTTTCAGCCAACTAATTACAACTTGATTTAAGTTTTGAATTAAACCAGTGCTTTGAAACCCGTCCTATTAGGCTTAAATTTTGCAAATCTCCTCCGACGAACATTAGTTGTAGCTCTGATCTCTTTTCTCCGGACACTTCTTTTGTTAATTGTTTGGTAAGATGAGTTAATCATATAATTAACACGCTTAGAAAGAGAAAAGAGTAGGGTTACAATGAAGCTTTTGAATAGTAATAATCGATGTGATAGGAGATGGAGCTAGTGAGCTCAGTCCGTGTCAAACCAACACCAATTCATGAGAAAATGATAAAAACTCTAAGCCATCAGCAGTAAGTATAACTCTATTAGTACAAACATGAAAATCACAATGTCCGACTATGAGGATAACTTTTATGCTTACATATGATAACCTATATTTTAGTTGACGACCATTTCTTATTCCACGTGAATCAACATGGTGTATCGAGTTGAATTTGACCGTAACTACAGAACATATAAAAAAATTGTCATAACCTTTTGCAATATCATTAATTAATTATAGTATACACATATTTAGGCATTCAAGTCATTGTCTTTACGCGATGTACCTTCTTTTAGGAACTAATAATCGAAATGTCGAGAGAAGGTGCCAATGGAGACTCTCTCGGCCCCGATAGAACCCCCACCCAAACGTGGATCCCCAAACCAAAAAAGTCACCGGACCCTCAACGGAATAGCGCCAGAACTGCTCCTTCGCATGGGATCAGCAAGAAGGAAGATCAATCATTGAACATCATCGAGGAGAAAGAGGAAACAACTGCTCGAGCAAAAGGGAAAAGTCTGATGAGATCGCCGAAAAGATTGAAGCCGGTTTCTACTACTTCTGACCTAAAGAAACTTGGATCATGGGCCGCTCACTTCAGAGAAGCCAGCTTCAAATCTCTCCCTGATGCGAATGCGAGGATTGATGAAAGGATCAAAGTGATTCAGGAAAGCTCTTCTGATGAGGTCTTCATCGAGGATGAATTAATGGAATCAACCAGGCTCAATTGGATTAACTGTTTGTACGATAAATTCTTTAGAAAAACCCCCCCTCTAGCTTTGGTACAAGCTGCTCTTCCTAAGATCTGAAAATTAAAGCATACTATGCATGTGGTTGATTTAGCTTCTGGTTATTTCTACTTTAAATTTTCAAATATAGATTATATGAATTCAGTCCTTTCAAATGGCCCCTGGATCCTAAATGGTCAGGTTCTTTTGTTGATTCCATAGAAAGCTAATTTT
Organism: Canna indica; assembly: GCA_034359265.1. Taxonomy (NCBI): domain Eukaryota; kingdom Viridiplantae; phylum Streptophyta; class Magnoliopsida; order Zingiberales; family Cannaceae; genus Canna; species Canna indica. The sequence goes on along the minus strand of CP136890.1, from coordinate 59,622,200 downwards.
TAGCCTTTACTTGAGAAAATAGACATCATACCTGTTTGGATACAACTTTCGGGTTTGCCTATTGAATATCTGCAAAGAGACATCTTGTTCAAACTTGCTTCTTCAGTTGGCCAGCCAATCAAAGTAGATGACGTTACCTGCAAAGGGCTAAGGGCTAAGTATATATGCTAGGGTTTGCATACTATGAAAATTGAATAAGAGTATTCCTAATGGCATATGGATCAACTACATCGGCAGTAGGATTTGGCAAGCTCTTGCCTTTGAAAACATACCCAGACTCTATTTTGTTTGTAGTAAAATGGGTCATTCCATTGAATCCTGCATTGAATCAAGCAAAAATAGTGAAGCTAAAAGGGTTGCTAATACCACCAATATAGGAGGAAATGAAACTAAGAATGGCAGTGCTGCTAAAGATCCTATCACTAAATTGCATGGCCCATGACAATTAGTTAACATGAAGAAAAAATATGGGTCAGGAAAGAAAGAAATGCGGAAGTCTAAGGCACTTGATTCTATCAATTTAAATAGTGAAGGTACAACCAAAGAAATGGCTATTGACAAAAATGTTTTAAGTTCAGAAGACACTACTAAGAAGATGGATTGGATAGCACTGAGTAATCAGGACAAGATGAAAAGTACATATTGCAGTATTATAGATAGACATTTGGTGAATCTATTTACTAAAGAGGTTCATAAAAAAGAGCAAACTTCTTCTAGCAGAATTGTTGGCTTCTCCACCCCCAAATCTGAGACAATCGAGATTCCTGTGGAGGCTGATAAAGAATTAGAATATTTTCACAAAAAGATGACAGAGATTTTTGAAATAACTGTCAATGAAATAAAAGATAAAGAGAACTTGATGCAGGAGGAAATTAGCGCTGATTTCCTTGTTAGCTCTCAAGTATCAAATACTAAAAGAAGAAAGCCAAATTCACATATCATTCACCCAACTAGCTTTCCTTTCAACATTAAGCAGAATAAAGGTAAGAAAAGGAGATATTCTAATGACTCAAGGGTAATTCAATCTGATGGTGATCCAAGAAATAGTCAAGATGGTTGTGCACAATTTGAAATATGAAGATGAAGATTCTATTTTAAAATATAAGAGGTGGCCTAAAGGAGTTTGTTTGGGACCACCTAAAATCCTCATGGATAATAATAATCATGATTTAATTTTGTTAGTTGAAACCCATCTGAATATGGATGGTTCTCTAAAATGCATCAAAAGGTTTGGCTCCAATTGGGCTGGAACTTTTACAACTGGTGATGGAAGATCTGGAGGGATAGTTTCGATTTGGAAAGATAACTATTTCAAAGCCAGTAAAGTATTTGAATGCAATCAATTGTTGAATGTAATGATATATCATAAGCATGGTAGGCTTATGGTAGATCATGGTTGATGAGTGGCATTTATGCAAGTAACAAACCTATTGATAGGGTTCTTCTTTGGAAATTTCTATCCAAAATTGATGTTGGGAACTTACCTTGGCTTGTCATTGGGGACTTCAATTGTATCCAAAAAGGGGGTAACACTTTCAAGTGGGGGCAGTCTATTAATGCTTATAAAGATTTTTACATGATAGCTGAATTATCAGAAGTTAGATACTTTGGCAGCAAGTTTACATGGTGCAACAACAGGTGGTGCAAACAGAATTTTAGCAAGACTTGACAAAGCTCTTACTAACTGGGAATGGACAAATACATTCAGTAGAAACTCAATTAAGCACTTGTGCAGAATAGCTTCTGATCACAAGCCAATGCTGCTCACTGCTGAGAATGGAAAAAGTATTATGCATACAAAAAGAAGATTCATTTTTAACATTATTGGTTTAAGTATGATGAGGTTGAAAGCTTAATTAAAAAGAGTTGGAAATGTAATGATCTTCATGGTCGCAATATGCTGGAGATTGACCACAATTTGAATGATCTGGGAATGAAATTATCTGCCTGGGTCAAGGAAAATATTGGACACTTGGAAAAAGAGCTAGAAACTGCTATGTCTAAGTTGAAAAGGTTAGATCAGCTTGATGAATTAGGCCAATGCAATGACAAGGACATTTGCAATATGAGGAACCTAACTAACAAAGTCTTAGCCTTAAATAGACAAATTCATATTAAGTGATGGCCCAATGCTAGAATTAAATGGCTTGACAAAAATGATAAGAACACAAAGTTCTTTCATGACTCAGTCAAATTCAAGAAATCCAAGAATATCATCACCAATATTAATGTTGATGGAAAAACTATGGTTGATTCTAAGGAAATTGTAGGTGTTTTTTCTAATTGGTATAAATGTTTATGGGAGAATGAATATGTTGAAGTTAACTATTAAAATGGAAGAAAATACCTAATAGCAAGAAGAATCATCTATGCAGAGACTTCTCGGCTAAGGAGATATGGAGAGCTGTTGATGGTTTAGGGAGAGGGAAGGCCCTTGGACCAAATGGATATAATGTAGAGTTTTTCATCAAATATTGGGATGTAATTAAAACTTTCATAGTGCAAGCCATGAAGGAATTCAACTCTATTGCAGTAATTCCTAATTCTTGAGGGGACACTAGTTTAAACTTCATTCCTAAAAAGGAGGGACCTTTGGTAATATCGTATTATAGACCCATTGCTCTTTGCAATGCAGTCTATAAAATTCTTTCAAAGGTTATTGTTAACATAATTAAATCTCACATCAAAAAGATTGTTTCAAGTGAGCAGTGTGCATTTATAGAGGGCAGAATAATTCATGATAATATTTTAATTGTCAGTGAAATCACAAACATTATCCATAAATCTAAAAGGAAGAAGCCTTATGTTTTATTGAAAGTAGATTTGGAAAAATTCTTTGACAGAGTTTCTTGGAAAGCAGTGATGAGAATTCTTCATTATATGAATTTTCCTGAACTTGTAATCAAATGGATAATGGCATGCCTGGAATTAGCTAATTTTTGTTGTTATGTCAATGAGCTTAAATCTTACAAGTTTTCAAGTTGTAGGGGGTTCGACAAGGGGATCCAATATCCCCTTATGTATTCATTTTAATGCAAGAACTTCTCTTCAGAATATTGAACAATTATGTTGATAATGGATACATACAAGGCTTCAAGTACATAGGGATAAAAATTAGTCATGTTTCATTTGCTGATGACTTGTTGATTATTGTAAAAGGTGATGTAGATAACTACAGGATGGTGCAGAATGCCCTGAATTTGTATTGCAAATTGTCTGGTCAAAAGGTGAATGTCAATAAATCAGAAATTCTCTTTCCTAAAGATTGTCATGACAACTTAAGAAAGGTGATCTACAAAGAGTTTGCTATCAAGGAATGATGCTTCCCAATGAAATATTTGGGGGCCTTCATTGGCCCCTCTAAGCTTGATAAAAGTCACCAAGAAATGATTCTTTCCAAGGCATTATCAAGAGTTGAAGGTTGGGCTAGTAGAAATATTTCTCAAGCTGGCAAGATGGTCCTTTTGAATTCAGTTGTTGGTTCTATCCCTATCCATACTCTTGCCACTACCTGGATCAACAATAGTATTGTTGACAAGTACTAGAGCCTCGCTAAGCAGTACCTTTGGAGAAATGATAATAAGAAAAAGGGGTTTCACCTTATTGGTTGGAATAAGGTAACTCTAAGAAAGTTTAAATGTGGTTTGAGATTAAAAGATTTGGGCATTGTAAAGCTTTTCATTCATGCCAAAAGGATCCTTCCCTTCTTAAATAAAGATTAGCACCTATGGTCTAGAGTTTTGTTAGCCAAGTACAGTGATTATCACTCATGGTTTTTTGCTAGGAAAAACATATCTTGGTCCTTCAAGGGATTACATGAAGCCATCATTTGCTTGAGGGATGGTCTGAGAATGAGAATTGGTTATGACACTAATACTGATATCTTTAGAGATCCATAGTTTTCTAACATTCCTATGTGTAAATGACCCACCTTCATCAATATGAGCATTCATAATAGATATCAGAATGTCAGTCAGCTTCTGAAAAGGGGTAATTGGGATTATGAGCTTGTGCTAGATCTATTTGGTGGTTTTCACTTTCAAAATCATTCAAATACACATCCCTAAAAGGAATCTCAAAGACAAATGGGTTTGGAGCCTTGAAGAGAAAAGTACTTTGAGTTGCAAAGCAGCTTATACCTATATGAAGGGAAAAAAATTAGATGAACCTACTCCTGAGGCTAATTGGAAAAAGATCTGGAATCTTAAAGTTATTCCTAGAGTGAAAACTTTTGTACGGAAATTGATATGGGGCAGGCTACCCACAACTTGCTACCTTTCCAAATTCAATAAAATTAAATCTAACAGTTTCTTTATTTGCAAGAGTGAGAAAGACTGCACAGAACACATCTTATTTGAATATTCTTTTGCAAAAAGCTTCTAGCTTAAGTTGGAGCAGGAACTAAATATTAGTTTCAAATTCAAAGACAACTGGAGGAAGGGGGATTGGCTAAGGAGAGTGAGAATGCTAGCTCTGACATTGGGAGATGGTCGACCAAAATCATTGCAGCCTCACTATGGATTTTATGGAAAAATAAAAATTGTTGTTGCTTTGAAAATAAAAGAATTGGGCTGAATACTATGCTCTGCAAAGTTAGTGTTGACATTAAATGGAATGGTGGCCAAAATAAAACAACTAAAAGTGTTGAGATTTCGAAAATATCTGGAACTGTTAATGACTTCATCAAGTATGATGTTAGCTTTAAAGTCTCATGTGATGTTGCATGGGAAAATAATGTTAATGAAACTGGCTTGGGAGTTTGTATTGCTGATGACAAAGGATATATAGTTGAAAGAAGCTACAGTAGCAAAAGAACTTGTTCTCCTTTGGCAGTTGAAATCTGGGCTATCTGGTTTGGCCTATCCAAATGTTCTAAGCTGAAATTTAATAACTTGATGGTGATCTCTGATTATTTGTAGGCAATTAACATTTTGAATAGAATAGATAAGCCACCTTGGCACTAATGCAGCATTGTTAGAGACTTCTGGGATCTAGGCAATCAACTCAAAGTGGGTATCTGGTTACATGTAGGTAGGAGACTTAATGGTGAGGCTCATGTGCTTGTAAAAAAGGGTGTTTTTGCGAGGAGCATGGAAATGCAGGAACAAGCAAAGAAGAAGGGAACCCTGAGTAGTAACATTTCTCAAAATTTTGAAACTGATGTTAATATAGACTTAGTTAGCAATTTTCTTCATATTATTAATAATGTTGATTTACCCTCCACCTCTCTTGTGAATGATGCAAGGATGGAGGAAGTTGATTCTTATCAGTACAGTGCTAAATGAGTTTGAAGTTTTTAATAATATGTTGAATTCTCAAGAGGGAATATACCCTTGCTTATTTGAAGGCAAGGAGTGTACGACAATTGGTCATCTACCTCCTTTACCCTCTCAAATAAGTAGGGAGTGACCTTGCATTGAGTTCATTTCTTTTTTAAAAAAGAAACATGCATTGTCTTGACAATGCTTATGCTTCTTAATCTCTTTACTCATATGAAATATGTTGATGAAATGCAAGTGATCTGCATGTTAGTTCTTATTCCATGTTTATGAGTGAGGAACATGAAAACTTCGAATGCATATAATATTATTTTATTAATTATTTATGTTCGACTCCATGCTACGGGATGAGATTATGACAGTATGCAATGTGATTTAAATGCACCATGTATCTTAAATAATTTATTATATTGAATATTTAGTTATGTAATTTTATTATGTTGTTGGTTACTTTAATAATTGGCTGCTTGTATATGCCTTAGTTAGGTTTTTTGTGAATAGACTATGTTAGTTTTCACTCACTTAGTAGGGATGATATATGTATAAAGTGTATAGAAGCTATATACGTGAACAATGTTTGATCATTTGGATGAAATTTAGAAATCAAAACAAGTTGTTGAAAACTTGAAATGCTAGTATCTAAAAACACGCTAAGTTGGTAAAACATGTTACTATTGTCTGATTCCTATCAATTATTATATTGTATTCAAGATATTCATGGCTCAATAATGAGTAGAGAATGTAAATGGCTCAAGAATTAATATATTGAATGTTGTGAGTTCTATTATGTGATTTTGGTCTTGGTTGTCTCCTCTCCTTATTTATCCCTTCTATACTCTTTTCATCTTCTGTGATGTCTTATCGGTAGTTATTACTATTAAATAAGAAAAATTCTAACTCACAGCTCTTTTGTTGGCATAGTGTTTTTTTAAAAAAAATTATAGAGTTTTGATTTTGGTTTTGATTTGTGTTCTTTCTTCCCCTTCTTTTGCAAGAGAAAAAGAAGAAAAAATAAAGCGGACCTAGTGGATGTACTGTAACTTTTTTTTATTGGGCAGTCACACCTCTTCTGTTGGCATAGTATTTTTTAAAAAAAATTACAAAATTTTGGTTTTGGTTTTGACTTGTGTTATTTCTTCCCTTCTTTTGCAAGAGAAAAAAAAAATGAAGCGGACCTAGCGGATGTACTGTAACTTCTTTTTATTGGGCAGTGTTGTCTGATTTTTTTTGGTGTACAGACTATTTTGTGCACCTACTTTAACTTATTTTTAATGGATATTAGATACATTGGACTATTTCGTGTTGGTAGACAATGTTGTTTTTGATGTATTTGGATTAATGTTGAACTTATTTTGGATTTATTGATGGTTGGATATGTAGGTGGTTGGTTGTATACCTGCTATGTTGTAGATTTTGTAATTAACAAGTAGATTATTATATTAATAAATGACTAATTATTACATTTTGTATGTTTGTGGTAAATTGATTCATCATAGATTCTCAAAATTCTTGCAAAATCATCATATATTGTGTTAAAATCATCACTGATATTGTGACAATAATCCAAATCTAAAATCATGTTAGTGGCAAATTCATTTTAATGTTTAATGACAAAGGATCAAACATGTAGACAAAAAAAATTATAACAAATTTGATATTTGATGGCAAAATATAACATGATATTAGCAGCAAATTTTATATATTTTTGCTAAGAAATTTTTTTCAGAAATGATAGAATAATGACAAACATTTATTAATAAGTGGCAAAAAAAAATTCTCTTTTGGTAATAATTTTTTTTTAACTTTTATAATATACGTATATGACCCTCAATTATATTCATTTACTTAATTATAATTATTTTGGTAATTAGAAACTTTGAACAAAGTCACTAATTATATATATATATATATATATATATATATATATATATATATATATATATATATATATATATATATATATATATATATATATATATGTATTTTATTATATAAAATTTTTTAAATTTAATATGTTTATGCAATTAATAAATTTAACAAATTAAAATGAGATATTAATTATAGTTATATATGGGTTGATAGTTGTTTGGTGTGGATGATCCTCTTTTTTTTTTTTGGATAAGTGTAATAATTGTTTTATTGATTCTGCTTAATTCTTATGAATTTCTTTGAAACAAAAAAAAAATAGAGAATTTCGTCGGGATCAGGAGATTTGAAAATTTTCATATTTTGACTACCTTCGTCGTTTCTTTCAATGTGAAGGGAATAAGGGATCACGTAGGTGGATAAAATTTGTTCATCGTAATCCATCTTTGTCATCGTAGTGCAAAGTACAAATTCGATAAGAATGCAATTTTCACTTATTGATGAGGATAAAATTGTCAGTCTCAAAAACAACAAGAAGTGTCAAGTTTTACTTGGAGCATCCCCTTATCCAACATCTCATGTCATCCAAATCGAGCATGGCCCAGATTGCCCTTGACAGCCTTGTCCGATCTGTCATGCTGCAATGACGATTCCCGTCCGGATGTGGATTGAAAGGGAAGCAACCACGTGGGTTGATGGTTGTGCACTTTGCACCTACTAACAATTAATAGATTCCTCTCTGCTTATGTTATTAGTAAAACTATTTAAACGCACATGCAACGCCAAAATGAATCATAAGCAAATTAATGCGAATGCATGTACACTAATATTCTTTATGTCTATAAAAATGAATGTAATGCTGTCAGTTTGGTTAATTTCTATTTAACCTCACAATGTGCAAATTTTGAGTTGAAAAATTTTCATCCTCAAAATTTAAGTAAAAAATTTTGAATCATGCATCTTTTTTTGGTTTGATTCTATTTGATTTAGGTTTTGAATTTTACAAGTTGAATAAATTAGGTATAAACATATTCCAAAAAAAATAAATTTTGAAAAAAATATATATAGATGAAAGTGATGTTGATTATTGATAGACCAGTAGAGATTAATTATTCAAGCGATGACGATAGGGGTGAAACTCATTAGTAAGAAACTTAGAAGATGGGTGGAGGCACTACTTGTGCTTAGTTGCTCGTGGGTGGCTAAGAAGATCATAATATGAGGCTTGGATAAGTACATAATAGCAATAAGGGACTCCTTGCTTGCTCCTTTTGTGTCCCCTCTTATGCATGATTAAAAATGGATGGAAAGACATTGTAATATTTTATAGGTGGCATCTGATGTCGGCGGAATTAAAAAGTTTAAAATTTAAAATAGTAAAAAGAATTCCTAGAAACTTCATCTTGTCATGTCCCATGAAGTTATAATTAAAAACCTAATTAACTCTTAATTGATAAAGAGAGGTGGAAAAATTATCCTATGATTTAAGTTAAAATTATCATAAAAGTATATGCATAGTAAAACACCTCCACACCTGCTCTTTTATATGCTTTACAATCTATAAGGGGTTCCTCTTTCCCCTTGCGAAAGGCACGATGTTAAAAAATTAGAAGGACTAACTCATCCCAAAAACTAGTTCATGAGGAGAGGATTGTCCAAATTATTTAAAAGCTACTTTGACCATAATTTTAACCAATGTGAGACTTTAACACATGACCATAACAAAAAGATTGTATGACCGACGACACCAGAGAGAAGTGGGCTTGGCTTCCGCTTTCTTCCTCCTTAATTAGGGTTGTTTCTCTTCTAAAGAGGGGTGGCCCTCCTAATTAGTCTTATTAAGCGCAACTAAGGAGAACAGAGGAGGGTTGTTTGTTGGCCAAATGTGTTCTACCTTGGTCTTAATCTCGGTTTTGATGATAACAAACATGGAACTAATGTCTCATTGAGAAATCTTTCAGGTTCTATATCGGTTAGCGCACGACGTCCTCGATCGAAAATATTGGAGAAATCGAAAAATCAGAAGAACGTTGGTCGACGCGCTCGGATTCGTCGGGAATATAGAGTCTAGGTTTAGGGTGTCTAGTTTATATTGTAAATCCTCATGATGATGCATAAGAACCCAAAAACTGTCCCCGAATCCCAAAACATGAAAATCGAAAATCGCCCTGAAATTCACTAAGCTTAAGGAGCTCCTTGGAGGGCTATATGACCTAGATATTTTCCTAACATAAAAAATGACGGTAATTGTCTCTTGGGTTAAAATTAGATAACGAGGTATTTTAAAGGATTTTTTGGAAACCTTTAGCCTACCCATATTTGACCTGGGAGATTAGAAAAATTCCATTTTCCAAAAATTTGTACTAGACCCCAAAAACTAGATTATGATTTTTAAGGATTTTAATTTTTTAGATATTTTTATTGAATCTAAATGAGGGTAATCCTTATATAACATTATGTTTTAAAGTTATTGACTTAAAGTTAATAAATGTTATATAAGTAGACTTAGCGAAGACGGAACCAGAAAATGAACAAATCAAGCAAAGAAATCTGCCCTGCCCAGGTTCGGTCGACCGACCGAAGAAGAAGGCATTTCGATCGACCGATCGGTCGACCGAACGATGCCAGAATTTGGAAGTAGCCAATTCGGTCGATCGAAGTGTGCCAAAAAATGGCGGTTTGCTTTCGGTCGATCGACCAGTCGACCGACCATCGACCGGACGATGGAAACAACTAGTTTTCCACCCGTTCAGCCGCTTGTTTCATTCCTTCTCTTCATGGCTTATAAATAGGAAGCCATGAGAGCCTTTCCACAAACTTTTTTTTTAATCAATCCTAACTTCCTTGAGCCATCCTTTGATCAATTCTAAGCTCTCATTGAGTTAACCTTGTGAAAACCCTAGCTTGAACCTTTCATCTCCTTGATGAAGCCTTTATTTCATTGCTTCATCATCAAAGGCATCGAGAGGAAGCTAGGAATCTTGTTGTGGAGCTAAGTAATTTATTGTTTGATTTATTGCTCCATTTATTATTGTATTTTGTTGTTTATTTATTTGTATTTGAGCTTGTAAGAAGAACTAGTGTTAGGTCTTGTGATTGAGTAGCATCCTTGGTGTAGAAGGTGTAAAGCCACTTGTGTAAATGTAGTTTGCTAGCATTAGTTGAGTTGTCCTTAGGGTTGAGGTGGGAGAGTGCTCTCGGTAGGAAGGTAGGATACTTCCAGGTGTGAAAGTACCTTCGGTTTGATAGCGGAGACTTTCTGGTGTAAAATCCTCATTGTAAGAAAACTAATTAATCTAGTTAAACTAGTTTGGAAATCTTAAGCGGGGTGCTTAGGTAGTGGAGTAGGCATTGGGGCCGAACCACTATAAACAACTGTGTTAGCATTGTTCTCTTTGTATATTCATTGTTTATCTTCATCACTCGCTTCCGCATTTAGTCGTTGAATTATAAATTGCCTAAGTAGTTTAAGAAAAAATTTAAAACCGAAATTAGACAAATAAATTTAGTTAACACATTATTCAGCCCCCCATCTAGTGTGATCATTTCACCAAACAATATTGACACCCCCACAAGCAAAGGGGTGCTCGCAACCAGATGCATGTAGGCACATGCAGGTGGAGAGACTCCAATTACTTATTTACAACCTACTTAAATCATTTTTTTAATTCATTCTACCCTTTCACTTCCAAACGCTATGATTAATTTTCTAAGAAATTTACTAGAGTAATTTTTCCTAAAATATCTCTACCAATTTTATTTATCATGTAGATAATTTAATTAGTTATCTAATCTAATAGAACAATTCAATTCAATTTAATTTTCTAATTAAATATTAATATCATAATTGAGACATAAATTCATATAATTCTCATTTCATTAATTAAACAATTAAGTCTAGATTTTAATTATTCCTTTCTCACATTTGCCCTTCTTATATATGCCTTTGAAAATAAGCATCTATGTTGGTTCTTACCAAACAATTATTTTAGAAGAAATAATTTTTTTAATACCTAAGAAGTCCTCAATAAATATTAATACTTAGAATTAATTCATTGATCTAATGAATGTCAATTTACTTTAATGTGTGTGAGCCTCAAGGTTCACTATAAGCTAGTAGTATGATCACAAATTCAGAATGGACTTTTTTTTTTAAAAAAATCCCAGTAAAAGAACTGTGTTACTCAACTTAGGAGAAATATCATTAGAATCAGAGTCCAATACCATTTCTCCCAATCGAGCTCCACTACCGTCCCCCAGGAATTAAACTTTATTAATAAAACTCATCCTATCTATTACAAAAGTATTACCTCTCTTTGCTATGGAATTATAGGAAAACATTGCACTTGCTTCTAAAAACTCAAAGAAAGCCTGATTACAACTTAGAACTCTATCAGTAACCTCCTTAGAATTTCCCTCTCCACAGTCCCAGACACCATCTATTCGATTATGCAACCCAGTTTTGTTGCAGCATGAGCAAACTGATTACAGTTCCTACTGTTATGGACCCATTCAGTTAACATTTCTTTTCCCAAATACTTAGGGTCTGTTTGGTTAGCGAAACCAAGTCTGTTTTCATGGTTTTGGTTTCACTGAAACCAAAATTGTTTACGAAAACGTGTTTGGTTTAGCGTTTTCATGAAACTGAATCGAAACCAGAATGAAAACGAAACCAGTTTTCTTAATAAAAATGAAAACACCAGAATGTTGTTTTCTGTGGTTTCGAGACTGTCGGTTTCGCTATCAAAATGGAGTGACAATTTTGTAATTATAAATATTTTTTTTATAAAATTAATTAATTTAAAAATAAATCGAACTATATTAATTTTTTTTTTAAAAATAAAAATCATCATTTTCAACTCAAACTATTATCTTAAATTTACAAATTAATTAAACAAATTTATATCTAATTGACTCAAACCCAAATTTTAAAATAACTCAATTTTCTTAAAGTTAATCTATTTATAATTAATCAAAACTAATTTAGACCACTAGAATTATTATTATTTTGAAATATTAACTATTAATTAATTTTTATATCTAATTGAACAAAAAAATCTCAAACTACCAATAACTTAATTAATTAAATATTACAAATATTTTATAATTATATTAGCAAATATTTAATTTTGCAAACTAACTAAATATTAATTACTACTAAAAATGTTCAAGGAAAATTAATATTACTTTTTATAGCCAAATAAATATTCACTGGTTTCAACTGACTAAAACTTATGTTGTTTTCATTAACCAAACGCGTTTTCGGAAAACTGAAAACTAGAAACCAAAATCAAGTTTTCGAAACCAAGTTTTCAGTTTCACTGAAACCAAACCAGAAAATAGTTTTCGCTAACCAAACAGCACCTTAATATTTTTCACTAAGCTCTCCGAATCCCATGGAACTTCTTGCAATCCATTCAGAATATTTACTGCATTTTACAATCAGTATAAACTCTGAATTTGCTTAGTCTTTTCTTTCTTACATTGTCTAGTCCATACCATATTGAAGTCAATTTTGCCTTTAAAGAATTTCCAACTATAGTACAACCAGCACCTATCATTCTCCATTTTCCCTTCTCAACCAGCATAAAACCTGCTCCAGCATTAAAACCACTCACGTACCCATGTAGCATCACAGTACAAGGAAACCTCTTCAGGAACTCATGTATACCTCCAATATCCATGATCCTTATCAGTACTAGCTCTTTCCTGATCTACTGATATTTTTATAGTATCACTTACATACTCCATTGCCACTCTACAAGCATATGTAAACATAGTGAAAACTCCGTGCATCTTACCATTGTACTTCATATTACACTTGTTTTTCCATAGCATCCAGAGAGAACAAGCAATAAAACCACTCAATACCTCCCCAGATACCTTGTCGTAGGCCTCACCTTCCTTTAACTACCTTCCATGTTTCCGGTTACCACTAAATTTGAAACTTATACCAAGTTTCTTCTCAGCTAGTAGCCAATATCTTTTAGCAAACACAATCAAAAAGTATGTGATTACTATCATCCTCTTCAACATTACAAACATGGCATTTTGCAGTATCTACTCCTGAAAATTTGCTAAACCAGCTAGCAGTAGGAAGTCTTTTCTTGATCAGTTTCCACACAAACATTTTCACCCTCTCAGCTGTTTTCAACCTCCATATTGATCTCCAGTTAAAATTAGATTCTTCTTCCTTGTCTTCATTTCCTTTCAACTGATAGTAGGCTCTTTTTGTAGATAATCTACCATCTTTACTGAATATCCAAACTCATTTATCTTTACCATTTTCCTTAGTTAGGCTAATATCCATTCTGCATCCTTAGTTAGGCTAATATCCATTTTCCTTTGTTTACTAAGATAGTTCCAAAACATCTCTCCAGGATGTCCACTTTCCATTCTGCATCCTCTATTAGCTCACACACCATCTCAATTTTCCCTAACTCCTCAATGTTAATGAATGTTGGCCATAATTTTTAATGGAATTGGATCAATCCATGGATCATTCCACAATTCAACTTCTTTCCCATTCTCAATACAGATGTTCAATCCTTCCTTTAGCCCTCCCAGGTTGTCAGCAATTGCTTTTCCTGTCAAAGACAGATCCTTTCCTGACTTTTTCATCCAAGGATGCCATTTATTGGATTGACAGTTCAGGATCTTACACCAATTTTCCTGTTCCTTATTCAACAGAGGAAGTAGCATGTTTGCCATGGCAGTCTTTCTCATAATTCTCAGATCTCTTATGCCAAGTCCACCACTGCCTTTACTTCTTGTAATTACCTCCTAACTTATCATACTGGCTGATTTCCTGCTATTATTTCCAGCTCAGAAATAGTTCCTTTGGACCTTTGACCATTCATTTACTACCCTAGTGTTCACCCAAGAGGTCATTAAAGTGTGTACAGGCATAGAGTTCAATACTGAATTGATCATGATCGATAACCCTCCTGGCTTGTGATAACATACTGTTTGACCAAGAATTAACCTTCTCTTTAGCTTTTTGCACAAGTTTCATTTGGCAGTTTCTATCAAGCCTCTTTGGAGATATAAATGAGCCTAAGTACTTCATTGGATATTTACCCTCTTTTAAGTTCAGAATTTTCTCAACCAATTGCTTAATTTGTCTGAATACATGCTTTTTCTGGAAAGAAAACTTGTTTTTTTTTTAATTTATCTTCTGGCCAGTAATCTTACAATACTCAGCAAGCAAACTTTCGAGGTTTTTGCATGATTTTTTATTGCTTTTGATGAAGAACACTATGTCATCCGCATATAGAGTATGATTGATAACAACATCTCCAAATTTAAAACATTCTAACTTCTTATCCATTTTTGCTTTGTTTATCATTTCTGATAGAAGCTATTCAAGCATGATAAACAGTTATGGAGACGAGGGGTCGATCACCTTGTCTCAGTCCTTTACTGCTTACAAAACTTCTGAACTTGATACCATTTATTTTGCATTGGTATGAGATACCTTCCATGCAATTTTTTATCCACATTCTAACTTTATTCTGAATACCCCATTTTTTCCATTATTCTCACAATGACTCTTCAATCAACTGTCATAGGCCTTTTCAAGGTCTAATTTGATGATGATGAGAGGAAATTTAGCTTTTGATTTATTATTTCTGAAGACTATCTTATTCAACAGCAAAACACAGTCATGAAGGCATTTTCTAGGTAAGAAAGCATACTGCTCTCAGAGTAGGTCTTAATATGTTCACTAATAGCATTGCAAAGATTTCACTAATATGTTCTCAGTCTTAGGAATCATTATCATAATGGTCTCTTTCCATACATTTGGAATTTGACCAGTTTCATAGATTCTATTCATTTCCATCATGATTAAATCTTTTATTTTCCTTCCAACAGATTACATAAAACTCCAAAATAAAATCATCATTTTCTGGACTTTTCCCCCTCCCCAATGAGTTAATAGCCCTCCAAATCTCAGCTTCATTAAACTCGCCTTCAAGTTTTTTACTTTCCACCCTCAAGAATTTCTTCAACTTTATTCTTTCTTCTTTTGAACTTCACTAGATTATGAAAAAAAATTATATTTTTTTCACCTTCTTCAATTCATTTACTCCTTGATTTTAACCACCATTTCACGTGTATTTGTCTTAATAGAGCACCAACCTTTCTAGCAAGAATTTCCATATGAGTTTTTTCATTCTCAGTCAGCCACTCCTCTGCATCCTTGACTTCATGCATCCTTGACTTCAAACTCTTGCAGCCTCTTTAAAGTTTCATTTAGTTTTTCTTCTAGATTACCAATGCTATTCTTGTTCCAGTATGTTAGTGCATCAGCCAGTCTTTTTTATTTTTCCACCACTGATTCAGCTACCATTCCCTGTTCATTCCAACTCCTCTTTAACATGTCATTAAATTGGTCCTGTTCAGACCAAAAGTGTTCAAAAGTGTTAAAGTGTGAATGATCTCTCACAAACTTTTTTTCTTTTCTCCTTTTCACAGCTTAACAAAAAGGGACAATGATCTGACTCTAGCCTCTGTAGATGTTTAACTTTCAGTCCAAAATTATTATTTAGCATTCTCTATTGTAGAAGACTCGGTCCAATCTAGCTCTAATTCTGGCATCATTTTTCCTGTTATTGAACCATGTAAAATATGGACCTGAAGTGTCACCTTCCAACAATTCAGCTTTTTCAACGAAGTTGTTGAAGTCAGAGATTGCTTTAGAATAATTGAGTGGTCTTCCACCAACTTTATCTTTACTTCTACTTATGCAGTTAGTTTGTACTAGCATAGATACCTGAAATTAGAAATGAGACTCCATTCCCTTGTTTAGCAATACAGTTTATACATTGGTCATTCATATACATCTGACATCCAAACTATCAATTTTCGACATCATCATTAAACCACCAGACCTTCCAACACTTGGATAGAAGACTCCTTCCCATTTTACTTTTTAATCTGAAAAGAACAGAATCTGCCTCTTCCTGAAGTAGGTGAGTTTCCTGTAAAATGACCATATCTATGTTATGATTCCTGATCATGTACCATAGTACTGCCAAAGCACTCTTTTTTTGTGCTCATCTAATATTCCAAGATAGTATTTTCATCGAGATAATATGATATTAGTCTCCTTGTCCCTGAAAACTCTAGGGTCCTCAACTCCCTTTAAAGGACTGCTTTCTTTTGAAGTTCTTCTCTTTTTTAACTTCACTTCTTTATACTTCACTAGAACATTTATGAGTTTTTTTACTGAAGTTGCTCGCAACTTCTGTTCTTTGTAATTCTGGACAAGTGCCTTCTTCAATGAAGTCATGCTTAGCATTTTTGTTTTCTAATTTTTTTTTGAATGAGTCAATTAGCTTTGCTGATAACACTTCCAGTTCATCAGACTCTTTTTCTGTTTGCTTTGACACTTCCAAAGGCAGGGAGACATCATTCTCTGCATGAAAATAAAAATTCATAGATACATCGTTACTGATGGAGATGTTTGTTTCAACCGAAGGTGTATCCTCTATATTCAACATGTTGTTAATCACTTCTTTTTGTTTTATCCAACCTGCATTTTTTCTCTTTATTAACTGCTCTTCTAGTTTCTCCTTTATATTTCCAGCTTCCCTATCTATTTCCATACTATCCATAGGGATTTTTCCCTTCCAATTTGATTTACTAAGCATCATTTTTTCCTTTCAGATAATTAAGCTTCCCCTGGCAAACTCTTCAGACCACCCTCCTTGCCCTTAGCAGAATTTTTCAACTCCTCCTCAAAAGTAGGACTGTGTTTAATATTTTAAATGGATTCCCTCCACTATTTTTAGTTGCATTCTGAGACTGATTTGGCCTTCTTCTTCTGTGTACTTGGACCCAAGGTCCTAACGGTCCTTCCTCCTCTAACTCTTCCTTTATATCCATCTACATTGCTTCCGTGCCTTCTCTATCTTTTTTCTCCACACTGTTAGCTAACATTTTGCATCCATTTTCACCGTGTCCAATTATGCCACATTTGAAATAGATATATGACAAGTTTTCATAAGCGGTGGATTGAAAGAAACTTCTAGAATTAGTATCTATCCAAAAACCTTGTTGAACAAGTTCTCTGACATTCATTAACACACATACTCGTGCAAACTTCCATCTTTCACCCTTTTGTGTAATGTTGTCAATTTTTATAGGCTTGCCTATTGCTGATGTTACCTGAGGAAGAATGTTGCTGCTGAGAAACTCATAAGGTAACCCCGACAACTGCACCCACACTGGGATTTCTTCAATTTTTTCTCTCAAATGATGAAAATTATTCTTCCATTGTATCAACGAGAGGGCTTGCCCTCTCAAAAACCACGGCCCCCTAGAGTAAACCTCCCAGTAATCATCCATATTTACATATTTAAATGCAAAAAATCCAACTAATAAATCAGCTATGCTATAGCTTGCTTTGATTTTCCAAATTCTAGGCATGTATTGCTTGACAATTTCAAATGGGGGAGTTCTCCCGAAAAACTTACCCTAAAGAATAAGCTCGCTCCCTTTCCTTGCTTCAGACAAGTCAGCTTCTGATATTTTGGTTCTTCCTTGTACGCTCTTTTGAATCTTCTCGATCTTCTCCGCGATTTCTTTAGATTCTCTCTAGTTTGAATATGGATCTAATCGGCGGAATAGACTCGCCCATGTATTCTCGATACCTCAAGGATTCCAAGCATTTAATTTGTTTCCTCCCTCTTCCTTTGAATCCAAATGCATCTTTCCCTCCTTCAGTGATGATCCTTGAGCCTTCTCCACTGATCGATTCGGGGGTTTCTTCAGCCTTGGGATCTGGATCTCCTCAATCACCGATGTTGACGCTAGTTCTTCAGTCAACATGTTGACCCGACAGACACAATAATTCAGCATGGACTTGATGTGCATGATCAAACAATTTGAATGGAAATTTTAGAATTAATATGTATGAAGTCAAAATTCATACAAAATGTGGGTATATAGTTTAACAACAAACAATGAGGAATTAGTTAAGGTGAAGAAGCAAAAAAACCCTTTCATTTATGATTGTGTGCAATAACATCCTTTCATTAACTAATGTCGTGATTGAACTATGGGGCCAGACAAATCGAAAGCAAAAATGGTTGATAACTAGGTATCATACTCCTAAATTTATGACTTGATATCTTTTCATTAGAGACATGATTTTTAAAAATATAACTCTTTGTTGAGATGTGCCTTATTAGAAGACAACTTTTATCAATGGACTCAATTTCAATTTATGTGACAAATAATAATTATTAATATACTTCGTGCGCCTCATGCACCTACACCAATTTAAGATATAATATAGGAAAAATCATACTTTTTGTTCCCACAGTTTGTTCTAATTTTGATTTTAGTCCTCATAATTTTAAAATTTTGATTTTAGTCCCCACACTTTATTTCCGTTTAAGATTTGATCTCTACCATCACATGAGGTCTAAACAGAGCTGACATGGATAACAAATTTTGACTGCACATTGCTGACGTGGACCTGCAAGGATCAACTTTGTAAACTATGGGGACTAAAACCAAAATTTTATAAACTATGGGGACTAAAATCAAAACTCAAGTAAACTATGAGAACCAAAATTATTATATTTCTTTAAAAATATATAAAAAATTACAAGATATTTTTAAATAATTATATTATTTAAAAATATTAAATTTGAGCACACTACAGTAATTTACGTTAATATGAGTGAATTTAAATCGACGCCGTCATTAGGCATTGATTTTTATCCGTTAATTACCCTAATTTAGCGTGAATTACATAGTGGTTGCAGAATTCGAAAATTTGCTCTCCCAATATGCTCATCTCTTTACCGATCACTTCCTCATATACATTTTGATCCTAAATTTGGCGCATTCAAAGCGGTTTAAATTAGATTTCGAACGTGACAAAGTATTGATTTTCACTTTAATAATTAAATGTTGGTTTTCCATGCATTTATTGTAGTGGCAACAACATAATACAAAGTTATTGCTATAATTTCATGGGCATTGTTAAGGGATATTAATGGAAAACCGATATTTATTAGAGTGTAAATTAACACTTTTGACGTTCGAAATCTAATTTAAACCGCTTTGAGTGCGTTAAACATAAGATCAAAATGGAGGTGAGGAGGTGATCAGTGACGACATGAGCAGATCGGGAGCGCGGGTTTTCAAATTCTGCAACCACTACGGAATTCACGCCTAATAACGGTGTTAGTTTAAATCCATACAAATTAACGTAAATTATTATAGTGCGCTCAATTTTAATAATTTTAAATATTATAATTATTTATAAATAAATTAAAAAATATCTTATAATTTTTTTATATTTTTTTAAGAAATATAATAATTTTGTTCCATATAGTTTACTTAAATTTTGGTTTTAGTCCTCATACTTTACAAAATTTTGATTTTAGTTCTCATAGTTTACAAAATTGGTTCCTGCAGGTCAACGTCAGCATCTATTATCCACGTCAGCTCCGTTTAGGCCTCATGTGAAGGCAGGGATCAAATTCTAAATGAAAATAAAGTGTGTGGACTAAAACCAAAACTTTAAAACTATAAGAACTAAAATCAAAATCAGAGTAAATTGTAGGGACCAAAAGTATAATTTTTTCTATAATATATAGTGCGCATATTTCCATGCACCATGTGCACAATTATCTATTTCAGTTTCGGTCTTATCTCATACTTCTGTATATAAATATTTAATCTAAATTTCTCGTAATGTAGGATTATGTGTTATAATTACTCTTTCACCGTTAAGAGACGTGATTGCAAAGTGTGAATATCCATTGGCTAATCATGAAGTTACAACCCAGAAGAAGATGAACTAGATGAATATTGTGAAAGTTAGGATTAGGCATGGGACTGGACTATAATACTTTGGGCCCGATTAGGTCCAAAAGTGCTCATATTTATGAACTAGACTCAAGTCGAATCAAACACCGTTTAACTCGAGGGCTCCATCCAACTATACAAAAATACTTACGTCCTCTTTATTTACAAGAGATTTGTCAATTATAAATCTGATATCTCTGGGATTAGATTCGACAATAACATAACAATAAGCCTAGGATTTTAACAACTCATGTTTTTACTAATTGAAAACAATAAAAGAGGTGTACCCGGATTAGATGAATTCGTCATTAGGTCTTCAATCGTCGATCGCTTTGCCGAAGCTGATTTCTTTTCTTTTCCTCACTTTCTAAGAGATAGAGCTTAAGGTGATGGTGGAGATCTAAGTTGTGCTGTTCTTAGATCTGTAGGCATCTCCTCCTTATATAGGCAGGGAGAGGACCAACTCAAGGTTTATCCTCAACGGCCAGTTGATCTGGTACGTCCATCAAGTAATCAGATCAACGGCCTAGATCTGTTGACTTATTAAATATTTATCTTCATTTATTATGCCATATTTATCTCTTGATGTGGAGATAATTATCTTAATGGGCCTTTTTAATTATGGCCACATAATTATCTTACATTCTCCTACTTGGCCTGATAAATAGATCATCATATTTAATAATGTAAATATTAGGCGCGCATTAGAACAGACCTTTACTAATATCATCATAATTACAAATATATGATAAACCAACAAATGTAAGTTATAGAGGTTGTATACAAATCATTTAGTATACTTCCTTCCATATACTACAACACTTGTAATTTATCATACAGGATGTAAACATTAATTTTTATTATGGTTCTCCATAATATCTCGAAAGACTTTCTTGTTACAAATTAACATTACAAGTCAGAAACACATAAGGGAGCTCAGAGTGTCAAATATCATCATAATACATTAGACCCATTATTTGAACATGTTCTTTAAAAACTTTCGATTGTAACCCTTTCGTCAAAGGGTCTGCAATCATTAAATTGGTACTAATATGCTAAATAGACACTCTTTGTTTCTAAACTTCCTCCTTAACGGCCAAATACTTTAACTCCATGTGCTTTGGCACATCGAGAGTATTTATCGATCTTGGAGAAGAAAATTGCTGCGAAATTTATCACAATAAATTTTTAGTGACTTGCTAATGGTGTCGACAACCGCAAGTCCTGGAATAAAATTTTGCAGTCCATAATCCTTGAATTGTGGCTTCAAAACATGCCACAAATTCAACTTCCATAGTGAATGACGCAATGACAGTTTGTTTGGCACTCTTCCATGATATTGCTCCTTTAGCAAGCATATATATATATATAGCCAAACAAAGACTTTCTACTGTCTGGACATCCAACAAAATCTGAATCTGAGAATTTGATAACTTCAAGGTGTTTAGATTTACTATAAGTGAGCATGAGATCTTAGGTTCCTTGTTGGTACCTCCAAATTTTCTTTGCAGCTTTCTGGTGATCAATGTTGGGGTTGCTTTAGTATCACCCTAATAGTCAACAGCGAAGCTAATATGCAGCCTCGTACAAGTTTGAACATAATTCAAACTGCCTGCAACAGACGTATATGGAATGGATTCCATTGTCTTACGTTTAACATTATTCTTTGGGCATTGATTGAGACTTAATTTATCTCCTTTTTTAATTGGAACAATTCCAGGAGAACATCTATCTATATAAAATCTCTTTAGAATTCTTTCGATGTACCCTTTCTAGGATAGTCCTATCAGTCTTTGTGGTCTGTTACGGAATATTTCAATTCCGATGACATAGGATGCCTCTCCCATATCTTTCATATCAAAATTTCTAGAAAGATAATATTTAGTCTCACGTAAGATGCCCAAATCATTAGCAGTAAGTAAAATGTCATCAACATATAGGACTAGAAAGATAAATTTGCTCCCACTGATCTTTTGGTATATACACCGATAAACGGTGTTTTCTTCAAAACCAAAAGACGTAATGGTATCATTAAACTTAATATACGATTGTCGGGAAGCTTGTTTAAGTCCATATTTTGACTTCTTAAACTTACACACCAAGTGACCTTTCCCGTGAGTCGAGAAATCTTTAGGTTGGTCCATATAAATTTCCTCATCAAGATCTCCATTAATAAAGGCTATTTTTTACATCCATTTGGTATAACTCTAGATCATACTGAGCCACCAAAGCCATAAAGTCATCAATGAGTCTTTATTTGAGACAGGTGAGAATGCCTCTATATAATTAATCTCAACTTTCTGAGTGAAATTCTTAGCTACTAGTCCAGATTTATATCTTTCGATGTTACAATTTGAGTCATGCTTGGTCTTGTAGACCCATTTACACTTGACTCATGTACAACCTTCTGGTAACTCAACAAGATCAAAGACTTCATTATGTATTAAAGAGTTATACTCATCTTCCAAGGAATCTTTCTATTTGCCAGACTCAGCACATGATATGACTTCTTCATATAAAACCGGGTCTTGATTGATTCATATATCGAAATCACATTCTTGCAAATATACCACAAAATCAGTCAGAATTGCGGATATTCTTTCTCTTATGAGATCTTCTTAATTAAATTCCTTGTGGTTCATTTGCATCAGGTATTTGTGAGTTAGTTTCTTCATGGGGAGCTTCATTACTCGAATGTTGTTCAAAGTCACTAGGAACAACATTTTGAGTGGGTGTGGACAGAGAAACATTTATTGATAAAGAAACATTTACCCTTATCTCTTGAGAGTCCACACTTTGTTTTTCAGTACTCCCACTAACTTCACCATTCTCTATGTATCTAACATTCCTGATTTGTACAAGTCTCAGACTATGATTAGGACAATAAAAGATGTACCCTTTGGATTTCTCAGGATAACCAATAAAGTATCCACTGATCATTCGAGAATCCAATTTCTTTTCATGTGGATTGTAAATTCTTGCTTCAGTTGGACAACCCCCAAATATGCAGGTGTCTCTGACTAGTTTTCCTGCATGTCCATAGTTCAAAAAGTCACTACAAAAAAACAGGGTATCACTAACGGACAAAATCCGTTGGTAATATTCAACAATCCGTTGGTAATACATTACCAACGGATTATCGGTTGGTAAATACGTCGGTGATGACCATGCTAGGTATTACCAACGGATATTATTATATTCGTTGGTAACACCAACGGTAATTAAAGTCTGTTGGTAACACCAACGAAAAATATTATCCGTTGGTAACACAAACAGAAATATACTCTGTTGGTGATACCAACGGATCACTATTCGTTGGTGTCACCAACGGATCATACTATGTTGGTATTACCAACGGAGATAATATCCGTTGGGAATACCAACAGATATCATCCTTGTTTACGCTGACATATTCAACAAAGGTATCCGTTGGTATTACCAACTGACATCCGTTGGTATTACCAACAGAAACATTTGTTGCTAATACATTTTAATTAAAATGCTCATACCCATATGAATTTTCATTTTCCTGTATACAACCTATAATCACACATCAAATTTTTTATTTACCCAATCACAAATATATATACAAGTCAAGAAAAAAAATTCATATTTCATAACCAAAACCAAACATTTACAATCGAGTATATTATCAAACAAATACAAACATTACTAAGTCAAATTTTCCCTAACATTAACCGAATTGTGTAGTGCAAAATCATAACCAAATACAAATTTTAACCAACATCATAACCCAGATGGAGGTGGAGGTGGAGGTGGAGGTGGAGTGGAAGCTGAAGGTGAATCTGTTGATTGGAAAGAGTTGATTGGAAAGCCGAGTTGTGTTAACATCAACCGAACTTGAGCTTCCACTTGTGCTTGTACTTGCGACTGCACTTGTGATTGTTGTGATTGCATTGATGCTTCCAATTCAGTAATATACTGTCGCATGGATGTCATCTCAGTTTGCATCGCATTCCACTCATTCATTCGACCATGGCCCGATGTACTAGATTCTGCTGAGCTAGAACTCCCCATAATGGATTTAACATTCTCTCGACATCCAAAACCGTAAACTCGATTATGAGATGGATGTCCAGAGGCATTCTTCTGGATCTAAAATGGGTTGTGATGCTACATCTGTACCATACTTTTCTATGATCGATACCTCATAAGCCTCCTGCACAATGTTTTATAAAAATAGTTAATTACGATATTTTAAAAAGAAGCAACAAATAAAATAAATACATACCGCAACACTCTGCGATTTGTTGTCGATATAGTCACCCTCACCACTATTACGCTTATGAGTATGCTTAAACAACTCAAGATGGGTTGGGGGTCGGTTCAACTTTTCTTCCTACAAAAAATGACAAATAATATTTAATTAATAATATTTTAAAAAACATATAGGATAACAAATTCTATTAATATCATACCAATTTTCTTCGATGGGCCACAAATGAAATAGATCCACCTGTATGTCGTGTGACGTCACTATCTACCTCTTTCTTACGATTTTGACGAGCAACTTCGGATTTTCTCCTCCACTTCTCCGTGACCCAATGCTCACTAATTAGTTGATTCCACACATCTGGAGATATCCATGGAGGGCCAAATCCATTAGTTCGACTAATATCATCAGTATTGGCCTTTCTTTTCGCATAATTCCTTGCATCAGACATATTGTCAGAAAAGCGTCGACAAGCTGTTCTATCCCATATTTCATGAACCTCGCTTGTCCTAGATGGATCCCAACGATAGACTGTCTGAAAAAAGACAAATATGTTAATGAAATGATAGTTGACAATATTCTAAAAAAGTACCAATTTGATGCAATTATATGATCACACAATCAATCATGGCATATGCATGTTTGATGCAGCCAACCTTCTTTACTTCAGCTAAATCTTTTGTGTACCAATAACATGATGAGTATGGGTTTGATGCAATTATATCATCTATTACTTCAGCTAAATCTTCTATTACTTCAGCTAAATCTTATATTACTTCAGCCAACCTTCTATTGGTACACAATCAATAATTTGATGCAATTATATGACCACACAATCAATCATGGCATATGCAGGTTTGATGCAATAATATCATCATATGCAGTTATGGCTAAAACTTACTAAGAAGCTTTCTTGTGTACCAATAACATGATGAGTATGGGTCAAAAACTGTTGTAATATGAGTAGATGTCTATCACACAACTAATCACACAACCAATCAGTAAGTCATGTGGAGCAGTGACCCATAAGGCTATAAATTCAAGTGCTGGGTTGGACATACCGTGGATAAGCAGTAATAACTATAGATATAAATGACTTCAGGAGGCAAATCATCAACATAATGATTTCTATCTTTGAGTCTGCAATAACTAAGGAATATCTTGAGCATGAACTAAATGGAATGACCCTTGATTCCTATCAAATACTTTTTTTCTCTATTGTTGTTGTTCTCTCATGAGAGGTGATGGTTCTCTTTTAATTCCTTGTGCAAGCAATGGATAACAATAGATTGTTTATAATAAACAAAGGTATTAGAACAGGCCATGGTATTAGAACAGCTTATGGGCAGTAGAACATTATTTCTTGGTCTAATGACTTTGTGCTAAAGAGAAAACATCTAGATAAGTAAAGCTAAAAAGCACCACATACTAGTATCCTAATACTGATATTGACTGATATACTGAAAAAGGAAAAGAAGCTGCATTTGCAGTGCAGTGAAGTGCGTTGAAGTACAGTGAAGATGGTAGGTGTTTTAACTACCCATTTGCATTAAAGAAATGCAATGATGATATATCTATATTTTTTTTTCTGAGTTACTTGACAATATGCATTTATGCCTGCTTCCCTAAGGCTGGCTTGTCTAATGAGTTGTTATATTCCTGTGATATTATTATTTGGAGATGGAAATGCAACAGTTAGCAGCTATTGAAGAGAGGTTCCACAAGGCTCTATCAGTTTGATCTACCATGGGATGGGGGCCAAAGTTCTTGATGCCTCTGTTTTCCCATCTGCAGAGGACAGTGAGGAAGGGGCCTGGGTGTTCTTAACTGAAAAGGCAGGATTTTTGGCAATACCAAAAAGGCTACTTGGTGGGGTGGAACCACCGGAGCGGAGTTTGTCTAGGAAGGGGAGCTCAAACAATAGGGTAAGTCTGTTATGGATACTTTAGCTAAATACTGGGCAATAACCAGAGGAGCTGAATTTATGGCTTCACCTGTAGTGTCATCGTTGATCTTGGATAAGCAGCAGAAGCATCATAAGTATATCCAGTTTCTTGCTTTGACCAAGTGCCATGAGGAACTCTGAGTTCCAATCCTTATTTATGAGCATCTTATTAGACTTGATGCAATGTAATTGCAATCGTAACTGTGTTGTTCTATCATTTTCATGCTTGAGGCAGCTTTGTATTGCGCACAAGTAATGCAAATTTTATCATGGAACTTGGTGAGAAACTTTCTAGTATCAGTCAATATCAGTATCCTGATAAGCTGGAGCTTCTTCCTATTCAGTATCATTTCTATATCAGTCAATATCAGTATCAGGATAAGCTGGAGCTTCTTCCTGTTCAGTATCCTGATACTGATATCCACATGAGCTTCTTCCTTCCTTTTTGATAAGCTAGTGCAACTTTATTTAAGATCGTTGTAGATGTGGTCTTTAGAGTTTAGAGTTTAGATCGTTGTATTGCAACTTCATAAGCTAGGCTATGGTATTAGAACAGCTTAGGGGCAGCATACTTGTTATGAGCAGGCCAAATAGATGTTAATGGTATTAGAACAGGCCACATACTTGTTATTCCCTAGTTACTTTATTTTCTTAGAATTTAGACAGCTAATCATTCCTATATCAGTCATGATACTGATCAGGATAACCATGAGCTTCTTCAATTCCTATTCAGTATCCTGATACTGATATCCACATGAGCAGCATACTTAGCATACCTATTCAGTATCCTATATCAGTCATGTAAACAAACTGGATACCTATTCAGTATCCTATATCAGTATCCTATATCAGTATCCTATATCAGTATCCTATATCAGTATACTTAGCATACCTATTCAGTATCCTATATCAGTTAGTATCCTATACCTATTCAGTATCCTATATCAGCATACTTAGCATACTTAGTAGTTTTGTCCATGTAGATGTGGATTCTCATGTAAACAATTTGTATGAAAGTAATAAAATGGTCAATACTCATGGGCATGATGCAACAACAAACTAGATATGGAAATAACTGTATATTAAAATTTGACTTGCTTTATAGGAAAATACCTTAAATTTGTCCCAAATGAATTCCTTCACATGTGATGGTACTTGAGACCAACATGGCCATGCACCCATGAAATTTGCCTTAATTATTGATGAAATATCTCGTACTACTTCTGTCTCGGGGAAGCTGCAAAAAAGAATGTTAACAAATATCTTGTATTTACAAATGATGGTGTTTGAATATCTGACTACATATATACCTTTTCTTATCAATAATTAGTATGCATCTATCATCTGGTGTCTCTGGCGGCTGTGAAGGCTGATTTGGTCCTCTTCCTCGACTTTGATGTGAAGTACCATCACTTTGTGTAGGAATAGATGTGTCATGTATAGACGTAGATGGTATAATAGGAACTGATGACGTCAAAGGCAAATTCACTGAAGGTTGTGAGGGTAACGATGCTGCCGATGTCGACGGTGTAGGAATACTAGGAATATTAGGTGTTTCTATGGGAACAGTAATAGGTACAGGTACAGATATAGGTATCGTGGGTGCTAAAGAGTCAATCACAGGTACAGGTTCAACTATCATGGGTGCAGAAGAAATGATCACAGGTGGTACAAGTGTATCTTCAGATGATGAATGTATAGAAGTGGTAGAAGGGTATTTACTCAAAGGAGGACGCCCTCGTCCTCGTCCTCGACCTCGACCTCGACTTCGTGTGTTCACCATTACTTAATAAAATAAATGAATCATATATAAATAATTAACGATGTATAAACATATAGTGCCATCCAAATTATGATAAAATACCCTATTTTGTTAAATTCCTATGCAACTGGAGACTATAGACTTGAATATGTATCAAGCTACCTCATGTCAAAACAGTGGGTGTCTGTCACTAGAAATCCTTATCCTTAACTACATTAACTGTGTGCTCTCTTTGATTTTAATGAGCTCACACCAGGTTGCCATCATAGGAAGAAGTCTCCGGCAGCAACCAATGCCACCAATCTCATTGCTGGAGATCTCATTTCAGCCATCTTCCTTGAGATGCAGCGACCCATGATGAGATCTCAAAGCCAAGTCCAACATAGAAATCCTTAATTGCTTACTAATGGAGTTAACTGTCACTAGAAATCCTTATCCTTAACTGCAACTCAAAGTGGTTATATGAAATTTCTACATAGCTTCTTAATAATCTTAAGGTTGGGCCAGTTTAATATTAGTTATCATTACTGAACACTACATGAGCTACTTTGGTTTCATTGGGTTAGAGTGAAATAATTATCCATGTGTAAGTTATGTACCTACTGATTATATCATGCTCTAGTCAACAATAACCTCATCACTCTACTTCAACATCCACTATTTCCAGTACTCTCAGCAAGAAGTATCAAACTCCGTCAGCAATAATTACAAAGCATAAATAGGTATATATCAGTTATTAATTAATTACTACATGCAAGCATAATCATGAAATAACATATAAAGCAGCCTGTGCCTCTAAAAAACTTAGTTTACCAAGAACTTGATGGGTGAGTCTCTTGACTCCATGAGCCTAAGGGACCTTAAGTAGCTTGAGAGTAGATTGGAGAAAGGCATCAACAAAACCTAGTTACTAATTCACTATTACTGGATGCTTCAGAAGTGCTTACTGACACCATATATTGCATCCTCAAAAGTAGAATCTCAGTTCACACATCAAATTGTATAATGTTAGTTATTCAACAGAAATTTCATAGAAAAGGTTCCAACTTCTGAAAAACTGAGTAACATATTCACATAAAAAATAGAGTAATATGCAATAAATTTACTTAGTTGAAGAGCAAAATAAACATTTGATGACTAACATATTCACATAAAAAATAGGAAAAAGAAAATACCTCCTCTAGACTTAAAGACATAGTTCATTCAGTCAATGACCAAAAAAATGATATTGTGCATGATACCTTGGTTCCCTGAGTTCTTGATACAGTTAATTCAAAGTGTTGGCAAATCCTTCGGAAGAATCTGTTTAATAGAAGAATGGTTGCAGTAATTAGCAGATAATTATATTATGGATCTGTTTTATATTACTTTCAGTCAATGAAGTTTAAAGTGAATGAAATGATCCCATGGGCATATTTCTAAGTGAATGAAATGATCCCCCAGCCACATTCTCTTTAGGAAAATTATAGAACACTACTATATTAATTTGATGATTGCTTTTGGACAAGATGCAAACCTTAATTAACTTGGAATTCCTCCACTTCAGCAAGACCAATTGGCAGCAACTTCCACTTCTTGTAGCTCTGCAAGGATTAATTTTAAGCAATTACAACCCAATAACACCACCTGAACTATGTACCTTTAGAGAAAGGGGAAATTATGAAGGAACTCAAACATCAACCATAAAAATAATTCAAACATATTAGATAGTCAGTCATGTCTGCATTAGAAATAAATTACAAATAGTGACTCCTCAACTATAAGGCCTCGGGGCCCACTAAACACATATATTAGATAATTTGAGAAAAGTATAATAGAAGTTTAAAAAATTCCAATCATCATTCTCCTCATTTGACAAACACTCATCAACTTCAACATCATTTGCTTCTTCTTCATCCTCCTCAACGACATGTGTTTGAGTTCTCAAGAAAAATTCTTCATATTGATCTACCTCATCAACTACTCCAACATTAACTAATGCATTGGATGCATCTAACTCTGTTGTAGGCATAATAGGTTGTACTGCTTCAACCTCATCCTCTTGAAAAAAATCATCGATATGTGGAGGGATATTATCATCTATTTCTTCAATGTCTTCATATCTATTTCTTGCTTTAATTTTGCATGCAACCCACCAATCACTCCTTCCTTTTTTCTTTGAGGGGTAACTCGTGTAATAAACTTGTTGAGCTTGCTCGGCTAACACAAAAGGAGCATCAATATAAAGTTTTAACTTGTGATTGATTTCAACAAGTCCATGACGAGGATGTACCCTAACTCCTTTTTCGGTATCAAACCACTCACATTTAAATAACACCACCTGATTTCCTTCACCAAAGTATTCTACCTGTACAATATCAATCAGGATGCCATAGTAATCACGATCATAATCATTGTAACAACTGCCCTTAACACAAACACCACTGTTTATTGTTTTCTTTCCATGTGAATATTCCTTGGTGTGAAACTTATATCCATTAACAAAATAACCCTTCATAGATCGAACAAATCTTTGTGGGCCTTGTGCAATGGCAAGAATTCGACTATCAATCGTGTCAATATTATGATTAACCTATCACAAAAAGAAGAAAAAGAATAATTTATAACATAGTCATGATTATTCATATTGAGACAAAAATTATTATATTATTCAACTTATATAGTCTCTCAACCATTTTGGAAATTCTCTATCTCGTAACTTCTCAAGCTCTGCGTCAGTCAAATGTAGTTCTCTTTGCATAACGATATTATTAAACTCACTAAAAAACAATAAAGTTTACATTAATATAAAGTAAATATACGAAATAATTAACACTACTATACGTACTCAATGAAAGGAGAGATCTCTTCACAATTTATAAGTACGTAAAGCTCAATTGCTTTATACTCATTTTCGTCGACCCTCCTATAACGCCCAACAGCCCCACAAGGTCGACCAGGATAGGTAAAGATAGATAGACGTCCCATGGTAGTTGGAACTCCACCATCATCATTTCGAGGTACTTGATTGAACCTTGTGTGTACCTTTTGGTCCAGGAATAAAATGATCAAGAAATTAATATTTCTTATATAATACATATATATATATATATATATATGTATGTGTGTGTGTGTGTGTGTGTTTTTCACAATTCAATTCAACCTTGTGTGTACCTTTGGTTCGAAGTAAAAAGAATAAAAATTAGAAATTTCCTCAATGATATATGCTTCACAAATTAATCCTTCGACATATGCTCGATTTTTCACTTTTTTCTTCAATTGAAGCATATACCTGAAAATATTCTTAGAAATTAAGACGTAATTTTTTTTCAAAAATTTCAATCAAGAATAAAAAGGAAGATGTGTTACCTTTCAAATCTATACATCCATCTATATTGTACCGGACCACCAATTTTAGCCTCATAAGCTAAGTGAACAGGGAGATGCTCCATAGAGTCAAAAAAACTTGGTGGAAATATTTTCTCAAGCTTGCATAGTATCTCGACAATGTTTAACTCAAGTCGTTCTACATCCTCAATTCGCAACACACTTGAACACAAGTCCCGAAAAAATAAACTCAGCTCAGTTAATGCATCCCATATTGGATCAGGTAATAAATCACGAAATGCAATTGGAATAAGCCTTTGCATGAAAACATGACAATCGTGACTTTTCATTCCATAGAATTTGCAGTCATCTATATTTACACACCGACTTATGTTTGAAGCATAACCATCGGGAAATTTTAATTCTTTAACCCATTGACATACTGCTTTGATTTGTTCTTTGTTCAACACAAATGAGACTCTCGGCTTCAACATTTTCCCATTAACATGCTCTAATTCTAATTCGGGGCGCTTGCAATACTTAGGCAAATCAGCTCTCTGGCCTTGACATTGTCTTTTGTTTTCCCCTTGATGTCCATCACTGTATTGAATATATTTTCAAATACATTACGTTCAATATGCATCACATCTAAGTTATGCCGAATTAAATTTGTATGCCAATACGGTAAACTCCAAAAGATACTTTTTTTAACCCAATTATGTTGTTGGCCAAATCCAGAAATTCTAGCATTAATACATTGATTTCCAAATTGAATATCAGGCAATTTATTGACACGTGCCTTTATATCATCGCCCGATAATCGTAGAGGTGGAATATCTCTTTCAATTCGGACTTTCATAAATTTATCTCTTTGTCGTCGATATGGATGATCAAGAGGGAGAAATTGACGATGACAATCGAAAAATGATATCTTTCTCCCATTTTCGAGAACAAAAGCTTTGCTATGCTCTAAACAATAGGGACAAGCTAATCTCCCGTGTGTGCTCCATCCTGATAGCATAGAATATGCAGGGAAGTCGCTGATAGTCCACATAAGTGCTGCTCTCATTTGAAAATTTTGTTTTCTAAAGACATCATATGTCAAAATTCCATCAGACCATAACATGTTCAGTTCATCTATCAATGGCCTCAAAAATATGTCAAGTTCTTTACGTGGGCTCTTTGGTCCAGGAATTATCAAACTTAAGAACATAAACTGATCCTTCAAACACATAGATGGCGGCAAATTGTATACAGTAATGAGAACGGGCCAAACTGAATAGGGAATAGAAGAATGCCCGAATGGGTTGAAACCATCGGTGCACAATCCTAATCTGACATTCCTTGGGTCAGAAGCAAATGAAGGATGGTGAGCATCAAATTGTTTCCATGCCTCACTATGTGCAGGATGTGCAACAACGTCGGAAGTAGGATTCTTAGCATGCCAAATCATATGCTTTGTAGTTTTTTCAGACATAAAAAGCCTTTGAAGTCTTGGTGCTATAGGGAGATACCGTAAGACCTTATACGGTATATTTTTTCGTCTACCATTATTTAATAGTCTTGGCTTATATCGAGCATGTCCACACACTGAGCACTGCGTTAAATTTGTTGTTTCTTTATAAAACAACATGCAATTATTCTGACATGCATCTATCTTCTCGTACCCAAGTCCTAATTTCTTCATCATCTTCTTTGTTTTGTAAAAATTTTCTTCCAACTTTGCATCTTCTGGTAGCATATCTTTAATTATTAACATCAGCCGATCATAGCAAGCTTCACTCATGTTAAACTCAGATTTGCAATTAAGCAACTGTGACATGGCTGATAGCCTACTTTGACTCTTACAACCACTCCACAATGGCTCATCTGCATAATTCAGTAATTCAAAAAAGTTGGCAGCTTCATCATTTGGTCTTTCTTCTCCAATACCTTCAATACCGATTGCATCCACCACCATAGTTCTATACGGATTTTGAGGAGCATCAAAGCTTTCTGATTAAAGAATGCTTGAGGATTCATCAACTTCTTCACTTGTCAACTCCCCATGTGCAATCCATTGTGTGTAGCCAGATATAAATCCCTTCGAACATAAGTGATATTCCACCTCATCTCGACAATGAAATTGAAGATTATTACATCGTCGACATGGGCACCTAATTTTATCACTAGAAACATATTGAGTTTTGGAGTATGCAAAATCAAGAAATCCCTTGACTCCTTCCATAAATTCATTAGTCAATGCTCCTCCAATTATCCGACGTTTCATCCAACTACGATCGATATACATTTTGATTAACTCTTTTCAACCTAGCAACAATATTAAGCACATTAATTATTACATGCACAACATACAAAGGGAACCTTCGGTTTAAAGCAGCAGTTGAAAATGAGGTTGATGCAAAAGTGAAAGTGCTAAGAACTGATAGAGGAGAATTCACCTCTAAACCTTTTGTGGTCGTGATGAACATGGAATAAAACGCTTACTGCAAGCTATAGACCCCAACAGAATAGGGTTGGGGAAAGAAAAAATTGAGTTTTGGTAGAAATGACTAGATGTTTGCTAAAGGGAAGTAAGCTGCCTAAAAACTTGTGGGCAGAGGCTTTTAAAACTCCAGCATATATTATAAATAGAAGCACAACCAAAGCATTGCTTGAGAAAACATCATATGAAATTTGGTGTGGAAGAAAACTAGATCTCGGTCATCTAAGAAAATTTGGGTATGTAGCTTATTGTCACATACCTAAGCATAGAAGAAAGAGGCTAGATATTTCAGGGCTGAAATTTGGTGTGGAAGAAAACCAGATCTCAGTCATCATAGAAAATTTAGCTAACAGTTCAAGTTCAGGGTTGATATGATCAGGATGAAGCTGAAATTGTGAATTCTTAAATTTCAGGGCTGAAAATTTATCAACTTAATGTAAAATCTGCATTCTTAAATGGAGAACTCAAAGAAGAGGTTTATGTAGTTCAACAGTTCAACCAAAGGGTTAAAGGAAAGGAACAAATGATCTATAGGCTAAAGAAGTCCTTATATGGCCTAAAGCAAGCTCTAATGAGCTGGTATGAAAAAATTGATAGTTACTTTGTTACTGAAAAAATTTTTAGAGAAGCAGGAATGAACACACATTATATACAAAAGAAGATGAAAATGAAGATATTCTAATTGTTCTTCTCTATGTGGATGACTTGCTTTATTGTAGTAACAATGAAAAAATGAGAGAGGAGATGAAGAACAAAATGTTCAAGACTTTTAAGATGACTAATCTGGGTGAGATGAAATTCTTCCTAGGTTTGGAAGTTCTATCTCATTTCATGAATGATCCCAGAGCAGTACACTTCAAGGCAGCAAAGAGAATATTGAGATACTTGAAGGGGACATGTAATTATGGATTACATTTGGGAAGAGACAATGATCTGAAACTACTGGGGTATTTTGATAGTGATTGGGGAGGATAAATAGTTGACAGGAAAAGTACTACTGAATATCTATTCAAAGTTGGAGCAAGTACAGTGTGCTAGTGTTCTAAAAAGCAGAATTCAACTACATTATCTTCAGCCGAAGCTGAATATGTATCAGCTACTTCAGCAAGCTGTCAAGCAATTTGGATGAGAAGAATTTTATTGGACTTTGGGATTAATTTGACACAAGCTACATGCATATAGCTTGCAGGAGAATAGCTGGCAGGCATTGGGATTATAGCTTGCTGAACACTCAGCATACTGAATTCTGGTAACTATCAATGTATGAGTAAGAGAAACTACCCCTCTTACTACCATCCCCTCAAGCATCATAGGCTGATATAGACAGGAACCTCACACAATTGAATGCTCTTTTTAAAAAATGCAAAAATTGACCTTGCAACTATAACAAGGTTAAGCATATCTATACTGATCAGTCTGATCCTCCCTCCATAGGCTCCAATTTGATTTGGATCCTTAAGCATTCACCAGCCAGGATTAGAGATCTATTTACATGTTAACAATTCACGTCCACAAGGTAATTTACAAGTTAAAACTAGTTTTATATATTTACTTATGCATAGGAAGTACAAACGGAACCACAGTAGCTATGATAGGGGCAAGTCATTCATGTTCTTCACTCCTAAGCTTTCATTGCAGATCACCAATTGATCCAGCAACCAATTACTTAATTACTTCATCTAAATGTTTGATTATTATATCTTGTAATGTTGAATGAAATCAGAATTCAGCATGCTGCTGAGAATTCATCAGCATGCTGAGTGTTCAGCATGCTAAGTGTATGAGAACACTCAGCATGCTGATGAATTCTCAGCAGCATGCTGAATTCCCCATTCTTCCCTTCATGCTTAATTCTGTTTCTGTTCTTCCATAGAAACTAAAAGGAATTTGCAATGAAAGCTTTCGGTTTATTTTCAGAGTCCTTCTCATACTCTTCTCCCTCTTTCAGCCAATCTCCATTAATCCACCCATCTTTAAACCTAAATTTTAGGTCTAACTGGTTCTCAACATGTACCCAATAAATGAGTGCAGAATATAATTGCAAAACAGGAATTTGGGTTCTCAACATGTACTCATCGTGTAAGCATCTCATCTTTATATGAGATCTTGTGATTAGTAAAAAATGTGGGTAGATGGTGAGAGTGGAGACGAGCATTAACAAAAATTTGACCTTCATTAACTAAATTTAAAAGCATCTCTAATATTTGACTAAAATCGCAACTAAAATCATTTGAACATTATGAAATCGCAACTAAAATCATTTGAACATCATGAAATCGCAACTAAAATCGAACCTCCACAATCGAATGGGAAATCGAGTGCTCGAAACCCGTAGAAGGGAAGGAATTCACTCGTCGGTCGGCTGTCTGTGACTACTTGCGCTTCCTCTGAGCGCTTCCTGCGCTTCGCCACAAAGTAACAGAGGATTAGGGCACGAGGAAGGGAAGAAACCTGTAGAAGGGGAGGGAAGAAATAAAAACTTGAATCAGCTGCGGGGGAATTAGAAGGAACCTGCGCGCGCTATCTGTGATGACTAGCTCGAACCGATAATTTTGTCGGCTGCGGGGAAGAAAACTGTGCGGAAGGAGTCTGCGGGGAGGGAACCGACGGGGAAGGAAACTGTGGGGAAGGAAGAAATGGCTTTGTTGGCGCGGCCTGGGAAGAAGGATGACGAGTGGGAGAGGGGGAAGAAAGACGAAGACGATGCTTTGTCGGCGTCAAAGAGGCGCGAGAAATTATTTTGACGAGTGGGAGAGGGGAAAACTAAAGTGGTCGGCCGAAATGAGAGGGGGAAAAAAATTTGGTCGGCTGAAACGAAAAAAAAATGCTAATTTACCAACGGATTATGTATCCGTTGGTAATTTTGTTGGTAATACCAACAAATTATATCCGTTGGTAAAAATTCTGTTGGTGAAGCTATGTTTTCTTGTAGTGAGTGTCTTTGGAACTGCCTTACTAGGAACTCTATTAAGCAAGTATAAAGCGGTCTTTAAAGCATGTATCCACAAAAATTTGGGCAATGATGAATTACTCATGATACTCCTAACCATATCCATTAGTGTCCGATTGTGCCTTTCTGCCACACCATTTTGTTGAGGTGTGTTTGACATAGTATACTATACACATATGCCACTTTCTCGAGGAACTTTTCAAATGAACTAGGATATTGTCCTATTTCATTATGTTTCTCGTAATATTCATCACCTCTTTCCGACCTTATAGTTTTCACCTTTCTATTTAATTACCTTTTAACTTCAGTTATGAAAATCTCAAGAGCATTCACTGCTTGAGACTTTTTCTTTAAGCAAGTAGACAAATCCATAACGTGAAAAATCATCAATAAAGGTAATGAAGTACTTTTCTGTACCAAAAGACGGAGTATCAAAAAGTTCATAAACATCAGTGTGTATGATTTCAAGAAGTTGACTACTTCTTGTGGCTTATTTCTTGTTGTTAGTAGTTAGTCTATTTAAGAGTTTGAATTTTTAAGGAAAAATCCGATCACTACAAAAAAAAATAGTAATTACCTTCACTATTGAATCGATGCGGGGCAACGATTCCCAAAAAAAGTAAAAAAAAGAAATCGACACTAGAAATAGCGCTGATTTCAAAGACCTGGCACATGAAAAATTTTAACGTCGAGTTGTATAAACTAGCGCCAAGGATGACATTTGTATTTAAGAACTGATGCCACCTAGCACTAGTATTTAAGAAACTGGTGCCGAGTTGTGCCAATTTTTTAAACTAAAAAACAAACAATGATTCAGCGTCGGTTTACAAACGAAATTAATTTTTTAGACCCGGATATGTTAAATTATTTTTTTTGTAATTATTCTTAATTACTACAAATATAATTTTTTTAGTCCCACATCATTTATGAATTTTTTTTCCTACAACTCTTGACAATTATAAATACTTCCTTAAACATAAAACAATAATATTTGATTTTCATAAAATTTGTAGAAATTATAAAATACAAATAGTAATCTAATATTGTTTTATTATAATTTTATATATTTGCAAAAATACTATGATATTATAATATTTTATTATACTCTTATATGTTATAATAATATTATAAATTTAAATTATAATATTTAAAGGTTGGAATTATAATTTTGTCATCTACTACAAATGTCAGTATTTGGCACCTATAACACCTATTATAGGTGTCAACATATATTTGGTAATAGGTGTCAATATATATTTGGATCGATTTGTCGATACCGACCCCTATAATAGGTGTCAGTATTTATGTTCTTTCTCTATAAATTTTTTACTCTGATTTAGATTCATTTACATGAGTAGGAATTAGAATTCAGACACTTATATTTTTCTTTTAAATGTGTTGGAATTCTATTTTTTGGTAGTGGATACGCAATCTAAAAAAATCAAAATTAAATAAAATTAAGGAATAACTAAATATTTAATTAATAATATGATCAAAATATATCAATATAATTTGAAGTTTTGAATTTTCTCTAAAATACATTTATGAACTTCATAAAAAATTCCAAAAAATAAATAAAACTTTAACAAAATTTATAAAAGACAATAATAAATATAATATAATAATATTGTTAGATATTTATTTAAAATAATATAATTCAGTACTACCAAAATAAAAAATAAAGTAAAATTTGAAATTCAAATATTTAAATATAAAATACAATAAAAATAAAAATATATAAAGAAAATAAAAATATTTTAAAAAAACAAAAATCCAAGAACAAATGAAAAAACATATATAATAAAATAAGAATAAAAATATATTAAAAAGAGAAAAAGCAAAATACTTAAAAGCAAAAATAATAAAATAAGAATAAAAAGTAAAAAAATAAAATCTGAATAATTAAAAACAAAAAAAATGTAAAAACAAAAACAAAAATAAGAATCAAAATATACAAAAGAAAAAAAATTAAAAAAAGAAGATAAAGGGCAGCACAATTGTCACACCCCAACTGAGGGTAGTGTGACCGACCAGGGCCTACATCCTTTCCTATAGCCTACTATCTACACTGACATTAAGAAAAACCAAGATATAGCGAATGAAAGAAAACTCAACATACTTTATAAAAAAATTTCAAGTCACAATCTATAAGCTTTTCCAAAACACGTAGGAACATCAACATCAAATAACCAAATGTTCAAGTAACAAGTTTTACAATCCTTTTTCAATTTCAAATGTCAATGTAGAAACAAAACCAACAAAACTAAGCACTAGTCTAAGACTCAAGGATGCCACTACGAGATCCGACACCGCCTCCCGCCCACCAACTGCACCATGTCGACATACCAAGCTACTGCTCATACTCTGCAAAATAGAAAGAAACTGTGAGTCCACTTGGGACTCAGTGAGTGGCCCAAATGAACCTCCACACAAGCCTCAGTCATGTATATATATCATATAGGGTAATAAAGGAAATGTACTAGGAGGTAAAATTTATTTCTAATGCGATTATTGACCCCCAACGGGTTCATCCGCATCAACTGAACATGAAAACTTGTCATCTCGGCTTATCAAGCCTTCGGCATCCGGCCCTTGGGCCTACTTATAGAATCATATCCCGACTACAGCCGTCCCTACCATATCCGGTAGTATCACACTAGCCCTAGGCCACAACATCTCAATATGTAAACAAACAATCCCGGGCCATCGACTAGGATGGTCCACTAGTCTTCGGACACCATCTGGGGTAAGGATAGCTAGTCCCACCCAACTGGGGTCTGGCACCTAGCGGGCCCACTAGCGCACCTCTAGGCCCAATACTGGCCGAGCTGAGCATTGGTCATTTTCGACCTCCTCGCTCCTCGGCGGACCATCTCAAACACATCACACAATCAATATCCTAGGGTTTCCATATATACACTTCGAGCCTTTGCCCGTATCTGGCCTAAATCCGGCTACATGGTCAACAATTTATGCCGCCCTCTCAAAATATGAACAACTATGAGTTCTAAGTTTCCAAAAGTGTACCAAAGGTCATAGAAGTATTATCGTCTCCTAACTAAGTTTCCATATAAGCTGCTATGAACGTTTAGTGACGCCGTACATGCTACCCAACCTTCTATACTACCTCAGGTGGGGAATTTCATGTGTCAACCTTGGAATCCCGCCCAAGAACATTTAGGGCAGCATGTATAATCCAAAGGAAAATATTCAAATATTGCATCATTCATCATATATAACCACAATGTATATATATAGCAACTTTACACTACCTTAGGAATTTTAGCACAATAAGAAACAACTATCTAGCATGGCAAGGTGGTAATGAATTCAAATAACATGTAGGAAATACAAAACATAGCAACAATTTCAACATTCAAGTTTAAAGATCTAATGCTAAGGATGGTTACAAGACTAGCATTCCTAAAGTTTCAAATCAATCAAGCTACTTGCTATGTTTGGTGTTCTTCCTAATTATTGTCATATCTCTATGTAATTTCCATCTAAAGCTAGTCTCTTCTCCCCTGCCTAGCCTTTCCCGAACCATGAGCAAGGAAGACCTTGCTCGGCCATGGTCCTAATGGTAGGAAAAGAGGGAGGAGACTCTAGCTATACCTCTACCTCTTCAATTCCGAATATAACTAAATGCCAATGAACTAATTTGCCCTTCCCTCACCCTTGGCCGAACCCTCTTCATGAGTGGTAAGGTTCATTCGGCCATTCAAGGGATTCCTAGGAAAGGCATGCTTCAATATATGAAAGATATACAAGTAGAACTACATCGAACATTGATCTAAGGTCATCTAAGGGCTTCCTTGTCGTCAAGGGAATTGGGGAAAATTTTGGCATGACCTTTCCCCTTTCCCCATGACTCGGCAGCCCTAAAAACTTGCAAATCGACGAAGAAACAACGAGTTCCGACAAGAAATTTCATAAAACAGTGAACGTACATCATAGAAATCAAGATTTGTTGAAAAGATCGTGAGAACTCAACCTATCTCATCTAGGGTTCGGCCACCCACCTCCCCTAAGCTTCAAAACTTAACCACTCACCTAGATTGCGGAGAAAAAAGAATCAGGCGATGATGACTTGAATTTTTTCCTGCGACGACGCGAAACCCGGATCGATCCAAACCCCATGCTTCACCTTGCTCCTCTTCCTCTCTCCCCTTAGGCAGCCTTGTGCGGCTCAATGGATGAGCCACACGGCTGCAAGATGAGGGTTTTAATCCCTCATCTAGCTTTCCAAATAAGGCCTCTTGACTCACTTAACTCGCACTCAAACCTCGACTAAACCCGAACTCAACTTGGGTTCCGACTCATAAAAGGATAGCTAATCACCCAAATATATTCCATGAATCTTTAATTGAGTCATACCTTTTCACTTGAGGCGATCCTAAGGCTCGACTCGACTACCCCCGGATCCGGCGCACTGCACCAAAATAGATTTTATATTAGGGAACTTTTTCGGGTCTTACAACAACGTTGCCCTTTCTTTAAAAAATGAAAAGAGGTAGGCAGAACGCAGCTACCATTTTTCAAAAAAAAATACAAAACAGAAGAAAAAATTTTGGAGAAGACTACCGTACATAACACATTCCTAAGCTTTCTCCCGGCTTCCAAAATTCATATGCTTTCTCTTTACTTCTCATTCAAGAATCTCATATTTCGGATGCTAAAGCCTCTAGATTTATTAAATCTTTGGGTAAGGCATGGAAAGGGGTTTCTTACCCCTCTATTGATGGTTCTGGTGATCTCATTGTGGCTTAGGATTCTTCATTTATTTCTACTCAGGTGATATCTTCTAGTGCTCAATTTATTCATGTTATTGTTAAATATTTAGATCTTGAGCCTTTTCTTATATCCAATATCTATGCCAGTACTAACCCCTTGATTAGAAATACTCTATGGAATGATTTCTCTTCTATTGATCTTTCTAGTTTTCCATGGATGGTATGTGGGGACTTTAATTGTATAACTGATGCTTTTGATAAAGTTGGAGGCTCTCCCTTTAAAGCTAACTTATTTGTTAAATGTTTTAGAAGTTTTATTTCTAATGCTGGTATAGTGGATGCTGGCTTTTCTGGACCTAACTTTACTTGGTATCATAATAGATCTGATTCTCATTGTATTCTTGTTATATTAGATAAAAATTTTATTAATGCTGCATGGTCCCATTTTTTTGATAAGGCTAATGTTGAACATCTTCTTAGAACAACCTCATATCACTGTCCAATCTATATTCAAATCAACCCTAGAAAATCTAAGTAGGCAAAACATTTTTGGTTCCAAAACTTCTGGGTTGAACATGAAGAGTCTTTTAATGTTGTCTCTAATTCCTGGTCCAATCCCCCCTCCTCTGAACCCCCCTTCTTCACCTTTTTCGATAACATCCATAACACTAGGAGAGCTTTAAGCATTTGGAATAGGAATCATCTTGGGTTGCTAGAGAAGAGACTCAATGATACTCTAAGTGAGATTTCTTCTTTGGAGCTCACTGAAGCCCACTATGGGCTTTCCTCTAATCAACAAATCTCCCTCAATATCCTTCATCATAAGGCCTTGGCTTTTCATAGACAAATTGCTCTTAAATGGTGGTCTAAGGCTAAAATCAATTGGGCCAAGGATAGAGATCTAAACTCAGCTTTCTTTCATCGTACTGTTATGATGAAAAGAATAAAAAATATGATCCCTTCCATCCTTGATAACAACTCTCTTTTTTTTACTTATGATTATGATATTCTAGGTCAATTCTATAATTTCTATACTAACTTGTGGGCCTCTCCTTCCTCTCCTCATCCTCAGATGACTTGGCCTTCATTCACTCAACTCAGTCCTGAGTCTCACCAGTCTTTGGAAAAGCCTTTTACCAAAGAAGAGTTGTGGAAAATAATTCACTCTCGCCAATGGTAAGAGTCCAAGATATGATGGATTCACTACCGAGTTCTACAAGGCTTATTGGCATGCTGTAATTACTTTCATCAGCATGCTACTCTCCCTCTTGATTGGAACAAAACCATCCCCACATTCATTCCTAAAACAAAAAACCCTAGAAAAGTTAAGGACTTTAGGCCTATTGTCCTTTGCAATCTCTCATACAAAATCCTTTTCAAAACCTTTAGCTAACATACTCAAAAATTTCCTACCTCGGCTCATCTCTTTTGAACAATCCGCTTTTGTTAAATCTAGAAGCATTCATGATAACATCTTAGTTGCTCAAGAACTCACTCATTCTCTTTACAAATCCAAAGGGAAATATCCCTATATCCTTATCAAAGCTGATTTAGAAAAAGCCTTTGATAGGCTTTCTTGGAATGCTATCGTTCATGTTCATCCGTTGGATCTACTCTTGCATTTCCACTACATCTTTTTCTTACCTCATTAATGGGATTCTCTCTCCTTTCTTCCAAGCACACAGGAGTTAGGCAAGGGGATTCTCTCTCTCCCTTTCTCTATATTCTTGTAGCTCAAACCTTATCTAATCTCTTTAATACTGCTGTTTTTGAGAAAAAGCTTTCCCCCTTCAATATTAAAAGATCCTTTAAGATTAGCCAACTCATGTTTGTCGATGATATTCTCATCGCTATTAAGGCTAACCCTAAGAGTCTTCATACTCTCAATATGATCTTTTCCCAGTATGAATCCCTTACTGGTCAAAAGCTCGACCCCCTCAAATCTAAAATTTTCTTTTCCAAATCCACCCCAGAGCTACTATCACGACTAGTAACACCCTTAACATGAAACAAGGTAAATTTCTTTTCTTTTATTTAGGCACCTCCATTTCCCCCTCTAGGCCTCCTCCTAATTTTCATGAGAATATTATCTCTAAAATTCAAACCAAACTTGAAAATTGGCAGACTAATTATCTCTCTCAAGCAGGAAGGATTGTCCTAATCAATTCTGTTCTCAATTCTATTCCTTTACATAACCTATCTGTCTCCTGGTTCCCCCATAAATGTTTGGACAAAATCAACTCTATCATTAAAAAATTCCTTTGGACTGGTAATTTAGACAAAAGAAACCTTTATATGTTATTTCCTGGCCTACTATTACCCTCCCTAAACAGCTTGGTGGTCTGGGTATCAGAGACCTGAATCTTCTAAGTTCTTCCCTCTTCAGTAAAAGAATCCTCAACTATCTGAATAACTTTCCCAATATTTGGGTCATGGTTGTTCAAGCTAAATACCCTAGACTGGATTACTTTGCTACATCTCCTCCTACGAACTCTTCCTAGTCTTGAAGGTTATGCTTTAAAGCTTTTAATGAACTTAAATTTAATTTTTCTAAAGTTATTAGATCTGATTCTCAAACTAGTCTACTAACTGAACCTTGGGTGTTTGATACTCCTCTTCTTTTTAAGCCCACTTATATTTCGGTTGATATTGATTTTAATGCTACTGTTAGCTATCTTACTGTAAACAATGCACGGAATGTTAACTGTTTTAATACCATCTTTAATCATATCTTGAGGGATTCCATTTGCTCCATTGATTTGCCTAGAAAGCCTAATGATGATATTTGGATATGGGTTAGTGAGCCTAGTGGAACCGTTACAACTCGTACTTCTTGTCAATTCCTTAGAAGCCGAAACCTCCCTCTTTTTGAAAAGTCCAACCTTTGGGTAAGTTTTGTTGTAGAAATGGCAACAGTAGAGGGGGGTGAATAGTGTGTTTACTAAATCAATTTGCTTAAATCCAATTTTAATCGTTTTCTTAAGTTACTTAGGCAATTTACGATTGTATGATTAGATGCGGAAGCGAGAAATAATAAAGCAATTAACACAATCAATTAAT
This sequence comes from Canna indica, assembly GCA_034359265.1. Lineage (NCBI taxonomy): Eukaryota > Viridiplantae > Streptophyta > Magnoliopsida > Zingiberales > Cannaceae > Canna > Canna indica. The sequence goes on along the minus strand of CP136890.1, from coordinate 59,577,749 downwards.
CAATGCAAACACAAGAATTTATAGTGGTTCGACCAATTGCCTACTCCACTACCTTGGCTTCACACCAAGGATTTCTAACCAGCTACTTTAAAGAACTTGTGTTTCCCTTTGAATACAACCGAGGACACAATTCTCACCTCTTTGAGAACTCCTCAAACCTATTCACCTAGGCAAAACACAAATCTATAAAGCCTAACCCTAAGTGTTTCCTCTAGCACATCTAGCAAGCTATTACAGATAAAAGCCAACTTTAAAATAAATCTTCAAATACAATCTAAAAGATCTTAAGAATAGAAATAGAAACCACAGCTCTTTTCCCAAGCCTTCACGCCTTCACGCCTTCAACTCGCCAAGAAGTAGAGCTCGAATTAAATCCTGAGTTGAGACAGAGTATGCGCTTGAAGCAGATTTTGACGGAAGATTAGGGCACGCTGCAATCAATCTTTAGAAGGCTCAAAACTCCCTTGGAATGCTCAACAAAATTTGTATCAATGAGAGAAGAGGAGTTAGAGGAGTTAGAGGAGTTAGATGAGGTATATTTATACCCTCTCGAAGAAACGGTAGGTCAACGGATAGAAAACTATCCGTTACAGCCGCTCGATCGATTGCTCGGTCGACCGATCGATCGACCGCTCAAGCGATCGCTACCTTACTCTCACTGTGTGGTCGACCGAAGGGTCAACCACCAGACGCAATTCCTGCATTCCCCAACCCGATCGATCGACGCAGTGAAGCCAGAGACGCGCGCCATGCGATTTTTAATCCGGTCGACCGATCGATCAACCGACGCACGCACTGCCCATTTTTCACCTTCCATTAAAGCATAAAAATTAAACTCAAGTATTATATTTATCAAAAAAAAATTTAAACAAAGATAGAAAGTCACAATAGGTGATCATACTAGGATTCGAACATTAAATCTCTAGGCAACGTTCAATATGTTGCCACTAACTGTACTATTCACAGTTGGCAAAATAATTAAATATATTATAAGTAAAGAAGCATAATTAATTGAAATAAAGTTATAAAAATATTAAAATGTTTATATTGGAAAAGACACGTACCTTGATCTGTTACATCATTTAACATTGGTATCTAATTGATATTTGAGAAGTAATGTTCAGTTATAAGTCACAACAAAACGGTTGTCTATTATAACACCTTTCTTTAGTATAGAACGACCATCGTCCCTACGTCGGTAGGTAGGAAAACCATCACCGTCAATTATTGTTTGACTGCAAAATGTTTTTGGAAAATGCTTGTTGCATTTGAATTTTTTTGTGCATGGTGCTTTTGCATCTAAGTTTCCACATGGACCATGCATCATAAATTTTTTAACAACTTCATAGCCAATAATATCAACATCCTTATCTGGAATTTCCGCAGAAATAATCTTATCAATACCTTTTGGGTCAACATTTTTTTTATTTGAATGAAGAAAAACCAATATATGAGCATGTGGAAGTCCTCTTTTCTAAAACTCGACAATGTAAACATCTAATCATGTTTAAAAAATAACTTTTAAAATATATCTAAAATATAAAATATAAATAAGTATAAAAATTGAAAGAAATAGTCAATGAAAAATGATGTTTACCGGCAATTGGAAGGCCAAATATTAATTCTTTCTTTATATCTCGCATTAGTTGTTGCAACTTAATATTGAAAACACGAACAATAATATATATCAGCTCTATTTTCTGAGTTTTTGCCTCCTATTGTAGCCAACATGTATTCTATCTTAGGCCATTTGTAATTGCAAGGGAATGTTATGAAGAGGTCGGGATACCGTACCCATCTACAAATAGCCATTGCATCATGATAATTTTGAACTTTATATCTCGGACTACCAATATGTGAAGAAGGCAAAATAACTCTTTTTCCAACATCTATTGCGCTTGTATCACCTTGGCATATTGCATCCATTAACCCACGATATAATTCCATTCTTAGTTTTGATTAATTATTATGTATCCAATGCAACCTTTCAGCCTCAATTGATGTGTATGCATCTACAACATATTGTTAGAATAATCTGCCAGCCAATAAAATGGTATGTCCTTCATATATGTAGTCATGTTTGTAGACGAAAAGCAAAAAATTCTCTCATCATAACATTTGTCCTTTTGTTAGTGTTTTAGTCTTTTCTGTTTCGATGTAATATACCTTGCCGATAACCATCTTCCCCATATGGAAATAAAAGAGGATACTGCATACATGTAACTAGGATGTGTTTCATTGATCCTTTGTAATCCTTTAATTAGTTTTGTGCTCAATGACTACGTCTCTTTCATAATTTGCTTCATATAAATCATTGACTATCAAAGTTGCAACTTCTGAACATGTTGGCAAGTTGTATTCACGTGCATCTTTTTGTTTTTGAGAAAGAGGTTTGATTTTCCAATCATGGATATTGCCTTCTTTGTATATGTCTCGAATAGAAATAAATGTTTGTACTAATACATTATTTTCATCCAACATTAATTGTAATCTCACAACAATTTTAGTATTGATAGTAAATTTTCTATCACTTGGTTGAAGAGCAATTACTCTATTGGATATCTCATTGTTTGTGTCATATATGTATAGTTTTACAAATTGTGGCTTGCATCCAATTGAAGGTAATAGGGAATCAATGAGATGATGATTTTATCCATTTAAATGAAAAACATATGCACTGCTGCCATTTTTTAATTGAGTTGTCAATATGGCCTCTCATGGAAGTGAAAGCAAACATTGAGTTGTATATTCTAATATTATGATGAAAATTTTGAAAATTCTCTGAAATTTTTGATTGAAGGAGTCTTTGTAGAAAGGATGGTGGTTCCTTTAGTAATTGTAACTGCCCTTTGCCTCCCAAACAACAAAGGGTAAACTTTGGATTTTGAACATCTCGAGTTTTGATAGTTCTCTCCTCATACCACATCAAAGCTTCACAATATTGTAGTACCCAAAATTTTTAATAATAATATTTTATTTTTGATCGTGGGATCATGGGCCCTAGTTAGCACGGATTGGCAGAAAGCTTTGGGGTTAGACCCGGGTAATCATTTAATGTAGAAAAATTAAAGGAAATTTTATTTGTCTTATCTCTTTAATTTAGCATGCTAGGATGATAGCGGGTCTCTAGGAGAATTTAGCAGTGCAATCGGATCTCGATTCGGAGTTAGAACGAGTTAGTTATGGGTTGTTTAAGTCGGATAGCTTAGGTAGGGGTATTATGGTCATTTGGACCCAACCTGTGTCTATAAATTAGACTTTGGGGTGTACGGCCAGGGGTTTTAGCTACACACCACCCGAGGCAAAGGAGAGAGGAGAGAGAGGGTGCCGCCGAGGAGGAGGAACCGCCGGAGTCGAAATTTCTCGAGTTCGTCGGTGTCGATCAGGGGAAGATCCTGCGCGTCTTTTCCCTCCATTTTCTCTCCATCCGGTGAGTGGATTTAGACCTTCTTTTCTTCAATTCTTGATTCATGTATCTGTTCTCATGTCTCAGGGTTTTTTTGTCAATTTTTTACGCATTTTCTCTTATCGGATCGGAAGTCGGATCGATCGTTTCTTAATTGAACCATGTTGTTTACCCCTTTTGGAATAAAATATCATTTCCTTTTTCTTTTTTTTGTCCCTATTATGTGCAGACTGCCGATCGGCGTCGACCGCGCCGGGAGACGGCGCCCAACGAGGCACCGCGGAGCCCAACGTGGCGTTGTTGCCGCCGCGTGGTGGTGGCGGTGCGTCAGCAGGCGTCGGCATCGGTGTTGGTGTCGGTTGGGGAAGGGGCGGCTGCGGGATGGAGGAGGAGGAGATGGAGATGATGACCTAGGTGGGGAGATGAAATAAAGGGCTGAGATTGATTTAGGTTAGATAAAGGGCTGCATTGAATTGATTGAGATGAAGACCAGGGATATGATCTTGTGTTGATGAAAGGCTGTGATTGCATCTGATTAGATGTAAGGCTGTGATTGCATCATGTAGATGGAGGGCTGAGATTGCACCTGGTTAGAGGTAAGGCTGTGATCGCATCTAGTTAGATGTAATGTTATGATTGCATCTGATTAGATATAAGGCTGTGATTGCATCATGTAGATGGAGGGCTGAGATTGCATCTGGTTAGAGGTAAGGCTGTGATTACATCTGGTTAGAGGTAAGGCTGTGATTGCATTTGGTTAGATGTAAGGCTGATATTGCATCATGTTAAATAGAGGGCTGTCATTGCATCTAGTTAGATGTAAGATTGATATTGCATCATGTTAAATAGAGGGCTGTGGTTGCATCTAGTTAGATGTAAGGTTGAGATTGCATCATGTTAAATAGAGGACTGTGATTGCATCATGATAGATGGAAGGCTGGGATTGCATCATGATAGATGGAAGGCTGGGATTGCATCAAGATAGATGTAAGGCTGTGATTGCATCATAATAGATGGAAGGCTGAGATTACATCAGGATAGATGTAATGTTGTGATTGCATCATGTTAGATGTTAGGCTGTGGATTTGATCCTGTTTAGATGAAGGGCTAAGATTTCATTATTGATTTATTGATTGTAACACCGTTATATTTATTCGTAACAATGATTTATTAAATAAATTAAGGCATTTTTCTATTATTCTAAATAATTATTTGAAGGCCTTAAGGTTAGCAAAAATATTCATGTTATATATGAAATTTTACCTAATCGACGTTCTGGACTCATTGGCAAGGTCTGTTTTGACACCAGACCTTCGGATTTTGAAAATAGTAGGCAAACGTCGTCTCATTTTGCGTGCCAAGCTGAAAAATCATAGTTTATATGTTTTAGTGGTTCAATCTGAGACGATTCATGAATATAGTAGTTAATGATGTGAATCTTATTCTAGATCAGTGATTGCTATGATGAGTTATTTTATCTCGTTGTTCCAGTCCATTAATTTACAGTTGGAGTTTCTTTTTGCACTACTTTCATGATACACGTGCATGCATCCTTTTTACCATGCTATAATTCTATTTTATGGTTGTTTATTTGTGCTGAGTATTCATGATTTATGAGCACTAGTTCTACATATATATCCGTATGTGGTTGTGATGTATGGTAGGAGGAGATGGAGGATAAGGTATGCACTTGACATACCCTTTATTATCTATTGATAGCACATCTTGTTTATGTTTATATACCTGCATGTGTGGTGTTGTGATGTGTTTGTTGCATTTCTCGGAAGCCTCGCTGGTGAGGGGAGGGTATGCCCCAAAGAGACAACGTTGGCCTTATTCTGGAAGTCTGATCGGTGAGGGGAGATCATACCCCAAAGAGACAGTCCGGAGACCCGAGCAGATGAGGGGAACGTATGCCCCAATAGGCTAGCTCGGAAGAGCCAGTGCCGGTGAGGGGAGGGCATGCCCCAAAGAGACGACACTGAGCTGGGTGGTAGTTCGGCGGCCACCCGTCTACCTACCGTATGTGGCTATGTGGGACCGACGGGTCCGGGGAGTATGCATATGATTGAGGTGTTGCATTGCATGCATATGATTGAGGTGTTGCATTCGTCCTATTTTATTGCTGTGGATGTACTTATACTTATCGATGGATGCGGTTATCATGAGTAGAGTGGTGGATGTGTTACTGATGCTTGTTTCGTCATTTTTAAGGATATTTTATATTTGTTGACGGATGTTGGTTTCATGCATAGAGTAGTGAATATATTATTGCTAATTTTTGCTGACGTTGTTGTTACATTATATATATCGGTTATTTGTGTTTTTATGCATGATGATTGATTTGGTGAATTGAGGACTGATATGCTCACTAAGTCCTAGTTGGACTTACCCCTCATTACTATTGTTTCATGCACCTGAGTTAGATCTGAGAGGTACCGAGGGTGCAATAGCACGGCTGGTGGCGGCAGGGCAGCGGGTCTCGTGACATGTCGTGATCGAGGAGGATACTGAGTCCAGTCATTTCTAGTTATGTTGAGTCTAGTAGACTCAAGTTATTTCGTTTCCGCATTTTCCTTAGTTTTGGGTGTCCTTGTTGGGATTCTAAAGTTTTGAAAATAAATTGAACCTTCAGCATTTTTTTTAATTAGTGGTTGGGTTTGTTTTAGAATTTGATATTTTTCTCTAAGTTTTAAATGTCATAAAATGTTTGGGTTCATTACTTATTTATGTATAGTTTGTTTTGGGGTTAGGCTTCGGGATACGTGGCATACCCTGACTGATCATATCGGATTTGAGGTGTGACAAATATTCACATGTACATGATGGATGTCCAAAGTTCCAGAGTTGAAGCTCGATAGTATGAGGATTATTTATTGAGGTGTCCATCATAGGTAGTATCGGATGAGTATTACCATGATACTTTTCATAAACAAATCTTGTGGACGATTCTCCAACTTCATTGTATATCTGACTTTGTGAAGTTATTGCACTTGAATTAAAAGCAGCACCATAAGTATTTCTTATTTTACTAATCATAATTTCCTTTCTTCGAATTCTTGCTTTTTTTTTACGCAATCTTCTTGTAATTGTTTCATCATAATTGAAATTTATATCACAATATCTCCAACTATGAAGATTTGTTTTGTCAAAAGAACTCTTGGATATTTTTTCTCCCGCATAATCATTCTACTATGATGACGGGCAAACTTAGCAATTTCCTTTCTATCCATTCTATATGAGAAAAACGGAGGAAGGGACCTTTTTTAACATCATAAATAAAATTGATAATTAAATTCAATATTGAAAGTATTAAACAATAACAATAATGTAATAGTAAAATTAGCATTTCTAAATATGATTATTTCTCAACAATAAAAAATATATAATAGTATATTTACCATTTCTAAAATGATTACCTCACACGCGAATGACAGAAGAAGCCAAAACTTTAACTTTGCAGTATTTGTTTGTTCACTAAAGCTGATGCATTAAGATAATAAATACAATTAGAATTTAAAAATATAAATATATATATAACAAAGTTAATAGAGTAAAAAAAAAATCATGTCTTTATTTTTATTAGAATAGAAATAAATTGTTTCAGTATTAAATTTAAAAAAAGAATTTTTCATAATTTTTTTACTATTTAAAACTCATACTATACATGTTTTTTTAAAATAATTTGTATAACAAATAAAAAAGTTAATTTATTAACCTTGAACAATAATTAAGAGTATATATTAATAATTAAAATACAAATTATTATAAAAATATTATTTGTTATTTTTTAAAAAGAAATTTAGATAGATTAAAACTCATACTGTACATGTTTTTTTTTAAATAACAGTTTTTTAAAATTTTCACTCTAATTATTGAAGTATACTTTTATTAATTGATTATATTTATATTACTATTTTTTAAATTTAAAATATAAACAATTTTTTTTAATATCTAATTAAAAAAACTCACACTATACATGTTTTTTAAAATAAATTAGTACAATAATAATTATATTAATTAATATGTTAATATGTTAATATGTTAATAAGTAATACAATACTAATATTATTTATAACAAAAATAAGTTGTTTTGAAATTTATTTAAAACAAATATTAGATAATATAAATGTATCATTTCCTATTACTTAAAATTTGTAATGTAATTAAAAATGTTAATTAATAACATCTATAAAAACAACTTTTGAAGGTACAATTTTTAGATTTGTCACTTTAATTATTCAATTATACTTTTATTAATAATTAATATGGGATGATAGGCTTATCCCTTGCACGGGATGCAATGGCGCTGCATGGGTTCTTCCGCACAAAACAATTGGCCCATGACAGTTGGTATCAGAGCGATAATTGCAAGCCTCCAAGTGGGGGAGCCCTCGATGCGGATATAGTCAACGTGCATTCCGTCAATGGCGCTAGAGGTGCTGATTCAGTGAAACTAGTCGATGGACATTCCGACTATGGTATTCGAGGAGGCAAGCAGTCGATGATCGATGCGAAGACCTTGACTTTTGCGCAGGGCAGATGGGCCCCTAAGATGCAAAGTCGTTTGCACGCAAAGCAGATGTTTCTTAAGTCGTGTGCTCAAAGCACATCTCTCATAAGACGCAAAGTGGTGCGCAGAGCAGACTCTTTCATAAGACGTAAATTCCTACCCAAAGTAGATCTCTAGTAAGACGCACGTTGTGCACAAAGCATACTTTCTCATAAGACGCGAGGATAGTGCGCAAGGCGATGTCCCCTAAGACGCAGCGCAAAGTTGATGGCTCATGAGTCACCAAGTTTGTGTGCAGGGCTGATGACCCTTAAGATGCAGCGGAGAGCAGATGGCTCGTGAGTCGTCAAGTTTGTACACAAGGCTGATGACCCCTAAGACAGTGTGCAAATCAAATTGCTCGTGAGACGCTAAGTTGGTGCGCAACGTTGATGTCTCCTATGTCGCAAGGTTCGTGTGCAAGGCAAGATGGCCTCTAAGATGCAAGATTTATATGCAGAGCAGATGGCTCTTAAGATGCAAGATTGACACGTCCGAACCAAGCACTAGTGAAGAACAACTGTGGTGTGGCAGCAATGCTCTAAGTGTAGAGAGTTGGCGGACGTCGTGACCCGATTCGAGAAAATCTCTCAAGTCGTGGTTCGAGGAGCAACATAAGACTTGAAGCTCATTGATATAGGCTCGGAGGAGCGCACCATGACCTCTGCGGGGGATGAGTGAGCAAGCAATGATCTGTAAGACTTGAAGCTCGTTGAGATGGGCTCGGAGTGCCATGACTCCTGCGGGGGGCGAGTGAGCAAGCAGTGATCGGCTCAAGACAGTGGTGGAGGCAATGCTCTAGTATGGTGCGGCCACGAAACTACTCATCACTTGGGTGTTGCACAACGACACCTAGATGTTATCCAAGACGAGCGTTGCTCGTATGCTCATCAAGTCTGGGACATTTCATTGCCCGGCAAAATGGGACTTGGTGAATTAAGTAGCCATTTCTCGGGTTCCTTTGCGCGAGCGTTGCTCAACGGCGCTCGTGTGCCCCACAAAGTCTAGGACCCTCATATTTAGCCCCACAACGGTGCTCATTTGCTCCACAAGGTTGGGACTTTCATTGCCCATCAACAACGAGTTTGGGAATCTCAAAACCCTTTCTTTCAAAAACAGTAGATGATGAAACTCAATGATGTTACAAGTAGTCATTTCCTGGTGGCGAACTTCACACGACGAAACTCGACATGTTGCGGCCCCACTACGGCGTGTCGTTACTCAAGCGGTGTTCCCTTTGACTATTTGTGAAGAATTCGCTTCAACAATTGCAGCCTATGCAGAAAGGTGGTGCGGCCGAGGAGAGTTCAATGAGTACATCGAAGCTTGAAGTGGGGGAGGATGTTAGGGACTTTTCGATTTGCCCGAGCAATGATGGATCATGGCGGAATGTTCCCTAGCTACATGTTTGTAAATATGTATTCGCGACCATGTAATTTTGGCTTTCATTATAGTTCGTACTTGTAAAATCCTTTGTGCGATCCCCGAGGGCCCACGGTACGAGTTGGATGCATTTCGAGGTCATTCGATGCTTGGGGGTGCGATGCGGCTAAGCGGAGCAGTTTTCCTGCATTTGTCATGGCTGTGGCCATGATTTGGGGGTGGCACTTGGGGGTTAGGGGTCTCGTGTATAATGTAGGAGAGCGATGGCAAACAAAGCGGTTACCTTGGGCGGAGACGAACAAGCTGCCCATATGGGCGTGCGACCAGTCGACCTTCGCCTAAGATAACTTGCGGAGCTCGTCCTATACACGGTTTTATATTTTCTTACGTCCATAGTCCTGCAATTATTGTTTTAGTTTACGCCTTCAATACCATTCGGCCAACATGGTCTTTTAGGGGGCGCGGATATGGAGCGTGAGGTTGGTACATTGACCAACGCATGCCCCACGATGTTAAGTCGGGAGGCTTAATTCGAGACAGATTCGGGATGATAGGCTTATCCCTTGCACGAGATGTAAGGGCACCGCATGAGTTCTTTTGCACAAAACAATTGGCCTGTGACAGTTGGTATCAGAGCCAGAATTGCAGGCCTCCAAGTAGGGGAGCCCTTGATGCGAATATAGCCAACGTGCATTTTGCCAATGGTGGTCAGATGCTGATGCAATGAAACCAGTCGATGGATATTTCGACTGTGGTATTCGAGGAGGCAAACAGACGATGATCGATGCGAATACCTTGACTTTTGCGCAGGGCAGATGGGCCCCTAAGACATAAAGTCGTTTGCACACAGAGCAGATGTCTCTTAAGTCGTGTGCGTAGAGCAGATCTATCATAAGAAGCAAATTCCTACGTAGAGCAGATCTCTAGTAAGACGCACGTTGTGCGCAAAGCAGACTCTCTTATAAGACGCGAGGATGGTGCGCAGGGTGATGTCTCCTAAGACGCAGCGTAGAGCCGATGACTCGTGAGTCGCCAAGTATGGTGTGCAGGGCGTATGACCCCTAAGACGCAGCGCAGAGAAGATAGCTCGTGAGTCACCAAGTTTGTGCGCACGACTGATGACCCCTAAGACGCATCACAGAGCAGATGGCTCGTGAGTCGCCAAGTTTGTGCATAGAGCTGATGACCCCTAAGACGTTACGCATATCAGATTGCTCGTGAGACGCTAAGTTGGTGTGTAGGGCTGATATCCCCTAAGTTGCAAGGTTGGTGCGCAAGGGAAGATGGCCTCTAAGATGCAAGATTTTTGCGTAGAGCAGATGGCTCTTAAGATGCAAGATTGACACGTCCGAACCAAGCACTAGTGAAGAATAGCTGTGGTGTGGCAGCGCTGCTCGTCCTATGACAACTTGCGCAGCTCATCCTACACTTGATTTTATATTTCCTTGCGTCCATAGTCCTGTAATTGTTGTTTTACTTTACGCCTTCAATACCATTTGGCCAACATGGTCTTTTGGCGGCGCGGATATGGAGCGTGAGGTTGGTACGTTGACCAACACATGCCCCACTATGTTAAGTTGGGAAGTCCAATTCGGGACGGATTCAGGATGCTAGGCTTATCTCTTGCACGAGATGCAAGTGTGCCGCACGGGTTCTTTCACACAAAAGAATTGGCCCATGACAGTAGGGTTTATGGGCCATGTGGTGTCGAATAAAGGGGTAAGAGTGGACCCCGCGAAGGTGGAGGCACGCAGAACTGGAGGCGACCGACCAGTGTGACTGAGATCCATAGTTTCTTGGGGCTGGCCGGGTATTATAAAACAATTGTGGAAAAATTCTCTAGGATTGCAGCTCTATTGACACGGTTGACCCAAAAAAGGTCAAATTTGTTTGGGATGACAAGTGCGAGGAGAGTTGCAGCAGCTCAAAGATTGCTTGACGTCAGCGTCAGTGTTGGCCATACCCTCAAGCTCGGGAGAGTTTGTATTTTACTGTGATGCCTCTCGGCTCAGCCTGGGCTATGTTCTGATGTAGTATGGTAGGGTGATAGCCTATGCGTCCCGGTAGTTGAAGGTTAATGAGAATAACTACCCAACGCATGACGTAGAACTAGCAGCAGTGGTTTTTTATTTGAAGCTATGGTGCCACTCCTTGTACGGCGAGGCATGTGAGATTTACACCGATCACAAGAGCCTCCAGTACTTGCTTATCCAAAAGAAACTGAACCTAAGGTAGAGGAGGGTTGAGCTCCTAAAGGGCTACGACTACACCATTATGTACCATCTCGAGAAGGCCAATGTGGTGGCAGATGCCTTGAGCAAAAAATTCATGGGCAGTTTGGCCCACTTGGCGGTTAGGAAGAGGCCGTTGGCTCGAGATTTGGCCCTATGCCTAGATGGGGGGACAGTTTTGACAATATCAGATTATGGGGCTTTTGTGGCACACCTGCGGGTACAGTCCACTTTGGTGGACATGTTGCGGACCGCGTAGGGGGAGGACACCTTTTGTTCCTTGACTAAGTATCTGGTCAAAAGAGGCGACGCTGATGATGGCTACATAGTCGACTCTGAGGGTGTCCTGAGGTTCAGATATTGGATTGTGGAGCCTGACATGGCGGAGGTTCGTAGGAAGGTACTGGAGATGGGCCACCGTTCCACATATATGATGTATCCGGGGGCCACCAAGATGTACCGAGATCTGAGGCAATATTATTAGTGGAAAGGGATGAAAAAAGAGGTAGCCGAGTTCGTGTCTAAATGTTTGGTCTGCCAGTAGGTGAAGGCCAAACACTTGAAGCGTGCAAGGTTGCTTTCGAACCTAGAAGTGCTTGAATGGAAATGGGAAAAGATCACCATGAACTTTGTGACCGAGCTACTGAGGTCTAAAGAGGGCAATGACTCTATTTGTGTCGTAGTGGATCGACTGACTAAGACCGCACACTTTATTCTGGTTAAGATGACCTTTTCAGCTGAGGAGTATGCCAGATTGTTTCTAAACCGGATTGTGGCATACCATGGTATTCTTGTTATGATCATATCGAATCGGGGTATCCAGTTCACAGCTCGGTTTTGGCAGTCCTTCCAGGAAGCCTTGGGTACCCAGGTGCGGTTCAACATCGCGTTCCATCCGTAGACTAATGGGCAGTTAGAGAGGACAATCCAGACCTTAGAGGATATGCTGAGAGCATGTGTTTTGGACTTAGCTGGCGATTGGGAGAAACACTTACCGCTGATTGAGTTTGCTTACAACAATAGCTATCAGAGTAGTATTGGTATGGCCCCTTTCGAGGCCCTGTATGGGCAAAGATGCAGGTCGCTAGTGGGCTGGTTTGAGGCACGAGAGTCACTCATGGTGGGTCCTGACTTGGTTGAGAAGGCGATTGAGAAGGTGAAACTGATCAAGGAAAGGTTGTTGGCGGCTCAGAGTCGCTAGAAAATGTATGCAAATGGGAAGGCCAGAGAGGTGGAGTTCGCTGAGGGTGACATGGTACTCCTGAAGGTCTCTCCCATGAGAGGGGTGGCGCGGTCTAGGAAGAAGGGAAAGGTAAGCCCTAGGTTCATTGGGTCATTCCCAATTCTCAAGCGGAGGGGCGTTGTGGCTTATGAGCTGGCCTTGCCCCCTAGCATGGACAGAGTTCAACCAGTCTTCCATGTATCAATGCTCAAGAGATATGTCCGAGATGAGTCCCATGTGATTGAGCCTACTGCAGTTGAGGCGGATACGGCGGTCTCATACGAGGAGAGGCTAGTAGAAGTGCTTGACCGACAGATTAGTAAGTTGAGGTCCAAGGAAATTCCCTTGGTAAAGGTCAGGTGAAACCCGAGATTTTCTAATATAAAACTTTATTTGGTTCAGTGAGCCGGATCGGGGACTAGGCGGGTTGATTCGCGAGATCGCCGTGAGTGGAAGGTATAATTTAAATTGTTAGATTCATAATTAATGCTTTTATGTTTTATAAGTTGAATTGACTCAAGTTGGGATGGAACCGGGTTCGTGGGTTGAGTCGGGGCTCAATTCAAGCACGGGTTGAGTCGAGTAGGGGTTTAAGTGAGTAATGGTATATAAAAAAAAGAAAAATATAAAAGGGTCTCATCAGCTGCCGTACAGCTCAAGAAGAGCAGCACGAAAATCGAGAAGGGGCGAGAGAAAGAAGGGAGAGAGGCGATCAAAGGGGAGCGGCGCCGGAGTTCGTGGTCGTCACCGGACTTCGTGGTCATCACTGGAGGCCAAACAATCATCGATCTTCTTCCCTTTTCCTTCCATTAAGGCTAAGGTGAGTGGTAGAACCATGGATTTAGGGGAAGGCCCTAGCCAACCCCCTTGTGATGAGATTTGACGTTTTGGGTGTGATTCTTGTCGTTTCCTTGAAGCTTCTCGAATATTGTGGTTTCTTTATGTAATCGTCGTTGAGATTGTGATTTTTCCACCTCGTTTTCTCAATTTTGGGGTGCCGACCGAGTAGAGGAAAAGGGGAAAGGTCATGCTAAAAATTTTCCCATTTTTCTCGGGTTGTTTAAGTTTGTAGATCCGAGTTTCCTGCATGATAAATTATTGTAGAGGTCAATGAACTTTTAGAGCTCGGTAGAAACTCCTCTTCTCCACCCCTAAGGGCTCAGCCGAACATGTTAAACCCATGAGTAGGGTTCGACCGAGTGGGATGAAGAGGGGAATTGAGTTAGAGAATAATTTTCCTTTAGAGATCCATGATTAGGGGCGATTTATGGATGATTTGCATGTTATAATACTTGTAGGGCAGTTTCTCTAAGATTTCTAAATTGTAAGAATTTGTTCCTATGATAGTTAAATTGTAGCATGAAAATTTTGCATTGAATGTCTACTTTGAGATCTCCTACATAGATTCACTACTGGAATAACGAGCATCAGCAACGGCTGGATCCGTTGCTACGCCGTTGCTGAAGACCATCAGCATCGACCAGCAACGGCTGGATCCGTTGCAACGCAGCCATTTCAGAAGATCGCGTACCTGATAACTTAACAACTGATCTGCAACGGTCGCTCACGCTGTTGTTAATGATATTATCAACAACGGTTCCGCAACGGGTTATATCCGTTGTTGATACATTATCAACCACAGCTCAACAATGAGGCATAGTTATTGCTACTACTTTTATCAACAACGGTTCCGCAAGGGTGCGTCGAGTGTTGCGGATATTGCCATCAGCAACGACCGTCACGCCGTTGCAAAGCCTTTGCTGAAAAGCTGTTGCTAAGCCGTTGCTGTTGTTCATCAGCAACAGCTTTAAGTTTGCGACCCAGGTATTACAATACACTTTCAGCAACGGCTTTTACATAGATGACCGTGGAAAGGCCGTTGCTGATGATGTTAACCTGTAACTGAGAAATTTCAAAATTAGAAATTTTCATTGATACATTTATAACCTGATACATAACTCACACATCCATCTCATTCATTCAAATACACATACATTCACACACACATCACAAATACACCCAAATATACATCAAAATAGTTATACTTATAATTATAATTATCCACAATCGTATAAAAAATATACAAAATCAAAAGTATCGTATCAAAATGATATGAATCAATATATCAAGTCACAAAATAAGTAACTCTAAGATTTCCAAGTAACAAGTATATAACAAGTCAATATCCCAGTCAATCAAGTCATAAAACAATAAAAGCTCACTACGACGGTGAAGGAAGGTCGGGATCATACGACGGGGTCTGGAGTGCTTGAGTGTACACCGCTGGACTGACCTATCATATGTATCAGCATGGCATGAATCTCAACCATCATTTGACTCTGATGAGCCATCATCTCATTCTGTCGTGCGACCGTCTCCTCCAGTGTCGATATCCTCATGTTCTGATCATTAATCCTGGAGGTGGAGGGTCGCTCACCGACTGCCGGAGGGGTCGGTGCCCCAAGTAGCTTGAGCACGGCTCGCGCATGGCCACTATCAGCAAAGCCATAGACGCGGCCGTGGTCCGCCAACTGCAGCTTCGACCCATGCTCCCACGTCAAAGTCCTCAGGGGTGCCCCTGTGCTGCGTCACCGTTTGACTGTAGGTCTCCTACACGAGTTTGGTTTTTGTTTCATATTTTTTTCTAAAACTTAAATTATAAATAAATAATGCATAATTGAAACAAATATACTTACCATGATGACTGCAGCATGGGTGTCGATGTACTCCCCCGCCCCATGTCCTCTACAGTGAGTCCGCTCAAACACCTCCATCGGGAAGGGTCGCTAGATAGTCCCTTCATCCATCACTGTCGTCTATATTTATAAAACAAATACATTAATTAGTACACAGAGTAACAAATAAAATATATAATTCAAAATAAGGTATAATACTTACCATATGTCTCGCGTGCATGACAAATGAAACAGAGCCGCCAGTGTGACGCGCTCCTCCCCTGGATATGCGATTTCTACCTGCAGTCCGTGATACCTCCTACCACCGCTCAGTCGACCTTATCGACATGAGCTGATCCCAAATATCTGGAGTAATCTAATCAGGGCCGTATCCCCGAGTCTCCGCTATGGTTGTGGCCCTAGCTCGAGCCATCGCCTATGCCTGGGCCTGCCCTAGCTAGCACTTGTACCTCTGTCGGGAAATGGCCTCCCACGCATTGTAAATGAATGGCCTTTGCTTCTCTGGCCAAGCATAACGAGCCTGCAAAACAATAATATCAGTACCAATAATAATCAAGCTGATTAAAAAATTCTAAATACAATTTATATAAAAAATTTAAATACGTACCTCAAACTCATGCCAGAGCATGTCCACGTGCTCACGGGGCACGTGAGACCAAGTGGGCCATGACCCATGCATATATCATCGGATTGTCCCTGATATAGTCCTGGGGACATCCTCCTGCTCGAACCTGCACAATAAAAATAAAGTACAATATTATATTATGATATAATGAATTATATATAATTCATAATACATTACCGCTCGCCAATCACAGAAATAAGTCAGCGTTGTTCCGCGACTAGCGAAGGCTGAATCCTATTTGGCCCATGTGGCCGCTTGCATCTCAATAAACGAGCCTCGACGGCAAGAGGATCAGTGGCAGGAGGATCAGCGACAGGAGCAAGTACGGCTGAATCTGGAGTCTGACTGATCCGAGACTCTGTAGCTCTCGTACGACGATAACCTCGACCCATCATAGCTATCAAATAAGAATATAATTAGAATATATATATATATATATAGTAGAGATAGATTTAATATAAGATATACTTTACAATTATTCCTCATCATCTGAGTAATAGTATTCGAATTCTTCTTCTTCAAATTCCATTTCTTTATCTCCACCTTTCTCAACTTCATGATCGTCATCATCAACATATTCAACTTCTAATTGAACTAACGTTGTGTCCGCATCCTCGAGTATTGGAATAATACAATCTACTACGGGATGATCCTCTTCTTGATAGAAATCATCTGTCACATCAGGTATCGGCTCATTTTCTCCCGCTATCGGATCAATTTTTCCTCTAGCTTTAGTCTTACAGACTACATGCCAATCTGCTCTATATTTATTTCAAGCTAGATACTTCGCGTAATATACTTGTTCGACTTGTGATGCCAATATAAAAGGCTCATTTACTGCCATTTTTGATTTGTAATTAACCTCAACAAGTTTGTATTTTGGATGAACTTTCATGCCCCTATCTGTTGTATCGAACCAATGACATTTAAATAGGATAACTGATTTCAAGCCAAAGTAGTGCAATTCTAGCACTTCTTCCAACAGTCCATAAAAATCGATATCACATTCAACATATGTTGTCCCTTTCACGCAGACCCCAACATTCATCGTCTTCATTGTAAATGCATATTCAACCGTGTGAAATTTATACCCTTAACAAAATATCCGCTATAACATGACACTAGTCACGACGGTCCACTAACAAACTCAAATATTTTTTCATCTATTTCAGCTCTGTGATCTTTATTGTAAGCTCGAATCCAATTAGGGAAATCACAATTTCGTAATCTCTCCAATTCCTGATCGTTGAGAATAGATTTTTTTTGCACCATCTCAATGTAAAATATTTTAATGAATTGTTCAATCTCTGGATAATTGAGTAATACATACAATTATGTCAAATGATACTCTTCGTAGCTTAAGTGTCGAGACGGACGAGAACCAAAAACACGACTAGAGTGACACAATATACTTAAATGTCCATGTGAATGTCGAACTCCCCCATCGTCGTTACGTAGAAGACGATCAAATCTTGTCTGCACTATCGATTGAAAGTAAAATGAGCAGAATGTTGAAATTTCTTGGATGATATACGATTCAGATATTGATCCTTCAACAGCTGTGGTGTTCTTTACTTTTTTTTCTTCAGACGATTCATATATCTTTCAAATAAGTACATCCAGCGGTATTGAACGGGGCCACCAACTCGTGCCTCGTATGCCAAGTGTATCGGTAGATGCTCCATCGAGTCAAAAAAGGCAGGAGAAAGAACTGCTCCAGCTTGCATACAATTTCAATAATATTACTTCCAAGTGCTGACACATCTTCGACTCGAAGGACATTTGCACAAATATTTCTAAAAAATATACTTAATTCTGTCAACAGACCCCAAATATTATCAGGTAGAAGATCTCATAATGCGATCGAAATCAATCTCTGCATGAATACATGACAATCATGATTCTTCATCCTTGATATTTTGCAATCATCGACAATCATGGCTTTTTTTCACCCAGTTATGTGTTTAACCAAAGCCCGACACTCTTTCATTCCGACCAAACACTATCTCTGGAAGTGCTGAAACACGTGCTAACATTTGTTCACCAGACAACATCGGTGGTGGCTCATCTCTTTCGACTCTGCCCTTAGTAAATTTATTACAATTCCTTCGATACCTGATGGTTAGCCGGTAGAAATCGACGATGACAATCAAAGAATGAGATTTTTCGTCTGTACTGAAGACTGGATGATTTAGAGTGTTCCACACAATACGGACAATAGAGACGACCGTGAGTGCTCCAACCAGACAACATGCCGTAGGCTGAGAAATCATTGATTGTCCACAAGACCGCGACCTGTAAATTGAAGGTTTGCTTCTGATGACAATCATAAGTGACAGTTCCCTCAGTCCACAATATTTTCAATTTATCTATTAGGGGTCTGAGAAACACGTCAATTTCTTTTCGCGAACCCTTAGGACCAGGAATAATCATCGAAAGATAAATAAATTCATCTTTTATACACATTGACGGCTGCAAATTATAAACTGTTAGCAGCACTGGCCAAACTGAATAAGGAGTTGTAGAATGACCAAAGAGATTAAAACCATCTGTGCACTATCCCAATCTGATATTTCTAATATCCATAACAAATGAAGGATAACATATATCCAAATATTTCCATACTTCACTATCGGATGGATGAGTCACTATTATATCATCATGACTTCTTGCATGCCAACTCATGTAGGGGGCGTATTTTCCAACATGAATAATCTTTGAAGCATCAGTGACAGTGGAAAATATCGAAGCACCTTAAACGGGATATTTTTCTATCAGACCGATTTCTTCTCCTTATAACGAGGATGTTCATATACAAGGGCATTTATCCTACTGCACATTTTCTTTATAATATAAAATGTAGTTATTTTGGCACACGTGTATTTTTTCGTACCCAAGCTCTAATTTTCTCATCAACTTTTTAGTCTTATAAAAAATTGGCTCAAACTTGTTATCAGTAGGCAATATTCCATTAATCAATCCCGTAATCTGATCAAACGCAATCCTGCAGATATTACAATCGACCTTGGTGTTCAGGAGTTGTGTCATTGCCAAAAACCTAGTGTATTTATGACAATTCTCATACAAAGGTTCATCGGTAGCTTTCAACATCTCGTAAAATCCTACGACTTCTTTATTCGGCAATTCAATCTCTATTGTAGGTTGTACTTCTGTGACATCAACACTCATAGTATCTGGTGGCATTGACGTCTCAGTAACTGGCCGATCGATATTATCATTCAGCTGGAATTGACCCCCAAGACTATCTAGTATCATAGTTCTATAGGGATTAGATGGATTGGATGAAGAAACACCAGCAGAGGAAGATTCACCATGTGTCTGAACGACAAGATTGCTTGATGTCCCGACTTCACGTGACTCCCCGTGACAGTCCATAGAAAATATCTTGCTACAAATCCTTTGCTATACAGATGCAGAGTGACAATTTTTCAATCAAAAAATTATCCATTCAAGCAAATGCGGCACAAACATAGAATTTTATCACCAACACTAACGAATTTCCTATTCGAATAGGCAAAAATTAGGAAGTAAGTTACGCCTAATCAAAACTCATTCGTTAAAGCTCCACGATCAAGACGTCGGTACATCAAACTTCGATCGTCCGACATGATTCTGTCAATCAATGATAATTTCTTCAGTTAATGTCTTTAGGTGAGATGGTCCTATTCCATTCGAGATTCATGTTATTCATATTGCACTAAGTATTTCTTTTAACCGCTAGCTTCATTCTAAATTTTGGCAGCATCTCCCAACAATTCTCCGAATACGCAAATCATTTGGGCGTGTATCGGAGAACAAGAGAGATACAATAGCCAAAATTTAAGAATTAATGAGATAACAGTTTTAAAAAAAACTAAGTGCAATACAAATTATTATGTTCTCAAATTATCCAATCAGGGATATTTCAAGGGTTGTATGTAGTATAAAAGATCATCTACTTCTTTTACACGAACATACAACCCCCGAACGGATATAAGGTTTTGTTAAATTATATTCAACTCATCGATGCGTACGTGAAATGTATCAACTCGTCAGATGGATGATTATTTTCTAAATTTTTCGATGTCGATTCGAGTCCAAAGAGGACGATTCCAGCGCGAGTCCAAAGTGGACTATTCTAATTAATCTAAATCTAAAGATTAACATTAAAATTTAAAAAAATATTAAAGTTAATCTAAATATAATTAACATTAAAATTAAACAAATACTAATATAATTAACATTAATATAAATAACCTAATCTAATTACTAATAACAATAACAATTAACTAATAAACTAATAACAATTAACATATTAATTAACAATAATCTAATTACTAATTAATAATTAAACTAATAAAAATTTAAAACTAAAAACTAACAACATATTAATATATAGATTAGGGTTTAATTAAACCCTAATCAAATTTTATTAGGTTTTAATTAAACCCAAATAAATTTTGATTAGGGTTTACTAAAACCCTAGATATACTGTTCCGACGCCGGAATCCAGTGGACTAGCTAGGGTCTAATGGCCATTGTAGGCCGGCCCTTATATTTTAGGGTTTCGGACAGCACTAGCTACTAGAGGAGAAGAGGAGGAAGAAAATAATACATGGAGGCTTTGACACGGAGGGTGCAACGGCGGCGTCGGCGGGCGACATTGAGTAGCAGGGAAGAGATGGGGGTGTCGGGCACGGTCACGAGATAAATAAACTCATCAGCAACGGCTCACTTGTCAGTTACAGAGCCGTTGCAGATAAATACATATCATCAGCAATGGCTCACCTATCCTTTGCAAAGCCTTTGCTGATAAGTATTTCATTTTCGCGCCGCGAGCACGCCATCGACTAAAGAGCAATGGGTAGAGAACCCATAATTAAGCTGTTGCTAATGTGATAATATCATTAGCAACGGCCGAACGACCCTTGTAAAGCCATTGTTGATAAGTTATAACATTTGTGTGCCATGTTCGCGCCATCCACTTGGTAGAAATGGCCCTAGCGGCCGTAAGTAAGCCATTACATATATATCATATCTGCAATGGTCCAAGCGGCCGTAAGAACCCCGTTAGTCATTGTAACGGCTTGAGCGGCCGTTGTTGATTAACACATTTCTAGTAGTGATTTAATGGTGCTGAAATTTAATTTAATTATGCTGAAATTATATGTTTAATTGCAGGAATTTCGTATTTAATTATTGTAATTATGTGGATAAATTTATTGTAGAATTATCTCATAATTTATGCGATGTAATTATTTAATTTTGATAATTATTATGTCGATAACACGCAAAATTCAATAGAGACATGTTGTAGGAGACACTTGAGATGGATAGGTACAAATTTAAACATGATTGCCTACTTTTGTGGACTTAAGTGTGAGGGATGAAACCTCTCTAGTTGACGATACAAATCATAAAACTTTCTACATGGACTTTGGACATAGAAACACTAGGTATTATACCTAGGGATATTGATCACTAGAGTACGGTTGTGAAGGCCTGGGATAGGGGCCGGATGCGGGCGGAAGCCCGAAAAGTGTGTGGAAAATTTTAGAATACCTTGTATGTGTATTGTGATTGAGATGGTTGGGCTGAGGAGCGTCTTTAGCCAATACGGTTATTGCACGACTCAGCAGGAGGATACAGGGTCTTGAGATTGCACTAGTGGGCCATGCTGGGCGTTAGACACAACTAGCGGGGGTCTTGAGATTGAGTCAGTGGGCCACACTAAGGTTAGACCCAAGTGTTTGGGTGGGACTAGCCATCCCTAACCCGATAGGGCTCCAGAAATTAGTTGACCATCCTAGTTGATGGACCCGGTGATTAAATCACTCTACACAAATTTTATGTGAAATATAACCTGTAGAGGTTGTTTATTATTGCTTGATCTTGTGGGCCGGTTGGCCCAGTACTACTATGATATGAGGATCGGGAATGGCCGAGCTTATTCCATGGGGTGAGGCCCATATGGGCCGAGTGGCATTTCCAGTGTAAAGCCATGATTGGCTAAGATAGTGCCTTAGCAGGGTGCAGCCGACTGGCCATGTTATGTGATAAAACTAGTTTTTTTTTTTAGCATATTACATTGCTTATCGATTGCTATTATACTAGGATTTAAGTGGAGGTTCGGAAGAACCACTCATTGAGTTCCTCGTGGACTCATGTTTTATTTGTTTTTATTTTTTAGATCCTGACGAGTGAGGTACGACTTGATGGCGTGGCGCGGCTGGAGGGCATATGGTGTCATAGATCTCGTAGCAGGCAGTTATATAGTCATAGTCGTGTAGAAAGAATTTTAGTTCATGCACTGAGTCATTTCTTTGAACATTGAGTTGTAAAACTTGTTTTCAAACATTTAATAAAGTTTAGCAGACTTTATTTATATTTTCTATGTCGGTCTGGTTGCATATTGTTACTTTGTTGATGAGTGCGTGTGGTAGGCTTTTGGGTACAGACACCTACCCTGCCCGATCATGCGATCCTGAGTCGGGGCATGACACATATTGTACGGCGCCAATAAAATTTTAGGTTTTGAAACACATACTCTAGTGTGAAATTTCATATTTAAATATGCCTTATTACAGGTTAAAATTCGGTTTATAAGTGCTACAAATGTCAGATTTTAGATGGTAAATTTCAGATTTATTCATGCTTGGATGGATGCTTATATTGAATATATACACATGAGATTTATCATTTTACTAGGTTATCATGTGTAGAGTAAGAGTTTTATTATGTATATTGGATTTGGTGCATAAAGGATTGGGTTAAACTATGCTGTTGATAAGGAACTCATGCTGAACTCATGCTGTTGTGGGAATTTTCTGAAGTTGGTATTTACATAGCATTACCTTCTTGTGTGTTTATGCCACAAATTAATATTATTTATATCACAAATTGATGTTGGAAAATATTGAATTAAAGGGTGGTGCGATGGACATAATATACCCTGCTGAAATTTTCTTGAAGTAGAGGCTAAAATTCATGTTTTCAAGCTTATGATGGGTGCCGAAATTATGATTGACACACCATATGTTGCAAATATTTTAGGTGTGAATAATCTACTTCATAATACTTAATGGATTTATCTAGGACTGGTGTTGGTTGGTAATTGTGGTAGAGTACCCTGACGGAAGTTTATGGTCCTAGAGAGCGCCGGCATACCTCAACTATCCGAGTAGCCCTACTTGTGAATTGGATTTTATGATATGGTAGACCTTAGCTATGTGGTAATTGAGCAGTTGAGTAATTGGTCTCTAACAAGTCAGACCAAGAGTGGGCTTAGCACAGCCAAGAAAATAAGTTAAGATGCTGGAATTAATTATGTAAATCATCTTTGTGAGACGACGGTTGGTTACCACAAGGCGGGATAGCGTTGCCTGAAACTTTAGGGATTTGTCTACCCCTTAGAGCAGTCCCAAGTTCGAGGGTGAAGTGAGTCCGGAATAATTGGTTCTTGTGTTGTCTTTATGAATTCCTTTGCCATCTTTGGGGTGTGTGACCATAGACCTTGAGAATATGTCCTTTTGTTGTTCAAAAGAATAAGGTGATAGGTAGTGTTTGGAGAAGGTTGCGGTGTGACCAAGGGCATCGAGTTACTTCAGGTGGAAGCTCGTGGTATACTTGATCACTTACTGTTTGGTGAATGCCACACTCATAGGTTTGTGTCCTATTCCTAATAATTGGTTTCTGAATCCCAGCATCTACGTGAGTTATGCACAAGGAAACTAGGTGTGATTGGGTTGCTCGAGTTAGGGGCCGAAAATCCTACACCTTGATGGTTATGGAAGAAAAGGGCTTATAGGTATTCTAGCTATCTAAAAATAATTTGTTATGCACTTTTAACAGAGCTCGAAGACCGAGGTGTCATCCAATCAGTGCGAACTGTCAGGGTTAGTGTGTGGTGGGCATTTACAAACCCGATATCAAATTTCAGCGAGTTCTGAGTTGGGAAGAGTTAGCTGGGCAGTTGGCTAATAGGCTAATTAAAATTATCCATTTCTACACATGGCAGATTTTATAATTGGTAGTGGATTTGGCACATCTGGCTGTGGATAAGAGGTTATTGGCGAGGGAACTCGCCGGATGGTTGGGCGTCGGAGCGGTATTGTCTGTGTTCAACTCGGATGACTTGGTAGTGCATCCTCGTGTTCAGTCTACTCTGATTGACATACTCCGTTTAGCCTAGGGGAAGGATGCCTTATGTGCTCCAACCAGGGATATAGCCGAGAGAGGCGATGCGGGTGGCAGATTCAGGGTTGACTCCGATGGTGTTTTGAGGTTTAGAGACAGGGTGGTGATGTCGGTTATGGCAGAGGTTCATAGGTAGGTACTTGAGAGGGCTCACTGCTCTAATTATATGGTGCATCCGGGAGCTACGAAAATGTACTGTTACCTGAGGCAACACTACTGGTGGAAAGGAACGAAGAGAGATGTAGCAAATTTTGTATCTAAGTGCTTGGTCCGCCAGCTTGTTAATGCCGAGCTTTTGAGACTTGCAAGGTTGCTACAAAGTTTGGAGGTACCAAGGTAGAAATGGGAAAATATCTCCATGGATTTTGGTGATCGGTCTGTTTGGGTCAAGGAATGGTAATGACTCCATATGAGTTGTGGTGGACTCACTCCCTATGTCGGCGTATTTTATTTTGGTGAAGACAACTTTCACCGCTGCTTAGTATGTCCGGTTATTTTTGGATTGTATTGTTGCCTACCGTGGGGTCTCTGTGATGACCATATTCGATCGAGGTACCTTATTACGATCAAATTTTAGCAATCCTTTCAGGAGGCTATGGGGCACTCATGTGAGGTTCAGCACTACATTCCATCCACAAACCGATGGGCAGTTAGAGAAAAATATTCAGACTCTAGAGGGTATGTTGAGAGCCCGTGTCCTGGACTTGGAGGTTGGTTGGGAGAAGCACTTGCTTGTGGTAAAGCTTGCCTACAACAATAGCTACCATAGTAGTATTGGTATGGCACCGTTCGAGGCCCTGCATGGGCATTGATGTATATCCCCGGTGGGCTGGTTTGAGGCTAGTGAGGCTCGGGTGATTGGACCAAACTTAGTGCAGGAAGTAGTGGATAAGGTAAAGATGATTAACGAGAGGATGATTAAGGAGCAGCTCTTAGTGACTCAGAGTCGTCAGAAGGTGCATGTTGATGGGAAGACCCATCATGTCGAGTTTTAAGGGGGATATGGTTTTCTTGAAAATATCTCCTATGAATAGTGTATTGAGATTTGGTGAGAAAGGGGAGTTGAGCCCAAGTTAATTGGGCTTTTCCCATTTGTGGCATAGAGGAGGCATGACTTATGAGTTGGCCCTGCCACTAAGTCGGGAGGAAGTACATCTTGTGTTCTTGTGTTGATGCTTAAGTGGTATGTCATAGATGAGTCACACATTCTTGAGCCTATTGTGGTCAAGGTGGACACCATAGTTTCGTTTGAGAAGAGACCCATTCAAATTCTGGATAGGTAGGTTTGGAAGCTTGGGTCCAAGGAGGTACCTTTGGTCAAGGTCTGTTGGGAGCACCACTCGGGTTAGAAGGTCACCTTGGAGGTGGAGCGTGATTTGCAAGAGAAATGTCTATATTTCTTTGATGTTCTGGTAGTATTTAGTTACCCTAAAATTCGAGGACAAATTTTCTTTAAGAGGGAAGATTGTAATACCTGAATTTTTTTAAAACTATTTATTTAATTATTCCAGCGAGATAAATTGACCACGCGTCAGGATGGGCCAAATGAAATGCCGGAGGGCATGAATTAAAGATTGGCACTTGCGCGCAAGGTAATTAATTTATCTAGGTTTGATTAGTCCTTAGACGAGTAATTGGGTTCGAGACGAGTCCAAAGGTTCAAACATAATTCAAATCGGACTTGTGTTGGTCGGGTTATGGTTTATTTTAGACTTAACTTAAGTTAAGGGGCGCTTTAATCATTTGGCGATTGGGATTTTAGTATTTATACCTCATCCTTCAGGGGCGTGCGGCTCATAGCAGCCGCCGCATACCCCCTTGGGCGCCCATGCGAAGAGGCGCACGCATGGAGAGGGAAGAAGGGAATCTCAGTAGACTGCTACTTGCAGCGTCAGACGACAACTAACTTCACGATCGACGAAGCATCCATGGTCGGATCGCAATGAAACTTGGGCAGTAAGTTGTGGACTTCTTGATTTAAATTTTGATCGGTGAAAATTTTTTTTTACGGTCGAATCTATCGCTGTCATGGAATTACTAAAGCCCTATTTTTGGTTTTTTCTCCAGGATTCTACTACATTGAGTTTCACCTAATCGGGTGATCGAGACCCTATCCTGGGGCTGATCGGACTGAACTTTGGGGAGCATGTCTGAGACCCCCTGCTCTTGGATGGAAACGGTGGATATCTAATTTGGACGGCTAGATGTTGGGATACACGAGAGGGAAGAAGAATGCGTGTGAAGGACTTGAAACTGGGCAGTACACCCGGACCTCGTTGACGTGGGAGTGTGGAAAACTGTCTTCCTTTTCTATTTCCTCCTCTGCTGAGTGGATTTAGAACTCCTATTCCCTTGTTTTTTAACCAAGCCGCCGCCTCCCCTTAAGGGATTTTTACCGTGGATTTTCGTGATGAATTCTCTACGTCCTTGATCAAACATAGAACCTATATCGTCATTGCATAGTCTTGGTGTTGTTGCTCGGATTTTAAAGTGATGCCGCATGATCATTGCTCGATTTTGGGGTTGTGCCGCCCCCCATGTTGTTTCTCTTGTGGTTTCTTGATCATATCTTGGGTTCTTGGAAACGGTAGGCAACGGGGAATTGACACTTGAATTGATGCTTAATTAATTTGCTTAGGGCCATGGCACCCCACTAAGGTTCACCTTAGACTTAATTTAGGGTATGAACAATAGTAGAGGAAAGGGTTTGAGAAACATTGAACATAGGTTCACCTAGTTACACATTTCATCTCTTAGTTTGACAACCTAAGGTCTCTAAAATATAGGGAAAAGGAAATTCGAGTAGGGGCTGAATTTCCATGAGGAAAATTCCAAGGTTAGGTGACTGGTCCTACGAGGAAGTGAACATGACGATAATTAAATAATTGCATGTACGAACTTATGAAATTTATCTTAGTATATTACTATTTGTTATTGCATGACTGGATTACTATATGTAGCATGTTAATTGTTCATGTATGGGGCATGGATGAGGTTAATTTAATTCTTATTGGAAATTGTTTTACTGCTTATATATTATTTAGAATGGATACTGTGATATATAACGATGCATGGGCCAGTGTATGGCTATGGGTTTCATGCGCATGCGAGTTATATGGACACTGAGGACCCTAGGGGTCCTAGGATATTTATATTGGTTTTATGGATATTATGTTCATTTTTAGATTAATTATTGGTTGTTATATGGATGCTTGGGTGTGCTTGTGATTGCACTGGATTATACTGGACCGAGAATATCATCAGCCGCCACACTGACGATCGACCCAGAGTGGCATGCGCGGGAAGCTTGCTGAGCCAAAGCCAAGCTCAGTGATCGACTCGTAGGATCGACGAGTCCCTGGACTGGGAAGCTCGTCAGCCCACTACACTGATGACCGACTCGGGTGGCTTGTTTGGTTTAACGTTTATGCATAATTGTGTTTATAACTTACATGGAATGATGGTTGTGCATATTGGTGTTTATATTTCATATCGTTTGATGATTATGCTTACTTGGTACTGCTTATGACTATATGCTTGCTAATAAATTATTTATCTGTTGGACTTGTGTTATTGAGCTCAGTGGATAGAGGACTAAGCCACTTACTAAGTCTTAGTTGGACTTACGGTTTATATATTGTTCTTTTTCAACATCTGAGTGTGATCAGATAGGTACTGGGATGCAGTAGCGCGGTTGGTGGCGACAAGGACCGCATATCTCGTGACATGTCGTGGTCGGGGGTGTATGCCCGAGTCATAGAAGCTTTTATATTTTCATTTGAGTCATGTGGACTTAGGTCTAGAGTCTATTTTCACACTTTTGATGTTAAGAGATTTATTTATGTTAATTGATTTCTTTTAAAAAGGATTTTAACATTTGAAAATTTTGAACTATTTGATTGATGGTTTAAAAATTATTCAGTTTATGTTTTTCGCAAACCGAGTTAGTTTTTTATAAACTGTTTAGGTTTTGTATCTTTATCTGGTTGTCTTGGTTGGGTTATGCTTCAGAGTACAGGTGATACTCTTACTTTGGTCGGTCATGTCCGGATTTGGAACATGACAATAACTTTGAAAAATAATTTACACGATTGGTTAATAATAAAAAATAATTTGTACAATAACTAACATGCTCAAACATTATAATGAAACATAGCAATATTTACAACATAACATGTGCTTATGATATCTACAATAAAAATGTACCAAAATACAATATCCATTTTGCAATGAAAGGTTTACATAACACTCTCACTATGCATCCAAACTTTTACATTGTGAGAAATAACTAACGGCAAAAGACAATGTCATGGTATGTGACTCTCAATATTACTTTTCACAATTGCAACAACATTTTCATGAGATGTATATCACATTGTTGTCAAATACTCATACATAAATTTTTCTACTAAATATTCATATTTTTTAACAAGCAGTCGACTCCAAATAACCATTAAGTGATCACACCATGGTTTCGGAAGAGTCATATATAGGTCCAAGAACATATGTGATTCATTTAAGAACCTATAACCTTCAAATTTTAAAGGGTTAATTATAAAATATATCCCGATTTTTGTCGTGTTTTCCTAATCTATCATTACTTTCTAATTTTCCTAATTCAGTACATAATTTTTTGATTTCTTACAAATCTATCCCACCGTCTATCCAGTATCAATTTTGTCATCTGAATGCTGACGTGGCGCTGCTGACATGGTTAATAATCTCAGTCAGCATTCAAACGCGATTTTTTTAAACCTTTTTTTTGGCCCCACCAAACCCAGTAAGCAATCACTTTAAGGATTAATTATAAAATATATCCAAACTTTTGATGTGTTTCCCTAATCTATCCTCATTTTTTAATTTTTCCAATTCAATACACCACTTTTTGATTTGTTGCAAATCTATCCCACCATCTACCCAGTGTCAACTTCGCAATTTTCAACAAAGAGAAGAAATTCCTCTCTTATGATGAAAATTTTCTTGTCAAAACAAAGCCTACAATGGCAAATCATATTTAACAATATCATCATTGTTGAAAAATTTTACAGTATCATATAAAATCCTGCATTTAACAGTATCATCATTGATGGGAAATTTCTAGTGTTTATACTAATCATACTAAACGGAAGGAGGGAAGGTGAGCGAGCAGGTGAAAATTAATAGAGATATACCAGAGTTGACGGGGAAGAAGACAGAGAGCACGAAGGGATGTAGGCGACGTCGGGGATTGAGAGAAAGACGAGCGGCGAGCAGGCGACAAGGTCGGGGAAGAGTCGAGCAGGCGATTTTAAAGGTGGATTTTTTTTATAATTAACTTGTCGTGATCAGCTGACTGGGTTTGGAGGGGCCGAAAAGAAAAATAAGTTAAAGTTCACGTCTGAATGCTAACTGGGATTATTAGCCACATCAGCATTTAGATGGCGAAGTTGACGCTGGTTTAGATGGTTGGATAGATTTGTAACAAATCAAAAAGTAGTGTATTAAATTGGGAAAATTGGAAAGTGATGATAGATTAAGGAAACACGTCAAAAATTGTGATATATTTTGTAATTAACCCTGTTGCTGACTGGGTTTGGTGGGGCCAAAAAAAAGTTAAAAAAGATCGTGTCTGGATGTTGACTAGGATTATTAGTCATGTCAGCAGCGCCATGTCAGCATTTGGATGATAAAGTTGACACTGGATAGACGGTGGGATAGATTTGTAATAAATCAAAAAGTGATGTATTGAATTGAAAAAATTAAAAAACGAAGATATATTAGGGAAACACATCAAAAATCGGGATATATTTTATAACTAACCAATTTTAAAATTTATAGCATATCATTGACAAAATTAACATGATCTATCGTAGAACTGCAATTTATGTGATAGCCACGTAGGTATCGCAACAATGCTCAAACACCTTGTTTGTGTTTTACGCTTTATAATTTTCTAACTGTATATCATAATATCTTTTCCTACAAAAGAAAATAATCATATAAATATTAGATATATCTATTAATTAAAAAATATAATTAACATAATCTATTAATAATCAAAATAGTACTACTTATAAAACTTTATAAGTTAATTAATAAAATTTTATTATTTAATTTAAGATGTTAATTAATAAAATGGAATAATTAATTATTTTTTAAATCATAAATTAATATAAAACATTTGGTACGTCTCTTACTTGTTCGCATTTATACCTTTATAACAAAATGGCAATCCAACTAATAAAAGGAATAAATTTAAAAATTTAAATTGATTATCTTAAACATTAATGTAATACCTATTTGACTAAATTTATGAAGTATTTGAAGATGTGAATTAAAAATATATTAACAGAAGTTTAATAATATGTTCATAACAAAATTTAAGGAATATATAAAATACCTGATAGAAGATTATATGTATTTTACCCGTGGGTATAATGCACCAAAAGCAACAACGGTAATGACAAAATTAGATAATTAATGCACCTGAATAATAATAAAATAAAATAAAATTAATATGGTTATAATGATAACTATATTACATGTTGTATTTAATTAATGAGTGTGAAATATAATATCTAAATAAGAAAGATAGCTTCTAATACATGCTTGGCTTTTAGCCAAGTAAATTCGTTGAGGAGATCTTTGGCAGTTCTGAATATCAAAAAAATAATTTCATATGATTAATCTAATTAATTAAGTAGAAATTATGTTGAAAATAAATTAGCATCGTTAATTAGCTTACAAATAAAGGTAGAGATGATTCTTTAAAAAGATGCAAGAGGATAGCAATATCTTAGTTCTTAAAGTAATCAGATTTTTCATATAAGATATGTAAAAGCACGTTTTGGTACAAAATGAGTCATACAAGTATTTTAAAAAGGATAAATTAATGAATATATCATGATTTTTATCAAAAATTTTAAATCTATCACGATTTTTTATTTATTTCAAATACAAGCATCAACTCCTGATTCGTTTTAATTATATCACACCGTCAGAATTGAGTTAACTGTCTCATTAAAAAATTGACGTGACATCGATGACGTGTCATTAGATATTTATTTAATATCAAAAAAATAAAGAGTAGCTGACGTGGCATTGATGACGTGTCATCAGCTATTTATTTAATATAAAAAATAAAGACTACTGATGTGGCATTGATGACATGTCATCAATCATCGATTGCACGTCAACTACTCTTTATTTTTTATATTAAATAAATAGCTAATGACACGTCATCGATGCCACGTTAGTTTTTTTAACGGGATAGTTAACCCAATTCTGACGGTGTGATATAATTGAAATAAATTAAGAGTTGATGTCTGTATTTGAAACAAATGAAAAATGATATATTCATTTTTTGATAACAAACGAATTAGGATAGATTTAAAAATTTCGATAAAAGTAGTGATATATTCATTAATTTACCCTTCTAAAAAATGGTACACATTGATGCATCATGCATTCTCCATGATATAACATGATAAATTCAAAACTCTCATTGATTTTGTTATACATGTTGAATTTGATTGGATGGTCAATGTCCCATAGGCAATCAACAGAATAAGTTTTTAGAATTAAATTCAAGGAAGACATAAAATAAGAAAATTGGTACATAAATTTGCATTTGCAATCAACAGAATAAGTTTTTAGAATTAAATTCAAGGAAGACATAAAATAAGAAAATTGGTACATAAATTTGCATTTGAATGAAACGGTGCAAATGAACATGAAAGATAAAAATGAAGCTAAAAAGCACAAACCTGCATAAAAAAGACAATGGCAAGGGAGAAGAAGAAGAAAAAAAAAAAAGTAGAACATAGTGGAACACCTGTTTCAAGGTAGAAGACATTATATTATTGATAATAAATTTGCATTCGAATGAAAGAGTGCAAATGAAGAGGAAAAGTAAAAAAGCTAAAAAGCACAAACATGCATAAAAGAGATATAATGGCATGCAAGGGAAAAAGAAGAAGAAGTAGTCGTGCAGGGAGATGTTGTGCTAAATTTGCATTCGAATAAAATATTGCAAATAAACAAGAAAAAAAAAAAAGAAGTTAAAAAGCATAAACTTGCATAGAAGAGAGACAATGGCAAGGGAAAAAAGAAATGTGTTTCCATCGAAGAAGAAAAGACATTACATTAATGAACATGAAATATAAAACAGAAGCTAAAAGGCACAACAAATCTGCTAAAAAGAGAGACAATAGCAAGGGGAAAAAATAAAAAAGATATGAGTTGAGAAATTATTGTTAGCTTAAGGTTTTAATTTTGGTCTTAATCTCGATTTTGATGATAACAAACATGGAACTAATGTTTCATTGAGAAATCTTTCAAGTTTCAAGTCGGTTAGCGCTCGACGTCCCCGATCGGAAAAATCGAAAAAATCGGAGAAATCGGCAAGGATGCTCGTCGGCGCTCGGGATTCTTCGGGAAATTAGTGTTTAGGTTTAGGGTGTCTAGAATATCATGTAATCCTCTTTATGATGCAAAGAACCCAAAAACCAAATCTGAACCCCAAAAGATGGAAACTCGAAAACCTTCCTGAAAATTCACTAAGCCTAGCGAGCTCATTGGAGGGCTATATGACCTAAATATTTTCTTGACACAAAAAATGACGATAATTGTTCCTTGAGTAAAAACTAGATAACGAGATATTTTTAAGAAATTTTTTGAAGTCTTTAGCATACTCATATTTGACCCAAAAGATTAAAAAAAAATTATTTTTCGAAAATTTGTACTAGACCTCAAAAACTAGATTTTGATTGTTAAAGATTTTGATTTTTTAGATATTTTTATTGAATCCAAATGAGGGTAATCCTTATATAACATTTATGTTTTAAAGTTATTAATTTAAAGTTAAGAAATATTTATAAGTAGACTTGAAACGAGCAAACGAGCAGAAAAATCAGCAAATTGGACTGATTTTTCTAGTTTCGGTCAACCAATCGATCAACTCGCAGGATTTCGATCGACCGATCGATCGACCGAACATTGCCCAGAATGGGCAGAATACTCCGATCGCTCGGTCGATCGACCGACGATCGACCAGACAAGCGACTGACGGGCTATAACGGGCAAAAAAATCGCCCGTTTAGAAAAGAGAGCTTATAAATAGGAAGCCATGAGAGCCTTCCTTCATACTTTTGATCACTCCTAACCTTCTTGAGCCATCTTGTGATCATTTCCAAGCTTTATTAAGTCAATTCTTGTGGAAACCCTAGTTTTGATCTCTCATCTTTTTGATTGAGCATTACCTTCATTGTTTCATCATCAAAGGCATCAAGAGGAAACTATAAATCTTGTTGTGGAGCTAAGTACTTTATTGTTTGATTTATTGCTCCATTTATTGTTATATTTTGTTGTTTATTTCATTGTAATTGAACTTGTGTAAACCTAGAGTGCTAGGTTGATTGAGTTGGTGGTTGCCTTGGTGTTAAGGCTTAAATCCATTATTGTAAATTTAGTTTATTAGGATTAGTTGAGTTGTCCCTTAGGTTGAGGTGGGAGAGTGCTCTCGGTAGGAAGACGGGATACTTTCGGGTGTAGAAGTGCCTTCGATTTGAGAGTGAAGATTTTTCAGTGTAAAGTTCTCTTTGTAAGAGAAACGATATAATCTATTAAAGCTAAGTTTGAAAATTCTAAGCGGAGTGCTTAGGTAGTGGAGTAGGCATTGGAGCCGAACCGCTATAAATATTTGTGTTAACATTATTTTCTTTGTGTATCGCATTGATTATCCTTATTACTCGTTTCCGTATTTAGTCGTCAATTGTAAATTTTTTAAGTAACTTAAGAAACTATTAAAATCAAATTTAAGCTAATTGATCAATTAACATACTATTTATTCCCTTCTAGCGTGACTATTTCATCAACAATTGTTCAGTGCTTAGCCTGAAGCAGGAATTAGAGTATTGGAAAATTAATGTCGAAAATCATGTTTAGCATGAAAAAGTAAGTATACTCACCTAGCATACCCACGTTGCCCAGTAAACCTCTAAACATCACCTAGTAAGGAGGTTAAATATATATCCAGTGGAAATTAATAAATGTCGGGAATAAAAATATTTTAATTTAAAAATATAAATAATATTAAAAATATCATTTTTATATTAGAATTTATCACAAATAAAATGATGAGATTATAAAAAATTAAGTAAATAATCATTTAATACCATTATGGTACAAATTACATAATAAAATGTATAATTATTCATTGATTCATTTTTATTTTTATTTCTCGTATTAATTCTATTTATTAAAATAATCATTATTTTTTGAACGTATTAACTCTTATGTTTGAAAAAATGTTAAGAATATTAATGTTGATTCTAGATTAACATCATGTTAATATTTTAATATTTTATTTTATTTTCTATTTATTTTTGAAGAAAAATTATATGATTTAATTTTTTTAAAATTTAGTTATCTATCCTTATTCCATTTTAATTGATATTGTTTACTTTGTATTTGTGTCATTTGACGTTTGTCCTTAAATTTTTTTACTTTATATAAGTTTTAAAAATTATAATAAAAAATATTTTAAATTAAATTATACTTTTAAATAATAATAATCATACCTTAATATCATATATATTTATACAATTTGCAATTTATTTTTTTTATTACGATATAGATGATATTAACCAACTAATATATATTTTTGAAATATAAGATAAAGAATAATTTTTTAATTAAACTAATATTTACTATTTTGTGTGCACATATACATTTTTATAAATATTATATATATTATTATTCTTAATTATTTAGAGACGAATATTATTATTTAAAAGTATAATTTAATTTAAATTAATTTGATAATTTTATTTGTCACAATTTAACTATTTAATTATATACCTATAATTGCACAACACGTCCATGTATTATATATAATTCTACAAAATTAATAAATTTATACTATATAATTTATTTGATTGTTCATAATTATTTAAATAAAATTATATTTATATATATGATAAATTATATTGACATCTTTTGAAATTCAGTGAAATTACATCGACCTCCCTTCTATTTATCCAGGTGACACTCATATCCCCTTTAGCCGATGGTGTTAAACGAAATTCGTTAGTAATATGATTTTTCTCTTATTCTTGTTAAAAAATTATTAAAAAGTATGCATAAAATTATTGAATAAATATTTTAAAAATAAAAATTTAAGAAAAACTATTTTATTATTTAACATTCTTCACAGAAGTAATGTTACTTGAATGTGAAAATTAAAATGTTAAGCAATTATAAAGTAAAAATACGATGAAATGAGAGTTAAATGATATAAAGATATTTTTATCATTTAAAATAAGTAAAAATGATAAATATTTTAAAAATACTATTAGTAAGCGACAAACACACTACTAATAATTTTCGTTAATAGAAGAGGTCTGTGTAATCTTTTATAAAATTAAGAATGGTCATAAAATAAAATTATAAATAGAAGGGATGTTAATATAATTTAACTTTAATAAAGATCAATATAATTTAATCTTATATATATTTACTCAATGTGCATATTCTAGATAGGTTTAGATATAATATGAAATTTCTCTCTTCCTTAGCAGCATAATTTGTTGGACGAACACACATGTTTTCAACGGAACTTCCAAATGATTTTGATGTGTTACGTACACACAACACATTGCTCTCCTCACAAGTAAAATGTGCTACTTATGTTATGGTGCATCACAAAATGACATCATAACTAGGGCTGTTCATTCGGTTCAATCCGAACCGAATTGAACTAAATTTTATTAAACCGAAATTTTTTTATACTCGAATTCCAATTCGAATCCGAACCGAACTATACCTAAATCGATCTAACTTGAATCGAAATTATTCGGTTCGATTCGGTTTTCAATCCGAAAACCGAAATTTTAATTAATTCGATTAAAAATTAAAAATTAAAAATTATTTTATAATACCCATTTACTTATCGATATTAAAAATTTTAAAATATATTTTATTTTTTAATTAATTCGGTTTTCGATTCGGGTCGGTTCTTGAATTTCGGGAACCGAATCCGAACCAAAATTCAAATTTCGATTCGGTTCGGATCAAATAACCAAACCTACAACGGTTGAAACCGAATCGAACCGAAAAATTCGATTCGATTTTCCGATTCGATTCGGGTTGAACCGAACACAGGACAACCCTAAGCATAACTACCTATCGATGGAGATCAGACACGTTTCATAGCCTGCCCAACAACATACCAATTAAACTCAGGTGCTTCAAAAAATAATTCTTTTTATTCCAAACTTTTTTATTTACTTTTTAGAAATCGTGCTAAAGGAAAAAAATAAAATAAAATATGGTATTTTTATCCTTTTCAATATTTTTTTGTTTTATTTTATAATTATTTATTAAAAACGTCATTATTATGTGGTTATGTGAACCTAATAAGATATATAAGACCATTATTCGAATTAATCCGCAAGAAAATTATGGAATCCTTAATTAGAGCTGGGTGTCTTTGTGGGCTTATTTTGCGGGGGCACAAATCATTTCTCCATCGATAAGTAGCCACGCTTCTTTTCACCTTATCCACAAGTCAAAAAAGTTAAGAGGCCCTCAGGCTTCAACCCACAATAGGAAGCACTTCTTAAACTCGCTATCTCATATCCAGCCACCGACCATAGGTCCCACAAGTGCGTACGACCTTCACTTTTGGGTGTAAGAGTGGGTCAGGAATCTTAGTTTATCCAATGTGCTACGGCGACGGTTTATCTTGGACCTTATCCAAAATGACATCTACTTTTATCCATGACGCTTACGCTCATATCCACGTCCATTACGGATATCCGGGATTTAATCATGTTGATCAACGGCTACAATGCGCAGGAAGACACTGCGTAAACAGAACGGTGACGACTAAAACGGGGTTTTACTGTCGCAATTAACGGGTTTCCATTTGCTTTGTCGCCTTTTTAATTCGCTGCCCTCTTTCCTTTCATATCTCAACTGGATTGCTCTCGAGTCTCGATTCGCCTCACTTTGATTTCTTTTTGAGCTCTTTAATCCGATCCATGGCGGAAGTTTTAGCCAGAAGCAGTCTCGTTTCGCCATGCGGCGACCAGTGTTCCTTGTCGCTTCCGTCTGTCGGCAGGAGGAACCCTTCTTTTGTGGCGATACGTCGAGGATCCTGTCGGCATGTTGAAGCCCTCAAATCTTCTTCTAGGAGTAGTCATTTCCACGGACGAAGGTTGGTGGTTGGGGCGACGAAAGGAAGGCCCTTGAGGGGATTTCTCCCTTCGATCTCGGCGCAGGTTAGTAGATACTTAAGAATCTGATCGTTCCTCCTTCTAATCTTTGAGTTCAATTATTTTTTATCTTATGCTAAGCTTTTTCTAATGTCCGTATTGGGGGCGATTGCAGATGACACTTTGTGTTGGAAAATCTTCGAAATGGTGGGAGAAGTGTCTCCATCCCAACATTAAGGTGATCGATTCGGCACAGGACCTCGTCGACACCTTACAGAACGCAGGCGACAAGCTCGTCATTGTAGATTTCTTCTTTCCTGGATGTGGAGGCTGCAGGACCATCCACCCAAAGGTATATTTTTTCTTGCATATGAGGTGATAATAACCGATCTTGTTCTTACATTTTGAAGATCTACTGAAGAAAGCCCTCCTATTTGTGCAGATTTGCCAGTTTGCAGAGATGAACACTAGTGTTCTATTTCTACAAATAAATCACGAGAAGCACAAGTCCATGTGCTACAGCTTGAACGTCCATGTTCTCCCCTTTTTTAGGTTCTACCGGGGAGCAAATGGCCGCCTATGCAGCTTCAGCTGTACCAATGCAACTGTAAGATCCACAACCTCTTCCTTCCTCATCTCCCATTTATTCTGTGAATATATCATTCTTTAGTGTCATTTACTCTAGTAGGCCTTGAAATATTAGCATCGGAACTTGATTATAAACAATGAAGTTGTATAGGTAATTTATTAACATTTTCATTTAATGGTTCTGATCTTGACTTTTGTGTTCACAATTCAGATTAAGAAATTTAAAGATGCATTAGCCAAGCACAGCACAGATAGGTGCAACCTCGGGCCAGCAAAGGGGCTGGAGGAGTCGGAGCTTCTAGCTTTGGCTGCAAACAAGGATCTCTCTTTCAGTTACACAAATAAACCAGTTCTTGTTCCAAGCCCTTTTGATATTGCAGAGAGAGCTGCTGCAGATCTTAAACTGCCTGTGCATTTAATTCCTAGGGTTAGCCAGGGTTCTGAAAAGAAGACCCTGGTCACAGCTCAGGGATGAAGAAATGGAGGACGAAGAGTCATCTCCCACCTATCATTATTCTAATTAGTTGTCTTAATTGAGGATAGTGATACACTGTTGTTAATCTCTCTTCCTGTGTATATGTTCTGGAGATACAGCAGTGCAGGCTCATGCTTCTTTTTTATGTTTGAGCCTGGTGAGTGCTTTTTATTTTATTTTCTTTTTCTATTAAAGATGGGGAAGGAGCAAGTAGTCCCCTTCATGAATTGAATCCTTTCTAAAGATAATTTGTCAAGATTGTTTGAGTCCTATGTATTATCCTAAAGTTTGCTATGAGAAGTGATGTTTGTGAGCTGTGGGTATCTTTATCTCATCTTTTATGACCATCTGTTTTCTCGTGACATTAAAGGGGAAAGAAAAAGAAAAGCTATTGAACCATGTTGAGAAATTGGTATGCAATTGATTGATGACTCTCACTTGAACATTTTCCTCTTGTAAGAGAATTAGTAGAATGAGTTATTAAGTTAAAAAAGAAAGTTCACTAAAAATACCATTTTGCTTTTCTACTTGAACACAAGAAAATTCATTGTTATATCGAAGAAATTAAAATTTTTGTTGTTGAAATTGTTCTGATTAATGTACAAGAAACATTAGCGATGTCTAGCAGAGAAAGCGAGGAAGTTATCAACAGATTAAATATCCATTTGATAGGAGTGGGAGAAACGTGTGAGTTGATATAAGATATTTTGGCCGCGTCTCTTTCTAGTTTCTACTAAAAGGTCACGGGAGAGGCGGGCATGCCACACTTTTATTAAATATTATATACTCAAATTTTCAAAAAAATGATACACAAAATACAATCTCAAATTGAATACGAATCGGATCAATCTAATATGGCAAGCCATACATGTAAGAATGGATCGTATAATAGTCTTTTAAAGAAATGGGAAGATTAATTACCTTGTCCCATGGGATCAGATGGTGAGGGTCAAGTTGCTAGAACAAATGAATATAACATTAAGAAAAGAGTTAATTATACTATATATATTTTGAACTTTAAAAATATTATTAATTTTGATCTAAATTTTTGGTTATATCAATTTTATATTATAATTTTTAATTTGTTTCAATAATATTTCATCGTCAAATCATTGTAAATCTTGTTGTTTGATTGCTGACGTGGCTTTGCATACGTGTACCAAAAAATAT
Source organism: Canna indica (assembly GCA_034359265.1). Classification (NCBI taxonomy): domain Eukaryota; kingdom Viridiplantae; phylum Streptophyta; class Magnoliopsida; order Zingiberales; family Cannaceae; genus Canna; species Canna indica. The sequence goes on along the minus strand of CP136890.1, from coordinate 59,538,009 downwards.
AAAATATGAAAATAAATCTATTCACTGCCACATCAGCAATAAATTTAAACTTGAATAAATAATGTTAAAAAATACACGTCAGCATTACACTATATATCCTGAACTTTAGAGGTATTCTCAATTTTGACCCAAACTTTCGATTGTATCAATTTTATATCCCAATTTTAAATTCGTTTCAATAATATCTCATCATCAAGTCACCGTGAATCTTGTCGTTTGATTGCTAACGTGACTTTGCATATGTGTACTATCAAACATAAAATATGAAGAAAAAAATGTATCCGCTGCCATGTCAGTGGATGCCATGTAAACATTTACATGCAAGTAACTGTATTGTAGGTAATTGTAGCAGATAACATTAGCTTGCAACAGGTAACTACAACACGTAACATTCAAAAATGATGCAGTGTTTTTTGATGTTACTGATACAATTTTTGATATTTATTGCACCTAGTATACTATATACTGATGTAGAAATAAGCATCATATCAGTATACCAGGTGTAGTTAATAATATTATACCTGAGGTTCTAGAAATAAATTGAATGATTTGATACAGAAAATCAGGTAACTTAATAATATCAGTATACCATGTGCGATTAACAACATCAGTAAGCATCTAGATACAATGGTTTGATGCAGAAAATAATATTTACGAATTAATAAACAATTGATACCAACAAATGGGAAATTAGATAAAAAAATCACAAGGTTTGCATAAATTTTACGTTATACCCAGGATTTCAAAATTCGTTTGTAAATGCACAACGTTTACATCCGTTTATGCCATCTATCAAATCGTCAAGCGTCGTCTCAACTTAGCTGATGTGAAGGAAAATGACGCTTATGTGGCTGACGGCTTCATACGTGGCCTACTTAGTTGTGGGCTTGTTATTAAAAAAGAAATATATATATATATATATATATATATATATATATATATATATATGGTCCCACCTTATTTTCTCTCTCTTATCTTCTTCTTCCCTACTTCTTCTTCTTTTGCCACCACCACTACCACCTTGCACCGTTACCTCCTCTCCGGCCAAGGAAGACTTCCGATCATGAAAGGATGAACCATGAGATGGCCAACGTCGCCGACAAACCTGCTCCGCCCAAGAGGCGCGCCATGCAAAGGGCTACACGCCCAAGAGCTGTCCTCAATCCTCGAACCTGTTCTTGGGCTCCAAGCCCTCAGTTCGATTTGTTGTCTATGCTTGTCGACGACGACGAGAGTGCACTGGAGAACATGCTGAGCTCGTTGGAACGAGGAGTCAAAGTGTGCAGTCAAAGCCCCAACCTAGCTAGGGGTTGGAAATTGGTGCTTGACATCGTACCAGAGGAATATTGTAGTGGAGATGTTGAAAGCATGGCCCTCTGCAGTTTGCAGTGAGTGGAATCTTGTCACTTTATTATCTATTCTTAGGCTCCAAGCAGGGCGATGAGGTAGTTCCACACAGCCCACGAACCCTCGTTCGTCCTCAAAAGGGTTCCTTAACCCCCAAAATGGCGTTGTCGCGCCAATTCCAGCGATTAAACAGTAATACCCTGATTAGGGAGTTCAAAAACTTCAAGAGTAGTTCATCTCTGGTGAGGATCTTATTCTTCCGAAATGGGTCGTGGATCGACTTCACACCTGCAGTATTCGACGCCCTACGCAGCGAATTCGTCGCTAGGAAGACCGCCTTCGAACTCCCCATCGTCGCCTACTCATTCGTCTTCGACTTTCTCAAATGTCGCAAGTCAACATGAAAATTGGATATCGAATTCCATTGCCTGGATTGATGCCCACGACCGGTGTTTCTTCCCAGCCTTGGCCATCGACGAGCGCAGGAACTTGCTCCAGTTCGATAAGGGTGCTTCCTCCACGTATTAATATATATATTTTAATAACGGACCCACAACTAAGTAGGCCACGTATGAAGCCGTCAGCCACACAAGCGTCGTTTTCTCCAAGTCAGCTAAGTTGAGACGACGCTTGACGATTTGGTAGATGACATAAACGGATGTAAACGTTGTGCATTTACAAACGAATTTTGAAATCCTGGGTAGAAAGTAAAATTTCTGCAAACCTTGTGAGTTTTTGTCTAATTTATCAATATTCATTGAATAAATAATTAATCAGTACACACTGATACCAACAAATACCATTGATTAATCAGTAAAGACTGAAACAGTTTAGATGTGTTGCTGACGTGGCACGTTGATGTGGTAGTGAATATATATTTTTTATATTTTATGTTTTCTGGTACACGTATGCAAAGCCACGTTAGCAATCAAACGACAAGATTCACGATGACTTGACAATGGAATATTATTGAAACAAATTAAAAACTGGGATATAAAATGATACAATCGAAAGTTCAGGTCAAAATTAGGAATATGCCTAAAGTTCATGATATATGGTGTAATGCTGACGTGTATTTTTTGACATTATTTATTCAAGTTTAGATTTGTTACTGACGTGGCATGCTAATGTATCAGTGAATAGATTTTTTTTTATATTATATATTTTTTAGTACACGTATGCAAAGCTACGTCAGCAATTAAACAGCTAGATTCACGATGATTTGACGATGAGATATAATTGAAACAAATTAAAAATTATAGTATAAAATTAATACAACTGAAAATTTGGGTCAATATTGAGAATACCCCTAAAGTTCAAAATATATAGTGTAATTAACTCTTAAGAAAAAAGTAAGTAATAAAATAAGGTTTCCAATCTCATCCTGGTCACATTTTTTGGACACATAATCTGTATTAGGATTTCATTAATTTATACATTTAAAAGATATTTGAATGATTATTATTGTGAGTTTAATTACACATAAGCATCAACCAATTGTGGGTAGCATAGTTGGTGGCAACATATTATATGCTGCCTAAAGATTTAGGGTTCAAATCCTAGTATGATCACCTATTGTGACTTTATATCTTTGTTAAAAAAAAAAATACACATAAGCATCTAAAAAATCCCACTTCAGTACTAGCATATGACCAACAAAATTCTTCATATGTTTAATGAATCTAACTCAACTTTTAATTTATATTAAATTTAACATGAAGTTCGAATTAACATCTATTATATCCTACCACCGAGTTGCTGTTAATAAAACCATTAGTTGCTAATGTGACATCATAGTCAGCAACAAATATATTGATTTTTATTTTTAATATACACAAGCCAACAACTAAAAATGAAAAAACACACACACACACGCACACACAAAATCCTAACCCCTATTGGTCTAAGATTTCTACCTTGGTCTTAATCTCAGTTTTGATGATAACAAACATGGAACTAATGTTTCATTGACAAATATTTTTAGGTTCCATAACGGTTAGAACTCGATGTCCTCGATCAAAAATATCAGAGAAATCGGAAAATCAGAAGGACATTGGTTGACGCATTCGGGTTCGTCGCGGAAATTTCTAGAAGTTCGATGTGTGCACCAAAGACGTCTTGGACGAGTTTGGAGAAGGCCTCCAAGTTGACGCATGCTGAAGGCCGAAACCTGAAAATGGAGCGTGCAAGAAAAACTCTTAAAAAATCAGCCCTGCCTAGATTCGATCGACCGACTAGTCGATCGTCTGAAGAAGAAATCCGACAGAAGGCATTTCGGTCGATCGATCGATGCCCAGAATGGGCAGAATGCCTTCGGTCGCTCGGCCGGTCGATCGACGATCGACTGGTAAGAGATCGAGCCTCGACAACGAGTAGAAAAATACCTGTTGTCGAGCCTAACTTGAGTGTTGGGGGGTTATACATACTCATCCCAAACTTATTTCTAGCCTAGAACTGATGCTTTCAAGCCTAAAAAGAGTGATCCTAAGCATCTCCTAAGCTCTTCCATGATCAAATCTTCAAAACCTAGTTCTTGATCCCTCATCCTCAAGTGTTCTTCATTGAAGGGGTATTCAAGCTTGCTAGGCTCAAGAAGAAGAGGTGTCCTCATTGTGATAAGTCATCTTTACTCTCTTATTGTGAGTAAGGTGCTTTTTATTTTGTTTTGAATTGATTTACTCGAGTTTGTAAGAAGACCTAGTGTGTGGTCTTGTGTGTGAGTGGTTATTTTGGTGTAGAAGGTGTAAAGCCACTTGTGTAAACTAAGTTAGGAGTATGTCTTAGGAATTAAGATGAGAAAGCTCACTCGATAGGAATGCGGGATACTTCCGGGTGTGGAAGTGCCTTCGAGGTGAGTGTAGGGTGTTTCCGGTGTAAAGTCCTCAATTGTAAGTTACTCAAATTTAGTGGATTTGGGTGTGAAATCCTAAATGCGGTGCTTAGGTAGTGGAGTAGGCATTAGGGCCGAACCACTATAAATCATTGAGTTAGTATTGATATTTTATTTGTGTTAATTGCTTAATCATTAATCGCTTCCGCATTTAGTTGATAAATTGTGAATTGCCTAAGTAGTTCAAGAAAACGTTTAAAATCGAATTTAGGCGACAAGTTTAGTTAACACACTATTCACCCTCCCTCTAGTGTGGTCATTTCCCAACAACTCCAACACTCATCCCAACCCGAACTCTCATACTACCCGCTTAATAATATGATTTGACAACCCACTATAGTTGCTAACTGGGACACCATGTCATATTGTCAAGTCATTTTAGAGCAGGTAGTAGGAGAGTTCGGTGGGAATGAATGTCGAGTTAGAATTTTATGTATTTTTTTTTAATTTTCAACAGCTGACTTGTATATATGAATATTAAAAATCAATATATTAGTTGTTGATTGGGATGCCACATTAGCAACAAACAATTTCATTAACAACAACTTGATGGATGAATATAATTGGTGTTAATTCAAAACTTCAGACTAGATTTGATACAAACTCCTCCTCCTCCTCCCTGCCCTTCTCCTAGAGCCCACCTCTGTCGTCACCGTCATCGCCTCCTCCTCCTCCTTGCCCTTCCCCTAGAGCCCACCTCCGCCGTCGTTGTCACCGTCGCCTCCTCCTCCTCCTTGCCATTCCCCTAGAGTGCGCCCACCTCCGCCGTCGCTGTCGCATCCTCCTTCTCCTCCTCTCCTCCTCCCAAGAAGAGGGGAGAGGAAAGAAATGTTGAGGAAGACCACTAACTTAGTGTTGGCTTAAGGGTTGCCCTTAAGCTTCGATTTTCATTTTGATGATAACAAACATGTATTTAATCTATGTGTGAAGTTTTGAGTTCAGGTTGAGGTTGCGATAAGCATGCGAACTTCGTTCGGAGAAACGAAAGAAAAGATCATCAAGAAACGAAAGAAAAGAACGTCAAAGAAAAGGCTCGGTTATAGATTGAGTAGATATCTTGTAATATACCCCTAGGATCTCATCCCAAGCCTAATTGCAAAGTTATCCAAGTTAAGACTTGGTAACTAAACCTATGAAAAAGCATGAAACAAAAATAAAGAAAAAATCAGCCTCAGCATGAGTTCGATTGACCGGTTGGTCGACCGAACAAGGAAAAAAATTGGCAGTAGCCAATTCGGTCGACCGACGGTCAACCGAATGATGCCAAAAATTGGTAGTAAGCCAATTCGGTCGATTGGTCGATCGATTGAAGATGGGTAAAAAATGGCAGAAGGCTACTTCGGTCAATCGACTGAGGCCAAAATCTGGTAGTGCCTGCTTCGATCGACCGGATAGCAGAGGAACAGAATCGCGGAATCGTGACTCATTCGGTCGACCCTCCGGTCGACCGAACAGAGTGGTTACAATACAAATTGCCAGCGGTTGTTAGACGGTCGATCGGTCGGTCGACAAGCGATCGAACGACGTCCAACGGGAGAAAAAACGCCCGTTGAAGAGCCATTCAGTTGAGGGGTTATTAATACCCCTCACCTAACTCCGTTAATCCTTCTTAGAGACATAATTGAGCATTCAAAAGAGAGTTTTGAGCCTTCTAAAGATCGATTGCTTGCGCTCAATTATTCCGTCAATAATTTCTTCAAGCGCTCATTCTTCCTCAACTCGGGCTTCGATTCGAGCTCAACGACTTGGCGAGTTGGAGGCTTGAAGGCTTCGGAAAAGAGCATTGGTTATTGATTTTAATTCTTAGCTCTTTTCATTGTATTTTAAGAGTTGTTTAAACTTATTTTCATTTGTAATAGCTTGCTAGGAGTGCTAGAGTAAACACTTAGTGGTATATTTTGTAGAATTGTGTTTTGCCTAGGTGAATAAGTTTGAGGAGTTCTCAAAGAGGTGAGAATCGTGTCCTCAGTTCTATTCAAAGGAAAACACAAGTTTTATAAAGTAGTTGGTTAGAAATTCTTGGTGTGGAGCCAAGGTTAGTGGAGTAGGCGGTTGGCCGAACTACTATATTTCCTCGTGTTAGAATTGTCTTGATTATTTGTTTATTGTTGTGTTTGATATTTGATAACAAACATTATTGAGTTGCATTTGCATTTGGTTGAAGTTAAACTTGAGCAAAAGGAAAATATAGGTAAAAAGGGATACACACTATTCAACCCCCCCTTCTAGTGTGGGATTTCACTCAATAATTGGTATCAGAGCGAGGTTGTAGGAATAGATTTAACCATCTTCCCTACAAATTAAGATGACTAGTGAAATCCAACTAGCTCAAGGGTCCTCTACTCATACTCCACCATTATTCGATGGAAACAACTATGCCTACTGGAAGATTCGTATGAATGGCTTCCTACAATCATTAGACATGAATATATGGAGGATGATACAAGTAGAGTATAAGCAACCTACTAAGGACATGGATGAGTGGGACCAACATGAGATTAGACTCTTTAATGCTAATGCAAAGGCCGTCAATGCATTATATTGCGGCCTATCAATTAATGAGTTTAATAGAATTTCTACTTGGAAGTCCGCATATGAACTTTGGATGGTCCTAGAGACCACACATGAAGGGACTTCATAACTTAAGGAATCTAAAATAAACTTACTCATGCATGACTATGAAATGTTCAAAATATTATCGCATGAATCCATTGATGCCATGTATGCTAGATTTCAAAATATTACAAATGGATTAGCTAACCTTGGCAGAGAGATAAGGGAAGAGGAGAAGGTTAGGAAGCTCCTTCGTTCCCTACCAAAATCTTGGGAGCCCAAGGTCATCGTAATCATGGAAGCAAAGAATATGAGCACTTTGAAGATCACCGAGCTCATTGGGTCTCTCATGACACATGAGACCCATATGAAGCAATACAAGGAGGAAGATGCCCCTAAAGGCAAGATCATTGCCTTAAAAGCATCACACCGAGTAGAAGAATCCTCATCATCCGAGGAAGAGACGGATGACTTTGAGGAAATGGCGATGTTGGCAAGGAGATTTATGAGGTTCATGAGAGGAGGCATGAGAAAGGGAAGAGGAGGCTACACATGCTACCATTGCAACAAGGCCGAGCATCTAAGGAAGGATTGCCCACTTCTCAAGATGACTTCCACCTCCAACCATCACAAAAAGGACAAATACAAGAAGAATAAGAAGAAGAAGGCAATGATGGCTTCGTGGGATGAAAGCGAGGCTTCATCGAGTGAAGAAGACTCAAAGAGTGAAAAGACAAATCTTTGCTTGATGGCAAATAATCATGAGGTAAGATTTACATTTGGTGAGCTTTCTTTTACTTAAGAAGAACTAAAAAATGAATTTGATCAAATGCATGATGAATTTAATGCTATTAGGAGAAAATTTAAAGAGCTTAAAAAGGACAATAAATCTTTAGAACTTGAAAATGATAGTTTATTACTCTCATGCAATGTTTTAAGGAAAGAAGTAGATACCCTTAAGGAAGAGAAAAATGCCCTGGATAAAGCTAAGAAAGACTTAGAATATGACAACAAAAAATTGGAAGATGAAAATAAGTACTTAAGTGATCAAGTAGAGCACTTGAATGATAGCATGCTAACGTTGAAAAAGAAACTTTGCATGCTAAATGAAAAGATAACAACCCTACAAAATATCATGCATCGGGTTGTTCATGCAAAAAAATCATCACACTTCCATGCTCACACACACAATAGAAGGAAATTTAATGGAAGTTATTTTTCTTGTGGTATATTTGGCCATATGGCTAAAGATTGTGCATTGAGGAGGAACCCACATGCTAGATTTACTTGGGTTCCAAAAATGACTAACACTCAAGGACCCAAGAAAATTTGAGTACCTAAAATAGTTTCTTCTCCTTTTGTAGATGGAGAAACATCCTCAAGCAAGTAGAAACACTTGAATATTGGATAGTGGTTGCTCAAAACATATGACGGGTGATATCAACTTATTTGCAACCATATCAAACAAAGATGGTGGACATGTAACATTTGGAAACAATGCCAAAGGTAAGATTGTTGGCATTGGTGATATAAGTATACTTCCTTACCCATGCATTAAAAATATTTTACTAGTTGATGGGTTAAAACATAACTTGATTAGCATATCACAATTGTGTGACAATGGATATATAATTATTTTTGAAGCATCTAAATGTATCATTAGGAGTGCACCATCTAATGACATCATGTTTATTGGAAATAGGCAAGAAAATATCTACACATTAGATTTAAATGTCTTGCAAAATGATTCTTGGTTGTGGCATAGAAGGCTAGGACATGCTAGCATGAGCCTCATCCAAGAAATATCTAAGAAAGAACTAGTTAAAGGATTACCCAAGATAAAATTTGAGAAAGACAAACTTTGTGATGCATGTCAACTAGGCAAGCAAGTTAAATCTCTATTTCATAGAATTAATCACGTAAGTACATCTAGAACTCTTGAGCTTGTGCACATGGATCTTTTTGGTCCAAGTGAGGTAGCTAGTCTAGGTGGAAAACTATATTGCTATGTACTAGTTGATGATTTTTCTAGATTTATATGGATTTTCTGTTTAGCTAAGAAAAATGAAACTTTTGAGTTTTTCAAAAAATTTACGAAGAAAGTTACAATTGAGAAATGAGCTTCAATTTTAAAAATTAGAAGTGATAATGGATGAGAGTTTAAAAATGAAAAAATTTCTGAATTTTGTGATGATTTGGGTATTGAACATACCTTTTCTTCCTCTAGGACCCTTAACAAAATGGGGTGGTTGAGAGAAAGAATAGAACCTTACAAGAGAGGGCTAGGACCATGCTTTGCGAAAATAATTTACCTAAGTATTTTTGGGCCGAAGCCATAAATACATCTTGTTATGTGCTTAATTGCATTTTATTGAGACCTAAAATAAAGAAAATACCTTTTAAGTTTTGGAATGGTAAAATCCCAAATGTGGGATATTTTCATGTTTTGAGCCTTCTAAAGATCGATTGCTTGCGCTCGATTCTTCCGTCGACAATTTCTTCAAGCGCCCATTCTTCCTCAACTTGGGCTTCGATTCGAGCTCAACGACTTGGCGAGATGGAGGCTTGAAGGTTTGGGAAAAGAGCATTGGTTCTTGCTTTTAATTCTTAGCTCTTTTTATTGTATTTTAAGAGTTATTTAAACTTGTTTTCATTTGTAATAGCTTGCCAGGTCTGCTAAAGTAAACACTTAGGGGTAATCTTTGTAGAATTATATTTTGCCTAGTTGAATAGGTTTGAGGAGTTCTCAAAGAGGTGAGAATCGTGTCCTTAGTTGTATTCAAAGGGAAACACAAGTTCTATAAAGTAGTTGGTTAGAAATCCTTGGTGTGGAGCCAAGGTAGTGGAGTAGGCGGTTGGCCGAGCCACTATATTTTCTCGTGTTAGCATTGCCTTGATTGTTTGCTCATTGTTGTGTTTGATATTTGATAACAAATATTATTGAGTTGCATTTGTATTTGGTTGAAGTTAAACTTGAGCAAAAAGAAAATATAGGTAAAAAGGGATACACACTATTCAACCCTCCATTCTAGTGTGGGATTTCACTCAACACTTAGTTCTTCAGGTGTCGGAGGAGGGTTCTGCGCACAGATGACTTTAATTGTGAACTTATTAATGGGAGGGCTAACAGAGGAAGGTTATTCGAACAACTAATATAGTGGAGGGAGGTTCTGTGCACTTTGTAGTTTAGGTAGGTCTTGCACACATGACCTATAGTCGAGGGCAGTTCCGTATAACTTACCCTTATTTTTTTCTTAAAAAATTGCACATTACATTAATTAAAAAGATAAAAATAAATATATACAACAATTAATGCATGATTATAATTCATCAATACGTTGCAATAATTCAATAGCAGAGTACGAAAATCGAGGTCAACTGTGAGTCGTATAGTTAGTGACAACATCTTGTATGTTTTATAGAGGTCTAGGGTTCAAACTTTAGTATGATCACCTATTGTGACATTCTATCTTTGTTAAAAAAAAAAGTACGAAAGTTGAGAGGATTTTCCATCCTATATTTTAGATACTGTTGTAAACTTCTATAATTCACCCACCGAAACTTCACCAAATAGAATAATTCAGTTGTTTGTGATGGGAATGCGATGTCTTGGTTTTGAAAAAGACTAAAATTATCTTTTACAAAGTAATTATTAATAACATGGTACTAATAAGTTTTTAATTTAATATATAGTAAATTGGAAATATTTTAAAAAGTAAAAAAATTATAAACTTAAAGTATAATAAAAGATATATTTTTTTGAAAAGAATCTAAAGTACATTTTTGATAATTCAAAAATTATAATAACAATAATTATAAATGATAATCCAAGTACATAAATGTAAAAATATAATTTATGAATTAGTTAGCGTAAATAGGTTAATTACAAAATATATCCCGACTTTTGACATGTTTTTCTAATTTTTCCTCATTTTTCAATTTTTTTAATTCAGTACACCACTTTTCGATTTGTTACAAATCTATCCAAGCATCTACCCAGTGTTAACTTTGCCGTCTGAATGCTGACGTGGCGCTGTTGATATGGCTAATAATCTCAGTCAGCATCCAGACGTGATTTATTAATTTTTTTTTTTGGCCACACCAAACCCAGTCAACAACAGGATTAATTATAAAATATATCATGACTTTTGACGTATTTTCCTAATCTATCCCCACTTTTTAATTTTCCCTATTTAGTATACCACTTTTCGATTGGTTACAAATCTATCCAACCATCTACTCAGCGTCAACTTCGCAGTTTGAATGCTGATGTGGCTAATAATCTCAGTCAATATTCAGACGCAAACTTTAACTTGTTTTTTTTTGGGCCCCACCAAACCCAGTCAGTAGATCACGATAAGTTAATTATAAAAAAAATTCACCTTTAAAATCGCCTACTCGCCTCTTCCCCGACCTTGTCGCCTGCTCGTCGCTCGCCTTTCTCTCAATCCCTGACATCACCTGCATCTTTTCGTGCTCCCCATCTTTATCTCGGTCGACTCTAGTATGTCTTTATTAATTTTCACTTACTCGCTCGTCTTCCCCCCTTATGTCTGGTATGGTTAGTATAAACCCTAGAAATTTTCCATTAGTGATGATACTTTTAAATGTAGGATTTCATATGATATTGTAAAATTTTCCAACAGTGATGATACTGTTAAATATGATTTGCCGTTGTAGGTTTTATTTTGATAAGAAAAGTTTCAACATAAGAGATGGATTTTTTCTCTCTGTTGAAAATTACGAAGTTGATGCTGGGTAGACGGTGGGATAGATTTGTAACAAGTCAAAAAATAATATATTGAATTGGAAAAATTGAAAAGTGGGGATAGATTAGAGAAACACATCAAAAGTCGGAATATATCTTGTAACTAACCCTTAAAGTGGTTGATGACTGGGTTTGGTGGGGCCGAAAAAAAAGTTAAAAAAAATCGCATCTGAATGCTGATTGGGATTATTAGCCACGTAAGTATTCAGACAACTAAGTTGACGCTGGGTAGATGGTGGGATAGATTTATAATAAATCGAAAAGTGGTGTACTAAATTAGAAAAATTTGAAAGTGAGGATAGATTAGGTAAATACGTAAAATATGGGAATATATTTTGTAATTAACCCAATTAGTTATAACAAAAATATAATTTGGAATCAAAGATAGTTAACTCTAGAGAAAACTTTTGATTTAGTTTAAATCATTTGCTTTGATTTCATTCTAAAAAAAAATAAAACTGAACAAAATATTTTAAACTAATTTTAATCAAGTTTAAATAAATTTAATAAATACAATTTTTTTTAGTTATGGATGAGCGTCGATCGGTTCGATAAATTAATCGAACTAAACACTCAGTTAACCGAATCGAACTATCCAATTTTTCATTAATCGTTTACCGATCCAAATTTTTTGGTTAACCGACCGAAATTAATCGAAAAATTTGGTTTGGTTCAGTTCGATCCGATTAATCGACCAAATTAACTAGAAAATTTGGTTCGATTCGATTTGGTTAAGTTAATCGACCGAATTAACTAAACTTTTGGCCCGTCAAATTTGAGCAAATTTGATCCTACATTCCTACTATGCACTAACTTTTAACATCAAAAGTTAAAGTAATTAAGGAAGCTAAATTTTAGACAAACATTGTAATTGTGCAGAAAAGGGAAAATGTACAAAAATGCTCCAAATATTTTTTCACGGGTACTAAAATGCTCATAAGGTTTTTTTGGGATCAAAAATATCCCTTACGTTATGAAATTAGGTACAAAAATACCCCTATAAGTAAACGACGTTAATTGAGAGATAATGGAGCTGACGTGGCTGATGATTGGGACTGATGATGTGGACATATGGCACGCATGTAGGCCAAGACGTTTTCTCACGGGTACTAAAATGCTCATGATGTTTTCTTACGGGTACTAAAATGCCCCTAACGTTTTCTCACGGGTATAAAAATACCCCTAACGTTTGTTTTAAAAATAAAATACCCCTGAGATTATTGGAAATGATACAAAAAATGACACCAAGCTAACTTTTGTTTGGTGAGACTTCACGAAGATGTCGTGGAAAGATGTTGACTTTACACGTGGCGAATATGCAGAGAGCAACTTGCCATGTAAGCGACACATATGAAATCGAAACCGAAACTGAAATCGAAAACTGAAAATTTAGAAAATAAAAACCGAAATTGAAACCATCAAATAATCGGTTAATCAAAAATTTTGGTTCGGTTTCAAATCGATTTTTCAATTAATTGAATTTTTGAGTATTTTACTCACCCCTACGGTTGCGTGGCAAGTTGCTCTTTGCATGTGCACCACGTGTAAAGTCAACATCTCTATTAGTATTCACGACATCTTTGTTAAGTCTAACCTAATAAAAGTTAGCTTAGTATCATTTTTGTACCATTTTCAATAACATCAGAGGTTTTAACTCCAAAATAAACGTTAGGGGCATTTTAGTACCTGTGAGAAAACGTTAGGGGCATTTTTGTACCCGTGAGAAAATATCAAGGGCATTTTAGTATCCGTGAGAAAATGTCTTGATCTGTATGCGCACCACATGTCCACGTCATCAGTTCCAGTCATCAACCACGTCAGCTCCGTTATCTCTTAATTAATACCGTTTACATATAGAGATATTTTTGTATCCAATTTCATAACGTAAGGAGTATTTTTGATCCAAAAAAAATCTTAGGAGTATTGTTGTACTCGTAAAAAAATATTAGAGGTATTTTTATATCTTTTCCCTTGCACAAAATAACAATCAACCATTTTAAATTAGGAAATTAAGGTTCAACACTGATACAATCAAATTGTTCATACTTCTAAAAGAGTAATTTAAGTTCAACCTGTCATGATTTCAAAATAGCCCATAGTCTTAAATATGTTGAATAGTTCATGACATCACCACTGCACAATGGCAGATGACATTGGGTCCAAGCAGTCTGAGTGCACTAAACTCAAAATATAATTTCACTACCTTGAGTATATATTCCTCTATATATTTTGAGTCTTCCGGACTTGAATAAATTCAGATTTGGTACTTAAACTTCACTATCTTGAGTATTCCTCCATATATTTTGAATCTTCCGGACTTGAATAAATTCAGATTTGGATTTATTCTGAAATGCTAAGTCCATAAATGCTTAAATTAGGGCTTTTAATATGCCATATATATACCATGTGATTCGGTAATCATTGCTTGTTATTGAATATATTATGTTTATAATCCACTATTAATGTTATTGCTTCAATTGCCAAAGGTTTTTTATGGGTATTTTTGTCAATGGAAAATGTAAGCTGAGTCCCTTAGTTAATCCTAAATCTCTAACCCTAGTTACTCCTTCACCTTCACGCCTTTTGCTCACGCCGAACTCCTTCGAAGTTTCGAAGTTCGACCGGCTTCGCTAGTTCGCCTCACGGCCTTACGCAAATGACAATCGGTAGATACACAATCATAGCCTCCTGCCCTCTTGTTCGATTGTTCCATAGGTCAAAGTTTGCGGATCGAAGAATTTCAAATATTTATTTTTTAAAGATTTGTAATCTATTTTTTTGTAATCTTTGTTTTTTAATAGCCATGAAGATTGTACGGTTGTTCAGTTGTTTTTTAAATTTTTTTATCTTTTATTATTTAAAAAATGACTGCACTACTTAAGATTTTTGGATCCGCCGCTACCACTGCATCCGCATGCAGCATCACTCTACTAATTGAGGAACTGGCCACGTTCCATGCATGCACATGTCAAGACATGCAGTTTACCTTGTTTTCATGTCACACATATAATCAATCACATGTACCTTGCTGCTGAAAATGATGACTAGTATGAGTACCGTAGGGGCGGGAGTAGATGCCAAACATGTCACACATAAAATTATTGTTTTAAATTTATGATATAACAAACTTCACCTTAATGATAATTTGAAGAATCAAAAGAGCATTGCCATGATAATTTGAAGGACAAAGAGCATTAAGTGTTGTTTATGCGAAGTTTATGTGAGGTTAAAGTCGTCGATATCGAAGTTTTTCTTCAACTGACCGCTGTTATCTTTTAACGTCGATGTAATATTTTTGAAGATTTTGTTGGCAAGATTTCGGTCCTAGTTTTAATGCCATGTATGAAATTTAAGAATACTGACATTTATATTTTGGATTAACTGAAACATTCATATTGATTTTGCTTGAATCAATTTGAAAAGTTCCAAATTTAATTTTAATTCAATTTTGCCAATTGCAAATTGAATCAAACAAATTTTTTTTTTCAAATTTGAAGCACTAAGACTAAACTAAATAAAAGAACACTGGGAATCATGCTGAGCGATCAAGGGCGACAAGTAGTTCTCAGGGGTCAACTGCGATCCCAAAGCCAAAAAAGCTGTCTGATCCGATAGTGGAGAAGGATCAGAGCCGTGAAGGTAGGAAGATTGCTAAAGAACTCAAAGGTGCTGATGAAGGAGGAAGATTGGAGTCATCAGTGGATGGGGAAAGAAAGGGAGCAGAGCCGAAGAACTCTAGATCAGAGTTCATCCCTGCAACTTGGGTGGGACTGTTCAAAGCAGCCAATGGAGAAGGACACCGAAGATCTTTGAAGTTGCTGATGGATAAAATCAAAAGGATTGAAGATGACGCCAAAGGAAGGGTAACAATTTCAGAAGCAGATCTGGAGGAAGCAATGAAGGAATGCAGCCTCGTGCTCTATGAAAATTTTTTTGGTAAAACACCTTCCCTTGAATGGTAGAAAATTGTGTTACCAAAACTGTGGAAAATCAAATCAGAATGCAGGATTCTATGCATTTAAATTCATAGATGAGGAGGATTTTTGGGGGGTTTTTACAGGTGGTCCTTGGTTTTTAGAGGACAGACATTGTCTTTGTTACCATGGAGAGAGAATTTTCAGCCTTTGAGGGAGACAATTAGAGCTATTCCTACTTGGATATAGCTAGAGGGCTTCCTTTCGAGTATATGAATGGAAGTATCTTACCTCAACTAGCTGCAGTAATAGGAAAACCTTTGAAGATAGACAAGTACACCCTCAACATAACTGGGGGAAGTTTGCAAGGATATGTGTATTAGCGGATGTTTCCAAACCACTACAACAAGGGTTTTGGATAGATTCAAAGAAGGGGAGTTTTTTTCAAAGTATAGCATATGAAAACTTTCCTCTCATTTGCTTTAAATGTGGAAAGGTGGGTCATAAAGAAGAGGGATGCAATTAGGAAAGGGATGTGAAGGAAAAGGTTAGTAATGAGAAGAAGTTGAATGAGGAGAATATGGCTCAGAATAAGGAAAATGATGAGAACTTATTGGGACCATGGATACAAGTGCAAAGGAAAAAAAAAGGTTTCTTCAAACAAAATGGAGACAATGTTAATCAGAACAAAAACTCTTTCATGGTGTTAGATAATCCCATCTTTGAAAATAATATCATAGAGGAAAGGAGGATAGGGAACTACAGGGCTAGGGCTGAAACAGTAGTTGTACCAGGTAATGGTAAGTTTCAGAACAATGAGAAGGTTTGGGTAGCAAAAAATGTAGAAGAAAAGAACAACAGGAAGGTTGAGGTAGATTTGTAGAAGTCCAAAGCAGAAAAAAAAAAAGTGAAATAAATTAAGACACAAAACAATATGGACACAGAGATGTCTGTGGGAGAAGGAGAAGTTGGAAGAGAGAGAGAGAAAAGAAGCAAGAGTTTAAATTCAGTTCAGATTTACAATGTAAGCAAAGGAAAGGATAAAATGGTGGTGGAGGATGAAGAGCAGGAGATGAATGTTCTATTTGATAGGATGCTCTTTCTTTCATGAATATCTTGCCGAATATGAAGGAAAAAGGAGACTTCTTAGATGAGGATGTGGATCCTGAACAATCTAGAACATCAGAGAGGAAAGAAGAAAAGTCCATATATAATGGAAAAAGCACTAACAGCCTTGTCAGTATACCAATTGAATATAGGCAGTTAAAAATGAAAAAGAGAAGATGCTCTAAGGAGACCAACAGCCCGAGGGATGATGGTGATCCAAAAATAGGAAAAAAAGAAACAAGTAAAGGTGATCAATGAAGATTGTCTGAAATATAAGAGGGGGTTATTAAAAAGGAAGCAACCGATTACCTAAGATATCTGATTGAGAGGCACAAGGTTGATATGGTCATATTGTTAGAAACTCACATTGAGGAAAGACAAGTAGAAAGTTTCTTGAAGAGGTACAGTAGAAATTGGGAAGGTGAAATGGTTGCAAGTACTCGTAGAGCAGGTGGCATAATTGTTTGGTGGAGGAAAAGTAGCTTGGAGGCAAAACTGATATACAAGGACAATCAATGTGTAAACTACTTAATGAAATTAAACAACAAGAAGATTTGTTTGATAACAAGAGTATATGGAAGTGTAAATATCAGAAAAAGAGAAGGATTATGGAAGATGTTGGGGTAATTGGAAGTAGATGAGTTACCCTAGCTAATTTTGGGTGACATGAAATGTATAAGGGAGGGAGATGAGAAAGGAGGTGTGAGGAGTTTTAAAAGAGATAAAGGTGTAAGTGACTTCAATGAATTTATAAGAAGAAAATGGCTCATTGATGTAGGGTTTTATGGACCACCATTTACATGGTCTAACAACAGGAAAGAGCAGAATTTGGTTTTGGCAAGATTAGACAGGGTGCTTATGAACAATATATGACTTGATTGGAATTATAAAGTAAGGGTTGAGCATCAATTCAAAAGATTGGGTCTAATCATAGACCACTGTTAGTGAACTACAATCGTGAGGAAAGAAAGAAAAGGAGGGAGAGGGAATTTGTCTTCAAGCATTTCTGGTTAGAATATGAAAACTTGAAGGAGGTAGTGAAGGTTAACTGGGATGATGCAAATAAGGGAGGGCTATCAATCATGGAAGCACAAAAAGCCCTTCAGGGGAAATTGACTGAGTGGAATAGAAAGTTAGTGGGTTGCTTGGAATTAAATGTGAGGGAAGCTTTAATCAAGCTTAGAAGATTGGAGGAAAAGGAAGCCAGAGGAGGGATTAATGAAGACGAAGAGAGGTTTATGAGCATACTATCAAAAAAGATCACCGCTCTAAATAAACAGATACAGTTGAAATGGTGGGCATGTTAAGGAGGAATTGGATAGAAGGAGGAGATAGAAATTCTAATTTTTTTCATAATATTGTCAAAATGAGAAGGAACAATGGCGTGGAAAGCTTGGAGGAAGAAATTAAAATAGAACAGTGAAAGACTGTTATGAAATTGTGAAGATGTTTGCAAAATGGTATGGGATGAAGAGGTACACCTGAGCATGAGGACATATGCCTTAGTGAAGAGTGGAAAATAGTATCCAGTAATGATAGTGGAAAAATTTGAAGAGAAGAAAATATGGGAAGCAATAAATGGCTTAGGAAGAGGGAAGAGTCCAGGTAGTGATGACTACATTTTGAAATTTTACTTGCACTGTTGGGATATAATCAAGCATGAGATAAAGAAGGAGTTTGATAAAATTTATGAAGATGCGGTCATTCCAAACAGTTGGAAAGAAATAATTCTAATAATGATACCTAAAAAAGAGAGAGCAAAGATAATTGTGGAATATAGACCCATTGCATTATGCAATGTGATATATAAAATCTTTGCAAAAGTTGTAGCAAACATGATGAGAAAGATACTGGAAAAAGTTATTGGAGAGAAACAAAGGGCTTTCATTTCAAACAGGAATTTGCATGATAATATACTAGTAGTGACTAAAGTAGTGAATTCCTTCTACTCTTCAAAAGCTAAAAAACCATTAATAATAATAAAGATGAATCTAGAAAAAGCCTATAATAGGGTTAGATGGGAGAGCATTTATAAAATCATGGGGAAAATGATAATACCAGAAAGAATGCAGAGATGGATTAAGGGCTGCATTGAAGAGGTTCAATATACTTGTAAGGCAAATGTGGAATAGTCAAGAGCCTTCAAAAGTTTTAAAAGTTTAAGGCAGGGAGATCCTTTATCTCCCTACCTATTTATAATGATAGAGCAACTGTTAACACAATTGATGAGCCAATATGTTAGGGAGAAGAACATAAGGATGTTTAAGCAGGGAGAAATTGAAATGAGTCATATACTCTTTGCAGATGTATCATTTTCTTCATCAAAGGAGACATGAGAAGTTGTAAGAACCTGAAAGACGTCCTTGAACTATACTGCTCTTATACAAATCAGAAAGTAAGTTTGCAGAAATCAAAAAATTATTTTCTATTAAGATGTAAAGCAGAAGTTGAGCATTCAATTTGTAATGTTCTGGAATGAAAGAAGGTAAGTTCCCAATGAAATACTTGGGGACTTATATATCTCCTAGAAAAATCAACTAGGAGGAGGAGAAGGAGTTGAGTTCAAAAATATTAGGGAAGATGGATTTTTGGGCAAAGAACCAAGTCACACAAGCAAGAAAGAAGGTCCTGATAAACTCAGTGGTAAATTCAATTCTAGTACATAGCATCTTGTCCTCAAATGTGAGTGAGAAGGAAATAAAGAAAATAAATAGCTTGTCAAGGGACTTTTTCTAGAAATTAGAAATCAGAGGAAGTCTGCAAATCTATAAGCTGGAGGAAAATTACAAGAAGTAAGAGGAAAGGAGGGTTAGGAATCAAAGATATGAAAACAATGAAAGTAGCTTTGATGGCTAAAAGGGTGTTACCAATTCTGAACAAGGAGAAAGAAGTTTAGTGCTCTATTCTGAATGGTAAACATGAAGGTATCCATCCATGGAAGGAGTGGAAAAGCAGGAAGATATCAAGTACTATGAAAATAATAAAGCAAAGCATGGGATTGGTTAGAAAAGGCTTAAGGAAAAGTTTGGAAAGTGGAGAACAAACAAAAATTTGGAAAGATCCCTGGCTAGGGAATCCGCCTTTAAACAGATGGCCTACATACATAAATGTGAATGAATTGTCTAACTTTGTGATAGTGGCTGAGTTGATTGCAGGTGAGAATTGGAATATTGACATCTTGAAGAGATGTTTTGGGGAAGAAATCAGGGAGCAAATTGAAATGTTAGACTTTGATAGAAAAAAAAGGAAACGACAGATGGGTATTGAGTGAAAATGCTAATGGTGTTTTATCTGCAAGAGTTGCTTGTAATTTCATCAAAAGCAAGGAGAAGGAATTGGAGGATATAAACTGTGATTGAAAGAAAATGTGGGGATTAAAAGTAGCTGAGAAAGTCAAGCTTTTTGTATTGAAATTAATGCTGGGAAGACTTTCTACATCAAGCTTGTTCAGTGTTCATAATGGTATGGAGGTAGAAAAATGTTATGTCAGTGGAAAAGGAAATGGTGAAAACAGCCATATTCTTTTTGAATGTTAATTTGCAGGTTCTTGCTGGAGCTTAGCAGAGAGTTAGATAGGGATTCAATTAAAAGATAGGAGTAACTGGAGGGATGACAGCTGGCTGAAAGAAGGAGAGAGGTATGAGGAAGAGTCAGCAATGAAACTGGTGGCCTTTATTGCTAATTTAGCTTGGCTATTATGGAAAAATGGAAACAACAAGAAGCATAAGGATAGTTCAAGCAGTAGACTTTCAATATTCATCAAAGCTTTTAGTGACACAATGGAAGTTAGAAATGACAAAGTAAAGAATATTGGCCATAGAAGTGGAGGAGAACAAGAAGAACATGAAGAAAATGCGCATTTATAACAGGAGAGCTGATACTATATAGTGATGCAACATGGAGAACGGGGGTGACACTAGCTGTGGATTTATGCTAAAGAGAGGGGGGGGGGGCATGGATGATGTTGGGCTGATTAATGTGCTACAAGCTTAATTGAATGTGAGAAGGAAGAAGGAAGAGGATGAATGTGCTACAATCTTAATTGAAAGGTATCTGGTATGGGCTGAATAATGTGAGAAGGAAGAAGATGAAATGGATTGTAGTTGAATTTGATTGCAAGGTTGCAGTAAATATTTTGACAGGAAGAGAAAAGCCACCTTGGAGCGTTGAAGGACTAGTCCACAAAATCAGGGAGCTAGAGAAATTGGTAGAAGTGAGGAACTGGATACATATGAGAAGAGATTGTAATAGAATAACACACTTGTTTGCAAATTACGCTTGTAAAGAGGGTTTAAATGAAATATGGGTAGGTAATGAAAATTGTTATCAGAGTGTAGAGAAACTAGAAACTACCAGCTGTAATAGAAACTTGAAACTTTCTTTGAATAATATAAATTCACAAAGGGGCAGTGATAGGAAACCATTTAGGCCTGTGTGTGGGTCTAATGGGGTGTATATTGCTATGACATGAGTGAATGTCATTTTTATTTATTTAAAAAGTGTTGTTTATGCAACATTCCAACTTGGAAAGTACGAGCTATGTTTATGCAACATTCTAAATTGATGTCTTAATTTGAGACATGAAACGTGCTACTCAGGCAATCAATTATAACATTCAATGCATCCACTTTAAGTAACGTACTCTTAAAAATAATACAAGAACGTTAAATATTTGGTATTTTTCTTGATAGTAAGGTACATTGCAGAAGTTTCAGCAGTAATGGAGAGGAAATAATCATAGAATCTAAGAACATTTCAAACGAATCAGTCCTTCTATTGGTGAAAGTAATCCCCAAAACTAGGTGCCCTAAATACAGACATCAGTAATATCTTCGTAAGATTATCGGGCGGGGTCATCACCTCCATCTGCAATAAACACAAACATGATAGGTCTCAGATAATCTAAGTTTTATATTCTGTTACCTTCACCCCGACGGAGTTGCACCTGACCATGAGAGACACCAATCGAGCCGAATAGGACTATTCTGATCGTCAAGCAAGAACAATAATTAATATGGGTTTCAAGCATTTAAAAAATACAAAAATTGTATTAATTTGACACAAGAAAAATCTATCTATATATATATATCCAATCCATTATCATTTTATTTAACTCCAGATATTTGTATGTCGGGAAAACAAGTTAATTAGTAATAACTTAAAATATAAAAAATAGTTATAGACTTTAGACTTTATATATTAATAATGGTATCCAATATTCTATCGCATAAAGATATATTCTTTAGAAATGAATATAACAAGTTAATTAGTAATAACTTAAAATATAAAAAATAGTTATAGACTTTAGACTTTATATATTAATAATAGTATCCAATTCTTCTATTGCATAAAGATATATTCTTTAGAAATGAATATATAGTCAATGCATACGTGTGTGTATATTTCACCGAGGGTAAAATGAAAGAAATAATAGACAAAATAAATAAGATTGATGAAAATCAAGAGCACCAAGCATATCGTCAACTTCTCTTACACAAGTTTTACTTAGTAGGATGATCCGGAAGAGTTTTATTATTTGGCTTTACATTTTTGATTTAATTAGCATGTGAGTAGCATCAAATTACTTGAGGCTATTGATGACTTATTTAGTTCGTAGAATAAAAAGAATAGGATAAAAAATGAATTTTAATTATCATTTGTCCAATGTATAAATTAAAAGAATATATAATTAGAAAAATATAAAATTATTATCATATCGGATGAACATTATATTTAAAAATCCTATTCAATATTATATTTCATTTGTTAACATATTTTATCATATCTCATACAGTTATGCAATATATTACTAAAATTTAGCTGTTTTGAGTCATAATTGAATATAGCTGAAACTGAACATTATTTTTGTGTGTGTCAAATTTCCGGGCCAAAGCATCAGTCAACCCTCAATCAATAAACCACATATTAGTTTGTTAAAATTGTATATTTTTATTTTTGGTTAGGTTTCTCGAGTTGAGATTGACTTGAGCATCACCTATTTATTTGTTCTTATGAAAAAATAGATTCGATTTACCAGAATAGGGTTCATAATCAAATCAAGTAAACCAGGTCATATATATATGCTATTGGAAATTCATCTTCGGCGTTAGGCCGGCCCAACCAACCCATTTCTTTACTCTCATGATATTTAAGATTTGGACCGAAGGCCTATTTGGTTGCTTAGAGCCATATGGTTCACTTAATCCAGGGATTCAATTGAAGGGGCAATATAGTGCTCTATCTTCCTCCTCTCTTTTTTGGTCGATTTTTTCTCATCGACAACAGTATGGACCACATATTGCCCTCCCATTGCAGCCGACCACTCTCCTTCCTTTGCATGATAAAGGTGAAATCCACGGCAGAAATCAATTGCTCATCTTGCTTGTAATACCTTCTCCGAACCTTGGAGAAGGTGGTAATAAAGTTTCTTGGAAGGTCCACGATGGATTGGCTGCTGCACTTGCCCATCTTGCGGCTCCTCTATTTGGAACACCAATAGAAATCCAATTCTCTTGCCCTTTTCCTCGGCTCATAATGATTTTTAGTTTGCTAAACATGAAAGCAAAAGATGGCATAATCTCAGTGATTTTGAGGCATTAAAATTGAAATTCACCCTAGCATTTTACGATGACAAAGGACCTATAAAATGCTGGTTGAAAATTGAAATCATCCCAGAGTATAAGTTGCTTGATTTTCAGCAGTGTGCACCGAGTCAAATTTAATCCAAGTAATTGGAAGGCATGCGGCCTGAACCACATCTCCGACAGATACATGATCAAGCAAGTAATTAGTACTTTCCTGTCACACCCCAACTGAGGATAGTGTGATCGGGCAGGATCTACATCTTATCTTGAAGCCTATTGTCTACACTGACATATAAGAAATCAGAAGATATCAATAAAAAAATCTCAACACAAGCTTTATTTAAAGTTTTTCAAAGTTCACAATATATGTTTTCAAACCAAGAGAAAATCATCATCGGAACAAACTGAACATCTTAAATATCAAAGTTTTACAAACTTTTCCAAAACACAATTGTCAGTGCAGAAAAGGAAACAACTACTAAGACACTGGACTATGACCCAAGGACGCCGCTACGAGATATGACACCACCACCCGTCCTCCAACTGCACCATGCCGATAGGTCACAATAACTGCTCATGCTTTGCAAAAAAATAAGAAAACTAACTGTGAGTCCACTTGAGACTCAGTGAGCGGTTCTTGCAAACCTCCACATAATCCTCAACTATTCAAGCACAACATATAAGGCAACATAATATATATTCAGGGAGGTAAGTTACTTTCTAGTGTGACTACTGACCATATGGGTCATTCTGTATAAACCATATATGTGAAAATTTGCCATCTTGGCCTATCAAGTCTTCGGCATCCGGCCCTTGGGCCTACTTATGGTATTAGAATCTCAGCTACAATCGGCCCTACCATACAAGGTAGAATCACACTGGCCGACTGGCCACATCATAGCAATATGTAAATAAGAAATCCCGGGCCATCGACTAGGATGGTCCACTAGTCTTCGGGCACCGTCTGGGGTAGGGATAGCTAGTCCCACTCAACTTGGGTCTGACACCTAGCGGGCCCATTGGTGCATCTTTAGACCCAAACACTGGCTGAGCTAAGCATTGGTCATTTCCGACCTCCACGCTTCTCGGCGGACCATCTCAAGCACATCATACAATCAAATGTCCTAGGGTTTCCTTACATACACTTCAGGCCTTTGCCCGTATCCGGCCCTAATTCGGACTACAGGGTCAACAAATTAATACTGCCCTTCCAAAATTGTGCACGCCTAATAGTTCTAGGTTTCCAAAAATATTTACTATGAGTCCTAGAAAGTTGTGTCATCTCCTAGCTAAGTTTTCATATATTCTAAGCATCTTGCAACGTCCTACATGTTGTCTAGTGTTATACACTACCTTGGGTGAGGAATTCTATCTACCGACCTTGGAATTCCACCCATGAATATTTTAGGACAGCTTATATAATTTAAAGAAAAACAAGAATAACTTACAGCACTACTATATATACCTACGAGATTCATCAATAATCATTTATACACTGCATTTAGAATTTATTTCAATAAGAAGCAACTTATAAAACATAATAAGATAACCATAAATTCACAATGCACGAAATACTAAGCATGGCAACATGTTTCATAATTTCTAAAATTAAAGAGGAATGAGCTAAGGATGGTCACTAAGCAATCATTCTTACAATTACATAAATCAATACATTTACTTGCCATGGTTAGAGTTCTTCCTAAGTATCATCATGTCTCTATAGTTTTAGCAAGAACATTACCATAACTGAGATAAGTATAGATCTATAGTTGCGACAATCTCTAAGACGAACATTAATCATATGAAATAAGTTCAACTTATCTATAAGCATGCAATCGCGAATCAAAACAACACAACCTGAAACCAAGCATGTTAAATCTGAGCAGTCCACTTTTTCTCACCCTTGCCCTTGCTCGGCCGACTCAAGCAGGGTGACCCCCTGTTTGTCCGAGTTCTCAAGGATGAACGAGCATGGTTGCGACAATGACACGAGTGATAAATCTATAGATCTAACATATGCGAACATAAAGCGATCTACGAGTTTCGAGACGAGCGAGGAAATTGGGAAAAATTTCGGCATGACCTTTCCCCTTTTTCCTCTACTCGGCTAGCCCTCAAAAAGGCGAAATAAACACGTTTAAAACACAAGATCATAGGAATACACAACGATTAAAGTTCTAATACGAAGAAATACATCGATCGACAAGAACTCACGAGAGAAAACCCGATTTGAAATCTTATATGGCCGGCCACCCGCCTCCCTTCAAAAACTATGCTAACCACTCACCTTGATTGGATCCCGAGGAAGCCTCGATGAAGACGAGCTCCGATCTCCTCGAGAGTCGACGCGGACTCGACGCCAACAAGATCTCCCCTCTCTCCCTTTTCCCCCTTGCTCGGGTTGTGCGCGGCTCCAAGATGAGCCGCACGGCTCATGATGAGGGATTATATTTCCTCATCCACAAATGACTCAAATGTCCCTCATACGACTTAACCTCTACTCGATTCGATCCGAGTCCGATTCGGGCTCCGATTCAATCCGCACTCAAGAGTCAAACTCGACTTTAATAAATATCTTATGCATAAAAGGAAATAACCATTGAGCTAATTTTAACTTCATATTCTCATGAGTCAAGTTATATCTTCTACTCGAGGCGATTCAGTGGCTCGATCCGACTAACCCCCGGTCCGGTGCGCTGCACCAAAATAGATTTTTATATTAGAAAATTTTTGGGTCTCACATTTCCTTTATTTGTGGTTGTGGAAACTAAGTTTGAATGTTTTTCTAAGAAAATGACAAAATATATCTCTCAGTTTTATCTGCTTCACATCTAGCTATTAATGTCGCTGGCTTGTCTGGTGGTCTCCTCGTTGTTTAGAACACTAACTTGTGGGATTGTTCTCCTGTACGCTCTAGGCATTTCTCTATCATGCTCCATTTACGACACCAACAATCACACACTACTAGAAATACTATCATTCGCAATGATGATTTGCGATGACTTTTCCAACAATCGCAGATTCGACGGCTCAACGATCATTGCAAAATACCGTCACAATGTATGAAACCTTGCGATGGCACGGTCACTGTTTCTTCGACCATCGCAGATAGAAGTACACAACGATGGCAGGGCGTCCGATTTGTTGCGACGAGTAGTAGTCGTCACAAAACTGTCAAACAGTCACTTTTATGCCGATTGCACCCAAATCTTCCCTCTCATGCTCACTATCACTTTCTCTCTCTCATTTGCATCGTCGCTGGACTGGACTAGAACTATTGGGCCCAATCGGATTAGACCCAGCAACGTCCCACAACCCAACTCGAGCCAAACCAAACGGCTCCACCCAAGGGCTCCACCCATTCATACATGGACTTCCACACCCCTCATTATCACGAGGGATACGTCATTACAAGCCCGCCATCTTCAGGATAAACCTCGACCCATTCTGAGCAATATCCTCGTAAGATTACTGGGCGGCATCATCATCTTATTCTGCAATAATACAGACATGACACGCCTCAGGTAATCTAAGTTCCATATTTTGTAACCTCCACCTTGGAGTCCCACTCACTTGAGCGTTAGAGTATTTTTTGTAGCCCCCAATCCCCCGCCGGAGTTGCATCTGACTAAGGGAGACACCGAACCGGACCGAACTACTCCGATCATTAGGCAGGAATATTTGGTGCCCACCATGGGGTTGAGTAAAGCTTACCTCCCACATAATGGTTAGTACTCGAAGTATTTAGAACTCGTATCTCCATTGAACCCACAAATATTTTAGTTTGTAATATCTCCATTGAACGCGTATCAGAACACCAGAATTTAGAACTCTAAATCAGAACTTAAAATAAAAAACAAAGCGGTTCAATAATCCTATAGAAATATGGCCACAACATCAGCAAGCAGCCCAAAAAATTTCAGCACATAAAGTCTAGACTCCAATCTGAGATTTCAGCATGAAATCACCGAAACTTGACTCGCAATCACATTCGAAATCTCAGATTAGAATCATGCAAAAACCAGAATTTAAACCCTCTCTTTGATAGAGAAAAATTCGGCCACAAAAACTCTCAAAACGAGATCGAAAATTTTAGCATTCACACCCATGATTCGTAAGCCAAACTCTTTATCATTTTGCACAAATTCATCGAGAACTCAGCCTACAAGCACCTTGATTGATTGCAAAATATAGCTGCATAAGTTCCAACTGATTAGAGTAGAAAAAGCCTCATTCATAACCGCAAAAATCCAATTGAGCAAATCAAAACCGAGAGGAACATTTCATCGAACAACTTGTAGGCCAAATGATATACAATCGAAAAGACCAAAAATCAAACATCTCACGGGCCATCCAAACATGGCCGATTAAACCATTAAATCGTACACCATCAAGCCACGAGAAACACAACCGAATAAACACAAACCAACTGTCTCGTAGGTCATCAAATTCTGATCGAATAAAACACAAAACAAACAACCTACAAGTCTCAAATCCCAACCAAATGAAACCCAAAACGAGCTGCATGCGGACTGAACGAATCATAGTCAAACAATGAAAAAAACTATCAACATAAAGTAAAACATTTCACCTGATTGCTCATCCAACGCAAGATATCAAGGCATATATATTCATAGATTTCTACCCTACAAGCAACATCAAATCAAAAGCATCCGAATCCCCCTTCCTATGGCAGCGAACCACCATAGGAAAAATCCCCAGCCACTCACCTCAAATCATAATCCATCCAACACTTGTGAAGAAGAATTTGTCGACCGTGCGCAACTCCAGATCTTGGCGACAAGCCCTCATCTTCTTGGTAACCCCCCCTGCGATGGTGCATGCGGACTCCCCCCTTGGGTTGCGTGCGCCTCCTCCCCCTTGGGAGGCATGCGGAAGTCTCCCCTATTATATATATATTCATTTAATGGCCAAATTACCCATTTACCCCCTAACTTTAGTCTACTCCAAACTTAGCCCTTACACTCAATCGAACCACACCCAAAGTGACCTCTAGACTAAACTCAAACTAGAATTTAAAATTCCTACTTAATTATGATCAATTTTTGTGCATAGGAATCGTACCTCCGATCGCGTTCTCCGGTGATCTCCCCGACTCGCTCTGATGCGCAACCCGAGCCACCGACTAATACCAAAATTAAAACACGGGTATTACACCCATTAGGCTTAGAAAGTGTAGAGAACATTGTTTGCAACCAGTAAGTTAAAGTTGTAGGTCTTTTGTGCTGCAATCCATTTTGCAGTACTGTGCCAGTGTATATAGATCATTTTAATTCCAGTTGCAAATTCTAATTGCAATAAACCAAACAAGTATATTAATTTGTTTGTTATAATTAGAGTTGCAACAAATGTATTTGCATCCAACCAAATAGTCATAAAAAATACAAAAGCTGCAAAAAATATTTACATGCAAAAGTAAATTCCTGCAAATAAGAGTTGCAACCTACCGTTTCGTTGCACATAATTACTTGTAAGTAAAGTTGCATTGTTTTTTTTTTGCATCAAAACATAAAATTAGATTATTCTAGGGTAACCAAGACCTACATTGTCTCTTACAATAACTTGTTCTAACTCAGGTGGCCTAACAATCGGCCACACTTGAGAAGAACCATCAGACCTAGCAAAATTTATAACCCAATGGGCTGCTTTATTACATTATCAAAACATAAAATTGAACTTCACAGAATTACAGGCAGTTAAGATATCAAAAATGTCAAACACCATTGCTTGAATTCTCCAGTAAGGGCAAACATGTTTGGATAAGCCATCCATCAGCATCTTAGAATCCGACTCTAGAATGATGTTACTGTAATTCATCTGAATGGTAAAGAGAGATGCTTCTTTAGCAGCTAAAGTCTCTGCATATAACACAGTATTAGTGCTAGAAAAATGTTTACACATAGTAAATAGACATTCATTCAAATGATTTCTAATAGCATATGCCCATTCTATTACCATCAATAGAGGCATCACAATTAATCTTGATAACATTTGAAGGAGGACTCTATTGAAATAGCTTGGGAGCTAGTTTATCCATATTACCCTCAGGTTTTTGGGTTTCATTCATGGCCTTGAGAAAGACAAGAATTTTCCTCATTAAGCACTGTGGGGAAAGATGTCTTGCCTGATGCAACCATTCATTTCTCGAAAACCAGATAAACCACCAGGATACGGCAATCGACCTCCTACTTAAAGGATGAACTGAATAATCACTAAATAGTAGGATGTTACTACCAAGTATCCATGTAGACTTATCAGAAAATGGAGTAGGGATGTGATATTGCAGCAGGTTAAATACAAAAGTGGTATAATTACAATGACAAAAAAATGTTCAGGAGTTTCAATGTAGTTTCCACAAAGAACACATATGTCATTAGGAGAAAGACCATTAGAATGTAGTCTATATTTGGTGAGAAGTTTACCATGAATAATTTTCTAAAGAAATAATTTGATCTTATCAGGGATATCCATTTTCCATAGGGTTTTTCAATTAAAGGAAGAATTATTGACAGGCAAAGTGGAGTTAAGGAGAAAAGAATAGGCAGCATTAGTGGTAACATTTCCCCTAGTGCTTTCTAACCAAACCCAATTATCATCATAGGGTGCCCCAAGCAAGTCAAGTGTAGTGATCTGTTCCCATATGTTCCTACCAAATATATCAAGACCAACCGAGTGATTCCATTGTTGATCAATAATCAATATACTGACTTTGGAATGCAAATTTATTTCACTGCAGTTCATAAAGGTAGCTAGGCTTCAAGCAGAGAGGAGTATCAAGGCACCAATTATCTAGTAGAATAGAAGAATTAGTACTTGAATTGATAAGTTTCTTAAACCCAGGGTGAAGATGCTTATAGGCTGTGAGAAAGAGCCTCTAAGACCATGAGCAATGGTTAGGAGGGGAGTGATTAAGGGTTGTCATAGTAGGGTATTTCATTTTAACCAGGCTAACCCAAAGGTTGTTATGATTATTTAAATAAGCTTCAATTCTTCTAGCATGTAAAGAGAGACTCTGAAGGTAAACATCATGAATACCAAGCCCTCCCAAAGCTTTATGGAAAGTGATGGTATCTCAAGAGACAAGATGCATACCAGCTTTATCTTTTTTATTTTGCCAAAGGAAATTGGCAATCATTGAATTCCCTTTCATTCATATTTTTTTTGGATAACCAGGAGACAGACATATAGTAGATTGGAATTGAAGTTAAGACATAGTTGATAAGTGTTAATTTACCAGCCTGAGAGAGATAGTTAGACTGCAAAGATCCTAGTTTAGAGTTAAGTTGATCAAAAAGGTAGTCACGAGCATTCTTAGGAGGTCTACGTGGGGAGATTCTTGCACCTAGGTATTTGAAGGGGAAAGACCGTTCCTGAATTGAAAGATTATTGCAAATGTTGATTTTAATATGTTGTGGGGCATGTTTGGGAAAGAAAATAACATATTTGTTAAGGTTAACCTTCTGTCCAGTAAGATGAGAATAATGTTGGAAGATGGTTTTCAAATTATTGATACTGCTGTTATTGGCTTTGAAGGCAAGCAGAATATCATCCGCAAACATTAGATGACTGATGGTTAAAGTGTCATTGATTTTTAGGAGGGTAATAAGATTATCATTAACAGTCCTATTAATCAGTAGAGTTAAAGTTTGGGCCACAATGATATAGAGAAAAGGGGACAAGGGGTCCCTTTGTCTAATGCCTCTATTAGACGGGAAAAAACCAAAGAGTTTACCATTTATCATGTAAGCAAAGGAAGGTGAAGAGATGCATGATTTTATCCAACTGATAAAGATGGAGGGGAAAGCACATAACTCCAAGACAACATAAATAGCATCCCAGGTCAAAGAGTCATAAGCCTTTTCAAGGTCTAATTTAACCAAAATGTAAGACTTTTTACTCTTAGATCCATAAATGGTATGAGCCATCTCTTGTGTAATAAGTATATTATCATGAATGCTACGACCCTTAATGAAGGCTGATTGTTCTTTAGAAATAAGGGTGGGTAAGCACTCCTTAAGTCTATTGGCAATGAGCTTAGTTAAGATCCTATGAGAGAGGTTACATAGAGCAATGAGTTTGAAATCTTTAACCCTACTAGGATTCTAACATTTAGGGATAAAAGTTTGATTGTTTTATTTCATTCATGAGGGAGAAAGCTAGACTGATGGAAATTTTGAAAACAACTAAGGATATCATCAAAAATGATGCTCCAGTATCTTTTATAAAATTCAACAGTAAAACCATCAATTCCAGGGCTTTTACCATTAGCCATGAATTTAATAATTTTTCAGATTTCATTTTTGGAGAAAGGAGCAATGAGAGAATGAATGAAATTAGAATTTACAGTAAGGGGTAGATAGACCAAAGTTGAATAGTGAAATTATTTTGATAAGAAGGTGACCAAAGTTTTTGATAGAAATCAAAGAACTCTTTATGAATGTTATTATCATCCTTAACAATGTTTCCATTCTCTAAGATAAGGGAGGAGAGATGATTAATTCTCCTACGAGAAGTAACCATACGATGAAAATAAGCAATGTTTTTATCCCCATCAAGGTACCATTTTAACTTTGCTTTAGCCCACCATTTAAGACTTATCTATCTTTGGAGATCAGTAGCCTTGTTACTAAGGGAATTCAATTTTATTTGATCATTGATTGACAAAGTATGACTTGCTTCTTTAAGTTCCAAGTTATAGATAAGTCCTTGGGTGATTTTGAGATTAGATTCTAAATTACCTAAAGACCCTCTATTCCATTTAGAGAGAGCATATCTAGTAGCAGATAGTTGTAAGGGGAGCTTAGTTTGGGGGCTAGAAGTATGTAAAGGTTTAGACCAAGCTTGGTTAACCACATCATTTGTTTCAGGGTAGTCAATTCAGAAGTTATGGAGTTTAAAAAGCTTATTCTCTCTGTTCAAATCATGATTAAGGTTAATCTAAAGAGGGTTATGATTAGAAGCAGTTCTGATAAGGTGTTTAACAGAAGACTTGCCATAAAAATTTAACTAAGAAGAATTAGAAAAAACTTTGTCTTGTCTGATTAAAATTCTAGCATCTCTTTTTCTATTGTTGCACCAAGTAAACTTAGGGCCAGCAAAACCAATGTCAATAAGATTAGAGTGAGTAATGAAATCTCTAAAGTCTCTAATGTATTGTGTAATCCTAAATGGGGAACCTCCTTTTTTGTCACCTTTATCAAGAATACAATTAAAATTCCCCATCACCAGCCAAGGATAGGAGGACAGATCAATACTAGATAATTGGTTCCAATGTGTTCTTCTCAAGATTAGATTGGTATTTGCATAGATAGAAAAAAGTACGAAAGACATAACATTATTAAAAGACACAATGATATGTATTACATCATACTGTATAGAAATAACTTTAGCTTTGATGGTAGAAGAATCCCAAACAACAACAACTCCTCCAGAAGCACCAGAGGAAGGAGAAGAAACTCCTTGACAATTTCTACCAAGCTTTTCAATAAAGTTGACAGCTACCTCATTAGATACATGAGTTTCTCGTAAAGACAGAAGATTAATATGTTTATTTTTGGTGAAAGAGAATATTCTATCCATAACAGATTTTTTCAAAACTCATCTAACATTCCCCATGGATAACTATGACAAGATTGTTTGAACAATCCATGTCCTCATCAGAATTCTTTTTCTTAGGAGGAGGATCCACTTTGGGTCTCTTTCTAGCAGAGGAAGTAGAAGACAGGGTTAGAAAAACATCCTTATCCGACCTATTTTTTCAAAGGAGGTTTAGGTTGTTTACCTTTTTTGCCCATAGGATGCCCCTTAGGGGGGATTGAGAATTGAAGATCATGGAGACTTCCTGAACTAAATCTTCAAAGGGCTTATGAGCATTAGTTCTAGGGTTTGAAGTAACATTATTGTCTCTAGCCCTTAAAGTACCTTCATTGTGGTTGTGTTCCCAATTAGGTCTAAGGTTCTCATCATTTTCCGTAGGAAGATTTATTTCACTATTACTATTGGAGGCAATATAAATTTCCTTAGATTCCTTTCTACTAAAAGGGTTTCTAAAAGCATTATACTTAAAAGCTTCTTATGAGTAAGATTCTTTTTTTGATAAGCCTTTTTAGTCCATACTTGGTTATCTTGGTTATTGAAAACCTTGGGCATTGTGCTATTTCTTAAATTCTAATTTTTTTTGAGAATTCTCATTTAGTTGAGGGTTACTATTTTGACTAGGATTTTTCAAACGATTTCTCCTTCTAGTAACTTAGATCCAAGGTCCAAAAAGGGGTTCCTCAGAGTCAATTACTTGTGTTGAAGGAGTAATGTTCTCCTTAACTACATTATTCAAAAGGGGGAAACTCTCTGTAGGATTATGTCAAACCTCGACAGGATTATCACTATCCACGGTGACACATTTATTTTCAGGACAACTAACTTTCCTATGCCCTATGATTCCACATTTGAAGCACATAGAAGGAAGATTTTCATAAACTATTTGCTGAAAAAATTTAGAATCTGAAAGATTAATCAAAACCCCTTGTTTAATAGGCTGAGCTAAGTCAATTTCAATGCACACACGCACATACTTACCTCTTTGAAATTCGAAAGATTGATTATCAATTGTAATTAATCTACCAATACTATTAGCAATTAAGCTCACAAAAACAAGATCCCACCATTCTAAGGGAAGTGCATGAATACGTATCCACACAGGAGCATAGATTAAAAGCCCATCAGGAAGTCACAAACAAAGGGGCCGACTTGTCCAAAAATTTACCAATTAAAGATGCTTGCCAGGGGCTCTGCCATTCTTGGATTAGTTCAGCCGAGAAAGAAACCTTACCAGAGGATTACGATTGAATTCTAGAGAGAGTTGAGGATGTTACAGGATCCACGCTTTTAGGGTTCGAATCTCGTAAGATTTGGGCCCAAGACAAGGTACTTGTACCAGGTAAGAGTGGTTTCGCCTTCAGAGGTGGTGGATCGGTAATCTTCCGACTTGGTTCATCCGTTAGAGAAGTAGTCTCAAATTAGGGTTTTCCCTAGAATATGAA
The DNA here is from genome assembly GCA_034359265.1 of Canna indica. NCBI lineage: Eukaryota > Viridiplantae > Streptophyta > Magnoliopsida > Zingiberales > Cannaceae > Canna > Canna indica. Next base: position 59,503,786 of record CP136890.1, on the reverse strand, counting down.
TAAGTCGTAGGTAAGGGGCTTTCCTTCAGATTTACAACAGAAGACTTCCCTGGGATCATCGGAGTGGCCAACCCTTTCATCGGAGTTAGGGAGTCCAGATTAGGGTTCGCTACCTTGCGGGGAATCGCCGAAGAGGAGGCTGCTTCCATCATAAGAACATCATTAGAGGATAGATCAGAGGAAGGTGGAGGTTTTTTGGGGTAAAGGAGGGAACCATCAGAGGGGGAGTCGTCGAAAACGGGCGAGTGTCGCACTTGTCGCCTCTGTTATCGCCCTATGACTCTTTTGAGACGACGCCATCACCCTAACTTGCAATATTTTATTGACAATAATTTCAACTTGCAACTTCATTTCAAATCTAATTAAAATAATTCATATTTAATCAATTTAAAAAGTTATAATTTATATTATATTATATTATATTGTATTATATTATATTATATTATATTATAAATTTTTAATTTGATGAAAAATTTAAGAATTATATAAATTAAGTTTTAGAATTAAAAATAATCACATGAAAAATATTTAAAAGAGAAACAAAAAAAATTAAAGAGAAAAATAATATGAAAGTAACAAGTGAAATCTACTATCGCTAAAAAAGGTGACATGCATGCGATAAATAGAATATATACTTGCTCTGTCGCAAGTGCTTCCGACCTTTACAAGTTGGCCATGTGAGTTCATGTGCTACCCACTGTATAAACTTTAATTTAACGTCACCAATTTCTTTTTTTAATGATGTTTCAGTATAATATTTATAAACTTCCCCAAAAATGAAAAATAAACATCCCCCGGTATGGTGTGGCAATGGTCAATGGAATATTGGCCAGATGAGAAATTTTGCTGTTGCTTTAGGCGGATGGAATTAAGGGGAAGAATATATCCCAAGTCATTTGAGTATGGAATGGAGCAAGTGTTGCTATAGAAGTATAGAACGGACAGCGATATGCTACAAAAGCGAAGGAAATATATTGTTCCATTATGCAGGATAGAATAATTAATGATGGGGCAGATTTAATCAAAAAAGTTGTATTCCATGACGTGGATTTTTCACAACTTTTTAGAAGATAAAATCTGAAATAGTGTTGTCTTTGAAGTCAATAACAAATTAAGTTAGAGTCGATACAATTAAGAGAAGGTTTAATTTCATATGATTGCATTATCATAGTGGTTGATATTAGCAATATTTTATAATTCCGATCAGTAATCATTGGTTTAGTTGGACCAATGGGTCAATTTGTTGAACCATTGCTTTCTTAAAAAAGTATTTTTTAAATATTAATATATACATATTGTGTTCAATAAATATTTCATATGCAATACTTAATTAGGTATTATTAAATTACTAGAATAATAAAAAAAAGTCAGTACAAAAAGTATATACTCTACAGAAAGGGGTGACAATTTCGGTCGACCGGTCGGTCGACCGAACACTGCCGAAAACCGGTAGTGGGTACTTCGGTCGACCGACAGAGGTTGATTTTGGGCAGTAGCCCTAGAGGTCGATCGATCAGTCGACCAGATTAAAAATTGCACAGTGCACGATTTTTGCTTCCCTACGTCGGTCGACCGATGGGTCGACTGGATTGAGAGAATGAACACTCGCATCTGGGCGGTCAACCCGTCGGTCAATCAACCACAGACAGAAGTGCAACGGTCGAATGATCGGTCGATCGGTCGATCGGTCGGTCGATCGACCACAAAGAGTAATTGCAGCGCGCTCTGTTCCTCTGTCGAGTTCTTCTTCAAGCGCCGTCTGCTCCTCAACTCGATCTTTAACTCAAGCTCTACTACTGGCGAGTTGGAGGTTTTGAAGGATTCAAAAGTGTTTTTAATCTTGTTTTATATTGTAGCTCTTTTGATTGTATTTTATCTATTTATTTGAACACGTTTTATTTGATCTGTGCGTTTGTAAGACCTAGGTTGTTAGGTCTTGTTGTGTGAAGTGGTTACCTTGGTGAAAAGGTGTAAAGCAACTTGTGTAAACTTAGTCGTTACTAGGATTAGTTCTAGTTGTCCCTTAGGTTGAGGTGGGAAAGTGCTCTCGGTAGGAAGACGGGATATTTCCGGGTGTGGAAGTGCCTTCGGTTGGAGAGCGAAGACTTTCCGGTGAAAAGTCCTCTGTGTAAGGGAAACTGAATTAATCTAGTAAAACTAGTTTGAAAATCCTAAGTGGTGTGCTTAGGTAGTGGAGTAGGCATTGGGGCCGAACCATTATAAATCTTGTGTTTGCATTATTATTGTTGGTTGTTTTATCTGCTTGATTATTTATCGCTTCCGCATCCAATCATAAAATTGCAAATTGCCTAAACCAATCTAAGTAAACGATTAAAAGCTAATTTAGGCAAATAGAATTAGTAAACATACTATTCATCCTCCTCTAGTGTCGTCATTTAGTCTATATTTGGTATCAGAGCGGGTCGTAGATTGAGATTTCACCATCTCATCTACACCGTCTCTCGATCTTGAAATGGCTCTAGAGGACGGTAGCGTCTACACCTCCTAGGTTCGATGCCTCGAACTTTGGTCTATGAAAATCTAGGATGTATACCCTTTATAAAGACTCAAGGTTTAGGTGTATTCAACATGGTAAAGATAAAATATATTGAACCTAAGGAAAATATGGACTCAGGGACCCAAGAACAAATTAATATGTTTGAATTAAATGCTAAAACAACAAATTGCATATATTATTCTTTGGGAAATAATATATTTGAAAAAATCATGCATTGTACTTTCGCATTTGATATTTGGACTTGCTTAAATATCTTATATGATTATGCTAAAATCGAGGAGTTAGAAACTTTTAATGAAGGTAGTGATGACAATGGTCATCCTTCCAATACTAACATGGTTTTTGAAGCTCAAAGTGTCTCCAGTCATAGGAGCACTAAAAGTCGAAAGAGAACAATGATTTGCCATGTGTGCCAAGAGAAAGGGCATGTAAGGAAGAATTGTCCTACCATGAAGAACAAGGCAAAGAGGAGGTCAAATGCTTCCACATCATGATACTCAATTGAAGCATCCTCCCTTCATGACTATGAAGTCATCTCAAAAGAATTCCTCATGAATGATAACAATGAGGTACACTCCACCTCTTCTAGTCATGTTAATAACAATAATAGTATTAACCCATCTAGCTCTCATGATTTTGATGAATTGATGGATGAGTATAAAATCATGTATGCCTTGCTCTTGAAAAAGGATAAGAAAAACAAAAGGATTAAAAATGAGAATTCTAGACTTAGTTCACATGTGCATGCTCTAGAATTAGAAAATGAGAAATTAAAATCTAGCTCATTTGATCCTTGTCATGATATGGTGAAACTTGAGATTAAGGACTTAAAACATAGAAATGATAATTTTAAAAATGAAAATAGCATGTTGAAATCTCAAATGCATGCTTTATATAACTCCATGATTGATTTGAAAAATGAGGTTCTAACCCTAACCAAGAAAATGAATGAAATGAAAAATATTTTCTCATTTAAGAGTTTTAGTAGAAATGATTTTTCAAAAAGGAATGTTCATGCTAATGTTAAATCTCATGTCAAACATTCCACTCTTAAACCTCATGATCTTAAGAAAAAGAAAAATGTTTCCTTTAAAAATGCTCATGGTCATCATGTTTTTCATGAAAAGAAGAGATTTAATGGATATTGCTTTTGTTGTGGTGTTTATGGCCATGCAATCTATGATTGCGCATTCAAGAAGAATCCAAGTGTTGCTAAGATACTTTGGATACCTAGGCCAACTAACCCCTAAGGACCCAAAGCCATTTGGGTACCAAAGGTTTCTTGCTCTCTTGTAGGGGTAGCCACCACACAAGCACTACTAGAAAAATGGGCATCAGCAACGGCTGATACCGTTGCTGAGCCGTTGCTGAAGAGCATCAGCAACGGCTGAGCCGTTGCAATAGAGCCGTGACAGAAAGTCGCGTTGCTGATGACTTAGCAACGGATCAGCAACGGCCGCTCGGGCCGTCGCTCAAAACATTATCCGCAACGGCCGCTCGGGCCGTTGCTAAAAATATTATCAGCAACGGTTTTACCACGGACCCGGAGCCGTTGCTGATAACATTAATAGCAACGGCCTCGAGTCCGTAGCAACGCCGTTAGTAAAACCCGTCGCTAAGCCGTTGCTGTAAGTCATCAGCAACGGCTGTCGATACACTTTTAGCAACGGCTTTCCCACGGACGGCCGTGGGAAAGCCGTTGCTGATGACCTATACCTGCAGGCAGAAAAATTTCAAATTTCTAATTTCCATTGATACATTGATACATTTATCTGATACATAACTCACACACCCATACCCTCATACACACATTCATTCACACATCACAAACACACCAAGATATACATCAAAACAATTATATTTATATTGATAATTATCCACGATAGTATAAAAACAATTCAAATGCAAAATTGAAGTATCAATATCCAAACAAAATAAGTTTAACAAGTTCAATATCTCAGTAACAAGTTCAATATCCAAACAAAAAATCTCACGATCACGATGGAGGATGGTCTGGATCATATGGCGGGGTCTGGAGTGCTTGAGTGTACACCGGCGTGGACTGACTCGAGGACGATGGATTAGATGATGCCGAAGAGATGCCTGCTGCGGGATGACCTGACATGAAGTAAAGAGTTGAAGTTGACCATGGACTTGAATGATGAATCCTCCCTTGGTTGCAACTTCAAGCTACCTTGATGCCCTAGGTAAAGTTGACATCAAAACTATTCCGGTATCATATTCTAACTTGCATTGTCTAACCTTAGTTGGAGATTATGATACATGTCTAATTTGAGTTGTTTTCCTCGCTCTTGTAAAGGAGTTCTTTTGAAAATGTTTTTTGAGTTTTTAATCTTCGGTCTCTTCGGAGACCTATGTGGCCTGTAATGGGTCTAAGCGACCTTGCGGTTCTAAATCCTAGGCTAATTGTGGCTTTCGGTTTTCAACCAATAGGAAGAGTTAGAGATCATGGTTTTCATATTTATTATTTTTGCGATCTCTTAAAATTCGTTTTAATATTTCTTGATTTTATTAAAAATGAATTTAGAACTATTTAGCAAAGTGAACTTTTATAATGATATTTGATGCTTCTCTTTGCTTTTTAGTTTGGTTAGCTTGCTAAGTAGCTATATTTTTCTCTAAAAATATTAGTGTAGCTTACTTGCAAGTTATAAGTATGTTAGGAAGGCTAGTTAGGAAGAAAAAGATTAGTTTGGCTAAATCATCATGAATAAGGTATAACTTTGATAAATTAAAATTTTAATGTTATACCTCAATGCTTAAGCTTAAATAATGTCTCAATACTCATGATTAGAATTGCATGTTAAATTCTTGAATTTTCATGAGTAGGTAGAATTTTAGCACCTAGGCAAATTTCATTGAATGAAACTTGCTCTAGGATTGATACTTGCTATTAGAGACATTCCTTTAAGTCCAAACTAGTTAAACATGTTTAGGGACCTTATTCCTCAAATGGTTCACATTTTAAGATCCCTTAGATTCATTTTGATATTATGGTAAAATCTTTTATTTAAAATGAATCTCTACTATCTAGCATATGTTGAATTTTCTTTTAAATGAAACTTTGCATTGAACCTTCCTATGTAGTAAGTTAGCTTGCTAAGTTGACATATTATTTCATTATGATACTAATGAAGTCTACTTGCAAGTTAAGAATTGGAAGGATATGCTATCTAAAAGAAAAATAAAAAAGTTGGGCAAATATCTAAAAATAAGGTATGGATTTAATTTTGCAAAAATATTTGTAAAATAATTGAATATGTATGCTTTAATGATGTCTCTACATACTCATGATTGATTATGCATGATGAATATGAAATTTCATGAGTAGGTTAATATTTTGATAACTTAGGCAATCTCATGATATATTGATTGAATGAATCTTGCTCTAGGTTAAAACTCATATTAGAGATCTCATTTTAAGTAAATACCAAATGAACATGTTTAGATACACATATCATATAAGCCTAGGTATTTAAAATTAAAAAATCATGTCTAGATGAACAATGTGATATCTATAGCACTTTAGGGGGCTTAATCTTGGAAAAGTTTGACCCAAGTCAACAAATTGACTTGGTCATTTCTTTTTAAGTCAAAAACTTTATAAACATGTTTAGGAATAGGTATGACATATTTCCAAGCACTTAAAGTGAAAAATTCATATAGATATGGATAAAATGACATAGAGGTGGTTTCATGATTACCTCTTTTGAACCCAATTGACCCAAGTCAACAAATTGACTTAAAGGTCTCATTTTCAATCCATATTTGAGGAACATGTTTAAATTTACTCATGTTAGGTAACCTTAGGTTTAAGTCTGAAAAATCATGAGTAAATGTTAAGATTGAAACTTAACAAGTTTCAGAAAAACTAGTTTAGTTTTGAATGAAATCATGCTAGGTTGATATCTTGACTTAAGGACATAATTTTCATTTCAAACTTGACATATACTCTTTACATGACCATCATGTGATGTCATGAAAGTTTGAATGAAATTTGAAGAAGTTTTAAGAATAACTGAAAATTACCTAAATACCATTTCAATCTACAATAGGTATTAATTTCAGTTATTTCTAGGAAAATATAGAAAAATCCTTTTTAATTGATTCTTGAAACTACACATTCACTGAAAAATCTAGTTTTATCAGTAAAAATTTCAAAATATTTCATCAAGAATCTAATTTATAGTGAAATTTTGAAGTTGGATTTTCAAAATACAAAGTATCATTATTCTTGAAACACTAATCTTTCCGATACTTTGATTTTTCTTCGAAAACTTCATATAAAAACTGATGTACACCATTTGGATTTCATTTCTAATATCATTCACACAATTTATGAGTAAAAATTATTTCTAAGAATTATTTTGATATTTTGGATGATAGCTAGGATCCATTTGTTTACATGAAATCAATATATGATGAAAAATGGTCTTTGAAAATTCTTTTGAGTTTAAATTTTGTTCATGTATTTCATATGACCATTCAATACTTGGTATCAAATTTTTTCATCCAAAAATTGGTACCAAAGTTTTTCATTAAAGATATGATTTTATTTAGATCTAAAAGTTTGGTTTATAAAAACTTAAGGTATAGGTTGACCTAAGTCAACAAAGAAACTTAAAAAAATCATCTTAAGCCCAAACTTGATTCATAGACTTACATTATCTCATGTTTGATGTCTAGATGACTAAATATGAGAAAACATGAGTAGATAGCAAAACATTGAGACTTAGCATTTTCATGTCTTTCATGCTTATTTCAAATAAAAAACATGCTAAGTTCATATTTGAATCAAATGATATTATTTTCATTTCAAACTTCTCAAACATGCTTTAAATGATTAGATCTTGGTATTTTGAAAATTTGAATGAAATCTAAATGTGTCATGAAAAAGAAACAATATTCATTTTGTGAACATACATGATTTAATTTTGAATTCAAATACTTAGTCTTTGAACATATCATGTATGAATTTTGTTTCATATCAAATATTATTTTTCATCCCTTTGGTTGAGATTTTCATGTTTTATGAAAAATAATCTTTAGAGTCTCAACTTCATGAAAAATTATTTGTTCTTCATCCCTTTGACTAGATTGCCCTTTCTTGCCCTTTTTGATTGATGTCAAAAGGGGGAGAAGTGTATAAAAAAATATAAGAAAATACAGGAGAAAACTATAGGAAAAGGGGAGGAAAATATAGGAAATCCATGCATATAGATAGGGGGAGTTTAATTATATAAATATGAATATTGATAGGGGGAGAAATCCCTTAGTTGATATCCTATGTGCTTTAAATGAATATATTTTCTTAAGGATGTTTGTCATCATCAAAAAGGGGAAGATTGTTGGCTTTAAGTTTTCAATCTTAGCCTTAATCTCAGTTTTGATGATAACAAACATGGGACTAATGATTTCATTGAGAATATATTCAGGTTCCATATCAGTAGCGTTCGATGTCCTCGATCGGAAAAATCGAAGAAATCAGATAATCGGAAGGACATTGATCGTCGCGCTCGGGTTCGTCGCGAAAGTTTCTCGAAGATTGACGAGTGCACCAAAGATGCATTGGACGAACTCAAAGATCACATGGAAAGCTCTCCAAGATGATGCTCGTTGAAAGCCGGAACCTGGAAACGAAGCGCTGAAGAAATCGGCTGAAAAATACAACTCAGCCTAAGTTCGGTCGACTGGGCGGTCGATCGAATAGGGTAAGAAAAATGGCACCAGCCATTTCGGTCGATCGATCGGTCGACCGAACACTGCCGAAAATTGGCAATGGGCACTTCGACCGACAGAGGCTGGTTTTGGGCAATAGCCCTAGCGGTCGATCGATCGGTCGATTGGATTAAAAATCACGCGGTGCACGATTTTTGCTTCCCTGCGTCGGTCGACCGATGGGTCGACCGAATTGAGGGAATGAACAATCGCGTCTGGGCGGTCGACCCATCGGTCGATCGACCACAGACCGAAGTGCAGCGGTCGAATGACCGGTCGATCGGTCGGTCGATCGACCATTCTACAGGCGGCCTGCAAATTGCATATATTATTCTTTGGAAAATAACACTTTTGAAAAAGTCATGCATTGCATTTCGGCATATGATATTTGGACTACTTTGAACATGCTTTATGATTATGCTAAAACTGAATAACTTGTTACTCTAAATGAAGGAGACAATGACAATTGTCATACTCTTATATCTAATGAAGTTCTTGAAGCTAATAGTGTATCTAGCCAAAGAAGTACAAAGAGTCAGAAGAGAAATGTGATATGTCACATACGCAATGAGAAAGGGCACGTGAAGAAGAATTGCCCTAGTATGAAAAGCAAGACAAAACGGAGGTCAAATGCTTCCACTCACTCACGTGCATCAAGTGAAGCATCCTCACACCATGATCACAAAACTAACATCATGAATGTTGATGAGGAGGTATGCTCCTCTTCCAGTCATAAAAATTATATATCTAATTCATCTAGTTCCTTAGATCTTCTATACGATGAATTATTAGACGAATGTAAAATTATGTATGCATTGATTATTAAAAAGGAGAAAGAAAATAAAAAATTAAAAGAATAAAATTTGTCACTTAGCTCTCATTTACATGAAGTAAAACTAGAAAATGAGAAACTAAAAGTTAGTGTCACTAACTCATGTCATGATCCCATAGACATTGACACTAAGGATTTAGAAAATGAAAATGTCATTTTAAAAAAGAAAAATAGCTTGTTAAAGACTCAATTGCATGCATTGCATAAATCTATGAATGAAGTAAAGAATGAAATGTCAATTTTGAATAGAAAGATTAATACTTCATCTGATAAAAGGTCCAGAAATCAAAATGATTCATTTAGAAAAACCCCAAAACAAGAATGCCTTTTCTAAGAATGCTTATGTTCATCATAACTCACATGCTAAGCATTCCAATGCTAGATTTTATGTCCATAGTAAAACCAAAAAGAAATTTAATGAACATTGCTTTTGTTGTGGTGTTTACGGGCATGCCATTTATGATTGCGCTTTTAAGATGAATCCATGTGTGGTAAAGAGACTTTGGGTTCCTAAGCCCTCTAACCCCCAAGGACCCCAAACTATTTGGGTACCAAAAATCTCATGCTCTATTGTAGGGGGAGCTACCACACAAGGGTGAGATGAGGTTGATTTATTGAAGTTACTTGGGGATTCAAAGATTGTACCATTTCAAAATTGCAACTTTAAGTCATCTTGATGCCTTATTAAGGTTGACATCAAAAGTACTTTGGTATCATCTCATATACCCTCTTGCTTAAATTATAGTTGGAGTTTGATATATGCTTAATATATATTAGTAGATTTTTTGCTCTTGATAAGTCTCAAAACATTTTTGACTTTTGATTTCCGATCTCTTCGGAGACCTTTGTAGCCTATAATAGGCTCATGCAACCTTGCAGTCTAAATCATAGGCAAATTGTGGTCTTTCGGTTTTCAACCAATAGGAAGGGTTGGAGATCTTACTTTTCAAAATTTTATATTTTGAGATCTCTCGATTCATTTTGGTTTCATGACAATTCTACTTGAAACATATCTTTCACTATCTAGCTTAGGCTAAAATTCTCAAATGAAGAATTCTTACTCACCCTTTGCTATTTAGTATGCTAACGTACTAAATGGTAATACCATTGAGATACTAATGATTTTTGGCTTGCAAGTTAATATTTATTGACAATGGAAGGCTATCGCAAAAAAATTGGAGAAAGAAAATAAATTTATGGAATTCTTCAAGAAATGAGGTATGTGCGTTAAGTTGGTAAATATTGTTGCATGACACCTCGTTTCTCTTGATTGAATCAATTTCATGCCTATGAATGATCTTGCATGATTGTTTGAATAAAATAGCTCAATTAAGAAATTTGGATTAGTATGAAAATCCAAATTTTGACTTACTTGCGATTACATAATGTAGATAGATTTTGAATTCGGAATCTTGTTTGGTGATTGACAAATGTGTCATGAACATAAATTGTAAATAGTTACACGTGAACAAGTATCTTGATGAATAAACAAAGTTTCACATCTCAAGCATAAAATTCTTGGTGAGAAAATATAATACAAATTTTTTTTCGATATATATGATTAAAATTGCATGAAATTTCAAAAAATATGTATATGCTCAAAAACATCATCATAAGTGATCCAGACAAGATTTGACCAGATCAGAGCGTCCCACGATATAAATCTAAGGCTTCGCGCTAAATCCAACTATTTACAAAAATGCCATTGTGAACTTGTGAATTTTCTAGAAAATCGTATAGATATCTTTTTTGAGTGACTCTTGACAATTTGGAATCCTCATGAAGCCTAGTTCATGTGGAAAAAGTTTCATAAAATTCCAATATATAGATCTCTCAAAATAATTTTTTTTTGGGGCCTAGAAAACACATTGCAGCTCGAGCGGTCGCACGACATGCGATCGCCCGATCGATCGGCGGACAAAAATTGATCCTGTCCACCCATTTGGCCGATTGTTTTAATCACAGCTCTTCAACTTAAGCTCTTAAGCCCGAAACTAGGGCTTCCTTGATCATTTCAACCGGCCACTCACCCCTTCTCCTTGGATTTTAGCTCTTCTAAGGAAAAAACTCAATCTTTAGCTCTAATACATGAGTTAGTTCATCATGTTGAGTGGATTCTTCACCTTCCCTCATCTCTATGTCTAGATTCACTCATAAAAATCATGGTTCATGTCTCTTTTTCTATGGATTGTGATTTTCCTTAGTATTTTCTGGGGAAGGAAAATCAAATCTCTTAGATCCTATTTGGTTAGCGAAAACTATTTTCTGGTTTGGTTTCGGTGAAATTGAAAACTTAATTTCGAAAACTTGATTTTGGTTTCTAGTTTTCAGTTTTCTGAAAATGCGTTTGGTTAATGAAAACAACATCAGTTTTAGTTAGTTGAAACCAGAATATTTATTTGGTTATAAAAAATAATTTTAATTTTCCTTGAATATTTTTAGTAGTAATTAAATGTTTATTTAGTTTACAAAAGTAAATGTTTGATGATTATAAATATTTGTAAGATTTAATAAATTAAGTTATTGGTAATTTAAGATTTTTTTTGTTCAATTAGATATAAAAATTAATTCATAGTTATTATATTTTTGTTTTAAAAAATAAGTCCAATGGTCTAAAATTAGTTTTGATTAAATTATAAATAGATTAACTTTAAGAAAATTCAGTTATTTTAAAATTTGGATTTGAGTCAATTAGATATAAATTAGTTTAATTAATTTGTAAATTTAAGATAATAGTTTGAGTTGAAAATAATAATTTTAATTTTTTTTTAAAAAATAGATATAATTTGGTTTATTTTTAAATTAATTAATTTTATAAAAAAATATATTTATAATTACGAAGTTATCACTGCATTTTGATAACAAAATCGATAGTCTCGAAACTACAAAAAATACCATTCTGGTTTTTTCATTTTTATTGAGAAAATTAATTTCGTTTTCATTCTGATTTCAATTCAGTTTCATGAAAATGCTGAAATAAACACGTTTTGGTAAGCAGCTTTGATTTCAGTGAAACCGAAATCATGAAAACAGATTTGATTTCGCTAACCAAACATGCCCTTTATGTTTCTTGTATATGTAAAAGTTTATTTTACTTCATGAGATCTCATTATTTTTAACGTTTTTGTTTTTTCTTTGTTATAAAAGGGATTCTTCATGTTAATTAAAATTTCTCACTTTCATCTTATCAAAACAAAAGTTTTTTTGTTTTAAAAAAGGGGGGGGGGGGTATATTAATGATTCAAACTTACGTTTGCCATTTTATTTGTTAGTTTTCCTTTCATTTGTGACCCTTCTTATTTTTTATTTTATTTTTTTTGCATTCATTGGATTCACACATTGATATTTAATATTAAAATCAATTTTTTTTTTTAAAGGGCATAGAAATGGAAGTCTTGTACAAATTTATGTTAATCTTAAAAGTGTTCCTTCTCCTTGGTTTAGGAGCATACAATCTCATCAAAGCTAATTACATGCATATTATCCTAATTGTCTTGCAGAATGATACCCAAGACAAAGCTTTCAAGCTTGTCCGATAATATTTTAACCGCTATAGGCAAGACTCAAGCCCCTAGGTTTGTAGACAGAGCTGTCTTACAATCTCGTCTAGTTAACCTAGGTGACCTAGAGCAGTATGACATTAGAAGTAAACTTGCAGCCCTGGGATGGGTAGAGTATATAAGGAAGCAAGTTCCAGTATGCCCCATATTGATAAAAGCATTTTTCTCTAACTTCGTGATAGATAAGGCTAGATTAGGTGACTCACTAGTTCTCAGATCTGAAATTTTAGGTAAATACATAGTAATCACCAAATTAGCATTAGAGATGCATTTGTGTTTCCTCTGCTAGAAAGATTAGTATATAATATGTCCACACATCACTTTCACGAGGATTTTCCTAGTCATGAAGTTGTGTCAGCCATCTGTCCTGAGGGTTATCACGGGATGCTTCCTACTCAAAGCATCAAATTGTCAACCTCTGCTAGGATTATGCATCTTATCATTGCATATAATATTCTTCCTAGAGCATGATATTATGATGAGGTAACCAGTACGAGCACTAGAGTGCTCTTCTTTGCTATGACCCGCATACCTATAAACGTTTCTGATCTCATGCTTCGCTACATAGCGGATGTCCATGCTTCAAAAAAGCAAGCCCTACCCTATGTCACAGTAATCTCTCACTTCATCTATGCCGCTGGGATAAACAAGTCTAGATTTGAGATAGAACCTGTGCCCAAAGTAATAGAATCCTCCACTCTAAACCGTATGAAAATACTTGAAAAGCAGCGTGGTAAAAGAGTCTGGGGGGAACCTGCGGACACTACAAGAAAATAGGGTATTACCGACGGACCAAATCCGTTGGTAATACCCAAAAATCCGTCGGTAAAAGGCTCCTCGGTAATACCGACGGATTTTAATTAATCTGTCGGTATTACCAACAGATATTTTAGTTTGTTGGTAATACCAACGGATACATATATTCGTTGGTATTACCAACAGATATTTGGCCGTTGGTATTACCAACGGATATTTGTCCGTTGGTATTACCAACGGATATTTGTCCGTTGGTATTACCAACAAATATGTTTTCGTTGGTATTACCAACGAATATTTTTCCGTTGGTATTACTAACGCATACCGTTGGTATTACCAACAAAATAAAATATCTGTTGGTAATACCAACGAAACCTATCTGTTGGTAATACCAACGTATATATGTATCTGTTGGTAAATCCGTTGGAATTAGAATCTACCAATTTTGATCAACGGATATTTTATTTTGTTATATGTGTACCTGATCAATCCTCAAATAATGAAATCACATATAAATTTGATCACACGAAATCTGAAAAATAATTTTTGAATCACACATTAAAATCCACACACATAAGAAACCATTGTATACCAGTAATTTCGAAATACATTGTGTTATTCAAATATTTACAAAGTTTCAAAGTTTCAAAGTTTCAAATACATAAGATAAGTTTTTCCAAAAAGCTGATCCTTGCACTTCATCCTTTTACCTGCATGTAGAAACAAAAAAAATAATGAGGCAATGAAATGAGGAATACGATGTTTGTAACTCAATGTAAAATAATAAACTGACACTCTGAAGTTGTAAATAAAGTTTGTAACTCAATGAAATGAGAAATACCCAACAATGCAGCATGCTGAATTATATCAATAGCATGCTGAGAATTCACGCATGCTGAGAATTGACTCAGCATGCTGAATTCACAGCTGAGAATTGGAATTCACTCAGCATGCTGAGAATTGAATTCAGCATGCTGAGATTCTGAGAATGAATTCCCAACATGTTCATTCTCAGCAAGTTTAATTTACCAAGTTTAATGTGCATAAAAGCAACAAGTTCAAGTTTAATTTTAATGCAGCATGCTGAATTGTAACAATAGCATGATGAGAATTGATGTTTTCCATAGCTTCCTTATTCATACTTCAGTTTTTTGTTCATGAATCTGTTAAGAGTAGGCATAAAGTAATGATATGTCATATTTCAGAACTGAATGCTTATTTTTGCTTGGCTTATATATAATCTTTGGCACTTTTATTATGGCTTTCATTCTTTATGCTGTGATTCTTCAGGTAATCCCCCAGGATGCAGTTCAGGCACTATTTGGAGCTTGCAAGTCTGGGGATTTTGATGTTCCAAACAAGGAGGTTAACAATATAATAGCAGAGGGATACCCAATTTCCCAAATGCTCTCTATCAGGTTATTTTTACCATTAGTAACACCATGCAATCACCATTTCTCATTATTTCGGGTGTTAATTCAAGTTTGTATACCAGTTGTTAGAGGTGATAGTGAATACTGATGACATATCAGATGAACAGAAGGCACAGATCTGCAAGAAATTGGGTGCTGCAGATAAGGTTAGTCTGAATGTTGTGATATCATTTTAGCTATTACGTTGTATATGTAAACATCTCGCATAGGAATTGTGAATTCCTTGATAGTAGTACGCAAGCATCAGGTATTCAGGTGTTTCCTTATATAAATCCCGTTGCATATCTGGAACATTATTTTTGGCAATGCCTACCCTATCTTGGCCAATCATCACGCTATTGCTACTAGTTGTTTACATTTTGCAGATGCACTGTCTATTTCATGCATTTTATTCTTTCTTATATTGATGATAATTGATGTTTTTCATAGCTTCCTTATTCATACTTCAGTATGTGAGAGCATGCTGAGAATTATTCTCAGCATGCTGAGAGAGCTGAGAATTCACTCAGGCTGTGAGAGCATGCTGAGAGAGCTGAGATAGCATGCTGAATTCTCAGCATGCTGAGAATTCACTCAGGCTGTGAGAGCATGCTGACAGTAGCTCATTGTGATGCAGAGCATGCTGAGAATTCAGTCAGCATGCTGAGAATTCACACAACATGCTGAGAATTCACTCAGGCTGTGAGAGCATGCTGACAGTAGCTCATTGTGATGCAGAGCATGCTGAGAATTCACTCAGCATGTTGAGATTTCACTCAGCATGCTGTGAGAGCATGCTGAGAATTATTCTCAGCATGCTGAGAGAGCTGAGAATTCACTCAGGCTGTGAGAGCATGCTGAGAGAGCTGAGATAGCATGCTGAATTCTCAGCATGCTGAGAATTCACTCAGCATGCTGAGAATTCACACAGCATGCTGAGAATTCACTCAGGCTGTGAGAGCATGCTGACAATAGCTCATTGTGATGCAGAGCATGCTGAGTGAGCTGAGAATTCACTCAGGCTGTGAGAGCATGCTGAGAGAGCTGAGATAGCATGCTGAATTCTCAGGATGGCCAACTAGCTCCGATAACGCCCTCCGATAAAGTATAATTGAAGTTAAATCACTTTAGACTCACACTATTCACCCTCCTCTAGTATATCTTAACACCTTTCAGGATGGCCAACTAGCTCCGATAACGCCCCTCTGGTTGGGAATGTACATCCAACAAATGCCACACCGGGTTGGTCGTCAATGTGGCTCTCTGACTAACTTCCCGGCCCATAATCACTCGTCGAGTCGGGCATTAGCTAGCTCTGCCATCTAAAGTGCTTCTCGGCCCGGCCATAGACCAAGTACAAGCACAATCATGTCCACAATAATGTAAGTATGCATATATCCACACATCAATAAAGTTTCTAGGACGATTGGGGTGGTTTGCCGACAATCTCGTGTACACACACGAGCCTCCCTATCCCAGCCCTTCTTTGGGCTCTAATCCCTTGACCATGTATTCAACCATCCCAATCCAACCAAATTCTATCCTAGGTGTATTTATTGAGCATAATAAAAATTGTTTATCCAAGTATGAATTTCAGCAACCTATGGGTGCCTCAAGGTATAAAATTCAGCATCTATTATAAGCCTGAAAATATAGATTTCAGCTAGCTAACATAACCCGTCCAACCTATAATTTTAGCCTCTACCTCAAGAAATGTCAGCATGACTACATTTCCATTATGCTACCCTTTCCATACATATAATTCAACAATTTTCAACAAATGAATTTGATATAAAAATATCAATTTTCAGCATAATAAACATGTATGAACTTATACGTAAACACCAATTCCAGCATATATATATATATAATTCCAGCACATATATCCACTACAATCTAGCTTTTCAACCATAACATGTCAACATAATCTAGCGATATATCGCAATTTAGATTCACTCGATACATACATCAACCCAATATAATTCTACATATCATGATCTAAAATTTAAATATCAAAATCAGCATTTAAAATTGAATCATAAACACCACATTTCAATATTTATAAACTGATATAAAATCACAATTTTTCTCTACTCAGAGTTGAACCTTATGACCAGCCCTACCTTCTCCCCTAAACTTTAGGGTATGGTCAAATAGGGCCCTAAAGGTTAACATCTAGTTTGTGGCGTAACGTCATGTTATTCTCCATTCGACACCCTAAACCGACACTTGTTTAAGATAGGATGTACTACGCTCAAATTCAACATGCCCTAACACCTTAGGACTGCCCATAAACGACCAATTTTGTCATCACACCAAACATACAATTAAAGCATACAATAAATCAAGCGAGTAAAGAGCTTCTTAATGACAACAACCTCTACTTTGGTTTGATCCATAGGAACATGGTAGCATCCAAATTATAAGGTCCCGCCCTAACCGTAGGGTGCGGCCCTAACACATTACCCTACACCACCAAATTCTATGGGAAAACAATCCCTCTAAGAACTCATGAAAATTTAGAATTGCACGATATGCCTAAAACAAATACAAAAATTTTAGCGAGTCTCTCTCATATCCATGTTCGGCCAACCCTAAGGATTTAGGGATAACCCTAGGGCTGCCTCACCTTAACCCCTACATAGGGGTACCAATTCCCCTCACAAACCACACCAACATGAAGAATCAAGCATCAAAACGTATCGAAAAGTAAATAAATTTCAGCGAGATCTTCCTCAACAAGGAGGGAGTAAAGGACATAGGGAAATCCTGCAAGCTAGGGTTCAAACCACTCACCTCGAATTGTAGCCCTTGAGGAGAAGATTCTAACGATCTCCGATGAACAATGATCGCTCGGGCCAGATCTCGTTCTCCAAAGTGTCGCCCCTTGTTGCTCCTTGTGCATCCCTATAACGAACTGTCCAAATCGGATCACCACCATTCAGATTAAGAAAGAAGAAGTTTCAGACATGCTCACCAAAATTTAGTCCAATTAGATCTCAGATGGTGTGCCGACCGCTCGATTGGATGAAACTCATTGTGTAGGAATATGATGAAGGAAACCACGAAAAGTGCTTCAGTTTTTCCGTCACAGTCATAGATCCTATCGTCAAAAGGCAATCTCCACCAATCCGAATCTAGAACATGTAGTCTAATACTCACTTACCAAATTGCAGCAAGGTCTGACCACGGATGCCCCTCCGATCGCGAAGTTTGATGAGGTCCGTTGCTGTAAGAACTGTTTGGGAGAATACTCTTCCTCCGTCTCCAAGTGTGTGCGGCTCCTCCTAGGGATGTGTGTGCCATCAAGTCCAAAACCAGTCTCTCTCTCAAGCCTAAGTATGGAATCTCAGGTTACCATTTAATGTCCAAAAATCGTATGACCCTCTTACTTTAGTTTGCACCCAAGCCGAACCCAAAGCTCTACTGAACTACACCAAAACATCTTGGAGACCCAACTCAACCAAGCAAGATGAGAGACAAACCGATTAAACTTAAATTAACTTGCATGTGAGTCGTATCTCTAATCACGACCTCTGGCGATCCCTCCGACTCGCTCCGATGTGCATCTAGGATCTCCAACTAAACCATATTTACGAGCACGAGTATTACATCAACCCTCCTGTAAGCCCAATTCAGCAAGGTTCAGTTTAGCATTATTTGATAAAATTGATTCAAGCATATCTTGATCAGATCAACTCCAATTTGGGTCCAGTCGGACTCGTTGGTTTGAATCAGACTCAATTTGAGTCAACATATAACAATTCATCCTTTAATGAAAATTGGGGTCGATGCATTCCACTCCTCCTCTCCTACAAGACCCGTACGGAGCCTACATCAAATCAATGATCAAGTGGGTCAAATCAGCTCACTGGTTGGACTTAGGAACCCACATAGTCCTCTGGGACCCCTCCTTCATTGTGTATCTCCAAGAAAGGCCTTCCCTTAAAGCAAAATTTATATCTATATAACACGCGGTGTCTGATTTTGCTGTGTTTTACCCCGAAATTTGGATTGCTTCACAAAAGATGGATTCGTTCACCTTGTAAAAATTGTTCAACGTTCTTAGGGTCTTCAGTACCGTTGTGGCTCCATTGTGTACCTCCAAGACTCCCCCCGCAGAGAATGTCCTGTAGCCCCTATTGTCAAGAACTCGAAGAGACACTAGATTTCTTCGTAGCTTCGGAAAATGACGAATATTTGCTAGGATCTTTGTCGAGCCATCATGTAGCTTTAATTTCACCATTCTAAATCTGGCAACTTTGAAGGGTACGTTATTGTAGACACGAACTACTCCACCATTGGTGCATCGATAATCCATAAAAGGATAGTTAGTGTGGAGTCATATGATAGGAACACCTAAAATCCAGAAACCACTCATCGATACTACTAGTGGTTGACCTATTCGCTTGTAGACCTAGATTGCATTTTGCATGATTAGATATATCAGAAGAAGAGGAAGAGAAATTTTGACATGAGGCGCGTTGTCGGCGACGAGACCACTGTCGCCCACGGAATGTCTTTGCAGTGCTTATTTTGTTGTTGCAACTTTTTCATAAGACTACGATATTCTGACTTGATGTGACATCATTTCTTAGAGTAATAACAAGTGATGTTTGATTTGTTACCTCCTCATGTTTTCTTAGAGTAGAGAGCTTCTCCTTTCCCTCCACTAGAGGAATTTACTGCAAGATGCGTGTCTATTAGGTCCTTAGACACGAGAGTAGTTATCACTTATTCTAGAGTAATAATAGTCTTGCCAAAAAGAATAGTTTCACAAAAAATTTTAAAAGAAGAATGAAGTGAACATAAAAGGAATAAAGCTTTATCATCCTTTTCAATTTTGACACTCATATTCTCCAAGTCCATTATGATTGTCTGAAAGATATTGATGTGCTCTTTGACCGATATACCTTCTGTCACATGAAGGAAATGGAGCTTCTGCTTCAAAGTCATCTTGCTGGTGAGAGTTGTGTCTTGATACAAGGATGCGATCTTGTCCCAAATACCTTTAGTTGTCCTCTGGGATGCAATCTCTCAAAGTGCCCTGTATCCTCTCCATGTTAGTATCACTTTCATCTTCATTGATCAGAGTGCATAGTTGATATTGCGATCTAACTAGCATGGTTGGGGAAGTAGACTTTGATATCAACTATTAGGAAATTATGGGAAGTTTCTTGCACGATCGACAAAACCTTAACCCAACGAGTGAAACAGAAAGCCAAATTCGAAACCAAGATTGTGAAAAATAAGAGACAAAAGGGGTTAACGTGGTTCGGACTTGGCGGGGTGCCGGTCCTACGTCCACGGGGAGAAGAGAAGACTTCTTTATTAATTCCAGAAAAGAGCTACAAGAAGGGGTTAACTATATCCCCTTTAAGCAAGGGAGGACAACCCACCAGCCGCCAGCACTTTTGCAGCGGGCTCGGCCCGCCTGCCAGCCCACTGGTGTAGCGAGATTGGCCAGCTCTCCAAACCTTTGGTACAGCGAGTTTGGCTCGCCTGATAGACCCAAAAGAGCAGGCTCACCCTCTTGCAAGCCTAGTTCAGCAAGGTTCAATTCAACATTATTTGATCAAATTGGTTCAGGCATATCTTGATCAAATAAACTGCGATTTGGGTTAAGTCGAGCTTGTTGGATTCGGTTCGGAGCCAATTTGAGTCAACACCTAAGAATAAATCTAAATCATTTATTTAGTAGATTTCATCTTTTTAAACATAATATGTTTTTACATATTATATCAATTCCCAAGTTTTAAAATAAACATCTAAAGGTTTTCAAAGAAACATCTCAATGCTTTACAGAACCAACACAGTGCAAACACATGACTCTACTCAAACACGACTACGACTATAATGCTACCAGCACTACAACATTTTTAATCTATAGGAACGGTTGAAAACCGTACCCAAAAGATAAAAACCGTTCCCATAGACCTACGGGAACGGTTTCCCATGTGTACTCAAATCAGCCGTTCCGTTAGGCTATAGGAACGATTTTCTTCCCTATGGTCACGCTGCCAAAAAAACCGTTCCTATAGGTCTAGCCTATAGGAATGGTTATAAAAGGTTCCTATAAACCAACCCTATAGGAACGGTTCTACACCGTTCCTATAGTTCCACATATAGGAACGGTCCAAAACCGTTCCTATAGTTCCACCCTATAGGAACGGTTTTTATACCGTTCCTATAGTTCCACCCTATAGAAACGGTTCTTAACCGTTCCTATAGGTAAATCTTATAGGCTGGTTCATATTTGTATTGTTTGTGCGCAGGTTCATATTTGTTCCTAAAATGTATATATATTCCTGTAAACCATACAATTTCACAAACACTCATACAATTTCATAGACAACCATACAATTTCACAAACATAGATTCGAAAACATAAATTTCATTCAAACTTATAATATATTTAATTGAATAATAAGTTCACAATTATAGTATTCCCATTCCATAATTTCACAATTAAGTCTAAATAAAGTTCAGAAACATATGAAATTGTTCTAAGCCTAGCATTCCCATTAGCCAAGTCCTCTTGATCATCTCAATTCATCATTTCCTGCAAAAATTAATTAATAATTAAAAATGATCAGAAGACTCCATAATCATATATTAAACTAAAATTACCTGATTTTGAGGATGATGTGTGGAAGTAGAAGAACCAAAGATGCTATTGGCATCCCTTGGAGTAGTTGGTGGTGCCAACAGAACTGTTATAGCCTCTATGTTCAAATCTGGGTTTGCCTGGTAATAAATGTCTTCAAAAGAGATTGCATTCCTTACATTTGGTGTTGCATTTGGTTCTGTCTCTCTTCCATTTTTGCATGTCTTTCTTCCATTATTGCATGTTGCTCCTTCAAAGACTTCACCTCTTGATCATGTTTTTCTTGCATTGCTGTCATTTCTTCATTTTTTTTTAAGATTGTGGGTGTAATTGTTCCTCCATAAGAACGCACCCTTCCTGACTTCTCTTTCCCAAACATAGATTGAAATGCCTCAGCAGCAGGTTTCCCATCATGCTCAACCATGGTTTTAAGCTTTTCCTAAAATGTACATTTTAATAATGTTAGTGATAATAATAAATAATTAAGTATAAAACAATAGCTAGAAGAAAAACTCACAATTGTCTCTTCAGTTTCATCATCTAAGGCTTTTACGTCCTTAGTCCGAGTTTCAACAAACATCTCAACTTGACTGGGTTCTTCATTCTTTTGAGCATGCTTTATATAAATCACAAGAATGAGTTAAAACATAATATTGACATTACTTTAAAATTCAAAATATGAAACCGTGCAAAAAAATATTACCAATTTTTCTTTTATCACAGAAAGTCTTTTATTGCCCATCTGATGCCTCCATTTTTGTTGTGATCTGTTCAATCTATTTTGTTGGCACATATCCTACGTCAATAACAAAAAAACTAAATATATGCAACCAGAAAAAATCAATAACCATATCAAAAGCAAGTAAGAAATCCATAGGTGATTTCACTGAGGTTAGAAGTAGACCAAACTCCGCTAAAGTGTTCATAGTTAAATCCGCTAAGCAGACCAAACTCCGCTAAATTTTTATAATTTTCATAGTTATATAATGAAACCTAGATACTTACTTGGATGGGTTCATAGCTCCAGTAATCAATCATTTGCTTGAAGTGTTCAAGAGGAATGTCTGTAGGACGATTTTTTATCCTCTCGCTATTTGTTACGTAATTGTCAAAATGTTCCTTCTGGATTTTTTATTTGTGTTTCCTCCAAGCTTCATCCATAATTTTGAACACAACCCCTTTCCCTATTTCTGGAAGGATGAACTTTTTCTACAAAGTGAAGCAAAACAAGCATTAATATTAACATGCAAATGTAAATGAACAATATAAAAAACTATCATACATTGATATATTTCCATATGTCATCCTTGTTCGGTACGGCCTTCCAATTGGTGTAAATCAAGGGACACCAATCTGAATTTCGTGCCACGGTTCCCAAAAATTGGCTCAAGTCTGAAACAGCTTTCTCAGTGGGCCGAACTGGTTGTGCTTCACTATTGAAAATTATTTCTTGTCGCTCCTCTAGCGATCTTCCATGAATTCTATAGCACATTGTCTTCCCTCTTGCCTTCTTTTTTGATGTTCCTAATTGACATAACAATAATGATTTAAAAATAAGCTAATTATAGAATTCCATATAATGACATAATATACCTTCGGGAACATGTTCCAACTCATCGGGTATATTGTGCTCTTCCTCAACATCTGCTTCCTCTTCTAGCTCATCGGGTATATTGTGCTCTTCCTCAACTTGTTCCATGTCATCTTCTCTACATTCCTCTTCTAGAGGATTTTTTTCTAGCACTTGCATACCCAGCTTCTCACGATATTCAACCATTGACATTGATGGACACAAAGGTGCAGTCTTTGTCTTCTTTGTTGCATACCCATGTCCTTGCTCATGGTTACCCTTTCTTTGTTGATCTTGAATGGTTGGCCTTTGTTGCTGCTGCACTTGGGTAGACCTTTGATATTGAATGATTGGCTTTTTTTGTTGTTGCACTTGAGAAGACTTTGTATTGGAATTGGAAAGAAGTTGTTTTTTAGTAGAGGATGTGGGTCTTTGATCTTGAATGGTTGGTCTTTTTCCTCTATTTTGAATATCAATAGAAATGACCTGCCTCATAGTAGAAGCAGTAGGTTGAGTAGGGACTGCATCCTTGGGCTTTTCAAAGGATGTTTTTCCTTTCTCTTGGACATTGATATTAGAGATAATATTCTTCTGATTGGCCTATGCAATTTGTGCGACTGAGTCCTTCTTATTTTGTTTTGAGACTAAACCATATCTTCTGTTTGGATTTAACTTCTTATTCTGCTCAATCTTTTCACATTTAATTTTGTAATGTTTGGCCGCTAACTCTTTGCTTGACTTTGCTTGTAGTGGAAAATCCATATCAATTCTTGTGACAGAGAGGTTTAACAAACCTGAAAAAAGGGGGAAAAGATAAATATATTAGTATCAAGAGAGAATGCAAAAAGGAATACCTGTGATGGATCCTGTTTCATCATAACTGTGATGGATCCTGCAGTTTAGAGTTTAGTGGCACTGCAAAAACCAGCAAATAGTTCAGTCCTAGCAAATAACTGTGATGTCCTAGTTTCCAACACCCAACAGAACATGAGACTGGAGCTAGCAAATAACTGTGATGTCTTTGTTTTACAACAAATGTCAGACCAATGAAAGACAAATTTGAGCCAAGGGCTAGAAAATGTATATACCTTGGGCAAGCAACAGGACAGAAAGCTTACAAGCTTTATGATCTCCAAAGCAAAACATGCTTTGTCTCAAGAGATGTAGTGTTTTATGAGCTGCAATTTCCTTTCAAACAAAATACTGACATTTCTGAACCTCACACATTTCCTTTACCCATTGTTACATCAGATTATCATATGTCTACTGAACAAAATACTGGTTTCAACTATGAGGTTTCAACTATGAGGTTTCAACATTACTCAAACTTTATCAGGTTTCAACTATGAGGTTTCAACTTTATCAGGTTTCAACTATGAGGTTTCAACTATGAGGTTTCAACATTGCTCAAACTTTATCAGGTTTCAACTATGAGGTTTCAACTTTATCAGGTTTCGAATATGGGTGAACAACAACAGTTGGTATCTAAGCTCAATATGGTAATCTTCAGATTACTAACTTGGTATTCACTCTCATAAACAGAGATTAAGCTTCAGATTATTGCGGAAATCAGGTTTCAACTGAAACCTTATCAGGTTTCATTGCTCAAACTTGTATGATTGCTGAAACTAATAAGGTTTCAGCTGAAATCTAATAAGGTTTCAGCTGAAATCTAATAAGGTTTCAGCTGAAATCTAATAAGGTTTCAGCTGAAACCTGATAAAGTTTGAGCAATGAAACTTAAACAGTATACATGCATAAAACATTTATTACTTCAACTTGTTTAAACCTCGCTGTTACTCTTCAGAGTCAGAAAGAGTAGATACACCAATATAATAACATAGTTATATAAAGCATGCTTTAACATGGAGGATATAATCCGCAAAGATTTCAAAAAGTGGACTAGAGTTTCATCCTCAGGTATGACCATTATGGGCTCTAACTTCTGACTGCAATGAATTAATATTATGATGATATTTCGAGTATGATGAAAATAATTAAACCAACTGGAATGAATTAATATTATGACTGCAATGAATTAATATCATTCTTGTTCATTCTTTGAGAGACTAACACTAGTTAGTAGTTGGTTAAACCAGCTGGAAGGTATAATAATACATCCTACATTGGAATGAGTTCAATTGGTATTTCAGTTGAAGAACTTCTTAAGCATGAGGACTCAGCTTCAAATGAGGTGATTCTTTTTCAAGGTAATAGACATCAATTACCATGCTAATAATAAAGATTTAATAAAAGAGTTGTTCAATGAAAAAGAGATTTACCATGATTGTGAGCTGAGTGTTCCTTTTCAACGAGATCTGATAAGTATTCTGCACCGATATAATAGCCCTCTTTGTTCAACCGAATCTTCAATAATGAAAAAAAAGAGTTAGGTCAGGACACAGTTAATAAGAAAGATCTTGCAATAATAATAAAGTATTTATAGAAGCATAATAAGTTTATTGCAATAATAGTAATATAAAAGAATCACCTTAATTATTCTATTACAATATAGAACCATTTAATCAAAGTAGTCCCAGAGCGTGTCATCAAAATCGGATTCTTCTTCGGACTCCATTTCATTTGAAACGGATGAATAATTTTCAACAATTGTAGGCTCTATGTCGTCCCTTGCCCATTCAACATTAATTTCATCATCAGGCAAAGACAAAATTATGAATGGTTCTGACTCAATATTATATGTTTCTTCTGCACAATATGATTGGTCATTCACATTAGGAATCTCTCTATGAAGAGTTTTCATAACGTAATACCTATTGTCTTTAGAGGGATCGCGAACATAGAAGCACTGTTGGACTTGAGAAGCTAGCACAAAAGGATCATCCATATAACATTTTTTATTGAAGTGAACACAAGTCAACCCATACTTTTCTGATTCTACTTCAAACCAATCACATCTAAACAAGACAAACTTGAAATTACCATAATAGTCTAACTCAATTATTTCATTTATTGCACCATAATAAGTAACTGCATTCGTCGTCGAATTTTGATCCTTACTACTAGCAAAGCTTTGAGTGATTGACACCAAAGTGACACCACTATTTTGTGTCTTGCGGCTTGCATCACGCTGCGTAGTATGAAATTTACACCCATTGATAACATAATTCGAAAGCCTTCTTGCAACTTTATTTGGGCCTCTACACAACTCCTTCAATCGATCAGGGACATCCTCCTCCATTGCACGATTTTTAAACCACTCAATAAAATCATGGCTTTGACTTTTTGCTTTGGTCCACTTTCTTCCTTTCTTTTGATTTATGATAGTCTCATGTTCACTACATGAAAATTATTTTGTTACAACAATCATTCAATTGAGTTTATAAACAAATTTTTAAGAGCAAAGAATAGTTATTTACATAATGTAAGGCTGAACTTCATCACAATTGAACAAGATATACCGGTGCGCTTGGTTCTTCTCGTTGTTGTCCATCGAAAATAAATTACTTTTTTTCTTCCCTCCTATAGAACGACCCATGGGTAAAAAAAAACTAGGAAGTTTAGTATCAAAAGACTCACATGTGTCAGCATTCCTTTTCACTCTGTTCCACCGTGTCTCCACATTAGAGTTCATATAATTTGAGCAAAATGTCAAGCATTCCTCAACCAAGTAACCCTCAGCTATTGAACCTTCCGGACGAGCTTTATTGCACACATAAGCCTTCAACTTTCCCAACTCTCTTTCTGGTGAATACATCCACCGAGAATGAACAGGACCACCCAATCTTATCTCATTTGGTAGGTGAATAGGCAAATGAATCATTACATCAAAAAATGAAGGAGGAAAAATCCTCTCTAATTGGCAAAGTGTTTCAGCAATTTCAAATTCTAAGATCTCTAAATCGTTCACATCAATAACTCTTTGACAGATGGAATGAAAAAAAGAACATAAACGTATCAAAGGGTAGGCCACTTGGTGAGGAAGTGTGCTAATCATTGCTATTGGCAGCAAGTAGTGTAGCATGAAATGAGCATCATGACTCTTGTATCCTGAGACTTTCAAACTATCTTGGTGAACACATCTTGAAATATTTGCTGCACAACCATCAGGTAATTTTGCTTCCTTGAGAACACCACAGAAAATAGACTTCTCATTTTTATTCATGTTAAAACATGCTTTTGCATACTTTACTTTCTTGCCTTGATCCATTGGTTTCGGATGAAGTTTCTTTCTAATTCCCAACTCTTGCAAATCTAAACGAGCATTAACATGATCTTTTGTCTTCCCCATTATGTCCAATAAAGTACCTATCACATTGTCAAAGATGTTCTTTTCAATATGCATGACATCAAGATTATGTCGTAGTCTATTATGCTTCCAATATGACAATTAAAAAAAAATAGACTTCTTCTTCCAAGGACCATTGCTTTTCTTTTGCATCTTCCCAAATGAATTGACAAAGTCTTGCAACAAGTCCAAGATCTACGTCCCTTCTAACAAAATAGGAGCAGGCCTATGTTCTTCTTTTCCATTGAAATCCCGTGTGTTTCTTCTATAATTATGACTCATCGGCAAGAAAACACGGTGATCCATATAACACATCTTTCGACTATGCTTTAGGTAAACCGAATTTGTGTTATAATTACAAGATGGACATGCTAATTTTCCCTTTGTGCTCCAACCACTCAACATAGCATATCCAGGAAAGTCGCTAATAGTCCATAAAAGGGCTACTCGCAACTTAAAAGTTTGATTCTTTGAAGCATCATATGTGTCTACTCCCAGCTCCCACATAGTTTTCAACTCTTCAACCAATGGTTGCAAGTACACATCAATATTAGTCCCGGGAGAGTGTGGTCCAGGGATAATTAAGGACAACATAAAATACTCCGACTTCATGCATAACCATGGTGGAAGGTTGTACGGCACAACTATTACCGGTCATATACTATAAGAAATACTCATTGTCCTATATGGATTGAATCCATCGCTAGTCAACCCAAGTCTTATGTTGCGTGGGTCACTAGCAAAATCAGGATAATGCTCATCGAAGTCTTTCCATGCTTCGCCATCAGCAGGATGCCTTAACTTCCCATCTCTTGTCCGCTCTTCCTCATGCCACCTCATTAATTCTGCAGTCCTCTCACACATGAACAACCTTTGAAGTCTAGGAATTAACGGGAAGTGTCTTAAAACTTTAGCCGCTACTTTGTGGCCTTGCTTGGGATTTTCTAGCTCATTCTCTGCCTGAGAATTCTCAACCCACCGTGAAGCACCGCAAAGATGACAAGACTTGTCTTTCTCATGATCTTTCCAATATAACATACAATTATTGGGACAAGCATCAATCTTTTTATAATCAAGGCCCAAGTCCCTTATCATGGCTCTTGTTTTATTAAAAGATTGGGGGATGTTTAAATCTGGCATAGCTTCTTTTAGTAGCTCTAAGAGTGCATTGAATGACACATTACTCCAGCCAAAGAGACACTTCATCAAATATAACCGAATGATGAAGGACAAAGTAGAGAAATTTTTACAACCGGGGTACAATTCCTTGTTTGCCTCTTCTAATAAATTATAAAACTTTTTGGCATCTTCATTAGGCCCCTCTGTAACTCCATCTTCTTCTGCCACTTCTCTAAATCTATCATGCAACAGTGCATCCATATCATCCATGCAATTCTCTCCATCATCGATGTCATCCTCCTCTGTGGGCATGGTTAACTCCTCACCATGGTTTACCCAAATAGTGTAGCCTTTTAGAAATCCATAGTCTATCAAATGTTCAAATATTGCATCTTTTGTTAACCAACGACCATTACCACATTGAGCATAAGGGCATAAAATCTCTCCTCCCTGAGGCCTTCCTTTATTATAAGCAAAATGTAGGAAACATTGCACACCATTGATATACTCCGCACTATATCTCGGCATTTGAATCCATTCCTTATCCATTGATTTTACTTAACTACGAAAAGAAAAAAATCAAATGGTCAAAAACGACAAAATCATATCAAGCCTATTCTATTCCTGGAAGTGTCTATTGAAAGCTGAGCTAATAAATATTAAACACTTAAAGGAAGCATCGAGGTTAAACTATTTAAATGCCAGCCTTAGTTTCTTTTACCTTTCAGATGTAAGGCTTAGTCCTAAGTTTTCCCAGGGGTAAATAAAGATTCTACCCATCCGAGAGAACATGGTTGTTCTCGGGCTACAAATATAGGAGTGCACTACCTCCTTTACCTAGTCCTGAGTTCAACATGACTTGAGGGATGATTTTCTACTCCCAGCTCCCACATACAAGCTATTTTTTCACTATACGTACAAGTTATGGAAATTAATCTATCACCCAAGTTAGCATATCACCAGAATCAAACTATTCCTGACACTCTAGGCATTGTTAGATTTTAATATATTTTTAAACTCAATATCAAAATCAATACCGGGAGATGGAAAAATAAGGTTTAATCAATTGAACCTCAACATGAAACAAAATCATAATACCGGGATATGGAAAATCAGAAAATGAAAGATATATCACATAAAAGAAAACAAAATCATACATTGTGGCATCGGGAGACGATGACTGACGACAGTAAATCGAGAGGGGACAGGGGAGAGGGGGAGCGGAGTGTTTACCGGTCGGCGGGAGACGATGACTGACGACAGGAAGGATCATCGGCGACCGGTGCTATGAGAGTGTGAGACGGGTGGTGGCGTCGCGACTCGGGAGGTCGGCACAGCAGAGGCCTGGTGGCGTCGGGAGTTCGGCGCAGCAGAGCGGTCGCGTCGGGAGGTCGGCGCAGTAGAGCAATCGCGCCGGGAGGTCGGTGTAGCAGAGCGGTGGCGTCGGGAGGTCGCCGCAGTAGAGCGGTGCGTTTAGGGCAGAAGAGATCGCGCGAGTAGTCGATCAGCGCGCGGGAGAGGAAAATTAAATGACTTAAGTTTTTTTGTTTTTTTATTATATAGTATACATGGAGTTAGACTATGGGAACGGTTCCTTTGTGTTCCCATAGTATACATTCTAAGAGAACGGTTACTAAAAGTGTTCCCATAGTATAGTCTAAGGGAACGGTTGAAAAATCTGTTCCCATATATTATCTACAGGAACGGTTTCTTTAGTGTTCCTATAATATAATGGCTAAGGGAACGGTTTTGGAAAACCGTTCCTATAAGTGATGTATGGGAACAATTTTTTAGCCGTTCCTAAAGGTGGCGTGGCCATAGAGCCAAAATGTAGTAGTGCAGCTACGAGATCTGCACCCACGTCCGCCCTCCAATCGCACCATGCCACCAAGCCGTACCTCACTGGTCGGGCTGTGCAAAATAACAATAATGAAATCGTGAGTTCACAAGGAACTCAGTGAGCTGTTCTTTCGAACCTCCACTTAAAATCTCGGCAAGATAACATATTCAAAGTATGATGCAGATAAGGAATTAAAATATGATCACACCACAGAAGTTAACCAGTTTGCCAAAATAGAAGAATGGATGAACCGGCCTCTCGGGACATTATCCATTTCACTACAGCTTGGCCACTAATGGCCAAAAATATATATGAAAGGTTCGGTTCTTCCCTCTACACAACCAAGCCGGTCGGCCACCAAAAACCAGCCCTTATGG
The DNA here is from genome assembly GCA_034359265.1 of Canna indica. NCBI lineage: Eukaryota > Viridiplantae > Streptophyta > Magnoliopsida > Zingiberales > Cannaceae > Canna > Canna indica. The sequence goes on along the minus strand of CP136890.1, from coordinate 59,473,207 downwards.
GCACTTCATGATAAATATTTGTGTTACGGATCCGTCGGTTAGGGATAGCTAGTCCCACCCAACTCGGGTCTACCGTCAGCGTGGCCCACTGACAGAAGCTCAAGACCCTCCGCCACTCGGTTCTAACACCTAGCGGGCCCGCTGGTGCAATCTCAAGACCCAATAAAACTACTGAGTCATGTGGTAGCCGCTCAGCTAATGACACTCCTTAGTAGACCATCTCAACCACAACCAAAACCAGGTTGTGCAAATTCCCCTATGTTTTGCTTTTCGGGCATTGCCCATATCCGACCCTACCCCCTCGGGTCCCACTAGAAGGATATTGATGTCCGCTAACTACCCCTAGGTGTAGAACCTCGCAAGTGTACTTTGTCTCTAAGTTAGATGTCACAACTAGATACCGAATATATATGAGTACGCAGTCTACCATTGTCAACAACACTTCCCAAAAATACTCATCAGCACAATTATCATGTTAAAACCGAATTAAAGAGGATAATTCCTACTAAATAAATCGATAAGGAACATGCAACATACATAGCAACGATTGAACATAATATCTGAAAATTTATGAAACCTTTCCTTTGATTCATATGCCATAACAATCCTATCCATGTATGCATTAGCAAGAACACTTCCATAAATATGAGAAAATAGATCTGTAGTTACTAACAATTCCTAGGATGAAAGGCATACATATAACATAACTAAAATCTAACGCTAGCATATAAGTATGAATCAAGACAACACAACATGAAACCTAGCATAATAATTCGAACAGTCTTAAAATTTTTGCCCTTGCCCTTGCTCGGCCGAGCCCTCTAGGGAAAGTTGGGCATGTTTGCGACAACTACGTAAGAAACAACCCAAATATCTACATTTAATGAACATGAAACGATCCACGAGTTGAAAGACGATCGAGGAAATTGGGGAAAATTTTGGCATGAGCTTTCCCCTTTTTCCTCCGCTTGGCCAACCCATAAAATACAAAATAAATACGATTTAAAACATAAGATCACAGGTACACAAATTGTTTAGAGTTCCAACATGAAAAAACACGTCGATCGACAAGAAACTCGCGAAAGAAACCCGATTCCAAAGACTTCTAGGGTCGGCTACCCGTCTCCCATCACAATCACCCTAACCACTCACCTTGATCGGATCAAAAGGTAACCTCGATGAAGATGAACTCTGATTTCCTCGAGCGTCGATGCAGACTCGGCGCTGAACAAAATCCCTCTCGCTCCTCCTTCCTCTTGGGCTGAGTGCAGCTCTCCCCTTGAGCCACACGACTAGCTTGGGTGAGGGGTTTTATTCCCCTCATCTATTGACTTAAATGCCCCCAATCACTTACTTACCTCCTCATCCGACTCCACCTAACCCGGATCGAGTCCCGATTTGATCCGCAAACCCAATCTCAACCCAACTTGAGTCAACCAATATACTCATCCACCCAATTACCAACATTAGGCTATAACTTAAATTAATTATACCTGCTATTCGTGGCGATCTCGTGACTCGGCTCGGCTAGCTCCCGACTCGATGGGCTGCGCCACAAAAAATTTTATATTAGGAAACCCCGGCTATTACAACCTTCCCCCCTTAAGGTAAATTCGTCCTCGAATTTTGTAGATTCATACGGACTTACCAGTTCTTCGAACAGGGAAGGGTAACGTTCCCTCATGTCCTGCTCTAGTTCCCATGTAGCTTCCTACCCCGGTGTGATGCTATCACATAACTTTTACCAAGGGAATTTCCTTGGATCTCAGCTTCCTGATCTATCGGTCAAGTATCTCCACTGGCCTCTCCTCATACGAAACCGCTGTGTCCACCTCAATCGCAGTCGACTCGATCACATGGGACTCATCCCTCACATATCTCCGAAGCATTGACACATGGAAAACTGGATGGACTCTGCTCAGTCTAAGAGGCAAAGCCAGCTCATAAGCTACCGCGCCTCTCCACTTGAGAATAAGGAAAGGCCCAATGAACCTAGGGCTCAACTTTTCCTTCTTCCCAAACCGGACTACCCCTTTCATGGGGAAAACCTTTAGGAATACCAAGTCACCCTCAGTGAACTCCAACTCTCTTACTTTCTTATCAGCATATATTTTCTGGCGACTCTGAGCCACCAATAGCCTTTTCTTTATCAGTTGTACCTTTTTCACTGCCTCATCGATCAAGTCAGGACCTACCATGAGAGTCTCTCCGGTCTCAAACCAGCCCATAGGAGTCCTACACCGCCGCCCATATAATGCCTCGAAGGGAGCCATGACAATGCTACTATGATAGCTATTATTGTAGGCGAACCCAATCAACGGCAGGTGTTTCTCCCAACCGTCTGCTAGGTCCAAAACACAGGCCCTCAACATATCTTCCAAAGTTTGGATGGTTCTCTCAGACTGTCCGTCTGTCTACAGATGGAAAGCCATGCTGAAACGCACTTGAGTGCCCAAGGCTTCTTGGAAGGACTGCCAAAATTGGGCTGTGAACTAGGTACCTCGATCTAATATGATCATCATTGGGGTTCCATGATAAGCCACAATCCTGTCTAGAAACAGTCGGGGCATACTGCTCCGCAGAAAAGGTCATTCTCACTAGAATGAAGTGTGCGGTCTTGGTGAACTGATCCACTACCACCCAAATGGAATCAAAACCTCCTCTTGACTTAAGAAACCCGATCACTAGGTCCATGGTGATTTTCTCCCACTTCCACTCGGGGATCTCGAGGTTCTGCAGTAGCACCGCGAGCTTTAGGTGTTTGGCCTTCACTTGCTAGCAGACCAGACATTTGGATACAAACTTTGCTATCTCTCTCTTCATGCCCTTCCACCAGTAGTGCTGCCTTAAGTCTCGGTACATTTTGGTGGCTCCCGAGTGCATCGTATAAGTGGAATGGTGACCCATTTCCAACACCTTAGAACACCCTATGAGTCGGCGAACCTCTGCCATATCAGGCACTACGATCCCATCTCTGAACCTTAGAACACCCTCTAAGTCGACCATGAACTCATCATCAGCGTCACCTCTGTCAACTAGATCCCTTGACAGAGAACAAAATGTGTCCTCCTCCTACGCGGCATGCAACATGTCCACCAAGGTGGACTGTACCCGCAGGTGCACCACCAGGGTACCTGATGTTGACACAGTCAGGGTTGCTCCCTCATCCAGACACAACACTAGCTCTCGAGCTAGGGGCCTTCTTCTGATTTCCAAATGAGCCAAACTGCCCATGGATTTTCTGCTCAAAGCATCCGCTACCACATTGGTTTTTCCCGGATGATACATAATAGTGCAGTCATAGTCCTTCAAGAGCTCCAACCACCTTCTCTACTTGAGGTTCAACTCTTTTTGGATAAGCAAGTACTGGAGGCTCTTGTGGTCTGTATAAATCTCACAAGTCTCTTTGTAAGGTAATGACGCCAGAGCTTTAGTGCAAAAACCACTGCTGCCAGCTCTAGATTGTGCGTCCGGTAGTTCTTTTCATGCACCTTCAGCTGGTGGGACACATAGGCTATGACTCTGCCAAACTGCATTAGAATGCAGCTTAGGCCAACCTGAGAGGCATCACAGTAGACCACAAATCCTCCTGAGCTGTAAGGTACGGCCAACACGGGTGCCGACGTCAAGCATTCCTTGAGCTTCTGAAAGCTCACCTCACACTTGTCATCCCGAAACAACTCTGACCTTTTTCTGAGTTAACCGAGTCAAAGGGGCTGCAATCCTGGAGAAGTTCTCTACAAACTTTTGGTATTAACCGGCCATCCCAAGAAAACTACGGATCTCAATCACACTGGTTGGCCGCCCCCAGTTCTGCACCGCCTCCACCTTTGCATGGTCTACCCTTATCCCTTCCTTGGACACTACATGGCTCAGGAACCCTACACTTTCTAACCAGAAATCATACTTGGAGAATTTAGCGAACAATCGGTGCTCTCTGAGGGTTTCCAGGACCATCCTCAAGTGCTCGGAGTGCTCCTCCTCACTCTTGGAGTATACCAAGATGTCGTCAATGAAGACGATCACAAAACTGTCCATGTACTCCTTAAATACCATGTTCATCAGGTCCATGAAAGCAGCAGGTGCATTGGTTAGACCAAAAGACATCGCTAGGAACTCGTAGTGGCCATAGCGAGTCCTGAAGGCAGTCTTAGGCACATCGCTATCCCGGATTCTCAACTGATGGTATCCGGACCTTAAGTCTATCTTCTAAAACCATCGTGCTCCCTGCAGTTGGTCAAACAAATCGTCTATCCTCGGTAGTGGGTAACGATTCTTAATTGTCACTTTATTCAGCTACATATAGTCGATGCACATGCGCATCGACCCATCCTTCTTCTTCACGAAGAACACCGGAGCACCCCAAGGTGACACGTTCTACCGGATGAAGCCCAGGTCTAGCATTTCTTGCAGTTGCACTTTTAGCTCCCTGAGTTCGGCCGGCGCCATCCTATAGGGTGGGATGGAGATCGGCTTCACCCCGGGCTGCAAATCAATGCAGAAATCCACCTCTCGCTTGGGCGGCAATCCCGGCAAATCCTCAGGAAATACATCGGGGAATTCGCAGACTACCTGAGTACTACCGACATCCCCTGTCGCATCTCCCTTTTCCTCTGCCACAGATACAAAGGCCAGGAAGGACTGGAAGCCCCCCTGAAGCAGTTTACGAGCCTTAAGGTTGAGATGACCCCAATCAGCTCGCTTCTTCCTTCTCCTTAGAAGGTGAACTGCGGTAACTCGGGCTTACTGAACATGATTGTCTTAGCCCTATAATATAGCAATGCAAAGTGCTCCACCAGCTAATCCATGCCGAGAATGACATCGAGTTCAATCATGGGCAGGAGTGTCAAATTTTCCCTCAATGCATGGCCGCATATGAGCACTACGCAGCCTTGAAAAATTAATTTGGCTATGATTGCATCGCCCGTAGGCGTTGATACTAGAAAATAGCCCGTCGAACAAAGAAGGTGTCATTGGTAACCTAGCAGCAAATTTGGTAGATACAAATGAGTGTGTGGCATCCGTATCAAACAGAAAATAAGCAGCAGATGAACATACTAAAATAGTACCTGTTACCACTACTCTAGGTGCCTCTGCCGCATCACGGCTCATGGTGTAAACTCGAGTAGATGATTTCTCAGAGTGACTAGCATGTGGCTCTCAACTCTGCATTTGACCCTTCTGTGCCACTGACCCCACTGACATCAGCGCCTTTTCTCTTGACAACTCAGATCTCTGGCCACCTCTATCCGGGCAATCCTTCCTAAAGTGTCCCACCTGTCCACATCTGAAGCATGCATCTGTACAGCCATAGCAAGCTCCCTAGTGTTTTCGGTTACAATTCCCACACTACGGCATGTCTGACTTCTGAGTAGCGCCCCTTGTCTCTACCTGTCTCCCCGCCCTTGCCCTGAACCTCCGCGGCCCCAGCTACTGCTGTGCCCATGAATCTGTTGATGATCTGCGGTGGTCACAGTTCCCTCCGAATGCCACGACCGACCTCTTGATGTTATGTCCGAATATAAATTTTTTTATTAAAAGTCGGTTGGCATGTGGGAGGTGGGAGGTGGCATTTGGCATGTGGTGGTGAGGTGAGGGAGGGGTGGTGTGGATGTTGAGGGGTTTTAAAGAGGGGAGAGAGGGCGTTTGTAAGGGGAGGTTGAGAAGAAGAAGAGAGGGTGCCTGCAAGCGGAGGAGGAGTCAGCGCGTGTCACCGGTGGAGCTCGTCGTCGCCGGAGTCGCGGAATCGAGGTAGGAGATCTCATCCACTTCGTTACTTCATTTTCATTGTTATCTCCGATGAATTAGACGAGGAAGACGAGGGAAAGAAATGGTTCAACCATAGCCCATGTAGGCTGGCCGCGTGCGGATGTCGCACACAGCAGCCGCGTGTAGTGGTTGCTGGCTATCATGCCGTGGTCGGGCAGCTGGAGGGCTGCCACGCGCAGCCATAACGGCGCCGAGCAGTCGAGTTCTCCCAGGGTAGGCCATCCAGGCCGCCGCTCAATCGGTTGTGGGACTGAGCGGGGCCGAAGGGTCGAGGAGAGGGTGAGGGAATCGTGGAGTTGCCGGTCGATGACGGTTAGGTGGCTGGCCGAAAGAGGAGAGGGGTGGGGAGGTCATCATTGCCTCCAAGGGTGTCCCGCCGGTGCCGGAGGTTGAGGAGAGGGCGGAGGTGCCTTCAAGTTGGTCACCTGCGGCTTGGGGAGCCGCTCGGCGTGGATTCGGGGTGGAGCAGAGATGCGATGGGGTTGGGCGTAGAAGGGGCCTCCATTCGGCCGTCGGTGAGTCGGACCAGTTGTGGAGGTCGGGGAGAGGGCAGACGTGTCGTCACGGTGATCGCCAGTGGCTGGGAGGGCCAGCCGACGCGGGTTCGAGTGGAGCAAGGAGGCGGCGTCGGGGCAGGGAGGTCGAGGGTCGTCGAGTGAGGGAGTCGAGTGGGGGAGGGATTAAATTGTTTTAATAAATAGGTGTTTAGAGAAGAGAGCTGTATCGTATGAAATATGATTGATTTGTGGATTATTAGGGTATTTTTGTAGTTGATCGTAGAGTCGTCGGATCGAGTTAAGGTGAATACCAAAGTTGTAAATTTTCGCGTGTTGAACGTGATGGTGGTGTCGGATTTCAGATTGGAGATCGTTTCATATGATTTTTAAATTTTTTGATATTTTACTGTTGTTTAGTAAGTAAGTGATAGTTGTGTTTGAAATTAATTTATTTGGTGGACCCCGGGTTGTTGGTTGAAGTTGAGGTGAATAGAAATCTTGATCATTTTCGCATCCTGAACGCGATGGTGGGGTCAGTTTTCCAAGATAACATTGTTATAAATTCTTTCAGTTGGTTAGTTGTTGATGTTGTCGAGGTGTTTAAATAATATTTAATTATTAGTTTGAGAATTTAGTTGATTAATTGGTGTGATATAATTATAGTTTGGAGGGTGTGTTAGGATTGAGTTGAGCATGGGTTGAGCCTGCAAGTCTGTCATTCCTTGTTTGATGTTGATTTGTTATCGAAGATAAATTACGGAAATACCCTTGCTTCCGTTGTTTGCTTTGCTTCCTAAAATTTATTGAACTCCCGTTGTACATTATTGCTAGACATGTCATGTAGAGAAATTACATGTGTTATATTTTATTGTTGCTTATTGGCGTTTATTCTTGATCATAGTCTACTATGCTAATCCTTTGGTGCATTGGATTAGTCACCGTATGCATAGTATCGTATTGTTATATATGGTGTTCTTTACTTGTTAAGCATGTTATTATTCTGTTGATCATGTCATAATATTTACTTGGACTTGTTATATTATTGATAATGATATTTCGTTATTATCATGTTGTTCATGTTGTTATCACTTGGAGTTGTTGCTATGTTGTTGATCATGGTGATATACCTTGTTTCACTCTTGGAGTCGAATTGCATAGTTGTTGGTTGTTGTCGATCTGGAGGCTACCACCTTGGAGAGGACTTCGGTCCAGGACCATTTCGGTGTGGTACCCCCCAAGGATGGGAGAGGATATGTATATTGACTAGTAACTTTGGGCACCTTCGGGTGTGGGGATGTCAGACGCGACATCTGACGGACTACCTGCTTGGTGGGGGTAGTCGTATCAGCGTTGAAGCGGACGATTGATGCCACTCTGCAGGTGGTAGAGTGCGGGGTTTTTACTCAACGGTCCAAACGCTCGATGATTCAGTTGATGTCATTTAGGAGTAGGTGAGGAGTATTTATTGTGTTCACTGCCTTTGACTGCATCTTAGACCATGTTGTTATGCATTATTGAGTTGACACTTGATGCTTGTTGATCATATTGTTCTTATCCTACTCATCACCCGCTGATCTCCGTTGTTTTTGCTTCAAACTTGCAAGGGTGAGCCATCGATTTGTAGATCGAGGTGTAGATAGTTTTTAGACAGCTAGTAGACAGTCGTAGATGTGGAGCTCTGATGGCGACTGCTTTTGTATTTTGGTTTGCTTTGTCGTCTTATAGCTCTTGATATTGATATTGTTATTTTGGAGCTATAATATATAGAACTAGTTGATATTTTGTAAATCTTGTATTTGATCGGACTGTTTCTTATCGTATATACCGTTGGACTTATGGATTGTAACTATTGATTTTAATATTGTCTTTTATATTATGTTATGATTCGTGGCTTTTCCATCCGCTGCACGATGTTCGAGTTGTCGTCGCGTCTCAAGTCGGGGCCGCCGTGGGTGGGCCCGGGGCCGGGGCGCGATAATTTGGTATCGGAACCTAGGACTGAGGTTAAGGTTAAGCGCTTAGATGTCTCACCTTAATGATAATTCTGTAAGGTGTAGGAGGTGTCGAGGTGGGTTGTAAGCTTATTTTAGATGCTTTGTTTGAATTTCTTTTTATTTGTGGTGATGGCGTTGAGAAGACAGAGTTAGTGCCAGAGGCAGTAGCTTTCGGATTTAGAGGCGTCGTGGGAGCATGAGGAGGATATTAGAGATCACGGCGCAGCAGGTATGTAAATTTGGAGGACCAAATTTCTTAAGGTGGGGAGGATGTTATGTCCGGATATAAAAAAAATTTATTAAAAGTCAACCTAATTAATGTGAAGTTGAGGAGGGATGGTTGAAGTAGTGGGAGGTGGCAGGTGGCATGTGGTATGTGGTGGTGAGGTGAGGGAGAGGTGGTGTGGATGTTGAGGGGTTTTAAAGAGGGGAGAGAGGGTGTTGGTAAGGGGAGGTTGAGAAGAGGAAGAAGAGAGGGCGCCTGCAAGCAGAGGAGGAGTCGATGTGTGTCGCCAGTGGAGCTCATCGTCGCCGGAGTCGCGAAATCGAGGTAGGAGATCTCATCCACTTCGTTACTTCATTTTTGTTGTTATCTCCGACGAGGAAGATGAGGGGAAGAAATGGTTCCGCCGTAGCCCATGCAGGCTGGCCACATGCGAATGTCACACGCAGCAGCCGCGTGTAGTGGTTGCGGGCTGTCATGCCGTGGTTGGCCAGCCAGAGGGCTGCCACGCGCAACCATAGTGGCGCCGAGCAGTCGAGCGCTGCCGGGGTGGGCCATCAGGGCCACCGCTCGGTCGGTCGTAGGAGTGAGCGAGGCCAAAGGGTCGAGAAGTGGGCGAGGGAATAGTGGAGTTGCTGGTCGGTGACGGTTAGGTTGCTGGCCGGAAGAGGAGAGGGCGGGGAGGTCGTCACAGCCTCCCAGGGTGTCGCGCCAGTGCCGGAGGCCGAGGAGAGGGCGGAGGTGCCTTCAAGTTGGTCACTGGTGGCTTGGGGAGCCACTCTGCGTGGATTCGGGGCAGAGCAGAGGAGGCGATAGGGTCGGGCGTAGAAGGGGCCACCATCCGACCGGTGGTGAGTCGGACCGGTCGCGAAGGTCGGGGAGAGGGTGTAAGTGTCGCCGGGGTGATCGCCGGCGGCCGGGAGAGCCGGCTGGCGCTGGTTTGAGCGGAGCAGGGAGGCGACAACTGGGCAAGGAGGTCGAGGGGCATCGAGTGAGGTAGTCGAGTGGGGGAGGGATTAAATTGATTTAATAAATAAGTGTTTAGAGAAGAGAGCTGTATCGCATGAAATGAGGTTGATTTGTGGATTATTAGGGTATTTTTATAGTTGGTCGTAGAGTCATCGGATCGAGTTGAGGTGAATACCAAAGTTGTAAATTTTCGTGTGCTGAATGTGATGGTGGTGTTGGATTTCAGATTGGAGATCGTTTGATATGATTTTTATATTTTTTGTTATTTTACTGTTCTTTAGTAAGTGAGTGATAGTTGTGTTTGAAATTAATTTATTTGGTGGACCCCGGGTTGTCGGTTGAAGTTGTGGTGAATAGAAATATTGATCATTTTCGCATGCTAAACGCGATGGTCGGGTCAGTTTTCCATGAAAGCATTGTTAGGATGTTCTTTCAGTTGGTTAGTTGTTGAGGTTGTCGAGGTGTTTAAATAATATTAAATTATTAGTTTAAAAATTTAGTTGATTAATTGGTGTGATATAATTGTAGTTTGGAGAGTGTGTTAGGAGTGAGTTTAGCATGTGTTGAGTCTGCAAGTCTGTCATTTCCTTGTCTGATGTTGATTTGTCATCGGAGATAAATTACGGAAATACCCTTGCTTATGTTGTTTGCTTGGCTTCCTAAAATTTATTGAACTCCTTTTGCACATTATTGTTGGACATGCCATGTAGAGAAATTGCATGTGTTATATTTTATTGTTGCTTATTGGCGTTTATTCTTGATCATAGTATGTTATGCTAATCCTTTGGTGCATTGGATTAGTCACAGTATGCATAGTATCATATTGTTATATATGGTGTTGTTTACTTGTTGAGCATGTTATTATCCTGTTGATCATGTCATAATATTTACTTGGACTTGTTATATTGTTGATCATGATATTTCGTTATTATCATGTTGTTCATGTTGTTATCACTTGGAGTTGTTGCTATGTTGTTGATCATGGTGATATACCTTGTTTCACTCTTGGAGTCGAGTTGCATGGTTGTTGGTTTTTGTCGATGTGGAGGCTACGGCCTTGGAGAGGACTTCGGTCCAGGACGATTTCGGTGTGGTACCCCCCAGGGATGGGAGAGGGTATGGATATTGACTAGTCACTTTGGGCACCTTTGGATGTGGGGATGTCGGACGCGACATGTGACGGGCTACCTTCTTGGTGGGGGTAGTCGCATCAACGTTGGAGCGAACGGTTGATGCCACTCTGCAGCCGGTAGAGTGCGTGATTTTTACCCAACGGTCCACACGCTCGATGATTCAGTTGATATCGTTTAGGAGTAGGTGAGGAGTATTTGTTGTGTTCATTGCCTTTGACTGCATTTTAGGCCATGTTGTTATGCATTATTGAGTTGTCACTTGATGCTTGTTGATCATATTGTTATTCTCCTACTTATCAGCCACTGATCTCCGTTGTTTTTGCTTCAGACTTGCAGGGGTGAGCGATCGATCTATAGATCGAGGTGTAGATAGTTTTTAGACAGCTAGTAGATAGTCGTAGATGTGGAGCTCTGATGGCGACTGCTTTTGTATTTTGGTTTGCTTTGTCGTCTTATAGCTCTTGATATTGATATTATTATTTTAGAGCTGTAATATGTAGAACTATTTGATATTTTATAAATCTTGTATTTGATCGGACTATTTCTTATCGTATAATACCGTCAGACTTATGGATTGTAACTATTGATTTTAATGTTGTCTTTTATATTATGTTATGATTTGTGGCTTTTCCTTCCCCTGCGCGGTGTTTGAGTCATCATCGCGTATCGGGTCGGGGTCGTCGGGGGCGGGCCCGGGGCTGGGGCGCGACACCTGACCTTGAGACCAAACTTTTTCTTCGGCAGCCCATCTTTCCTCTCAAACGGCACCAGTGCTTCCTTCTGGAGGGCCTCATCCACTACCCGAGCAAATGTGGAGTCCTCGGTGTAATGTATAAGCCTGCATATTTGAGGTCTCAGACCCTCCACGAACCTCTTCACCCTAGCGGTCTCAGTAGCAACTAGAGTTGGGTGGTACCTAGAGAGCCGGGTGAACTCCATTTAATAGTCTGCTACTGTCATGCCTCTTGACTGGCGCAGCAACTCAAAATCTCGTGCCCACTTATCGCGGACACTAATCGAGAAATGCTGCTCCGCTACAGCTGCCCTAAATTCTTCCCAGGTGGGAGGTGGTGCGTGTGCTGCCCTATGGTCCCTCCAGGTATGCAACCAGTATTTGGCAGGTCCTCTTAGTTGCAAGCCGACCATGCGCGCCGCCGCCTCTAATGAACACCCCAGCTCTATACACAACTCGTAGCAGTCCCCCAGAAACTCGGTGACTTCCACTTGTCGGTCTATACTGGTGAATACTGACGGCCTGAACTTGATGAAGTCTGCGTATGTAGGTGCTCCTGGGTCCCTGACCCACGGCGCTACCTGTTCAGCCACCTCCGGTACCACAAGGGCTGCGGGTACCGATTGGGGCAGTTGTTGCTGCTGCTGCATCTGCTGCCTCAACTCCTGCTCCTTGCGTAGTGCTTTTGATAATTGAGCTACCTGAGCCTGAAGCTGCACAACTGCAGAATCCGAGCCCTCTACCTCAGACTGTTCCCTTCCACGGCCCCAACCTCGTCCTCGCCCTGGCCTCGGCCCCGTCGTTCGGTAGAATTGCTACCGCTACCACTTAGAGCAGCATTTTGGGCCTCCATCAAACTATCATAAAAAAATTAATGATTTCACCATTAATATTAACCAACTCATTGAATTAAAATTTAAGTTACTAACCGCACGGTGCGCTGAGTGCAGTCGTGGTTGTCTGATCTCGTAGCATAACTATACCGTATATAGACATGCTAGCATATGCCTCGTTCGATACTCAATTCCTAGTCGTAGTCAAGACCTAACCTGACGCTCTGATACCAACTTTGTTACGCCCCAACTCAGGGTACGCGTGACCGGCCAGGGTACGCGTGACCGGCCAGGGTACGTGTCGATACCCCGAAGCCTACCCTATGCACTAAGCAACAAGTCATAAAATACAACCAGACTGACATCGAAATCATAACAAAAGCAATAATACCAAACTGTATTAGTTGTTTGAAAATAGTTTAACCAAACCAAGTTCGAAGACATCACAAGTTTTAAAATAAACATCTAATGGTTTCCAAAGAAACATCTCAATGCTTTACAGAACCAACACACTGCATACACACGACTCTACTCAAACACGACTACGACTATAATGCTGCCATCTACGAGATCTGCACCCACGTCCGTCGTCCAATCGCACCATGCCACCAAGACGTACCTCACTGGTCGGGCTCTACAAAACAACAATAATGAAACCGCGGGTTCGCAAGGAACTCAGTGAGTGGTTCTTTCGAACCTCCACTTAAAACCTCGGCAAGATAACATATACAAAGTATGATGCAGATAAGGAATTAAAATATGATCAAACCACAGAAGTTAACTAGTTTGCCAAAACAAAAGAATGGATGAACCGGCCTCTCGGGCCTTTATCCATTTCACTACAACTCGGCCACTAATGGCCTAAAATATATATGGAAGGTTCGGTTCTTCCCTCTACACAACCAGGCCGGTCGGCCACCAAAATCCAGCCCTTATGGGCACTTCATGCTAAACATTTGTGTTACGGATCCGTCAGCTAGGATGGCCATTAGTGTCACACCCCAACTTAGGGTCGGGTGACCGGCCAGGGTCTATGACCTACCCTGAAGCCTACTACATACATTGATTAACAGAAATACATAATGAAACAATGATGTAGTTTTATTAAAATCTTTAAAGAAGGTTCACAATTTTTGATTTAAAACATGAAAAGTTCTAAAACATCAATCACCAGAGAAAACAACTCAAGTTTAAAACTAAGTACATGTTTTCAAATAAACATTCTCAGTGTATGAAAAGAACAACTGCCCTAGACCTCTAGACTAAGACTAGTCGACGTTGCTACGAGATCTATGCCACCGCCTGCCTCCAACTACACCATGACTCCAAGCCTCCTCTCACTGATCGGGCTCTGCAAAACAAGGAAATAAACTGTGAGTCCACAAGGGACTCAGTGAGCGGTTCTTCCTAACCACCACATAAATCCCCATTAATCACAAGTAATTATATACGACAATAAAACATATAGTTAGGGATATACTTTGCTTTTGATATGACCACCAACCCCAAAGGTCATCATGTATAGGCCATACATCCATGAAACCAACCATAACTGCCTAACTAAATCATATGACCCCCGGCCCTTAGGGCCTACTCATGATTTTGTGGTTCGGCTACAACCAGCCCTACCACCCAAAATAGTAACACACTGGTCGTTCGGCCACATAGCACATCAGTGTATCAATGCAAAATCTCAGGCCGTCGACTAGGATGGTCTGCTAGTCTCCGGACACCGTCTGGGGTAAGAATAGCTAGTCCCACCCAACTGGGGTCTGACACCTAGCGGGCCCGCTGGTGCAATCTCAAGACCCAATCAATGGCCGAGTCAAGCATTAGTCATTCCGACTATCCATGCTTCTCGGCTGACCATCACAATCACATCACAAATAAGTTTCCTAGAGTTTCCTTGTTTAAAATCTCGGGCATCCGCCCATGTTCAACCCTTTATTTTCGGGTCGAAACATGCGTGCACTATTGCTCACTAATTATTTCTTAGGTGTGAAACCTAATTAGTCTACCTTTGAGTTTCCATAAATAACACACACCTCAGATTTTTCATGTTAATCATCTAGTGTCATATACTATCTTTGCTAATGTGAAATTAATGTCATAAAATTGAAAATGTACCCAATAACAAAACAGGACAGCATATAAGCTATAAATAAATTACTTTACGTCACATACTATGTATAGCCATATGATTCAATAATAAAGAATTTAAAGAGGTAAATAATTCATTGATTTAAACCAATAAGGAACATACACTAAGCATAGCAGCAATTAAACATAATATAATGACTTAAATGAAACCTTTCTTTGAATACATATACCATAACCATCATATCCATATGAGCATTAGCAAGAACATTTCCATAATATGATAATGTAGATCTATCACCAAACAATTCATATGACAAGTGAGAAATTTCAAATCATGAATATGAATTAGCATCGAACGGGAAGGAATGACCAACCACTCGAAATCATTCAGTTTCCCCCTTTACCCTTGCTCGGCCGAAGCTTGAGCAAGGTAATGCTTTCTCGGCCGAACCCTCTAGATGGGAAGGGGCTGAAATTTCATCCACAATATACATGCATCGGTCTACAGATCTAATGTTTAACAAGAAAACATAACTCAGAACCATGCATTCTAACTCGAGCAGTCCACACTCTCCACTCATGCCACTGCTCGGCCGACTCAAGCAGGGTAAACCCTTGCTCGGCCGAGTCCTCAATTTGAAGGGGCATTGCTGCAATAATAACACAATATAAATCCATAGATCTAACATATCATGAACACCAAGCGATCTACGGGCTGCGAAATGAGCGAGGAAAATTTGGGGAAATTTTTGGCATGACCTTTCCCCTATTTTCTCAACTCGGTAGCCCACAAAAATGCGAGAAAACACGATCTAATACATAAGATCACATGTACATACTTCGATTTAAAACTCTACTCAAAGAAACACGTCGAATAGGCAAGAACTCGCGAAGAAAATCAAATCTCAAATCCCTTAGGGCCGGCCACTTGCCTCCCTTCAAAAGCTACACTAACCACTCACCTCGATTTGATCTAAAGACAAGATCGAAGAAGACAAACTCTGAGATCCCGGCGTCGACGCGAGCTCGGCACCGATCTCCCTCTCCCCCTTGGGCTGCGTGCGGCTCCTCCCTTGAGTCGCACGGGTGCCAAGATGAGGGGTTTTATTCCCCTCATCACTTGACTCTTTTACCCCTACGCAATGACTTAAACCCCTCTCATACGACTCCACCTAATCCGGTTCGAGTCCCGACTCAATCCGCGGACTAAACTCAACCCAAACTTGAGTCAAACAATATGAACATCCACTAAACCACTAACACTTCAGTAAGACTTAAATAAAATTTTTGCCTACTATACGAGGCGATCACGCAAATCGACCCAGCTAGCTCCCGACTCGATGGACTATACCATGAGAAATTTTTATATTAGGAAACCCCGGGTATTACAACTAGCCTCAGATATCCTCCGGGTTAGGGATAGCTAGCCCCACCCAACTAGGGTCTACCGTTGGCGTGGCCCACTGACGGGATCTCAAGACCCTCCGCCACTCGGGTCTAACACCTAGCGGGCCCGCTGGTGCAATCTCAAGATCCAATAAAACAACTGAGTCGTGTGGTAGCCGCTCGGCTAATGACACTACTTAGTAGACCATCTCAACCACAACCGAAACCAGGTTGGGCAAATTCCCCTATGTTTTGCTTTTCGGGCATTGCCCATATCCGACCCTACCCCCTCAGGTCGCACTAGAAGGGTATTGATGTCCGCTAACTACCCCGAGGTGTAGAACCTAGCAAGTGTACTTTGTCTCTAAGTTAGATGTCACAACTAGGTACCGAATATAGATGAGTACGCAGTCTACCATTACCAACAACACTTGCCAAAAATACTCATCAGCACAATTATCATGTCAAAACCGAATTAAAGGGGATAATTCCTACTAAATAAACCGATAAGGAACATGCAACATACATAACAACGATTGAACATAATATATGAAAATTTATGAAACCTTTCCTTTGATTCATATGCCATAACAATCCTATCCATGTATGCATTAGCAAGAACACTTCCATAAACATGAGAAAATAGATCTATAGTTACAAACAATTCCTAGGATGAACGACATTCATATAACATAACTAAAATTTAACACTAGCATATAAGTATGAATCAAGATAACATAACATGAAACCTAGCATAATAATTCGAACAGTCTTAAAATTTTTGCCCTTGCCCTTGCTCGGCCGAGCCCTCTAGGGAAAGGTGGGCATGTTTACGACAACTACGTAAGCAACAACCCAAAGATCTACATTTAACGAACATACAACGATCCACGAGTTGAAAGACGATCGAGGAAATTGGGGAAAATTTTGGCATGACCTTTCCCCTTTTTCCTCCACTCGGCCAACCCATAAAATGCAAAATAAATACGATTTAAAACATACGACACAGGTACACAAATCATTTAGAGTTCCAACATGAGAAAACATGTCGATCGACAAGAATCTCGCGAAAGAAACCCGATTCCAAAGACTTCTAGGGTCGGCTACCCGTCTCCCTTCACAATCACCCTAACCACTCACCTTGATCAGATCACAAGGTAACCTCGATGAAGACGAGCTCTGATTTCCTCGAGCGTCGACACGGACTCAGCGCTGAACAAAATCCCTCTCGCTCCCCCTTCCTCTTGGGCTGTGTGCGGCTCTCCCCTTGAGCCACACGGTTGGCTTGGGTGAGGGGTTTTATTCCCCTCATCTATTGACTTAAATGCCCCCAACAATTACTTACCTCCTCATCTGACTCCACCTAACTCGGATCGAGTCCCGACTCAATTCGCGAACCCAATCTCAACCCAACTTGAGTCAACCAATATACTCATCCACCCAATTACCAACAATAGGCTATAACTTAAATTAATTATACCTGCTATTCATGGTAATCGTGCGACTCGGCCCGGCTAGCTCCCGACTCGATGGGCTGCACCACGAAAATTTTTATTTTAGGAAACCCCCGGTATTATAGCCCTCCAAACCTTTGGTGCAGCGGGTTTGGCCCGCCCGATAGACCCAAAAGAGCAGGCTCAGCCCTCTTGCAAGCCTTGTTCAGCAAGGTTCAATTCAGCATGATTTGATAAAATTGGTTGAAACATGTCTTGATCAAATAAACTGCGATTTGGGTCAAGTCGAGCTAGTTGGATTCGCTTCGAAGCCAATTTGAGTCAACACCTAAGAATAAATCTAAATAATTTATTTGCTAGATTTCATCTTTTTAAACATAATTTGTTTTTATATATTATATCAATTCCCAATTTTAGTTGCAAGTTATTTGGTTTTAAAATTTATGTTGCATGAATGGATATTGCTATTTCTTAAGATAATTTTATGGTTTAGTATTTAATTGTTACGTAGTTTACTTTATGGTTTAGTGTTTCTCAACTAAGTTTTCAAAAAGGGTGGAATGAGAATATTTGATGGTATACTATTAAAACAAAATAAAAATTTTTGTAATAGCTTAAATGGGTATCTACCGTATCTGCAGGTATCAATTACCCGCATGAGGATGGGTGACTGATACACACCGCGGGTGTGGGTGCAGGAGATGACTTAATTAGTAAACAGGTGCGGGTGCGGGTGCGGTGTTATCTGCTCCAAACCCATCCCATTGAGATCCCTATGCATACACATTATTCGTAGCTTTAATTTTCTTTTTTTCTCTCTTTTCTTTACAAGTGAGTCGACACTTGTTCCCCTTAAGCAAGAACTTAGGTTCAAGTCTTGTGAATGAAAAAATCTATAGTTGGGATAGTTTTACGCCTTAGTGGGCCGACTCAAAAAAGCTTGAATCAGATTATAGACCCACTAGTAGCTTAAAAATGCTCGGCGCGGTGTCGGTCCTACGCCCACAGGAAGAAGAGGGGACTTCTTTATTAATTTCAAAAAAGAACTACAATAAGAGTGACAGTAGAACTAAATTCCCTTCAAAATAGAGCACACAGTCTTAAATAAATTGAACCTAAAACCGTTATGGAGTAGAGGCACTGTCTCTATAATCTCTGCCTTAAAACTGAACTCCTTTGTCGTATGCCGAAACTTTGGAAGGGGTACTCTTAAGAAAAAGAGTGATAGCGACACTCTTAATTTTCTTGATCTCTAATTCTCTCACAAAATTTCTTCTCTATTTTTCTGTCTTGTATTTGATGTGTTGTCCTCAAGAAAACTGTCGGTATTTATACTTGAGGGGATGAACTTGATTAAGTCGATCCGAAGAGAGAAATTAGGACGAGGCCAAATATGCTAGAAAAAATTGTCTTCCTATTGGCTGCACGTGCTAAAAAATCTTCTCGAAATTGGTCAAAATTGAGCCACTAGATTTTGACCGAGAAATCTGGCTCAAAAGATGTAGGAAAGAGCGGGAGAAGCTCCCACCAGCATGGCTACCTACATGCCCCGCATGTGGGCACAAGTAGACACGTCTGCTTGCGAACGCATGAGCACCTGCGAGATCGCACGCAGGCGTTGGCTCTGGTAGCGGCTTGACCCGCTCGGCTGGCTATGCGAGGGAGGCCAAGCCCGCCCGCCAGAACTGACGCCTTATAATGAGTATGTTATAAGACCAAATTTTCTTTTAAAAAAACTTTGATTTTCTTTAAATATTTTCCACATAGAAAATAAACTATAAATGAGTACAGAGGAGAGATCAAATTTCGCTTCCTTTTTTTTCTCTCTGAGTCTCAAGTAGATTAGACTCTATCAGTCTACTTCCTTATTTTTGTTTTCTTTCTCTTCATTTTTCCTTCCCTTAACAAAAGCCTAAAAAAAACACTCTGAGTACACAACAAGAAAATTTCGAAATAACGACGTTTATTTTTTGACGTCTGAAGAAGCGTCGAAATGTTTTAGAACGGATGAGAAAAAGTTTAAAAATATCGACGTCTATATTAGACGTCGATATGTAAAACGGGAAATATGGCGTTTTTTCGCCGAAAAGGCAGCGTCGAAATATTTCAACGCCAGCGTGTCGACGCATCTGGCGTCGAAATATTTCGACGCCAGAGTTTCGACGCATCTGGCGTCGAAATATTTCGACGCCACGTGCGTCGAAATGTCTTCCCGCGCGAACGCGCGGTCGTCGAAGCAAGCATCAGTTATTTTAACTGCGGCTTACGGTAAGCGTACGGTAAGCAACTGAAATTTCTTTTCAGCTGCAGAACCGTACGAAATTATATTTATATATATAATTTTTTTAACTGCTGCTACAGTTATTTTACTATTTTAATAATAAATTTTACCTATAAATTTCACATTTACCGCCTAAATTTCTTCCTCCCGCGCGCCTACTTCTTCTTCTTCCTTCGTCTCGTCGCTGCTGCCGATTTCTTCGTCCGATTTCTTCCGTCGTCGAATCAGCAGGTAATTTCTTATTTCTGCTCCTCCTTCTTTCTTCTTCCGTCGCTGCTCCTTCTTCTTTTTTTTTTTTTTTTCTTCTTTCTTCTTCCATCGCTGCTCCTTCTTCTTCTTCTTTTTTCTTCTTTCTTCTTCCGTCGCTGCTCCTTCTTCTTCTTACCGGTCCGACCAATTCAATCAACTAGATTTGGCAAGCATTTTTCTTCCGGTTTGGTCGAAATCAATTGATATTAAACTGATCCGAATTCTGAGCAAAGGCCGGCCAAATTGAATTCGAAGCTGAGGACCTGTTTAGACTATGTCTCGTTCAATTTTGGATCAAATAAAATTCATTTTTTTTTTTCTTCTTTCTTCTTCCGTCGCTGCTCCTTCTTCTTTTTTTTTCTTTTTTTTTTCTTCTTTCTTCTTCCGTCGCTGCTCCTTCTTCTTTTTTCTTTTTTTTTCTTCTTCTTTCTTCTTCCGTCGCTGCTCCTTCTTCTTCTTCTTCTTTTTTTTTTTTTTTTTTCTTCTTCATGTCGAGAATACGTAGTTAACTTCTTCTTTTTTCTTTCCGGTTCATCTCGACGAAGCAACCGGCGGCCGTAAATTTTTCTCGTCGAATCAGCTCGAGATCCGGCTCTTATTCTCAAGTTAGTATAAATTTGATGTTATGCTGTTTAATTTTTTTTAAACTATGCTATCATGCTTTAGTTAGCATAATTTAGATACGGCTAATTATCATGTTATATTATGCATGTTACTGCTTTAGATATTAATTTAGATATTATGCATGTTAATTTAGATATTATGCTTTAGTTACCGCTAACTATGCTATCATGTTATATTATTACTGCTATCTTTAGTTAGAATTACCGCTATCTTTAGTTAGATATTATATAGTTACTAATTAATAAATACTATATTATTATTATTATTATTTAATTATTATCACTAATTAATAATAATAATATTATTATTATTATTACTGTTATTATTATTATTATTAATAAAACTAACTAATTATTATTCTTATTATTTAATAATAATAATAATTATTATTACTGTTATTATTATTATTATTATTGTTATTATTTATTATTATTATTACTGTTATTATTATAAATACTATATTATTATTATTATTTAATTAATATCACTAATTATTATTATTATTATTATTATTATTGTTATTATTATTATTATTAGTATAACTGAATTAATAATAATATTATTATTATTTAATTATTATCACTAATTATTATTATTATTATTATTATTATTATTATTATTATATTATTATTATTATTATTATTATTATTTATTATTATAAATACTATATTATTATTATTATTACTGTTATTATTATAAATACTATATTATTATTATTAATTAATTATTATCACTAATTAATATTATTATTATTATTGTTGTTATTATTATTATTATTAGTATAACTGAATTAATAATAATATTATTATTATTTAATTATCATCACTAATTAATATTATTATTATTACTGTTATTATTATTATTATTATTATTATTATATTATTATTATTATTATTATTATTATTTATTATAAATATTATATTATTATTATTATTATTACTGTTATTATTATAAATACTATATTATTATTATTATTATTACTGTTATTATTATAAATACTATATTATTATTATTATTATTATTATTATTATTACTATATTATTTATTATTATTATTACTATATTAATATTATTGACATTAATACTATATTATTAATATTATTATTATAAATACTATATTATTATTATTATTTAATTAATATTGCTAATTAATATTATAATTATTACTAATTATTATTATTATTATAAATACTATATTATTATTATTAAATATAATAATAATAATAATTATTATTATTATTATTATTTAAACTTATATTAGAGTATATAATTAATTAGAATAATTAAATTTAGAATTCATTAATCTTGTCTTGATGGACTAAATTTCTTGCTCCCAACAATGAACTTTTTATTTAAATTTCTCAATTTGATATTTTTATAATTTTGTACCCAGAGCTTAGACCCGTTCGAGAAATATGTTTTGATTTTATAAATTTTATTGATAAAATTTAGTTGTAATATTAAGTTGAATACTTATTTCGATATGGAGGAATGCGTATTCTACTTAATATTTTACTAAATAATATCAATAAAATTTATATTTTTCAAATAATAAATCTCGAATTGTCCCTTATTGGACAATTTAGCAACACAATTATTAATATCGCAAATTTAATTTCATTTGATCACACATGTCAATGAAATATCGGTTGCATCTCTTTTGTTCTCCGGTACGCTTCAGAAGTTTTGCGTACTTGGAGAACTAAAAAGAGATGTTGCCGAAATTTTCAGTGACTTGTTGTGATTAAATGAGATTATAAGTGCGATATTAATAATGTGTTGCTGAATGGGATAGGACCAACCCACCTATATGACTATACCCTTTATAATAACATTGAAATTCACAAATGTAGTCAAAGATGGATAAAACTTGGATGTCAGCACCTCAATCATCTAAAGCCTATGCGAGAGGAATGAAAAATTTTATGCAGTTCGCAATTGATAATGGATTGGATGAAGATGGCACAATGAATTGTCCGTGCAAAAAATGCATCAATAGGAAATATCATAAACCAGAAGATGTTGAAAGACACTTAATATGGAATGGAATTTTACCGAGATATACCATTTGGTATTACCATGGTGAACCTTTATATCCGACAACAGAAGCACAACTTGATATATCAAACAGAGCTGAAGCATCCCATCAATTACATTCTCATAATGATGAAACACCAATTGATGTCAATGATGAAACACCAATTGATGTCAATGATGAAACATCAAATGTTAATCTTGATGAAGCTTCAAATGCATTCGAACCGCCACAAGAATCTTCCCAACATTCTATGATGGATGATCTTGATGTTCCTCTGTATCCAAATTGTGTAAAATACAGTAAATCATCATTTATCATTCAATTATATCATATAAAGGTTCTTAATGGTTGGTCTGGAAAGTCGTTCTCAATGTTGTTAGAATTGTTGAAAGAAGCTTTTCCAGAAGGCAATACACTTCCATCAACGTGTTATCAAGCAAAAAAATATATGAAAGATTTGGGTTTATTCTATCAAAAGATACATGCTTGTCCAAATGATTGCATTTTATACATGGATGAAACTGCGGAAGCATCAACATGCAACATTTGTGGATTGTCTCGATGGACTTCCTCTTCAACTAATGATGAATCAACAAGTCAGTTAGAACGGAAAAAAAAACCTGCAAAAGTGTTACGATATTTTCCACTTATTCCAAGACTGACTCGTTTATATATGTCATCGAAGACAGCAAGCTCGATGAGATGGCATTCTGAAAGACGCACCAAAGATGGAATCATACGACATCCTGCTGATGCAGAAGCTTGGCAAGATTTTGACAGAAGATATCCAGACTTCGCTGTTGATTCACGTAATGTTAGATTGGGTCTTGCAAGTGATGGATTTAATCCATTTCGATCAATGAGCACAACTTATAGCACTTGGCCTGTTGTATTGATACCTTATAATATGGAACCATGGGCATGTATGAAGAGATCTTCAATAATGTTATCAATGTTAATTCCAGGCGCTAAGGGACCAGGAAATGACATTGATGTGTACTTACAACCTCTCATTTCAGAATTGAAGCTATTGTGGAGCGGAGTAACAGCATTTGATAGTATCTCCGGCGAACAATTTACTCTGCGTGCAGCTTTAATGTGGACCATTAATGATTTTCCAGCATATGCAATGTTATCAGGTTGGAGCACTAAAGGACGATATGCATGTCCCATATGCGGTGATAAGACAGATTCTCGTTGGCTTAAATACGGAAAAAAAACATTGTTATTTAGGCCATCGTAGATGGTTGTCACAAGAACATTCGTTTCGTCAGGACACTGAATTATTTGACGGGACAATAGAAAATGATAATGCACCAGTGTCAGTTGATTCAAAAATTATTTACGAGCAGATTCAACACATTAAACATGTTTATGGCAAAACTACCAACACAAGTAAAAAGCGCACTCGAAATAATTTGGGTAGTGAGTCAGAAGGCATTAATGCAGACACACAAACTCAGCAAAGTTTTCAGAGGACCGATTTTGGATTGTGGAAAAAGAAAAGTATATTTTTTGAATTACCATATTGGCAGCATAATCCATTGCGCCATAATTTGGATGTTATGCATATTGAGAAAAATATATGTGATAATCTGATTGGTACTATATTGGATATTGATGGAAAAGAGAAAGATAATTTAAATGCACGATTAGATTTGCAAGACATGAATATAAGACATCATTTACATCCAATATTATTACCAAATGGCAGATATGATATACCCTTGGCAATTTATTCAATGTCCACTATTGAAAAGGATCTCATGCTGACATGTATCAAAAATATGAAAGTGTCCGATGGATATTCATCAAATATTTCTAGATGTGAGAATCTCAAGGATCATAGATTACAAAACTTGAAGAGTCATGATTCACATATACTGCTTCAAGATGTTTTTCCGCATGCATTACGAGGAATTGTGCATAAAGATGTTCTCCTCATTGTTAAAGAGATTTCTGCATTTTTCAAAAAGTTATGCAGTGCCAATTTAGACCATTGTGCCCTGGACGATTTGCAATCACGTGTGCCTTTGCTCTTATGTAAAATGGAGCAAATTTTTCCACCGAGTTTTTTCACTATTAAGGTGCATTTGATGATTCACCTTCCAACAGAGGTGAAACTTGGTGGTCCTGTTCATTACCGTTGGATGTACCCAATTGAAAGGTTTGTTTTATTTATATTTGTCTCGTGGTCCGCGTGATTCACCTTCCAACATGAATTTGTCTCGTGTTCATAGGTTATTTATGAGATATAAATCTCATGTTCGAAATAAAGCACAACCAGAGGGATCCATCGCTGAAGGATATATTGCTGATGAATGTCTTACATTTTGTTCTCGATATTTAAATAATATTGAAACGGTGTTCAATCGACCGCAAAGAAATTATGAAGTTGAAAATATTAAAAACTACTTATTTTCTTCTGGTGGTCGATTTATTGGCAAAGCTCGCATTAGTACGTTGGATTTAAATGCGTATGCACAAATGCTCCAATGATTGAACCATACAAAAGGTATCAATTGTTATTAAATGTCTCCATATTTTAAGTTATTTTAAGATTATTGGTGTAATTTTTATTTTATTGTCTCAGGCAATTTCTTGAAGAACAATGTCATATAAATAATTTATCAGTTCCATCAAATGCTCAACAACAAAGGTGGATCATAGAGAGATTCGCATTGTGGTTACAAGATAAAGTGTCAGAAATGATACAAAATGATTGTGATGCTTCACTACTTGCGTTAGCTCGAGGTCCAGTATCTGTAATTAAAAAATATGATGGATTGATTATAAATGGTTATAGATTTCATACCAAGCAACGAGAAAGATTGCGTAAAACACAAAATAATGGTTTAATGGTTGAGGCTGACAATCGTCAATATTATGGAGTTCTAACGGATGTAATTGAATTGGACTATCGTGGGGTATTCAAGGTAGTTCTTTTTCGTGCTGAATGGGTTGATATAAGAAATTCACGGGGTTTACGAGTGGATGAGAATGGATTCACATTAGTTAATCTTTCTCAATTATTTCATACCGGTGCATTTCTAAAAGATGACCCGTATGTGTTTTCATCACAAGCAAAACAAGTATTTTATATGTCAGATCCGAAGAATAATGAGTGGTCGCATGTCATAAATGTATATCCTAGAGATTTATATGACATCGGTAAATGACTTATTATTTATCAATATTATTTATATAATTTGTTAATCTTTATGTATTTATCAATATATAATATTATGTTATTATACAGGATGTCAAGATCAAGAATAATTGATTCAGATGCTGAGACTCGCGAGGAGGGTGAGCTTAGCCCCGAGAGTGATCATCCTGGGTCGTCACAAGGACGAATTCACAGACCTTTCTACATTTGGAGTTAGTTTTTATATCATCATACATGTGAACATTATTTATTTAATCAAATTTATATTAATGTTTGCTGATGTAATTTAAAAACAGACACTACAACACAAATGCAGATGAAGGGTCTCCATATTTTACAGCTTCTTCTGTGTATACACTTAATCCCGACCAGTTAATTATGGTCAATTTTTCTGATTGGGGTCAAAGTCATGATGGCGGCCACAGATTATACTCACGTTTTATGGGGTTACTAGTGCGTGATTCTACATTCTTACCATTGACGCCTGACCCTTGGAATCAAATTTCTTCCATATATAAGAATGGATTATGGGAGCAATTATTGGTATGTTATGAATTTATATGAATTTATGTTAGATTGCATGTTTTAGTTGTGTGAAATTATATATTAAATATATATTTTGGGGTCAAACTAATATCATTTATAAATGCAGAGATATTTTTTGATCCCTACTGAGAACAGGGATCGTATTTTTCGCACTACTATGGCAGCCTTCGACAGATAATTTAAAAATTATAAACTTATATTAAAAAAAAATATTTTAAAATTGAAGAGTCAAAAGAGGAAAATCTTACACGTCGACCACGAAATGTTAGTAGAGAATCATGGATAAGAATGGTCGATTATTGGCATTCTTCGGCTAGTCAGGTAAAAATTTATATTTTGATACTTGCAATATTTGTTTTATAATTATAATTAAATATGACAGGCTGCGTCTGAACGGGGTCGAAGGACAAGAAGTGCAACTCAAGATTGCATACATACTAGCGGTGCGACCCCTTACATTCAAAGACGTGCTGATTTTGTAAGTAGTTTAGTAAATAATTTATAATTTATTTGTTTTTATTTTTAATATCTTTTAAATAATTAATTTTTATTTATATTGTGTGAAGCAACGTACACATAATAGAGAGCCCAGTGAGCTCGAAGTGTATAGAACAACACATCTTCATAGAAGTGGACGAGGATATGTACGCGAAGAAGCTGCTCAATTTATGGTATAACACATCTACGAATGAATTAAATTAATATTTTTTAAATTTATAATCTATTTTTTGAAATGTAGGCCACCGCCGAACAAACACTTAATGAACGACTTGAGACTAATCCAACAACAGAGCGAGTTCAACTCGAGAACCAAGTATATCGGGAAATATCTGGTCCCGAACATCATTCTCGAGTTCGCCTACAAGGGATTGGAGTCACACCAAGTCAATTTTATGAACGTCATCGACAATCTTTTGTTGCATCTTCCCACGATGCAACATATGACGAGCTTCGATGGCAACAAGAGGCTGCAATGAAAGAAATGTAGCAAAAACATGATGCTGAGATGAGGGAGGTTCAGCAAAGACTGAACAGAATGGAGCAGATGTGGTTTCAACAACAATTTAATAATTCATCGTCACAGGGACTAAATCCAATTATTAATCAAGCTAATATGTTTTCCTCGCCAATTGATGATGTATGTATTTATTTAATTTATTTGTAGTTGATATTTTTAGCATTGTAATTAATTAAATATGTTTTTTAACAGGATCGATTGTATGTTCCTGAAAGTCTTCCTCATGAAATACTGTCGGCTAATCTCGGAGAAGGTACAAGTAAAGATCCATTTCTAAACTGTAAGTTATTTATATATTGTCATACTGAATATTTTAATTAATAATATTAAAATTCATATGCTTATAATTGATATAAATGTATAGATAGAGATGTTGATCCGTATAGAGAAGACGACGAGGAAGAACAAGAAGACGAGGAGGAGCAGGAGGAAATGGACGATGATGATGAAGATTAAATTATTTAATTTTATTTGTAAATAAAATTACTGAGTATTGTTTAAATCAAATTTTGTATGACTGTTCCAATTAAATAAAATTTTGAATTTTGATGATAATTTGATTAATTTTAAATTAATTAGTTAATTAATATATTAATTATTGATTATGAGTAAAATTTATTTAAAAAAAACAAAAAAAAAACATATTTAGCTAAGCATATTGACGCCTGTTTAGACGTCAATATGCTAACCATAACGTCGTCGTTTTGAATACTGACGTCTCGTTTCGACCTCACACGTCGTCGAAATTTAAATCTTTACGCCACCATAGACGTCAATATTTAAAATTAAGCGGAAGGTTTTTGACACGCGTTTTCGACGGATTCACTGCCGTCAGAATGCAAATATTTACTCCCTCCGACGTCAAAATTTCTTTATAATTTATCGTCAGAATTCCAACGATGTGTTGTAGTGGTAGCTGCCACATGAATAATGATAAAGCTATGAAAAAGTTCACCGCTAGCTGAAAGCCAAGAGAAACTACCAGCTCACCAACAAAAGAGGCACATACAATCAAGCAGTAAAAACGAAGCTGCTATTAAAGCTTAATTAATTGCCATCTCTCCCTCCCCTTTAAGCTTGTCGGTTTACCACATGAGACTCACTCACTCCATTTCCAGATCCTAAAATTAAGGTAACAAAACATGTTCTCATCTCGGTGATTACTCCTTCTGAACTCAAGGAATCAATTCCCAACGAAGTAATTGCGTAGGAACTCCCTAAAGTCAAATGATAAGCCCATCGCCATGTGCAGGAAGAATCAGAGCCAAGTATTATATCACAAGGCTCCTAAACAATTCCTTGCGGAAAATTAAAGCTTCACGCGCAAACCAAATCCCTGTAAAGCTTTTGACTAATTATTTGAAAATGAGACGTGTTATTAAATTAGTAACTGAAGAAGCAAATTTAAGATAAAGTAGTACAGCTGACAAAGTTCAGAGTTGTTGTATATAATTTCATAACTCCCATCAATGAGGTGTAGAAACTGCAGAACAAGTACAGCAAACTCAAGGAAATAGCAGAAGCAGGATAGGGTTCGGCTAGTGCAGTGCCGGTCTCTAGTCCAAGCTTTGTGCTTTACACCTAAAGTTTAATGGTGCTGCAGTATGTATGTTAATTGTTCTGCATGCAGGAGGGTCCCCCACTAGGGTTTGCTGTCTGCTGAGTTTTTCTGCAGAGGATAAGATACAGAGAACTTGGTTAGAGTATAGCTTTAGAATCTACTTCTTTTTACATAAAATGTCACATTTTCTTTAGGTTCTATTATACATTGAATATTTTAGGTATTTTAAGATTTAAGTTGAATTGTGGTTAATAGCATCTTAACCTAAAGTAAAATGCCCAAAAAACAATTATATAGTAAATGAATATTAACTACATGAAGAATCTAGCATTTACTTCCTTTATTCTTCACCGAATTTTTCTACAGCTGTGGTGAATTTTGCAAGTTTGAAGTACCTCGTTCAGCGTACTCAACCTCGAAGCAAGTTAAACCTAAACAGTAGGTCAAAGTCAAGATAGTAATATAGAAACAGGTTTTTGCATCGCAAGGCAGTGCAGTTTCAGAATCAGTTGGTTGTTAATATACTATTCCTCCTCTCCCCCATTTAGGCATCTTTTACGGATTTTTAATCCCCTTCTTTCCAGTAAATCCGCTCCTCTGAGCTCTATAAGTACACTTGCCCTTCCCTACACCTTCCTCACTCCCAAACCTCTCCTCCATTGATTCTTCACCTTTTCTGTTCCACCTCTCATCTCCTCCTCCTCCTTCGCCATGGACTTTCTTGCTCTGCTTTCCCTTCTCACCATGTTCAAAGCTGTTCATGGCGGATACGGCGGAGGGTGGTCTACTGCGCATGCTACCTTCTACGGAGGTAGTGATGCTTCAGGGACTATGGGTAAGCTCTTACAAATTAATTAACTATATATTTTTTATATTAATCTTTATATGCTAATCTTAATATTGTTCATTAATCATGACGTAATAGGAGGAGCTTGTGGGTATGGCAACCTCTACAGCCAAGGCTACGGTACCAACACAGCGGCACTGAGCACTGCGCTCTTCAACAATGGCCAGAGCTGCGGTTCTTGCTTTGAGATCAAGTGCGCGAGCGATCAGTCAAAGTGGTGCCTCCCCGGATCCATCGTCGTCACCGCCACCAACTTCTGTCCGCCCAACAACGCCCTTCCCAGCAATGACGGCGGCTGGTGCAACCCCCCGCTCCAGCACTTCGATCTCTCTCAGCCTGTGTTCGAGCAAATGGCTCAGTATAAGGCCGGCATCGTCCCCGTTCAGTTCAGAAGGTACAAAGCAACTTAGCTCTCCTGTAGTCTCTTAGATCTCTTTATTAACAACTTGGTCGCAGGGTCTCGTGCGTGAAGAAGGGTGGCATCAGGTTCACCGTCAACGGC
The DNA here is from genome assembly GCA_034359265.1 of Canna indica. NCBI lineage: Eukaryota > Viridiplantae > Streptophyta > Magnoliopsida > Zingiberales > Cannaceae > Canna > Canna indica. The sequence goes on along the minus strand of CP136890.1, from coordinate 59,443,282 downwards.
CATTCCTACTTCAACCTGGTCCTGATCACCAACGTCGGCGGCGCAGGGGACGTGGTGTCTGTGTCCATCAAAGGGTCAAGGACCGGGTGGCAGCCGATGAGCCGCAACTGGGGGCAGAACTGGCAGAGCAACAGCCTCCTGGACGGGCAGTCCCTCTCCTTCAAGGTCACCACCAGTGACGGCCGCTGCCTTACGTCGATGGACGTGGCACCGCCGAACTGGAGCTTTGGGCAGACTTACTCCGGCAGCCAGTTTTAATTGAGCTTGGGAACGAGGCAGTGGCGGTAATAGTAGTAGCTAGTCGTCGTCTAATTACTTGGGTCTTTTTTATAATACTGTGGAGCCATAAACAGGGGTCTCTTTTGAAATGGCCTCTTTGGCTTTACTGATTTGGTGTCTTGTATTTTTCTTTTTGTTGAGTTTCTTCCTGCCATGGATATATAAAGTGGCAGAGACGAGGAACCGCCGCAAAGGGTGGGTTGGAGTGGTTTTTCTTCGACAGTGGGAGAGGCTGAGGTGACCAGAGGTTGGTCACCCGCCCATGGATGCTTTTCTTTCATGGCATCTCCAATGGCTTTCTGTCGAAGGTTTGATTGTAATCCGCATCGCTACTGAACTAAGAAGATATATATTACCGTATAAAGGAAGTTAAGCTTGTCAAGATTAATTGCCCCTGTTTTATAAACGAACTTACTTCATTTGTAATGCGATCAACTTGCGAAATCGAAGAGCTTCTTGGACAACACAAGTACGAGGAGTCTGGTAAAAGAAAAGAATAAGAAGAAAGAGTACCAAGGAATCCTGTACCCCATCATATCAAGGCTATCTAATGATTTTGGAATGTTGCACAATATTATTTTTTAATAATACTTAAAATTAGATATTAAACTTTTTTAAATAATTTACTGATAATATCAATTTTAGATGTTGTCGATTATAATATATAATTAGTAGTTAATTTAGTAAATAAAAATATCAAAATAGTATATTTGCATTAATTTTTCTTCAAAATATACTACTAATTGTTATTTGAAATTTAGATAATCATGTTTCCCTTAAGTATTGAATGGTGATAAAGCATTTGAAGTAATGATTTTTTTTTTTTTTTGAAGTAATGAAATTTTCACTAAGCATGATGAATCATTTGAAGTAGAGTAGAGGTGAAATTTTAACAAAGTATAAATTTCATCAAATATGATAAAAGTTATTATTTTTCTAACTACGAAACCATTGAAGATGTTTTTTTTCTAAAGTATTAAATTGTTATCTAATTAGGAATAGTTAAGCATGAGATTTTTCTTAGTATTGATTCTCATAATGATTAAATATGATGTTTTTTTGTCTAAGTATTGAATGCTAAGTCGTTTGAAATATAAATGAATTTTCTTTTTTAAGTATGAAATGATTACAAATCCCACGTAACATCATATTAAATTGTACAAGTAAAAAGATACGTACAAGTGTTTGAACAATATTTTTTTTAAAACCAAAAGAAAAGTCCATTAACCACCGATAAAGAGGACTAGGATAGTCCCGATACAAAATATTATTGAGCTCCGGAGGCCTGATTGAGATTCAAACATTGGACTATTTCAAACGTCGTGCTCGATTTGCAGCCCAATGAGCCGCTTTATTACAAACGCGCGAACAGAATGAAAAATTATAATTTTTAAAATCCCGAGCAAGGGACGAAATCTGAGCAACAAATTAGTTCAACCTAGGGGGAACCTCACAATGTCCTTGAATAGCTTGAATAACAGCCTTGGAATCTGATTTGATTACGACATTATCAAATTTTCTATGCGCGAACTGAATAGCTTGGAGAATAGCCAAAACTTCTGCACAAGCAGGAGAAAGTAAGTAACAAAAAATAATAAGATGCAGTATAAAGACAATCCCCAAAATTATTCCTGATAACAAAAGTAATACCCAAAATTTGACTAGAGAAGGAACCATCACTGTTTAGTTTTATAAAGTTATTTTCGGGGAGAGTCCATTTACAAGCACTAGTGTTAGAGAAGAAGTTTTCCTCAGATGCCTAGGGTTTATTTAATCGAGAGACAAACACAGTAATTTTGAGCATGATGCTAAGAGGGGAATGCCGCCTAACAAGGTGTACCAATACATTTCTAGCGTACCAGATGAACCAATAACACTACTAGAAATCAAGAATTTTGCGATGGCTAGGTTGTCGTCGCATATGTGACATTTTTGCGACCGTCGCAAAAGGGGGTCTCGAAATTGCCACGTCTGTGATGGCATTGCGATCTCTCAAACTGCCGTCGTAAAATTAATAACTTGGCGACGGCCCGGCGACCACTTTGTGACCGTGTTTTGCGACAGCTGCCTGCCATCGCAAAACAGTCACCGATGGCCGCCACTTTTTTTTCTTCCCCACTCACTCGATCTCTCCCTCGCGATCTCTCTTGCGCCCTAATATATTTGCCGCCGCCGCCCGCCTCTCTCTCTCTCTCTCTCTCTCTCTCTCTCTCATTTTTCCAAGCAAGATCGCCCAGGGGAGGTGTATGGTCTGTAATATTAGGAGATGTTGCGCCGTGCTGCGATGACCTGCGGCATTCGTGTCCGCAGCCTACTGACAACACTAAAAGCATGTCTCCCAGACTCTCCCTCTCCCATGGCGGAGAAGTTGGCATCGGTGTCACTCACAGCCGACATAGCAGCTTCTCCTATTACCGCCTCCCCATTGACCTCGCCCTCTGCCTAACCATCCTCAAATTGGATGGGTCCTCATTCGGTGCGCCCTCCACCTAACCATTTTCAGCTTCTCCTAGCTATTTGGTTGTAGTATCCCTGAGCTGCGTTCTTGGTGTTCTATGAGGATTCTAGGATCTATTATGTCAATCCTTACGTTAATGCTGATGTCTTCTATAGTAGGTTTTTGCTCTGTTCTAAAGCTAATTGAGATTGATCAACTAAACATTTCTTGTGCTGATGTTTTTGCTTTGAATTCATCAAATAGTGGCTTATGATCCATTGGATCCCACCGAAAATATTACCATTAAATGGGATGTGATGTCCTGGACTCCTGATGGATATGTGATTAGTGTCTCGTAAGTTCTTCTTTAAAAGAATTTTTTGTTTCTAGAATCAAAACAGGAACTCTTTGTTTGTTTCTTCAATCATCATCTTCCATTTATTTATCTTGATATTAACATGCTATGTATCTTTAGCATAAAACACTATCAAATCTTGCTCAAATTTACTCGTAATTGTGCATCAAGAATGTTTATTGAATAGTTGGCATCAAAAAAATAAATTAAAAGAAAAGCGCAAGTATTCATCAAGTGCTCAAAATGAGCGTTAAACAACTAAAATATTTTTTATTTGAGAGAAAGGAAAATGGCAAATAGATTCACAAGCATAATTACAATAAATCTCATATTTTATGGAAAAATATAGTTTATATAAAATCCTCCGATTATTCATTCTGTAAATTCATGTTTCTTTTATATTATTCTTGGTACCATAACATACTCATTTCTAGCTATACTAAGTCACTAACATAAACAAGCAATTTACTCAATAAATTGATAAGTGATACAGTTATCAATCTAAAGAAGATTTTTGGATTCTTTAGAATATCTTTATATTTTTAGTCATTATAATAAAGGAAATATGGATTCTTTAGAATATCTTTATATTTTTAGTCATTATAATAAAGGAAATAATGATTATTAAAGAATACAAAATTGAGGCTCTCTGCATAAGTAAGTCAGGAACTCTCTAAGGTAAAAACCAAAAAAGAGGACCCATCTAAGTAAACTGCACAAGTAAATTAGTAATGAATCAGAGTATCGGGATAGAATAAGATTCTTTTTATGAGAAGGAAGGAAGAAAGAAAGTAAAAGTAAGCACTTGCCAACCAAAAATTTCTATGTTTTCATTTTTGCTTTATTGTAATTTTATATGATATCACATGCAACAAATAAGATATATTGCTTGTTCAACTCATTTTGTAAAATGAGAATTGAGAAGTTCTTAGGACATCTACAAAAATATTTTGTTTGCTATGTAGTCTTAGTGTTCTTTTGGTTAAACAAATAATTTCTTAATTCATCTAGAAGTAGAGAAATAGTAACGTACATTGATCACATTTTTTCACCTTCTAGTTGTGTTCTCTTTTACCCTTTTACCCTTTTATCACATTTCCATTTTCTGATAATTTATGTTTCTGTTTACATTTTAGAATTCCATCTTTCTACTCTGAGGAAAAATCTCTATCAGCGATGCCCATAGAACAAGTAAAAAATGCTAGCTCTAGTGAAGACAAGACAATGCAGCCAGCATGCCGTCCAAATGATGTGACAGAGCGAGAGCGTCCAAACGACGTGACAGAGCGAGAGCGTCCATCAAGAGAAGCTGAAACAAACATAGGAGTATTGCTAGGAGAAGAGTTTGATGAATGTCATACTCTTATGTTTGTTTCTCGAGATATTAATCCTTCTTCCTTGATAAATAGCATGAAGTCTGATCTTATTTAGACTTTAAACAAAATTTCATGTTGGTCTTTGGCTATGGTAGATCGACCAAGGGGATTATCATAAGATCAAAGCGATTGTTGGAGAGGTAGTCCAAGAAACGCAAGGTTCCTAAAAATCTCAATAATTATGTCTACAGGAGCACTAGATTGCCATCTAGAATGAGCAAAAAGATCGATAAAAATCATGATTCAAATAATCCACTTAGACTTTTTTACGGGGTCCAGAGACAAAGCAGCTTCTAACCGTTAAAAAGGAACAAGAATTATTTACCCAAATACATGCATGTCTTGCACTATTCTTTTGCTGAAATCTTTACTTTTGTTTACTTGTTTTGAGAGGAATGTTTCTTCGCACATGATGTTCAATTTTTCATTCATTTGTAACATGGATTGCCTCAATGCCAAGTATGTAACTTTTCTCCTTATTTTTTTGTGTGATTTTATTTGTATCCAGAAATCATCCTAAATGCTATCGCTATAAATTATGCAAAATTTGTGCATCCTTTATTGAACTATACTGAAATTTACTTACATAAGAAACTAAATTATTATTTTATTATGGAAGTTGGTGTAAGACAATTTTTATTTGTTTACAAATATTTTATTAAATATTGGAACAAGAATTTATATTTTTTGTTTTTTCTAAAAAATATACATAACTGCTACGATCGCTAGAGCCGTTGCAGATGCTTTTCCACTTGGCCGCAAATGTCATGCGACCACATTCTGCGATGGCTTCATACACCATCGCAGAACGGTCGCAGAAGATGTTTACTTGCGATCGTTGCTTTTGTGGTAGCAAACTTTCAACGACTATCTCTTTTGCGATCGCCTTTGGCCATCGCAGAAGGTCATTAGCGACCGTTTTACGATGGCAGGTTCTGTCATAGATGACCAGATTTTTAGTAGTGCAAGTTATAGCAATAAGAACTCCAACAAAGACACCCCTGGTATGATTAAAAAGAATTTAAAACTAACCTCCATTATGCCAAGAGATACGATTATTCAAAGATAAACCAGTCCGAGATTACAAAAGAGACCAAACAGAAGCAACAAATGGGCAAGAGAAGAAAATATGGTTAATAGTCTCAGGGATAGAATCATCATTACATAAGGGGCAAGTGGAAGAGGTAGTTAAACCAAGGTGGCTTAAGTAGGATCAAGTAGGTAACCTACCGTGAAGCATTTTTCAAAAGAAAATTAAGAATTTTTGGAGGTAGTTTAAGATTCCATAAGCTAGACTAGGGGATGGAGTCATCACTAAAACCTTGCTGATTACGACTTCTAAGAAAGGTATAAGCACTACTTGTGGTAACAGACCCATTAGCATCCATTCCCCATACCCAGGCATCATCATTCACTACAAGAAATGTAGTAACTTCAGACGGTCATTGTAGTCGAAAAGTGGTCGAAAGTTTGTCGAAAATATTGATTTATCGATCAAATTTTGACTGGTTTCCGAGGCCAAAAATTGCGTCGGTAAAACCTTGGTCGAAACGAATACCGATAGTTCATCGACAAAAAATATTGTCGGTAATTATCGACCAAGATCTGAATCGAAAAGTTGTCGGTAGTTCCTCAGTAACTACCGACAAAAGTTTTGTCGATAGCTCCTCGGTAATTTCTGACTATAAAAATTGTCAAAAATGTGGTCGATAATTACCGACTACTTTCCTACCATATTCTATTCGGAAATTGGTCAGTAATTACTGATGACTTATCGACTAAATTTTGTCAGTATTTATCGATGTGTCTTCGATAATATTTTTGTCGGTAATTTCTGATGACATGTCATCGAAATTAATTTTGTCGAAAACTTTAAGAATTTTTTTTAAAAAAATGATAATAAATAGCATATAGGACAATAAAAACAATATTTTAGATCTATAATAATTACAAATAGCATATACGACAATGATATAAAACTCTCGAGATATGATTCAAAATATGTTAAAATATCTTTTTTATCATCCAACAAAAATCTCATCCATTCAAAATTATAAATATTCAAATAGTAACACTAAGCATCCGGTAACACTAAATATTCAAAATATTTCACACATGATCAGTCCTCATCCATAAACTCATTGTTACCCCGCTGGTCGCTATCCTGATCATCATCATCTCCAATCGGCTGCGGACATTAGCAATCATCACCGAAAATATACTGAGGATGTCGAAGTTGATCAAGACGTTAATTCAACATCACTTCGAAATCCTTCTTCATGGCCGCCATGGACTGTTGGTTCTGTGCTATCTGTAGAGTTTCTTATTGTTGCATGAGTTGGGCCATCGACTGTTGTAGCGTAAGTTTCTTCTACTGACGCACTAACAAAACTCGCTCAACCTGCTCCCTCATACTCGCGTCAAACTGTGTTATATGATTCCGCAGCTGATTTATTTGCTCCTCCCAACTGCGAGATGACATGGGTAGATCATACTCCACATTCAAGTTTATTGACATCTTTTGATAGCTCATCCCATAAAGGCGAACCATCTTGTTTGGATCGTCGATAACCCTTGACCATTTATTGATCTAGACTCCTGAGTATTCAATGTAGGGATGCCTCCATCCTTACTCTGAGATTAAGTCTCGGACTGGGAATGCTCCTGTTTATACCGATCCTACACACAAATACGAACACATTATTGTTGAAACTCAAACTGAGAAAGAAATATTCAAGTGATTAACTTATTTACACACAAACTTAGATAACTTTGTCCATCCGTGGTTCAACCCAACTAACCGTTAACAGTCAAGTTTTAATTGGATCAAGTCAGTTCATTGGCTGATAATCAACTGCATCTGATTCAATGGCCATCTGAGATTCCGGGCCAATATTAGATTTAATAGGATCAAGTCTAAGGAACTGGCATTCCCTATCCTCCCCGCATACCTACAAACACAAGTAATAGATGTCACAAAAGTAAATCAAGATTATCAGCCATAAAATATAATTTGGAAGTTGGAACGAAAATAGTATATAAGTCATTATATTGATAAATTATTATATTGATAAGTAACATGACGTGCATATGAATGCTCCCAATTCCACATGATAAGAAAACAAAAAAAACTTTTTTATTCAGTCAGAAAAAAATTTCCAAAACAGGTGAGCATGACCTTTTTATGGGTTTGTAAGTAAAACAAAATTTTGAAGCAAGAGATGAAATCACCTGAGCCTTTCTTGGGATGATCTGTGGATCATCTACCTTAGAAAGCTTGTCTCCATCCACAATTGCTTCAGCAATAATGGCACGGCTTCCACCTGAAGCACGCTTTTCAGTTGCAAGAGTGAATGGCTGAGGTACAGTGTGGTTAAGATGTGCACTTCCAACAACAACAGGTCTTAATGCTGGTGTCTTCCTTTGATTGCCTTCGTGGTACTATGCTTATTTTCTAAAATAGTTGATAAAAAAACCCACAAATCAGAACAACTCATAAGATTGAGAGATCGTGAGGAAGAGAGATTTAGAGAGAGAGAGGTGAGAGATGAACCTAGAAAGTGAAGACGATTCTGATGAGCAGCGGCAGGCAATCGACGATGGAGGTGGCGGAGTTTTGTCGACTGGGAAGACAGGCGAGGGATTTGTGTCGGCTAGGGGAAGAGCCGCGGGACTTCTGTCGGCGGCGGGAACGTGAACTAGCAGAACCTTTGTTTCTGCTGAGGAAAAGAAGAACTGTTGAGAGGGTGAATAAGAAGTAGAAGGGATGCCATTTCTGCAATTGAGGCACGTGCGTGTATGGAATACGAGGAGTTTTTGGAAGGGTGCATTAGGGTGTCACTAATTGTAAAATTAATTTAAATTATAAATATAGAATTTTTTTTTTCATAAATATAAATAAATATTTGAAAAATTTTATCGACTAAAATTTGGACGAAAATTTATCGATAATATTTTAATCTTTTTACACTAGTTATTTACAATTTTCCGACTCATTTTAGTCAAAAATTTCTATCGGAAACTCTTTCCGATGCTAAGAGTCGTTGGAACTCTAACGAAAATTTTCGACGATGGATTATCGTCGAAAATTGTGGTCGATGACTTCAACATTAATTAAGTATAAAAATAAGTCATTAATATTTTCAACTAACTTGCAACTATAAAGTCAGCCAGAACTTATTATCGACTAAATTTCCAACGAAAATTCATCGATAATCTATTAAAGTTTTTAAAAATAATAGGACAATTTTTCGACTAATTTTGTTCGAAAATTTTTGTCGGTAACTCTTTCCGATGGTAAGAGTCGTCGAAAATATAACGAAAATTTTTGATAGCATTTTCTCGTTGGAAGTTGTGGTCGATAAATCCAATATTTCTTGTAGTGATTGGGTGGAAAAGGCAACTAGATTCGCTTAATGGACTCCCACAGAGAAGGATTAAAGTACACCAAACCGCAAGCATCATTCCAATCATTATTCAAAATCAAACAATCAACAAAGGAACTAGATAAATCCATGTCCATATTAATAAAGGTAGGCTTAAGGCCCAAGGGAATATCATCACACCAACAATCATTTAAAATAGGGATAATAGACTAAAAAATCACAAGGTTTGCAAAAATTTTACGTTCTACCCGCGTTTCCAAATTTAGCCTATAAATGCACAACGTTTACTTTCGTTTATGCCATCTACCAAATCGTCACCTATCATCTCAACTTAGCTGACGTGAAGGAAAACGACGCTAGCATGGCTGACGACTTCATACGTGGTTGATGGCCCCATATTTTTTTCTCTCTCTTCTTTTCTTCCTCCCAATTGCTGCCATTTTTTTTTTCATTTCTTCTTCTTCTTCTTCTTCTTCTTCTTCTCCTCCTCCTCCTTCATCCCGAAGATCTGCGGCTCCTACCTCATAAGCAGCAACACCATCATGTTCCTCGACCGCACCGCCAACCTCCTCTCAACTGCACGACAACCAGCCTCTGCCACGTCTATGCCAATGCCAACGCCAATGCCGTCACCTGCCGCCCGTTCCCCATCTGCTGCACCTTCGTCGCCGGAGGTTCCTGCACCTCCTACTCTATCCGGCTCAGACATAGTGGCTGCAGTGCCTTAGCCCTGTGCCGCGCCACCCACTCGTCCCCTAGCAAGAGGCACAGCCCGCTGTCCGCACTAAGAGAGTGCCACATCCCGGTAGAGCTTCGCCTTGCTGTCGAGCTTCGCCGTCTTCACACATCCCGGACCGCACAGGTGGTTGCAGTAGCTGCAAGCATTGAAGAGGAGGAGACTTCAAAAGAAGAGGGAACTCCATCTTCCTCGAAGAAGAGGCAAATCCAGAGGTCGACGATGACGAGTAGGGCACTGAGGATAGGGACGACAGCTCTCCTGGGAGAGAAGAGGGAGGGACGAGTTCCGCCGATGATGCCGGATCGGGTGACAGGGAGGATGACTTGCGACGGGGGAGGGGACATGTCGGAGAGGGTGATGGCAATAATGGTCTTACCTTGGAGGGGTTGTCGGGAGGAGGGGGAGCGAGATGATGGCGACTCCTTGGAGCTATGTCATCAGCAGCGGCGGGTCTCTATCCATCTCCATCTCCATCTAATACCACTTCTTTGCCTCCCAAGAGAGAGCAAGTGGAGGAGATGGACGTGACAGTAGGAGCAGTAGATCTTTGGGATGGAGGAGGAGGAGGAGCAGATATTTGGGATGGAGGAGAAGGAGAGGAGGAGGAGGAGGAGGAGGAGGAGGAGGAGAAGAAGAAGAAGAAGAAGAAGAAGAAGAAGTGGGAGGGAGCAAGTGGAGGAAATGGACGTGGCGGTGGGAGCAGCAGATCGTTGGGATGGAGGAGGATGAGCAACACCAGATATTTGGGATGGAGAGGAGGAGGAGGAGAAGAGGAGGAGAAGAAGAAGAATAAGAAGAAGTAGAGGGAGGAAGTGGAGGAGATGGACGTGGCGGTAGGAGCAGCAGATCTTTGGGATGGAGGAGGAGGAGGAGGAGATATTTGGGATGGAGAAGAAGAAGAAGAAGAAGAAGAAGAAGAAGAAGAAATGGGAAAAAAGTGGCAACAATTGGGAGGAAGAAAAGAAGAGAGAGAGAGAGAAAAAAGGGGCTATCAACCACGTATGAAACCGTCAGCCATGTAAGCTCCGTTTTCCTCCACGTCAGCTAAGTTGACACGGCGTGTGACGATTTGGTAGATTCCATAAATGGAAATAAAGGTTGTGCATTTACAAGCTAAATTTAAAAACGCGAGTAGAACGTAAAATTTCTGCAAACTTTGTGATTTTTTAGTCTATTATCCCTTTAAAATACTGTTATTAGAACTAGAACTAACTAGCATTCTATAACCAAATCTAAGATGTTTAAAAGCATTAACAAAAAGTTTACAGGCAATAGCACAGTTTCTAGGTAGCACGATAGAAGCTTGAGAAATAATAGGATATTTGCTTCTAACCAATTTAACCCAGATAGTATCAACATTATCAAGGTAAGAAATAATTCTCCTAAGATGTAAAGATTTAATTTTAAAGTAGAGATCATGAACACCTAATCCACCTAAATTCTTAGAAAGAGTAATGGTATCCTAGTTGATTAAGTGCAAACCTCCACCATTCTTATTTTTGGAACAAATAAACTGCTTAACAAGGGAATTAATCTTCTCAACAATTTTTTTAGACATCCAGGAAAAAACACAATTGTGTAAATGCACAACACTAAGAATAGAGTTAACCAAGACCATGCAACCAAACCAGCTCCAATTCTGCTTTTAATATTATCAATAACAAAATCATGTGAATGAGCAGGAGCCCGTCTAGGGGCAATTATAGCACCTAAGTATTTAAACGTAAATTGGCCACTCTTCATATTGAGAACAGAAAAAACCTTTTGTTTAATGCAAGAAGAAGCATGCCCGGGAAAAAAACCTCAGACTTATTAAAATTATCAGCTTGTCCAGTTAAAGACTCATAAGTAGCAATGATACTTTTCATACGAGATAGCTGAAAATTCCTAATTCTAAAAGGAATGATTTTCTTCTTAGAGACCACAACATTGAGTAAATTAGTGAAAGTATGAGCAACCAAGATATATAAATAGGGGGACAGAGGGTCCCCCGTCTAACACCTTTGCTAGAAGGGAAAAAAGAAGAGATATTTCCATCCACCAAGCATGTAAATGAAGGAGAAGAAACACAAGCCCGAATCCAATCAATAAAAACAAGAGGAAAATTAGCTAAATTCAACACTTTGAAAATGACATTCCAAGAAAGTTTATCAAAGGCTTTATCTAAATCTAATTTAACCAAAATGTAAGGCTTACTACTTTTGGAGGAATAAATAGAATGAGCAGTCTCTTGCACAATCATAATATTGCCCTGAATGTTCCTACCTTTCAAAAAACCAATTTGTTCATGAGAAATTAAGGAAGGAATTGAAGAAAAGGCTTCATTCTATTTGCTAATAGCTTGGCAAGAATCCTATAGGATAGGTTACACAAGGAAATAGGCCTAAAGTCCTTCACTGTTTTGGGATTCTTAAGTTTAGGAATGAAAGTAATTAATGTTTGTTTCCAATCATGAGGAATAAAAGTACTAGTATGAACATTCCTAATACATTCAATGAAGGAATTAGAAATAGAAGGCCAATAAGCTTTAAAGAATTCAGCAGTAAAATCATCCAAACTTGGGCTTTTATCATTCGGAAGCTGCTTAAATACTTGCCAAATTTCATCATAAGAGAAAGGACAAGTAAGGTAGTTCCAATTACTAGAAGGCAATTGAGTAAAAATAGGCCATTGATGGGTATTAAAAGTACTAGCAGAAGAAAGAGATCACAAAGCAGTATAATGATTAACAAAAACATCAAGAATATTAATTTCATTGGATACAGTTTGATCATATTGGTTAATAATAGAGAGGATAAGATTGACTCTTCTTCTAGAAGTGACAATCCTATGAAAGTAATATGTGTTCTTATCACCATCATCAAGCCAATTGACCTTGGCCTTAGACCACCACTTAACAGAAATCTATCTTTGAATAACAACAACTTTATTATAAAGAGATCCCAAGGCAAGCTCTTGAGAGTCAGGCAGAGAATGAGAGGACTCAATGACCTCTAAATGAGAAATTTGAGTGTTCACAGAGGAAAGATTGTGCTCAAGCCTACCTAGAACATTTCTATTCCACTCAGCGTGCCTAAATCTAGTCTGCTTTAGAAGTAAAGAGAAGTTGGTAAAAGGATTCATGAATGGATCAACAAAAATCCTAGACCAAGTATTAGAAACAATGTCATAAGACTCAGAATAATCTGGCCAGAAGTTTTGAAACTTAAAATTCCTATTCTTAGATTTAGAAGTGAAAATATTCAAATCAAACAAGAGGGGGCAGTGATCTGAACCTGTTCTACTAAGATGTTTCATAGTAGCTTTACCAAAAAAGTGAAGCCAAGCAACATTAGCTAAAGCCCTATCTAATCTAATTAAGATTCTTCTGGAAAGCCTCATATTATTACACCAAGTATAGTTAGGTCCAGAGAAATCTAAATCTATCGATCCAGAGTTATAAACAAAGTTGCTGAAATCACTGACAGACTTGTTAACATATAAAGGAAGCCCACTAAATTTATCAACAGAATTAAGGATAGCATTGAAGTCCCCCATAATAATCCAAGGATATGCAGAAAAATCAAAATTATTCGAAGAGGACCATAAAGCAGCTCTAACATTAGGGTCCATACTAGCATAAATGTTAGAAAAAAAAAAAGTTCAGTTATATCCATATGAATAAGAACATGCATAATCTCAGAATGGGTAGAAAGCACCTGACATTGGACAACCGAAGTGTTCCATGCAAAAATAAGGCATCCAGAAGCCGAAGAGGAAGAGACTGAGTGACCAGTCCAATCATTACCAAGACAACTAGTGAAAGATTGAGCATCCTGCAACCCTAGATGCGATTCTTGAATCGAAAGGATAGTAGGGGAGTACATCAGAAGTAAAGAAGTCAACATATCCCTAATGGAGCGCTTAAAAGCCCCCCTTACATTCCAGCTAATTATTTTCATAATAAAACTGAAATAGAGAATTAAAAAGACTTCCCTAAAGGTAGGGATGAAAAGTCCATCACAAAAGCAGATGCCGACTCGATCATAGGCTCCGCACATTTCCGTTTGTTGATCATGGAGCCATCAGTATGAAGGAGAAGAGGAGCAAACCTTGTTTGACCCAATCAGGGGTCTTTCTTTGCATGGGGTCGCAAAACATTAGAAGGAGCAGGTTTGAGGGGGGCTGTAGAGAAAACCATCGCCAACTCCTCTGCCATCTTCTCAAAGGAACGGGAAGCAGAGGCTGAAATATTGTCTTGGAGCACGGCATCCATCGGAACAGCATCAGAAGGCGATAGGGAAGAAGAGCCGAAGGTCGGTGCAGAGTGGGAGTTTTGGGAAAACACTTTAGGGTTTGCCCCTTCGTGTGACTTAAAATTGTCACCTAACGGATCATGTCTAAGCGGATGCAGAGTCGGAGTCGGGTGAGCGGAGGATGAAGGAGAAAACATAGTCAAATCGGAATCAAGCCGACCACTAGAAAGATGGTTAGGTCTAACCAAGATTTCCATCCGGCTGCGATTAGAATCATCAGGATTGAGGGCATACTTGCTTAAGTCACTGACACTACAAGAAAACATGTTTTCACCGACGGATTTATTACCAACAGATCTATTTTGTTGGTAATACTGACCGAATTACCGACGGATATATAATTTGTTGGTAATTCAGCCGACAACTTTATAAAATCCCTATTTTTTTTTCTTTCAGCCAATAAAAACACTTTCTGTCCAAATCCCGCGTGACTTCCCCCATGTTTTCTTGCCCGACGAAAACCCCGCGCGATTCTCCCCCTTTTTTTCTTTCAGCCAACAAAAACACTTTCCCTCCAAATCCCGCGCGTGACTTCCCCCATTTTTTCTTGGCCGACGAAAACCCAGCGCGATTCTCCCCCTTTTCTCTACTGATGGAAGCCTCTTGCAAATCTTCCCCATTTTCTCAGCCGACGGAAGCCTCACACGACTCTCGTCTTTTTTCTCGGCGAGTATAGAAGCATGGCTGTGCCCCCCTCTCGATCCATCCCCTCCACCTTCCTCTTGCTCGTCCTCCGGCCTCCACCGTCGTGACCTCCAAGAAGAAGAAGACGCTGATGTATGGTTCTGCATCGACGATGACGAGGTCGCTTGCATCCACTCCAACATCGCCGCCCTCTCCAAGGCCCTCTCAAAGACGGATTCAAGGAGCCCCTCTCCAAGATCTAACAAGGTATTGTTCTTCTTCTTCTTCTGAAGAAGAAAAATGCAGTGTTGTCTGCAAATGGTGAAACTCAAACTGTGATGAAGGGAATCACGCATGGTGCGTGTTACTATCTACTAAAGCCTATGAGAATTGAGGAACTGAGGAACATATGGCAGCATGTCATTCGAAGGAAGAAATTCGAAAGAAGATGACACAATGATCTTAACAGTAAGCAGAATGGCAAAAAGGCTCAAATCATGAATTCTGATGATGGCCAAGGAGTGGCTAATCACAATGGAAAAGTTAACAAGAGAAAAGATCAGAATGAGGATGATGAGGATGAGAGTGAAGGCAACATGCAAGAGAGTGAAGATTCATCTACTCAGAAAAAGCCTAGGGTTGTTTGGTCTGTTGAGCTACACAATTTGTTGCTGCTGTTAATCAATTGGGTATTGGCAGTAAGTATAATTAGTCATTGTTGTGCTTGAGCTTTCTCAATGATAGTTTGCTTGCTTTTGTTTGATTATAACTGAAATGAACACTTAACTTTTGTCATTTTGATACAGGGTTGTACCAAAGAAAATACTTGATCTTATGAATGTTGAGAGGCTTACAAGGAAGAACGTCGCAAGCCATCTACAGGCATGTTCTTCTCATTAAGTCATAAATTTCATCAATTTATGGTTGCTGAAAAATGTCCTATATATAATAGGTTATATTCCTCAATTGCTCCAGCAGCATTTTTCTTCAACCAGAATTTATAAAGAAAGAGAGAGGAAGATGAAGAGCAAACATTTGCAAGCATCCCTCTTTGTCAAAGAGGCTTCAGGTTTTGGAGGTACTCTCTGTTATCTTTTTCATTTTTACATTTGGTTTGGATATTTAAGGTTTGTAATTGGGATGTATGTGAGGTTGATGATTAATTGCCTCAGTGAGAAAAACATGAAATTTGAATTTGACAGCTAGGTTTTCTTTGAAGATCACCGAGGAATCCTTTTTGAAAATCTACCTCTTTAGACTTCTCATATGTTTGTTAGCATGATTGAGGTAACTCTTGGTTATGAAAAAGCATTTCACACTTCAATTCATGACCGAAAATTTCATGATATCAAAATTAATAATAAGTCATGAAGCAGGTGATCGAAAAATGGAAATTTCAATGTATTATAGGCACACATTTATATAGGTGGTGGAACTATACCGGGGATTTTAAGGCTATTGACAGACTGCAAAAGGTATTTGATTGATGGAAATTTTGTTTTACTCTCCTTACCATTCTGTTTTATCTATTGTGTGTCTCCTTACTATAGCTATGAAGAGTTCTTGGAGTTGAGTCAGAGAGGAAATAATATAGCAGTAGACTTGACTGTGGGGGACGTATGCGGAGATGGGGGCTATTCAAAGGTATATTTTCCTTACTATTTGTATTATGATCCACCTAATATAAGCAATATATTATATAGGATGCATGTCCATCTTTTTTTTTTGTTCTTTGAAACTTATTAACTAATTGCAATATGACGACTATATAGGGGGGCCTGAATCAACAACACTTGGTGTATAGATTCATCTTAAACATCTATGTATGATTTGTTCTCCTTTACCATGCAGAAGATTACAGGTCCAATGCTTAAAACAGTCATCTACTTATAGAGACTGATAAGGGAAACATAAATCATAATGTAAAAATTATGAGCATTAATTAGTAAATCATCAATATTTTGAGGCATATCCCATACTAAGAGATAAGTAAATTCATATAGACAAAATTGACATATATAAATAAGTAAATGAAAGAAAGAAAAACTATTGGTACTAACATGTACAAAACTTATTTATTCCCATCATGAAGTATTTACATATTGAATTTGCAAAACTTTCTTTAACCTTCTTTAGGGTAACATATCCACAAAACTTAAGGAGTCAAGTGGAGTAAGGCTCACAAGCAAGGCTCCTGTATGAATAGAAGCAATCATGTATGCATATGTTTAAATTTGTTTATGTTTAAATATGTCGTTCATATATTTTTTCCGATTTCCTGTCGTTGTGATCTGTGAGTGAATAGTTTAAGTTGGTGAATGATTTGGAGTCATAGTGAAGGAAAGCAGGTGGAATCAGTTCAGTAGAGGAGAGGTGCCTCCCTCCTGAGAAA
This sequence comes from Canna indica, assembly GCA_034359265.1. Classification (NCBI taxonomy): domain Eukaryota; kingdom Viridiplantae; phylum Streptophyta; class Magnoliopsida; order Zingiberales; family Cannaceae; genus Canna; species Canna indica. The sequence continues at coordinate 59,426,400 of CP136890.1, read as the reverse complement.
TATCAGTAAAATGAGAAGGTTCTCTTGGATGTTAGGACATGTAGGGCTCATTAAGATTTTCTACTAAATGTCGTTCATATCAACACTCTAGCAAGAAGCAGAGTAAATCCAATACTTAGTAATACAAAAGTTCTCATATACCTAATATCCTTAACAATCAGGCCTTGATCCAAGCTTCATAAAGTTCATGGTTTATCAGTGATGCCACTAATATACATCTTTGCTTTCTTATCCTATATAATGACACAAAATCAATTATTATCATGCATATATAATTATTCACATTAATCTTTGAAATCTCTTCCTCAAGTAATTGGTAATGAATTTCACTGCAACAATGCGGCAATATATATTTCAAATGGCAATAAATGCTCATAATCTCACATTGGCATTAGCCACGAGTACAGAAATTTTAGCATGTGATTGTTGTAATGCATCATGATTTCTTCAGTCAAAGCAGCATGCCTGATCAGTATAATATGAATAATTATCGGGCCTTCAACTAAATTTCAGCTTCTAAGTTGTTATCATTTACCTAAGTTGTTGGGTCTTGTTAATTCTACTTCCTAAATGAAAGCTCTTTCCATTCTTCTATTGATCTGCAAGAGTTTTCCACCAGCAACTAAAGATCGTAAACCAATGATGTCTTGCTTCTAGTGGAAACAAGGAATTGTGCACTAGGATCCCTTTTTGATACATCTAACATTGTATCAAGGAACCAACCACCTCTAGAATTCTTTGTCTAGACACATGATATCCTAGACAATCTCTTGAGCATAGGGCTATGATGAAACCATCTTTCAGCAGTTCACTAAGATTTCGTGGTAAACTAGATATATTAATTGTTAGGGACCCGAAGAGGCGACTAACTATGAGGTTTTGTGTAAGTACTTATTTGTTAATTAGATATATTAATTTTTATGAGAACACTATTTGAATCGTGGCCAAGATCAAAAATTTGTGATTGGCTACAGGGCTAATGCTAGTGAAGCTACTATTGTTTTGCTTCCATCAAATATTACTGTGTTTAACACTAGAATGTTACTCTAGGATGGAATGAAGTGCTTACTCTAGGATAAGTTCTTCCAAATATGTACACAAATAAATAATTTACTTAACAATTAATGAATTCTAAATGTGGCAGTTCAACATATTGGCCAATATGATTAGATGATTGGCCTAGGTCTATATGATCTAGCTGATTTCAATGTTTATCAGCAGTCAAATCAAGACTTTGAGTGGATCTGGTGGACATCTACTATTTTGAGTGGATGACTTTCATAAGACAGTGACCGGTTGCATCAAGCAGTAAACTAGAAATTCTTGGTTTAATATAAGAAAAGGCATGAGAAGCAGGAGACAAATATCATACTCAGTGAACTGTAAATAATGGAAAGAGAAATACATGTCTAGTTCCATTAAAAATAAGGACCAACTTTCTCCATAAGAAAGACATTTGCAATAACTACAAGTCAGTTTTTGCATTGCCAAACCTATTAACCAAGCTAAATAAGATGGTGCCACCCACTTAAAATTCTTACAAATGCAGATGGGAGGTTTTAGGCCAGATGAGGTAGCCTTTCTAAGTATGATTAATGCATGTAGTCCTGCTGGGCTGGTAGAAGAGGGGAAACATTTCTTCATGTCCATGGTAGAGCTGCATGGCATAAAACCTTGGATGGAACACTACGGAAGCATGGTGGATTTATTGTGTAGAACAGGGTTGTTGAATGAGGCATTTGGCCTTGTAATGAGCATGCACTTGAAACCTGACATTATTATCTGGCACACATTAATTGGAGCATGCAGAGACCAAGGAAGCATTAGTTTAGCAAGGCAAATTTTGGATTACATAATTGAGTTAGAACCTGAGGATAGTGTAAATTATATTTTGAAATCAAATTTGCATGCTATGATGGGGAATTTGGACAATGTTGAGAACCTGAGGAGTTCTATAAGATGCAAGGGAATAATCAAGACACAACCAGCTCTTAGCTATATTGAACCTCCAGCTTTGCAAACATTGATTTAGATATATGGCACATTCAACATGAACTCTGTTATACACATTTTTCTTGTATCGAAGTTTCAATTAGTAAACTTGGTTAATATTTGCTATAAATTCGATGTTATACAAGCTAATGTAGATTTATTAAAAACAGAGCATTTGGATTCTTATTTCAATGTGGCCAGGGCATTCCTATCTCACGAGACAGGGTATATAAACAATGAATGGTATTAAAAAACATAGAACATGAATGACATTCCTATCTTTACCTATAGTTGTTTACTTATTTTGATTTCTAATTTTGATTCGTTATAGGGCATGATGCTACAACCAATAGGTCGAAAGAGCTTAAATTTAAAGCATGGCAAACCTTCTACTAGATTTTTAACTGACATTTCAATCATGCTTTGAACATTCACATGCCCAAGTCGTTTGTGCCACAAACAAATATCAGACTCAGTTGAATTCTCAGCTTTCAAAGCAAAGTTCATGCTATTCAATCGAAATAAATTGTTTCTGCTCATGCTTACTGAACAAACTACTTTACCAGTTTGTGAGTTAGAATATACCTGACATAGATTGCCAATTGGGCAATATTGCTTCATTCCAAGAATTAATGAAGTGAGCATTTGTTGATTCTGATATCACTTATTTTGTTGAATGGCAACCTTGATAGTTCCATGTGAAAGCTAGATATTGTTAACCATTTCTTTGAATTAGAGTTTAAATTTTGGTCATGAATTTAGTTAGTGCCATGAATTAATGAAGCTCTTACATATTTGTTAATCTTTTTTTTAAAAAAATATCTTTTGAATTTTCAAATTCAATATGAGTGTGAGCAATAGCTAGTGATAATTTTTCAGGCGAATGAGAAAGAGCATTGAAAGACGTTGAGAACAACTACCAGCAGCTAGCTAACTACACCACTGCTGAGTACTCAAGGCACTCCCATGCTCAAAGGATCCAAGTTGGCCAAGTCCACCATCTCTGGTTCGCATATGTGCTTAATTCTTATCAATTAATATGAGGGTTTTGGTTTACATATTTAGATTGATCTAGAAATTAAGTTAAAAAATAAAAGTATAAAAGGAAAACATTCAGCATGCTGAATTCTCAGCATGCTATGTTCATCATGTTGACTTGCTGAGAATGAATTCTTAGCATGCTTCTATCAAAAATTTCAGGTAATTGTTCCTCATCTAAAGTTATATAGGATGTCTCAATAATACCATTTGTAAGACCTTTTTCTGAATGATGCTGAGTTTCATTGAATTCATTGATAATTTGATTTTTCCAGCCTTCATCAAGGTTACTACTTGAATTTGATGCCTGCTCTAGCATCTTCCACTAACCCTTTTGTGGGTCAAGGAATAAATCTGTAGTTGAAATCATTTCAGGTGATTTGGGTCTTGGGAACCTAGAAGAAAGATAACTCTAGAGATATGCCTCATATGGTGATCCCCAATAATAAGGGTTAAGAGCTATATCTGAAGGATACTTCTGTAAGGAACTAACTTCATCAATTCTGTTAGCCTTGGTAGAATCAAGTCCTACAACATTTACTTCAGACCTTCTGCTACTTTCTGCAGATGATCTGAAGTTATTAGCTTCCATATTCTTACCCAATTTATTGCTTACAACATCTTTAGAATCATCATTTAAATTATCGTCATGCTTAGATGACATAATTATATTTGACATGGTGGCGCAAGGGAATTGGGAAAAAGGGCAAGGAGCTTTAGGATCTGTTCTCCACTAAGGTAAATGGGTAATGCTTGTTATGGCCTTAATCGATGATTGACCTTTCAGAATGATTTCTTTTGTGACTTTTGCTTGTAAATGTAACTCTCTATGGCTTGAGAGAAAGGAAACTATTTTATTTGTTTGGTAATCTTAGATGTTTCCCTTCTTAAAGTAGCAAAACCTTATATTGGATTGTGGTTATTGTATACCTTATTTTTCCTTTTTATCATAAAATAGTCATTACCTTAAATAGTGTTAGTCTCACAGTAAATTTACTTTTTTGATAGCGTTAGTCTCACATCAAATTTACTTTTTTGATAAGGTTCACAACAACTGATCCTGATCCTGGCACTTTTCATGCTTCACTTACTAGCTTCTTAAGTTCACAGAGCCTATTGGTTCCCATCATTGTGTGGTTTCAAATGTTTGGTGCATGAACTAGAATAACATGATATGTACATATAGTTTTTTTTGGCATTGTTTGGATTTAAATTTGCCTAGTCATAATAAAGAAATACTAGTTGGAAACATTTTTTTTTCTTGCTATAATTCATCACTATAGTTCATGTAAAAGGAACAAAAGAATTGACAAACATAATCACATTTGGAGCATTGCCATCAATTAATTATATGGTTATTTAGATGATAGGACACTGGAACTAGTGCGAGGCATTGTGAAGTGTGTCCTTATGCTCTAAGCTCAAAATGTTTTAGTGTGCTAGTAGGAACTTTATTTAGGCTTCTCCATGTGAGTTGTCCATTCTAGGCTTAAGTTCCACTAGGACCGGCCAAAAGGGAAAAGTAGCAAACATGAATTAAGAGACTTGCCTTGGTTGATTGCTAGAAACTATTAGATACTTGCTTGTAGTCTCCTCCAAAAAAGTAATGGTCTAGAGGCTTGGTTGTAGTCTCCTCCAAAAAAGTAGTTGCTTGCTTCCCTTTGTAACTTTAACTCTTATTAGTTGACACAAAGTAACTAGGAGTAGGAATAACTACAAATTGTACTTAAGAATAACTACAACATATGCAATTTTTCGTGGTTACTACCATTCTTCTTTGATGAGATAAATGAATAAAGGAAAATGGTAAACATATATATTTCAGCAATAACAAAAATTTTAGCATGATTATTTCTAAATTAAAAATCAGTTTATTATCCTGTTGCAAGTGATAACATTGGGGATAAGAGATAATGCCACACTTATTGTCTTCACTTGGTATATTGAAGTTTGGGTGAAAGTCTAGGTGGGTAAACCTAGGTAGTAAATGTAAATTGTTTTAACCTTGCTCCCATTTTGTTAATTTGCTTAATATATGCCTTAATGTGTGATTTATCACATTAGTTGCTTGAACAAATCACATTAGTTGTTTTAGGAGAGTGTGAAGTCTAATGCAATATCCATTTTCTACTTATGTTGATTGTTAGGGTTTAAAATCTATTGCCTATCGCAATGTCCCCAAGCTAGTTAATTAGATTTATGGGTTATAATTTATCATCATGTAGCAATCCAAATGCCTCGTATAGTTGAGTATTTTATCTTTTGATTTTATTCATATTTCTTTTATTTTTACATGCAGGTATAAAAAGGATGAAGTGCAAGGATCTACTTTTTGGAAAAGACTATCACTAATATGTATTTGAAACTCCGAAACAATGTATTTGCTTGACTAGCAGAATTTATTTTGACTAGCACAATCTGAATGTATACAATGGTTTCCTTAAGTTATTTATGGTTGTGTGTGAATTTAGAAATATAATGATTCATATGTGGTTTTAAATTTTATTTTATGGTTTCGTGTAAATGTGATTTGTTTTAGGTGTTCAGGATTGATTTAGGTATTAGCCAATAAAATGTATTACCGACGAACATATTTGGTTGGGGTAACATATTTTGTTGGTATTACCAACGAAAATAATTTCGTTGGTAATACCAACAGAATAATTACCAACGGAAATACTTCCGTTGGTATTAACAACAAAAATAATTTCGTTGGTATTTGAATAAACTTCCGTTGGTATTAACAACGAAAATAATTCCGTTGGTATTATTTTCATTGGTATTACCAACGAAATTGTTTACGTTGGTATTACCAACGGAAAAGAATATGTGTTGGTAATACCAACAAACGAAAAAATTTGTTGGTAATACCGACGGATTTTACCAAATCCGTCGGTATTACCGAGCAGGTCTTTACCGACGGATTTTAGCAACGGAGTGTCCGTCGATAATAGTATTACCGACGGATTTTGGAGTATCACCGACGGATTTCGTCCGTTGGTGATACCCTATTTTCTTGTAGTGTGAGTACTTCCACCTGCATATCAGCAGCGTCCACATCAGCCGCACAAGTACCACCTGTTGGCCGGCGGCGAAGCCCACGGTGAGGCTGACGGCGGCGGACCTGAACCTAGGGATCATAGGCCGGTTCCCACAATCCATTCGAGTCCGAGGCAGTGGACAATTTATCCGAAGGCAACAGAACATCAAGAGAAGCAAAAATAGAAACTAATTGATGATTTTTTTCAGAACATGCACAACGAGAATCCGAATGACCAAACAAACCACAGAGGAAGCAAATCTTGGGAAGGTTTTCATACGACACAGGTTAAAAAACGTCAATACCATCAAAGTCCACAAAAACACCACGACGAACAGGCACATAGAGATCAACCTCAATACACACCCGAATATATTTACAACACTCAAAAAGAACGATCTATGTTACGCCCCGCCTAGGTTCATCCCCAAAAAGGGAAATCTCCTAAGAGAAGCGTAACCAACAGTCCAACCAACATCTCACATCAAGGTATATACAAAGAAATGTTAACAAAATTAACTATAAAATTCTGAACCAAAACTACAAGGTAGCAACTTATATCAACCTACAGCCCAACAATCTAGCTAAAACAATAAAGAGAAACAAAAGCTGATGCGTCTTCTCCTCCAGAACTCTAGCTACCCAACTTCAACTACCGACATACCTACAAATCTGAGGCAACAACAAACAACATCAGCGGAAAGCTGAGTAGGAGAATCAATATGTCAACAATACGAACAACAATCATGATGCGATAATACTGCCAAATACAAAAATATATGACTCTACAATAAAATGCAATATGTCAACAACAAGACACATTTTCACCTATCGACTAATGCAACTCATACCAATCAAGAGTGTAGTGGACAATTGGATTTCCCCCGCACTCTCGCACCTCGAGAGTGGCACCTCAGGCCCACTCAAGCAGGAGGTGCGACCATCCAAGGATAGTTCGTCGACGTCTAACAGCGCGACGCCGAACATGAGCCCATCGACGTCTAACAGCGCGATGCCGCATGCGCAACTCGAGTGAAAGTTTCGTGATCACCGGTGTCACCGCCCATACAGCTCGGGCAATCAATCAATAGTGTCCGAGCTTGCGCCCACAACGGTTATAATTCAGTATGTCAACAACAACTGGCCTACGATACTAGCACCAATAACTGATATAACAATAATCAACATGATAACTAGATCTCACCATATGACACATCACAACTAATCTACAATGCTAACAACAATAAATGCTACAACAACTATCAACTGAAGATGCAACCAAAATAATTCATGTTAGCAAATACAACTTATGACAACGCTAACAATATGCACCATGCCTAGCATAATATCATGCTCAATAATCATCAATGCATAACAACTAATAAGACTCATGCAATTATCAACATGACATATTCAATAACATAATACAACAGGAGATTAACGAATTTCAGAAGTAAATCAAGCAAATAGAGGCAAGGGGTAAAATAATCAATTTACCCATTCAACATTCATCGGCTACAATAGGAGTCAACTCGCACCCACACAACTATCTATACTCTAAATCACCACCTAACATAGAATATCACTATTCTACGTTATTTAATTACTTATCAACTGAATTAATAACTCACATCTACCAAATAACACCGAAACATAGAAAAGACCTACCAGACGACCTCCAATCAAAAATCCAACACCGCCACCGCGTTTAGAACACGAAAACCTACAACTTTGATATTCACCTCGACTCGATCCGATGATCCTACGATCAAATCCAAAAATACATCAACATTCTATAAATTAACCTCATTTCATGCAACACAACTATCTTCTTAATTAACCTATTTATTAAATAAGATAAATCCTACTCCTGATGCCGCCCTCCCCTATTGTGCTCGAACCCTCACCGCCCGGCCCTCCCGACCTCCGACGATCACCCGCTGGCTCCTACCGGCCTCCCCTGCGGCCTCCGGCGCTGATGAACCACCAAATCATGGCTGGGAGGCCACCGTGGCCTCCCCTACAGCAGCAACGACTGCTGCCATGGCTGGGTTCGACGTTGCAGATAGCAACACGACTGCTGCGACGGCCACACCCCAATCGGCCCACCTCCGACTCCTCCCTCCTTCCCTCATCCGACATCTTGCCAATTCTACCTCCTCCAACCCTCTGCTGCCTCCGATGAACGAAGGAATGGAACGACAAAAGACAATGAACACAGAAACAACGAAGAATAAGAGAAGAAGACTCCTACCTAAAAACTCCTCCAAACTCCGATCTTCGCCGGAGTCTTACCACCGCCGCACATATCGTTCCTCCGCCGCCGCTGCTATAGTAATCGAGAGAGAGAAAGGGATTAGAGACGAGATTAGGGCTAATTAAATAAGATTATGCACTTTTAAAAAAAGGCCAATCCAAGAAAAATATTTATAACAAGGTTCCCAATTTTTCAGGTCATAACATTCTCCCCACCTAAAGGAATTTGGTCCTCCAAATTCGAATACCTGTCTTAGGAAAATCGTACTGGTCAACACGAACATCCCCCTGGGACTGCTCTTGGGTTAGTGCAAATGCTATGGCAGACTGTTGGGTACTCTACTGCGGGCCCCTCTGCTACTGCTGAGAGCTCTGACCTCCTGCCTGCTATTTGATTGAACACTCTTTGCTGATATGAACTGGCTGCCTACATCTAAAGCAGAGACGCTGAGGCAGTGGGCAGTTCATAGCTCCATGGGAAGCATCTCCACACTTGAAACAATGAAATTGTCCTCTGTTCGCCTGACATACCTGTTGATAGAAGGGTAGTGAAGACCGTTGAGACTGTGCTGGTGTCGTCTTGGCTCTCTTGGGCTGCGGCGCAGACCCCCAACTACTCTGATCCTGTGTCTGACCTGGTCGGATGGCCTCTACCTGCTGATTGACCGAAAACATCTCGGCATAAGTCGCCTCTGCTCGCAGTGCTCACCTCATAACCCTATCATACTTTTCCAGCTCTTCGCTAGGCAATAACCCCTTAATGGAGTTGTTTAGTCCGTTGAAGAAGAACTCTGCTCTCCTGCTATCAGTGGTAACCAAATCTGGGATGAACCTCACGAGCGCATCAAACTCATCTGCATACTCCATCACCCGCCTCGTCCCCTGACGCAGCTGAAGAAACTCCTGTAACTTCTGCCTCACGTAAGTGGCTGGATAATACTTCTTGAAGAATATCTTCAAGAATCTATCCCAAGTGACAGTCTTCCCTCTCGACATCCTCTGCTACATCTCCCACCAAATCAGCGCCTCCCCAGTAAAATAATAAATCTACAAACCAACCCGCTCCTCCTTGGGATAGCCCAAAACACCAAAAGCCCGCTCAACCTCGCAGACCCACGAATGAGCCACCGCAGGGTCAGTGGTCCCAGAAAAGCTATCAACTTTGCCTCTCCCTAGGCGTAGAAACTGATTCAGTCGGTTCATCTTCCGCCTCTCGAGGGACTCAGTTTCCATTGGGTCATACTGAGCTACTGGCTACAGCTTCACCGGTGAATCCTCTGAAGGCTCTCCAGCAGATATCTCAGAAGGTGTATTCACATTGTGTGCTGAGTCAGCATCAGAATCAAACTCGAAATCGAACTCAGACTGAGGCTCCATCCGCCCGGTCTGTCCTCCCACTCGGCTACCCCGAGTGCCACTCTGACTAGGCCTACGACTCGAGCGTGCCCGACGCTGAAACTGAGCTAAAGGAACATCATCTGCTAGGTCTGACTCAACTCTGGATGGAACTGGACTGACCCTCTGAGTCTACGTAGACTGCCTACCGCCTCGACCTCGGCCTCGGCATCCACTTCTGAAGGCAGTCCTGACACCCGTGTTACCTCTAGCCTCCATACTTCATAAAAGGAAAGAACGACATAGGCTTCCAATTCAATCAACATCCAAACAATTTAAAAATTAACATATTGACTTAAAGTAAGGTTGAATCTCATCTTTAGACCTAAACACCCAAACCTTAAATCCTATGGAGGAGGACGATCCTAAGCTCTCATACCAAATTATTACGCCCCTCCTAGGTTCATCCCCAATAAGGGAAATCTCTTAAGAGAAGCGTAACCAAGAGTCCAACCAACATCTCACATCAAGGAATATACAAAGAAATGTCAACAAAATCAACTATAAAATTCTGAACCAAAACTACAAGGTAGCAATTGATATCAACCTACAGCCTAACAATCTAACTAAAACAATAAAGAGAAACAAAAGCAGATGCGTTTTCTCCTCCAGGACTCTAGCTACCAAACTCCAACTACTGGCATACCTATAAATCTGAGGCAACAACAAACAACATCAACGGAAAGCTGAGTAGAAGAATAAGCTGAGTAGAAGAATCAATATGTCAATAATAAGAACAACAATCATGATGCGATGATACTACCAAATAGAACAATATACGACTATATAATAAAATACAATATGTCAACAACAAGACACATTTTCACCTATCGACTAATGTAACTCATACCAATCAAGAGCGTAGTGGATAATTGGGTTTCCCCCGCACTCTCGCACCTCGAGAGTGGCACCTCAGGCCAGCTCAAGTAGGAGGTGCGATCATCCAAGGATAGTCCGCCGACGTCTAACAGCGCGACGCCGCACACGAGCCCGTCGACGTCTAACAGCGCGACGCCGCATGCGCAACTCGAGTGAAAGTTTCGTGATCATCGGTGTCACTGCCCATACAGCTCGGGCAATCAATCAAAAGTGTCCGAGCTTGCGCACACAACGGTTATAATGCAGTATGTCGATCAACAACAACTGGCCTACGATACTTGCAGCAATAACAGATACAACAATAAGCAACATGATAACTAGATCTCACCACATGACATATCACAACTGATCTATAATTCTAACAACAATAGATGCTACAACAACTATCAACTGAAAATGCAACCAAAACAATTCATGTTAGCAAATACAACTTATGACAACGTTAACATGTGCATCATGTCTAGCATAATATCATGCTCAATAATCATCAATGCATAACAGCTAATCAGACTCATGCAATTATCAACATGGCATGTTCAACAACATAATGCCACAAGAGATCAACAGATTTCAAAAGCAAATCAAGCAAATAGAGGCAAGGGGTAAAATCATCAATTTACCCATTCAACATTCATTGGCTACAACAGGAGTCAACTTGCACCCACACAACTATCTATACTCTAAATCACCACCTAACATAGAATACCACTATTCTACATCATTAAATTATTTATCAACTGAATTAATAACTCTCATCTATCAAAAAACACCAAAATATAGAAAAGACCTACTAGATGACCTCCGGTCAGAAATTTAACACTGCCATCGCATTCAGAACGTGAAAACCTACAACTTTGATATTCACCTCGACTCAATCAGATGATCTTACGATCAAATCCAAAAATATCTCAATATTCCATAAATTAACCTCATTTCATGCAATACAGCTCTCTTCTTAATTAACATATTTATTATATAAGATAAATCTCTCCCTTCTCACTCGTCTCCTGCTCCCGACGCCGCCCTCCCCTGTTGCACTTGAACCCTCACTGGCCGGCCCTCTCGGCCGCCGGCGATCACCCGCCGGCTCCTACCGTCCTCCCCCGCGGCCTCCGGCGCCGACGAACCTCCAAATCATGGCTGGGAGGCCACGACGGCCTCCCCTGCAGCAGCAGTGGAGGCTGCCATGATGCGGGCAGCAACGACTACTGCCATGGCTGGGTCCGATGTCGCGGACAGCAACATGGCTGCCGCGACCGCCGTACCCCCGTCGGCCCACCTCCGACTCCTCCCTCCTTCCCTCATCCAACATCCTGCTGATTCTACCATCTCCAACCCCTCTGCTGCCGCTGATGAACGAAGCAATAGAATGATGAAAAACAACGAACACGGAAACAACGAAGAAGAAGAGAAGAAGACTCTTACCTAAAAACTCCTCCAAACTCCGATCTTCACCGGAGTCTTCTCACTGCCGCTGTCACACGTCTCGTTCCTCCGCCACTACTGCTACAGTAATCAAGAGAGAGAAAGGGATTAGAGAGGATATTTGGGATAATTAAATAAGATTATGCACTTTTACAAAAAGGCCCATCCAAGAAAGATATTTACAACAAGATCTCTAATTTTTCAGGTCATAACAATCTATGATCAATTTGAAGGACACGTCCAAGAGAGGTGCCAATAAAAGCTATCGATTGTTCATTCCATAATTCTAATGGATGCCGATGTATTCGGACCCAGACCGCAGCAATTTTTTTTTTTCCTGCCATGGCTGAAACATGGGCTTCCAGGGAATCAACTGAAGGAGATTACCCCTAAAGGACCAAGGACCATTGGTAAGAACATCAGTAGCATGAGAAATATAATCAAAACAAAATACGAAAAAACTATCATCTAAATCCAAGATCAACTTAAGACCATAAGAAAATCCACAAAGATTCAGCCCATGCACTAAGAACATTAACAGGAGGAACACGACCGATAAATTTCCCAATAAGATTGGAGTGCCATGGTTCACTCCACTAATCCAATTGGGATTTCTGAAAGGAAATCCTATAGGTAGGGTTGGACTTAATCTTTTGGAAAAAAGAAGATGGTTCGGAAGGAGAGGAATTCATACCACGAAGAATTTGAGATCAGGAAAGGTTAGCAGAGACAAGATTCGAAATCTTGGCAGCAGAATCGTTCTTCGGAGTAGACACAGGTGAGGATGAATTAGGGCGCGATCCAAAAGGTGAACCAACATTAGCCCTAGAAAAGGATCCCCGAGGATGCTTAGACTCAAGAGGAGTCGGCAATGGCCTAGGAGAAGGACGGAGGAGTAGTGGATCAAGGGGGGCCAGCGGATCGAGCTCTTGAATGGGGCGAGAGATTTGCCCTAACGAGAGCGGAGCACACACTCACCATCCTCCCTGGAGTATTTTTTATTCTTTGAGCAATATTGAATACAAGTTTTTTTATAAATAAAGAAAAATATATAATATTGAAAGCAAATGATGAAGTATATATAGATGATCCATTAGTATGCTTGTTCTTGTCTTGTTACGTCCATCAGTGATCCATTAGTGCTTGATTTTAACTATTATAATCATATTAGGGAATAATCTTATTGGGACAATATGAAATGTAAGGTTATTTGAAGATTGTGCATCTCCAATAATAAAAGATCGCCTCATTTCCAACTCTAAAGTATGTCATTCAAAACATAAAAAATACTCAAAAGTAACCATAACACGTTCAAACTTTTTTTTTTCTTTCAAAGGAGCTCACAACTGAGTCACTCCCCACTCAACTAAAGGGTGAAGGATGCATTGGGCCACCGGCCGTACATTCATTGCCTTCAATCAAGTAGGGGTATATTCCCTTATGAGCATCACTGACTTTATTACTATCATCCAAAATTTTTACAAACACAGCTTTCACTGAAACAAAACTCTCTATATTATCCCTATCAGAAACATTCTTACTACATTTGCCTCTATCTACACTCTCGATTTATGCATTACAAGAGTTTATAAACTCCCTACTAGCATTATTCTCAGTGTTCTTCTAGAGATTAAAAAATACATTTGCATCCTTTTCCTTCCTTTCAGCAAGTCCATATTTAGCTAATCCATGTGCATTTTCATTCCTTTCTCTTCTTATACGAATCCAGTCTACTATCCCAAAATCCTTCCCCAGCTCTTTGATATCATTTATGAGCTCCTTCATATACCAGGGTGCCTTCCTATCCATCTTCAGCATTCTTATTACATTTGAACAATCTGAAAAAATCTTCAAGTGTTTAATGTTCATACTTCTTAGTCTATTCAGTCCATACCATATAGCCAGGCTTCAGCCATCATTGGATTTTCAATCCTCCTGAAACAGCTTGTTTTCAGAATCTTATTCCCCATCCAATCCTCTACATATACCCCAAGACCTACTTCATGTGTATCCTCTCTCCATGCTGCATCATTGAACATGCTAAAAACTTGCTCATCCATATGTTGCTTCTTTCCCTTTTCCAATCTTCCTTCATTATTTCTGCTAACAAGCTTTCCATACTCCTTTTCATCTCCTTCCTGCATCTCCTTCTCAAAATAAGACTCAGCCAATCTTCCATCAACAATGTTTCCTTGGAACATATTTCTCCCTTTCACTATCTAGCTGCCACTATAATTTGTACTGCTTGATTTCTTCAGGTCATTACAATCAGCCATCATTTTAAACACCATTGAATTTATTCCCCTTCCACCACTTCCAATGCAATTCTCATTCCGATTTTTCCACAATATCCACAAGCCAGTAGCAATCAGGCCTATTAGTGAAGCTCTTTCTTCTTTTCCCATTCGAAACCCTTCATCTATCCACTTTCCATCCTTCCAGTCATCCTAGAGCTCAAACTTACAGTTACATCCCCTCTCTAGCTTCCTCCAGAACTCTTTTGCTATATCACATTTAAAAAATATGTGCTCAGCACTATCCTCATCCTTTTTACACATGTAACATTGATGCTTCTGAATCTTACTGAATTTAGATAGTAGCTCAGTCGTAGGCAGCCTTCCTTGTATTAGTTTCCAAAAGCCCTCATTTCCTATACCTTTATCCACATACCTTGATCTTTCTTCCCAACTGTTGTCCCTTCTTTCAAGTAGTTATATGCAATTTTACTGTTCAATTTGCCTTTTTCATTCAGCCCCCAAGTCCATCTGTTATTCACCTCCTTTCTTGCTATGTAAATTTGAGATATTCTCCTAGCCAAATCAATACCAAACTCTTTATTTAGCAGCTCCCAATCCCATTCACTATCTCTGATAAGTGTATCCACTATCTGCCCACTAAAATCTCTGCACATATTTATATATGTAGGCCATCTGTCTAAGGGTACATAAACAATCCAGGGGTCTCTCTATATATAAATCCTTTTGCCATTGCTAACCTTCATTTTCAATCCTCCTCTTAGCATTTTTATTGCTTCAACAGAACTTCTGAAAGACCAACTCCAATTCCCTCTCTTCCCGCTTTCCCAGGGATGCACCTCTCCATATCTGCTCCTCAACAACTTTACTCAGAGTCTATTTTTATCGTTTAAAAATGACAGTATCCTGTTCGCATGAATTGCCAACTTCACAATGCTAGGGTCTTTCACTCCTAATCCACCACTAGCTTTATTAAGTGTCAATCTTTCCCACTTCACCAGATGAAATTCATGTTTCCCTTCCTTTGTTTTCCAGAGAAACCTCCTGCTTTTTACTTTGTGTTCCTCAATGACTTTCTCACTTATCCAGGTTGTAGATAAGGTGTGTATGGGAATTGAATTAATTACAGAGTTCATTAACACTACCTTCCCTGCCTGCGAGACATAATTCGCAACCTAGTTGTCCATTTTCCTTTCAGCCTTCTCTACTATCTGCCTTTGAAAGTTCATTGGTAATTTACCTTTATCAATAAAAGTACCAAGGTATTTAAAAGGCAAACACCCTTCCTTCATCCCCAAGATTCTGCACATTTCTCCTTTCATGTTTCTATCACATTTTTTTGGAAAAAAAATCTCTGACTTGTCCATGTTTATCCTCTGATTAGTCACCTTGCAGTACACTTCTAGAATCCCTTTCATCCTTTCACATCATCTACCATAGCACTTAATTGTAAGCAAGATATCATCCGCAAAAAATAGATGACTAACAGTAGTACCTTTATGCTTAAAAGCCTTAATCTTCCCTTCCTCAATCTCCTTCTTTATAAGCAGAGCCAATAGTTCTTGCATCATGATGAACATATAAGGGGACAATGGATCTCCTTGTCTCACCCCTTTTGAACTACTAAACCAATTAGAGTGAAGTCCATTGATGCCACATCTGAAGCTAGCTGATCTCAAACAAATTGCTAACCACCTTCTCATTTTCCATGGAATATTTAGCATTTTCCATACTTCCTCTAGAGCTTCCCAAGATACTCTATCATAGGCTTTTTCAATATCAATCTTCACAATGAAGTAAGGTTGTTTTCTTTTGGATTTCAACACTACATTAGCAATTTCAGAAATGATTAACACATTATCTTGTAATCTTCTTTTCTCCACAAAAGCTCCCTGTTCCCATGAGATTATGTTCCCTATATGCGGTCTAAATCTATTTACTAGTACCTTGGCAAGAATTTTATAAGCCACATTGCATAATGCAATTGGCCTAAAATCCTTGATCACATTTGGTTGCTCTTTCTTTGGTATAAAAACCAAGTTAGTCTGTCCCCAAGTATCAGGTAACTGCATCAAGTTCTAAAACTCTCTCAGTGCAGCACAATATACATCCTTTATGTCTCCCCAAAAATTCAAAAAGAACTTAAGAATGTACCCATCTGGTCCAGGCGATTTGCCTCTACCCATACTATTTTGTAAATTTCATCATCTTAGAATGATTTTGTCAGCTCCTTGTGATCTCTACTAGGAATCTTTTTCCTTTGCAATCTTTTAAACTGATCCCAGTCTTGAATTGAGCTTGCATTATTCTCCCATAAACATCTGTACCAGTCTTCAAAAGCCTTCACTATACAAATATCATCATTAATTACCCTACCATTCACATTTATCTCCATAATGGTATTCCTCCTTTTCATTTTTATCATATTGTGAAAAAACTTTGTGTTCCTATAACTGTCTTCAATCCATTTTGTTCTTGCCTTGCTCCACCATTTTATTTGTATTTTCCTGTTTAGAACCACTACCTTATTTGCCAAAATCCTCAAATCATCAAGCTCCTCCTCATCTGCAGTTCCTTCAAGATCCTTTGTTTCCAAAATCTTCAATTCCTTCATTGTTATTTTCAGGTTATTTTCTAATGATCCAATCTGCTTTTTTCTAATTTCGATTAGTTCTTTACTCAGCTTTGCCAGATTCTTCCCAAAGGACACCATCATGACACCATCCTTATTCACATCCCTCCACCTCTCTTTCACTTTCTCGCATATCTCATTGTACTTTAGCCAGTACAATTCAAACACAAAGTTTCTTCTCATCTTTTTCCTTCCCTCATTACTCCTTGTATCAAGAACAATTGGACAATGATATGATGCTAACCTTCTTAGATGATGCACTTAAGTTCTGCTATACCTAGCTATCCATTCTCCATTTGCATAAGTCTTATCAAGCCTTGCCATGATCCTTTTTTCTCCTCTTCTATTATTACACCATGTATATTTCGTTCCTTTGTACTTGAGATCAACTAGACCTGCATCTAGACATAGACTCTTGAAAGCTCGAATTGAATTGCCAATTATAAATGGCCTCCCTCCTTTTTTATCCTCTGCATAGTCTATGCAATTGTAGTCCCCCACCAGCAGCCAGGGAAGTCTACCAATTTCAATTTTCATTAATAGCTCCCAAAGTACCAGTCTTTCTTTACTCTCATTACTAGCATAAATGCCTGTCAACAATTAGGGTTCTTCATTTTTTCCACGTACCATTACATGAACAAATTGACTGCATATATCAATTGGTTTAATTTTGTATTTTCCTACTTCCCAAGAAATAATGATACCACCTGCTCTTCCATTACTAGCCATGAAGCAGCCATCCTAACCCTTTCCAAAACTTTTTATGCACATTTTTTAGCCTTCCTCATCTACATGTGTTTCTACAAGAATCACAATTTCAGGTTTTTGTTCCCTCTTTAGCAAACTGAGATAATCACTTCCTTCAGTTTTTATACCCCCTCTTATATTCCAGCAAAGCAGCTTCATAAGAATTCTACATCAGTGTTTACCACCTTTGCTCCCTTCTCTTTATCTCCTTCCAAACCTTTCTCTATCTCATCCACAAAGAGCCTTTTCTTTTTCACTTTACTATGTTTGATATTGAATGAAAAACTTTCAACATGAATAGTCTGACAGACTGATTTTCTGATCTTTGTTCCCTTAATGGGCGAGCTCCTAGCCAAATCAGGATCCTGATCCTCCTATGATAATAGGTTTTTTTCCTTGATATTACTTACTGCAATGGCCAAGGAATCTGTCAGTTTCTTGTGTAACTCTTTAGCCTTTTTATCCAATACCACTGGTATTTGAACTAGCTTATCTGTAGAAGCTTTAAACATACATCCCTCCTCATCCCTCATGCTGGCTTTCCCCTCTTTTCTTTCAAGAATGGTCATAGTTTCTCTAGCATTTTTCTTAGGAGTTTCATCCATTACCATTTCCCATTGTCTTTTTTTCAATCCTTCTATCATTCCCCCATGTCTTGTCAATCTCCATAGTAGACTCAATCTCCCTGCTGAGAAGCTCAAAACTATTTTAAAGTCCTATATCCATGTTTCCATTCTTTTTTCCCATTGGTCTCTTCCTCCTATTTACTACTTGCTAAGGTCCATGAACTCCACCCTTACTCCCTTGAGTATTAGTCTGTCGGTTCTCCTCTAAAACCTCCATGCTTCCCTTCCCCTTCTCAGAAGCACCTGATAGCTCATTCTCTTTGGAACTGCACTGCTCATAAGATGCCCTATTTTGCCACAATAGAAACACAACCTTGGTATATTCTCCATCGCAATTGGCTACCAAATTCTCCCACCAGCTACCTTTAACCAAACTCCATTAGGCACCAACTTTTTAAGATCTTCAATCTTCCTCAGAAACTGGCCAAGAGAACTCGCAATCTTCCTCAGAACTTCATCGTGCATGTATACTAATGGTAGGCCTGGCAATTGTACCCAAACAATATCTATCCTTTCCAACATTTGCTGGAAATTAGGTTTCCACTGTTTGATCAGCAACACTTGCCCCCTTAGGAACCAAGGGCCCCTTGCTAAGACACTTTCCTGATCTTCTCTGCTTGCAAACTTAAAACAAAAGAACTCAGCTGCAAGATTTACGATTTGAACACTGTTCTTCAGTCTCAATATTTTCGACATCACATTTTGTACAAGCTTAAGCAGAGGAGTTCTGCCGTAGAACTTTCCATACACACTGTTAATCCATTATGATCTTGAAATACTAATAAGCTCATCATCAATGCACACCTCATTCATATACTCTTCTTGGATTGATTTGATTCTGTCAACAATCTACTGCATAAGTATATTGTCCACCCGACTTACCCCCTTAAACAGATCTGCCCAGGAACTGGGCTATTTTCTCTCCTTGCTCGATTCCTCAATAGATTCAGATACATTTTTAACAAAAAGGGGATTGTTCAAAGCAATAAAATTATTCATATTACCAACAAAAACAACAGAAGATTTCAATTTATCACTATCTCCACCAAGTGGCATACCTGCTTCCTTCATTAGGAAACTATTCTTCTCCATCATGCTCTGCGAACCCGCCTGAACATCCTTCTCCTTCCCCTTTGTGCTTGGATTTGGGGGTTTTTTCGGCCGCCACCATTGCCCCTGAGATCCACCCGAATCAAACTCTCTCCGATCGCCTACACAGTTGGCTTTCCTCACAACCGCCATAACATGCGGTGAAGGGGAGAGTTCCACTTTCAAACTTAATAAACTTCTCTAACAAATAATTCAGTATTAAAAAAATGAAATCATATTTTAAAACCAATAGTCACACATTTGGTGAATATTTATGTAGTGCCAAGTCCGTGGATGCAAATCTATATTAATTTATTGATTGCATTTATAGTCAAATTAAAACAATGAAAATTGAAGAAATAGTACAACTGATGAATATCTATTATATAATCAATGAAAACTATAACAATATAACTGTATCATAGAGCC
Organism: Canna indica; assembly: GCA_034359265.1. Lineage (NCBI taxonomy): Eukaryota > Viridiplantae > Streptophyta > Magnoliopsida > Zingiberales > Cannaceae > Canna > Canna indica. Next base: position 59,406,597 of record CP136890.1, on the reverse strand, counting down.
ACATTTAAGAGCATTTTCTAAAGGCTCAACGAGATAAAAAAGTTAGAGAGGATTCTACCGAGTGATAAATTATTTGAACAACAAGTTATGATTGTAAATGTAGCAAGATCAAGAGATAGAACAGCCCAACAACTCAAATTACAGCAACACAAAACAGAACCAGTAAATGAATCACCAATTGAACCAACACCAACAACACTATATTGAAACAAATCAGCAACACCGTATCGAAATACCTCTAAATAATATCACCAAAATGAATCCAAATTGAATCATATTGAATTAAGATTATCCAAGAAACACCCAAAAACAAATTAGCAATATTGGCCACGTTGGCATAAGGTTTTCAACATTGGTCTTAATCTCAGTTTTAATGATAACAAACATGGAACTAATGTATTCATGAAAAATTATTTTCATGTTCCATATCGGTTAGCGCATGGTGTCTGCGATCGGAAATATTGGAGAAATCAAAAAATCAGAAAGATATTGGTCGACGCGCTCGGATACTTCGGGAAGATGGAGTTTAGGCTTAGAGTGTCTAGAATGTATATGTAATCCTCTTTTATGATGCAAAGAACCCAAAAATCAAATCAGATATCTGGAAATGGAGAATGCGACAAGAAATCAACAAAAAAGTTGATTTCCCAAATTTGGTCGCAAGGGGGGTCGAAAGAACGGAGCCCAAAGTCGACAGGGGGCTTCTGTCGCTCAGGCGATCACTTGGTCGGTCGATCGGCCTTCGACTAGACTGGTGACCGGGCAGTATAGCGGCTCAAAAAATAGTCGTTTATACCCGTTGTGCCCGACCACCACTTGGTGTTCTGCCTATTTAAAGACCTTCTAAGCTTTCCTATGACCTTCGAATGCTTCATGAGACATCATTTGACACCTACAAACTTTGATTGAGCCATCTTTGTTGAAACCCTAGCTTTTCACCTTGTCTTTCTTGAGTTTTCCTTCAAGCTTGATTTGATTCATAATCAAGGCATCAAGAGGAGGTTGGATTCATTATTTGGAACCAAGTATAAGTTGTATTATTTATTTTCCAAGTCGGTTAGCGCTCGACGCCCCCGATCGAAAAAATTAGAGAAATCGACAAGGACGCTTGTTGACGCTCGGAATTTTTTCGGGAAGATAGAGTTTAGGTTTAGGGTGTCTAGAAAAATTGTAAATCCTCATGATGATGCAAAGAAACCCAAAAATGAATTTCAAACCCCAAAACACAAAAACTCGGAAAATTAGAAAAGGCCCTGAAATTCACTAAGCCTAGGGAGCTCCTTGGAGGGCTATATAATTTAGACATTTTCTTGACACAAAAAATGTCGGTAAATTCCTTAGGTAAAAACTAGATAACGAGGTATTTTAAAGAAATTTTTGGAAGCCTTTAGCATACCCATATTTGACCCAAAAGATTATAAAATTTTCATTTTTCGGAAATTTGTACTAGACCCCAAAAATTAGATTTTGATTCTTAAGGATTTTGATTTTTTAGATATTTTTATTGAATCCAAATGGGGGTAATCCTTATTTAACATTTATATTTTAAAGTTATTAACTTGAAGTTAAAAAATGTTATATAAGAGGACTTATCGAAGACAGAACCCAGAAACTAGCAAACAAGCAGAAAAACCAGTCTAATCAAGCAGTTTGCCCTGCCCATGTTCGGTCGATTGGCTGGTCGATCGGCAGAAGGAGAAGGCATTTCGGTCGACTGACCGACGCACAGAATGGGCAGAATGTGTTCGGTTGCTAGGCGATCGCTCGGTCGGTCGATCGACGATCACCGGGCATCGCCAACGGGCAGAAATCAGCCCGTTGATGAGCCATCTTGTTTGGAGGGTTATAAATACCCACCTCAAACTCTCTTCCAAGCCTTCCATGATGCTTCCAAGCCTCAAAGAGTGATCCTAAGCAATTCTACAAGCTTTCATTGAGCCATCCTTGCAAAAGCCCTAGTTTTGATATCCATTTGTTGATTTAGCCTTCAAGCTTCATAGATTCATCTTCTCAAGGCATCAAGAGGACTAGGGAGTTTCTTTTGGAGATAAGTACTTATTGTTTGATTTATTGCTCCAATTGTTATTGTATTTTGTTATTTATTTTGATTGTATATCATTTGTGTAAACCTAGGATACTAGGTTTGGTTGAGTTGGTGGTTGCCTTGGTGTTAAGGCTTAAATCCACCATTGTAAACTTAATTTACTACGATTTGTTGTAATATCCTAGAAATTTTAATTCTATTTTCCTTTGATGGTTGTGTTTGCCAACCTAGCGGACTAGTTTGAGGTCGAGCCGAGTCGACTCATGGTCCGGTTCGAGCTTGCAAGCTCGGGTAAGTAGGATATGAATTATGTGAATTTTTCTTGCATAAATAGATTTATTTAAATATATGTTATGTTGCATGATTGTTTAATTATGAACATGTATTGGTTGATTATGTGGAGAATATGATTAATTAAGTTGAATTAAGTTAGCGGGTTCGGGTTCGGCTTTGGATGAATGCGGGTTGGATGAAGGGTTTAGAGGGGTTAGCATTGAGGAGGGAGCATAAAACCCCCTCCCCTCGGCTTGTGGCTCCCTATTTGGAGCCACACAAAATTTTGAGAGGAGGAGCCAGCCGCCAGCCGCCAGCTGACCCCCATTCCCTCTCCCCTTGGAGCCACCGCCACCAAGAGCCGAGCCGCCGCCCCAAAGCCCTCTTCCCTCTCCTCCCCTCTTCCTCCCCTTTGGAGCTGAGCCGAGAGGAGCCAGCCGAAGCCAGCCCCTCTCTCTTCCCCTCTCCCTCTCTCCTTAAGCCGGCAGCTTGAGGTGAGCCGACGCCTGTCCTTCCTCTTCTTTGGGTTGAGCCACTGAGTTTCTTGAAGCCAATTCGAGGGTCGTTGTCCGGGTTATCTTCTAATCATCTTTCCAAATCTAGGTGAGTGGTTTACCCTCTCTCTTTTCGGATTTTTATTCGAATTCTTCAAAGCCGTTCTTAGCGGCTTAGCATTTATGTTTTGTTCTTAATTTGTCTTTTTGAGTTCTTGTCGTATTTCTTGGAATTCGTGCTTGAGGAGACTCAAATCTCTCCCCTATGGGGCTCGACAGCCCTAGGGTAAACCTAGGGGTGCTCGGCCAAGGGGGAAACCGGGGTCGCCCTCAAAGTGTACGATGAAAAGCCCGAATGAGCCTTCTAGTTCCTTGATATGCAAATCTTGATCTTTCTATCTAATTTGAGTTCTTGATTTATGGATTGCATGCTTAAGATTAAATCTATGATTTTTGGGCAGAAATCATGTTTAGGATCAAGATCTTGTAAATTATGTCATGAGGATTCTTGAGAAGGGGGATCTTTAAATCTTGATTTTGTTTCTTGATAAAAGCATGGTAGATTCTTTTTAATCTTGATTAAAAAGCTTGAATTCTGTGAATTAAATCTTGAGATTAGTATTCTATCCTAATGATAATTTAGGAGTTAATTTCTTTTAATTTTCGGATTTAATTTCATAGTATGCTGAAAATTATATGTTGCTAGAATTGTATACTGAGATGATGAATCTGTGCTGATTTTAGATTATTTGCTGTGGTGTGTGTATTTCTATGAATATAGTTGTGTAACATATCGTTTCGACCAGAAAATATAGTTTGGAAACATAGGATACACTTTGGAGACTAGATTCGGGGTAGATACATCTGTACAGGGCAGAACAGTAAGCTAAAACAAAACCCTAATCTTGGTGATCTAAATTTTATTTGCATAATTAAAATTGAGTTAAGGGTGAGCATAATCTGTTATGAACCAACTTATAAAGTATACACAAAATAAAACCACACGGGTTCATGACATTACGGGTCTAGGAGTTGGGGTCGGGTTTTGAAATGTTGAGACACTTTCCAATAGGATCACCCCTAAGACACCGTAGGAGAGTCATGACTTAGGTCATGGTGCGCCATATCTTTATGAATGATAGAGAGGCTCGTAGAGGTGTTGGATTGCGGGCTAAGCCCGGGAGGTTGGATGGCTAAATCCCAACCTGCAGAACAAGTTTGGAGGGCTTTCCTGATTGTTCTGGTTTAGCCTCGTGGGAGAAGTTCGGAGGGCCTACCCGATTATCCCTGAGGTGGTGTTAAGGAATAAGTTCGGAGGGCCTTTCCCGATTGTTCCGATTTAGCCTCGTGGGTTAAGTTCTGGGGGCCTACTCGATTATCCCCGAGGTGGTGTTAAGGAATAAGTTCGGATGACCTTTCCTGATTATTCCTGTGATATCTTTTTGGAGTAAGTTCGGAGGGCCTTTCTCGATTATTCTTATGATATCTTAAAGGGGCAAGTTCGGATGGGCGAATCCCGATTGTCCCTACGTGTCTCATCGAGCAAGTTCGGAGGGCCTTTCTCTATTGCGCCCGAGATTCTGTATACTAGGATAAGTTCGGAGGGCCTTCCCGATTATCGTAGTATGTGTTGTTGTCTTAGGGCATGATATGCTTAGGCTTGTTGTTCTTCATCGTATGGGTGTGTGCTGCCTTCAGGCAAGTAGTGACCAGTTGGCCTGTTAGCTAGTCACACCTTCGTGACTTTACCTCCTATAGAGATAGATGTTATTCTTGCTTATCTCCGTGCTATTTTTTTTTATGGGGGGTTGGTAGAATCGCTCACTGAGTTCTTTGAACTCACCCATTGTCGTTTGATTCCTATTTTGCAGAGCCTGATCGGTGAGGTAGGTTGGAGCACTTGGCGCCGCAAGAGGGCAGATGAGCTGTATGATCTCACAATAGTCCTAGTTAGGGTCGTAGTCGAGTCTTTTGGTAGTAGTCATGCACTTTTGTTGATTTGATTTGGAGTTATAGCCCCTGAGGGCATTTATGTCATTTCATTCTGACTTTATTGTACTTGGTCTCTTAAAATGTTGAAGTTAATATTTTATTTCTGCGCCCTAAGTTTATGGTAAACTACTTGTAATAAACTCTAGTTTGGTTTTGTTTTCTTTTGAAATAAAACTTGTTATTTTTTCCGCTATCGTTTTATTGTTGAGTTGGCATGTGCATTGTTTAGGTTGGGGGGTATAGGCATATATACCCTGGCCGGTCATGTGACCCTGAGTTGGGGCGTGACATTAGTTGAGTTGTCCCTTAGGTTGAGGTGGGAGAGTGCTCTCGGTAGGAAGGCGGGATACTTCCAAGTGTGGAAGTGCCTTTGGTTTTAGACTGGAGACTTTCTAGTGAAAAGTCCTTTTTGTAAGGGAAACGATATAATCTAGTAAACCTAGTTTGGAAATCCTAAGCGGGGTGCTTAGGTAGTGGAGTAGGCATTGGGGCCGAACCACTATAAATAATTATATTAGCATTGTTCTCTTTGTGTATCGCATTGATTATCTTTATTACTCGCTTCTGCATTTAGTCGTTGAATTATGAATTGTCTAAGTAGTTTAAGAAAATGATTAAAATCGAAATTAGACAAAATGATTTAGATAACACACTATTCACCCCCCCTCTAGTGTGGCCATTTAACCCACATTTGGTATCAGAGCGGATCGTAGATTGAGATTTCACCATCTCTCCTACACTTTGTTTCGATCCGAAAATGGCACTAGAGTCGGTTGTTTCCACACCTCCTAGGTTCGATGAATTGAACTTTGGTCTTTGGAAGTTCAGGATGTACACTTACTTAAAGACTAGAGGTTTTAATGTTTATAACATGATTAAATTAGAATACATTGAACCTAAGGTTGACATGCATGATTGGAGTGAACATAACAAAGAAAATGTTTTAATCTAATGGAGATGCTATGTATTGCATTTTTTGTACCTTACCTAATAGCATCCTTGATAAAGTCATGCATTGTACATCGGCATTTGATTTATGGTCTGCATTAAATATGCTATATGATTTTGCTAAAACCGAAGAGCATAATACACTTGTTGACGGTGGTGATAACAATGGTCATCCCCCTAGTGCTAACCTCGGTTTTGATGCTCTTAGTGCTTCTAGTGAAAGAAGCAAATCAAAAGGCCGAAATAGAAATGTTATATGCTACTTGTGTAAGGAAAAGGGGCACATTAAAAGAAATTGCCCTTCATCAAAGAAAAGTATCAAGAAGAAGACAAGTGCGTCAACTTCCACAACCGAATCACAAGAAGCATCACCTTGTCATGATCATGAAGTCATATCTCAATTTTGCCTCATGGGTCTTCGGAATGAGGTAAAATCTTCTACTTCTAGTCATGATAGAAATCTTGATAGTGATAATGATGATAGTAGCTCAAATTCTTTAGGTATGACTTATGATGAGCTATTAGAAGAATCTAAGAAGATGTATGCCTTACTTATGAATAAGATCAAAGAAAATAGAAAAGTAAAAAAGGAAAATTTAAGGCTTGATTCACAAGTGCATGAATTAGAGAAAGAGAAATTGAATACTAGTTTTGTTCATTCTTACCACGACAATTTAAAGCTTGAAATTGAAGACTTAAAAAGTGAAAATATTGATTTGGAAAAAGAAAATGTCGATTTGAAATAAAAAATGAAGCTTAGAAGTAATGATATGAAAACTAGTTTCAAACTTGAGAATGAGAATTGAAAAATGAGAATTGCATGTTGAAATCTCAAGTGTGTGCTTTGCATAAATTTATTGATACCTTAAAAAATGTTGTAGTTTTAAATAAAAGAGTAATGAAATTAAGGATGTTTATTCTTCTAGGAAAATTGAAAAGAAAAATGTTTCTTTCAAGAATGCTCATCCTAACCTTAAATCTCACATCTTAAGAGTAAATGTTAGGCATTCCACGTTTAAACCTCATGTTAAGAAAAATGAAAACAAAAAGTTTAATGGTCATTGTTTTTGTTGTGGTGTTTACGGGCATGCTATATATGATAGCGCATTTAAGATGAACCCAAGTGGTGTTAAGACACATTGGCTAGCTAAGCCCTCTAACCCCCAAGGACCCAAAGTTATTTGGGTACCAAAGGTCTCATGCTCTTTTGTAGGGGGAGCTACCACACATGGATGAATGACAAATGAAATATTCAAGTTGACCGTGGATTCAAATGAAATTTTTTCATGAGGTTGCAACTTCAAGTCATCTTGATGCCTTAGTAAGGTTGGCATCAAAAGTACTTTGGTATCATTCCTATCACTCTAATTTTTATATTAAAGTTGGAATTTTGATACATGAATGACTTTGGTTGATTTCCCGTTCTCAATACATTTCTTGAAAAACAATTTTTTGTTTTTGATTTTTCGGTCTCTTCGGAGACCTATGTGGCCTCTAACGGGTCTAAGCGACCTTGAGGTTCTAAATCGTAGGCTAATTGTGGCCTTTCGATTTTCAACCAATAGGAAGGGTTGAAGATCATATTTTTTATTTATATTTCATTTGTGATCTTTTAAAATTCGTTTTGGTATCATTTAAATTCTTTAAAAATGAATTTGAAGCTATTTAGCAAAGTAGACATTAATAACGATACTTGATTCTTCTCTTTGCTACTTAGTTTGATAACTTGCTACTAGTCATATTCACTACAAGAAAAATGAGCATCAGTGACAGAAATATTGTGATGGCTAAAATCCGTCACAAACTGTGACTGATTTATGATGAATTTTTCATAGCGTAAAATGAACTTTCTTTTTTCCAAAACAGTGACAGATTTGTGACGAAAAATCCGACACAAGATGATTTCGTCACAAATTAGTCACAGAATTTTTGATCAATTTGGCCTAGAATTTTTAATAAATAACATCAGTGACAGAATAGTGACGGATTTCATTTCCGTCACTAAATTTTTTTCTTCATATCCGTCATAGATCCGTCACTGAGCCACCACGAAACAGTGACAAATCAGTGACGGACATAGAATTCCGACACAAAATTAAACTAAATATTAGTAAAACAAATTTTATCATGTTTAGTCCCACATGGGTTAAAAATGATTTTTTACTTATTCTTAACCATTATAAATATAGTTTACTATCATGCTATCTTTTATAAATTTATTAAAAATATTATAAGTATAAATAATAATATAATGTAATATCATTATTGATTATTATAATATTATTATAATGTTATTATAATATTATTATAATGTACTATTATATAATAAAATCTATAATATAATATAGTTCATATATTTTTATTAATAAAAATTATAATTAATATGATAATTAGTGATGGAAAATTTATTTTCGGTCATCGATATCAGTGACGGATTTTGTGACGAAAATTTTTCCGTCACAGATTTTTGTGACGGATACTTCCGTCACAGAAGAGCAAATGAAGCATTAGCCACGAGACTTTCAGCTACGAAATTTGTGATGGAAATTTTCGTCACTAATACCCTTCAATGATAAATTTTTCCGTCACTGATGGTTGTTCTTCTTGTGGTGATTTTCATTATGCTACTAATAATTATTGCTTGCAAGTTATAATAAAATGGAAGGCTTTAGAAATTGGAAAGAAAAAGACAAGTTTGGCAAAATTTCCAAGAATGAGGTATGAGTTTGAGTTTGGCAAAAATCTTTGTATAATAATTGAATATTCATGCTTTAATGATGTCTCTATACTTATGATTGATGTTGCATGATAAATCTATGAAATTTCATAAGTAGGTAAAATCTTGATAACTTTGCTCATTTCATGATATCATAATATTTATGAAATCGGACTAGGTTGAAATTTTTCTTTAGAGACTTCATTTTAAGTTAAAAATTGGATGAACATGTTTAGGTGCGTTAGTGATTAGTTGTCATGTGCTTAAAATTAAAAATTCATGAGAAATTGAGCAAAATGATAACTAGTTCACTTTAGAGGACTTAAACTTGGAAAAGTTTGACCCAAGTCAACAAATCGACTTGGAGTGAACATGACAAGAAAATATTTCAATCTAATGGAGATGTTATGCATTGTATTTTTTGCACCTTACCTAATAGCATCCTTGATAAAGTCATGCATTGTACATCGATATTTGATTTATGGGTTACATTGAATATGTTATATGATTTTGCTAAAACCGAAGAGCTTAATACACTTGTTGAGGGTGGTGATGACAATGGTCATTCCACTAGTGCTAATCTCGACTTTGATGCTCTTAGTGCTTCTATTGAAAGAAACAAATCAAAAAGCCGAAAAAGAAAGGTTATATGCTACTTGTGCAAGGAAAAGGGGCACATTAAAAGAAATTGCCCTTCATCAAAGCAAAATGTCAAGAAGAGGATAAATGTGTCAACTTCCACCTCCGAATCACAAGAAGCATCCTCTTTTCATATCATGAAATCTTATCTCAATTTTGCCTCATGGATCTTTGGAATGAGTTAAAACCTTCCACTTCTAGTCATGATAGAAATCTTGATAGTGATAATGATGATAGTAGCTCAAATTCTTTAGATATGGCTTATGATGAGCTATTAGAAGAATCTAAGAAGATGTATGCCTTGCTTATGAATAAGATCAAAGAAAATAGAAAACTAAAGAAAAAACATTTAAGGCTTTCTTGGTGAACCAAGGTAATACAAGTAGTTATGAAATCCTTGGTGAACCAAGGTAATAGAATAGGGAAGGTTCTCGAACCACTCTAAATATCTTGTTAGCATTGCATCGTTGATATTTTGAATTACTTAGCTCATCACTTGTTCTCATTCTCATTATCAAGCATAATCATATGAAACATTCATCATAACTTTGAAACCTAGAGTGAAATTTGAATTAGTTGTGATTAAACTAGAATTAGAGTCAATCACCTTAGACTCACACTATTCATCCCCCTCTAGTGCGCCTTAACACCTTTCAAGCAACCTATGAAAAATTTGTGCTCAAATACCTCCCAGTAACAGCAACATTGATCAAATTGATATATTTAGAAATTAACTAATTAATCTAATTGAATCAAATTTGTTCCAGAAACAATGAAGCGACTCTGTATTGAAGCAAATCAACAACTCCATATTAAATACCTCTAATTAACAACATCAACAATGAATCGAATCCTACTGAATCGAAATTGTCCAGGAAACACATCAGCAACTCCATGTTGAAACAAATCAACAACTAATGAATTACTTATACTAAAGGTACTTATACGGAAATTTATTCAATTATTTCATTTGCTTAATTTGCATCATGTATTTTAACATTTATCTCAACTCAATCCCCCCATCAAGTATCCGTCGACATCCCCATTAAATTGATGACGTGTCTTGCAGAGGTGGATAAAAATATTTTTTATATTAAAAAATTATCACCATAATTGGCGATACGAAATCGTTGGTCTTTACCCACATCTATGACAAGTGGACGTTTGAGTAACTTGGTGAGAAGTTGGATGGAAGATGCAGGATGGTCGTGCACAGGAAACAACCACCTTCCTCCTCTGATTGTTGTATCGATTGGGATTTCTAGCCACCCACTTTCTTGTAGTGCGTGCAGCAGCTGCGCCCCCTTCCTCCGCGCACACGTGCTGCACTCTCAATGCACTGCCGCCACAATCGACCTTCCTACCTCTAGCAGCGCCTCCCATGCGGTCGCCCCGCCGTATATCGCCACGATCACCCCAATGGTGCACTCTCTCCACCTACGACCATTCCCTCTACCTCCCCCACTAGTTTCAACGCCGCCGGCGCATGCCTCCTCACCTCCACCGCTCCCTATAGCACTATGCACAATAGCTCCAGTGCTTGCTTAGCAGACGCACCCCGCTAGCCCCAATGCTGCCACAACTTCCATCGCCATTGATTCCCCTCCAACTTCTATCGTAACTAGCTAGTTATGCTTTGCGAGTAGCTAGGCGAGGAGTGTTGGCCTAAGGTTTTCAACCTTGGTCTTAATCTCGGTTTTGATAATAACAAACATGAAACTAATGATTTCATGGAAAAATATTTTTAGGTTCCATATCGGTTTGCGTGCGACGTCCACGATCAAAAATATCAAAAAATCGGTGAATTGGAATGACGTTGGTCGATGCGCTCGAATTCGTCGAAAAGAATAGAGTTTAGGTTTAGGGTGTCTAGAATGATTGTATTAATCCTCATTATGATACAAAGACCCTAAAGAACCAAACCTGAAACGCAAACAAAAAGAAAAAACCTTGCTGGTTCGGTTGAGTAGACTTCATTCGGAATGTACATGTACTCTACAGTATTACCAAGAGTTTCCAAGTCATAAACAACCCGGATGGACAACCCCGAACAACCCGAATGGGCAATCTGTAACAACCTGGACAACCTGGATAGACAACCCAAAACAACCCGGAACAATCTTGATTGACATTTCGGAATAGCCTGGAAAGTACCGGTACTCTGCGAAGTATTCCTAGAATCAACTAATCAAACTTTCTAGAATTCCAAGAATGCCCCCCAACGGCTCTATTTTGAATTTCTACCCGTTGAGCCTATTTGAAATCGAGCTTCTACCCTTGGGATCTCTATATAAGACCCCAAACTTGTCTTACAAGCCATCTAACACTTCTTGAGACATATTTTGATCACCATTGAGCTTGATTGAGCCATCATTTGTGCAAACCCTAGCTTGGAGACAAAAACCCTTGATCTTGCCTTCAACCTTCAATTGTTTCATCATCAAGGCATCAAGAGGAGCTAGGACTTCTTGGTTCAGAGCTAAGTTTGTATTGCTTATTCTTGCTCTCATTTACTTGTATTTTCTTGTTGTTTTTTGATCACTTGTGTTTGTAAGAAGGTGTGGGCGACACACCTTGGGTTCACTTGTTTGTAACTTTAGGGTTCCTTAGGTTTAAGATATAGGCACTCTCTTGTGTCATAGAGTATCATGCCCCAAAAGCAAGGTCACGTGACCAGCTAGGGTATACGTACCTATACCCCGCAGCCTAACTCATGCACATGCAAACATCATAAACAACAACGTAAATAACTGCTTTTAATAATAAAAGAACCAAAACAAATTTTCATTTCAAAACAACAAGGTTTTAAATACATATCTCAAGTACGGAAATAAATCGAAGAGTAACAGTTCTTTTAATAAATAAAACTGAATAAAATGTGAATGTCCCCACGGGACTACAACTCCAAATACCAAAATAAAAGTGCATGACAACCTACTACAGACTCGACTACGACCCCTAACTAGGTCTGCTATGAGATCATGTGGCTCCTCTGCCCTCCAGCTGCACCAAGTGCTCCAGCCCACCTCACCGGTCAGGCTCTGCAAAACAAAACAAAATAACAATAACGTGTGAGTTCAAAGAACTCAGTGAGCAGTTTTACCAACCCCCACACATCAACATGATAGAGATAACCAGAATATATCTATCTCTATAGATGCAATGTCACAAAGGTGTGACTAGCTACCAGGCCAACAGACCACCCATGCGCACTGCATCTAACTCTCAAAGAGGTGCATTAGGCCGAAGCCCTACCATGCCCGAAGGCAACATCACCCATAAAATGTGCATCAAGTCAATGCCCTACCATGCCTATAGGCAACATCACCGTCAAGAGGTGCATCGGGTCGAATCCCTACTATGCCCTAAGGCAACATCACCATCAAGAGGTGCATCGGGTCGAATCCCTACTATGCCCTAAGGCAACATCACCATCAAGAGGTGCATCGGGTCAAATCCCTACCATGCTCAAAGGCAACATCACCATCAAGAGGTGAATTAGGTCGAATCCCTACCATGCCTAGAGGCAACATCACCATGAAGAGGTGCATCGGGTCGAATCCCTACCATGCCCAAAGGCAACATCACCATCAAGAGGTGCATCGGGTCGAATCCCTACCATGCCTAGAGGCAACATCACCATCAAGAGGTGCATCGGGTCGAATCCCTACCATGCCCAAAGGCAACATCACCATCGAGAGGTGCATCGGGTCGAATCCCTACCATGCCTAGAGGCAACCGCACATACTAGGATAATCGGGGAAAGCCCTCTGAACCTATCCTGCAAGTTGGGAATTTGACGTCCAACCACCCAGGCGTAGCCCGTAACCCGGCTCTTAAATGAGCCGCTCCACCATTTCCAATGATATGGCGCATCAAGACCTAAGCCAAGATTCTCCTACAGTGTCCTAAGGGTGTCCTCATTTGAAGCGTCTCAACACTCCAAATCCGACCCCTACCCCTTAGACCCGTAACGTCATGAACCCGTGTGGTTTTATTTCATGAATACCTTGTAAGTTATTTCATAACAGATTATTCTCACCCTTAGACCCAATTTTAATTATAGAATTAAAATTTAGGTCATCTCAATTAGGGTTTTGTTTTAGAATTTTGTTTTAGGTTACTGTTATGCCTACAACTTCTATGTCTGATCCGAATATTGTCTCCATAGTGTGACCTATATTTTCAAACTATGTTTTCCGGTCGAAACGATAGGTTAGACGACTATGTTCAGAGATCTAAGAACATAATAACAGAGAAATCAAAAATCAGCCCAGATTCAACAAACAGCGTATAAATTTCAGAAAGCTGAAATTTCCAGCACATCAAGGAATAAAATCCGAATTTTGCAGAATTAAATCCCCAAATTTTTAACATCACATATTCAAGTCATCATGCCAATCATGCATACAATCTCATAATTTTTACTTAAATAAAAACTAGCATATATATCAAGAATTCCTTAATTAAGAATCAAGCATTAAGATCAAAAACCATTAATTAGTTATTATCAAGATCTTAATCCTGCCACATGATTTCTACCGAAAATTATAGATTTAATCCTAACCATGCAATACACAAATCAAGAAACCAAATTGGGAGAATAAATCATTGATTTGCACATCAAGAAAATATGGCAAGAACTTGAAGAAAATCCAAGAACAAGGCATAAATACCTAGCCGTCACGAACGGCTTCAAAAAATCCGATTAAAATACCGAAGAGAGAGGGTAAACAACTCACCTTAATTTGGTAAAATATTAGGAAGAAATCCCAGATGACGACCTCGAATCCAGCTTCAAAAGGCCAACGGCTCAACCCAAAAAAATAGCTCCAAGGGTAAAGAAGAGAGGGAGAGGAAGTAGGCGGCTCGGCTCGGCTCCTTTTGTCTCGGCTCCAAAGAGAAAGAAGGAAGAGAGGAAGAGGAAGAAGAATCTGGCGGCTCGGATCAGCTCTGGGTGGCTGCAGCTCCAAGGAGAAAAGAGAAAGGGGGCTGGCGGCTGGCTCCCTTTCTCAACTTTTTAGGTGGCTCCAAAATAGGAGCCACAAGCCATGAGGGGGGGGGGGGTTTATACACCCTCCTCAACCCTAATCCCTTAAACCCTTAATTCACAACCCACATCGACCTTAAGCCAAAACCAAAACTCGCTAATCCGATAGACTTAAATAATTTAATTAATCTCATTCTAATAAATCATGAATAATTAATTAATTACTCATATGAACATAATTAGCAATTATGCGCACACAACACCAAATTAAATACTCTCAACTACCAAGCCTAAATTTTTTAAAATTTTTAAATTTATATTCTACTTACCCGAGCTCGCAAGCTCACTCCGGACCATGAGTCAACTCGGCTCGACCACGAACTAGTCCGCTAGGCTAGCAAATATACGTAAAAGGAAAAATAATAAATTTAAATATCTGGGATATTACAGAGAGATAATGCCTTGGTAGACCCTCATTAGAAGGAAAGAAAAGTTAATACAAGTGGTGGTGAAATCCTTGGTGGTGAGCCAAGGTAGTGGAGTAGGCATTGGGACCAAACCACTATAAATCAACTTGTTAGCCTTGCTTAATTTTGTGTGATTCTCATTCACTGATATTTCTTTCGCATTTAGAGTAAAATTTAAAGTAAGGATAGAATCTAGACTCACTCTATTCACACCCCCCCCCCCTTAAAGAGAGATAATGCCTTGGTAGACCCTCATTAGAAGGAAAGAAAAGTTAATACAAGTGGTGGTGAAATCCTTGGTGGTGAGCTAAGGTAGTGGAGTAGGCATTGGGACCAAACCACTATAAATCAACTTGTTAGCATTGCTTAATTTTGTGTGATTCTCATTCACTTATATTGCTTTCGCATTTAGAGTAAAATTTAAAGTAAGGATAGAATCTAGACTCACTCTATTCACCCCCCCCCCCCCTCTAGTGTGCCTTAACAACTTACATTTGGTATCAATGCAAGGTTGTAGTTTTGAGATCTAACAAATCCCAACTACACAAAATGAATTCTGATATTGTTTTGGCACAACGTAGTTGATGGTAATATCAAATCACCACTTGTCCACCATTATTTGATGGTAATAACTATAACTATTGAAAAAATCATATGAATACTTTTCTTAGCTCTCAAGGACTTGATGTATGGAAAATGATCATGACTCCTTATACACAACCTAGCAAGCCTATATATAGATGAATGGTCAAACGAGGAAAGCAAACTCTTAACCTTAAATGGTAGGGCCATGAATGAGTACAATAGAATTTCCATATGTAAATCTGCTTATGAAATTTGGAATGTTCTTGAAACTACTCATGAAGGCATCACTCAAGTCAAGGAATGTCACACCCCAACTTAGGGTCGTGTGATCGGCCAGGGTCTATGTCCTATCATTAAGCCTACTAAATACACTGACTGGCGAGAAACCCGAAGTACGTAAATAAAAAAATGATGCAGCTTTATTTAAATTTTAAATAAGTTCACAATTTTTATAAAAATGAAAAGTTGCAAAACATCAACCACAATATGAAACACCTCGAATTTAAAGTCGAATACATGTTTCAAATAGACAACTTCCAGTTTATGAAAAACAACAGTCCTAGACATCTAGACTATGACTACTGGACGCTACTACGAGATCTACGCCACTGCCTGCCCTCCAGCTGCAGCATTACTCCAAGCCTCAACTCACTGATCGGGCTTTGCAAAACAAGAGAAATAAACCGTGAGTCCACATGGGACTCAGTGAGCGGTTCTTCTGAACCTCCACATAAATCCTCAATAATCATATGTATATAAGTCAGCAAATATAAAGTAGGAATCTAATCTAGTCCTAATATGACAACCGACCCCAAGGGTCATCCTGTATAGACCATACAGTCATGTAACTAGTCATAGCAGCCAAACCAAGCAAAATGACACCCGACCACTAGGGCCTGCTCATGAACTATTGGTTCGGCTCTAACCAGCCCTACCAGACAATGACAGTAATATTCTGGCTGTACGACCTACATAACACATAAGCAAATCAGAGCAATCTCTGGGCCGTCGACTAGGATGCATGGTCTGCTAGTCTCCGAACACATACCGGGTTAGGGATAGCTAGTCCCATCCAACTGGGGTCTGACACCTAGTGGGCCCGCTGGTGCGATCTCAACACCCAAATCACTGGCCGAGTCAAGCATTAGTCATTCCGATTATCCATGCTTCTCGGCTGACCATCACAATCACATAACACAAGCAAAGTGTCCTAGAGTTTCCTTATTTAAAATCCCGGGCATCCACCCGTGCTCAGCCCTTTATCCCGAGCCTTACCATCCGCACACTATTACTCACTGGTTGTTCCTTAGGTGTGAGACCTAGCTTGTCTACAGTTGAGTTTCAATAAGTAACACGTACCTTAGAGTTTCCTACTAGTCATCTAGCGTCAAATGCTACATTTGCTAGTGTGAGCTACATGTCATAAGTGTAGGATGTCCAAGTATATACATGCAACCCATAGGTTATAAGGAAGTTAACCTACAACTATTACCATGAATAACCGCATGATTGCAAGAAGAAAATAATTAAATTCTGCATTTAATCATAAAATTCTAGCAAGGTAATATTAAATCTATCATGGCAATTCATTACTAATATTAGTAATTGATAGAGAAAAACATGGAAATAATTGCTACCTCTTAATGTCGCTATGTGTATTTATATATATATGCACTAGGGTTGTAGTTTTCCTTAATTGATGTCTTACCTAATTCTCATCTTAGTCCTACTTGTCAATCGAGGTGACCCTCGTTTCCTAGTGTCTCCAATATTAACAAGTATGAAGGTTAGTTCCCTCCGGTCACCTTTCTCCCTTCTTGACTTGGCCGAACCTTGAGCAGGGCATGCCTTGCTCGGCCGAGCCTACAAGGGTAGGAGGAGAGGGCTTTTTGACCATGAACCCTAACAATTAAACTTGTGGCCTACCATAGTTAAACTCTAGATCAAGCTTTTCCCCCATCTTGCTCGGCCGAGCCCTCAAGGCACTAGGGAGAAGGAATCTTGATCATCAACTACATCGATTGAATCCCAAATCTACGTGAGTTTAAAATTAATCGATCTAAAGGGGTTTAAACCAAGCGACGGAATTGGGGAAAATTTTGGCATGACCTTTCCCCTTTTCCCTCTACTCGGCCGGTCCTTAGAACATCAAAATCCGGACATTTAAATCAAATCTAATACTTCAATGGTTAAAAATAGTGGAGAGATTTAAGAAATACCACGAATCGACATGAACAGTGAGAAAAACCTTCGATCTAGCACCCTAGTTGGTTCGGCCACCCACCTCACCATGAAATCCAAACTCTAACCACTCACCTTGATTGAGGAAGAAGAAAGGATGAACGATGGCGATATCGATCTTTCCGATGGCGACACGATTCTAACCACTGACCCAAGACTTCCCCTCCTCCCTCTCTTTCTCGGGCTGCGTGTGGTTCCAAGGATGAGCCGCACGGCTGCAGATGAGGGATTTTATTCCATCATCTACAAATGACCTATATGCCCTCCTTAATGACTTAGCCCCTACTCGACTCAATCCGAGTCCGATTCGGGCCCCGATTCGATCCGCATACCCGATTTCAACTCAACTCAAATAGGACATCTAATGCTTAAGAAGGAAATGTTCATTTAACCAATTAAACATCATAAGCTAAGTTATACCTTCTACTCGAGGTGATTCCACAGCTCGACCCGATTAACTCTTGATCTGGTGCGCTGCACCAAAAATAGATTTTTATATTAGGAAACTTCGGGTCTTACAAGGAATCAAAAATAAATTTACTTATGCATGACTATGAGATGTTTAAATTGCATTCACATGAATCTATTGATGATATGTATGGTAGATTTCAAGTTATTACTAATGGTTTATCTAGTCTAGGTAAGGAAATCAAGGAGGAAGAAAGAGTAAAAAAGCTACTTCGGTCTTTGCCTAGAGCATGGGAACCAGAGGTGGTAGCAATAAATGAAGCTAAGGACCTCTCAACACTTAAACTTACCGAATTACTTGGGTCCTTGATGACCCATGAAATTCATATGAGAAGTCACAAACAACAAGATGAAAAGGAGGCTTCAAAAGGGAAGAACAATGCCTTGAAGACCTCTCATTCTGAAGAATACTCCACCTCCGAAGAAGAAGAACAATATGAACCTCATGAAGAGATTGTCATGCTAACTAGAAGGATAATGAGGCTAGCAAGAAGGCCTCTCTAGAAGAAGAAAAACAAAGGGGACTTTACATGCTTTCAATGCAAGAGGCCAGGACATCTAATAAAGGATTGTCCCCTAAACAAAGTCTCCAACTATTCATCATTTCAAAAAGATAGGAGAAAAAAGAAGAATAAGGCATACATGGCAACATGGGATGAAAGTGAACCTTCATCAAGTGAAGATTCCGAAAAAGAAAAGGCAAATCTTTGTTTTATGGCTTTAAATGATGAGGCAATCCCTACCATTACTATTTTTGATAACGTTTATACACAAGATGAACTTGAAAATGAATTTGATAATTTGCATGTTAAATTTAGGGTTTGTTAGAAAATGTATTAAAGAACTTAGAATGAATAATGCTAAATTAGAAAATGAAAATGCTTCCTTGGTTTCATTATGTGATACTCTTGAAAAGGAACTAGAAAAATTCAAAAATGAAAGCAAACATTTAGATGATGATTTACTTGTTTCCTATAATTCTTTGAAAAATGAAGTAGAGAATCTCAATTAGAGTTAATAAATTGGCCATAGAGAAAAAGAATATTGACTTGCAAATGGCTAATGACTTGTGTGAGAAACAAAATGAATCATTGAGCATGCAAGTTGAACATCTAAATAATGGTATTTTAGCTTTAAGAAGGAAATTATGTGTGTTGAATGAAAAAATGAAAATGCTAGAATATAGGGACTCTCATGCTAAAAATCCTAGGAGTTCATTTCATTATGCTAAGCATTCACATGCTCATGCACATACCATCTTTCATGAAAAATTCTATTGTTGTGGTACTTATGGGCATATGATAAAAGATTGTGCTTTTAAGAGGAACCCCAATGTTAGGACAATTTGGGTCCCAAAATCTTCTAACTAGGGCTGTCCATTGTTCGGTTCACACCGAACCGAACCGAATTTTTTGGTTCGGTTCCCGGAATTCAGGAACCGACCTAAACCGAAAATCGAATTAATTAAAAATATATATTTTTTTTTAATTTTTACCCCAGGTAAGTAAATAGGTATTAAGCAATTATTTTGAAATTTTAATTTTTAATCGAATTAATTAAAATTTCAGTTTTCGGGTTGAAAACCGAACCGAACCGAATAATTTCGGTTCGGGTTAAATCGGGTTAGGAGTTATTCAGTTCGGGTTCGGGTTGAAGTTTGGGTAAAGAAAAAAAATTGGTTTGGCCAAATTCGGTTCGGTTTGGTTCGGTTCGAACTGAACGGACAGCCCTACTTCTAACCCCCAAGGACCCAAAGTCATTTGGGTACCAAAAGTCTCATCTTCTTTTGTTTGGGGAGCTACCACACAAGGGTGAAAGATTGATGAAGCGTTGAAGTTGAGCAAAGTCTTAATTGATGAATTCTCACTTTGTTGCAACTTCAAATTGTCATCAAGATGCCTATGGTAATGAAAGTTGGCATCTAAGAGTTTTGGTATCATATCTCAATTTCAATTAATCTATTAATAGTTAGAGTTCCCACTCATGATATGTTTTCAAAAATGTTTTTGATTTATGATTAGGGGTTAATTAATGAATAAATCATGTCTTTTTATTTGTTTCAAATGTAGGCTTCAACTCTCGATTTGTTTCAATTGTATCACACTGTTAGGCTCGGATTAAGTTTTCCATTAAACTACTGACCTGGTATCGCTCATGTGTCAACTTAAGTCCAATCAACTATTAATTTAATATAAAAATAGATAAGTATAGTGAGCCACTTTTTCATTTTAAAAAAATTCAAATAACTCCCCTGCAATTGGACTTATATTAAATCAATAGGTAAGTACACGTCAGCTTACCTATTTTTTATATATTAAATTAATAGCTTAGTGGACTTAGATTGACACATCAGCCTATAATGGGTTCACGCAACCTTGTGGTTCTAAATCGTTGGCTCATTGTGGTCTTTCGGTTTTCAACCAATAGGAAGGGTTGAAGATTAATTTTTTCAAATATTTCATATTTTGAGATCTCCTGATTCATTTTGGTTTCATGATTGACCTTCTTTAAAATGAATCTTTACTACTTAGCAAAGTAGGTGGTTGAAAATGATACTTGAAATTTTTTCTTTGCTATTTAGTCTAGTTATCTTGCTTGTAGCCATAAGTTCATTATGATAATAATGATGCTTGCTTGCAAGATAAACTTAATTTTAATGGATGGCTAAAGAAATTTGGGAAAGAAAGTGAATATTTCGAATTTTTTCAAAAAATGAGGTATAAGTTTCATTTTGGCAAAATTCATGCATAACACCTCAATTTTCTTGATAAAATGATTTCTCTATGCTCATGAATGATTTTGCATGATAATTGATTGAAATCTCATGAGTAGATAAAATTTGATACTTAGCAATTTCATGATATCATGCTTATTTTTTATTGAAATCATGCTAAGTTGAAATCTTGACCAAATGACATTATTTTCATCTCAAACTTGATAAACATGCTTTTCATGACTATATCTTGATATCTGGAAAATTTGGATGAAAACTGAATACATTTGCAAAAATAATTGATATTTACGAAAATGCCATTGGAATATCAATATGTTCAGTTAATTTTAGAAAAATCATTTTTGACTGATTCTTGAAACTGCATCTTCACTGAAAAATCTAGTTTCTCCAATAAAAATTTCAAAAATTTTCAAGTAGATTCTGATTTATCGTAGATTTTCATGATATCATGCAATTTCATGATATCATGCTTATTTTTTATTGAAATCATGCTAAGTTGAAATCTTGACCAAATGACATTATTTTCATCTCAAACTTGATAAACATGCTTTTCATGACTATATCTTGATATCTGGAAAATTTGGATGAAAACTGAATACATTTGCAAAAATAATTGATATTTACCAAAATGCCATTGGAATATCAATATGTTCAGTTAATTTTAGAAAAATCATTTTTGACTGATTCTTGAAACTGCATCTTCACTGAAAAATCTAGTTTCTCCAATAAAAATTTCAAAAATTTTCAAGAAGATTCTGATTTATCGTAGATTTTCGAAGATCATTTTAAGAAATCCAAAGTATTGTTTTAGTCAAGAACTCATTTTTTCGATACATTGCTTTTTGTTCGAAATCTTCGAATGAGACTTCAAGTATGATATTAGAATTATGTTTTTGGAATCGTTCTCATTTTGACTCATGAAAAATCATTTCTAAAATGATTCTTAATATTTTGACCGATACTTGAAGATATCGATACTTGAGTTTATACATGATTTTTGGATTTGGATTTTAGTCATCATTCCTTGCTATCATGTACGATTTAGTCTCATATTAGACATTTTGCTTTGGGTTAATTAATGAATATATATCACGACTTTTACCGAAATTCCCAAATCTATCACGACTTTTTATTTGTTTCAAATGCAGGCTTCAACTCTCGATTCGTTTCAATTGTATCACACTGTCAGACTCGGGTTAAGTTTTCTGTTAAACTGTTGACCTGGCATCGATGACGTGTCAACTTAAGTCCAGTCAACCATTAATTTAATATAAAAAATAGATAAGCTGATGTGTATTAGTAAGTACAGTGTTTTGGTTACCTATTAAATTACTGTACTTATTAATACATGCCATCTCACCTATTTTTTATATATTAAATTAATGGCTGACTGGACTTAAGTTTACACATCATTGATGTCAGGTCAGCAGCTTAACGAAAGACTTAACCCGAGTCTGACGGTGTGATACAATTGAAATGAATCGAGAGTTGAAGCCTACATTTGTAATAAATGAAAAGTCGTGATAGATTTGAGAATTTCAATAAAAATCGTGATATATTCATTAATTAACCCTTTGGCTTTCATCCCTTTGGTTGAGATCTTCATGCTTTATGATAAAAATTTTAGAGTCTCAACTTTGACTATATGTTGATTTTTTCTTATCTTTTTTGATTGATGCCAAAAAGGGGAGAAAAATATAGGTAAAAAGGAACAAGATATAGGAAAATCATGCATATAGATAGGGAAAGTTTATTTTCATAAATATGCATGTTAATACAGGGAGAAATCTCATGATTGACTTCCTTAATGCTGTATTGAAAAGGATGTTTGTCATTATCAAAAAGGGGTAGATTGTTGGCCAAAGGTTTTCAACCTTGATCTTAAGCTTAGTTTTGATAATAACAAACATGGAACTAATGATTTCATGAAAAAATATTTTCAGATTCCATATCAGTTTGCGTGCGACGTCTGCAATCAAAAATATCGAAAAATGATGAATTGGAAGGACGTTGGTCGATGCGCTCGGATTCGTCGAAAATAATAGAGTTTAGGTTTAGGGTGTCTAGAATGATTCTATTAATCCTCTTTATGATGCAAAGACCCATAAAGAACCAAACCCGAAATCCAAACGAAAAGAAAAAACCTTGCTGGTTCGGTTGACTAGACTTCAACCAGAATGTACATGTACTCTACAGTATTACCAAGAGTTTCCAAATCAAAAACAACCCGAATGGACAACCAAGATCGACAACCTGAAACAACTCAAAACAACCCAGATTGATATTTTGGAATAGCCTAGAAAGTACCAGTACTCTACAAGTATTCCCAGAATCAACTAGTCAAACTTTCCCAAATTCTCAGAATGCCCCCTAACGGCTATCTTTTGAATCTACCTGTTGAGCCTATTTAAAACCGAGCTCCTACCCTTGGGATCTCTATATAAGATCCCAAACTTACCTTCCAAGCCATCTAACACTTCTTGAGATATATTTTGATCACCATTGAGCTTGATTGAGCTATCCTTTGTACAAACCCTAGCTTGGATACAAAAACCCTTGATCTTGCCTTCAACCTTCAATTGTTTCATCATCAAGGCATCAAGAGGAGGTAGGACTTCTTGGTTCAAAGCTAAGTTTGTAATGTTTATTATTGCTCTCATTTACTTGTATTTTCTTGTTATTTTTTTATCACTTGTGTTTGTAAGAAGGTGTGGGTGACACACCTTTGTTTCACTTGTTTGTAACTTTAGAGTTCCTTAGGTTTGAGGTAGAAGCACTATCTAGTGTGAGAGATAACACTTTAGTAGACCCTCATTAGAAGGAAAGAAAAGTTAATACAAGTACCTGGTGGTGAAATCCTTGGTGGTGAGCCAAGGTAGTGGAGTAGGCATTGGGGCCGAACCACTATAAATCAACTTGTTAGCATTGTTTGATTTTGTGTGATTTTCATTCACTTATATTTCTTTCGCATTTAGAGTAAAAATTTAAAGTAAGGATAGAATCTAGACTCACTCTATTCACCCCCCCCCCCTCTAGTGTGCCTTAACAACTTACAAGGAGCACCTTCGCTGCCAACCAAGCTGATGCTTGATCTTGTAGAGCATCCACTGTTGGCTTAAGGGTTTCTCTTAAGCCTCGATTTTTATTTTGATGATAACAAACAAGTATTTAATCTATGTGTGAAGTTTTGAGTTCAGGTTGAGATTGCGATATGCACGCGAAGTTCGTTCAAACGAAATGAAAGAAAAGACCGTTGAAGAAACGGAAGAAGAAAATGTCAAAGAAAGGCTCAGGTTTAGATCAAGTAGAAATTTTGTAATATACCCTTAGGATGATCTTATCCCAAGCCAAATTGAAAAGTTATCGAAGTTGAAACTTGCTAACTAAGCCCATAAAGAAGCATGTAAAAAATTCAAAGAAAAAATCAGCCTTAGCCTGAGTTCGGTCGACCGAACAAGGCATAATTTTGGCAGTAGCCTATTCGGTCGTCCGGCCGATCAATCGAATGAGGCCAAAAAATGGCAGTAGCCATTCGGTCGACCTGTCGGTTGACCAAAGTTGGTGAAGCATTGGCGGAAGGCTATGACGGTCGATCGATCGAAGATAAAATTTGGCAGAAGGTTCATCGGTCGACCGGATGGCAGATCACAAAGTCGTGTCTCTGGCTTAACTGCATCAATCGACCGAACAGTGCAAAAAATATACAAAAAGCCAGCAATCAATCGGTCGGTTGACCGACGATCGACCGACAAGCGACCGAACGACAGTAACGGGTAGTTTTCTAGCCGTTGAACCGCGTGTTCAGCTGAGGGGTTATAAATACCCCTCACCTAACTTCTTTAAAGAATCTTAGAGAATTAATTGAGCATTTAAGAAATGATTAAAAGCCTTCAAAGTGATCGATTTGCGGCGCCCTAATCTTCCATCAAAATCCTCTTCAAGCACCTGCTTCCCTCAACTCTGCTGCAACTCGAGTCTATCGTCTGGCAAGTTGAAGGCGTGAAGGCTAGCGAAAAGAGCTGTGGTTTCTCTCTCTATTCTTAAGCTCTTCTGCATTGTATTTGAAGTTTTATTTTAGACTTATTTTCAATCTATAATTGGTGCTAGGTGTGCTAGAGAAACACTTAGGGGGAAACTTTGTAGAGTTGTATTTTGCCTAGGTGAATAGGTTTGAGGGGTTCTCAAAGAGGTGAGAAGAGTGTCCTCAATTGTATTCAAAGGAAAACACAAGTTCTATAAAGTAGTGGTTAAAAATCCTTGGTGAGGAACCAAGGTAGTGGAGTAGGCAGTTGGCCGAACCATTATAGTGTCTGCATCGCTTTCTTATTTGCCTATTATTGTTCTTAATATTTGATCACATATATTGTTAAGAAACACTTGCACTTAATTGAAGTTAAATTTGAGTAAAAAGAAAAAAATTGATTAAATAGAAAAGGGGATAGACACTATTCAACCCCCCCTTCTAGTGTCGAATTTCATACAATAGCCACCACCACAGCCATCACCATTAGACGATAAGGGATTGGTATAGGCGAGGAATTCGGTGCAGGGAACCTTTCTAAAAGACGTAGAATAGGGAGACTGGCACAATAGGCGAACTGGAGCTCCGCGGCATGGTATTGGCTCGGGCGACAATTGCTGTGCTCGAGGGGGAATCTCCATTTGGTGAAACTCTGAGAAGTACACAAAGAGGATGAGGACAAAGATGACTAAGCAGTAGGGCGTTCGCGCTCACACCACAAGAAAACAGGCATCAGTGACGGAAAAATCCATCGTTGATGCTTGAAAATCCGTCACTGAAGGGTATCAGTGACAGAAAGTTCTGTCACAAAATTCGTCGCTAAAAGTCTCATGGCTAATGCTCCATTTGTTCTTGAGTGATAGATGTTTCCATCAAAAAAATTAGTGACGGAAAATTTTCGTCACAAAATCAGCACTAATGTTGATGATCGAAAATAAATTTTCTGTCACTAATTGTAATATTAATTGTAATTTCTTATTAATAAAAAATATAATTATATAATATTATAGATTATTATAATATAATAATATTGTAATATTACAATATTATAATATAATAATCTATAATGATATAATATTATATTATTATTTATACTTTTATAATATTTTAAATAAAATTATAAAAGATAGCATGATAGTAAAAAATTTAATCTCATGAGGTATCAATTTATAACATTCAAGAAAATTAGGAGAAAAATAAATAATCTATATGGGACAAAAACATTATATTTATAATGGTTACGAATAGATAAAAAATATTTTTAACCCATGTGTGACTAAACATGATAAAATTTGTTTTAATAATATTTATTTTAATTTTGTGACAGATTTCTATTTCCGTTACTAATCTATCACTCTTATACGGTGGCTCGGTGACGGATCTGTGACGTATATGAAGAAAAAAAAATTCAGTGACTAATTAGTGTCAGAATATTAGTGACGGAAATGAAATCAATCACTATTTTGTCACTGATATTATTTATTAAAAATTCTAGGCCAAATTGATCAAAATTTTTGTGACTGATTTGTGACAGAACCGTCTTGTGTCGGATTTCCGTCACAAATCCATCACTATTTTGGAAAAAAGAATATTCATTTCAAACCGTCACAAATCCATCACAAATCTATCATAGTTTGTGATGGATTTTAACCGTCACAAAATTCCTGTCACTGATGCTCATTTTTCATGTAGTGTCAGTCGAACGAGGTGGTTCGGAGGTTGAGGACGGCTAACGAGGCGGAGGCGTAAGAGCAGGGGAAGCAAAGGCGATGGAGTAGTTGCCACAGACATGAGCGGAGACAATGTGAGCGAAGGAATGTGGCAATGAAAGGATTAAGATTGGTGGGGTTGAACACATGTATATAAGATGAAAATAAAATAGCGACGTGGACGATGATAATTTTTTAATATAAAAATATATATTTATCCACGTTGGTAAGTGTTGGACTAAGGTTTTCAACCTTGGTCTTAATCTTGGTTTTGATGATAACAAATATGGAACTAATGTTTCATGGAGAAATACTTTCAGGTTTCAAGTCGGTTAGCGCTCGATGTCCGTAATAAAAAATATTGGAGAAACCAGAAAATTGGAAGGACGTTGGTTGACGCGCTCAGGTCTTCGTTGGACGATATAGTTCAGGTTTAGAGTGTCTAGCATATTGTAATACCCGATGTTTCCTAATATAAATTTATTTGGTGCAGTTCATCGGATCGGGAGATAGCCAGGTCAAGTCGCGAAATCACTGCGAGTAGAAGGTATAATTTAATTTTTTATAAATTAATGATAAGTGTTATTTTATGATCTTGAGTTGGGATGATTGAGCCGGGTTTGAAATCATACTCGTGGGTCGAGTTGGGGCTCGAATCAGGCTTAGATTGAGTCCAGTAGGGGTTTCTTTAGTGAGGAGGGCAATTTGATCAAAAAAAAGAAAATAAAACCCCTATTACCTCAGCCGCCGTACGGCTCACGGAGGTGAGACGCACACAACCCGAGGTGAAGAGAGAGAAGGGGATTCCGAGTGGTGGCATGAGAACTTGGTGTCGTCACCGGAGATCGGAGTCGTTGTCGCCTAGATCGTCTTCCTCTTTAATCAAGGTGAGTGGTTGAACCTAGTTTTGTAGGGTAGGCATGTGGTCGGCCCTTAGAGATGTTGGAATCGTGGTTTTCTTGAGTCGAATCTTATCGATCTGAAGTTTCTCAAGATTTATGATTTCCTTATGCGATTTGCATCGCACGATGAATGTTTCCGCATTGTTTTCTTGATTTCAGGGTTCGGCCAACTGAGGGAAAAAGGAAAAGGTCATGCTGAAATTTTCCCCAAATCCGTCAAGTGGTTTAAACCCCTCGGATCAATTCCTTTTCAGGTGTAGATAATTTGTGCAATTAAATCTTGTGATTTCATGATCGATTGCATCATGAGCATCCATGTAAATATGCATTGTAAAACATATCCGCGCATTGCCCACCGCTCTTGCTCACGCCTAGGCAAACGGCCTCGTTTGCCTAGGCGTGGCATGGACGGTGGGGTGTGCGAACATATGAATTTTGTCATGCTCCTCGTGTTTTTTGGAACCTTGGGGGTCGCACTTGGGGGTCAGACTCCACAAGTATAGTACCCAGGTATAGCCTGGGCACATTCTAGTCTTTCGTTCAAGCATTTTCCAGCATTTTCATGCAATCGGCCATTTGGCCCAATAATGTTTTTGCGTCCAAGAACTCAGAGGTTCCGACCCACGCGAAGTGGGAGCCCGTGACTTTTCAACATTAGCCAAGCAAATTGGCAAGGCTGATTCCTCGCATGGGAAGCGAGGGAGCCGCACGGACATTTTTCGCTCAAACAGTTAGTCTGTGATAGTTGGTATCAGAGCGAGGCAAGCTCGCAAAGCTTTGGTGCAAGCAATCGACGCAAACCGTCAACAGACTCATGCCTCCGTCTTTGAAGGCAAATGACATTGGGACACTCAGCAATCTCGCAGGAGAGATTTTTGTGACCAATCATGGGTCGCAAGGCAATCGGTGAAACGAGTGGCGTCGTTGACATGATGACGACCATTTCGGATGAAGCGTTGGTGGAAGAGCCAACGCGAACACAACCAGTCGGGCAAACCAGAACGACTGTCCAACAGCTTGGAGAATTGGAAAGAATTTGTGATGCTCACGCGACCGGCATGGCCCTAGTTGGCAAGATAGTCGACGTGTAAGAAATCTTGGAGTCAAGTCTAGATGGACTCTATGATGACACTCAAGATGCAGTCAAACATCTGCAAAATGAGATAGCAGAGCTGAAGTCTATAGTCAAATTTCTAATCCGAGAGATTCACTCGGGCGATGGTAGTTCACGGCAGAACGAGGCGCCACAACACCACCTCAGAGCCCTCGAACCAAAGCCTTACAATGGGGTCCAGGATGCCAAAGCGGTGGAGAACTTCCTCTTCGAGTTAGAGCAGTACTTCAAGGTCACGATGATAGTTGATGATGATATGAAAGTGTTCGTTGCAACCATGTATCTGTCTGAAGATGCAAAACTTTGGTGGCAGACCAAGTATGATAAAATTCAGAAGGGGCAAGCCAAGATTGACACTTGGGATGAACTCAAGCGCGAACTGAAAGCACATTTTTTCCCCGAGAATGTGGAGTTTATTGCCCGACGAAAGTTATGACAACTTCGTCAAAACAATTCGGTTCGGGAGTATGTGAAGAAGTTCTCGACTATCATGTTAGATATTTCAGACATGGCCGAGATTGATCAACTATTTAACTTCCTGAAAGAACTGCAGCCGTGAGCACAGTAGGAACTCTCCAAGGGGAACATTCAGAGTTTGTCGGAAGCAAAGATCGCAGTCGAACGACTCACCGACTATAGCCTAGAGGAGAATACAACTAAGGTGACACTGTTGGGTGAAATGGCCACACTAGAGGGGGGGGGGGTGAATAGTGTGTTATCTAATCTTATCGCCTAATTCTAATTTTAAACGTTTCTTAGATTACTTAGGCAATTCACGATTAAATGACAAAATGCGGAAGCAATAATAGAGCAATTTAGCACACACAAAGATACAAATGCTAACACAATAATTTATAGTGGTTCGACCCCAATGCCTACTCCACTACCTAAGCACCCCGCTTAGGATTTTCAAACTAGTTTAACTAGATTAGTTAGTTTCCTTACAATGAGGACTTTACACCGAAAAGTCTCCGCTCTCAAACTGAAGACACTTCCACACCCGGAAGTATCGCGCCTTTCTACCGAGAGCACACTCCCATCTCAACCTAAGGACAACTCAACTAATCCTAGTAAACTATGTTTACAATGGTGGGTTTAAGCCTTAACCCCAAGGCAACCACCAACTCAATCAAACCTAGCAACCTAGGTTTACACAAATGGTATACAATGAAAATAACCAAGAAAATACAATAACAATTGGAGCAATAGACAAATCAAACTATACTTAGCTCCAAAAGAAACTCCCTAGTCCTTTTGATGCCGCAAATTAATGAATCGATGAAGCTTGAAGGCTATGTCAAGGAGATGATAGATCAAACTAGTGTTTCACCAAAGAGTGGCTCAATGAGGCTTTAATAATCATCAAAATATGGCTCTAGGAATGTTGGATTAAGGGTGGAAGGCTTGCTAAAGCTTCTATTTAAAGGCCTTAAGGAGATGGAATGAAATAGCCACTTCAACGGGCGGAAAACTAGCCGTTTCCGTCGTTCGGTCGATGGCCGATCGATCGTCGGATGGCCGGTCGATCGACCGAAAGCAAACTTCCATTTTCTGGCACACTTCGGTCGATCGAATTGTCTACTACCAATTTTTGGCACCATTCGGTCGATCGAAACTGGGCAGACTGCACTTCCTGGTTTTTTTCTGCATGTTTGCTCATTTTCAGGTTCCGTCTTCACTAAGTCTACTTCTATAACATTTCTTAACTTAAAGTTTATAACTTTAAAACATAAATATTATATAAGGATTACCCCCCATTTGGATTCAATAAAAATATCTAAAAAATCAAAATCCTTAAGAATCAAAATCTAGTTTTTGGGGTCTAGTACAAATTTCCAAAAAACGAAAATTTTCTAATCTCCTAGTTCAAATATGGGTAGGCTAAAGGCTTCCAAAAAATCTTTAAAAATACCTCCAGTTCAATTATCTAGTTTCTACCCAAGGAATAATTACCGTCATTTTTTGTATCAATAAAATATCTAGGTCATATAGCCCTCCAAGGAGCTCCCTAGGATTAGTGAATTTCAGGGCGGTTCCGGGTTTTCATGTTTTGGGGTTCGGGTTTGGTTTTTGAGTTCTTATGCATTATCATGAGGATTTACAATATAAACTAGACACCCTAAACCTAAATTCTAACTTCTCAAAGAATCCTGAGCGTCGACGAGCGTCCTTGCCGATTTCTACGATTTCTTCAATTTTTTCGATCGGGGACGTCGTGCGCTAACCAACTTGGAACCTAAAAGATCTCTCAATGAAACATTAGTTCCATGTTTGTTATCATCAAAACCGAGATTAAGACCAAGGTTGAAAACCTTAAGCCAACAATCTTCCCCTTTTTGATGATAACAAACATTCTTAAGAAAATATATTCATTAGAGCGCAAATGATATCAAACATGGGATTTCTCCCCCTATCAACTTGCATATCTACATAATGGAACTCCCCCTATTTATATGCATGGTTAACCTATATTTTCTTTCCTTTTTACCTATATCTATCTCCTCCTTTTGACATCAATCAAAAAGGGTTAGAAAAGACAATTAAAATCAAGGTTGAGACTAGAAATTTTTTTTTTCATGAAAGCCAAAGTCAACCAAGCAAAGGGATGAAAACATTATAGTGAAAATCAATTTTGAGACTAAGTCATACATGATATCATAGAAATGATAAAAGAAATCCAAAACCAAGAATCATGTAGTAACTTAAGTATCAACATTTTCAAGTATCGGACAAATAGTGAAAAATCATTTCAGAAATGATTTTTCTCATCAAATGAGTAGAACAATACCATAAGTGAATTTAAAATATCATACTTCAAGTCTCATTAGAAAATCTAATGAAAATTTAAAGTATCAAAAAAATGAGCAACTTGAGAAGAGAGATACTTTAGTGGCATTTTCGTAAATAAATGGAATTTTTCAAACTATTTCTAGATTTCATTCAAACTTTCCTGATACCAAGATATGGTCATCTAAAGTATATGAATCAAGTTTGGGCTGAAAATGAGGTTTCTAAGTCACTTTGTTGACTAAGGTCAAAGTACACTTCAAGTTTACAAAAATCAAACTTTTTAATCCTTATAAAATCATATTCTTAACGAATATTTTTGAAACTTTAGCTGGACAAACTAGATTTTTCAATGAATCTACAGGTTCAAAAATCAGTTTCATATAAATTCATAAAATTCCTAAAACTTCGGGGGTATTTTCTTAAATTTCAAGTACTTTTTCAAAAGTTGTCAATTTTGCTTCAAACTTTTCAAACATTGCTGAACGATCATTTATGATGCGTGTGTCAAGTTTGAGCTCAAAATGAATTGTCCAAGTTCATTTTTCATTCCATATTGATTTCAATGAAAAAAAATAGATATTTCTAGCTAACATTCAAGTTATCAAAATCATTCCTAGAAATGATTTTACTCAAGCAATAGTGTGAATGATATTAGAAATGGAATCAAAATGGTATACATGAGTTTTCATTTGATGTTTTTGAAGAAAAATCAAATTATCGAAAAAATGAGTATTTCAAGTAAGTGATACTTTGTGTTTCCGAAATTCAACTTTAGAATTCCATTATAAATCAGATTCTTGATGAAACTTTTTGAAATTTTTACTGAAGAAACTATATTTTTCAGTGAATGTGCAGTTTCAAGAATCAGTGGCAACATTTTTCTAGAAATAACTAAAAATGCTAAACTTTCAATGGCATTTCCGTAATTTTCAGTTATTTTTCAAAATGTGTTCAGTTTTTATTCAAACTTTTATGACACCATATAATGGTCATGTGAAGAGTGTATATCTAGTTTGAGATGAAAATTATGTCCTTAAGTTAAGATATCAACCTAGCATGGTTTCATTCAAAACTAAGCTATTTATCATAAAACGTGCTAAGTTTCAATCTTATCATTTACTCATGGTTTTTCAACCTTAAACATATGGATACCTAAAATGAGTAAATCTAAATATGTTCCTCAAATATGGATTGAAAATGAGACCTCTAAGTCAATTTATTGACAAGGATCAACTTGGTTCAAAAGAGGTTATCATGAAATGGCCTCTTTGTCATTTTATCCATATCCATTTGAGTTTTTCATTCTAAGTGCATGGAAACATGTCATACCTATTTCTAATCATGTTTATGAAGTTTGGACTTAAAATAAAGTGTCCAAGTCGATTTGTTGACTTGGGTCAAACTTTTTCAAGCTTAAGTCCCCTAAAGTGATCTAGTTATCACCTTGTTCATCTACACATGAATTTTTAAATTTAAACACCTAGAAACATATCATGTGTGTATCTAAATATATTTATTAGGTGTTTACTCAAAATTAGGTCTCTAATAAGGAATTTCAACCTAGTCCAATTTCTTGAAATTGCTTAGTTATCATGTTTTCCTACTCATGAAAATTCAAACATTTATCATGCAAAATCAATCATGAGTATATAGAGACATCATTAAAGCATGAATATTCACTGCCGCCACTAGGGACCTGCACTGCCGCCCGGGTTGTGAACTATTGTTATAGCTATTGAGCCATGCAAATGCTACTGTGATAGCTATTGTTATAGGCGAATTCTATCAACGGTAGGTGCCTCTCCCAGCCATCTGCCATATCCAAGACGCATGCTCTTAGCATGTCCTCCAAAGTTTGAATGGTCCTCTCTGACTACCCTAGAAGGACTGAGTACCCAACGCTTCCTGGAATGACTGCCAAAATCGGGTTGTGAACTGGGTATTGCGGTCGGATATAATCATCATCGGGCTACCATGATAGGCCACAATCCTATCCAAAAATAGTCGGGCATACTGCTCGCAGAGAAGGTAATCTTCATTGGTATGAAGTGCACGGTCTTGGTTTACCGATCCACCACCACCAAAATGGAATCAAAACCGTCTTTTGACTTAGGCAATCCAGTCACTAGATCCATGGTGATTTTCTCCCACTTCCACTCGGGCACTTCGAGATTTTACAGGAGCCTCGCAGGCTTAAGGTGTTCGGCCTTCACCTGCTGACAGACTAGACATAAAAGTTTTGACTTTGGAATGCTCGGATAAGAGTTTTCATCAAGTCTTTGGATGATCATTGCTGGGATACTATTACGATTGGCTACACACCATCCACAATGCCAGATGGTGATGAGCGCAAGCCTAAAAGCCAATACACTAAAATAGAAATTATTGTAGCAAACTATTACAATAAAGCCCTTAATGTTATCTTCAGTGGAGTTGATCCTTCTCAGTTCAAACTGATCTCGGCTTGTACACTAGCTAAGCAAGCTTAGGAAATTCTAGAAACAAATCATGAAGGATCCCTGACTCTTCGAAAGTCCAAAGTTGAAATCTTGAACAATAGATTTGAGAATTTGAAGATGGGAGATGATGAAAGTATTCAAGACTTCCACATGCGTGTCAAAGATCTTATGAACAATGCAACCAACCATGGAGAATCCTTCTCTGAAGAAAAAGTTGTGAGAAAAGTCCTCATATCTCTGCCTCCGAAATTTGACATCAAAGTCGCAACTATTAGTGAGGTACATGATGTTGGACTAAGGTTGAAAACCTTAGTCATCATCTTGATTTTGATAATAACAAACTTATTCTAATGAGTTTATCAAATGTTTGATCTCAGGATGAGGTTACGATATGCGCGCGAAGTTCGTTCGGAGAAAAACAAGAATCGACAAAAATGGCTCCGTCATAGATCGAGTAGAAAATCTAAAGTAAGAAATAGAATTCATGTAATATGTCTCTAGGTATATATCCCAAGCCTAATTGTAATATCATACAAGTCAAGACTTGGTAACAGAACCCGAAAGCGAAGCGCACAATAAGAAAACTCGAAGAAATAGACTCTGCCCAGGTTCGGTTGATCAGTCCGTCGACAGAATGCAGGCAAAAATTGGCAGTAGCCAATTCGGTCGACCGATCGATCGACCGGATGTGATGAAAAATTTTGCAATAGCCAATTCAGTCGACCAGCCGATCAATCGAAGTCCGCCCAAAAGCGGCAGATTGCCGCGGTCGCTTGGATGGTCGATCAGCCGGTCGACCGACAATCGACCGACAAGCAACAGATCGTCCCCAACGGGCAGAAAAATGCCCGTTGGGTGGAGCTGCCGAGTGAGGGGTGATAAATACCCCTCACCAGCCTTCCAAGAGGTTTTTAGTCGTTCATTGAAGATCTCCTAGAGTGTTCTTGAGCCTTCCCAAGTGGATTTCATCGCGCAAGCTTCGACGATCGTTCATCTACCGAAGCATTCTTTCTGCCTCATCTTCGGCTTCTCTTCGAGCTCTACATCTTGTTGAGTTGGAGGCTTTGAAGGCTTTGCATGGGTTCTCACTTGTGTAGTTTATTTTTCTTGTTATCGTAGAGAAAATAACTTCTGAAATAGAAGAGATAACAACAAGATATTTTGCTTTCTGAGAAATGTATATTTGGTTGTCCAACAAATCTTAAATGCAGAAGAAGAAATAAAGAGGAGGAGCATGTGTCGAAACAAGTTCCCAAGCTCACAATAGAGGTTAATTTTGGTGGTGATTCATGTGACAAATCAGATGCTGATGCGAGGTTAGAGCAAAACATTCAGGTGGGGACAACAATCAGGTGCGAATTTGCGGCCTTGCTGTTATCTGAACTTCTGAAGTATGACTACTACGAATTTGAATGTGAGTCCATCTTTTGCTAGTTGATGATTGTCTTTTTTATTTCTGGACATGTATCATACAACTTGTGTGTTTTTCTGCTAATGACATTTAGTTTTAAAATATCATTTAGCATGTACATAGTTGCTTGGATTTCTTATTTATGGCATAATTAAGTTGTTATATCTTTTCTTTTAGGAAAATTTTTAATGAGTGTTGTAGTTTGTTATTTTGTTTATTTTTGTCCTAGTTTTGTTAGCATAGTAGTAGTTGAGATTCTTTTGCATAAAATTCTTAATTTTTTGTTAAGAAAAGTGGTCAACTAAATACTAGGTAGTTCAGTCCATTTGGAGGATAGAGGAGTTTTCATTCTTGTTTAAGTTAATAATCTTTGCACGTTAAAATAGAAAAAGTAAATTCTTAAAAGTTATGCAACTGAACTAGTTAGGTTGATGTGAACGGGACATGTTTTCTATTACCTAGATGGTTTATGAGAAACCAAAGAGACTCAATATGAATCAATATGAATAGGAATGCTTGGAAATTTCATCATTTACAACTGAGAAAAATAGAATCGGGAATAAAAACCTTGTTCGAAAAAATCAATATAAATCAATAGCGATGGATATTTAAAATAGCAATATTGTTGCCATGCTAGTTTCTTTGTTCAAACTTATGCCATGCTATTTTCTTTGTTCAAACTTAAAACTTTGAGAGCGCATAAGACCATTTAATATAGTCATATATAACTGAAGAGGTTTATTTTTCCTATGACAGATCAACTCAATATTTTTTTTTACCATAATCTTTGTTGCAGGATGTTGGAGGATGCAATAGGGTCACACTGTCAAAAGAGAAAGTTGTCGGGTAGAACTTGACCTTTTTTTGCTCAGTTGAATAAATCAGCATGTCTCTACTATTAGTCATATTATTTTTTGCTCAGTTGAAGTTACTGTTATGGAATATGATATGGAATATGCATGTTGCAACCTGCATATGTTGAAACTTGCTACTTGCATATGTTGAAACCTGCATCTGATGATTCTAATCCTCTTTGATCTTGAGTATATGTTGAAACCTGCTACTAGATGTACTTGAGTTTTCAATTTCATAGTATCTACAAGAACTTTAAAAAATATACAATTTTTGGAGATAATTCTCTGCTAGAATTAGAAGATAATTTCTCTACAGATGACGGAAACCAAATATCTAGAGCTATACTGAAACCAAACCAACAACATACTATTGCAAAATACTAATTAAAACCAATTTGAATTCCTTTAAACAACAAAGAACTATATATCTCAAACACCAAATGGAGTGCAGATACCAAACCTTTAAACAACAAAGTATATAACCTTTGAAAAACTGAAACCATTGTAAAATATTTAGAGCTATATTGAAACCAAATTGAATGTTGATACCAAACCTTTAAACAACAAGCTGAACTGAAATCATGTGTTCACTAACATGATCTGGAAGAGCATGAGACATATTTATGATTTTGGTTCATGATATGCAACAGGCATATTCTAGACATAGCAGGTGTTCACTAATATATTTGGTTCATGATCTGGAAGAGCATGAGACATTCTGTTAGCATAGAGCTTTTTTTTTAATTTACCAAGTTTTGGTTTTGACTTATGTTCTTACTTCCCTTCTTTTGCAGAGAAAAAAGAAGAAGAAATGAGGCGGACCTAGTGGACGTACTGTAACTTCTTTTAAATGGATATTAGATATTTTAGACTATTTCATGTTGGTGCACAATATTATTTTTGATGTATTTGAATTAATGTTGAACTTATTTTGGATTTGTTGATGGTTGGATATGTAGGTGGTTGATTGTATACCTGCTAAGTTGTATACAAGCGAGAAAAGAGGTCCAAGCATTGAAGGAACAAACCGAGAAAGGGAAAATGGAAGCCGAGGAAGCACGAAAAGAGGCAGCCCTTGCAAACAGTAGAGTTGAGGAGATGAAAAAAAGTCAAGATGAGATGTCGACTCAAATTAAAACAATGATGATGATGTTATCGAAACTACAAAATACCCCTAAGGTAAGATTTTTTTCCATTTGTTCCGGCTCAACACTCATATATCAACTCTTTAATTGCATGCTTGTATGATATTTTTTTGAAAAATAGAAAACATGTTGATATTGAATTGAAGTAGATAAATTCAATATTAATGTATAGTGTGTGACTAAGCCAAATGGCATGTTATGAATGATCATCAGATAGTTCAGATTATCTATATCTTAATCGAAAACCATAAGAACTATAACTTGGGCTCATAATTATCATGTTTGAAGTTACAAAAAAAAAAGAAATCACATATAACCTGTAAAATATAGTAAGGCATCAAGAGTTACAAGATTAGTCTCCACTGAAAGATCTCAAGAGTACAAACTAGAGTACATATCATTTAAGGCAAATGGGCTTGTGTCTTTTAACCATGATGTTCTTTAATTAGGACAAGTCTGTCTAGAATGTCTCAAGGGTTTTACCATGGCTTTAGAATCAAGTGCAATAGTACAGAAGAAAAACAAAAGATAATCTTAGAATGTCTGCAGCTCAAGTTATCTCATCTGAACAAAGTATATGAGGTTAAATAAACAATATGGTTGATATCTATCTCAAGTGTGATTCATATATGGTAGAATAAGATTCAGCAAAAGAAATGGTAGCTCAACGGGCGAAAAACTAGCCGTTACCGCCGTTCGGTCGCTTGTCGATCGATCGTCAATCGACCGACTAATCGATCGCTCAAGCGACCGCTGGCTTAATCGCTCTGTTCGGTCGACCGACGGGTCGACCGCCAGATGCGATTCCTGCGATCCACAATTCGGTCGATCGATCGATCAACCGAAGCACTTACTGCCGCTTTCTGGCAAACTTCGATCGACCGACCGGTCAACCGAATTGCCTACTGCCAGATTTTGGCATCGTTCGGTCGACCAAACTACCTTCTCCTTCGGTCGACCGAACCTGGGTAGGGTTGTTTTCTTTGCTTGGTTCATTTTCTGGTTCCGTCTTCGCTAAGTCTTCTTATATAACATTTATTAACTTTAAGTTCATAACTTTAAAACATATA
This sequence comes from Canna indica, assembly GCA_034359265.1. Lineage (NCBI taxonomy): Eukaryota > Viridiplantae > Streptophyta > Magnoliopsida > Zingiberales > Cannaceae > Canna > Canna indica. Next base: position 59,368,531 of record CP136890.1, on the reverse strand, counting down.
TTTTATATAAGGATTACCCCCATTTGGATTTAATAAAAATATCTAAAAAATCAAAATCCTTAAGAATCAAAATCTAGTTTTTGGGGTCTAGTACAAATTTTCGGAAAACGAAACTTTTCTAATTTTTCGGGTCAAATAAGGGTAGGCTAAAGGCTTCCAAAAATTCCTAAAAAATACCTCATTATCTAATCTTAAGCCAATAAATAATTACCGCCATTTTTTATGTCAAGAAACTATCTAGGTCATATAGCCCTCCAAGGAGCTCCCTAGGCTTAGTGAATTCAGGGCAGTTTCCGAGTTTTCATATTTTGAGATTCAGGGATAATTTTTGGGTTCTTTGCATCATAAAGAAGATTACATTATAAACTAGACACCCTAGACCTAAACTTTAACTTCCCGACGAATCCAAGCGCCGACGAGCGTCCTTACCGATTTCTCCGACTTTTTCGATTTTTCCGATCGGGGACGTCGAGCGCTAACCAATATGAAACCTAAAAGATTTCTCAATGAAATATTAGTTCCATGTTTGTTATCATCAAAACTGAGATTAAAACCAAGGTTGAAAACCTTAAGCCAACAGTTTTTTCTTTGCAATGAAACTCTCTTAGCTGAAACTAAGGCTATCATAATAGCGCTAATAGCTCTCTTAGCTTGTTTTTTACTCTCTTTGGAGGCAAAGATTTCTTTAAACATCTTAAATCCTTCTTTGTATGATAATAAGGAAATGTATGATGTAATTTCTTTATTAGACAATGTATGTTTGATTCATGAGTAATGATTGATATTTTTCTTCAAAAAAAAAGAGTACATTGATGTTCCTTGTGCATTAAGATGTCATTTCTAAATTAGTTTGATTCTTTGATGTAATAGTTTTGACTTGTGTTCTTACTTTCCTTCTTTTGCAGGAGAAAAAGAAGAAGAAATGAGGCGTACCTAGCGGACCTACTAGAACTTCTTTTTATTGGAGCAGTGTTTGGTTTTTTTTTGGCGTACGGATTATCTTGTGTACCTTTTGGCCCACGAACTATCTTATGTATCTACTTTAACTTTTTAATGAATATTAGATACCTTGGAGTATCTTGTGTTGGTGAACAATGTTGTTTTTAATGTATTTGGATTAATGTTAAACTTATTTTGGATTGTCGATGGTTGGATTTGTAGGTGGTTGTATATCTGTTAAACTATCTTATGTAATTAGCAGGTGGATTATTATTTTAATGAATGATTAATTATTAAATTTTGCGTGTTTGTGGAAAATTTATTCATTACAAATTCTCAAAATTGTGGCAAAGTCATCATATATTGTGGCAAAATCATTACCAATATTGTGACAATAATCCAAATTTGAAATCGTGTTAGTGGCAAAATCATCACTGATATTATGGCAATAATCCAAATCAAAAATCGTGTTAGTGGCAAATTTATTTTAACCTTTAATAAAAAAGGATCAAACATGTAGTGGCAAAAAATTTTGTAGCAAATTTGATATATAATGGCAAAATGTAACACGATATTAGCAACAAATTTCATATATTTATGCCACTAAAAGAGTTCTAGAAAGAGTATAATAATGATAAACATTTATTAATAAGTGGCAAAAAAATTTGCCATGAAAGATATGTGACGTCAGCAAGCTCCGTTTGCCATAATAGAGTGAAGGTAGTTTGACTTTTTCGTTTGCCACTAAAGAAATTGCAATTCATGACAATCCACTAAATCTCGCCACGAAAGCCAAAAATGACTTTTAGCGGCGGACCTAACATGACAAACGGGTGGCGAGCACTTTTTTGCCACTGAATCATCTTTTTGCCACTATATATCACTACTGTGGCAAAAATAGGTTGTTACTAATTCCAATTTTTTTTGTAGTGTAGGTTTCCATTGTTAGCTTGCTTGGTGTGCTAGGTTAAAGACCTTAGGATTTCCTTTGTAGAATTGTGTTTTGCCTAGGTGAATAGGTGTGAGGCATTCTTAAAGGGTTGGGAAGCGAGTCCTTGGTTATATTCAAAGGGAAACACATTATATATGAAGGAGTTGGTTAAAAATCCTTGGCGGGGAGCCAAGGTAGTGGAGAAGGCGGTGTTGGCCGAACCACTATAATCTCTTGTGTTTGCATTGTCATGTTTGATTATTTATAATTGTTTTTCATATTTGCTAACGAATATCATTTAGTCGCACTTAGTTTCAGTTGAAGTTTGAATTAATTTAAAATAAATTAAATTGAAAGTAAAATTAACCCAACACTATTCAACCTCCCGTTCTAATGTGGGTATTCACTCAACACATGATCTATCAGTTATGACTCTTTATACTTTGATGGAAAAGCTGGAAACGTATGAGTTAGAACTGTCAGAAAAATACTCACACAAAGAGAGAGAAAAATCTTGCTTTCAGTGCCATTGAAGATGAGGTTAACTCTGAAGACTGTTTAGAAGATGAGATGGATGCTGTTTTTGCTCTTAAGACGAAGAATTTCAAAAGATTTCTAAAAACTAGAAATAAGTAAAATTAGAGTTCTCAGTTACAACCATGGTCTCAATCACAGTTTCAACCGGGCAATTTCAATAATTCAAAATCCAAATTTATAGTGGAAGAGAACAGAAGAGGTCATTCGTCTGCTCTAAAAATGATTCAAAATAGAAGTCCAAAGGTATCAAATGTTTTGAATGTGAAGGATATGATGGGATTTGTGGCGACTGATCTACCCAAATCTTTTTATGTTGCGCTACGTAGAGTTCGGGATCAAGGGGGCAGTGCCCCTTGCCAGGGGTGTAGGAGCGGAGCCCCCGGAGATTTTTTGGGCCCTTTGGGTTGTGGGTCTGTGTCATCCTATATAAACTCACATGTAATATTTGTCTTGTATCTTGAGAAAACCCTAATAGAGAAAACTTCTAGTGCGGCCGTGGAAGTAGGCAATTTTCGCCAAACCACGTAAATCTTCTGTGTTCTTGTGTGTGTTTTATTTTCTTCTCGTTTCTTGTCTGTTGTCTATTCCCAACAGGATATGAACATGTCAAATCAGAATGTCCAAATCTTCAGAAGAAGCTCAAGAAGTCCTTTACTATCACCTGGAGTAATGATGAAGAGGACAATGACTCGGAAGAATCTAAAAAGGGAAATTTTATAGCGTTCATTGCAAGCATTGGTGACCGAGTCAAAACTTCTGAAAGATCAGATGCAGAAGATGATCACTGCAGAGTTCAATGTGCTGACAGTCTTTAGGAAGCCTACCAGGAGATGTTTGATAAATGGGCTGAAGTTGCAAAGCTGAATAAATCCCTCAAAAATCAAAACAAGTTGTTGACTGAAGAAAAGAAAAATTTTGAGCAGAGAATTCAACATCTTCAAACTCATATTGCAGAAAAGGAAGATAAAGAGTCCAAATTAATTGAAGAACTTGAGAAGGTAAAAATGAAAGTTAGAATGATGAATTCTAGTGGTACACTTAGGGCCTATTTGGTTAGCGAAACCAAGTCTAATTTTATGATTTTAGTTTCACTAAAATCAAAATTGCTTACAAAATCGTGTTTGGTTCGATGTTTTCATTAAACTGGATCGGAACCAGAATAAACGAAATCAGTTTTCTTAATAAAAATACAGTGATTTTTATTTTTGTGGTTGTGTGTTATGGTTTCAGGACTATCGGTTTCGATATGAAAATATAATGACAAACTTATAATTATAAATATTTTTGTTATGGAATCAATTAATTTATAAATAAATCAAACTATATCTAATTTATAAAAATAAAAATAAAAATTATCATTTTCAATTCAAACTATTTTCTGAAATTAATAAATTAATTAAATCAATAAATATCTAATTGAGTCAAACTTAATTTTTAAAATAATTATAATTTAATCAAAACTAATTTTAGATCATTGAACTATTTTTTTGAAATATTATAATATTTATTAATTGATTTTATCTAATTGAACAAAAAAATGTTTACTTGCCAATAACTTAATTAAATGTTATAAATATTTTACAACTATATTAGCAAACAATATTTTTTACAAAACTAACTACAAATACATAATTAATATTTTATAAACTTATAAAACTCTTTGGTTCATCTTTATAGTGGCTTAATTATAAAATAAAATTGATAATTATGCTAAGAAGCTAATATCATTGATCACTATAGTTATTCATTTTTTTTTAATTAACTAAATTTTAATTTTTTTTAAAAAAAGCTACAAAAATTCATATTTTGATTTTAAGTAAATTTATCTTAGTTATTTGTTGTCCAAAATAGTGATTCCTTTTACTTTTATCAATATGCAATATTCTTCTATAATTATATTAAGTTTTATGAATTATTTCATATGAATTAGTTTACTATTTAATCAACATCATATTATTACTAAAACTATTCAACGAAAATTAATATTATTCTCTATAACCAAATAAGTATTCATTGGTTTCAAACCACTAAAATTGATATTATTTTCATTAACCAAACACGTTTTCATAAAACTAAAAACTAGATACTTAAGTCAGGTTTTTGAAACCAAATTTTCATTTTCACTGAAGCAAAATCAGAAAATAGTTTCAACTGCCAGTTTAACCAAACAACATCTTAATGAAATTTTGAGTGCATGAAAATAAATCATAATGGACTAGGATACACTAGTCCATCCCAGTTAAAATCTCAGTCTCAACTGCCAGTTTAACTAAGGTATATTCGGAGGAATTCTTCAAGTCAACAATAGTCTACTGCAATAAGAAGTCAGATGGTGCTCATATGCTATTATTGCAAACGCAAATGACATATTATAGCAAACTGCTTCAAACCGTGAGTCAACAACAGTCTACTGCAAGAAGAAGTCCACACGAGACTCAGTGAGCAGTTCTTCTGAACCTCCACATAAATCTCCAATAACAACATGCATATAAGTTAGCAATTTATAAATTTAGGGATCTGATCTAGTCATGATATGACAACCGGCCCAAGGGCCATATTGTATAAACCATACAACTGACCATAACTGCCCTACTAGACTGGACAACACTCGGCCACTAGAACCTGCTAAGAACTTGTGGCTCAATTCCGCCCGGCCTTTACCACAAAATAATAATCCGGTCACACGTCCCACATATCACATAAGGACAGTTAGAGAAATCACCGGGCCATCGACTAGAATGGTCAACTAGACACATGATTCATATAATATCAATAGTTAAATTTTAGCATATAACTATAAGGAACTCATGCTACGCAGTCTACTATCAATAGACACATGATTCATATAATATGGAATTTAAATTCGGCGTTAAATCTATGAATCTCAGCAATTAGAAATAAAATTACAACACAATTGAATTTAAATTCCAGCACTACAAAATCAATGTAGGAGATCTCAAAGTAGGCATTCTATGCAAAATAATCATGCTACAATTATGCTATCATATGAATAATTCCTTACAATTTGGTAATCATAGATAAACTGCCCTATAAGTATTATAGCATGTTAATCATCCATAAATCAAGCCCCTAGTCATGGATTCTAATGAAAGTTTTATTCCTAATCTAAATCCTCTTTCCCTCTCACTCGGCCGAACCCTATCTATGGGTTTCACCCACTCGCCCGAGCACATGGAGAAGAAGGAGGATCATGCTTTCAATCATCAATGATTCTCTACAATCCTATCTTCCTAGAACCAAAAAAAAACATAGATTGCAAGCATTCACGACTCGAGGAATTTGAGAAAAATTTTGGCATGACTTCCCCCCTTTTTCCTTGATTCAGCCGGCCTCTACAAGAAGAAAATCCACACAACAAAATCGAAAGGAACAACAAGAACTCAAAGAATCGGTCACGAATCAATAAATCATACAATTACGACGAGAATCGATCTCAAATGGTGGAAAACTCCAATCATAAGAGTCGGCTAGGGCCTTCCCTCCATCCATGGTTCTACCACTCACCTGATCAAGGAAGAAGAATGGACGAACGACGACGATCTCGATCTTTTTGACGGGGGCACGAATCCAGCGCCGACTCCAAAGCTTTTCCCTCCTCCCTCTCACTTCTCGGGCTGCATGCGGCTCCAATGATGAGCCGCACGGTTGCTAGGGGGATGAGAGATTAATTCCCTCATTTTCCCTTGACCATTTTGCCCCTTCCACTCACTTAGCCCTTACTCGACTCAATCCGAGCCCAATTTGAGCTCCGACTCGATCCGCGAACACAATTTCGGACTCGACTATGATAATTAAGAAGGAAAGGAACATGTATCAAATAAATTTTCATAAGGCTTAAATTATACCTTCTACCCGCGGCGATTCCGCGACTCGACCCGACTAACTCCCGATCCGATGCATTGCACCAACATAAATTTTGTATTAGGAAACCTCGGGTCTTACATTGGTATTCTAACAATGAGTGTTCTCAGCACATGACAGAAAGTCCAGACAATCTGAAGGATATTCAAGAATTTGGGAATGCAACAGTGACTTGGAGTGAATTAGAGGAAAACAGAATGCGTGTTTCTTGTGTGTTTGTCTGTTTCGTTATTATCCTTGTGTGCTTGCACGTTTCTTGTAGTTATTTTATATCTGTTACTCTCTCTGTTTTTAAAGCAGTTCCTATAGCAATTGCAATTTCCTATGCAACTGACTCTTAACAAAAAGTTTTTTTAGGGATTATCCTATCATAATGACACCATCATTCATTTATAATGAAGCAAAGAGAAAGATAAATTTAATTTGAACTTCTCTTCATGCAAGGTGAATGTAAATTAAAGTAAAAATAAATTTAACTTGAATTTTTCTCGATGCAATGTGACATGAATGAGAAGAAGATAAAAGAATTGCACTGAGCATGCAAGCTGATATGAATGAGAGGAAGTCAAATGAATAGGGAATCCATTTCCTGCGCTAATTCTTTCTCTTCTCAAACAAAATTGCACTTGATGATCCATAACAACTCAAAAGACTATTCTTTGGAGAAACAAAATGTCAGACAAGTCAGCCTGGCTCTTTGACCATATTTATACAAATTCATTTCTCAATTAATTTACAAATGCAATCTTATTTCCAATTAATTTACGAAGCAAGATTTGCACAGCGCGTGTCAAGTTGTTGCCATCTTCCTACCTCGATAAAATCAAACGTGCTTGCTGAGTTGCTGAATAAATAAAGAAAAAAAAGTTAGTGCAAGCACCCAAACTCCCGTAAACAGGAAAAGAAAACAACAAATTTAACTTGAAATTTCAAATCCATTATCTTTTGCATTTTTCAAAGATAATGAAAAATAAAAAGATGAAAATACATCTTAGATCCAGTTTTACTTTTTTCAAAATAATAATAATTACAAGTATGTAATTATTTTGTTTTTATTTTTCAAAATATAAAACAAATTGATTTAAAGTACTTTTTGAGAAAATAAAAAATAATTAATTAATTTAAAAAATCAAACAAGGCTTAAAATCTTTTATTCATTGAATTCGAAGAATAAGAGAAAGAAAGAAAAGATATTATAGTACTATATACATCTTAGACTATCAATACGAAATAACAAACTATGAATGCAATAAACAAAGGTATAAATAAATTTTAAATAAATATGAACATATTTGTCAATTTGAAGTAATGCATAGTTTCATAATTAACTTGACAACATCATGTACACATTAATTAGTGTAACGCCACTTCTATGAGTAGGTTGCCCATAGAAAATCTATGAACGAATGAATATAGGTAAAAACAGAATGAACATGGATAGAAAAGAAATGAATATGTTCATATTCATTCCTTTTCTATTCATATTCAAATTCATTCATTTTTTTATCCATGTTCAGTTGCTCAAATCTTATATCCAGTCGTTCATAAAGATTTATATGGGCAGGCTGCCCATATAAATTCTTTTCATCTACATGCATACAAAGGGACGACAATATTACTCAAACCTGTGGACATTAATTTTCTTGTGATGATTTGGGACCAATCAACCTTAGTAAGGTTACCCAAACGCAAAGGAAGCCCTAGGTAGCTGATAGGGAAGGATCCGACTGAGTAGCCCAATGTGGGAGCAGCGAAGGAAGCTTTACCTGCATCACCCCAGATGAATGAACTTGGTCTTGTGTGCGTTCAGTTTCAGCTCAGTACACAAATATTCGAAGCATCTAAGTAGAAGTCCAAAGGATCTGATGCAAGCCTCATCAGCCCTACTGAAAGGATCGATCAAATCATCGGCGAACAGAATATGAGTAGTACCCCCGCGATGTGATGGTCGAGCGCTCCTGTGACTAGGCCTTGGGTGGCCGCCCTTGTGATGAGTCTGGCGAGAGCATCTGTAACTAGGTTGAACAAAAGATGTGAAAGTGGGTTCCCTTGTCTTAGACCTCTTTTGTGCATGAAAGACCTACCCTCCAAGTCATTGATGATTAACGAAGATTCAACTGTGAGAAGAAGATTGCGAACCCATAATTTCCATCTGGGTGGCAAACCTCTAGTCTCGAGTAGCTGAAGAATAAAACTCCGAGCCCCATATTGTTTACCGAGTTGAAAGCCTTCTCAAAATCAACCTTAATAATGCAAATCTCCTGATCAAATTTCGACAGCCCCATACTATTTCAGCAGTAGTCATAAAGTAGTCGAGCGTGCTACAGCCCTTGATGAAAGCTCCTTGCTTATTATCAACCAATTCGGGGATGATCGGTTCCAGCCGATTAGCTAAGAGCTTGGAGAAAATCTTAATGATGTTCTTCTTGAGGCTAATTAGTCTGAAGTTGGTCACCGTATTAGCTCCTTGCATTTTAGGGATAAGAACGATACTAGCCTTGTTGATTCGGGACATAGCCTCCGGCGAATTCTATAGTTCAAGTAGGATATCAAGTACCTCATCGCCAATTGTGGGGCAAAACTTCATGTAGAACTCTATAGTGAGACCATCGGGGCCCGGAGCCTTAAGATTTTTTGCATTCTTGATCACATCATACACTTCATTCATAGTGAACAGATCATCTAGGTGGTGTAGTTCCCGATGGAGGAGCTCGAAGATATTGGACCACCTTAAGTGCAACAATAGCTCGGTCTCATTGCCGAGGAGACCCACATAGAAATCCCTGAACGCAGAAGCAATGCCCTCGTGGCCCGTGATGATTCTTCGGGATGTGGATGGAAGAAATCCAGTTGATTCTTCTTTTGTTAGAAGCACAGAGTTGAAAATATCTTATATTTATATCGCCCTCGTGAAGCCATCATTTCTTCACACGTTGTCTTCAATAGGAGTTCTCGTCGTTGTAGCAACGGTCATCGTCAAGCAGCCACTGGAGTTGCCTGAATTCCTCTAGCTCCTCGTCAGTGATGGAAGAATTGGCAGCCTTAAGGCTTAGAAACTTGAGGCGGTCCTTGATGGCCCAAGGGTTCCCCTAGGCCTTGATCTCTATTTTGATGATAACAAACATGAATTTAATGTGTTTGTGTAGTTTTGAGTTCAGGTTGAGGTTACGATATGTGCACGAACTTCGTTCGGAGAAATATCAAAAATCGGCAAAAATGGCTCCGACGACGATCGAGTAGAAAATCTAGAGTTACAAATAGATTTCATGTAATATGACTCTAGGAATATATCCCAAGACTAATTGTAATGGTATTCAAGTCAAAACTTGGTAACGAAACTCGGAAACGAAGCGTGCGAGAAGAAGACTCGAAAAAATAGCCTTAGCCAAGATTTGGTCAACCAAACGATCGATCGAATGAAGCCAAAAAAAGGCAGTGGGGTATTCGGTCAACTGACTAGTCTTCCCAATAGCGCCCAGAAGCAGTAGAAGGCTGTGGTCACTTGGGCGGTCGATCGGTCGGTAGACCGACGATCGACCGGCAAGCGACCGAGCGCCCCCAACGGGCAGAAAAATGCATGTTGGGTGTCACATCCAAGTGAGGGGTTATAAATACCCCTCACCAACCTCTCTTAAGGCCTCTTGACTGTTCATTAAACATACTTAAGAGAGTTCTTAGCCTTCCAAGCTTAATTTCAACGTGTTTCCTTCACCGATCAATCATCCGATCGAAGCACTCTTCTCGCCTCAACTATGGCTTCATACGAGCTCTACATCTTGATGAGTTGGAGACTTTGGACGCTTTGCAAGGGAGCTCACTTGTGTAGTTTAATTCTTAGCTCCTTTGTTGTTGTTTTTATTGTTCTTAAACTATGTTTTCATTGTTAGCTTGCTAGGTGTGCTAGGTTAAACACCTTAGGATTTTCTTTGTAGAATTATGTTTTGCCTAGGTGAATAGGTTTGAGGCATCCTCAAAGTGTTGCGAAGCGAGTCCTCAATTGTATTAAAAGGAAAACACATTGTCTATAAAGAAATTGATTAGAAATCCTTGGTGTGGAGCTAAGGTTGTGGAGTAGGTGGTTGGCTAAACCACTATAATTATTCACATTTGCATTGCCTTGTTTAATTTCTTCTATTTGCTATTTATACTTGCTAAAGCATATCACTTAGTAGCACTTAGTTTCGGTTGAAGTTAGAATTGATTTAAAAGAAATTAAATTGAACGTAGAATTAACCCAATACTATTCAACCCCTCGTTCTAGTGTGGGTATTTGAACAACAATCCTCAATATCAAGTCTGCATTTGTTCCAATTCTTGCGTCTAATTCTATCCCAATCCGATATTGTACATCTAAGGGGTTTCCAAAAGGACAACTACTGCCTCAAAGTTGTATCCCGTTATGACCTGGCCGAAGGCCAGTCTTAATGGTGTTAGAGAATTGGTCAAGTTGGAGTCATCTATTTTCGATTCTGAAAGGTTTTCGCGGCTTCCTAGATCTGGGTGCCAGCTGGAGGAGCAAAGGATTATGATCTGATAGTCTCCTTTCTCCCGCGACTACTTAAAAATCTGGAATTAAAAGCGTCATTTGATTGTTAATGAGAATTCTATCCAATTTTTCCAAAGCGGGGGAATCTGATTGTTGGTCCACGTGTAAGAGTTCGCAGAAAGGAAAAGTCCAATAGGCTCTTATCAGCGATGAGCCTCGAAAATCTACGAGAATTGATGGGGTTGCCAAAACAGTTTCTGCGGTCCCTGTTGTGGGTGGTGAGGTTGGAATCCCCTCCAAGGACCAATGGCTCAAAGGAGCTAGAGATAATCTGATGAGTCTCATGCAGGAACAAAGATTTGCGAGAATGACTAGGCGGCCCGTAAACTCCCACGACGAGGAAATTGAAATATGAGAAACGATGCTTCAAAAACAATTGGATGGACCAATCACCGATCAAACTATTAGTGCAATCCCAAATAGACGAATCCCAAATGGCAAGCAGACCAACCGTCATGCCAAAAACATTAATATCTCTAAAATTGACAGCAAAAGAGAACCTAGACGGTTGTCTAACAATTCTTCTAGAGCAATCATTCAACTTAGTTTCAGATAAAAAAATAAAATTATACTTAGATTCCTTGACAACTCGCTTCACCATGTAGCATTTAGAGAGTCTAGATGACTTTTGACATTCCAAAATAGCGTACAAAAGTTGTGAAAACATGAACAATTGCACCGCATAGTGCCTAGGGCTCGGGTGATCCTCTCATGGCTAGTCATGTAGTCAAATCCCAGAGCATCAATTTCCTGCAGCAATGTGGTATCCAGAGTTGTCCCATATCCACTACAAGGGAGCCCAGACTAGCAGGAGAAATTGCAGATAATGCCAATGAAGTATCTACAATTCCCTTATTTGTGGCAGTATTTCATTTAGAAGCACTCTAAAGAGATGATTGTTGGTTCATGACTGAAAGACGACAATTGCGACGGACTGAGACGGAAGACCAGGCTTCAAGAACCAACTTGAGCCTTCTCCCCTTGCGTCGGCGACCAAGCTCAGCACACGGAGCAAGGCCTTGATGGCTCAACCCAGTCCGAATAGGAGAGAGAGACGAAGGGAAAACATGCATCGCAAGGGACGCCAGCTTAGAGAGACCAGTGGGGGTAATAACTGAGAAATTGTGAGACCATCTATAGGCCCATTCAGATGAGAATCAATGTGAATTAGAGGGTGAGCTAGAGGGTGAACTGAAGCGCTCAGAAACCTAGAAGAGGGTCGGACCTCAATCGAATGCCCCAAAATAGAGGCCTCGGGTAATGAAGTTGGCATGGACTGCCCGAGAGAGGGCCCGTCCCAAACGATGTCCGGGGGCCCAGTAAGCAGATAGAAGGATCCCCTACACAAAATGAACCAACCCTAAGTAGTCTCGCGGAGCTCTGCTGACCTGGATCCATAACAATTCGCAACCCGCACAACGTAACAGCTGAGGCCCAGAGCTACCCGAGCCAAAGATCATCAATCTGAAGTGGGGGCCCACGATGTAGAACCGCTCAAAAAGAGCATTAGACCCAAGGTCCTGCAAGCGAGTAGCTACGTGCAGACCGCGCGACTCGAAGTAGGCAGCGCGGGAAACAAGAAAACGACATAATCTCCAACCCGATGAACAAAAACACGAGGAACAACTGCATGCAAGAACCCCTCACGAACACTAACATCCGAATCCTCAAAAGCAAGCCCAAATCCGTAGGAACCAAGAACCGGTGGCTGACCTGATCGGGAAGACACCAAAATAGGAAAAACGTCATAAGTCGAGGAATTAGGAGCAACGGTGATACCTGAAGAAGAAGGGGGCAGTAGAGTCCTCGAGGCACGGGAACGACCAACAGACGAGGCAAGCAGAGGACATCGGCTGCTGAGGAAGGTCCTGCCAAAGCCTTCCGACGATGAGGAGTAGGGGCCAACCCACAGAGGAAATGGCCTTTGACCATGCCCGAGCCAACAGTAGCTAGAGATCGCGTCTTGGAGCCCAGAGGAGACAACACCGGCGAGTTGGTGGCCACGAAGATATGGTTGGAAGTGCTGCCGCCGGGGAGGTCTTCGTTAGAGGGGTCCTCCCCAGCAACCCACTGGTGCTAGGCAATGTCGACTTCGATCGTGGAGTGGCAGGTATTTGCGTCGGCAAGGATGAAGTGGGGGATGAGATGGAGAGCCCTGACGTGTACCTGAACTTTGCATGAGGATAAGTTCGACCACTGGGGGGGAAGAGTCGGCCATGGCTTCAAAGTTGGTGAAGGAGATCGTCAGTGCGATCACAGTGTCGACATTCCGGTGCAGCCACAGTAGAATAAAGCTTGACCTACTTCTAGTCAGAGATGAGAAAGAGGACATGGTTCCACTACAACCTACCGATGCGGATGAGTCTCCGCTTGTAGTAAGAATCATCTATCTCCGCCGTCGTGATGAGGAAGTGGCCGTCCGTGAGCTGCCACTGCTTCCATTGTTGAATGTGGAGATGATAGTTGTTGAATTGTCTTGTGAGGAGGTCGGCCTGCTAGTGCAACTGACCTCGCACCGTAACAATGATGCACTTGCCATTGAGGTAACGCGCCCGCTCGGCAGTGGAGGTGGAGTTGGGACTAGAACACGAAAATCGGCCGAGCGATTGTCCATGGAGCAGTGAGCCGGAAGGGAAGGAGTGGGTGATGGAGGAGACGTGGAAGCATGCGCAGCAACGGAGAAGGAAGAGCTGGCTTTAAAGGAGGGGGTGACAGGAGTCTCGAAAGACTTTAAAGCAGAAGGGGGGGTACGTTAGACGCCAGGAAAGGAGGAGCTATCTTGGTACCTCCAACAGGAGGAGGACCCTGAAAGACAGTCTGACGGTAAAGATGACACTGACGACTCAGGTGGCAATCCTTGCAGTAGAGAAAGCAAACCTGACAACGCGAGTAGCTCCAAACAAGGTGATCGGGGTGGGTGCAGTTGAAGTAGCATCCTCGTTTGCGAAGGGAGGAGACCATCTTGTTAATGGAGGGGAGACCATGAGAATGATTGTCACACCCCAACTCAGGGTCGCGTGACCGGCCAGGATATACGTGTCTATACCCCGCAGACCATGAGAATGATTGTCACACCCCAACTCAGGGTCACGTGACCGGCCAGGATATACATGTCTATACCCCGCAGCCTAAACTATGCACATGCCAACTCAACAATAAAATGATAGCAGAAAGAAATAACAAGTTTCATTTCAAAAAAAACAAAACCAAACTAGAGTTTATTACAAGTAGTTTACCAGAAACGTAGAGTGCGAAAATATCATATTAGGTTCAACATTTTAAGAGACTAGATACAATAAAGTCAGAATGAAATGACATAAATGCCCTTAGGACAACTCCAAATCAAATCAACAAAAGTGCATGACTACTACCAAAAGACTCGACTACGACCTTAACTAGGACTGCTATGAGATCATGCGGCTCCTCTGCCCCCAGCGGCACCAAGTGCTCCAACCCACCTAAACAGTCAGGCTCTGCAACACAAAAATTAAATGACAACAGGTGAGTTCAAAGAACTCAGTGAGCCGTTCTACCAACCTCCCACAAAAAAAAATAGCACAAAGATAAGAAAGAATAACATCTATCTCTACAGGAGATAAAGTCATGAAGGTGTGACTAGCTAACAGGCCAACTGGCCACTACCTGCTCGAAGACAGCCCACACCCATACGGTGAAGAACAACAGGCCTAAGCCTACCATGCCCTAAGGCAATAACACATACTAGGATAATCGGGAAGGCCCTCCGAACTTATCCTAGTACACAAAAACTCGGGAGCAATCGGGAAAGACCCTCCAAACTTGCTCGACGAGACGTGTAGGGACAATCGAGATTCGCCTATCCGAACTTGCCCCTTCAAGATATCAAAAGAGTAATCGGGAAAGGCCCTCTGAACTTACTCCTAAAAGATATCACAAGAATAATCGGGAAAGACCATCTGAACTTATCCAACAAGGCTGAACCAGAATAATCAGAAAAGACCCTCCGAACTTGTTCTATAGGTTGGGAATTAGCCATCCAACCTCCCGGGCTTAGCTCGCAATCCGGCTCCTCTACGAGCCTCTCCGCCATTCATAAAGATATGACGCACCATGATCTAAGTCATGACTGTCCTACAGTGTCTTAAGGGTGATCCTATTGAAAAGTGTCTCAACATTCCAAAATCTGACCCCAACTCCTAGACCTGTAATGTCATGAACCCATGTGGTTTTTTTCATGCATACTTTATAAGTTGGTTCATAACAGATTACGCTCACCCTTAACCCAATTCTAATTATATAATTAAAATTTAGATCACTAAGATTAGGATTTTGTTTTAGCTTACTGTTCTGCCCTGTACAGATGTATCTAACTCGAATCTAGTCTCCAAAATGTGTCTTATGTTTCCAAACTATGTTTCTAGTCGAAATAATAGGTTACATGACTATATTCACAGAAATACACACACCACAGCAAATAATCTAAAATCAGTATAGATTCATCATCTCAGCATACAATTCCAACAACATACAATTTTCAGCATACTATGAAATTAAATCCGAAAATCAACAAAAATTAACTCCTAAATTATCATTAGGACAGAATACTAATATCAATATTTAATTCACAGAATTTATGCTTTTTAATCAAGATTAAAAAGAATCTACCATGCTTTAATCAAGAAACAAAATCAAGATTTAGAGATCCCCCTTCTCAAGAATCCTCATGGCATAATTTGCAAGATCTTGATCCTAAACATGATTTCTACTCAAAAATCACAGATTTAATCCTAAGCATGCAATCCACAAATCAAGAACTCAAATTAGATAGAAAGATCAAGATTTACATATCAAGGAACAAGAAGGCTCATTCAGGCTTTTCATCGAACACCTTGAGGGCGACCCCGATTTCCCCCATGGCCGAGCACCCCTAGGTTTACCCTATGGCTGCCCGAGCCCCATAGGGGAGAGATTTGGATCTCCTCAAGCATGAATTCCAAGAAACACGACAAGAACTCAAAAAGACAAATCAAGAACAAAACATAAACGCTGAGCCGCCAAGAACAGCTTTGAAGAATTCGAATAAAAACCCGAAAAGAGAGAGGGTAAACCACTCACCTAGATTTGGAAAGATGATTAGAAGAGAACCCCAGACAAGGACCCTTGAATCGGCTTCAAGAAACTCGACGGCTCAACCCAAAGAAGAGGAAGGACAGGCGATGGCTCACCTCAAGCCGCCAGCTTGAGGAGAGAGGGAGAGGGGAAGAGAGAGGCGCTGGCTTCGACTAGCTCCTCTCGGCTCAGCTCCAAAGGGGAGGAAGAGGAGAGGAGAGGAGAGGAAAGAGGGCTTTGGGGTGGCGGCGGCTCCAAGAGGAGGGGGAAGGGGGGCCGGTTGGCGGCTGGCTCCATTTCTCAAAATTTTGTGTGGCTCCAAATAGGGAGCCACAAGCCAACGGGAGGGAGTTTTATACTCCCTCCTCAACCCTTGGTTTCTAATTTATGATGAATGTTTGATATGATTATGCTTGATAATGAGAATGAGAACAAGTGAAGAGCTAAGCGATTCAAAATATTAATGAAACAATATTGCTAACAAGATATTTAGAGTGGTTCGGGAACCTTCCCTACTCCACTACCTTGGTTCACCACCAAGGATTTCACAACTACTTGTATTAACTTTTCTTTTCCTACAAATGAGGGTCAACCAAGGGCTTATTCTCCACAATGAGAGTGTCTCTACCTCAAACCTAAGGAACTCTAAAAGTTACACACAAGCCAAATCCAAGGTGTGTCACCCACACCTTGTTACAAATGATTTTGACTTGAAATGAAAACAATAAAATAACAAATAGAAAATGCAAGGAGAAAAACTTAAGTAAATCGTAAACACTTAGTGAAGCTTCTCCTTGATGTCTTCTCGAACTCCAAGCTTTAGGATGATGTTCACACCACGTTTGAGGGCTTGAGAGTGAAGGAAGACAATGAGAGATGAAAACTAGGATTTTCACTTTAGAACCACTCTTTAAGACTCAAGAGACTGTTAGATAGCTCAATGGAATAGTTGAGAGTCTTAGGAAGGGAGTTTTGGGTGTATTTATAGAGTTGGTATTAGGGTATTGAAGCAAAGAGTCATTCAAACCTTATCTAATTTGAAAAAGAGCCGTTTGGAGGCATTCTGAGAATTCTAGGTAGTTTGGAAGTTTTTAGCCTTTCAAGCCTTGTTTTTTTAGGTTAACGGTTTCAAAAATTTCTTTAAAATATGTTTTTAATTTATTTTTACCTAAGGAATAATTGGAATAATTATTGGTACTTTTGATGGCATGAAATTATATAAATTATGTAACCCTCCAAGGAGCCACCTATACTTAGAAATTTTTCGGGTCATTTTTTTTATTTTTCTAGTTTTTAGGGTTTTGGTTTTGTTTTTTTGAATTGTGAATTCAATGAGGGCATCAAACTAAGGCTTAGGAACATTTGCAATAAAAGAAATTAAGTCCTAAACAAATTTTGACATGCTCGACTCAGAAGCCTCCAATTCTTAATTTTTTGTGATTTTTCCTATCGGGGACGTCGCATGTAAACCGATATGGAATTTGAAAATATTTCTTGCTCAAACATTAGTTTCATGTTTGTTATCATCAAAACCGAGATTAAGACAAATGTTGAAAATCTTAGGCCAACGAAACCTTGTGTCGATCAAGTACTCGAACTTAAAGTTGGGTCTCAACCATAGTGGCATAGTGCTCCATCTTCTTGGAGCTAGAAATTGTTCAGGGTGGTTTTTAAACCTTTTAATCATGGTTGTTTGAGACTGATTTGTTGGGGAAGTAATTCTTCTATGTTATTGGATAATTGGGTTTTTGATATGCCGTTGTCAATTAAATTGATTTTTTTATAGTTTGATTTTTGGTGCTATGACTGTGAATTACTTTATTTCTGATCAATGTTGGAACATGGATGTATGCATTAATTTATTTGGTCCGGTGCTTGCGAATTCCATCTCTAAGTTGCGGTTGGCTATGCTACTCGATGATGACAAGTACATTTGGAAGGGTAGCATAGGGGGGCAATGTTACTGCTAAGAGTGCCTTAAGATTTCTAAGAAGTCATGACGTTCAGGTTTCTTCATCGGTATCCTTTGTGGAAAGTTCTATGACGACTTAAGATTGCTCCTAAAGTTAAAAAATTTCGTTGGAAACTCATACATCTAAGACTTCCTACTTTTGAGCGTCTACACTGTTTAGGAATTACAAGCCGGAATTCCTGCCCGTTGTGTTATGCTTCAATTGAATCATGAAGTCATTTATTCTTCTCTTGTCTTTTCTCTCAGTCTATCTGGATTTTACTTTCTTCCAAAATTGGGTATATATAGTTTCTTGGATCACGTGGATTGTGCTTCAAGTAGTTGGTTGAATTCTTCTTTCCTTGGCTATGATGGTTTACCTGCAGCCATTGGGGTTTATTGCGAATAGTTGTTGGTTCATCTGGTACGCTAGAAATCTTTTAGTGGACGAGGCTAGACAGCTTGTCCCTTCCACCCTTGTGTCGAAAATATTTGCATTTACATGTGCCTTTGAGCCATGTATTCAGATTGAGGGGCCTAGCATTAGATCTAACACAATTAAAAGATGGATTCCGCCAGCACCAAATTTACTTAAAGTCAATTGTGATGCTTCGCTTGCTAACTCTACAGAGAGTGTTAGGTTCGTCATCCACTCATATAATAGCTCCTATCTTAGTGGTGGTTCATCCTTCTTTCTTGAAGATTCTGTGCTGGTGTTGGAAACTTTTGCTGTGCAAGAATGTGTGCTTTTTGCTATTCAGCAATCCTTGCCAAATTTTGTAGTTGAGTCTGCTCTAGAATTTTGATTTCAGTGTTAAACGCTGAAATGTCCCATCACTGGGAAATAGATTCTCTAATTTTTGATATTTTGAATCTAAGCTCAAGATGTAATTGCTTTGGTTTTCTTTTTTGCTTTAGGGAGGGCAACAAAGTTGCTCATTATGCAATAAATAGGGGTCGAATTTGTATAGATTGACTAATATGGTCCACTATCAGGCCTCTAGAGCTGAAAGATATTTGTTGTTCGACTCTTTTGACGCTGGTTTTAGCCGAGCTTTATTATAGTTATTTGTTTTCTTGATAAAAAAAAAATCATGCCAAAAATATCACCAATACGGTGAATTTACTGCTGTCCAAAAGAGGACAGCAATCACTCGTATGTTTCGTTGGAGGGAAGATGGGCAAGTGCTGCATCAAATCTGCTAGGAATTTCACCTCGAGATTGTGCTAGAATGGTCTCCAAAAATTGAGGAATAAAATATAATTTAAAACAAGTAATGAAACGTTCTTTGCTGCGATCAAAATAGGGAGGAGCGACTTCTCTGTTTCTGTTGTAAAGGAGGAAGACGAGGAGTACAGTGCCCCCATCAATCCTCCCTAAGTGGCCAACAAGCCTATAAAACTAACTAAAAGGGCTAGCAAATCTGGGCAGCCCGGGACGGCCCATCTAATGATATATGATTCATACTAGCCATCAGACCAGCGGGCCTAGGCAGCACAGTAAGTCTGTCTTCTAAGAATAGGTATGCTATTGGCACAAAATGGAGATTACAAAATGGAGTCTAATTTGGACCTAAAACGAATCAATTTCTTCACGGCCTGAAAGTAAAAGGATTCAGAGATCGGGGATATAAAGATGCAATTGATTCCTTCAGCTTTGTATTGTTATGGCTGAGTTTTTAAAATCGGAAGGAAATTGGAAAGATAGACTTGTTTGTTTTCATTTTTTTTGTTGATTGAAATGTCCATAATAGTACTGATAAGCAATAAATAAAGGTGTAAGTAATAAGGGTAGTTAAGTACTTTTACCTTTTGCAATTACATGTTGTATACAGCCTTGGCTGAAAGCTATGGGATAGTAGCTTTTCTCTTTGAATGTAATTTTTTTCCTTTTTTTCTTCCCGCTGTAGAACTCAGAGACATGAGAAGAAATAAATTCTAGCATCACACATTTGTGTGATCGATTTGTTCATCCAATTGGTTTCCGCATTTGTTGTCATTTGGTCAAGATGGTATCAGAGCCAGAACAGTAGATAGATCAATCGGTGATCAAATCAAATTTGCCCCAAATCGCAATGGCGAGACATCGGAGATCCCAAGCCTCCAGATCTGTTGTTGCGGAGTCAGGGAGTCAATCGGAGACCAGATCAGCTTCGAATTTGGTGGAGTATGAAGACGATCCATTCATGATCCAAGGAAGCGATGCTCCAGGTATATTCCTTGTGTCTGTAAAATTAAGCGGACAGGAAAATTATCTGCCATGGCGCGAGTCCATGATGATCTCTCTCTTTGCGAAAAACAAATTAGGCTTTATTGATGGGTCTATACATGCTCCGAAAATAAATTCGCCTAAGTATGGGATATGGAGAAGGTGTAATGACATAGTTCGTTCTTGGATTCTGCAATCAATTGCGCCAGAACTTACTAACAGTGTCATCTACTCTAAAACTGCGAACCAAATGTGGGTAGATTTGGAAAACCGATTTGGAAAACCGATTTGGTAAAAGCAATGAACCAAGAATCTTTGAGTTAGAGGTTCAGATATATACTATGAGGCAAAGAAATTTATCCATTGCTGAATATTTTACAAAATTGAAGTCCCTATGGGACGAGTTGGATGCAGTAGATACTGAAGTGGATTTTGATAGTGCCAAGGAAAGGAATAGGTTGGAGAAAATGCGCCTGAGGTAATTTCTCATGGGCTTAAATGAGTCCTATATTCTTGTCAGAGGTCAAATACTTCTAATGCAGCCATTACCAGACATCAATCAAGCCTATTCAGTTCTAGGGCAGGAGGAGTCTCAAAGAAAGATAGGAATTCAAAGCAGTGTGAGAGGAGACAACATTGCACTGAACAGTTTCAAGCAACCTTATAATGCAGGGCAAAAAGATGAAAGAGGAACATAATCACATCAAGGGAGAAAATTCTGTGATTATTGCATGAAACCTGGGCATACCAGGGAGAATTGCTTTAAACTACATGGGTATCCTTCAGGGAGTAAACCATATAAAGGCAAACAAAAGTTTAATCATCAGTATGGAGATAGACAAGTCAACAACACAGTTGTTGAAACTGGAGAGGATAGAGCTGACAGTAAACCTAAGAGTTCTAACAGTAAGATGGATAATGATGATCATGGAGGTTTCATTGAGAAGCAGTATCAAACATTACTGGGTTTGTTCAACAAGGGAAAAAGTGCAGTGGTGAACATGGCAAGTGAGACTCATGTAAATAACATAATTTCATATGAAAACAGATGGATATTGGACAGTGGAGCTACAAACCATATAGCTTCAAATGAAGTCCATTTATATGACATTGTTAAACCTGTTCTTAATGATAAGGTATCACTGCCTAATGGTACTTCAGTACCTATCACTAGAATAGGAACAACCCATGTAACTGAGCACATTAGACTTCCTCATACATTATCAGTATCCACCTTCATATGTAACTTGATGTCTGTTAGTCGTTTGACAAAGGAATTGGAATGTTCAATTACATTTAATCCATCCAACTTCATCATATATACAGGACCTTGTTTCGAAGGAGGTGATGGGGATTGGTGAGGAAAAGGATGGATTGTACATTCTCAGGGAGTCTAAGAAGGAAGGAAATTTCAGCAGCAAAGAGATAAATGCATTGAATGTGAACTTGGATGTACAATCGTTATGACATCTTAGGTTGGGGCATATGTCACCAAAAAAAATGAAATTGTTAGCTGAGTCAGTACTTGAGTTGAAATGTAATTCAAGCTTGTTTTGCAACATTTGTCCAGTTGCCAAGTTGTGTAGCTTGTCATTTCCAAACAGTTTGAATAAAGCTACACATTGTTTTGAAACTATACACTATGATGTTTGGGGGCCACATAAAATCAAAACATATGATGATTGTACTTATTTTTTGACTATAGTAGATGATCATTCCAATGCATGTTGGACAATTTTATTCTCTCATAAAAGCCAGGTGCCTAACATACTGATTAACTACATCAAAATGATAGAGAATCAGTCTGACAGTAGGGTGAAAACAATTAGGATAGACAATGAGACAGAATTTTTAATGCAACAGTGAATGTATATCTCAAAGATAAAGGCATATAACATCATAGTTCTTGTGTGGAGACACCCCAACAGAATGCAGTTGTCGAACGAAAACATAGACATCTCTTGGAAGTTGCTAGGAGTTTGAAATTTCAAACTCAACTACCTCAAAAATTTTAGGGTGAATGCATATTAATATATTGCTACCTACCTAAAAAATAGAATGCCTAGTAGGAAACTATCCAATAAGAGCCCTTTTGAGATCCTATACAAATCTAAACCAAAATTGGATCACTTAAGGGCATTTGGATGCTTGTGCTACGCAAGTTCACTAAGGTAAGGTAGGACAAAGTTTGATGAAAGGAGAAGAGCATCCATATTCATTGGATATCCTCAAGGGAAAAAGGGTTTTAAGATTTTTGATCTTGATACTCAGGAGATATCCATATCAAGGGATGTAAAGTTTGTAGAAACAATATTTCCTTTTAGAAAAGAATGCATGCTGAAAATAGTTTACCCACTACCTCTCAAGTTCAGTGAAGAAAGTGATAGTCTTCAATCAAGAGAGCTCGTCAGAAAGTCCTCAAGTGTGCACTAGGTCAATCTTCAGTGACTTGGCACAGAATGATCACTCAGAAGAGGATTCTAGGGAGAATTCTGAAAACATAGCATGCAAGGATATAAACAATGGCAGAAAGGATGTTGCATCTAGAGAAGCAGAAACATCAATATCTTCAGGTGACAATGATAATGTTGATTGCTCAAATGAGAAGGATGATTTGCCTCAAGTCAGAAGAAGCAAAAGAGAAATTAAAATGCCAAGTAGATTACATGACTATGTGTGTAATTAGTTTACAGACCTACACAGTAGAGAGAAGCATCAAGTTACTTCACCACACTCTATAAACAAGTATGTGGATGTTTTAAAAATCTCAGAAAGTCATAGGAAGTTCATTGCTACAGTGGATGTACAACATGAACCTAAGTCATGTGAAGAGGCGGTCATTAGCTCTACTTGGAGAGATTACATGAAAGAGGAGTTGAAAGCCTTAGAGCAGAACAATACCTGGACTCTATGTAAACTACTTGAGAATAAGAATGCAATAGGTTGTAAATGAGTATACAAGATAAAATACAAGCAAGATGGTAGTGTGGACAAATATAAATCTAGATTGGTTGCCAAAGGGTATACTCAAGTGGAAGGAGTAGATTACTCAGAGACGTTTCCCCAGTGTCTAAAATGGCTACAGTCAGGATAGTCATAACAATGGCTTCAGTATTGAATTGGCCTTTGTTTGAAATGGATGTAAACAATGCTTATCTACATAGTGAATTAGAAGAAGAAGTCTATATGAGAATGCCACCAGGTTATGGAGAACCAGGTGACAGGAGAGTGTGCAGGCTGAGAAAGTCCATCTATGACCTTAAATAGGCCGGAAGGCAATGGTTTTCAAAACTTTCAAGTAACATCAAAGATAGGGGTTTTATTCAGAGCACTCGTGATCCTTGCTTATTCAGCAAAAAAGAAGGAAGTCAAGTGGTCATAGCCTTAGTCTACGTGGATGACATAATACTATCAAGTTCAAATCTTAAAGGCATCAGTGAATTGAAAGAGTATCTGAATGAGCAGTTTAGAATCAAAGATTTAGGTTATCTAAAATACTTCATTGGTTTGGAAGTACATAGAGATGAAAAAGGACTTCATATATGTCAGCGTAAATACATTTTGGACTTGCTATCAGACACAAATTTGTTGGATAGCAAGCCTAAGTCAACTCCAATGATGCTCAGCAGTAGGCAAAACAGAGAAACAAAAGGAAATGAAGAACCTTTTGAAAATAACTCAGCATATAGAACTCTTATAGGAAGATTATTACATCATGTACAGTGTTCACAAATTAAGTCAACATGTACAAGATCCCAAGATGACGCATTATCAATCTGCAATAAGAATCCTGAAGTATTTGAAAGGGATAGTAGGTATGGGTTTGTATTATCCATTAGGGGACAAACTGAACCTTGCAGGGTACTCAGACACAGATTGGGGGAGCTGCAGTTCAAGCTGGAAATCAATAACTGGCTACCTAATCAAAATTGGTCAAGCCGCAGTGAATTGAAAATGCAAAAAATAGGCAACAGTAAGGTGCTCAAGTGCAGAAAGTGAACTTCGAGCCTTATCCAGTACTACAGCTGAGCTTATTTGGGTGATAAATTTGATGACAGAGATTGGCATTGAACAAAGAAATGCTGTACCACTTTCTTGTGATTCACAAAGCGCATTACATATCACTCACAACCCTGTTTTTCACGAGCGAACAAAACATCTAGAAATGGATTACTACTTTGTTCGAGAGAAGTATCAAGAAGAAAAAATTGAACCCAGGTATATGCCAAGTATAGAACAGCCGGCAGACATCCTCTCCAAAGCCTTATCAGCCCCTCAACACCAAAAGCTTCGTTCCAAGTTGGGAATGGAGAATCCCTTTTCCATTCGTGTAAGCAAATGTGCTAAGAAGAGAAATGAAGAGTGAATCAGGTAAACAGTTGGATTGAGTGAAATGAATCAGGTAAACAGTTGGATTGAGTGAAATGTTCATAATAGTACTGATAAGCAATAAATAAAGGTGTAAGTAATAAGAGTAGTTAAGTACTTTTACCTTTTGCAATTACATGTGGTATAAAGCCTCAGTTGAAAGCTAAGGGATAGTAGCTTTTCTCTTCGAATGCAATTTTTTCTCTCTTTTTCTTTCACCTGTAGAACTCAAAGACACGAGAGGAAATAAATTCTAGCATCACACATTTGTGTGATCGATTTGTTCATCCAATTGGTTTCCGCATTCGTTGTCATTTGGTCAAGAGTGAGAGCCTTGGTCATAGTTCGATTGGCCATTGATGTATGGTTCCTAGGACCTCAACATTGTATTGAATTGATGCTTCGCTTTTTTTCTTATTTTTTAGTGATCAAATTCAACTCTTTCATTGTGAAAAGTGACAATCTCACCCGCGCAAAAAAAAAAATAGTAATTAAAAATGTGACAGCTATGAAGCAGTTGAAAACATGTGTTCAATTCCAAAGGTAGAAAACAGCAAGCTTGGGAAGCAAGAAATTGGTCGCAAATCATTGTTGGATAATTCAAACACAAAACCAAACTAGTCACCTTTACTCACGAGTCACGAGCAAAAATATCACAAAACGAATCCAAATTCCAGTAGCTCTCTTCCTGTCTTATATATATATAAAGCCTAATCTGCAGATCTCTGTTGAAAGCATGAAGACAGGCAATGTCGCGGTAGATTCCTCAAGCTTGTGATGGCTGACTATTCAAGGATGAACAAAATTGAAATGATTTATTTACCTGTTTGTTTCCATTTTCATTATCAGAGCCTTGGTCATTGTCTGATTGATGTATCATTATTGTATCATTAATCTGCAGACCTCAACATTGATGCTTTGCTTTTTTTTCTTTTCATTTTTAGTGACCAAATTCAACTTTCCTTTGACAACCTCACTTGCGCAAAAAAAAAAAAAAATAGTAATTAAAAATGTGACAGCTATGAAACAGTTGAAAACATGTGATCAATTCCAAAGGTAGAAAACAGCAAGCTTGGGAAGCAAGAAATTGGTCGCAAATCATTGTTGGATAATTCAAACACAAAATCAAACTAGTCTCCTTTACTCGCGAGCAAAAATATCACAGAACGAATCCAAATTCCAGTAGCTCTCTTCCTCTTATATATATATAAAGCCTAATCTGCAGATCTCTGTTGAAAGCAAGAAGACAGGCAATGGCGGATCTGTTCCACAAGCAAGCAAAGAATTACGCGGAGGCTCGGCCGAGTTATCCCGACGAACTCTTCTGCTTCATCGCTTCCAAGACTCCCGGCCATGAGCTAGCTTGGGATGTCGGCACCGGCAGCGGCCAGGCCGCAGTCTTTGTGAGTCCTCTCTCCCTCTCGTCTTCCATTCATGATTGCTCTTGGCAATTTAGCAAACACCTTATCTGCACAAATTGGCTGCGTCAACTAACGTTCTCAAACAACTGAGTCAGCTCGCCAACATCTACAAGCGAGTGGTGGCCACGGACACGAGCAAGGAGCAACTCAGCTACGCCACTAAACGTCCTAATATCGACTACCGCCACACACCTTCCACCCTATCTCTCGACGACCTCCACCATCACGTGGCTGCGCCGTCGACCGTGAACCTGGTCACGGTGGCCCAAGCCCTCCACTGGTTCGACCTCGCCGCCTTCTACGACAAGGTGAACTCGGTCCTGACCAAGCCCGACGGCGTCTTCGCTGCGTGGTGCTACACCTTGCCGCGGGTGGACCCGGAGGTGGACTCGGTACTGGATCGGCTCTACGGCGAGTTGGGACCGTTCTGGTCGCCCGAGCGGCATATGGTGGAGGATGAGTACAGGAGCCTCTGGTTTCCGTTCGATCCGGTGGAGGGGGAATCGCACACTGGGCCGTTTCAGTTCGTGACGAAACTGCCCATGGATTTGGAGGCGTATCAGACGTACATCAGGTCGTGGTCGGCTTATCAGACGGCTAAGGAGAAGGGGGTGGAACTGTTGACGGATGGGATCGTGGGTGAGCTGGAGAAGTTATGGGGAGGGGATGCAAAGCTGGTCAAGGTGGTTCGCTTCCCCATTTTCTTGAAGATTGGAAGAATGAAGAACTAAATTTGCCAAGTAGGTAAGCAAATTATTTCAACTTATTCGTAGTTTAAATGCGCATCCAATGCGTGAGTTAAAATTATAATTCCCAGAAATGTTTTCAATTTAGTTATTCGCAATTGAATGCAGCCTCACGAGATGGCTTATTGTCAACCGTTGTAATTTTATTATATTATTATAAATTAATATAATAATTTTCTGCTGTTTTTATACACTACTACCGCAATTACTTATTTTGATGATTCGATGTCCATAAGTGATATATCTAATTAAGTTTAAAGGAGGACTTTGCCTTGCCATGGAGATGAAGCTAGCTCATGTTGAATCTGTATGAGTTCTTAATGGTCAAACACCCTTGAAAAGAGAGTAATTCATTGTGAGTTAAAGATTAAGGTGGTTCAAAAATGTCCTAACCATACTTAATTAGTATTCTCGCATGAGATGAAAACGTTACAAGTTCTGTGGCTCATGGCTGGACGTAACTCAAGTGAGAATGTATTCGAGATACACTATAAGAAAAATAAGTAAAATTTTATGACAGTTAAAATCCGTCACAAATTATGACATATTTATGACGACGTAAAATGAACTTTCTTCTTTCCAAAACAGTGATAGACTTGTGACAAAAAATTCGACACAAGACGATTTCATCACAAATTCATCACAAAACTTTTAACCAATTTAACCTTTTTTTTTTAATAAATAGTATTAGTGATAGAATAGTGATCGATTTCGTTTCTGTTACTAATATTTTGACACTAATTTGTCAATAAAACTTTTTCTTCATATCTGTCACTTAGCCACCACGTACATAACAATAATAGATCAGTGACGAAAGTAGAAATCCGTAATAAAATTAAATTAAATATTATTAAAGCAACACTTATCATTGTTTTATTTAGTCTCACATGGGTTAAATTTTTTTTTTACTTATTCGTAGGTATCATAAATATAACTTTTTTAGTTTCATATGAATTAATTTTTTTTCCTAATTTTCTTAATTTTATAAATTGATACATCATGAGACATAAAAATTTACTATCATATTATCTTTTATAAATTTCATAAAAACATTGTAAAAGTATAAATAATAATATAATATAATATAATATAATAGTATAATAATATTATAATATTATACTATTATACTATTATATTATAAATAATATTCTATAATATAAAATATAATTAATGGATTTTTGATGTGTAGGAAATCATAATTAATATCATAGTTAGTGACAGAAAATCTATTTTCGATCATTGATATTAGTGGCAGATTTTGTGAGGCAAACTTTTCGGTCACAAATTTTTATAAGGTAGGTCTTTTGTGAAAGGTATTCGACGGGATTTCTCCTTAATTATCACGGGGATATGTCTTGAATAAGTCGATTGTCGAATTATGCCCTTTAATTGTGCTATGATTACGTTTGAATCTTCGGGTGTAGGCTAAAGATAGGAATGCCCTCGGGGTTCTCGGTCGGAGCTTCAAATTTGGACTTGGGCCATCCCAGCACGATCCGATCCTCTGAATGATCAGGCTGAGTTATGTTTTATGGGCCTATCAAACGAGCCTGAGGAGTTAGTTCGACCATAGCCCCCCAAGCTTGGTCGTAATCCGAGGATTGTGTGTCGAGCTCTAATCAGGCATCGACCTCTGCTTGTTGGTCGAACTGTACTTGTATGTTGGCCTATAATCATGTGTTGAGCTCTGCCCTCGGGCCAAACTACAAACGTGTGCGAGCTCGGCGTATCGTGGTTTTGACACTCCATGGCATTTCGACTTCCATGCGCGACACAGTGGCTGCGGGAAAAAGTGTATTTTCCATGTGTTCATCCTCCGTTTACACTTGCTTTTTGAGCATTTAATTATGGTAGGGATCAATCATGACATGGAGATCCGGCAATTAACTTTGAGGCCATTGAACTTCCTTCGTTGATGGAGCGTTCGGCCAGGATTTTATAATATCCTAGATATTTAATTATATTATTTCTCTTATGGTTGTGTTTGCCAGCCTAGGTGGGCTAGATAGAGGTCGAGCCGAGTCGACTCATGGTCCGGTGTGAGCTTGCGAGCTCAAGTAAGTAGGAATATGAATATGAAAATTTTGCTTAAGTAGTTAAATTGATTTAATTTTATGTTGTGTATGCATAATTATTTAGTTTATATAGATGTGCATATGTGGTTGCTTATAGTTTATCATGGGATGAGAAAAGGATTATTTAAGTTAGCGGGTTCAGATTCGGCCTGAGGTGGATGCAGGTTTGATAAAGGGCTAGTGGAGTTAGGGTTGAGGAGGGAGTACAAAATCCTCTCCCCGTGGTGTAAGACTCGAAAAAATTTCCTTATATAAAAATCTATTTTGGTGCAGCATGCCGCATCGGGGGTAGTCGAGTCGAGCCTTGGGATCGCCTCGAGTGAAAAGATATGACTCGATTAATGATTTATGGAATCTATTTGGGTGATTAACTTTCCTTTTATGAAATTATACCTTAAATTAAGTTAACTCGAGTCATATTATGGTTTGAGTCAGAACCCAAGTTGAGTTTGGATTTAGTCGAGGTTTGAGTGCGAGTTAAGTGAGTCAAGAGATCTCATTTGGAAAGCTAGATGAGGGATTAAAACCCTCATCTTGCAGCCGTGCAGCTCATCCATTGAGCCGTACAAGGCTGCCTACGGGGAGAGAGGAAGAGGAGCAAGGTGAAGCTTGGGGCTTGGATCGATCCGGGATTCGGGTCGTCACCGAAAAAATTTCAAGTCGTCATCACCCGATCCTTGTTTCTCTGCAACCTAGGTGAGTGGTTAAGTTTTGAAGCTTGGGGGAGGCGGGTGGCCGAACCCTAGATGAGATAGGTTGAGTTCTCACGATCTTTCCGACAAATCTTGATTTCTATGATGTACATTCACTATTTTATGAAATTTCTTGTCGGAACTCGTTGTTTCTTCGTCGATTTGCAAGTTTTTAGGGCAGCCGAGTCATGGGGAAAGGGGAAAGGTTATGCCAAAATTTTCCCCAATTCCCTTAAAGGCAAGGAAGTCCTTAGATGACCTTAGATCAATGTTCGATGTAGTTCTACTTGTATATCTTTCGTATATTGAAGCATGTCTTCCCTAGGAGTTCCTTGAATGGCCGAATGAACCTTACCACTCATGAAGAGGGTTCGGCCAAGGGTGAGAGAAGGGTAAATTAGTTCATTGACATTTAAGTTACATTCGGAATTGAAGAGGTAGAGGTATAGCTAGAGTCTCCTCCCTCTTTTCCTACCATTAGGACCATGGCCGAGCAAGGTCTTCCTTGCTCATGGTTCGGCCAAGGCTAGGAGGGGAGAAGAGATTAGCTATAGATGGAAATTACATGACTATAAGGATCATACATAGAGATATGACAATACTTAGGAAGAACATCAAACATAACAAGTAGCTTGATTGATTTGAAACTTTAGGAATGCTAGTCTTGTAACCATCCTTAGCATTAGATCTTTAAACTTAAATGTTTAAATTGTTGCTATGTTTTGTATTTCTTATATGTCATTTGAATTCATTACCACCTTGCCATGCTAGACAGTTGTTTCTTATTGTGCTAAAATTCTTAAAAATTCCTAAGGTAGTGTAAAGTTGCTATATATATACATTGTGGTTATATATGATGAATGATGCAATATTTGAATATTCTCCTTTGGATTATACATGCTACATGCTGCCCTAAATGTTCTTGGGCGGGATTCCAAAGTTGACACACGAAATTCCCCTCTGAGGTAGTATAGAAGGTTGGGTAACATGTACGGCATCACTAAATATTCATAGCACTTATATGGAAACTTTGTTAGGAGACGATAACACTTCTATGACCTTTGGTACACTTTTGGAAACTTAGAACTCGTAGTTGTTCATATCTTGAAAGGGTGACATAAATTGTTGACCCTGTAGCTGGATTTAGGTCAGATACGGGCAAAGACCCGAAGTGTATATATGGAAACCCTAGGATATTGATTGTGTGATGTGTTTGAGATGGTCCGTCGAGGAGCGAGGAGGTTGGAAATGACCAATGCTCAGCTCGGCCAGTATTGGGTCTAGAGGTGCGCCAGCGGGCCCGCTAGGTGCCAGACCCCAGTTGGGTGGGACTAGCTATCCTTACCCCAGATGGTGTCCGAAGACTAGTGGATCATCCTAGTCGACGGCCCGGGATTGTTTGTTTACATCTTGAGATGTTGTGGCCTAGAGCAAGTATGATACTACAAGATATGGTAGGGATGGCTGTAGCTGGGATATGATTATATGAGTAGGACCAAGGGTTGAATGCCGAAGGCTAGATAAGACGAGATGGCAGGTTATCATGTTCAGTTGATGCGGACGAACCCATTGGGGGTCGGTAATTGCATTAGAAATAAATTTTACCTCCTAGTACATTTCCTTTATTGCCTTGTATGATATATATATGACCGAGGCTTGTGTGGAGGTTCATTTGAGCCACTCACTGAGTCCCAAGTGAACTCATAGTTTCTTTCTATTTTGCAGAGCATGATCAGTAGATTGGTATGTCGACATGGTGCGGCTGGTGGGCGGGAGGCGGTGCCATATCTCGTAGCGGCGTCCTTGAGTCTTAGACTAGTGCTTAGTTATGTTGGTTTTGTTTATGCACTGACAATTGTAATTGAAAAGAATTGTAAAACTTGTTACTTGAACATTCGGTTATTTGATGTTGATGTTTCTACTTGTTTTGGAAAACTTATAGATTGTGGCATGAAAACTTTTTATAAAGTATGTTGAGATTTTTTCATTTGATATGCCTTTATTTTCTTAATATCAGTGTAGATAGTAGGCTACAGGGCAGTATTTAGGCCCTGGCCGGTCACACTACCCTCAGTTGGGGTGTGACACTTGGCTTGCGGCTATCCATTGGAGCTGCACAAGCAATAGGAGAGAGGAGCAGCCGGCAGCCACAGCAGCCGGCCCTGGGGATGTGATGCATCTGCAACGGCTTTGTTACGACCGCTTGAGCCATTACAGATATATTATCACATTAGCAACGTCTTAGTTACGGCTACGACATCCGTCACTCTTGAGCCGATTGCGCGCTCGCGGCGTGAAAATAAAATACTTATTAGCAACGGCTTTCTAACGGACAAGTTAGCCGTTGCTGATAAGTTTATATAGGTCGACGGATCGCGCCCGCCCCTTCCTCCTCCTTCTTCCTCTTCCTGCTGTTGCCGCCGCCGCCTCGTCATCGACCGCCGAATCCATTCATCGCTTGCTACAGGTAAGTCGTGTGCCACCCTCAATCTCCATTCACTATAGAACCAGCCGAAACCCTATATTTAGGGTTTCGGCTGGCGACCAACGGCCGGCGGTCGGAGCATTGCCTAGTGTCCTGACACTGGACTCCGGGCCGAAAATAGATTAATTGGTAGATTAATTGTTTAATTTTTAGATTAATTGTTTAATTTTTAGATTAATTGTTTAACTTTTAGATTAATTGTTAGATTAATTTTTAGATTAGTTAGGGTTTAATTAATTCATTATTTATTTAGATTAGTTAGGGTTTAGATTAATTTATTTAGATTAATGTTATGTTTTAGATTAATGTATAGATTAATGCTATGTGCCTATGTTAATTAGTTAAAATAAATGCTATGTTCTAGAAACCGCAAGTTGGGGGGAGCAGCGCGTCACACTGGCGCCTCTATTTCATTTGCAGTGCACGCGAGTCGTATGGTAAGTATTATACCTTACTTTTAATTATATATTTTATTTGTTACTCTGTGTACTAATTAATGTATTTATTTTGTAAATATAGACGACAGTGATGGACGACGGGACTGTCCAGCGACCCTCCTCGATGGAGGTGTTTGAGCGGACTCACCATCGAGTACATGAGACGAGGGAGTACATTGACAACCGCGCTGCATACATTATGGTAAGTATATTTGTTTAAATTATTCATTATTTATTTATAATTTAAATTTTAGGAAAAATATAAAACAAAAAAATCAAACTCGAGTAGTAGACCTACACTCAAACGGTGATGCAGCGTGGGGGCACCCCCGAGGACTTTGACGCAGGAGCGTGGGTCGAGGCTGCAGGTGGTTGGGACCACGGTCGCATATATGGATTTGTAGATAGTGGTCATGCACGAGCCATGCTAGGGCCACTTGGGGCACCGACCCCTCCGGTCGATGGTGAGCGGCCATCCACCTCCAGGTTTAGTTATGACCGGAGTAACAGGATAAGAACACTAGAGGAGACAGTCGCGCATCAGAGTGAGATGATGGAGTGTTAGAGTCAGATGATAACGAAGATCCATGCTATGCTACGCAACATATCAGGTCATACCAGAGCAGGCATCCCTTCGGCATCATCAGATCCATCGTCCTCGAGTCAGTCCACACCGGTGTACACCCAAGCACTCCAGATCCTGCCATATTATGATCCAGACCATCCTCGACTGTCAATGTGAGATTTATAGTTTTGTTTAGATATTGACTTTGTTACTTGGATACTATACTTGATTGACTTATTTTGTTTGGATATTGATACAATAGTTTTAAATTTGAATAGTTTTTATATGATTGTGGATAATTATAAATATAAGTATAACTGTTTTGATGTATATCTGGGTGTATATGTGATGTGTATGTGAATGGATGTGTGTATGGGTGTGTGAGTTATGTATCAAGTTAAATGTATCAATTTATTAATGGAAATTAGAAATTTTAAAATTATTCAGTTACGGGACAACATCATCAGCAACGACTTTCCTACGGCTGTCCGTGGGAAAGCCATTACTGAAAGTGTATCGTATTTTTTGGGCAAGCTGTTGCAGATGACCCACAACAACGGCTTAGCAATGGGCTTTCACTAACGGCCTTGCCACGACGATCGAGCCATTGCTGATGTAAATATCTACAACGACCCGGCAGCCGTGGCAGAACCGTTGTTAATAATAGTTATTAGCAACGGCCGCTCGGGCCGTTACTGATCCGTTGCTAAGTTATCAACAATGCCAGTTTCTACAACGGTCGCATTGTAATGGGCCGGGCCATTGCAAGCCATTGCTGATGCTTTTCAGCAACGGCTCAGCAATGGCTTTAGCCATTGCTAATGCTTATTATTCTAGTAGTGAGCCAGCCAGCCGCCAGTCGCCCCTCTCTTCCCCTTCTTGAGTCGAGTCGCCATCTTTCGAAGCCGAATTCGAGGTCCATCATCTGGGATTTCTTCTTTGATCATCCTTCCTATTTAGGTGAGTGGTTTTACCCTCCTTCTTTCGGGATTTCTTCGAGTTCTTGAAGCCGTTCTTGAAGGTAGTACGTTCTTGTTTTGTTTTCCATTGATCTCCCAAATTTATCGCCGTTCTTTTGATTATTGTGTTTGAGGAGACCCTAAACCCTTCCCTATGGGGTTCGGCAGCCCTAGGACGACCCTAGGGGTGCTTGGCCAAGGGTGAATCAAGGGCGCCCTCAAGGTGTTCGATGAAATGCTCAACTAAGAGATATTGGTCATCTTGTAGTTTATGTCTTGAATTGATGATTGAAATGAGTTCTTATATGTTAAAGCATGCTTAGTATTTAATATGTGATTTTTGAAAAAAACATGTTTTTACAAAATATGGATCTTGATGTTGATGCTATGAAGGCTCTTGAAAGATGGGTTCTTGATCATGGTGCTTGGTTCTTGTTTATAGGAATTGTTGGTTCTTGTTAGGCTTGTGGTTAAGCATGGAAATTGAGAAATTTGTCTCAAGATTTATATTATGTTTAAATGATAATTAAGGGCTTAATTTTTGTAAATTTCGGATTTATTTTCATGCTATGCAGAAATCTTAATGTTGCTGGAATTTCATGCTTTGAATGATGAATCTGTGTTGTTTTTAAAATACTTGTTGTGGTATATGTGTTTATTTGAATATAGTCGTGTAACCTACCGTTTCGATTAGAAAATATAGTTTGGAAACATAGGGCACACTATGGAGACTAAATTCGGGTTAGAAACATCAGTATCAGGCACAACAGTAAGCTAAACAAAACCCTAAAATAAAATCTTAATCTTGGTGAACTTAATTTTAATTGCTTAATTAAAATTGGGCAAAAGAGTCAGCATAATCTGTTATGAATCAACAACCAAAGTTTATGCATGAAATAAAATCACACGGGTTTATGACATTACGGGTCTAGGAGTTGGGGTCGGGTATTGGAGTGTTGAGACGCTTCCCAATAAGGACACCCATAAGACACCGTAGGAGAATTTGACTTAGGTCATGTTGTGCCATATTTTTATGGATGGCGGAGAGGCTCGTTGAGGAGCCGGATTGCGGGCTAGCCTCGGGAGGTTGGATGGTTAATTCCCAACATGTGGAAGAAGTTCGGAGGGCCATCCCGATTATTCTGGTTTGGCCTCGTGGGATAAGTTCGGAGTGCCTACCCGATTATCCCCGAGGTGATTTTTAAGTAATAAGTTCGGAGGGCCTACCCAATTATTTCTGTGATATCTTAGAGGAGTAAGTTCGGAGGGCCTACTCGATTACTCCTGTGATATCTTAAAGGGGCAAATTCGGATGGACGAATCCCGATTGTCCCTACGCATCTCATGGAGCAAGTTCGGAGGGCCTTCCCGATTGCTCCCGAGTATCTTTATACTAGGATAAGTTCGGAGGGTCTTCCCGATTATCCTAGTATGTGTTATTGCCTTAGGGCATGGTAGGCTTATGCCTGTTGATCTTCACCATTTGGGTGTTGGTTGCCTTCGGGCAGGTGGTGGCCAAATGGCCTGATAGCTATTCACACATTCATGACTTTATCCTTGTAGAGATAGATGTTATGCTATTGCTTATCTCTGTACTATTTTATTGTGGGGGTCGGTAGAACCACTCACTGAGTTATTTGAACTCACCCGTTGTCGTTGTTTTTGTTTTGCAGAGCCTGGACGGTGAGGTGGGCTAGAGCACTTGACACGGTTGGAGGGCGGAGGAGCTACATTTATCTCATAGCAGTTCTAGTTAGGGGTCGCAGTTAAGTTTGTAGTAGTTTGATCATGCAATAGTGATTTGATGTTTTAGAGTTGTATTCCCGTGGGGACATTCATGTTTTAGTCAGTCTTTTATTTGATAAAAGAACTGTTGCTCTTTGATTTATTTATTTTCGCACTGGAACTATTTATTCAAAACTTTGATGTTTTGAAAACATGTTTTGGTTTTTTTTATTAATAAAAACTGTTGTTTATTCTGCTATTTTATGAGTTGGCATGTGCATGAGTTACGCTGCAGGGTATAGGCACGTATACCTTGGCTGGTCATGTGACCTTGAACTTGGGACGTGACAGATTTGCTCTGCTTACGGGCCGCGAATGTCGACTGTTGGATGGGGAGGCTACCGCCTGCTAGGCTTCAAAACTCCCCATACCCTCTTAGTTCGACTCTTTGCGCATTTTGTTCTATTGCTCTCAAGACTTTATTTCTCTCTTACATTTGAGATTGTCTTCATGTGTCATCAACACACCGTTCGCTCCTCCTTCCGAGTTCATCCGCTGCCGGTGGTATCTTTAGTTCGTGTCGTTGTTTTTGTCTTGTTGTAGTTGGCCATAGGATGATAGTGGGTACTGATTCATCCCTCATTTGTTTAGGGTTACTGTTACATTGAGGTCATAAGGAAGGACATTAGTTTTGAGTTGGTAGTGAGTAGGCCGGGCATTGCCGGGGACCCGTACCACTAGGTCCAAAAAAAAGATTAGGTGGGAGAGGTCAGTCATGAGCACCAGATGTAGCATCATTGATTCCGCAACAGTGTGATGCTATCTTGCTCGGGCGATAAGGAGGCATAGAAGTGCCTCCCCTTCTCTGCCGAGGATAGGGTCTTCCATGCCAGGGAGGACACCGAGTTCATATTCCTATACCAAACGATTTTTGAAGACCTGGGTGTTAGGCTCCCTTTCACCGACTTTGAGTGCAGCGTGATGGTTTAGGTGAACGTCGCCCCCACGTAGCTCCATCTGAATGGCATGGCATTCGTCCGCTGCTTCAAGATCCTGAAGGAATTTCTCAGCGTCGAGTTGAGCCTCAACGTCTTCTTCACCTTCTTTTAGGCGAAAGGGACTCTGAAGGCTCAGTGGGTTTCACTCAACAACATGTCACGCCCCAACTCGGGTTCACTTGACCGACTGGGAATACCACTCGTATCCCGAAGCCTAACACAAGACTACAATAAAAGAAATGCAGAGGAATGCATCAACAATGGTAAATACCCATAAAATTGGGTTCCAAACTCTAATAACATAATAACCGGATTCCAATGAAACAAAGTAAACATCTCACATAAGACTAAAATGACAAACACAACTCAGAAGCAACTACAGAACCTGACTCTCTAACTGTGACTGGGGGAAGTCTCCTCGTAAGCTTGCATCGGCTACTGCATCAAGCATCAAGTGTCGCACCTGAACATGCACATAGGCAGGAGAGTGTTGTTGGCCCAACGGTTCAATCTTGGCAACACTCTTAGTTTTGATGATAATAAACATAGTTATAATAGTTTCATCAAGGTTTGATCTCAGGTTGAACATATGATACACATCCGAAGCTCGTTGGAAAATCACGAAAAATCAAGAACCAAAGGCTTCAGAGTCGAGCATGTCAAAATTAGTTTAGGACTTAGTTTCTTTTATTGTAAATGCTCCTAAGCCTTAGTTTGATGTCCTAATTGAATTCATAACCAAAAAACCGAAATCCGAATCCCGAAAACTTAAAAACCAGAAAAATCAAAAAATAGTCTTGAAAATGGGGCTCATTGGAGGGCTACATAATTTAGATATTTTTTTGACATAAAAAATCTCAACAATTGTTCCTTAGGTAAAAACAAATTAAAGACATATTTTAAAAGAATTTTTGGAAACCGTTAACCTAAAAAAACAAGGCTTGAAAAGCTAGAAATATCCAAACTACCTAGAATTCCCAGAATACCCCAGCCAATTTTTAAAAAAATTGCCCAGAATTCCCAGAATGCCCATAAATAGCTCATTTTCAAATTAGATAAGGTTTGAACGGCTCTTTGCTTCCATAGTCCAATACCAACTCTATAAATACACCCAAAACTCCATTCCTAAGGCTCCTAACTATTCCATTGAGCTACCAAAATATTTTCTTGAGTCTTAAAGAATGAGCCAAAGTGCAAACCTCAACTTCTCATTCTTAAAGTCTTCAAAACTGCATTTCAAGACTTCAATCCGAATTTCTACATCATCTTGATGCCTTGGAGTACTAGGAGGCAACTTGGAGGAGCTCATTTGAGTTTGTTTTAATTTATAGCTCATTTACTTATATTTTCAATCTTATTTGCTTCTCTGTCACGCCCCAACTCAGGGTCGCGTGATCGGCCAGGGTTTATGTCCTACCCCGAAGCCTACTACATACACTGAACATCAAAATATCGAGAATACACACCAACTAGAAAACATACAAGTAGGGGAACAACGACGCAAACCTTTATTTTTTTTAAAAATGTTTCGAACAATTTTAAAAGAGTTGTAAAAAAAACAAACCAACTAACAAGAACAACTCGAGTTTAAAGAAAAATACATATTTTCAAATTTAACATCACTCAGTGTATATATAAAAGAAACAACCATAGACATCACGACTACGACTACTAGACGCTGCTACGAGATCCACGCCATTGCTAGCTCTCTAGCTGCACCATGACTCCAAGCCTCATCTCACTGGTCGGGCTCTGCAAAAATAAGAGAAATAAACCACGAGTCCACATGGGACTCAGTGAGCAGTTCTTCCGAACCTCCATATAAATCCCCAATAACAATATGCATATAAGTCAGCAATTTATAAATTTAGGGATCTAATCTAGTCATGATATGACAATCGACCATGACTGCCCTACCAGATTGGTCAACACTCGGCCACTAGAACCTGCTCAAGAACTGGTGGTTTGGCTCTACCCAGCCTACACCACAAAATAGTAACCAGCCATACGGCCCATAAAACATACAAGGAAAGTCAGAGGCAATCACTGGGCCCGTCGACTAGGATGGTCGACTAGTCTCAGGAACCCACCGAGTTAGGAATAGCTAGTCCCACCCAACTCGGGTCTACCGTTAGCGTGGCCCACTTATGGAATCACAAGACTCTCACACTCGGGTCTAACACCTAGCGGACCCACTGGTGCAATCTCAAGATCCTAATCACCCGCCGAGTCAAGCATTAGTCATCCCGACTGACCATGCTTCTCAGCCGACCATCATAATCACAATACATAAGCAAAGTGTTCTAAAGCTTCCATATTCAATCCCGAGCATTCACCCGCATCCGGTTCCCCTAGTTTGGGCTCTCCCATCTGCACACTAGTGCCCGCTGATTCATTCCTAAGTGTGAAACCCAGTTTGTCTATGTCCAAATTTTTTCGACCAATAACACCCTATAATTTCCTTATAATCATCTAGTGTCATTCGCCACGTTCCTTAACTGTAATTCACATGTCGTAAGCATTGAAATGTTTAAATACAATTCTATCACAACATCTAAATTATAAGGATACTATGCTACACTTACTACCATGAATAACCATGTGTTGCAACCATAAAGAAATTTAATTATGCATTTAAGCAATAAATTTCAGCAAGGTAATAATTGAACTAACATGGTAAAAATTCAATACAAGTAAATTAATGGAGGAACCTTCTCAAAATCATATGCCATACGAAATTCTATCCATGTATACACTATCAAGAATATTTCCTTATAGCATGATATTCTCAATCTATCACTACTAACAATTCATATATTGATTGAGTAATCCGTACGAAATCAAGGATCTAATACCCTACATGTAAATGTGAAACAACCCGAGCCCTTTTCCCCTTCCCCCATCTACTCGGCCGAGCTTATCCAAGGCTGCTCATGCTCGGCCGAGAGCCACCAGGGTAAGGGAACAAGGTCCTCGGCCATGGTTGAGAGGAATCAAGTCATCAATCGTGAGAGAAACTCAATCCGAGGGCTTCCGACCACTCTAGGAAATTGGGGGAAAATTCGGCATGACCTTCCCCCTTTTTCCCTTCATGTGGTCGGCCCTAATCATCAAGAAAACGACGAGAAAATGTCATACGAACAACGTACAAAACATTTGGATCGAATCTTGGAAGAAACATTGGTGAATCGACGGAATGACTCGAAAATTGGAAAAACCCTTAAAACCAAGGGTCGGCTACCCGCCTACCCTACATGGCTAGGTTCAGTCCACTCACCTTGATCTAAGGGAAAAATTAGACAGGTTCAGTCCATTTACCTTTGACCAATTTGCCCCTCTCGCTTAACTAGCCCTTACTCGACTCAATCTGCGCCCAATTTGAACCCCGACTCGATCCGCAAACACGATTTCAGATCTGATTCTGCTAAATCATCTTATCATTATGAGGGAAAGGAACATTTATCAAATAAAATTCCATAAGGCTTAAAAT
The DNA here is from genome assembly GCA_034359265.1 of Canna indica. Classification (NCBI taxonomy): domain Eukaryota; kingdom Viridiplantae; phylum Streptophyta; class Magnoliopsida; order Zingiberales; family Cannaceae; genus Canna; species Canna indica. Next base: position 59,328,487 of record CP136890.1, on the reverse strand, counting down.
ATTATACCTTTTACCTGTGGTGATTCCGCAACTCAACCCGACTAACTCCGATCTGATGCGCTACACCAAAATAAATTTTATATTAGGAAACCTCGGGTCTTACATTCTCATTCAAGTTGTTAAGTGTGGTGTAGTGTTACATCTAGGTTTCTTTATTTTTGAGTGTTTTGCTTTGGAATAGTAGTTGAGGCATCCTCTAAGGTTGAGGGATAAGTCCTCTTTATATTCTTTAGGAAACATTCAAGTTATAAAGATTTAAGGTTAGAAATCCTTAATGAGGAGCCAAGGTAGTGGAGTAGTCAGTGTGGCCGAACCACTCTAAATTTCACATGTTAGCATTGCTTATCTATTTAATCTTGCTTGGTATTAATCATTACTCATTTTTATTTGCATCTTCAAAGCATATAACTCAAAATAGCAAAAATCCATACTTAGGCCAACTTAAGAAAAAACAAAATCGGAATTAAACTTAGCGTATTTGGGCTACACACTATTCACCCCCCCTCTAGTGTGGTTATTTAGTTTACATTTGATATTAGAGCTTGGTAGTAGGACTAGATTTCACCATCTACCCTACACATAGAAGGGACCTCTACTAATGCACCTCCTTTGTTTGATGAAAATAACTATGCTTATTGGAAAATTAGAATGAATATTTTCCTTCAATCACAAGGTCTAGAGGTTTGGAGGATGATTCAAAATGATTATAAGCAACCAACCAAGAACATGGATTATTGGACCCAAGAGGAAGATAAATTCTTTAATTCCAATGCTCAAGCCATGAATGCATTTCTATCCGTTGAACATCCGTTTGTAACAGATAGTTTTCTATCCGTTGAACATCCGTTTCTTCAGGGTATAAATATACCCTCATATGATTCTTTTAATAACTTTTCTTGACTTCCACAGCCTTCATTGAGCATTCTAAGAGGAAGATTTGAAGCCTTCCAAAAAGCTTGTGCTGTTTCTCTGTCTGCGACATTTTCTTCAAGCGTACAAGTTTTGCTGCCTCAACTCGGGAATTAATTCGAGTTCTACCTCCTGAAGAGTTGAAGGCTCCAAGGCTTGGAAAAGAACACAAAATCTTGCTTTCATTTTAAGCTCTTTTCAATTGTAATTTTATCTGTTATTTGAACTAATTTTAAATTTGTGTGCGTGAAGACCTTGTGTTAAGTCTGTTGTGTGGAAGTGGTATCCTTAGTGAAAAGGAGTAAAGTCACATGTGTAAACTTAGGGTTTACTAGGATTAGTTTAGTTGTCCCTTAGGGTTGAGGTGGAAGAGGACTCTCGATAAGAAGGCGGAGACTTCGGGGTGTGGAAGTACCTTAGGTCGAGAGTGTGACTCTTCGAGTGAAAAGTCCTCTGTGTAAGGGAAATGAAAATTAATCTAGTAAAACTAGTTTGGAAATCCTAAGCGGGGTGCTTAGGTAGTGGAGTAGGCATTGGGCCGAACCAATATAAATCTTGTGTTTGCATTGTCTTAAATTGTTTGTTCTTAATTGCTTTATATTGCTTCCGTATCAAATCGTAAGATTGCAAATTGCCTAAACGATTTAAGAAAACGATTAAAATCGAATTTAGGCTAATCAATTTAGTAAACACACTATTTACCCCCCCCTCTAGTGTTGCCATTTCGCCAACAAGAATATCGTCGATCTTCTTCCCTTTACCTTCCGTTAAGGCTAAGGTGAGTGGTAGAACCTAAGATTTAATTAAGGGAAGGCCGTAGCCAAACACTTGTGATGAAGTTTCATCAATTGGTGTGTGATTCTCGTCATTTTCTCGAAGTTTGTTAAGTCCCGTGGCTTCTCCTTGTTGTCTAGAGTATATTCGTGATTTTACCGTGATGTTTTCATTGTTTTGAGGGGCTAGCCGAACTGAGGAAAGGGGGAAGGTCATACCGAAAATTTCCCCAATTTCCCCGGGTTGTTAAAACTTATAGAACCGATTTTCTTTCATGAGTAATTGTTATAGAGGATTGTGAACTCTTAGAACTTGGTAGATAACCCTCTTCCCCACTTCAAAGAGCACAGCCGAGCTTGATAACCCTTGAGTAGATTATGGCCGAGTGGGGAGAAAAGACGGATTGAGCTAGAAATTGGTTTCTCCCTTTTCTCTAATTAAAAGATCTCTATGCGAATTTATGTGAAATATAACCTGTGGTGGTTGTTGATATTATTTGCATAATTGTGTAGGCTAGTATGGCCGAGTGCTGTAATGAGGCGAAGGCCAGGCATGGCCAAACCATTCATGCAAGGTAAGGCCCATAGTGGCCGAGTGACACTTGTTGTGTAGAGCCGTAGTTGGCCGGTTTATTTACTCGTAAAGATTGGCCAACTGGCCGGTTATCGTGACATAACCATTATAAATTTTATGCATATGTTTTATTGTCATATATGACCAGTACCGATACTTTGCCTATTGTACCTGTACTTTCTCATTCAGTTTCAGCCAAGTTCTTTCTTCGGTTTAGGTTTTGGATTGTGGACAGATTTGGTTCTTTAGGGGTATTTGCATCATAATGAGGATTTTATAATTTATCTAGACACCTTAAAGCTAGACCAACGTCCTTTCAATTTTCTGATTTCTTCATATTTCCGATTGTGGGCGTCGTGCGCTAACCGATATGGAATTTGAAAATAATTCTCCATGAAATCTTTAGTTTCATCTTTATTATCATCAAAACTGAGATTAAGATCAAGGTTGATCAAAAAATGAACTTAGCATGGTTTCATTCGAAATAAGGGTGAAAATATGAAAATGGCTAAGTATCAAATTTTGCTATCTACTCATGTTTTCTCTAACTTAGACACTTGGGCATCTAACATGAGTGAATCTAATTATATCATTCAAGTTTGGGCTTAAAAAGAGGTTTCTAAGTCACTTTGTTGACTTAGGTCAAAGGGATACTTAAGTATACATAAATCAAACTCTTAAATCCCTATTAAATCAAATTCTTGATGAAATTTTTTGAAACTTTAACAAAAGAAACTAGATGTTTCAAGGAATCTATAGGTTCAAGAATTAGTGAAAAATCAGCTTTTTAGAAATTCCTAAATTTCCTAAAATTCCTGAAAGTCTAGTGACATTTTCGTAAATATCACGTATTTTTTCAAAAGTTATCAATTTTGATTCAAACTTTACCGACATCGTTGAATGATCATTTACATTGTGTGTGTCAAGTTTGAGCTCAAAATGAAGTCTCTAAGTTTATTTTTCATCATATTTTGATTTCAATGAAAAGCTGATATTTCTAGGTATCATTCAAAATATCAAAATCATTCCTAGAAATGATTTTACTTGCAACTGTTTGAATGATATTAGAAATGAAATCAAAATGATATTCATGAGTTTTCATTTGAAGTTTTTGACGAAAAACCAAAGTATCAGAAAAATGAGTATTTCAAGTAAGTGATACTTAGTGTTTTCGAAATCCATCTTCATAATTCCATTATAAATAAAATTCTTGATGAATTTTTTACACAATAAACTAGATTTTTCAATGAAAGTGCACTTTCAAAAATCATCCCAAAATCAGTTTTCTACATTTTGTTAAAATTCACTGAAAATGCTAAAATTTTAATGATATTTTCGTAATTTTTAGTTATTTTTCAAAATATATTCAATTTTTGTTCAAACTTTTATGAAACCACATAATGGTCATGTAAAATGTGTATGTCAAGTTTGAGATGAAAATAATGTCCTTAGACCAAGTTATCAACCTAGCATGGTTTCATCCTAAAACAAGCAAGTTATCATGAAACTTTGCTAAGGTCAATATTATTATTTACTCATGATTTTTCAAACTTAAACATTTGGACACCTAACATGAGTAAATCCAAACATGTTCATCAAATATGGATTGAAAATGAGACCTATAAGTCAATTTGTTGATTTGGGTCAACTTGGTTCAAAAGAGGTTATCATGAAATGACCTCTAGGTCATTTTATCCATAGCCATATGAATTTTTCATTCTATATCCATGGAAACATGTCATACCTATTTCTAAACATGTTTATTAAGTTTGAACTTAAAATGAAGTGTTCAAGTCAATTTGTTGACTTGGGTCAAACTTTCCAAGTTTAAATCCCCTAAAGTTATCTAGTTATCATGTGTATCTAAACAGGAATTTTCAAGTTTAAATGCCTAGAATCAAATGATATGTGTATCTAAACATGTTTTACCAACAACTAACTCAAAATGAGGTCTCTAATATGAATTTCAACCTAGAGCAAGTTCATTCAGTTAAGATATCATGAAATTATCTAAGTTATCAATATTTTACCTACTCATAAAATTTTATATATTTATCATGCCAAATCAATCATGAGTATAGAGACGTCATTATAACACAAGTATTTAATTATTATACTAAGATTTTTGCAAAATCAAACTCATACATCATTCTTGGAAATTTTGCCAAACTTGTCTTTTTCTTTCAATTTCTATAGCCTTCCATTTTATCATAACTTGCAAGCAATATTCATTAGTAGGATAAGGAAAATGTAATTACTAGCAAGTTATCAAACTAAGTAGCAAAAAGAGAGATCAATTATTGATATCAAAGTCTACTTTGCTAAATAGTTTCAAATTCGTTTCAAAATGAAATCGAGTGATATCAAAACGAATTTTAAGAGATCACAAGTGAAATATAAATGAAAACGTGATCTTTCCATCCCTTCCTATTGGTTGAAAACAGAAAGGCCACAATTAGCCTATGATTTAAAACCGCAAGGTCGCTTAGGCTCATTTTAGGCCACATAGGTCTCCGATGATACCAGAAATCAAAAATCAAAAATCATTTGAAATATATTAAAAGTGGGGAAAATCAATCAATTTTAACCATGTATCATATATTACACTTCAAAAGTACAAGTAGAGAAAATATGATAATACCAAAGTGATTTAGATGTCGATTCTTATACCTAAGGCATCTAGTCTAAGTGAAGACTTTAAAGCTGCAACAATGTAAGGATCCTTCCTTCAATTTCTTGGTCAACTTCAACTCTTCAATTTCCTTTACCCTTTTGTGGTAGCTCCCCCTACAAAAGAGCATGAAACTTTTGGTACCCAAATGGCTTTGGGTCCTTAGGGGTTACATGGCCTAGGAATCCAAAGTGTCCTAACTACACTTGGATTTTTCTTGAATGCACAATCATAAATAGCATGGTCAAAAATACCACAACAAAAGCAATGTTCATTAAACTTTTTTTCATTTTTGCTATGGACATGAAGTTTATTATTAGAAAGCTTGACATGTGAACTATGACAAGCATGAGCATTCTTAAGGGAAACATATTAGGGTACATTACACTGGCCTCCCTTGAGGTTTAGTGAAATTATACTAACCTCCCATCTATTTGTAATTTTGTCTTGTAACCCCCCTGAGTTTTGTAAAAGATTACACATACCTCCCTTACTAACGAAAACTATTAGTGGAGTGTTTGTCATGTGCACTACACATGCTTACTAATGATATTTTTGAAATATTTGTATCTTTTTTTTAGGGAAAATGTCTAAAATGGTCCCTAAATTTTTTCGAATTTTTCACATTGGTCCCATAACTTTTTTCGAGTCAATTGTGTTCCTAAAAATTTGTAAACGCCACTTTGATCCCTGATCGTGACCCTGCCGTTAAAAAAAATACGTCACTTTGGTCCTGGTAATTGGTCACGACTAGGAACCAAACAAATCTTTAGGGACCCAATTGACTCGAAAAAAAGTTGTGGGACCAATGTGAAAATCCCAAAAAAGTTTAGGGATCATTTTAGATCTTTTCCTTTTTTTTATTTTAAATGACAAAAATACCCTTTTGTCATTTTTATTTCTTTCAAAATTTTTATTTAAAAAATATTTTTAAAATAAAATAATTCATTTCAAATTTTTATTTTTAAAATATTTATTCAATTATTTTATGGATGTATTTTAATGATTTTTCAACTAGGGGCATAAGAGAGAAATCACATTACTAACAGACTTCATTTAACACCGTTAGCTATAGGGGAGGTGAGTATCACCTGGATAAATAGAGGGGAGGTCAGTGTAATTTTACTAAACCTCAGGGGAGGGCAGTATAATTTATCCTTTTTCTTTTGAGATTTCCTAAATGAGAGATTTTGATTTTTAGAATTAAAAGAAGAAATATTAACTTCCCTACTCAAAATCAACATCTCATTTTTCAAATCATTCATAGATATATGCAATGCATTCAATTGAGATTTCAACATGTTATTTTCAATTTTCAATTTTTCATTCTCAATTTTGATATCATTTTTTAAATCATTATTCCTAAACTTCAATCTAGCTTTCAAATTGACATTTTCATTTTTCAAAGCCTTTAGCTCAAGGTTCAATGTATCATGGCAAGAATCAATACGATTAGTCTTTAATTTCTCATTTTCTAATTCTAAGACATGCACATGTGAGCTAAGCTCTAATTTTTTTGTTTTCCTTATCCTTTTTAACTAGCAAGATATACACTTTTTTTATTCACTTAATTGCTCATCATATGGCATATCACATGAACTAGAAGAGCTAGTACTATCATTATCATTATCATGACTAGGTGAAGGAGAAAGTACCTCATTATTTGTAATCATGAGACAAACTTTGGATGTTGTTTCATAGTCATGGCTAGAGGGTGCTTTAAATGAGTGAGATGTGGAGGTGGAATCACTTGACCTCTTCCTTACTTTGTTCTTCATGCTTGGACAATTTTTCTTTACATGCCCTCTTTCTTTGCAAGCATGACAAATTACCTTTCGTTTTCGGCTCTTAGAATTGCTCCTTTGACTAGAAGCACTATGGGTATCAAAACCAAGATTATTAGTAGGTGAGTGACCATTGTTATCACCACCTCCATTAAAAGTGTCAATCTCTTCGGTTTTTAGCATGATCATATAAAATATTTAAAGTGGTCCATAAATCACAAGTCGAAGAGCAATGCATGACTTTTTCTAGGATACCATTTGGTAATGTGCAAAGTATACAATTCATGGCATCTCTATTAAACTTAAACATTTTCTTATCTAATTCACTCAAAGCATGCATGTCAACCTTATGTTCAATGAATTCTAATCTTAACATGTTCACGACACCAAAACCTTTAGTCTTTAAATATATGTACATCCTATATTTCCAAAGACCAAAGTTCACTTCATCAAACCTAGGTGGTGAATAGTATGTTAGCTAATCTTTTCGCCTAATTTGGATTTTAAACGTTTCTTGATTAGTTTGGCTAAACACAATATTAATAGCAAGCGGAAGCAATAAATAAGAAGTAATTCAACACACAAAGTATCAATGCTAACTCAATGAGATTTATAGTGGTTCGGACCCAATATCTACTCCACTACCTAAGCACCCCGCTTAAGATTTCCAAACTAGCTTTACTAGATTAGGTGTTTCCTTTACAATGAGGACATTTTCACTGGAGAGTCTCCGCTCTCACATCGAAGGCACTTCCACACCCAAAAGTATCCCACATTCCTACCGAGAGCACTATCCCACCTCAACCCTAAGGACAACACAACTAATCCTAGTAAACTAATCTTACACCGGTACGTGGATTTAAGCCTTAACACCAAGGTAACCATCAACCATACAAGACCTAACAACCTAGGTCTTCACACTTTAAAATACAATGAAATAAACAATAAAATACACAAGTAATGGAGCAAATACAAAATATAACTTATACTTAGCTCCAAACAATGAATCCTAGCTCCTCTTGATGCCTTGATGATGAATCAAATCAAGTTTGAAGGCAAACTCAAGAAAGACAAGGTAGAAAGCTAGGGTTTCAATAAATATGGCTCAATCAAAGCTTGTGAGTGTCAAAGGATGTCTCATAAAGCATTAAAGGGTCATAGGAAGGCTTAGAAGGCATTTAAATCGGCAGCCATTGGGGTTTATTGCGAATAGTTGTTGGTTCATCTGGTACGCTAGAAATCTTTTAGTGGACGAGGCTAGACAGCTTGTCCCTTCCACCCTTGTGTCGAAAATATTTGCATTTACATGTGCCTTTGAGCCATGTATTCAGATTGAGGGGCCTAGCATTAGATCTAACACAATTAAAAGATGGATTCCGCCAGCACCAAATTTACTTAAAGTCAATTGTGATGCTTCGCTTGCTAACTCTACAGAGAGTGTTAGGTTCGTCATCCACTCATATAATAGCTCCTATCTTAGTGGTGGTTCATCCTTCTTTCTTGAAGATTCTGTGCTGGTGTTGGAAACTTTTGCTGTGCAAGAATGTGTGCTTTTTGCTATTCAGCAATCCTTGCCAAATTTTGTAGTTGAGTCTGCTCTAGAATTTTGATTTCAGTGTTAAACGCTGAAATGTCCCATCACTGGGAAATAGATTCTCTAATTTTTGATATTTTGAATCTAAGCTCAAGATGTAATTGCTTTGGTTTTCTTTTTTGCTTTAGGGAGGGCAACAAAGTTGCTCATTATGCAATAAATAGGGGTCGAATTTGTATAGATTGACTAATATGGTCCACTATCAGGCCTCTAGAGCTGAAAGATATTTGTTGTTCGACTCTTTTGACGCTGGTTTTAGCCGAGCTTTATTATAGTTATTTGTTTTCTTGATAAAAAAAAAATCATGCCAAAAATATCACCAATACGGTGAATTTACTGCTGTCCAAAAGAGGACAGCAATCACTCGTATGTTTCGTTGGAGGGAAGATGGGCAAGTGCTGCATCAAATCTGCTAGGAATTTCACCTCGAGATTGTGCTAGAATGGTCTCCAAAAATTGAGGAATAAAATATAATTTAAAACAAGTAATGAAACGTTCTTTGCTGCGATCAAAATAGGGAGGAGCGACTTCTCTGTTTCTGTTGTAAAGGAGGAAGACGAGGAGTACAGTGCCCCCATCAATCCTCCCTAAGTGGCCAACAAGCCTATAAAACTAACTAAAAGGGCTAGCAAATCTGGGCAGCCCGGGACGGCCCATCTAATGATATATGATTCATACTAGCCATCAGACCAGCGGGCCTAGGCAGCACAGTAAGTCTGTCTTCTAAGAATAGGTATGCTATTGGCACAAAATGGAGATTACAAAATGGAGTCTAATTTGGACCTAAAACGAATCAATTTCTTCACGGCCTGAAAGTAAAAGGATTCAGAGATCGGGGATATAAAGATGCAATTGATTCCTTCAGCTTTGTATTGTTATGGCTGAGTTTTTAAAATCGGAAGGAAATTGGAAAGATAGACTTGTTTGTTTTCATTTTTTTTGTTGATTGAAATGTCCATAATAGTACTGATAAGCAATAAATAAAGGTGTAAGTAATAAGGGTAGTTAAGTACTTTTACCTTTTGCAATTACATGTTGTATACAGCCTTGGCTGAAAGCTATGGGATAGTAGCTTTTCTCTTTGAATGTAATTTTTTTCCTTTTTTTCTTCCCGCTGTAGAACTCAGAGACATGAGAAGAAATAAATTCTAGCATCACACATTTGTGTGATCGATTTGTTCATCCAATTGGTTTCCGCATTTGTTGTCATTTGGTCAAGATGGTATCAGAGCCAGAACAGTAGATAGATCAATCGGTGATCAAATCAAATTTGCCCCAAATCGCAATGGCGAGACATCGGAGATCCCAAGCCTCCAGATCTGTTGTTGCGGAGTCAGGGAGTCAATCGGAGACCAGATCAGCTTCGAATTTGGTGGAGTATGAAGACGATCCATTCATGATCCAAGGAAGCGATGCTCCAGGTATATTCCTTGTGTCTGTAAAATTAAGCGGACAGGAAAATTATCTGCCATGGCGCGAGTCCATGATGATCTCTCTCTTTGCGAAAAACAAATTAGGCTTTATTGATGGGTCTATACATGCTCCGAAAATAAATTCGCCTAAGTATGGGATATGGAGAAGGTGTAATGACATAGTTCGTTCTTGGATTCTGCAATCAATTGCGCCAGAACTTACTAACAGTGTCATCTACTCTAAAACTGCGAACCAAATGTGGGTAGATTTGGAAAACCGATTTGGAAAACCGATTTGGTAAAAGCAATGAACCAAGAATCTTTGAGTTAGAGGTTCAGATATATACTATGAGGCAAAGAAATTTATCCATTGCTGAATATTTTACAAAATTGAAGTCCCTATGGGACGAGTTGGATGCAGTAGATACTGAAGTGGATTTTGATAGTGCCAAGGAAAGGAATAGGTTGGAGAAAATGCGCCTGAGGTAATTTCTCATGGGCTTAAATGAGTCCTATATTCTTGTCAGAGGTCAAATACTTCTAATGCAGCCATTACCAGACATCAATCAAGCCTATTCAGTTCTAGGGCAGGAGGAGTCTCAAAGAAAGATAGGAATTCAAAGCAGTGTGAGAGGAGACAACATTGCACTGAACAGTTTCAAGCAACCTTATAATGCAGGGCAAAAAGATGAAAGAGGAACATAATCACATCAAGGGAGAAAATTCTGTGATTATTGCATGAAACCTGGGCATACCAGGGAGAATTGCTTTAAACTACATGGGTATCCTTCAGGGAGTAAACCATATAAAGGCAAACAAAAGTTTAATCATCAGTATGGAGATAGACAAGTCAACAACACAGTTGTTGAAACTGGAGAGGATAGAGCTGACAGTAAACCTAAGAGTTCTAACAGTAAGATGGATAATGATGATCATGGAGGTTTCATTGAGAAGCAGTATCAAACATTACTGGGTTTGTTCAACAAGGGAAAAAGTGCAGTGGTGAACATGGCAAGTGAGACTCATGTAAATAACATAATTTCATATGAAAACAGATGGATATTGGACAGTGGAGCTACAAACCATATAGCTTCAAATGAAGTCCATTTATATGACATTGTTAAACCTGTTCTTAATGATAAGGTATCACTGCCTAATGGTACTTCAGTACCTATCACTAGAATAGGAACAACCCATGTAACTGAGCACATTAGACTTCCTCATACATTATCAGTATCCACCTTCATATGTAACTTGATGTCTGTTAGTCGTTTGACAAAGGAATTGGAATGTTCAATTACATTTAATCCATCCAACTTCATCATATATACAGGACCTTGTTTCGAAGGAGGTGATGGGGATTGGTGAGGAAAAGGATGGATTGTACATTCTCAGGGAGTCTAAGAAGGAAGGAAATTTCAGCAGCAAAGAGATAAATGCATTGAATGTGAACTTGGATGTACAATCGTTATGACATCTTAGGTTGGGGCATATGTCACCAAAAAAAATGAAATTGTTAGCTGAGTCAGTACTTGAGTTGAAATGTAATTCAAGCTTGTTTTGCAACATTTGTCCAGTTGCCAAGTTGTGTAGCTTGTCATTTCCAAACAGTTTGAATAAAGCTACACATTGTTTTGAAACTATACACTATGATGTTTGGGGGCCACATAAAATCAAAACATATGATGATTGTACTTATTTTTTGACTATAGTAGATGATCATTCCAATGCATGTTGGACAATTTTATTCTCTCATAAAAGCCAGGTGCCTAACATACTGATTAACTACATCAAAATGATAGAGAATCAGTCTGACAGTAGGGTGAAAACAATTAGGATAGACAATGAGACAGAATTTTTAATGCAACAGTGAATGTATATCTCAAAGATAAAGGCATATAACATCATAGTTCTTGTGTGGAGACACCCCAACAGAATGCAGTTGTCGAACGAAAACATAGACATCTCTTGGAAGTTGCTAGGAGTTTGAAATTTCAAACTCAACTACCTCAAAAATTTTAGGGTGAATGCATATTAATATATTGCTACCTACCTAAAAAATAGAATGCCTAGTAGGAAACTATCCAATAAGAGCCCTTTTGAGATCCTATACAAATCTAAACCAAAATTGGATCACTTAAGGGCATTTGGATGCTTGTGCTACGCAAGTTCACTAAGGTAAGGTAGGACAAAGTTTGATGAAAGGAGAAGAGCATCCATATTCATTGGATATCCTCAAGGGAAAAAGGGTTTTAAGATTTTTGATCTTGATACTCAGGAGATATCCATATCAAGGGATGTAAAGTTTGTAGAAACAATATTTCCTTTTAGAAAAGAATGCATGCTGAAAATAGTTTACCCACTACCTCTCAAGTTCAGTGAAGAAAGTGATAGTCTTCAATCAAGAGAGCTCGTCAGAAAGTCCTCAAGTGTGCACTAGGTCAATCTTCAGTGACTTGGCACAGAATGATCACTCAGAAGAGGATTCTAGGGAGAATTCTGAAAACATAGCATGCAAGGATATAAACAATGGCAGAAAGGATGTTGCATCTAGAGAAGCAGAAACATCAATATCTTCAGGTGACAATGATAATGTTGATTGCTCAAATGAGAAGGATGATTTGCCTCAAGTCAGAAGAAGCAAAAGAGAAATTAAAATGCCAAGTAGATTACATGACTATGTGTGTAATTAGTTTACAGACCTACACAGTAGAGAGAAGCATCAAGTTACTTCACCACACTCTATAAACAAGTATGTGGATGTTTTAAAAATCTCAGAAAGTCATAGGAAGTTCATTGCTACAGTGGATGTACAACATGAACCTAAGTCATGTGAAGAGGCGGTCATTAGCTCTACTTGGAGAGATTACATGAAAGAGGAGTTGAAAGCCTTAGAGCAGAACAATACCTGGACTCTATGTAAACTACTTGAGAATAAGAATGCAATAGGTTGTAAATGAGTATACAAGATAAAATACAAGCAAGATGGTAGTGTGGACAAATATAAATCTAGATTGGTTGCCAAAGGGTATACTCAAGTGGAAGGAGTAGATTACTCAGAGACGTTTCCCCAGTGTCTAAAATGGCTACAGTCAGGATAGTCATAACAATGGCTTCAGTATTGAATTGGCCTTTGTTTGAAATGGATGTAAACAATGCTTATCTACATAGTGAATTAGAAGAAGAAGTCTATATGAGAATGCCACCAGGTTATGGAGAACCAGGTGACAGGAGAGTGTGCAGGCTGAGAAAGTCCATCTATGACCTTAAATAGGCCGGAAGGCAATGGTTTTCAAAACTTTCAAGTAACATCAAAGATAGGGGTTTTATTCAGAGCACTCGTGATCCTTGCTTATTCAGCAAAAAAGAAGGAAGTCAAGTGGTCATAGCCTTAGTCTACGTGGATGACATAATACTATCAAGTTCAAATCTTAAAGGCATCAGTGAATTGAAAGAGTATCTGAATGAGCAGTTTAGAATCAAAGATTTAGGTTATCTAAAATACTTCATTGGTTTGGAAGTACATAGAGATGAAAAAGGACTTCATATATGTCAGCGTAAATACATTTTGGACTTGCTATCAGACACAAATTTGTTGGATAGCAAGCCTAAGTCAACTCCAATGATGCTCAGCAGTAGGCAAAACAGAGAAACAAAAGGAAATGAAGAACCTTTTGAAAATAACTCAGCATATAGAACTCTTATAGGAAGATTATTACATCATGTACAGTGTTCACAAATTAAGTCAACATGTACAAGATCCCAAGATGACGCATTATCAATCTGCAATAAGAATCCTGAAGTATTTGAAAGGGATAGTAGGTATGGGTTTGTATTATCCATTAGGGGACAAACTGAACCTTGCAGGGTACTCAGACACAGATTGGGGGAGCTGCAGTTCAAGCTGGAAATCAATAACTGGCTACCTAATCAAAATTGGTCAAGCCGCAGTGAATTGAAAATGCAAAAAATAGGCAACAGTAAGGTGCTCAAGTGCAGAAAGTGAACTTCGAGCCTTATCCAGTACTACAGCTGAGCTTATTTGGGTGATAAATTTGATGACAGAGATTGGCATTGAACAAAGAAATGCTGTACCACTTTCTTGTGATTCACAAAGCGCATTACATATCACTCACAACCCTGTTTTTCACGAGCGAACAAAACATCTAGAAATGGATTACTACTTTGTTCGAGAGAAGTATCAAGAAGAAAAAATTGAACCCAGGTATATGCCAAGTATAGAACAGCCGGCAGACATCCTCTCCAAAGCCTTATCAGCCCCTCAACACCAAAAGCTTCGTTCCAAGTTGGGAATGGAGAATCCCTTTTCCATTCGTGTAAGCAAATGTGCTAAGAAGAGAAATGAAGAGTGAATCAGGTAAACAGTTGGATTGAGTGAAATGAATCAGGTAAACAGTTGGATTGAGTGAAATGTTCATAATAGTACTGATAAGCAATAAATAAAGGTGTAAGTAATAAGAGTAGTTAAGTACTTTTACCTTTTGCAATTACATGTGGTATAAAGCCTCAGTTGAAAGCTAAGGGATAGTAGCTTTTCTCTTCGAATGCAATTTTTTCTCTCTTTTTCTTTCACCTGTAGAACTCAAAGACACGAGAGGAAATAAATTCTAGCATCACACATTTGTGTGATCGATTTGTTCATCCAATTGGTTTCCGCATTCGTTGTCATTTGGTCAAGAGTGAGAGCCTTGGTCATAGTTCGATTGGCCATTGATGTATGGTTCCTAGGACCTCAACATTGTATTGAATTGATGCTTCGCTTTTTTTCTTATTTTTTAGTGATCAAATTCAACTCTTTCATTGTGAAAAGTGACAATCTCACCCGCGCAAAAAAAAAAATAGTAATTAAAAATGTGACAGCTATGAAGCAGTTGAAAACATGTGTTCAATTCCAAAGGTAGAAAACAGCAAGCTTGGGAAGCAAGAAATTGGTCGCAAATCATTGTTGGATAATTCAAACACAAAACCAAACTAGTCACCTTTACTCACGAGTCACGAGCAAAAATATCACAAAACGAATCCAAATTCCAGTAGCTCTCTTCCTGTCTTATATATATATAAAGCCTAATCTGCAGATCTCTGTTGAAAGCATGAAGACAGGCAATGTCGCGGTAGATTCCTCAAGCTTGTGATGGCTGACTATTCAAGGATGAACAAAATTGAAATGATTTATTTACCTGTTTGTTTCCATTTTCATTATCAGAGCCTTGGTCATTGTCTGATTGATGTATCATTATTGTATCATTAATCTGCAGACCTCAACATTGATGCTTTGCTTTTTTTTCTTTTCATTTTTAGTGACCAAATTCAACTTTCCTTTGACAACCTCACTTGCGCAAAAAAAAAAAAAAATAGTAATTAAAAATGTGACAGCTATGAAACAGTTGAAAACATGTGATCAATTCCAAAGGTAGAAAACAGCAAGCTTGGGAAGCAAGAAATTGGTCGCAAATCATTGTTGGATAATTCAAACACAAAATCAAACTAGTCTCCTTTACTCGCGAGCAAAAATATCACAGAACGAATCCAAATTCCAGTAGCTCTCTTCCTCTTATATATATATAAAGCCTAATCTGCAGATCTCTGTTGAAAGCAAGAAGACAGGCAATGGCGGATCTGTTCCACAAGCAAGCAAAGAATTACGCGGAGGCTCGGCCGAGTTATCCCGACGAACTCTTCTGCTTCATCGCTTCCAAGACTCCCGGCCATGAGCTAGCTTGGGATGTCGGCACCGGCAGCGGCCAGGCCGCAGTCTTTGTGAGTCCTCTCTCCCTCTCGTCTTCCATTCATGATTGCTCTTGGCAATTTAGCAAACACCTTATCTGCACAAATTGGCTGCGTCAACTAACGTTCTCAAACAACTGAGTCAGCTCGCCAACATCTACAAGCGAGTGGTGGCCACGGACACGAGCAAGGAGCAACTCAGCTACGCCACTAAACGTCCTAATATCGACTACCGCCACACACCTTCCACCCTATCTCTCGACGACCTCCACCATCACGTGGCTGCGCCGTCGACCGTGAACCTGGTCACGGTGGCCCAAGCCCTCCACTGGTTCGACCTCGCCGCCTTCTACGACAAGGTGAACTCGGTCCTGACCAAGCCCGACGGCGTCTTCGCTGCGTGGTGCTACACCTTGCCGCGGGTGGACCCGGAGGTGGACTCGGTACTGGATCGGCTCTACGGCGAGTTGGGACCGTTCTGGTCGCCCGAGCGGCATATGGTGGAGGATGAGTACAGGAGCCTCTGGTTTCCGTTCGATCCGGTGGAGGGGGAATCGCACACTGGGCCGTTTCAGTTCGTGACGAAACTGCCCATGGATTTGGAGGCGTATCAGACGTACATCAGGTCGTGGTCGGCTTATCAGACGGCTAAGGAGAAGGGGGTGGAACTGTTGACGGATGGGATCGTGGGTGAGCTGGAGAAGTTATGGGGAGGGGATGCAAAGCTGGTCAAGGTGGTTCGCTTCCCCATTTTCTTGAAGATTGGAAGAATGAAGAACTAAATTTGCCAAGTAGGTAAGCAAATTATTTCAACTTATTCGTAGTTTAAATGCGCATCCAATGCGTGAGTTAAAATTATAATTCCCAGAAATGTTTTCAATTTAGTTATTCGCAATTGAATGCAGCCTCACGAGATGGCTTATTGTCAACCGTTGTAATTTTATTATATTATTATAAATTAATATAATAATTTTCTGCTGTTTTTATACACTACTACCGCAATTACTTATTTTGATGATTCGATGTCCATAAGTGATATATCTAATTAAGTTTAAAGGAGGACTTTGCCTTGCCATGGAGATGAAGCTAGCTCATGTTGAATCTGTATGAGTTCTTAATGGTCAAACACCCTTGAAAAGAGAGTAATTCATTGTGAGTTAAAGATTAAGGTGGTTCAAAAATGTCCTAACCATACTTAATTAGTATTCTCGCATGAGATGAAAACGTTACAAGTTCTGTGGCTCATGGCTGGACGTAACTCAAGTGAGAATGTATTCGAGATACACTATAAGAAAAATAAGTAAAATTTTATGACAGTTAAAATCCGTCACAAATTATGACATATTTATGACGACGTAAAATGAACTTTCTTCTTTCCAAAACAGTGATAGACTTGTGACAAAAAATTCGACACAAGACGATTTCATCACAAATTCATCACAAAACTTTTAACCAATTTAACCTTTTTTTTTTAATAAATAGTATTAGTGATAGAATAGTGATCGATTTCGTTTCTGTTACTAATATTTTGACACTAATTTGTCAATAAAACTTTTTCTTCATATCTGTCACTTAGCCACCACGTACATAACAATAATAGATCAGTGACGAAAGTAGAAATCCGTAATAAAATTAAATTAAATATTATTAAAGCAACACTTATCATTGTTTTATTTAGTCTCACATGGGTTAAATTTTTTTTTTACTTATTCGTAGGTATCATAAATATAACTTTTTTAGTTTCATATGAATTAATTTTTTTTCCTAATTTTCTTAATTTTATAAATTGATACATCATGAGACATAAAAATTTACTATCATATTATCTTTTATAAATTTCATAAAAACATTGTAAAAGTATAAATAATAAT
This sequence comes from Canna indica, assembly GCA_034359265.1. Lineage (NCBI taxonomy): Eukaryota > Viridiplantae > Streptophyta > Magnoliopsida > Zingiberales > Cannaceae > Canna > Canna indica. The sequence goes on along the minus strand of CP136890.1, from coordinate 59,311,154 downwards.
ATAATATAATATAATATAATAGTATAATAATATTATAATATTATACTATTATACTATTATATTATAAATAATATTCTATAATATAAAATATAATTAATGGATTTTTGATGTGTAGGAAATCATAATTAATATCATAGTTAGTGACAGAAAATCTATTTTCGATCATTGATATTAGTGGCAGATTTTGTGAGGCAAACTTTTCGGTCACAAATTTTTATAAGGTAGGTCTTTTGTGAAAGGTATTCGACGGGATTTCTCCTTAATTATCACGGGGATATGTCTTGAATAAGTCGATTGTCGAATTATGCCCTTTAATTGTGCTATGATTACGTTTGAATCTTCGGGTGTAGGCTAAAGATAGGAATGCCCTCGGGGTTCTCGGTCGGAGCTTCAAATTTGGACTTGGGCCATCCCAGCACGATCCGATCCTCTGAATGATCAGGCTGAGTTATGTTTTATGGGCCTATCAAACGAGCCTGAGGAGTTAGTTCGACCATAGCCCCCCAAGCTTGGTCGTAATCCGAGGATTGTGTGTCGAGCTCTAATCAGGCATCGACCTCTGCTTGTTGGTCGAACTGTACTTGTATGTTGGCCTATAATCATGTGTTGAGCTCTGCCCTCGGGCCAAACTACAAACGTGTGCGAGCTCGGCGTATCGTGGTTTTGACACTCCATGGCATTTCGACTTCCATGCGCGACACAGTGGCTGCGGGAAAAAGTGTATTTTCCATGTGTTCATCCTCCGTTTACACTTGCTTTTTGAGCATTTAATTATGGTAGGGATCAATCATGACATGGAGATCCGGCAATTAACTTTGAGGCCATTGAACTTCCTTCGTTGATGGAGCGTTCGGCCAGGATTTTATAATATCCTAGATATTTAATTATATTATTTCTCTTATGGTTGTGTTTGCCAGCCTAGGTGGGCTAGATAGAGGTCGAGCCGAGTCGACTCATGGTCCGGTGTGAGCTTGCGAGCTCAAGTAAGTAGGAATATGAATATGAAAATTTTGCTTAAGTAGTTAAATTGATTTAATTTTATGTTGTGTATGCATAATTATTTAGTTTATATAGATGTGCATATGTGGTTGCTTATAGTTTATCATGGGATGAGAAAAGGATTATTTAAGTTAGCGGGTTCAGATTCGGCCTGAGGTGGATGCAGGTTTGATAAAGGGCTAGTGGAGTTAGGGTTGAGGAGGGAGTACAAAATCCTCTCCCCGTGGTGTAAGACTCGAAAAAATTTCCTTATATAAAAATCTATTTTGGTGCAGCATGCCGCATCGGGGGTAGTCGAGTCGAGCCTTGGGATCGCCTCGAGTGAAAAGATATGACTCGATTAATGATTTATGGAATCTATTTGGGTGATTAACTTTCCTTTTATGAAATTATACCTTAAATTAAGTTAACTCGAGTCATATTATGGTTTGAGTCAGAACCCAAGTTGAGTTTGGATTTAGTCGAGGTTTGAGTGCGAGTTAAGTGAGTCAAGAGATCTCATTTGGAAAGCTAGATGAGGGATTAAAACCCTCATCTTGCAGCCGTGCAGCTCATCCATTGAGCCGTACAAGGCTGCCTACGGGGAGAGAGGAAGAGGAGCAAGGTGAAGCTTGGGGCTTGGATCGATCCGGGATTCGGGTCGTCACCGAAAAAATTTCAAGTCGTCATCACCCGATCCTTGTTTCTCTGCAACCTAGGTGAGTGGTTAAGTTTTGAAGCTTGGGGGAGGCGGGTGGCCGAACCCTAGATGAGATAGGTTGAGTTCTCACGATCTTTCCGACAAATCTTGATTTCTATGATGTACATTCACTATTTTATGAAATTTCTTGTCGGAACTCGTTGTTTCTTCGTCGATTTGCAAGTTTTTAGGGCAGCCGAGTCATGGGGAAAGGGGAAAGGTTATGCCAAAATTTTCCCCAATTCCCTTAAAGGCAAGGAAGTCCTTAGATGACCTTAGATCAATGTTCGATGTAGTTCTACTTGTATATCTTTCGTATATTGAAGCATGTCTTCCCTAGGAGTTCCTTGAATGGCCGAATGAACCTTACCACTCATGAAGAGGGTTCGGCCAAGGGTGAGAGAAGGGTAAATTAGTTCATTGACATTTAAGTTACATTCGGAATTGAAGAGGTAGAGGTATAGCTAGAGTCTCCTCCCTCTTTTCCTACCATTAGGACCATGGCCGAGCAAGGTCTTCCTTGCTCATGGTTCGGCCAAGGCTAGGAGGGGAGAAGAGATTAGCTATAGATGGAAATTACATGACTATAAGGATCATACATAGAGATATGACAATACTTAGGAAGAACATCAAACATAACAAGTAGCTTGATTGATTTGAAACTTTAGGAATGCTAGTCTTGTAACCATCCTTAGCATTAGATCTTTAAACTTAAATGTTTAAATTGTTGCTATGTTTTGTATTTCTTATATGTCATTTGAATTCATTACCACCTTGCCATGCTAGACAGTTGTTTCTTATTGTGCTAAAATTCTTAAAAATTCCTAAGGTAGTGTAAAGTTGCTATATATATACATTGTGGTTATATATGATGAATGATGCAATATTTGAATATTCTCCTTTGGATTATACATGCTACATGCTGCCCTAAATGTTCTTGGGCGGGATTCCAAAGTTGACACACGAAATTCCCCTCTGAGGTAGTATAGAAGGTTGGGTAACATGTACGGCATCACTAAATATTCATAGCACTTATATGGAAACTTTGTTAGGAGACGATAACACTTCTATGACCTTTGGTACACTTTTGGAAACTTAGAACTCGTAGTTGTTCATATCTTGAAAGGGTGACATAAATTGTTGACCCTGTAGCTGGATTTAGGTCAGATACGGGCAAAGACCCGAAGTGTATATATGGAAACCCTAGGATATTGATTGTGTGATGTGTTTGAGATGGTCCGTCGAGGAGCGAGGAGGTTGGAAATGACCAATGCTCAGCTCGGCCAGTATTGGGTCTAGAGGTGCGCCAGCGGGCCCGCTAGGTGCCAGACCCCAGTTGGGTGGGACTAGCTATCCTTACCCCAGATGGTGTCCGAAGACTAGTGGATCATCCTAGTCGACGGCCCGGGATTGTTTGTTTACATCTTGAGATGTTGTGGCCTAGAGCAAGTATGATACTACAAGATATGGTAGGGATGGCTGTAGCTGGGATATGATTATATGAGTAGGACCAAGGGTTGAATGCCGAAGGCTAGATAAGACGAGATGGCAGGTTATCATGTTCAGTTGATGCGGACGAACCCATTGGGGGTCGGTAATTGCATTAGAAATAAATTTTACCTCCTAGTACATTTCCTTTATTGCCTTGTATGATATATATATGACCGAGGCTTGTGTGGAGGTTCATTTGAGCCACTCACTGAGTCCCAAGTGAACTCATAGTTTCTTTCTATTTTGCAGAGCATGATCAGTAGATTGGTATGTCGACATGGTGCGGCTGGTGGGCGGGAGGCGGTGCCATATCTCGTAGCGGCGTCCTTGAGTCTTAGACTAGTGCTTAGTTATGTTGGTTTTGTTTATGCACTGACAATTGTAATTGAAAAGAATTGTAAAACTTGTTACTTGAACATTCGGTTATTTGATGTTGATGTTTCTACTTGTTTTGGAAAACTTATAGATTGTGGCATGAAAACTTTTTATAAAGTATGTTGAGATTTTTTCATTTGATATGCCTTTATTTTCTTAATATCAGTGTAGATAGTAGGCTACAGGGCAGTATTTAGGCCCTGGCCGGTCACACTACCCTCAGTTGGGGTGTGACACTTGGCTTGCGGCTATCCATTGGAGCTGCACAAGCAATAGGAGAGAGGAGCAGCCGGCAGCCACAGCAGCCGGCCCTGGGGATGTGATGCATCTGCAACGGCTTTGTTACGACCGCTTGAGCCATTACAGATATATTATCACATTAGCAACGTCTTAGTTACGGCTACGACATCCGTCACTCTTGAGCCGATTGCGCGCTCGCGGCGTGAAAATAAAATACTTATTAGCAACGGCTTTCTAACGGACAAGTTAGCCGTTGCTGATAAGTTTATATAGGTCGACGGATCGCGCCCGCCCCTTCCTCCTCCTTCTTCCTCTTCCTGCTGTTGCCGCCGCCGCCTCGTCATCGACCGCCGAATCCATTCATCGCTTGCTACAGGTAAGTCGTGTGCCACCCTCAATCTCCATTCACTATAGAACCAGCCGAAACCCTATATTTAGGGTTTCGGCTGGCGACCAACGGCCGGCGGTCGGAGCATTGCCTAGTGTCCTGACACTGGACTCCGGGCCGAAAATAGATTAATTGGTAGATTAATTGTTTAATTTTTAGATTAATTGTTTAATTTTTAGATTAATTGTTTAACTTTTAGATTAATTGTTAGATTAATTTTTAGATTAGTTAGGGTTTAATTAATTCATTATTTATTTAGATTAGTTAGGGTTTAGATTAATTTATTTAGATTAATGTTATGTTTTAGATTAATGTATAGATTAATGCTATGTGCCTATGTTAATTAGTTAAAATAAATGCTATGTTCTAGAAACCGCAAGTTGGGGGGAGCAGCGCGTCACACTGGCGCCTCTATTTCATTTGCAGTGCACGCGAGTCGTATGGTAAGTATTATACCTTACTTTTAATTATATATTTTATTTGTTACTCTGTGTACTAATTAATGTATTTATTTTGTAAATATAGACGACAGTGATGGACGACGGGACTGTCCAGCGACCCTCCTCGATGGAGGTGTTTGAGCGGACTCACCATCGAGTACATGAGACGAGGGAGTACATTGACAACCGCGCTGCATACATTATGGTAAGTATATTTGTTTAAATTATTCATTATTTATTTATAATTTAAATTTTAGGAAAAATATAAAACAAAAAAATCAAACTCGAGTAGTAGACCTACACTCAAACGGTGATGCAGCGTGGGGGCACCCCCGAGGACTTTGACGCAGGAGCGTGGGTCGAGGCTGCAGGTGGTTGGGACCACGGTCGCATATATGGATTTGTAGATAGTGGTCATGCACGAGCCATGCTAGGGCCACTTGGGGCACCGACCCCTCCGGTCGATGGTGAGCGGCCATCCACCTCCAGGTTTAGTTATGACCGGAGTAACAGGATAAGAACACTAGAGGAGACAGTCGCGCATCAGAGTGAGATGATGGAGTGTTAGAGTCAGATGATAACGAAGATCCATGCTATGCTACGCAACATATCAGGTCATACCAGAGCAGGCATCCCTTCGGCATCATCAGATCCATCGTCCTCGAGTCAGTCCACACCGGTGTACACCCAAGCACTCCAGATCCTGCCATATTATGATCCAGACCATCCTCGACTGTCAATGTGAGATTTATAGTTTTGTTTAGATATTGACTTTGTTACTTGGATACTATACTTGATTGACTTATTTTGTTTGGATATTGATACAATAGTTTTAAATTTGAATAGTTTTTATATGATTGTGGATAATTATAAATATAAGTATAACTGTTTTGATGTATATCTGGGTGTATATGTGATGTGTATGTGAATGGATGTGTGTATGGGTGTGTGAGTTATGTATCAAGTTAAATGTATCAATTTATTAATGGAAATTAGAAATTTTAAAATTATTCAGTTACGGGACAACATCATCAGCAACGACTTTCCTACGGCTGTCCGTGGGAAAGCCATTACTGAAAGTGTATCGTATTTTTTGGGCAAGCTGTTGCAGATGACCCACAACAACGGCTTAGCAATGGGCTTTCACTAACGGCCTTGCCACGACGATCGAGCCATTGCTGATGTAAATATCTACAACGACCCGGCAGCCGTGGCAGAACCGTTGTTAATAATAGTTATTAGCAACGGCCGCTCGGGCCGTTACTGATCCGTTGCTAAGTTATCAACAATGCCAGTTTCTACAACGGTCGCATTGTAATGGGCCGGGCCATTGCAAGCCATTGCTGATGCTTTTCAGCAACGGCTCAGCAATGGCTTTAGCCATTGCTAATGCTTATTATTCTAGTAGTGAGCCAGCCAGCCGCCAGTCGCCCCTCTCTTCCCCTTCTTGAGTCGAGTCGCCATCTTTCGAAGCCGAATTCGAGGTCCATCATCTGGGATTTCTTCTTTGATCATCCTTCCTATTTAGGTGAGTGGTTTTACCCTCCTTCTTTCGGGATTTCTTCGAGTTCTTGAAGCCGTTCTTGAAGGTAGTACGTTCTTGTTTTGTTTTCCATTGATCTCCCAAATTTATCGCCGTTCTTTTGATTATTGTGTTTGAGGAGACCCTAAACCCTTCCCTATGGGGTTCGGCAGCCCTAGGACGACCCTAGGGGTGCTTGGCCAAGGGTGAATCAAGGGCGCCCTCAAGGTGTTCGATGAAATGCTCAACTAAGAGATATTGGTCATCTTGTAGTTTATGTCTTGAATTGATGATTGAAATGAGTTCTTATATGTTAAAGCATGCTTAGTATTTAATATGTGATTTTTGAAAAAAACATGTTTTTACAAAATATGGATCTTGATGTTGATGCTATGAAGGCTCTTGAAAGATGGGTTCTTGATCATGGTGCTTGGTTCTTGTTTATAGGAATTGTTGGTTCTTGTTAGGCTTGTGGTTAAGCATGGAAATTGAGAAATTTGTCTCAAGATTTATATTATGTTTAAATGATAATTAAGGGCTTAATTTTTGTAAATTTCGGATTTATTTTCATGCTATGCAGAAATCTTAATGTTGCTGGAATTTCATGCTTTGAATGATGAATCTGTGTTGTTTTTAAAATACTTGTTGTGGTATATGTGTTTATTTGAATATAGTCGTGTAACCTACCGTTTCGATTAGAAAATATAGTTTGGAAACATAGGGCACACTATGGAGACTAAATTCGGGTTAGAAACATCAGTATCAGGCACAACAGTAAGCTAAACAAAACCCTAAAATAAAATCTTAATCTTGGTGAACTTAATTTTAATTGCTTAATTAAAATTGGGCAAAAGAGTCAGCATAATCTGTTATGAATCAACAACCAAAGTTTATGCATGAAATAAAATCACACGGGTTTATGACATTACGGGTCTAGGAGTTGGGGTCGGGTATTGGAGTGTTGAGACGCTTCCCAATAAGGACACCCATAAGACACCGTAGGAGAATTTGACTTAGGTCATGTTGTGCCATATTTTTATGGATGGCGGAGAGGCTCGTTGAGGAGCCGGATTGCGGGCTAGCCTCGGGAGGTTGGATGGTTAATTCCCAACATGTGGAAGAAGTTCGGAGGGCCATCCCGATTATTCTGGTTTGGCCTCGTGGGATAAGTTCGGAGTGCCTACCCGATTATCCCCGAGGTGATTTTTAAGTAATAAGTTCGGAGGGCCTACCCAATTATTTCTGTGATATCTTAGAGGAGTAAGTTCGGAGGGCCTACTCGATTACTCCTGTGATATCTTAAAGGGGCAAATTCGGATGGACGAATCCCGATTGTCCCTACGCATCTCATGGAGCAAGTTCGGAGGGCCTTCCCGATTGCTCCCGAGTATCTTTATACTAGGATAAGTTCGGAGGGTCTTCCCGATTATCCTAGTATGTGTTATTGCCTTAGGGCATGGTAGGCTTATGCCTGTTGATCTTCACCATTTGGGTGTTGGTTGCCTTCGGGCAGGTGGTGGCCAAATGGCCTGATAGCTATTCACACATTCATGACTTTATCCTTGTAGAGATAGATGTTATGCTATTGCTTATCTCTGTACTATTTTATTGTGGGGGTCGGTAGAACCACTCACTGAGTTATTTGAACTCACCCGTTGTCGTTGTTTTTGTTTTGCAGAGCCTGGACGGTGAGGTGGGCTAGAGCACTTGACACGGTTGGAGGGCGGAGGAGCTACATTTATCTCATAGCAGTTCTAGTTAGGGGTCGCAGTTAAGTTTGTAGTAGTTTGATCATGCAATAGTGATTTGATGTTTTAGAGTTGTATTCCCGTGGGGACATTCATGTTTTAGTCAGTCTTTTATTTGATAAAAGAACTGTTGCTCTTTGATTTATTTATTTTCGCACTGGAACTATTTATTCAAAACTTTGATGTTTTGAAAACATGTTTTGGTTTTTTTTATTAATAAAAACTGTTGTTTATTCTGCTATTTTATGAGTTGGCATGTGCATGAGTTACGCTGCAGGGTATAGGCACGTATACCTTGGCTGGTCATGTGACCTTGAACTTGGGACGTGACAGATTTGCTCTGCTTACGGGCCGCGAATGTCGACTGTTGGATGGGGAGGCTACCGCCTGCTAGGCTTCAAAACTCCCCATACCCTCTTAGTTCGACTCTTTGCGCATTTTGTTCTATTGCTCTCAAGACTTTATTTCTCTCTTACATTTGAGATTGTCTTCATGTGTCATCAACACACCGTTCGCTCCTCCTTCCGAGTTCATCCGCTGCCGGTGGTATCTTTAGTTCGTGTCGTTGTTTTTGTCTTGTTGTAGTTGGCCATAGGATGATAGTGGGTACTGATTCATCCCTCATTTGTTTAGGGTTACTGTTACATTGAGGTCATAAGGAAGGACATTAGTTTTGAGTTGGTAGTGAGTAGGCCGGGCATTGCCGGGGACCCGTACCACTAGGTCCAAAAAAAAGATTAGGTGGGAGAGGTCAGTCATGAGCACCAGATGTAGCATCATTGATTCCGCAACAGTGTGATGCTATCTTGCTCGGGCGATAAGGAGGCATAGAAGTGCCTCCCCTTCTCTGCCGAGGATAGGGTCTTCCATGCCAGGGAGGACACCGAGTTCATATTCCTATACCAAACGATTTTTGAAGACCTGGGTGTTAGGCTCCCTTTCACCGACTTTGAGTGCAGCGTGATGGTTTAGGTGAACGTCGCCCCCACGTAGCTCCATCTGAATGGCATGGCATTCGTCCGCTGCTTCAAGATCCTGAAGGAATTTCTCAGCGTCGAGTTGAGCCTCAACGTCTTCTTCACCTTCTTTTAGGCGAAAGGGACTCTGAAGGCTCAGTGGGTTTCACTCAACAACATGTCACGCCCCAACTCGGGTTCACTTGACCGACTGGGAATACCACTCGTATCCCGAAGCCTAACACAAGACTACAATAAAAGAAATGCAGAGGAATGCATCAACAATGGTAAATACCCATAAAATTGGGTTCCAAACTCTAATAACATAATAACCGGATTCCAATGAAACAAAGTAAACATCTCACATAAGACTAAAATGACAAACACAACTCAGAAGCAACTACAGAACCTGACTCTCTAACTGTGACTGGGGGAAGTCTCCTCGTAAGCTTGCATCGGCTACTGCATCAAGCATCAAGTGTCGCACCTGAACATGCACATAGGCAGGAGAGTGTTGTTGGCCCAACGGTTCAATCTTGGCAACACTCTTAGTTTTGATGATAATAAACATAGTTATAATAGTTTCATCAAGGTTTGATCTCAGGTTGAACATATGATACACATCCGAAGCTCGTTGGAAAATCACGAAAAATCAAGAACCAAAGGCTTCAGAGTCGAGCATGTCAAAATTAGTTTAGGACTTAGTTTCTTTTATTGTAAATGCTCCTAAGCCTTAGTTTGATGTCCTAATTGAATTCATAACCAAAAAACCGAAATCCGAATCCCGAAAACTTAAAAACCAGAAAAATCAAAAAATAGTCTTGAAAATGGGGCTCATTGGAGGGCTACATAATTTAGATATTTTTTTGACATAAAAAATCTCAACAATTGTTCCTTAGGTAAAAACAAATTAAAGACATATTTTAAAAGAATTTTTGGAAACCGTTAACCTAAAAAAACAAGGCTTGAAAAGCTAGAAATATCCAAACTACCTAGAATTCCCAGAATACCCCAGCCAATTTTTAAAAAAATTGCCCAGAATTCCCAGAATGCCCATAAATAGCTCATTTTCAAATTAGATAAGGTTTGAACGGCTCTTTGCTTCCATAGTCCAATACCAACTCTATAAATACACCCAAAACTCCATTCCTAAGGCTCCTAACTATTCCATTGAGCTACCAAAATATTTTCTTGAGTCTTAAAGAATGAGCCAAAGTGCAAACCTCAACTTCTCATTCTTAAAGTCTTCAAAACTGCATTTCAAGACTTCAATCCGAATTTCTACATCATCTTGATGCCTTGGAGTACTAGGAGGCAACTTGGAGGAGCTCATTTGAGTTTGTTTTAATTTATAGCTCATTTACTTATATTTTCAATCTTATTTGCTTCTCTGTCACGCCCCAACTCAGGGTCGCGTGATCGGCCAGGGTTTATGTCCTACCCCGAAGCCTACTACATACACTGAACATCAAAATATCGAGAATACACACCAACTAGAAAACATACAAGTAGGGGAACAACGACGCAAACCTTTATTTTTTTTAAAAATGTTTCGAACAATTTTAAAAGAGTTGTAAAAAAAACAAACCAACTAACAAGAACAACTCGAGTTTAAAGAAAAATACATATTTTCAAATTTAACATCACTCAGTGTATATATAAAAGAAACAACCATAGACATCACGACTACGACTACTAGACGCTGCTACGAGATCCACGCCATTGCTAGCTCTCTAGCTGCACCATGACTCCAAGCCTCATCTCACTGGTCGGGCTCTGCAAAAATAAGAGAAATAAACCACGAGTCCACATGGGACTCAGTGAGCAGTTCTTCCGAACCTCCATATAAATCCCCAATAACAATATGCATATAAGTCAGCAATTTATAAATTTAGGGATCTAATCTAGTCATGATATGACAATCGACCATGACTGCCCTACCAGATTGGTCAACACTCGGCCACTAGAACCTGCTCAAGAACTGGTGGTTTGGCTCTACCCAGCCTACACCACAAAATAGTAACCAGCCATACGGCCCATAAAACATACAAGGAAAGTCAGAGGCAATCACTGGGCCCGTCGACTAGGATGGTCGACTAGTCTCAGGAACCCACCGAGTTAGGAATAGCTAGTCCCACCCAACTCGGGTCTACCGTTAGCGTGGCCCACTTATGGAATCACAAGACTCTCACACTCGGGTCTAACACCTAGCGGACCCACTGGTGCAATCTCAAGATCCTAATCACCCGCCGAGTCAAGCATTAGTCATCCCGACTGACCATGCTTCTCAGCCGACCATCATAATCACAATACATAAGCAAAGTGTTCTAAAGCTTCCATATTCAATCCCGAGCATTCACCCGCATCCGGTTCCCCTAGTTTGGGCTCTCCCATCTGCACACTAGTGCCCGCTGATTCATTCCTAAGTGTGAAACCCAGTTTGTCTATGTCCAAATTTTTTCGACCAATAACACCCTATAATTTCCTTATAATCATCTAGTGTCATTCGCCACGTTCCTTAACTGTAATTCACATGTCGTAAGCATTGAAATGTTTAAATACAATTCTATCACAACATCTAAATTATAAGGATACTATGCTACACTTACTACCATGAATAACCATGTGTTGCAACCATAAAGAAATTTAATTATGCATTTAAGCAATAAATTTCAGCAAGGTAATAATTGAACTAACATGGTAAAAATTCAATACAAGTAAATTAATGGAGGAACCTTCTCAAAATCATATGCCATACGAAATTCTATCCATGTATACACTATCAAGAATATTTCCTTATAGCATGATATTCTCAATCTATCACTACTAACAATTCATATATTGATTGAGTAATCCGTACGAAATCAAGGATCTAATACCCTACATGTAAATGTGAAACAACCCGAGCCCTTTTCCCCTTCCCCCATCTACTCGGCCGAGCTTATCCAAGGCTGCTCATGCTCGGCCGAGAGCCACCAGGGTAAGGGAACAAGGTCCTCGGCCATGGTTGAGAGGAATCAAGTCATCAATCGTGAGAGAAACTCAATCCGAGGGCTTCCGACCACTCTAGGAAATTGGGGGAAAATTCGGCATGACCTTCCCCCTTTTTCCCTTCATGTGGTCGGCCCTAATCATCAAGAAAACGACGAGAAAATGTCATACGAACAACGTACAAAACATTTGGATCGAATCTTGGAAGAAACATTGGTGAATCGACGGAATGACTCGAAAATTGGAAAAACCCTTAAAACCAAGGGTCGGCTACCCGCCTACCCTACATGGCTAGGTTCAGTCCACTCACCTTGATCTAAGGGAAAAATTAGACAGGTTCAGTCCATTTACCTTTGACCAATTTGCCCCTCTCGCTTAACTAGCCCTTACTCGACTCAATCTGCGCCCAATTTGAACCCCGACTCGATCCGCAAACACGATTTCAGATCTGATTCTGCTAAATCATCTTATCATTATGAGGGAAAGGAACATTTATCAAATAAAATTCCATAAGGCTTAAAATATTATACCTTTTACCTGTGGTGATTCCGCAACTCAACCCGACTAACTCCGATCTGATGCGCTACACCAAAATAAATTTTATATTAGGAAACCTCGGGTCTTACATTCTCATTCAAGTTGTTAAGTGTGGTGTAGTGTTACATCTAGGTTTCTTTATTTTTGAGTGTTTTGCTTTGGAATAGTAGTTGAGGCATCCTCTAAGGTTGAGGGATAAGTCCTCTTTATATTCTTTAGGAAACATTCAAGTTATAAAGATTTAAGGTTAGAAATCCTTAATGAGGAGCCAAGGTAGTGGAGTAGTCAGTGTGGCCGAACCACTCTAAATTTCACATGTTAGCATTGCTTATCTATTTAATCTTGCTTGGTATTAATCATTACTCATTTTTATTTGCATCTTCAAAGCATATAACTCAAAATAGCAAAAATCCATACTTAGGCCAACTTAAGAAAAAACAAAATCGGAATTAAACTTAGCGTATTTGGGCTACACACTATTCACCCCCCCTCTAGTGTGGTTATTTAGTTTACATTTGATATTAGAGCTTGGTAGTAGGACTAGATTTCACCATCTACCCTACACATAGAAGGGACCTCTACTAATGCACCTCCTTTGTTTGATGAAAATAACTATGCTTATTGGAAAATTAGAATGAATATTTTCCTTCAATCACAAGGTCTAGAGGTTTGGAGGATGATTCAAAATGATTATAAGCAACCAACCAAGAACATGGATTATTGGACCCAAGAGGAAGATAAATTCTTTAATTCCAATGCTCAAGCCATGAATGCATTTCTATCCGTTGAACATCCGTTTGTAACAGATAGTTTTCTATCCGTTGAACATCCGTTTCTTCAGGGTATAAATATACCCTCATATGATTCTTTTAATAACTTTTCTTGACTTCCACAGCCTTCATTGAGCATTCTAAGAGGAAGATTTGAAGCCTTCCAAAAAGCTTGTGCTGTTTCTCTGTCTGCGACATTTTCTTCAAGCGTACAAGTTTTGCTGCCTCAACTCGGGAATTAATTCGAGTTCTACCTCCTGAAGAGTTGAAGGCTCCAAGGCTTGGAAAAGAACACAAAATCTTGCTTTCATTTTAAGCTCTTTTCAATTGTAATTTTATCTGTTATTTGAACTAATTTTAAATTTGTGTGCGTGAAGACCTTGTGTTAAGTCTGTTGTGTGGAAGTGGTATCCTTAGTGAAAAGGAGTAAAGTCACATGTGTAAACTTAGGGTTTACTAGGATTAGTTTAGTTGTCCCTTAGGGTTGAGGTGGAAGAGGACTCTCGATAAGAAGGCGGAGACTTCGGGGTGTGGAAGTACCTTAGGTCGAGAGTGTGACTCTTCGAGTGAAAAGTCCTCTGTGTAAGGGAAATGAAAATTAATCTAGTAAAACTAGTTTGGAAATCCTAAGCGGGGTGCTTAGGTAGTGGAGTAGGCATTGGGCCGAACCAATATAAATCTTGTGTTTGCATTGTCTTAAATTGTTTGTTCTTAATTGCTTTATATTGCTTCCGTATCAAATCGTAAGATTGCAAATTGCCTAAACGATTTAAGAAAACGATTAAAATCGAATTTAGGCTAATCAATTTAGTAAACACACTATTTACCCCCCCCTCTAGTGTTGCCATTTCGCCAACAAGAATATCGTCGATCTTCTTCCCTTTACCTTCCGTTAAGGCTAAGGTGAGTGGTAGAACCTAAGATTTAATTAAGGGAAGGCCGTAGCCAAACACTTGTGATGAAGTTTCATCAATTGGTGTGTGATTCTCGTCATTTTCTCGAAGTTTGTTAAGTCCCGTGGCTTCTCCTTGTTGTCTAGAGTATATTCGTGATTTTACCGTGATGTTTTCATTGTTTTGAGGGGCTAGCCGAACTGAGGAAAGGGGGAAGGTCATACCGAAAATTTCCCCAATTTCCCCGGGTTGTTAAAACTTATAGAACCGATTTTCTTTCATGAGTAATTGTTATAGAGGATTGTGAACTCTTAGAACTTGGTAGATAACCCTCTTCCCCACTTCAAAGAGCACAGCCGAGCTTGATAACCCTTGAGTAGATTATGGCCGAGTGGGGAGAAAAGACGGATTGAGCTAGAAATTGGTTTCTCCCTTTTCTCTAATTAAAAGATCTCTATGCGAATTTATGTGAAATATAACCTGTGGTGGTTGTTGATATTATTTGCATAATTGTGTAGGCTAGTATGGCCGAGTGCTGTAATGAGGCGAAGGCCAGGCATGGCCAAACCATTCATGCAAGGTAAGGCCCATAGTGGCCGAGTGACACTTGTTGTGTAGAGCCGTAGTTGGCCGGTTTATTTACTCGTAAAGATTGGCCAACTGGCCGGTTATCGTGACATAACCATTATAAATTTTATGCATATGTTTTATTGTCATATATGACCAGTACCGATACTTTGCCTATTGTACCTGTACTTTCTCATTCAGTTTCAGCCAAGTTCTTTCTTCGGTTTAGGTTTTGGATTGTGGACAGATTTGGTTCTTTAGGGGTATTTGCATCATAATGAGGATTTTATAATTTATCTAGACACCTTAAAGCTAGACCAACGTCCTTTCAATTTTCTGATTTCTTCATATTTCCGATTGTGGGCGTCGTGCGCTAACCGATATGGAATTTGAAAATAATTCTCCATGAAATCTTTAGTTTCATCTTTATTATCATCAAAACTGAGATTAAGATCAAGGTTGATCAAAAAATGAACTTAGCATGGTTTCATTCGAAATAAGGGTGAAAATATGAAAATGGCTAAGTATCAAATTTTGCTATCTACTCATGTTTTCTCTAACTTAGACACTTGGGCATCTAACATGAGTGAATCTAATTATATCATTCAAGTTTGGGCTTAAAAAGAGGTTTCTAAGTCACTTTGTTGACTTAGGTCAAAGGGATACTTAAGTATACATAAATCAAACTCTTAAATCCCTATTAAATCAAATTCTTGATGAAATTTTTTGAAACTTTAACAAAAGAAACTAGATGTTTCAAGGAATCTATAGGTTCAAGAATTAGTGAAAAATCAGCTTTTTAGAAATTCCTAAATTTCCTAAAATTCCTGAAAGTCTAGTGACATTTTCGTAAATATCACGTATTTTTTCAAAAGTTATCAATTTTGATTCAAACTTTACCGACATCGTTGAATGATCATTTACATTGTGTGTGTCAAGTTTGAGCTCAAAATGAAGTCTCTAAGTTTATTTTTCATCATATTTTGATTTCAATGAAAAGCTGATATTTCTAGGTATCATTCAAAATATCAAAATCATTCCTAGAAATGATTTTACTTGCAACTGTTTGAATGATATTAGAAATGAAATCAAAATGATATTCATGAGTTTTCATTTGAAGTTTTTGACGAAAAACCAAAGTATCAGAAAAATGAGTATTTCAAGTAAGTGATACTTAGTGTTTTCGAAATCCATCTTCATAATTCCATTATAAATAAAATTCTTGATGAATTTTTTACACAATAAACTAGATTTTTCAATGAAAGTGCACTTTCAAAAATCATCCCAAAATCAGTTTTCTACATTTTGTTAAAATTCACTGAAAATGCTAAAATTTTAATGATATTTTCGTAATTTTTAGTTATTTTTCAAAATATATTCAATTTTTGTTCAAACTTTTATGAAACCACATAATGGTCATGTAAAATGTGTATGTCAAGTTTGAGATGAAAATAATGTCCTTAGACCAAGTTATCAACCTAGCATGGTTTCATCCTAAAACAAGCAAGTTATCATGAAACTTTGCTAAGGTCAATATTATTATTTACTCATGATTTTTCAAACTTAAACATTTGGACACCTAACATGAGTAAATCCAAACATGTTCATCAAATATGGATTGAAAATGAGACCTATAAGTCAATTTGTTGATTTGGGTCAACTTGGTTCAAAAGAGGTTATCATGAAATGACCTCTAGGTCATTTTATCCATAGCCATATGAATTTTTCATTCTATATCCATGGAAACATGTCATACCTATTTCTAAACATGTTTATTAAGTTTGAACTTAAAATGAAGTGTTCAAGTCAATTTGTTGACTTGGGTCAAACTTTCCAAGTTTAAATCCCCTAAAGTTATCTAGTTATCATGTGTATCTAAACAGGAATTTTCAAGTTTAAATGCCTAGAATCAAATGATATGTGTATCTAAACATGTTTTACCAACAACTAACTCAAAATGAGGTCTCTAATATGAATTTCAACCTAGAGCAAGTTCATTCAGTTAAGATATCATGAAATTATCTAAGTTATCAATATTTTACCTACTCATAAAATTTTATATATTTATCATGCCAAATCAATCATGAGTATAGAGACGTCATTATAACACAAGTATTTAATTATTATACTAAGATTTTTGCAAAATCAAACTCATACATCATTCTTGGAAATTTTGCCAAACTTGTCTTTTTCTTTCAATTTCTATAGCCTTCCATTTTATCATAACTTGCAAGCAATATTCATTAGTAGGATAAGGAAAATGTAATTACTAGCAAGTTATCAAACTAAGTAGCAAAAAGAGAGATCAATTATTGATATCAAAGTCTACTTTGCTAAATAGTTTCAAATTCGTTTCAAAATGAAATCGAGTGATATCAAAACGAATTTTAAGAGATCACAAGTGAAATATAAATGAAAACGTGATCTTTCCATCCCTTCCTATTGGTTGAAAACAGAAAGGCCACAATTAGCCTATGATTTAAAACCGCAAGGTCGCTTAGGCTCATTTTAGGCCACATAGGTCTCCGATGATACCAGAAATCAAAAATCAAAAATCATTTGAAATATATTAAAAGTGGGGAAAATCAATCAATTTTAACCATGTATCATATATTACACTTCAAAAGTACAAGTAGAGAAAATATGATAATACCAAAGTGATTTAGATGTCGATTCTTATACCTAAGGCATCTAGTCTAAGTGAAGACTTTAAAGCTGCAACAATGTAAGGATCCTTCCTTCAATTTCTTGGTCAACTTCAACTCTTCAATTTCCTTTACCCTTTTGTGGTAGCTCCCCCTACAAAAGAGCATGAAACTTTTGGTACCCAAATGGCTTTGGGTCCTTAGGGGTTACATGGCCTAGGAATCCAAAGTGTCCTAACTACACTTGGATTTTTCTTGAATGCACAATCATAAATAGCATGGTCAAAAATACCACAACAAAAGCAATGTTCATTAAACTTTTTTTCATTTTTGCTATGGACATGAAGTTTATTATTAGAAAGCTTGACATGTGAACTATGACAAGCATGAGCATTCTTAAGGGAAACATATTAGGGTACATTACACTGGCCTCCCTTGAGGTTTAGTGAAATTATACTAACCTCCCATCTATTTGTAATTTTGTCTTGTAACCCCCCTGAGTTTTGTAAAAGATTACACATACCTCCCTTACTAACGAAAACTATTAGTGGAGTGTTTGTCATGTGCACTACACATGCTTACTAATGATATTTTTGAAATATTTGTATCTTTTTTTTAGGGAAAATGTCTAAAATGGTCCCTAAATTTTTTCGAATTTTTCACATTGGTCCCATAACTTTTTTCGAGTCAATTGTGTTCCTAAAAATTTGTAAACGCCACTTTGATCCCTGATCGTGACCCTGCCGTTAAAAAAAATACGTCACTTTGGTCCTGGTAATTGGTCACGACTAGGAACCAAACAAATCTTTAGGGACCCAATTGACTCGAAAAAAAGTTGTGGGACCAATGTGAAAATCCCAAAAAAGTTTAGGGATCATTTTAGATCTTTTCCTTTTTTTTATTTTAAATGACAAAAATACCCTTTTGTCATTTTTATTTCTTTCAAAATTTTTATTTAAAAAATATTTTTAAAATAAAATAATTCATTTCAAATTTTTATTTTTAAAATATTTATTCAATTATTTTATGGATGTATTTTAATGATTTTTCAACTAGGGGCATAAGAGAGAAATCACATTACTAACAGACTTCATTTAACACCGTTAGCTATAGGGGAGGTGAGTATCACCTGGATAAATAGAGGGGAGGTCAGTGTAATTTTACTAAACCTCAGGGGAGGGCAGTATAATTTATCCTTTTTCTTTTGAGATTTCCTAAATGAGAGATTTTGATTTTTAGAATTAAAAGAAGAAATATTAACTTCCCTACTCAAAATCAACATCTCATTTTTCAAATCATTCATAGATATATGCAATGCATTCAATTGAGATTTCAACATGTTATTTTCAATTTTCAATTTTTCATTCTCAATTTTGATATCATTTTTTAAATCATTATTCCTAAACTTCAATCTAGCTTTCAAATTGACATTTTCATTTTTCAAAGCCTTTAGCTCAAGGTTCAATGTATCATGGCAAGAATCAATACGATTAGTCTTTAATTTCTCATTTTCTAATTCTAAGACATGCACATGTGAGCTAAGCTCTAATTTTTTTGTTTTCCTTATCCTTTTTAACTAGCAAGATATACACTTTTTTTATTCACTTAATTGCTCATCATATGGCATATCACATGAACTAGAAGAGCTAGTACTATCATTATCATTATCATGACTAGGTGAAGGAGAAAGTACCTCATTATTTGTAATCATGAGACAAACTTTGGATGTTGTTTCATAGTCATGGCTAGAGGGTGCTTTAAATGAGTGAGATGTGGAGGTGGAATCACTTGACCTCTTCCTTACTTTGTTCTTCATGCTTGGACAATTTTTCTTTACATGCCCTCTTTCTTTGCAAGCATGACAAATTACCTTTCGTTTTCGGCTCTTAGAATTGCTCCTTTGACTAGAAGCACTATGGGTATCAAAACCAAGATTATTAGTAGGTGAGTGACCATTGTTATCACCACCTCCATTAAAAGTGTCAATCTCTTCGGTTTTTAGCATGATCATATAAAATATTTAAAGTGGTCCATAAATCACAAGTCGAAGAGCAATGCATGACTTTTTCTAGGATACCATTTGGTAATGTGCAAAGTATACAATTCATGGCATCTCTATTAAACTTAAACATTTTCTTATCTAATTCACTCAAAGCATGCATGTCAACCTTATGTTCAATGAATTCTAATCTTAACATGTTCACGACACCAAAACCTTTAGTCTTTAAATATATGTACATCCTATATTTCCAAAGACCAAAGTTCACTTCATCAAACCTAGGTGGTGAATAGTATGTTAGCTAATCTTTTCGCCTAATTTGGATTTTAAACGTTTCTTGATTAGTTTGGCTAAACACAATATTAATAGCAAGCGGAAGCAATAAATAAGAAGTAATTCAACACACAAAGTATCAATGCTAACTCAATGAGATTTATAGTGGTTCGGACCCAATATCTACTCCACTACCTAAGCACCCCGCTTAAGATTTCCAAACTAGCTTTACTAGATTAGGTGTTTCCTTTACAATGAGGACATTTTCACTGGAGAGTCTCCGCTCTCACATCGAAGGCACTTCCACACCCAAAAGTATCCCACATTCCTACCGAGAGCACTATCCCACCTCAACCCTAAGGACAACACAACTAATCCTAGTAAACTAATCTTACACCGGTACGTGGATTTAAGCCTTAACACCAAGGTAACCATCAACCATACAAGACCTAACAACCTAGGTCTTCACACTTTAAAATACAATGAAATAAACAATAAAATACACAAGTAATGGAGCAAATACAAAATATAACTTATACTTAGCTCCAAACAATGAATCCTAGCTCCTCTTGATGCCTTGATGATGAATCAAATCAAGTTTGAAGGCAAACTCAAGAAAGACAAGGTAGAAAGCTAGGGTTTCAATAAATATGGCTCAATCAAAGCTTGTGAGTGTCAAAGGATGTCTCATAAAGCATTAAAGGGTCATAGGAAGGCTTAGAAGGCATTTAAATCGGCAGAACACCTAGTGGTGGTCGAGCACAACGGGTATAAACGATCATTTTTTGAGCCGTTATGCTGCCGGTCGGTCGCCGATCGATGGCAGTACCGGTACTTTGCCTATTGTACCTATACTTTCTCATTCAGTTTCAGCTGGGTTCTTTCTTCGGTTCGGGTTCTGAATTACGGGTTTGGTTCTTTAGGGGTATTTGCATCATAATGAGGATTTTATAATTTATCTAAACACCCTTAATCTAGACTCTATCTTCGCGGCGAATTTGAGCGTGTCGACCAACGTCCTTTCAATTTCCCGATTTCTCCGATATTTCCGATCGTGGACATTGTGCGCTAATCGATATGGAACCTAAAAATAGTTCTCCATGAAATCATTAGTTTCATGTTTATTATCATCAAAATAGAGATTAAGAAAAAGGTTGAAGACCTTAAGCCAACAAATGTAGGTGAACAATTTCACATATTTCTGCCTTAATTAGACCAAGCATTCTATGGATATAAAGAGTTAATCAAAGCTAAGATAGAAATATATATGTCAAGAGAATGAACACAACTATCCGTATCGGTCATGCCATGATAGTCAACCATATATTTATTTATCGTTATAAAGCTAACCCATATTAACAACACTAAATGACCTCTAGTGTGCACATGGGCAACCCCAACCCTCGGACCCTCCCACGGCCCTAAACTCTCGGCCGCATACCTCACCAACCCAATCCATAGATTGTCAATCTTAGGTGTGTTTACCTAGCTGACAACAATTATCATCTAACTCAAGGGGAAACATTAAATTTCAGTACCCTAAATACCACTCCCAATGCCGCCTGCATTAGGAAGAGGGACAACCTTCCCAAGGCCTGCCACCCAACAAGTCATCCACTACAAACTTCGTATATCATCATTAAGCATCAATTCAATTGTGATTAACAAGAAACAAGATGAAAAATTTCTCCAAAAATCCCCAATACCATGACCGACCACATCAAGGGAAAAATATTCATCAAAGAAGGGCAAACACAAACCCTTGCATGAGATCTTAAAGCAGGAGAACTCTGGTGAGTACAAACGACGGCGACTCCCGTGACGAATATCTCAGATCAAAAGTCCCAAGTTGGACCACTCTAGGGTCCCACTCAACCTACTCCTGAACTTGCCGCCAATGGTCGTGGCCGTGACTGTGGCCTCAGCTTGTGGAATTGCTCCCGCAACCATTGTCATTTGACTACTAGGTTAAACATACAATAAATAGTTTAGGCATTGCAATTTACAACTATTAATACCACAAATACCATTGCTGGTGCGCGAACTCGGTCGCCCAATCTCGTGACTAGGACACATTGTATGCCGACACGCTAGCGATGCCTATACCTATGCCCTATTGCCGTAGTCAGGACCTAACCATACTCTGATACCACTTTGTCACACCCCAAAATCCAGGGTCACGTGACCGGCCAGAGTACACGTCCGTACTCCAAAATCTACCCAAACTATGAATACCAATGCAGAAATAATAAACAATAATTGTGCAGATACTGAATGGAAAAGAATAAATGCATAACTCCAATGGAACATTTAAACACCAATATGTTTACAATTTAGGTTCTCAACCAACATGTGATACAATGCATAACCACCCTACAACTCGACTACGACTTACTCGTCATGAGACCTGCTGCTTGAGCTTGCCACCCCAACTGCGCTACGTATATACATCCTCTACTGATTTGGAGCTGCAATAAATACAACAATAAACGACTATGAGTTCATAAAGAACCCAGGGAGTGGCTCGTTCCCGAGCCCTCTCTAAGTCACTAAATCAAATCATATTCCATATAGTTCCAATCATCAAATATAACCATAATGAACCAGTTAGATATATATATGTACAGGTAATTCATATGAAGAGAATACCAATATAACCATAACCCATTAAATTACATGTCCATGTAGTTCATGCGATAAGAAAAATTCCAAACCAATATAACAACCCAGTGCACATGCATCCAATCTATCCATATACGAGCAAAACATGCTTTAAGCAAGAATACGATTCAGTCGCTAGAATGCGTCTAGCGAGCTTGCTGCCCATGGCTCCCTAAGCTAGGAATGCCCTCTAGCCTCAGGCAACCCCAGTGGTTGGAAAAGTCCTCCAACCAACGCCACTCCGGTTCAATCGTCAGCGTGGCTCAATGACGAGTTTCCCGATCCATAATCCACCCGCTGATTAGCCCTGCCACACTCTAGTCCCAATCACAAGCACAAACACATCCATGTCTATATTAAATTTAAATAGACAATCATAGATATATATCTCAAAAAGAATATCTAGAACCATTAAAGCATTTATTGATTACCTCGGGTAAGCGCACGCGCTCCCCCCTTACCAGGCCCTTTCTCGGGTTCTAACCCCCCGATAGTGTATCCCACCATCACAAGCCAACCAAACCAGTCCTAGGTGTGTCTATGCACCATATTAAGGATTAATTACTCACATGCAAGAATTTAGCATACAAATATCAGCCATTATCATAATTTAACCCATCCACTGTCTAAAGTAAATACATAGTGATATATCCATTAAGAATATACTAACATTAAACATGAACACTTTCCAAGATTGAATGAAGCATAGGGTAATAATTTCAATATATAATAAATTTCTCGAGCATATAATCAACATAAACACCAAGTCCAGCATAGTTAAATTTGCAGTTTATCATCTAGCAAATTCTGAAATCTATTTATGCTCTGATATGAAGTTAACCATGCTAATATTCTGATAATTAAGAAGAATAATTTTAAACAATACCAAGTTCAAATGAACACTTAAATCTAGAATTTTTCATGCTTAAATCCCGAATTTAAGGTACAACACAAGATTCCCGCAAAATTGGCAACTAAAAATCATAGGGGTCGGTACTAATTCCCAAACCACACCTTCACCCTTAAATTATGTTTTCACATTTTTTTAAAAACTGAAATTAATCACTATAATTACATAAATTAATCATACTTCAATCTAGACACCAAGGTGTTCAAATTATGAATTCCATGAAGCCATTTAATATAAACTTGAAGGGGTTGGGCCTAAGCATAGGGTTGGCTCTAACCCCTTGCTACACACTCATCCTCTTATTCATTGAAATTTAGGAAGAATGAGTTCTTAAATATTTCAAGAAGGAATCTAGAAGTTCTAAAAAGAATTATCACCATAGCAAACCAAGATTTCCAAGACAAACATCTTTTGCTGAATTCTTTTACACGATCGGTCCTTTCCTTACCCTACACCTCTATTTACATCCAACCCTCTATCAATAACGATTTATAAAATCTCATGTAAATTTGGAATATAACTTTACCATAATACCAAGAAAAGTACAAAAGACCTATCAAACATCCTCAGATCTGAAATTTGACACCACCATCGCGTTCAGCATGCGAAAATATAGAACTTTCATATTCACCGCGATCTCATCCAACATCAATTTCGAAAATAACCCAATAATCTTCAATACCTAACCATTTCTTACAATACCACTCAGGGTTTTAATTATTAATTAAAAAGAATATAATAAAACACTCGATCACTCATATCTGCGTCTCCTCCCCGTGCCCACTCGCTCTAGTGCCACTTGCTCCTTGTCGGGTTCACGCTCGGCGGTCCCCCAGGCCGCCGATGACCACTCGTCGGCCGTCGTCGGTAACCACATGTTGGCCTCCCCCGCAGCCTCCAGTGCCGGTGGGACACCAATCCTTCGCCGGGTAAGGCCCAGGAGGCATTAGTAGTAATTTGGCTGCCACGGCCTATCAGCCTTCGAGAGCGCGTCGCCCGACATCGTCGGCAGCGGCACGACCACTGCCCACTTCCGGCTAGCCTATCCGACCTTTCCCTTCTTCCTACCTCTCTCTCTGGATCCACTACATCTACATTTGATTACCCTAAAATGTGGAAAAACCATATTAAACCACTCACCTTGGAAAAGAAGACAAGGAGGAAGATGACGCTCTGTGACCTCGCGTCGACGATCGTCGACGATATCAATCTCCGGCCACCACCAACGCCTCTTCCTCTTCATCCCTAGCCAATCGTCTCTTGCGTGTGCGGCTCTTTTTTCTTCCAACCATACAGTCCCAACATGAATTTTAATCTAGTCCATTTTATTGCTAAATTACCAATATACCCATGACTTGAATTAAATCCCTTCATCCACTTAATTTGATCTAAGCTCATACAAATCGAGTTCTGATTGGACCGTCGGACTTGACTCAAACTCCACACGAACCCAACCTATTAATCCAACTTAAATAAATGATTTTATTCGCGCATAAGGGCCATACTCTTAATCATGGCCTACGGATTTACTCGGCCCACCCAATGCACATATATCTTGGCTTTCCCACTGAAGCCAAAATAAAATTAATTGATTTTTTTTCATGGGTATTGCATCATCAAACTATCTAAGATTAGTCTTTTTTAAAAAAATTCAGAATTAAGAATATGGATAAGTCTTGGATCAGCCTCACGAGAAGAGCTAGCATTGTTTATATAAGGGGCACTTTGGATTTTTTGAAGTTTGCATTTGAGAAATCGTCAAAAGATAGACAAATATTTGCCCTTGCGTGAGGTGTGTAAATGCATATTGGCATTCCAAAAAAGATGTATATGACCATATCACATGTTACGGGTTCCTTAAAGGTTATGTACGATGGATTTTTCATGGGAAAAATTCCAAACCCTCTACTTCCACCGTCCAGACTTCTGAAGATCAACAATCTATATTTCAAGATGATATGCACAGCTTGGTGCATGATGCATTTTTTGTGCGTGTGCAAGAAAACATGGGAGACATGAATATTAATGATGCTGCTGTTTAGTTAGGGGATGGCCCCTAGGGATGGAAATACTTGGGGGAAACTTCACAGGTTCATTTTTTTATTTACTTAGAGATGCTAAGCAAGAGTTCTATCCGAACTGTAGAAAATTTTCCAAGCTCTTAACGGATGGAGTAACAAGTCATTTTCCATGTTGTTAAAACTCTTAAATGATATGTTGCCAGAGGGTAACACATTGCCAAGGTCTTTACCTGAGATGAAACAAATTATTTCGAGCTTAGATCTAGGGTATGATAAGATTCATGCATGCCCGAATGATTGTATGTTGTTCTGGAAGGACAAAGAAAATGAAGAAACATGTTCAAGTTGTGGTTCTTCGAAATGGAAAGAAAGCATAGGTGACTTGGAAGATGACAATCAAGGCACTTCCAAGAGAAAGAAGAAAGATGCAAAAACCTTGTGTTGGTTTAGTCTGAAGCCGATACTACAAAGATTATTCATGCATTCAAACACTACATCTTTGATGAAATGTCATCAGGAGGAACAAACAAAGGATGGGTTGTTGAGACACCCAGCATATTCCAAGGCGTGGAAGAAATTCGACTGTTTCTATCCTAACTTCTCCTCTGAGCCTCGAAATGTGCGGTTGGCTTTGGCTTCTGATGGTTTTAATCCATTCAAGACAATGAATGTCACTCACAACCTATTATACTTTTACCATACAATTTACCTCCTTGGGTGTTCGTGAAACAACCTAATTTAATATTGTCATTGCTTATTCCTGGTCCAAAAAGTATAGGTTATAAATTTGATGTATATATCCAGCTTCTGATTGAAGAATTAAAACATTTATGGAATGAGGGTGTTGAAACTTTTGATACCTCAACAAATGAAAGTTTTCAGATGCATGCTACATTGATGTGGACCATTAATGATTTTCCTACATATGCGAGTTTGTCTAAATGGTGCACTAGAGAGAGTATGCTTGTCCTTCTTGTGGTTTTGATACAGTGTCCAAATGGCTCAATCATAGAAGAAAGTATTGCTACATGGGACATCGACGATGGCTAGATCATAATCACAAGTTTCGATATGATAGGAACTCTTTTGATGGAACCCAAGAATTTAGAAGAGCACCTGAACTAGCTTCTAGAAGTTCAATATTAGAACAATTAGAGTGATTAAGAGATGGGGGAAATGAGAATTTGACTCGATGTTGGAAGAAAAAGAATATTTTCTTCAATTTGCCTTACTGGGAGTATCATCTCTTGCGTCATAATCTTGATGTGATGCATGACATTGAGAAAAATATTGCCGATAATGTTCTTCGTACACTGTTAGGACAAGGAAAATCAAAGGATAACTATAAAGCACGATGTGATCTCCAACAAATGGGCCTAATGAGTGAACTTCATCCAAAAAGTCATCCAGGTTCTAATGCTACGTACATGCCCAAGGACCGCTACCAGATGACTTTGCAACAAAAATATAGCTTTTTGAAAGTTTTGATAGAGATAAAAGTTCCCGATGAGCTTTCATGCAACCTTTCACATTGTGTGATACTCAATCAACGTAAGCTCATTGGCCTTAAAAGTTATGACTGACTTGTTTTAATGCAAGAGCTTTTTCCTGTAGCAATACGTGGGTCATTGCCTGATAGTGTGAGCTCGATTATTATTCGGTTATCCCATTATTTTAAGGAGATTTGTTCTAAAGTTCTTGATGAAAGTCAACTTGACCGACTTCAGTCTCAAGTTGCTCTCATATTATGTGAGGTGGAAAAAATATTTCCCCCCATATTTTTTCACCAGCATGGTGCATTTAATTGTTCATTTAGCAGCTGAGGCAAAAGTGGCAGGACTAGTCATGTATCGATGGATGTATCCTATTGAAAGGTATGTAATGTTTATCACAAAATCTTATTTTTATAGTTTTGGCTAATATTGAATTTAAAAAGGATAATCTCATACCTTACATTAGGTTTCTTTTGACACTTAAGAATTATGTACGAAATAGAGCTCATCCAGAGGGCTCAATTGCGGAAGGATATATTGCCCGGGAATGCCTTACATTTTGTTCCCGATATCTATCAAGAGGAGTTGAACTCTCTTTAACTGACCTCTTTGAAATGATGATGGCCTTGATGAAGAAGAAGATACATCTGGTCGGCCACTTGGGAGAAAGAGGTACCAAGGGTTCAAAGTTAGGAAACGAAAACGAGTGTCAAGTGTTCACCACAACAAAAGAACATTTGTGCAAGCACATCGTTATGTGCTATTTAACTATGATTCGGTTGCTCCTTTTCGAAAGCGAGATTACTTTATAATTAATTATCACTTGATATGTTATTAATGATGGATTTCTAAACCATACTTACAATTATATGTTATAAGGTTTTTATTTTTTGAGTATTTAATAATGGGAGCATGAGGAATTTATTAAAAGAAGTAGTCGTCCACGTCGTTTATCAGAATTTGAAATCCAAAAAAAACACAGTGAAAGTTTTCCTGATTGGTTCCATTCACGGGTAAGTTAAATAAGCATAAGTATGAATTTTCCATATATATATATATATATTACTAACTCACGATAAATGATCTAGGTTGCACATTTATGTGATGAAGGAAAAGTAGACATGAACGATGAAATCATGAAATTTTCCAAGGGTCCTTTTGAATCAACAAAGATATATACAAGTTTTATGGTCAACGGCTTTAGGTTTCACACTAAAGATCGTGAGAGATTGTTGAAAACTCAAAATAGAGGAGTTGTTGAGTCTGTCAATGCAACATGCTATGCTAGTGCGAGAGACATACGTCCTATTGAAGGAAAAATTAATTTTTTTGGCAAACTGAAGGACATTATTCAATTGAACTATCATGGGAGACTCAAAGTAGTGCTTTTTAGATGTGATTGGGTTTATGTCAATAGAGGGGTTAAGAAGGATAAATTTGGTTTGACCCTTGTTAATTTCTCTTATTTAATCCACAAAGGAAATAATTTGTTGGATGACCCATTTATTTTGGCATCGCAAGCGAACAAAGTATTTTACATAAGTGATGAAAGGCACAAGGATTGGCTCGTTGTCAAGCATGCTACATCAAGAGACACGTTTGATATGGGAATTGAAACTTTGGGGCAAGATATTATTGAAACTTCTAATGTTGTGCTCGAGAATTTGACCTTGGCTCGTGATGATGTTGATGATGATGGAGTTGATGAAGAGCTCATTGAAAATGATGCCACCGATGAATATGAAGATGATATTATCTAACTTTATATGAACTTTGAATAATAAATATTGTCATTTTCTTTTTTAGATCATCACATATGTTGGATTTTTATTTTTTCCTACCATGGTTGACTCAGTTTGCTTGAATTCCAGTTTACTTGAATTAAGTTCTTATAAGTAAATACTTGCACCTTTCTCACAATGTCATTCTTTTGAGCCCAAAATTTCTTACTTATTTCTCCCCTTAAGCTGAATCCATACATTTGTGTTTATAATAGTAGAAATTACTACTTCAATTATAGTCTTCTTTTTCTAGTGTTTTTTGAGAACATGCAGCCACTTGCAAATCTTAAACTTTGATATTTCTTTCAATGTGTTGTCATAGAATCTTGAAAAGCACGAATAATATGCAGGTACACATTTAAGAAGCTGTAAAACCCTCAGATTAAGGTGCTGATAATTTATCTTCACAATTACAAATGATACTAACTAAATTGCTTAAATATATTTTTTTTCTTAATTAATAATTTTTTTTCTTCTTTTATTTTCCTTGCATCTCTATGTATGTTGGTGAGTAGTCTTCTAATAAATAAGGAACATATTAGTTCTTTTATTTTCCCCCGCTCCATGCCGCTGATGGTGAGTGCGCTCAAACACCTCCATCAGCGAGGGGCGTTGAATGGTGCCATCCTCCGCAACCCGCGTCTAACATTAGAAAACAAATAAATTTGTATAATTGTACACAATATATAATTTAATTAAAAGTAAGAAAATTATACATACCATACGACGCTCATGCACCGCAAAAGACACGGAGCCACTAGTGTGTCGCA
Source organism: Canna indica (assembly GCA_034359265.1). Classification (NCBI taxonomy): domain Eukaryota; kingdom Viridiplantae; phylum Streptophyta; class Magnoliopsida; order Zingiberales; family Cannaceae; genus Canna; species Canna indica. The sequence goes on along the minus strand of CP136890.1, from coordinate 59,282,005 downwards.
CCCCCGTGTCGTCCCCCTGGACATGCGATTTCTCGACGCTGTCGGGAAGACCTCCTGCCACTCAAGCGTGGCCCACTGCTCAACTAGCTGGTCCCACACATGTGTAAGAATCAACTCGGGGCCATGTCCCCAAGTCTTCCCAATGTGTGTGGCCCCCAATTGTCTCATCACAGTTTTTCGGGGCTACTAAAGCAGCTCGTTGTAGCAAGCGCGGGCAACGCACTCCCATGCACTATCTACAAAAGTGGCTTGATCCTCCAGCCATGTGTACTAGGTCTACAAAAAAAAAATTATTATTATTATCGATTGATATTTATAATTAATATTAATGTAATAAATATACATACCTGGAACTCTCGCCACAACAAATCTACATGCTCACGGGGCACCTATTCCAATAGGTCCTCTCTCTAGTTCACCCATCAAGTGTTGTATAGAAAAAAGGAAGAAGCGGCATGTTGGCACACTTAACTAACCGACTCCTTCCCATCCGAGAATACCAAAAAAGGAGGCATGTAGGCCACACCCCGTGCATGAATCGTCGAATCATCCTCGCTATCGTGCATGGTACGTCCTCTTGCCCAAACCTGCACCAAATATAGTATAATTATATATTATGATATATTGAATTATAAGCAACAATTAATGCATCTACTTACTTTTACTGCGCACACTAACTACTCTGTGCGACTCTGCCTCGCCTTATGGCTGGATAATTCTGTTAGGACCTTGGGGCTTATGTCTCGATGTTGATGGCACTGGAGCAGACGAACTTGCATCACTTGAGGGAATGGTGGCCGAAGGTGGGGTACGGTGGACGGAGGTGGGGGGATGGTGGACGGAGGTGGGGGTATGGTGTGGAGGTGCGGGGATAGTGGGTGTCGGCAAAGAGACGGTGGCTACATGCAAGGGGATATCGGTGGGTGTCCGTGAAGGGCCGATGGTATCTAGAGGCGGGGGGGGGGGGGGGGGGGAGGGGGGTGTCGGCGAAGGGACGGTGGATACAGGGGTGGCAAGTGGTAATCATCGGGGGGTGGTCCTGCGGGTACCATATCCTCCTTGGGAACGCACTTCTCGAACCATTGCTGTCAAATATGAGTATAATTAGATTATATATAATAGATTAATAGAATAATTTTATAATTAAAGATATATTATTCGTTTACAATTTATTCGTCATTGTCATTATCATCATTCGTGTAATACTCTTCTTCTTGTTCTTCTGTATTGGAATCTTCAAATTCTTCTTCTTATCCCTCATCATCGTTCTGTCCTTCCTTAACTTCATTATCGTCGTCATCAACATATTCTACTTCCAATTGAACTAACTTTGTGTCACCATCCTCGAGTATTGGACTAACTTGTTCCACTTTAGAAGGATCCTCTTCTTGATAGAAGTCATCTATCAGATCATTCTCTCCAACTACTGAGTCAATTTTTTCTCTGGCTTTAGTCTTACAAACTACACACAAATATGCACTATCTTTCTTTCGAGACGGATACTGCATATTCAGCTTGAGATGCCAATATAAATGACTCATTTGAAGCCAATTTCGATTTGTAATTGACCTCGACAAGTTAATACTTTGGATGAACTCTTATGCCCCTATCGTAAAGTGAAGTTTTGCTTCCGGTGACAACCATAAGTGACAGCTCCCTCATCCCATAATGTTTTCAGTTCATCAATTGAGGCCTTGAGAAATACATCAATTTCTTGCCGAGGGCCCCTACGACCCAGAATAATCATCGAAAGATAGATAAATTTATCTTTCATAGACATTAACGGTGGCAAATTATAAACTGTTAGTAGCACTGGCCAAACTAAATACAGAGTTATCGAATGAGCAAATGGATTAAAACCATCTGTGCATAATCCCAATATGATATTTCTAGTATCCCTAGCAAATGAAGGATAACATCTATCCAATGTTTCCATCCTTCACTATCATCACGACTTCTTGCATGCCAACTCATATAAGGGTAGTCTTTTCCAAAATTGATAATCTTTGAAGACTCAGTATCAGTGAAAAATACTGAAGCACCTTAAATGGGATATTTTTTTATCGGGTCGATTTCTTCTCCTTGTAACGACGATGTTCACATACCTTGCATTCATCCAACCATGCATTTTCTTTATAATATAAAATGCAATTATTTGGGCACACATGTTTCTTTTCGTACCCAAGCCCTAATTTCCTCATCAATTTTTTTGTCTTATTAAAAGTTGACTCAAACTTGTTATTTGGAGGTAGCATTCCATTGATAAAGCCTGTAATCTGATCGAATAAAACCCCGCTGATATTACAATCAGATTTGATGTGAGTTGCGTCATTGCTGAAAATCTTGTATATTTAGGACAATTCTCATACTAAGGTTCATTGGCATATTTCAATCTCTCGTAAAATTCTGTAGCCTCCTTATTCGGAAATTCAATTTGTATCGTAGGTTGTTCTTTTGTGAATTCAATTGTCGAAGTATCTGGTGGCACTGACGTCTCAGTAACAAACTCGACATTATCATTTAAATGGAATTGACCACCAAGACTATCAAGAATCATTATTCTATAAGGATTAGGTGGATTGGAAGAAGAAACAACGACACTAGAAGATTCACAATGAGTATGGACAACATGATTGCTTGATGTCCCGACTTCACGTGACTCCCAGTGACAATTCCATACATAATATCTTGGTGTGAATTCTTTTGTATATAGATGCATTGTGATAGTTTCCTGATCCAAAAATATTATGTTTGAATATTTCCGAGTAGGCGAAATTTTTAATTCGAGTAGGCAAAATTTAAGAAGTAAGTTATGCCTACTCAAAATTCATCCGTTATAGCTCCGCGATGAATTTGTCAGTACATCCAACTTCGACCGCCCGACTTTTTCTGTTAAAAAGTTGGCAATATCTTTAGGTAATATCTTTAAGTGGGATGGTCCTATTCCATTCGTGATTTATGTTATTTATATTGCACTTATAATTTCTTTTAGTCATTAACTTTATTCTAAATTTCGGCAGCATCTCCCTACAGTTCTCCGAATACTTATATCATTTGGGCGCGTATCGGAGAACAAGGGAGATACAATAGCCAAAATTAAAAAATGAATAATGACTAAAAGAAAGAAAACTAAGTGCAATACAAATAACTATGTTCCCAAATTGGCCATTACGAACAATTCAAAGGTTGTACATCGTATAAAAGATCATCTACTTCGTCTACACAAACATACAACCCCCGAACGGATCTAAGATTTTGTAAAATCAAAACTTGACTCGTCGATGCGTAAGTGAAATGGATCAACTCGTCATGATTATTTTCTAAATTTATGGATGCCGGTGCGAGTCCATAGTGGACAATTCCGGCGCGAGTCCACAGTGGACGATTTCGGACTAATTCACATTTTAACTAATTAACATTTTAACTAATTATTCTAAAAATTATTCTAAACCCTAACTAATCTAAAAATTAATTAACAAATAATAAACTAATTAAACCCTAATTAATCTATATAAATTAATCTACAAAATTAATCTAGCAATTAATCTAAATAAACCCTAACTTAACAAATAATAGCAGATAATAATAATAATAAAATTAACCTAAAGCTACTACTGGCCGGTAGAGGCCGAAACATAGGGTTTCGGCCACAACCGGCTAGAGAGAGGGAGGGAGGGTTACTTGAACAGTGACGAAACAGAGGCGGCGATGGAGATCAGCGAGGCAGCGATCAACAACGATCGGGCGAAGAAACAACAGTGGCAACGGGCTATGATCAGTGGCGTGGAACTCGGCGATGGCGGCGAAGGGCTTCGAAGGTGACAAGCCGGCGAAGAGCAGCGCGTAGAAAGAAGAGGGGTCAAGCACGAATGCAAATAAAAACCTTTTTCACCGACGGCTCGTCAGCCGTCGATAAACCGTCGATTATTATTTACTATATCACTAACGGTCGACACTGCCCTCTCTAAACCATCAGTGATTAGTTTTTTATTTTTGCGTCGAGTGCGCGCCATCATTAGATCACCAACGGCCACTCTTAGCCGTGGCTAATGACTAATTAATACCACCGACAGCCTACCACGCCCTCTCCAAGCCGTGGCTGATAACTTCTTTCATTTCGCACATCATGCGCACCATCGGCTTTGAGCGATGGTCTGAGGCGGCCATATGCGAGCCGTTGTTGATGGGGTCACATCAGCCATAGCTTGGGCGAACGTCGAAAAATCATGGATAGTTCCGACGGCTAGGGCAGTCGTCGGTGAGTCCAGTTGGTGAAAGCAACTATTCTAGTAGTGTCATAAACCTATGAATTCTTAGCATAATTATCTTAGATTTGATTTGTATGTTTGTCCACATATCCTGCAAATGTCTCCCAAAGTTTCGCTGGCATAGGACGATGACTCGCCTTCTGTCTGTCGCATCAAACTCACCAACTAAATACAAAACTGCTAAGTGCAGAAATGATAGATCTGTCATGCCCTTTTGGAAAATTTCTAATCCTTTCAACCTCGGCTTATAATTCACTAAAATTTGGTATCGAGGTTGTACGTACCATCTGCTAATGTTCCCAAGATTTCGCATCAATCGAACGACACCTCGGTCTCTAAACCTTGTCTCAAACATGTCTACAACCAAATTCTGGACAGATTGCACAATTTTAATATGTATCCTTACAACTACATAACGATAGGGTCTCCAGCCCTTAAACTTGGCAAAAACAACCATACAGACCTCCCACCCTACCAATAAATAGGTTTAGTAACACAATTTGGATATTAGGCCATACATATGTGGGTGTGACATTTCACCAAACACTTTGTGAGCATGATCATGCCAGTGTGAACAAACCTCAAAGACGTGTTCAAATGATGAGCAACGAACATATCTAGATATCAGCGCATCTACTCTGGTGAAAAAAGGGAAGTGGGAAGAAAACAAGTTACTATTGTGAAATCTTCACCAACACATCTACTCTGAAGATTTAACAATTAAATCTTCCAGTTTCTGATATCAAATTCCAATCTTTGAAGTATCAAGAGAAAAACAAAAAAAATCAATACTTGATGTAATGCAAAGTTATACTGCATCACATCAGACTTGGAGATTATTTTGTTCACAAAATGAATTTTAACTGTATCAATTAAAATGGAGAGAAAAAATATGAAGAAACCTTAGCCGGAGATAGGTGGAATACCGGTGGTCACGGACACAGAGAAAGAAGGGCGAGGGTTACTGACGATCGGGAAGTGGCGGCGGTGGTCGGGAAGCGGAGGCGGCGATCTGGGCGCGAGAGAGCGAGCGACATATATATATATATATATTTGGGCGTGATCGGGGTAAAATAATTACATTATGACGGTTTTGCGACGGCAACCAATGCTCGCTACGTGGTCACCCTACCATCATTGTGTACGTACTCTGTGATGATACTTGCAGCAGTAGCCGATCCGTCGCAAAATTTCACAGCTTGCGACGGCTTTTAAGAATGGTCACCGAGCCGTCGCATCTACGAGTGCTACAAGAAGCCGTCGCCAATAGCGGTCGCAAATATCAGTATTTCTAGTAGTGCTTCTCTTTACCTTTCAGCTCCAATTGGTGCTTGATCTTCAACCCCTCAAACTCTTGAGCTCGAACTTCCGCCTCCTCCTGGATGAGTACAAGTTTCTTCTCTACCTATCATGCCAGGCCAGCCAGGCAGACCGCCTGGACATCATATACCTCAGCATTTTGGAGAACGCCACCCTCTCCAGCAGACATACCTCTTCACTGGATTGGAAGTGCTCATTGTAGAATATGTGGAATGGGAAATCCTCAAACTACAGGGAGTCCAGTCTGGCAGAGCTATGGAAGCTGTGCAAAATCAACTTGCCTGCACGGGGTCAACGGTTCTGGATGCTGGGGGTGCGATAGTGGTTCCCCACCTCCATGAACCTTTTTGGAGGTGATACCACCTCCATGATGATTGGGGCTTCATCCATTTCCTTCCTTTTTTGCGAATGAGTTGGAGAGGAGGATGGTGGAGGACCCTTGGGCTTCGAGGAGCCCTTCTTCTCTAAGAAAGGCAACCTGCGTACTCATCCTTCGGGAACTTCCCTTTCATCTACCTCAGTTTCGCCAAAAGGGCAGCGGGGTCCATTTTTGGAGCCATGTTTATAAGACGAATGTCCACACTAGAGGAGGATGAATAGTGTATTTACTAGATCTTTAACCTAAATTTGGTTTTATCGATTTCTTACAATCTTTAAGCTAAGCACAATTTATAACAAGCGGAAGCAGCAAATTAACATGTAATCAAACATACATGAAAGCAATGTTAACACAATGACTTTAGAGTGGTTCGGACCAAATGCCTACTCCACTACCAAAGTACCACGCTTAGTATTTCAAACTCTGGTTTACTAGATTAAGTGTATCCTACACGAAGATTTACAAGCTAAGGCACCGATCCTCACACCCGAGGGTTATACTCACACCCGAGAGTACCTACAATATTTGATAGCAAACTAAGTTTACACCAGTGTATTTAAGCCTCTACACGAAGGCTACCACCAAACATACACAAACCTAGCACTCTAGATTATCACAAACTCAAATACAATGAGAATAAGCACACAATACAACAATAATGGGGCAATAAATGTAAACAATAAACTACTTAGCTCCAACACAAGATCCTAGCTTCCTCTTGATGCATTTGATTATGAAACTCAAGGTTGAAGGCTCAATCAAGAAAGTAGAAGCTCAAAGCTAGGGTTTTCCGCAAAGATTGGCTCAATGAAGCTTATGGATGATCAATAGATGGCTCAAGAAGGTTAAAAGTGATCAATGGAGCCAAAGGAAGGCAGGAGACATCGTTTTATAGGAAGCCAAGTGACCAACTTCAAGTCAAGGCACTCAACTACTCGAGAAGGAGCCGTTGTTGCTTCCGCGCGGTAGAAGATTGGTAGCAAATTTTTCGTCGTAGATTGCTAGCAGAATTGTCGCAAATGACCAGTTGCAGATTGGTCGCAGAAATTAGTTTTGTGCATGTACTAGTTTTCAAGTTTTTAGAGTTTGGGTTTCTATTTTTAGTTTCTTATGCATCAAATAGAGGATTGTATAAATATACTAGACACCCTAAACTTAAACTCTATTTTCCCGATGAAATATGAGCGTCGACGAGCGTCCTTGCTGATTTCTCTGATTTCTCCGATTTTTCAATCAAGATATCATGAAATTGCCAAAGTTATCAAAAAATTTCCTACTCATGAAATTTTAGACATTTATCATGCATAATCAATCATGAGCATAGAGAAATCATTCAAGCATAATTTGTTAGGTAATTAAACTAGATTTTAATAAAACTCAAGATCATACCTCATTCAAGATAAATTGTCAAACTTGTGATTTTCATTCCAATTTTCTTCGTAATAGCGTTAGAAAGTGAAGATTCATTTTTTAAATAAGGTCAAGCATGAAACCAAAATGAATCAAAGAGATATCAAAATTAAATATGAAATTTTGGAAAGTAAGATCTCCAACTCTTCCTAATTGTTGAAAACCGAAAGGCCGCAATGAGCCTACGATATAGAACACAAAGATCGCAAGAGCCCGTTATAGACTACATAGGTCTCCGAGGAGATAGAAAATCAAAAATAAAAATCATTTTCATAGAAGCATATCGAGAGCGAGGAAATCAACCAATTTAAGCAAGTATCATGAACTCTAATTATTAATTGACCGATTCAAGTTGAGAGATGATACCGAGACATTTAGATGCCAACTTTCATTACCATTGGCATCTTGGTGAAAACTTGAAGTTGTAACCATGTAATGATCCTTCATTCAATTCTTGGCCAACTTTAACACATCACTTTCCCTTATCCTTGTGTGGTAAGCTCCCCTACAAATGATCATGAAACTTTTAGTACCCAAATGACTTTGGATCCTTGGGGGTTAGTTGGTCTTGGAATCCAAAGTGTCATAGCTTCTCTTGGATTTCTCTTGAATGCACAATCATGAATAGTATTATCATAAATACCACAACAATAACAATGTCCATTAAACTTTTTCTTTTGAACATGAGATTTAAGTGTAGAATACTTAGCATGGGAATGATGATGAACATTAGCATTCTTTACATAAGCATTTTTCATTCTAGTATTCTTAAAGGATGAAACACTTGATAAATCACTAACTTCCCTACTTAGGAATAGGATCTCTTTTTTTAAAGAATCAATGGATTTATGCAATGCATGTAATTGAGAATTCAACATGCTATTTTCATTTCTTAAATTATCATTTTCATGTTTCAAGTCATTAATCTCAAATTCCATATTATCATGGCATGAATCAAATGACCTAGACTTTAATTTTTCATTTTCTAATTTGAATTCATGTAAATGAGAATTAAACACCACATTTTCTTTCTTTAACATTTTATTTTCCTTATCTTTTCTAACAAGCAAGACATGTAATTTTTGACTTTCTTCTAATAATTCTTCATATATGTCATTTTAAGAGAACATAAAGAACTATTATTGCTACTACTATCATAATCTTTAACATGACTGAAAGAGGAGGAGTGTACCTCATCGTTAATACCCATTAGGCAAACTTTTGAAGTGGCTCCATTGTCATGATGAGAGGATGCTTCGAGAGAATCCGAGAATGATGTGGAAGCATTTGACCTCTTCCTTGCCTTGTTCTTCACGGTAGGGCAATTTTTCTTCACATGCCCTTTTTCTTTGCACACATGGCAAATCAAATTCTTTTTCCGACTTTTAGTGCTCATATGACTAGAGGCACTATGGGCTTCAAAAACTATATTAGTATTGGGAGGATGACAATTGTCATCGCTATCCTCATCAAATTTAGTAAGCTCTTCGGTTGTGGCATAATCATATAAAACATTCAAAGTGGCCCAAACATCAAAAGCCGATTTGCAATACATGACCTTTTCGAAAATATCATTTTCCATAGAACAATATATGCAATTCATGGTTTTAGCATTTAAATGAAACATATCATTATGTTCTTGGGTCTATGAAAATATATATTCTACCTTAGGTTTGATATATTGGGTTTTCAACATTTCATAAACCGACCATTTCATAAACCGACCACTAAATCTTGGGTCTTCAAAAAGGTGTACATCCTAAATTTTCAAAGACCAAAGTTTATCCTATCAAATTTTAGAGGTGTAGTAACTATTGTTGACCTAAGGTTTTTTACCTTGGTCTTAATCTCGGTTTTGATGATAACAAACAAGGAACTAATGTTTCATTGAGAAATCTTTCAGGTTCCAAGTCGGTTATCGCACGACGTCCCCGATCAGAAAAATCGAAGAAATTGGAGAAATTGGCAAGGACGCTCATTGTCGCTCGAGATTCTTCAGGAAGTTAAAGTTTAGTTCTAGAGTGTCTAGTATTGTAAATCATCATGATGATGCATAAGAACCCAAAAACCAATCCCGAATCCCAAAACATGAAAACCCGGAAACCGCCCTGAAATTCACTAAGCCTAGGGAGCTCCTTAGGGCTATATGACCTAGACATTTTTCTTGACACAAAAAATGATGGTAATTGTTCCTTGGGTAAAAACTAGATAACGAGGTATTTTAAAGGAATTTTAAAACGAGCCCGTTATAGACTACATAGGTCTCCGAGGAGATAGAAAATCAAAAATAAAAATCATTTTCATAGAAGCATATCGAGAGCGAGGAAATCAACCAATTTAAGCAAGTATCATGAACTCTAATTATTAATTGACCGATTCAAGTTGAGAGATGATACCGAGACATTTAGATGCCAACTTTCATTACCATTGGCATCTTGGTGAAAACTTGAAGTTGTAACCATGTAATGATCCTTCATTCAATTCTTGGCCAACTTTAACACATCACTTTCCCTTATCCTTGTGTGGTAAGCTCCCCTACAAATGATCATGAAACTTTTAGTACCCAAATGACTTTGGATCCTTGGGGGTTAGTTGGTCTTGGAATCCAAAGTGTCATAGCTTCTCTTGGATTTCTCTTGAATGCACAATCATGAATAGTATTATCATAAATACCACAACAATAACAATGTCCATTAAACTTTTTCTTTTGAACATGAGATTTAAGTGTAGAATACTTAGCATGGGAATGATGATGAACATTAGCATTCTTTACATAAGCATTTTTCATTCTAGTATTCTTAAAGGATGAAACACTTGATAAATCACTAACTTCCCTACTTAGGAATAGGATCTCTTTTTTTAAAGAATCAATGGATTTATGCAATGCATGTAATTGAGAATTCAACATGCTATTTTCATTTCTTAAATTATCATTTTCATGTTTCAAGTCATTAATCTCAAATTCCATATTATCATGGCATGAATCAAATGACCTAGACTTTAATTTTTCATTTTCTAATTTGAATTCATGTAAATGAGAATTAAACACCACATTTTCTTTCTTTAACATTTTATTTTCCTTATCTTTTCTAACAAGCAAGACATGTAATTTTTGACTTTCTTCTAATAATTCTTCATATATGTCATTTTAAGAGAACATAAAGAACTATTATTGCTACTACTATCATAATCTTTAACATGACTGAAAGAGGAGGAGTGTACCTCATCGTTAATACCCATTAGGCAAACTTTTGAAGTGGCTCCATTGTCATGATGAGAGGATGCTTCGAGAGAATCCGAGAATGATGTGGAAGCATTTGACCTCTTCCTTGCCTTGTTCTTCACGGTAGGGCAATTTTTCTTCACATGCCCTTTTTCTTTGCACACATGGCAAATCAAATTCTTTTTCCGACTTTTAGTGCTCATATGACTAGAGGCACTATGGGCTTCAAAAACTATATTAGTATTGGGAGGATGACAATTGTCATCGCTATCCTCATCAAATTTAGTAAGCTCTTCGGTTGTGGCATAATCATATAAAACATTCAAAGTGGCCCAAACATCAAAAGCCGATTTGCAATACATGACCTTTTCGAAAATATCATTTTCCATAGAACAATATATGCAATTCATGGTTTTAGCATTTAAATGAAACATATCATTATGTTCTTGGGTCTATGAAAATATATATTCTACCTTAGGTTTGATATATTGGGTTTTCAACATTTCATAAACCGACCATTTCATAAACCGACCACTAAATCTTGGGTCTTCAAAAAGGTGTACATCCTAAATTTTCAAAGACCAAAGTTTATCCTATCAAATTTTAGAGGTGTAGTAACTATTGTTGACCTAAGGTTTTTTACCTTGGTCTTAATCTCGGTTTTGATGATAACAAACATGGAACTAATGTTTCATTGAGAAATCTTTCAGGTTCCAAGTCGGTTATCGCACGACGTCCCCGATCGGAAAAATTGAAGAAATTGGAGAAATTGGCAAGGACGCTCATTGTCGCTCGAGATTCTTCAGGAAGTTAAAGTTTAGTTCTAGAGTGTCTAGTATTGTAAATCATCATGATGATGCATAAGAACCCAAAAACCAATCCCGAACCCCAAAACATGAAAACCCGGAAAGCGCCCTGAAATTCACTAAGCCTAGGGAGCTCCTTAGGGCTATATGACCTAGACATTTTTCTTGACACAAAAAATGATGGTAATTGTTCCTTGGGTAAAAACTAGATAACGAGGTATTTTAAAGGAATTTTTGGAAGCCTTTAGCATACCCATATTTGACATAGGAGATTAGAAATTTTTGTTTTTCGAAAATTTGTACTAGACCCCAAAAACTAGATTTTGATTCTTAAGGATTTTGATTTTTTAGATATTTTTATTGAATCCAAATGGGGGGTAATCCTTATATAACATTTATGTTTTAAAGTTATTACCTTAAAGTTAAGAAATATTACATAAGTAAACTTAGCAAAGACCGAACCTATAAGCGAGCAAACGAGCAAAAAAATCAACAAACTGGGTTGATTTTTCAAGTTTTGGTCGACCGAATGGCGCCCGAAATGGGCAAAAGCCATTCGGTCGCTAGGCGGTCGATCGGTCGATCAACCTACGTTCGATCGACCTGCGACCGGATGGCAGAAACGACTAGTTTTCCGCCCGTTGAGTTGGCTGTTTCATGCTATCTCCTCAAGGCTTATAAATAAAAGCCTTAACAAGTCTTCCACTCATTATCCAACATACTTTGAGCCATATTTGATGATCCTTGAGCTTGATTGAGTCACCATTCTTGAAATCCCTAGCTTTGATCTCTCGGCTCCTTGGGTAAGCCTTGACTTCATTGATTCACCATCAAAGGCATCAAGAGGAAGCTAGGAAATTTTGTTTGGAATTAAGTATAAGTTGTTTGATTTATTGCTCCATTAAGTTGTGTATTTTCTTATTTATTTCATTGTATTTGAGCTTGTGAAGACCTAGGTTGTTAGGTCTTGAAATTGGGTGGTTGCCTTTGTGTTTAAGGCTTAATTCCACCAGTGTAAACATAGTTTACTAGGATTGGTTGAGTTGTCCCGTAGGTTGAAGTGGAAGAGTGCTCTCGGTAAGAAGGCGGAGACTTCCAGGTGTGGAAGTGCCTTAGGGTGAGAGTGAAACTCTTCGGGTCAAAGTCCTCGTTGTAAGGGACTTAGTTTGGAAATCCTAAGCGGGGTGCTTAGGTAGTGGAGTAGGCATTGGGGCTGAACCACTATAAACAATTGTGTTAGCATTGTTCTCTTTATGTATCGCATTGTCTATCTTCATTACTCGCTGCCGCATTTAGTCGTTGAATTGTGAATTGCCTAAGTAGTTTAAGAAAATGATTAAAACCGAAATTAGGCAATAAGTTTTGTTAACACACTATTCACCCCCCTCTAGTGTAGGCCATTTCACCAACAACTATCGACTCTAGGGTCATTCTAGCGATCGAGGCTAGATGTAGACAATATGGTAAAATCTCAATCCATGACCTGCTCTGATACCAAATGTAACACGAATGGCCACACTAGAGTGGGGGGGGGGGTTGAATAGTGTGTTTACTAAATCTTTAGCCTAAATCTGGTTTTATCGATTTCTTACTATCTTTAGGCTAAGAACAATTAATAGCAAGCAGAAGCAAGAAAATTAACAAGTAATCAAACACATATGAAAGTAATGCTAATACAATTAATTTATAGTGGTTCGACCCCAATGCCTACTCCATTAACTAAGCATCCTGCTTACGATTTCAAACTCTAGTTTACTATATTAAGTATATCCTACAAGATGATTTACAAGCTAAGACATCGACCCTCACACCCGAGGGTTACTCTCACAACAAAGAGTACCTCCAGCACCTCTTCTCCGAAGGACTACATCAATAATATGAGCAAACTAAGTTTACACTAGTGGATTTAAGCCTCTACACTAAGACTATCGGCATACACACAAACCTAGAACTCTAGGTTACCACAAACTCAAATACAACGAGAATAGGCACAAAATACAATAATAATGAAGCAATAAATGTAAACAATAAACTACTTAGCTCCAGCGCAAGATCCTAGCTTCCTCTTAATGCCTTTGATGATGAAACTCAAGGTTGAAGGCTCAATCAAGGAGGTAAAAGCTCAAAGCTAGGATTTTCCACAAAGATTGGCTCAATGAAGCTTATGGATAATCAATAGATGGTTCAAGAAGATAAGAGTGATCATTGGGGGCAAAGGAAGGCAGGGGACATCGTTTTATAGGAAGCCAAAAGTGACCAACTTTGGGTCATGGCACTTAACGGCTCGAAAAAGAGCCATTGGCTTCTGCGCGGTAGCAGATTGGTAGAAGATGATCCATCATAGATTGGTAGCAAAATGGTTGCAAATGACCGGTCGCATATTGGTAGTAGATTGGTCGCAGAAGATAGTTTTTTGCATATACTAGTTTTCAAGTTTTTAGGGTTCGGGTTTCGGTTTTTTGGTTCATATGCATCAAACAGAGGATTATACAAGTATACTAGACACCTTAAACCTGAACTCTATCTTCCCAATAAAATATGAGTGTCGATTAGTGTCCTTGCCGATTTCTCCAATTTTTTTGATCGGGGACTTCGCGTGCAAACCGATATGAAACTTGAAAATATTTTTTGCTCAAACATTAGTTCCATATTTGTTATCATTAAAACCAAGGTTGAAAAACCTTAGGCCAATAATGTTGTCTACAAAAATAGATCAAAAGGAGCCCAGGATCAATAAACTAAATTATGAAAACAAGTGGTGAGACCACAAAAGACATCGTAAGATAATGGACTTACTAATGTATCTAATGACTTCCGACTCCCTTTGGTCCCATCCCAGCAGCTCCGTGCACGAGATGGGGGCGAAGGGGCTGCACTGGTCCACGAACCTTATTATGAGTTTCTCCTCGGCAAAGATACAATCATCTTCCAACAGCAGGATATTTGTTGGGTTGGATCTCCAGTATAGCGGAATCTCTCATTACCCGACACCTCATCCAAGAAGAACTGTCAATCACTCTCCCAAGACCTTACTCCAAAGAACTTATTTTTGAAGCCTTTGTAAGAGCTCTTGAAGAGCCCAAATAGCTTCCTCCTCGGAGTGTTGTGTTATACCTGTGACCGTATTTTTTTATTTCAGGCTGAGACATGGATGGTGCGCAGGAGCGAGTCATAGAGATCATCGGAGATCGTGGTTTGCGGTATGACTCATGTACATGTGTTTAATTAAGTTAATGCGATTAAGCCAAGTTTTAGAAGTGTTTGGGTGTGATTTGAGTGAGTTTAGGACTCGTTTAATCGCATGACTTAAGTGAGGGATAATTTGCTAAATGGGCTATTTAAGTTGGGTTTTATTATTTAATCTCTTGCTAATTAGGATGCTAACTATTACAACCCTCTCTCTTTGTGTGTACGGACCAAGGAAGTAGGTGGTGGCCGGCATTGATTTTGTGGTGTTCCGGCGCAAGTTCGTCGGCATTCGTCAAGGCCTTCCCTTAAGGGAAAGCTAGAGGCTTTCCACAAGGTGAGTGGCCTTACACCTTGAGGGTTTGCCGACTTTTGGGGCTGCTCTTGTGCGAATGATCTATGGATGGATTCTTACGAGGTTTCTTAATTCCCTTGATTATTTTCCATGGTTTCTATGCATGAATTTTGTCCCTACGTTGCGGTTTGAGTAGGGCAGCCTATGAATTCCTAGAGCCGGTTGTGAGAACCCTAATTGAAGGGTTATGTGGGTGTTTGATGATGAATCACCCTTTTGGATGAATTCCCTCAAGATGAGGTTTTATACTAAGTTTTTGATTGAGTTTAGGAGCTATGAGGAAACTCCCTTCGTTTTCATTGTGGAAGGAGACCCTAAAATCGAAGGGTAGACCCTAGTTTTTTGTCACTACATTAAGGGAATTTTTTGAAGTGATTGGGGACAGTCGGGGCTTACTTTTGATGACCCAAAGTTCTTTGATCAGTGTCACATGGCACATGGTGGAGTGTAGCATGCAGGGGCGAAGCCAAAAAATTATCTTAGGGGGGGCAAAATATAAAACCACACATCATGAAAACAATTACATAGTAAAAAAATATTTTAGGGGGGGAAACAAATATAGCTAAAATACTACTATATATATAATATATAGTAGTAAATATTCAATGGGGGAGCCAATGTCAGGGGAGCAATTGTCGTTGCCCCCCTGCCAATACATTGGCTCCGCCCATGTCACTCCATCAAACTGTTTGAAAATCGAGTTATTAGGTTAGAAACATATATCGAGGATTTATATCAAGCAAGACATATTTTGTGTATCAGTGTGTTCCACAGTGAGGATTTGCTTGGAAACATGCTTTCATCTTACAAAAAGACTTCAATGCACAGAAAAACAAATTCATCCGAGTTTTGACTTTGATCCTTAAAGCATCTAAAATTTCATTTCTTCCAAATTGACTACAAATTGTGATTTGTTCACAGAGATTTATTTGCTCCACCGGTTTACTATCCTCTCAACAAAGGATGCCCTTGTGGCTTCTCATAGGAGGGTTTAAGGTTGCAAATTTGTACAGAGGATAGAGACATGCAAGCAGGAAAAACTTCAGGGATTATGCTTGCAAAAGAGTCGTACTAGGCCTTCCTAATTCCAATCTATCTTAATTGCAAATTATGCTTGCAGATTCCACCAGACTTATATATTCTGATAAATATCCTGCAAAAGAAATTTATCATCTTAAAAGAGTTTTAGACAACTAATGTAAATTTTGGGTCAATTTTTTTAATCTTATGAATGACACCTTGTTGGTTTTGTTTAGAAATAGTTTTCTTGATTCTATTTTCTAGTGTGAGCAAGTCTTGGATTAATTAGTTTGTTTAATAATTAACAGGAACTTGACTGCTTTGGTTATCCTTGATGCTTCCAGTTTCTGCCTTATCATAATAGGAACAAATTTGTTTTTCTTTTCTCGTGATACTTCGAAGATTTATTTCTTGTATGCAGAATCCTATACTTCATTATTAGTTATAAATCAATTTAATCAGCAGCTGCAGGCATGTAATTTGATATCTAGTCAGGATAAGAGCTTTGAGTTCCAATCTATTGTTGTATATCATTGGTGTTGGGAGAAAAATATGCTGTGCAACATAGCTGAAATAATGAACAATATCTGAAAACTAAAATGCACAAAATAATCACAGGAGCACACATAATTTTTAATGTGGAAAACCTCATCAAGGTGAAGGGTAAAAACCACGGGACCTAGTCCAGATCAACAATCCACTATAATGGTAAATGAGTGTACAAAAGAGTTTCTAACACTCCTAAAATCTCAAACAATCACAGTTCATCATCAACAAAGTGGAAACAATGCAATAGCATACCACATAACCATCAACAAAAAGGAGATAACAAGGTTTGAGGATAGAGATCACCAGGACAACTACTGATATTGAAATCGGACAAGGTTCTGGTTATCTAAATAAAATTTCAACCATTCAGATCAAAGAACAATGAGTCTTGAACAGTCTCACCAAATTTTAGCCCGATCGAACCACAGATGATTTTCCAATCGTTGTGATGATGAAACTTGTCGCTATAGAGAATACCCAGAGAAAAAGACTGGTTGTGCTTGCTGACCTCCAAACCTGATCACCACCATTCAGAACGAAGAACTAGGTATCCTCTACCACTCCAGCAAAAATCAGCTCAATCGGAGTCCGACTCGCCGTCTGATCGCAGAAAAAGATGAACTGGGCGAGTTGGGACAGTGCCCTAAAAATCTCCCTTTTTCTTTTGATGGTTTTTCTTGAGGATTCAAAATAAAGTGGGGGCTGTTGCTCTACTTTTGAGTGGCTGCAAAAAGTTTTTTAGCATGAAATGATCAAAATAACCCCATTGAGTTCAAACATGGGTTTTACCACATAGGAGGGAACCCAAACCCATCAATTCTCTCCCTTCCCGACTATGTGGATGAGTTTGCCAAACTGGCAATCATCTGACATACTTCAAACTTCCACTTTGGTAGAGACTTTGTCATCATGTCAGAATCATTGTCATCTGTGTGAATATTTTCAAGTTCAAGCAACTTAGAGTCCAGAACATCACGTATCCAATGATACCTCACATCACTATGTTTAGATCTACCATGGAAAGTGTGATTCTTGCTTAAGTGAATAGAACTCTGACTAACACAATAAAAAACATACCTCTTTTGTGTAGAACCAAGTTCACTCATGAAGTTTTTCATCCAAAGCAACTCTTTGCAAGCTTCAGTACTTGCTATGAACTCAGCCTCAATGGTAGACAATGCAACACACTTTTGCAACTTTGATTGCCATGCCATAGCTCCCCCTCGAAAGGTAACTAGATAACCTGAAGTGCACTTTCTAGAATCAATGTCACCTGCCATGTGTGAATTTGTGTAGCCATAAAGAATAGGCTCACCAATTCCAAAACATAATTTCAAACTGGAAGTGCCCCGAAGATATCTCATAATCCATTTCACAGTATTCCAATGCTCTTTACTCGGATTTGAGAGAAACTGGCTAACTATGCCTACTGCATGAGCAATATCTGGCCTAGTGCAAACCATTGCATACATCAAACTTCCCATGCTGAAGCATAAGGAACATCTTGCATGTCTTCTTTCTCTTTATCACTAGAAGGAGCCTGACTAGTGCTAAGTCTAAAGTGAGTAGCAAGAGGTGAGCTTACCACTTTATCTTTATCCATGTGAAACATGTGAAGCACTTTCTCAATGTACTTCTCCTAAGATAACCACAACTTCTTCGACTTTCTATTACGAAAGATCTACATGCCAAGAATGTGTTTTACTGGTCCTAAGTTTTTCATTGCAAAAGACTTACTGAGCTCCTGTTTCAAACTGTCAATTCTAGTAGAATTATGACCAACAATCAACATATCATCAACATAGAGCAATAAAATGATGAAATCAGTATCTAAGAATTTCTGAATGAAAACACAGTGATCAGAAGTAGTTTTCTTATAACTATGCTGGAACATAACAGACTCAAACTTCTTATACCACTGCCTAAGAGCTTGTTTCAAACCATACAAACTCTTCTTTAGTATACAAACATAATTCTCCTTACCTTTCACCACAAAACCCTCAGGCTGCTCCATGTAAATTTCCTCCTCCAAATCACCATGAAGGAAAGCTATTTTCACATCTATCTGCTCAATCTCCAAGTCAAAACTAGCTGCTAGACCCAGAACAACTCGGATTGAGGACATCTTGACAATAGGTGAGAAAATTTCATCAAAGTCAATGCCCTTTTTCTGATTAAAGCCTTTGACAACTAATCTGGTTTTGTACTGTGGACGGGAAGTGTTCTCCTCATTGTTTACCCAGTAAATCCATCAATTTCTCAAAGCTTTCTGATCCTTAGGCAACTTAACAAGCTCAAAAGTATGATTGTCATGCAAAGACTTCATTTCATACGCCAATGCATCAAGCCATTCTGCTTTTTGCTCACTCTCTATAACCTCCTCATAGCACTCAGATTCTCCCGCGTTAGTGAGAATCACAAATTCATTTAGTGAATAACGATTAGAGGAAACTCTTTGTCTAGCAGACCTCCTAAGTGAAGGTGCAGGCTGATCAACAATTTCATCAATAGCATCTCCATTAACAGGAGCATCTGGCATAGTGACATTCTCATCATTACCCTCAACTGAATCACCTTGAACATGATCTGACACATTACTGAGATTATCAAACTCAGCTACATTAGGCGTATGAGTCATAGGAGCTGGAGTTAAGTCAATCAAGTCATCACTACTCTGTGAAACTGACTTTTCTGCCTTATCAATATCTTCAATGGATTGATCCTCCATGAAAACAACATCACGGCTTCTAACAAGCTTCTTTTCAATAGGATCATACAATCGGTAGTCAAACTCATCATGACCATATCCAATGAAGATACACTATCTTGTCTTGACATCTAACTTGGATCTCGCATCCTTAGGTACATGCACAAAAGCATTATAGCCAAACACACGTAAGTGATCATAGGGAACCTCCTTGCCATACCACACATGGTCAGGAGTATCACACTATATAGCAATTGCAAGGATAAATTAATTACATGTGCAGCAGTATATAAAGCCTCACCCCAAAATGTTTTAGGCAACTAATTTGCTTCTAAAAGCAAACATCTAACTCTCTTCACCAATGTCCTATTTATCCTCTCTGCTAGGCCATTCAACTAAGGAGTCTTGGGAGGCGTCTTTTGGTGTCTAATTCCCTACTCTTTGCAAAACTGATCAAAAGGTTCAAGGTATTCACCACCATTATAAGTACGAATGCACTTTAGTTTCTTGCCTGATTCCCTTTCAACAAAAGCTTGAAACTCTTTAAAAGCACCACGAACCTGATATTTGGATATCAAAACATAAACCAAAACTCTCCTGGAATGATCATCAATAAATGTCATAAAGTAAAGAGCACAAGTAAAAGTCTTTTCCTTCATAGGACCTCAAAGATCTGAATGTATCAACTCAAGCAAATCTATCTTTCGAGAAGGAGAATGACTCTTGAAGGAGACTCTATTTTGTTTACCTGCCAAGCAGTGATCACACCTTTTCAAACTTGCACTATTCAAACCAGAAAGCAAATTCTTCTTGACTAAGCAATTCAGTCTCTTCTCACTGATGTGACTAAGACACTTATGCTACAACTCTGAGCCATTGCCATCCTCTACAACATTCACAACATCAACAGAGAGTGAAGCCTATATCTAGTACAATCCTGAATACTTCTTTCTATGAGCCACAACCATAGAACCTCTAGAGATCTTGCAGATACCATCACCCTAAAAACTGTGAAACCCATCATCATCAAGCCTGCCTACTGAAATCGAATTTAAATCAATATTCGGTGCATGCCGAACATCCCTGAGAACCAAGCTAGAACCTTTTTTAGTTTTCAAGCAAACAGATCCAATTCCAACCACCTTCGACAGTCCACCATTACCCATCTTTAATACCCCAAAATCTCCAGGAGTATAAGATGTGAAGAAGTCCTTCCTAGAAGTGACATGAAGTGTAGCACCATTGTCAACAACCCAACTTGACTGATCACAAGCAATATTGATCAACTTCTTGTCATAAACAAGAATAAGATCCGGTCTAGTGGTGGTAGCAACACGATCATTGTTATCTCTGTCTTTGTTTCCTTGCTTGCCTTTGTCTGCCTTGTTCTCCCTTTTCCACTTCTAACAGTACTTCTTGATGTGTCCAGGTTTACCACAATAGTGACATTCAAAGTTCTCAGACCTTAACTTTGATTTACTTCTGCTCTTACTTCTGCTCTTACCGCCACTCTGTCCATGATCTCTTTCTTTATTTCTCCCCCTATTTTCTGTAACCAAGACTTGAGAATGTGAAATAGACACCTCCTGAATTCCTCGTCTCATCTCTTTGTTAAGAACACTACTCTTCACATATTCCATGGTCACAATACCACCAGGAGCAGAACTGGTCAAAGAAACACGAAAACTTTCCCAAGAATCAGGCAATGTGTTGAGCAACCAAACTGCCATAGTTTCATCATCAAAATTTACACCCAAACCAGAAAAATGATCAAAGCACCCCTGAAAATCATTCAGATGGTCTGAAATGAAACTACTCTCCTTGTACCTCAACTGCATAGCCTACTTTAGTAGAAATACTTTATTATTGTCTGTTTTAGAGGCATACAAGGTCTCAAGTTTTTCCCATAGAGTTCTGGCATGTGAATCATTTTGGATGTGATTCAAGACATTATCATCCACCCATTGATGAATGAAACCATAGACCTGCACATGCTCAAACTGCCTATCTTCTTCAGTTTTGGACTCTAGCTTCTGAGTAGCAAACATTGGTAAGTGCAACTTTTTCACAAACAGAAGATCTTTCATTTTTTCTTTTCATTTGTGGTAATTTGTGTCATTCAAGCTAATCATTCTGCTATAATTTGGTTCCAATGTTCAATCTCAAAGCACCACACAAGTAGTAACCAAAGCTCTGATACCACGTGTTGGGAGAAAAATATGTGGTTCAATATAGCGAAAATAATGAACAATACCTAAAAACCAAAATGTATAAAATAACCACAAGAGCACACACAATTTTCAACGAGGAAAACCCCCTCAAGGTGAAGGGTAAAAATCACGGAACCTAGTCCAGATCAACAATCCACTATAATGGTAAATGAGTGTACAAAAGAGTTTCTGGCACCTCTAGAATCTCAAATAATCATAGCTCATCATCAATAAAGTGGAAACAATACAATAGCATACCACATAACCATCAACAACAAGGAGATAACAATGTTTGAGGATAGAGATCACCAGGACAACTACTGATCTTGAAATCGGACAAGGATCTGGTTTTCCAAATAAAATTTCCACTGATCAAATCAAAGAACAACGATTCTTGAACAAACTCACCAAATTTCAGCCTGATCAGACCACAGATGATTTTCCAATCGTTGCGATGATGAAATACGTTGTTGTAGAGAATACCCAGAGAAAAAGTCCAATTGCTGTAGCAAAATCCCAGCTTGCTGACTTCCAAACCCAATCACCACCGTTCACAATGAAGAACTAGGTGTGCTCTACCTCTCCACCAAAAATCAACTCAATCGGAGTCTGAGTCACCGTCCGATCGCCGAAAAAGATGAATTGGGCGGATTGGGACGGTGCCCTAAAAACCTCCCTTTTTCTTATGATGGTTTTTCTTGAGGGTTCAAAATAAAGTGGGGGGCTGCTACCCTACTTTTGAGTGGCTGCAAAAAAGTTTTTAGCATGAAATAACCAAAATAATTCTAATGGGTTCAAACATGGGTTTTATCACATAAGAGGGAACCTAAACCCAACAATTGGAGTCTATCCGACATTGTAGAAATAGAATTAACAATGATAGTGTGGCAAAGTTAATGTTGAATGCCGAAAGTGCGGCAAAGTTAGTGATAAATAGATAAAGATGAATGCTCCATATAACTAGTTAGGTTACATCTTATGTAGTGCTGCTTCAATGGCATTAATTTCCCGAAGTAAATCTATTAGCATTTCAGTGATTAATTGCATGATAATTTAACTCCTAATATGTCAATCTAGCTTTGCAACACTGTAAGGCTTAGATGTTCTTTAATTTCTTTCTTCATTATTCATATCTTGTTAATTAAAGGTGAATGAGTTTGATATAAATTTCTCCTGCTCTTTAATCTTAAATAATTTTACTTGAGGTTGGTAATCGTCCAACTCAGTTCATTACTTGATTGGTAATAATTTCAGCTCGTGCAACTCATGGACAAAAATTTTCTATAAATTGCAGCAGAGAATGTGTCCTGTTTCTGTCATTTAAGCTAACTTTGATTTGCTTAAGAAAGTTAGTTGCTGCTTATCACTTGCATTAATCACTTGCATTAGAATGTGTCCTGTTTCTATAAAGTTAGCAGCTGCTTAAGAAAGTTAGCTGTTGCTTAAGAAAGTTTTGTATGTAATCGAATTGATAGTTTTCTTCAACCCTCTAATTACTCAGACATATAGAGTAGTGAAGCAAGTTTTGATGATTGTGCTATTTTTTTTGCAAGGTTGAATCTTGTTGCCATTATTTCCTACATTAACTTTAGCTTTATTCTTTCTTTTGTCATAATTATGTTCCTTGAAATTGTTTTATCCTATGATTCATTAAAAAGGCAATTGAAATTTTTAGAACTAGTGAGCTTTCTGGGTTAGCAATTAGCTTAATGATTGTTGTGTGCTTTGTGTATATAATTACTTGTGTATATCATTTGAATGCTGACATGAAACTATGTGTCATTTGAATTTTAAGCCAACTTGAATGCTGACATGTGTCACTTGAAACTACATGTGTCATTAGTCCCTGCTTGACCCTTTCTCTTTACCTTATAGTTAACTCTTCTTGAAGCTTTTGACAAGAGGGATCAGTTGATAATTTTACTAACTAGTTAGTTTTATTTAACGAGAGAACTACATGATCATAAGGAACTACAAGATCTAATTAATTACAGAATAACATATCAGCCTTAATGAGAGAAGAATAGTTTGCTGATTTTATTTTAGAGATATTATTTTCTCTCACATTAGTCATTACACATGATTTACCTCAAATTATTCTTATCGTATTATCATTTATTGCTTGAGACGTGCTTCTCCATTTGTAGTTCTTATAATTTGTTGAATTCTGTATTTATTGTTGGAAATTTTTAGATAATAAATTTAGTATCAGTTTAACATCGCTTTGTCTATATAATTTTAGGATTGAAATTAAAAAAATAATATTATAATTCGCCAGTTGATAAAGTGACACAAACTTATCGACCGTGCATGAGATCATAATTTTTTTTGCAATACCTTGGATCCATTCGGCGATTGTATCACCGTCTAAAAGAAGTGCAAAATTTATAGATTCTTTACGATTTCTGAATTGTTCATAATTAGACAGTTTGGGATCAAAATTATTCTACTTGTAGTTAAATACTTTTTTTAACATTCACTTCAGTTTGAAATTCTAGCAGATATTCTCTGTTCTCCATGTATGTGCCCAAATGATATGCATATTGGAGAACTGTTGGAAAATACTACCGGAATTTTGACTGAAATTGAATGTTAAAAAGAATATTTAAATGCAAGTAGAATAATTTGATTCTTGAATGAAATAAGACCACCCCACCTATGAAGAGTTCAAAAAAATGATTGTTGTGATATATCACGTACAAAATCAGGACGGAAGATCGTAATTGGATGTACCATCAGATGTACCGTGGAGGTTTACATGAAGAATTCCAGAATGGTGTTCAGGAATTTTTGAAGTTTGCATAATCAAATCCGTAAGTTGTTAGTGTTAACAAAATCAAATGTCTGTGTCGTTAGTGTGTCAACTTATTTTTCCTAGACCGACAGACACTGACATTGCACCTAATACAGAAATAGTTTCATAAATCTATACTATCGATGGATTTCACACGGGGAGTCATTCGTAGGCATGACATCGTATGAATTTGGAGGCAAGTCATCTAATATTGGATCTTCGTCTGCAACTCATACGACATCTGTTAAACAGCCGTAGCAAAATATGGTTTTGGATGCTTTGGGCGTTCGTGAATTCCAAAGATTGTCAATTCCTTGCACAAAATTAGGAGGTCAGTTGTTAAGTACTAAAGCGACAATGGATATAGAGTGTGAGCCACAAGTACAATCGGAAATTCAAATAAAGTTATCAAATCTAGAAGCAGCACAGTTTTACAATTTACTAAAAGTTGCAAAAAAATCATTGTATGAAGGTTGTGATGAATATTTAAAGTTGTGAGTAATGACTCAAAGTAAGGCCATTCCATTTCGACAAAAGACTATACCCAAGTTCAATAGCTTTGGGTCTGATATCCCGATCATGATTTTCCTACCCCCAGAGGGAAAGACCCTTCCAAAAGGGGAAGGTTGTGGGCGAGGATGGATTCGAACCCCCAACACCGTGGTTCGTAGCCACGTGCTCTAATCCTCTGAGCTACATGCCACACCCCGTCTCCACTGGATCCGTTCCCGGGAGTATAATAAAAAATGAACCTTTCCTCTCCTTAGCTATTTTTTGTTGAGTTAAGAAGAGGTGAAAGCACGTTTATCTCTATTTATAAGAAATAGAATAGTGCGTTCTGAGGTGTGAAGTGATAGAGAAGAGATGTCGTAATTGCAATTTTGAATAAGACGACCTTTGCATTTTTTATTTTTATCTATTTCATATTTCCAAATATGGAAAAAGTCAAATAAGATGTGGTATTTATCATTCTGGCATGGAGCTATTTTTCTGCATGTTCTTCCCTACAGTATTGTCACCGCAGTAGAGTTTAAATATTAAGTCTGACTGCAACGTAACTGAGATATCATATAATTGGTTTTTCGAGCTTTTTCACAAAGTGTTGCCTACAGATAACAAACTAGAGGACAGTTTCAATAAGACGAAAAAGATGATAAAGAGACTTGGTCTAGGATATTAGAAAATTCATACATGTCAGAACAATTGCAATCTCTATTACCGTGAATATGCAGACGTGACGCAGTGTCCAACATGTGAATATCCACGGTACAAAGAGTAATCTTCGAGTAGGCAGAAAGATATATCGTTTAAGGTTCTTCGATATTTCCTAATAATTCCTAGATTGAAGCGGTTGTTCATGTCTAAAAAAATAGCCCAACATATAATATGACATGGTAAGAGTCGTGACCCGAATGTTATGACTCACTTGTCTGACAGTGAAGCATGGAAACATCTTGATCGATGTTATTCATCGTTTGCAAGTGATCCTAGAAATGTCAGACTAGGGTTATGTACTGATGGGTTCAATCCATTCGGTCAATCATCCACTTCATATTCCGTTTGGGCGATGCTCCTCACAGTCTGCAATTTGTGGCCATCGATGTGCATGAAAGATGATTTCATATTTTTGTGTATGGTAATCCCAGGACCAAGGGGACCAAGAAAAGAATTGGATGTTCTCCTTCGACTATTAATTGACAATTTAAAGAAATTGTGGGACGACGGAGTCATAACTTATGATATTCATTAAAAAAGGAATTTCAACTTGAGGGTCACATTGTTGTGGACAATTAGTGACTTCCCGGCATATGTTATATTGACTGGTTGGAGCACACACAGGAGGCTTGATTGTCTGTATTATATGGAACGAATAAAAGCATTCATTCTTCGGAATGGAGGAAAGATTTCATACTTTGACTATCACCGTCAATTTTTGCCACTTGATCATCCATACCGAAGAAATAGAGATAAATTCATCAAGGGCAAAGTGAAAAAAGATGGACCACCTCTGTGTTTGTTTGGTAATCAAATGTTAGCTCGGCTTTCTATGTTACCAGACATCACATTCTAAGAGGTTGACAAAATTAGTGATTTTGGAGAAAGACACCATTGGGTCAAAAAAGTATATTTTGGAAACTGCCTTACTGGAGCTCATTACTAGTTTGGCACAATTTGGATGTGATGCACATTGAAAAGAATGTGCTTGAGAATATTTTTAATACAGTGATTGATGTTGCAAGAAAAACAAAAGATAATGTGAAGGCAAGAATGGACTTAAAAGTATATTACAAACGCCCATATTTAAATCTATAGGATGTGAATGACAAACAAGTGAAATCGAAAGCCTCTTTTGTTCTCAATAAGCAACAACAGAAAGATGTTTGCCAATGGATAAAATATCTCAAATTACCAGATGGCTATGCATCTAATTTAGCTCGATGCGTCAATGTACACAAAGGTAAAATATCAGGAATGAAAAGTCATGTCTATCATGTGTTCATTCAGAGACTACTCCCTATTGTATTATGTGATATTTTATCAGAAAAAATTTGGGGTCCGTTAATCGAGCCTAGTTTGTTCTTCAGAGATATCTGCGCCAATGCCCTCTGTTTCGAAGATATGGAAATGCTAGAGAAAGACATTGTAGAAATTCTTTGCAAATTAGAGCATATATTTTCACCTGGATTTTTTGACTCTATGGAGCATCTACTAATTCACTTAGCATACGAGGCAACAGTTTCTGGTACGGTTCAGTATCGGTGGTTGTATTTATTCAAGAGGTATATGTAGAGGTTAAAAAGGAAAAAAAAAATACAGTCGCGGTGGAAAGTTCAATAAGTGAAGCTTATATAATTCAGGAGATATCAACTTTTTGTTCTTTCTATTTCGAGTCCAATGTGCACACAAGGTTGAGTCGTCTTCCCCGAAATGATGATGGCGGAAATGTGAACGTTGTAGATTGTCTACCAATATTTTATTTTCCTGGTCAAGGTTTAGGCTCACGTCCATCGAGATATTTAACTGAAGAGGAGTACCATCTTGCACAATTATATGTACTGAGGTTGTGGATTGTCACGACTAGTCTTATGCTATATGTACTGAGGTTGTGGATTGTCACGACTAGTCTTAACTGAAGATAATTGCCCCGAGGTTGATCATTTCATTCAAAAAATTGACACAGAAGTTCATACGCGTGCAGACACTGAATATATCCGAGGAAGAATTAGAAGATAAACATAGCATAGAATTTCCAAATTGGTTCAGAACTTGGTCGAGTGAACATATTCAAGAAATAGACAATAAATTACTCGAGTTAGCATGTGGATTGTCACGACTAGTCTTATACTATAATACATATTTTATGAATGGATATAAATTTCGTACAAATGAGTACTCAACCACAAAGAAGACAATGAATGTCGGTGTTTGTGTCAAAGGCTCCACTTGGATTGATTGTGACTGTCAAAGGAGTTCTTGAGGAAGTACTTAAGCATCAATATGTTGGGTGCAAAAAAATAGTGATATTCAAATGTCACTGGTTTGTCACATCATCTCGGGGGATTCAAATTCACCCAAAGTATAAGCTTGTTGACCTTAATTTCAAATCAAAAGTAGCGTTGAACGAGACTTTTATTTTGGCATCACAAGCACAACAAGTATATTACGCAAATTATCCAGGCAGACGAATAGATAGATCAGAATGACGAGCAGTGTGTAAGACTAAGGCACGATTAAGGATTGATCCAATGGAAGAGGATAATGATACTACAAGATTTGTACTAAGTGATTTTTTATCAGGAGGATGATCCTCCTGTAGTTGAAGTTGTGGTTCAAACACTTGAAGATGGAAATTTAGTCGTTACTGTCACACCCCAACTCAGGGTCGTGTGACCAACCAGGGTCTGTCCTACCCTGAAGCCTACTTCCTACACTGACTAACGAGAAATCGAAACACATAAATAGAAAACAACAATGCAAATTTATTTGAAACTTAGAAAAGTTCACAATTTTTTTTATAAAAAGGAAGAAGCTAACATCAAACACAAATGAAACAACTCGAGTTCAAGTTGAATTCATGCTTTGAAAACCAACAACTCTCAGTGTAGAAAAAGAACAAATCTAGACATCTAGTCTATGAGTATCGGACGCCGCTACGAGATCGATGCCAATGCCTACCCTCCAGCTGCACCATCACTCCAAGACTCAACTCACTGATCGGGCTCTACAAAATAAAAACATAAATCGTGAGTCCACATGGGACTCAGTGAGCGGTTCTTCCGAACCTCCACATAATCCCCAATAAGCAGGCACAAATAAAAAAGGCAACATAATATAAAATCATGGATATAATTTACTTCTGATATGACAACCGACCGCAAGGGTCGTCCTTCATAGACCATACGTTCTTGAAACCAGCCATAACGGACTAACTAAGCCAACTTGGCATCCGACCCTTAGGGCCTACTCATGATTTAGAGATTCGGCTATAACCAGCCCTACCATACTAGGTAGTAACATACTGGCCGTTCAGGCCACACAACACAAAAGTGAAATCAAGAAGTCTCCGGGCCGTCGACTAGAATGGTCTGCTAGTCTCCGGACACCCACTGGGATAGGGATATCTAGTCCCACCCAACTGGGGTCTGACACCTAGTGGGCCCACTGGTGAAATCTCAAGATCCAATCACTGGCCGAGTCAAGCATTCGTCATTCTGACTACTCATGCATCTCGGTAGACCATCACAATCACATCACACAAGCAAGTGTCTAGAGTTTCCTTATATAAAATCCTGGGCGTCCACCCGTGCTCCGCCCTTTATCCCGAGCCTTACCATCTGTACACTATGACACTCTAATTATCCCATGAGAAAGCGTTCTAGTTCACCTACATTCGAGTTTCCATAATTGACACGTACTTAAAGTTTCCTACTAGTCGTCTAGTGCCATTTGCTATATTATACTAGCATGGGCTACATGTCATAAGTGTAGAATGTCTACGTATGGATGCGTCACAACCCTCAAAAGATAGGAAAGTTAATCTACCACTGCTACCATGAATAACCATAAGAATACAACAAGTAAGTAAGTAAATTCTGCATTTAATCGAAAAATTTCAGCAAGGTAACATTAGAGCTATCATGGCAATTCTCTACTAGAAATAACAATTGATACAGAAAAATCTTGAAAGTAATTACTACCTCTTAAAGTCGCTAAGTGTACGTATACATATATGCGATAGGGCCGGTGCTGGTTTACTTAATTTGTGTCTTTCCTATTTCTCATCTCAAATCTACTTGTCGATCGAGGTGACCCTCGTTTTCTAATGTTTCCAAATGTTTCTAAGTATGAAAGTTAATCCCCTCTGATCGTCTTTCCCCCTACTTGGCTCGGCCGAACCTTGAGCAAGGCATGCCTTACTCGGCTAAGCCTACAAGGGTAGGAGAATGTGGTTGATCCTTTTTGTTTGATCACAAACTCTAGCATTTAAACTTATGAACTGCCATAGATGAATCCTAGATCAAATTTCCTCCCCCTTACTGTTCTGCCGAGCCTTGAACAAGGTTACCCTTGTTCAGCCGAACACTCAAGTCTCTAGGGAGAAGGGGTCTCGATCAACTATTACATTGATTGAATCACGAGTGTACATAAATTAAATTTAAACAATCTAGAGGGGTTTAGACCAATCGAGGGAATTGGGGAAATTTTGAGCATGACCTTTTCCCTTTTCCCTCAATTAGTCGGCTCCTACATTCAAGAAAAACAATGCGGAAACATTCATCGCACGATTACGACATGGAAGAGAAAACCACAACATCGAGAAACCTCAGATCCACAAGATCCGACGAGAGAAAAACCCACGATTTACATTTCCATGGGTCGGCCACCCGCCTACCCTACTAAACTAGGATCGACCACTCACCTTGATCGGATTACGAGGAAGCCTCGATGAAGACGAGTCACGGTTCCTCGAGCGTCGATGCGAACTCATCGCCGACAAGAACTCCCCTCTCTTCCACTCTCTCCATTTTCCCTCTTGCTCGGGTTGTGTACGGCTCCAAGATGAGCCGCACAGCTCATGATGAGGGATTATATTCCCTCATCCACTAATGACTCAATTGCCCTTCTTATAACTTAGCTCTACTCGATTTGATCCGAGTCCGATTCGGGCTCCAATTCTATCCGCATGCACAAGTCGAACCAAAGGAAATAACCATTTAACCAATTTAAACTTTATACTTTCATAGGTCGAGTTATACCTTCTACTCGAGGCAATTACGCGGCTCAACCCAACTAACCCCCAGTCTGATGCGCTGCACCAAAATAGATTTTTATATTAGAAAAATTTTCGGGTCTTACAACCTTCCCCCCTTAAGGGAAGTTCGTCCTCGAATTTAGTTGGGTTACAAGGACTTACCGGCTCTTCGAATAAGGATGGGTAGCGCTCCCTCATGTCTCGCTCTACCTCCCAAGTGTGCTCTTGCCCCGAGTAGTGCTCCCATCGAACTTTTACCAAGGGAATCTCCTTGGACCTCAGCTTCCTAATCCGCTGGTGAAGTATCTCCACTGGCCTCTCCTCATAAGAAACCGCCATGTCCACCTCAACTACAGTCGGCTCGATCACATGGGACTCATCCCTCACATACCTCCGGAGCATTGACACATGGAAAACAGGGTGAACTCTGCTCAGACTAGGAGGCAAAGCCAGTTCATAAGCCACCGTGCCTCTTCGCTTGAGAATGGGGAAAGGCCCAATGAACCTAGGGCTCAACTTTCCTTTCTTCCCAAATCAGAGCACCCCATTTAAATGAGAAACTTTTAGGAATACCAAGTCGCCCTCATCGAACTCCAACTCTCTGGCTTTCTTATCGGCATATATTTTCTGATGACTCTGAGCCGCCAACAGCCTTTCCTTTATCATCTATACGTTCTTCACCGCCTGCTCAACCAAGTCTGGACCAACCAGGAGAGTCTCTCCTATCTCAAACTAGCCCACAGGAGACCTACACCGCCGCCCGTATAATGCCTCGAATAGAGCCATGCCAATGCTACTGTGATAGCTCTTTTTGTAAGCGAACTCCATCAACGGTAGGTGTTTCTCCCAACCGCCTACTTGGTCCAGAACGCAGGCCCTCAGCATGTCTTCCAGGATTTGGATGGTTCTCTCAAATCGTCCGTCAGTTTGCGGATGGAAAGTCGTGCTGAAACGCACTTGAGTACCCAAGGCTTCTTGGAAAGACTGACAAAACTAGGCTGTGAACTAGGTACCTCGATCTGATATGATCATCACTGGGGTACCGTGGTAAGCCACAATCCTATCTAGAAATAGTCGGGCGTACTGCTCTACAGAAAGGGTCATCTTCACTGGAATGAAGTGCGTGGTCTTGGTTAACTGGTCCACTACCACCCAAATGGAGTCAAAGCCGCCTTTTGACTTAGGCAACCCAATCACCAGGTCCATGGTGATTTTCTCCCACTTCCACTCTGGCACTTCGAGGTTCTGCAGCAGCCCTGCAAGTTTCAGGTGTTCGGCCTTCACCTGCTGGCAGACCAGACATTTGGATACAAATTCTGCTACCTCTCTTTTCATGCCCTTCCACCAGTAATGCTGCCTTAAATATCGGTACATTTTGGTGGCCCCCGGATACATCGTATAAGTGGAACGATGACCCCACTCCAAGACTTGTCTGCACACCTCTGCCATATCCGGCACCACGATTAGATCTTTGAACCTTAGCACACCCTCTGAGTCCAACCTGTATCCATTCTCTGCATCGCCTCTCTGCACTAAGTCCTTTGTCAGTGCACAAAAGGTGTCCTCTCCCTGCGTGGCACGCAATATATCCACCAGTGTGGATTGTACCCGCAGGTGTGCCACCAAGGCACCTGAAGCTAACACTATCAAGGTTGTACCCCCATCTACGCACAACGAAAGCTCTCGAGCTAGAGACCTCTGCTTGATTTCCAAATGAGCCAAACTGCCCATGGATTTTCTGCTTAGAGCATCTGCTACCACATTGGCTTTCCTCGGATGATACATAATGGTGCAGTCATAATCCTTTAGGAGCTCCAGCCACCTCCTTTGCTTGAGGTTCAGCTCCTTTTGGGTAAGCAAGTACTGGAGGCTCTTGTGATCCGTATAGATCTCACAAGTCTCCCTGTACAGATAGTGTCGCCAGAGCTTCAATGAAAAAATCACCGCCGCTAGCTCTAGGTCATGCGTCGGGTAGTTCTTTTCATGAACTTTCAGCTGGCCGGACGCATAGGCTATCACCCTACCAAACTGTATCAGAACGCAGCCTAGGCCAAACCGAGAGGCATCACAGTAGACTACAAACCCTCCTGAGCTGGAAGGTACGGCCAACACGGGTGCCGATATCAAGCATTCCTTGAGCCTCTAAAAGCTCACCTTGCACTGGTCGTCCCAAATGAATTTGACCTTTTTCTAACTCAACCGAGTCAAAGGGACTGCAATCCTGGAGAAGTTCTCTACGAACTTTCGGTAGCACCCGGCCAGACCAAGAAAACTACGGATCTTAGTCACACTGGTTGGCCGCCTCCAGTTCTGCATCGCCTCCACCTTTGCAGGGTCTACCCTTATCCCTTCCTTGGACACCACATGACCTAGGAATCCTACACTTTCCAACCAGAAATCACACTTGGAGAATTTAGCAAACAATCGGTGTTCTATGACGGTTTCCAGAACCATCCTCAAGTGCTCGGAGTGCTCCTCCTCACTCTTGGAGTATACCAAGATGTCATCAATGAAGACGATCACAAAACTATCCAGGTACTCCTTGAATACTCTGTTCATCAGGTCCATGAAAGCAGCAGGTGCATTGGTCAGACCAAAAGAAATCACTAGGAACTCGTAGTGGCTATAGCGAGTTCTGAAGGCAGTCTTAGGCACATCACAGTCCCAGATTCTCAACTGATGGTATCTGGACCTTAAGTCTATCTTCAAAAACCATCGTGCCCCCTGCAGTTGGTCAAACAAATCATCTATCCTCGGCAGTGGGTAATGAATCTTGACTGTCACTTTGTTAAACTACCTATGATCGATTCACATGCGCATCGACCCTTCCTTCTTCTTCACGAAGAGTACCGGGGCACCCCATAGTGAGACACTCGACCGGATGAAGCCCGGGTCCAACATCTCTTGAAGTTGCACTTTTAGCTCTCTGAGTTCGGCCGGTGCCATCCTATAGGGTGCGATGGATATCCGTTTTACCCGGGCTGGAAATCAATGCAGAAATCTACTTCCCTCCTAGGCGGCAATCCTGGCAGCTCCTCGGGAAATACATCGGGGAACTCACAGACTACCTGAGTACCACTAATATCCCCTTCCGCATCTCCCTTTTCCTCTACCACAAATACGAAGGCCAGAAAGGACTGACAACCCCCTGAAGCAGTTTACGAGCCTTAAGGGTTGAGATGACCCCAATCGGCTCACTTCTTCCCTCTCCTTGGAAGGTGAACGGCGGCAACCCGGGCTTGCTGAACATGACTGTCTTAGCCCTACAATCCAGCAACGCAAAGTGCTACGCCAGCCAATCCATGCCGAGAATGACATCGAGTTCAAGTGTGGGCAGGAGTGTCAGATCTGCCCTCAATGCATGGCCGTAAATGAGCACTTCACAGCCTTAAAAAATTGATTTCGCTAAGATTGCCCCGCCCGTAGGCGTTGATACTAGAAATGGCCCGTCGAGCATGGAAGGAGCCATTGGTAACTCAACAGCAATTTTGGCATATACAAACAAGTGCGTGGCACCCGGATCAAATAGAACATATGCAGCATATGAACATACTAAAATAGTACCTGTTACCACTGCCTTAGATGCCTTTGCCCCATCACGGTTCATAGCAAATACCCTGGCAGATGGTCTCTCTGAATGACTAGCCTGCAGCCCCTTGTTCTGCATCTGACCTCTTTGAGCCACTGACCCCACTGACATAGGCGTCTTTCCCTTAGACTGCTCAAACTTCTGGCCAACTCTCTCCGGACAGTCCTTCTTGAAGTGCTCAACTTGACCGCACCTATAGCAAGCATCCGTGCGGCCAAGGTAGGCCCCCTAGTGCCTTCGACTGTAGCTGCCACATAGCGGCACCTCAGCTCTCTGAGAAACACCTCCTCACACTGTCGGCCTCACTGATCCAGACCCTGGGCCCCACAGCCCCAGTTACCATTTTGTCCCCGGCTCTGCTGGTGGTCTACAGCGGTCACTGTCTCCTTTGAATGCCACGATCGACCCCCAGATCCTTGCGGCCAAAATTTCTTCTTGGCCGGCCTGTCATTCCTGTCGAACGGCACCAAGGCTTCCTTCTGAAGGGCTTCATCCACTACCCGGGCAAGAGTGGAATCCTCAATATAGTGGATGAGCCTGCCAATCTGATGCCTTAGGCCTCCAACGAACCTCTTGAACCTGACGATCTCATATGCCACTAGGGTCGGATGATATTTGGAAAGACGGTTGAACTCCATCTCATATTCTAACACTGACATGCCTCCAGTCTGACGCAGCATCTCAAAGTCTCGGGCTCGCTTGTCGCGAACACTCATTGGTAAGTACTGCTCCTCCGCAGCTGCCTAAATTCCTCCCAAGTGGGAGGCAGTGTGCCTGCTCCCCTGCGAGCCCTCCAAGTGTGTAGCCAGACCTTTACCGGTCCCCTCATTTGAAGCCCGACCATACAAGCCACTGCCTCTGATGAGCACCCCAGTTCCATGCATAGTTCATAACAATCCCCCAGAAACTCAGTCACTTCCACCTGCCGATCTATTTTGGTGAATTCTGGTGGCTTCAGCATGATGAAGTTTGCATAGGTTGGGGCTCCCGGAGCCCTGACAACTGGTGTTATAGCCTCAACCACCTCCGATACCGCTGGAACTATGGGTACTAGTTGTGGCGGCAACTGCTGCTGCGGCTGCATCTGTTGCCTCAGTTCTTGCACCCTAAGGAGCGCCTCCGTTAGCTGAGCTACCTGAGCTTACAATCGAGCCACTGCAGACTCTTGCCCCTGACCCTCGGACTGCTCCCTGTCTCTGCCCCGGGCCCGGCCTCGGCCTCGCCCCTGGCCTCAATGTTCTGTCGAGTTACTGCCGCTGCCGTTGCCGCTTAGTGCAGCATTAGGAGCCTCCATTACACTATCATAGAAAAGAACAATTTTCTATCACATAAAAAAAAAATTAACATAAGCTTTTAAAATTTACTAATCGCATGGTGCGCTGAGTGCAGTCGTGGTTGCCAGATCTCGTAGCATAACTATACCATATGTCGACACGCTAGCATATGTCTCATACGGTACCCAACTCCTAGTCATAGTCAAGACCTAACCAAAATCTCTGATACCAACTTTGTCACACCCTAACTCAGGGTCGGGTGACCGGCCAGGGTCTATGTCCTACCCTGAAGCCTACTACCTTTACTAACCAACGAGAAATCAGAACACATAAATAGAAAAATAACAATGCAACTTTATTTGAAACCTCAGAAAAGTTCACAATTTTTTTTTATAAAAAGAAAGAAGCTAACATCAAACACTAATGAAACAACTCGAGTTCAAGTTGAATACATGCTTTGAAAAGCAACAACTCTCACTGTAGAAAAAGAACAAGTCTAGACATCTAGACTATGACTATCGTACGCCTCTACGAGATCAATGCCACTGCCTGCCCTCCGGTTGCACCATGACTCCAAGCCTCAACTCACTGATCGGGCTCTGAAAAATAAAAAAGTAAACTATGAATCCACATGGGACTCAGTGAGCGGTTCTTTCGAACCTCCACATAATCTCCAATAAGCATAATATAAAATCATGGATATAATTTACTTCTGATATGACAATCGACCCCAAGGGTCGTCCTGCATAGACCATACGTTCGTGAAACCTGCCATAACGGACTAACTAAGCCACTTGGCATCCGGCCTTCAGGTCCTACTCATGGTTTAAAGATTCGGCTATAACCAGCCCTACTATACAAGGTAGTAACATATTGGCAGTTCGGGCCACACATCACAAAAGTGAAATCAAGAAGTCTCCGGGCCATCGACTAGGATGGTCTGCTAGTCTCCGGACACCAACTAGGGTAGGGATAGCTAGTCCCACCCAACTGGGGTCTGACACCTAGCGGGCCCGCTGGTGAAATCTCAAGACCCAATCACTGGCTGAGTCAAGCATTCGTCATTCCGACTACTCATGTATCTCGGCAAACCATCACAATCACATCACACTACCAAGTGTCTAGAGTTTCCTTATATAAAATCCTGGGTGTCCACCCGTGCTCGGCCTTTTATCCCGGGCCGTACCATCCGTTTATCCCATGAGAAATTGTTCTTGTTCACCTACATTTGAGTTTCCATAATTAACACGTACTTAAAGTTTCCTACTAGTTGTCTAGTGTCATTTGCTACATTATACTAGTGTGGGCTACATGTCATATGTGTAGAATGTCTAAGTATGGATGCCTCACAACCCTTAAGTGATAGGAAAGTTAATCTACCACTCCTACCATGAATAACCATAAGAATACAACAAGTAAGTAAGTAAATTCTGCATTTAATCGAAAAATTTCAGCAAGGTAACATTAGAGCTATCATGGAAATTCTCTACTAGAAATAGCAATTGATAAGGAAAAATCTTGAAGTAATTACAACCTCTTAATGTCGCTAAGTGTAGGTATACATATATGCGATAGGGTGGTGGTTTCCTTAATTTTTCTTTCCTATTTCTCATCTCAATTCTACTTGTCGATCGAGGTGACCCTCGTTTTCTAATGTTTCCAAATGTTTCTAATTATGAAAGTTAATCACCTCCGATCGCCTTTCCCCCAACTTGACTTGGCCGAACCTTGAGCAAGGCATGCCTTACTCGGCCAAGCCTATAAGGGTAGGAGAAGGTGGTTCATCCTTTTTGTTTGATCACAAACTCTAGCATTTAAACTTATGAACTGCCATAGATGAATCCTAGATCAAATTTCCTCCCCCTTACTATTCGGCCAAGCCTTGAACAAGGTTCCCCTTGTTCGGCCGAACACTCGAGGCTCGAGGGAGAAGGGGTCTCGATCAACTATTACATCGATTGAATCACGAGTTTACATAAATTAAATTTAAACGATCTAGAAGGGTTTAGACCAATCGAGGGAATTAGGGAAAATTTTGGCATGACATTTCCCCTTTTCCCTCAATTAGCCGACCCCTAGATTTAAGAAAAACAATGCAGAAACATTCATTGCACGATTACAACATGCAAGAGAAAACTACAACATCGAGAAAACTCAGATTCACAAGATTCTACGAGAGAAAAACCAACGATTTACATTTCTAAGGGTCAGCCACCCGCCTACCCTACTAAACTAGGATAGACCACTCACCTTGATCGGATTACGAGGAAGCCTCGATGAAGACGAGTTTCGATTCCTCGAGCGTCGACGCAAACTCGACGTCGACAAGATCTCCCCTCTCTTCCTCTCTCTCCCTTTTCCCTCTTGCTCAGGTTGTGTGCGGCTCCAAGATGAGCCGCACAGCTCATGGTGAGGGATTATGTTCCCTCATCCACTAATGACTCAATTTCCCCTCTTATGACTTAGCCTCTACTCGATTTGATCTGAGTTCGATTCGGGCTCCGATTCTATCCGCATGCACGAGTCGAACCCGATTTTAATGAGGCATCTAATGCATAAAAGAAAATAACCATTTAACCAATTTAAACTTCATACTTTCATAGGTCGAATTATACCTTCTACTCGAGGCGATTCCGCGGCTCGATCCAACTAACCCCTGGTCCGGTGCGCTTCACCAAAATAGATTTTTATATTAGAAATTTTTTTGGGTCTTACAGTTGCATAAGGTCTGTCTAAAGAAAGTGTTGATATTGAACCAGATGACGCAGATAATGAAGAAGATGAGAATAGTTGTGAAGATGAAGAGACAAGTCAAGAAGAAAATGACTCAATTGATTATTATTCAAATGATATCGATGATTAATGTGTAACATATATTTTACATATTTTTTCTATTAATTATTTATATTATATTATTGGTTGACATCACTAATCAACATTTATATATGTAGATGTCGTGTGCCCGTTCTTGGATTCATCGCATAGGACTATCTTGGCCGCCACCCCCCCACCACCAGCCGTGGCAGGACCTTCCACGCCTACCATAGTTCCACCACCACCATCGACCCCGGAGGCTCGAGGACATCGTAGGCCTCGTGGGCCTAATGGGGGGAGTGATTTACCTTCATCATCCGAGCAGCGTCGGCACATATCGATGCATGGTCTAAAGTAAGTACAAAATTTATTTATTATAATTGTTAATTAATTCATTGTGACTTATAATGTTGTTATACTTGAGTTGTAGATTTGAGCATGATGATGTCTCTCGCGGCATCACCTCTATTATTAAGATATTCTTTCATGAGCCGTGGAGTTTATAGTCCTAAGTGCCGAACTATAATCAAGATTTATTATGGACGGAGTTCGAGATAAGTAATTTATTAATTTTTTAGTTTGTTCTCGTAAGGTTGGTATTCTCTTGCTTTGGTCCCATGTATATACTTATAATCCATGTGAGAGTGGAAAATTTTATATGTGTATTAATCTTATTTGTAAAGATATAAAATGTTGAGGGTGGATAATTTGATGCATGTGAGAGTGGGTGTAAACGGTAAAGTGTTGCTTTGAGGGTATCGTATCACATTAGCAAGAAATCTTAAAGCTTGGATGCTTTCCTCAAAAAGCTAATTATTATTATTGTGCAATCGTAGATGATTTATCTTCCAATCGGTAAAGAATAATCATTTTAGTATTAAAGTATATGAATATTAGAAATGTGATTTCATTTTCATCCGACACTACAATACAATCGACCTATAGAGACACTTGATTAGAGATAAATTAAATTTTTGCTTCTAAATCTTCACAATTAGAGACTAATAAACACAAAATTTGATTCTAATTAGTCTCTAAATATAGTTTTAGAGTCAGATCAAATAAGTGACTCTGTTTGTTAGTGAAATGGCCACACTAGAGGGGGGTGAAAAGTGTGTTAACTAAACTTTTCGTCTAATTCTAATTTTAATCATTTATTGATTAGTTATGCTAAGCACGATATTAATAGCAAGCAGAAGTAATATATATAAAACAATTCAACACACAAAGTATTAATGCTAACTCGATGTGATTTATAGTGATTCGGCCCCAATACCTACTCCACTACCTAAGCAACTCGCTTAGGATTTTCAAACTAGTTTTACTAGATTATATTGTTTCCCTTACAAAGAGGACTTTACACCGAAAAGTCTCCGCTCTCAAACCGAAGGCACTTCCACACCCGGAAGTATTTCGCCTTCCTATCGAGAGCACTTTCCCACCTCAACCTAAGGGATAACTCAACTAATCCTAGTAAACTAAGTTTACAATGGTGGATTTAAGTCTTAACACCAAGACTAGCACCAACTCAATCAAACCTAGCAACCTAGGTTTACACACTTGAAAATACAATGAAATGAACAATAAAATACACAAGTTATGGAGCAAATAAATAACACAACTTATACTTAGCTCCATACACGAGTCCTAGTTCCTCTTGATGCCTCAATGATGAATCGATCAAAGCTTTGAAAACAAAATCAAGTTTTTATCATGAGAACTAGGGTTTGTAAAGAAATGGCTCAAGAAATCTTTAGAAATGAATAAGGGTCTCGTGACATGTCGTGATCGAGGAGGATACCGAGTCCAGTCGTTTCTATTTTTGTTGAGTCATGTAGACTCGGTAATTTTATTTCTGCATTTTCCTTAGTTTGGGGTGTCCTTGTTGGGACTTAAAGTTTTGAAAATAAATTGAACCTTTAGCATTTTTTTTTAATTAGTGGTTGGGTTTCTTTTACGATTTGATGTTTTCATTTAAATTTTAAATGTCATAAAATATTTGGGTTCATTACTTGTTTATGTATAGTTGTTTTGGGGTTAGGCTTCGAGGTACGTGGCTTATCCTGGCCGGTCATACCAGATTTGAGATGTGACAAAGGTGGTATTAGAGCGGGTACAAGAATAGGATGGTAGGTACCGTAGGGGGGCATTGCTAGCATGTACACATTTGGTACGTCCTAGTCACGAGATCGACCGCTAAACCTGCGCACCAGCGGCGGTACATATTTTTGGTTTAAATTGATTTCTTATATGATTAATTGTGTGGTTATTGTGTTCTTATTTCTAGAAATAGAGACACATAATGATGTTTTATTTATGTATTGTATGTTTTTTTGATGGTCAATTGGCAATGTAGTAAGAGTGGTTTAGGGATTTAATTTTCTTGGAAAAACCTTCTCTTGTTTAGCCAACCCATATAAAGGGAAGGCTTGAACAGATATTTTTATTATCTTAAATTCATGCATGATTTTCCTTAGTTGAAATTGGTTAAAAGAAAGGGAAGACAACTTGGTGAAGGGTATAGAAAGAGTGGAAAATTTGGTGGGATAAATGCATAACTGGGTAAGTTAAGCAAGCATCCATATATTTGTAGGAAGCATATGGTAGGTGATAGAATATGTTTAGCTTATCTAGAATTAGAATTAAGTTAAATCTGATATACAATATTCATTATGATGGATATAGCATGGTAAAAAGATGTCAGACATTGGAAGGTTTAAGTAAAAAAATGGTTTAACAATAATCATAATCATAATAATAATAATAAAATACAAGTACTCGTTCTGGATGATGATGCACTGCAATGTCATATGTTTTGGCACTGCATAGGAAAGATAATCATTGATGTCTATGAGAATGCCTAGTTGAAATTGTGACCCGACATATTCGAAATGAGATTTTACCCATTGGAGTTGTGACATCAAACATAAGATATTCACCTATTGGATTTAGGGATTATGATTACCTATTGGTCCTAGGTGGTTGTGCATGAGTTTTACACTTTATAGGTGAGGTTTACCAATTAATTTATTTTAGAATATTATTAATTGGTTGATGTTGCAAAGGTTTGTTGGCTGATTTTAATTGAAGGAATATAAGAAACAAATGAAGCAGATTTGATAATTAATTCTTAATACTAATTGTTAGACTAAGGGTTTAATTGATTTGATTCTTATTTAAGCATTGAGTTATTTTTGATAGATTCGATTATTGGTTTTAATTTAATCATGGAAAAATTAGGTGTGGTTGGGAGGTCGAGTAGGATATGAGGGAGAAGTATAATACTCATACCTTTTTAATGTCGAGGTGAACTTCTTTCTTTCATCTCAAAATTCGAGGACGAATTTTCTTTAAGGAGAGAGGGAATTGTAATACCCAAAATATTAATAATAATAATATTTTATTCTTGAGTGGGAGATCGTGGGCCCTAGTAAGCACGGATTGGCGGGAGCTTCGGGATTAGACCCGGGTAAGTATTTAACGTAGAAAAATTATGAAAAATTTTATTTGCCTTATCTATGTGATTTAGCATGCTAGGATGATAGAGGGTATTGAGGCAAATTTAGCAGTGCAATCGGATCTCGAATCGGAGTTAGAACGGGTGAGTTATGGGTTATTTAAGTCGGATAACTTAGGTAGGGGTATTTGGGTCATTTGGACCCAACCAGTGTCTATAAATTAGACCATGGGTGTGCGGCCAGGGGTTTTAGCCGTGCACCACCTGAGGCAAAGGAGAGAGGAGAGAGAGGGCACCACCAAGGAGGAGGAACCGTCGGAGCTGAATTTTCGCGAGTTCGTCGGTGTCGATCGGGGGAAGATCTTGCACGTCTTTTCCTTCTATTTTCTCTCTCTGGTGAGTAGATTTAGGCTTTCTTTTCCCCAAATATTGATTCATGTCGTTGTCCCCATGTCTTGGGATTTTTTGTCAATTTTTGACATGTTTTCCTCGTATCGAATTAGAAATAAAATCATCATTCTTCCTTTTGTTGATTTATATAAAAAAAAATTAAAAGATAGGATTTTAAATAAATCCTTTTTTCTCTCTCTTGGCCTTGTACAGCCGCCACCGACACAGCCGCCACCATGGCCGACTACTGCTAGGCGACGATGGGTCAGGCCGCGACCTAGCCAAGTTGGTGACGGCGCCGTCGGCCAGGCTGTGGCCTGTCCAGGTCAGCATCGCTAGCCAGGCTCTGGCCTGTCTAGGTTGGTGCCGTCGGGCGCAACCCGTGATCTCTAGGGCCGCCTCCAAGCGCCAAGCGGCAGCGAGCCGCCGTCGAACGACGCGGGACCCGACGGGGACCCCATCCAAACGGATCTCAGGCGTGAGCGACGACGGTGGCTGGGGAAGAGGCGGCAATGGCGAGATGGGTGGAGGAGAAGATGGAGATGGTGACCTAGGTGGGGGATGAAATGAAGGGCTGAGATTGATTTGGGTGAGATGAAGGGCAAGGATTTGAGCTTGTGTTGATGGAGGGCTGAGATTCCATCTGGTTAGAGGTAAGGTTGTGGTTGCATTTGGTTAGATGTAAGGTTGTGATTGCATCATGTAGATGGAGGGTTGTCATTGTATCTGGTTAGATGTAAGGCTGAGATTGCATCATGTTAAATAGAGGGATGTGTTTGCATCATATTAGATGTAAGGTTGTGATTTAATCCTGTTTAGATGAAGGGCTGAGATTTCATTACTGATTTTTGATTGTAACACCATTATATTCATTCGTAATAGTGATTTGTTAAATAAATTTAAGATAATTCTTCTATTATTCTAAATAATTATTTTGAGGCCTTAAGGTTAGCAAAAATATTCATGTTATATATGAAATTTTACCTAATCGACGTTCTGGATTCATTGGCGAGGTCTGTTTCACTATGAGACCTCTGAATTTTGAGGGCAGTAGGTGGTCAAGGCCTCGTTTTGCGTGCTAAGTTGAAAAATCATATTTTATATATTTTTCTGGTTCAAACCGAGATGATTCATGGATATAGTAGTTAATGAGATGAATCTTAATTATCCTAGATCAGTCATTCCTATGACAATATATTTTATCCTGTTGTTCTAGTCAATTAATTTACAGTTGGAGTTCCTTTTTGCAATACTTTCATGATATACGTGCTTCCTTTCTTACAGTGATTAGATGTGCTATATTTCTATTTCATGATTATTTATTTGTGCCGAGTATTCATGATTTATGAGCATTATTTCTACATATATATCTGTATGTGGTTGTGATGTATGGCAGGAGGAGGTAGAGGATGAGGTATGCACTTGATATACTCTTTTATTACCTATTGATAGCACATATTGTTTATGCTTATATACCTGCGTGTGTGGTGTTGTGATGTGCTTGTTGCATTTCCCGGAAGCCTTGCTGGTGAGGGGAGGGTATGCCCCAAATAGACAGCGTTGGCCTTATTCCGAAAGTCCAGCAAGTGAGGGAAAATCATACCCCAAAGAGATAGTCTGGAGACCCAACCGGTGAGGGGAACGTATGCCCCAAAGAGACGGATCGGAAGAGCTAGTGTCGGTGAGGGGAGGGCATGCCCCAAAGAGATGGCACTGAGCTGGGTGGAAGTTCGGCGGCCACCCGTCTACCTACCCTATGTGGCTATGTGGGACCAACAGGTCCGAGGAGCATGCATATGATTGAGGTGTTGTATTGCATGCATATGATTGCGGTGTTGCATTCATCCTATTTTATTGTTGTGTATATGTTATACTTATTGATGTATGCGATTATATATCATGAGTAGATTGGTGGATGTGTTACTGATGCTTGTTCCGTCATTTTT
This sequence comes from Canna indica, assembly GCA_034359265.1. NCBI lineage: Eukaryota > Viridiplantae > Streptophyta > Magnoliopsida > Zingiberales > Cannaceae > Canna > Canna indica. The sequence goes on along the minus strand of CP136890.1, from coordinate 59,238,055 downwards.
AAGGGTATTTTATATTTGTTGATGGATGTTGGTTTCATGCATAGGGTAGTGGATATATTATTGTTGATTTCTCCTGACGTTGTTGTTACATTATATACCTGCTATTTGTATTTTTTTTATGCATGATGATTGATTTGATAGATTGAGGACAGATCTGCTCACTAAGTCCTAGTTGGATTTACCCCTCATTACTGTTGTTTTGCAGCACCTGAGTTAGATCATAGAGGTACCGGGATGCAATAGCACGGTTGGTGGCGGCAGGGCAGCAGGACTCGTGGTGATCAAGGAGGATACCGAGTCCAGTCGTTTTTATTTTTGTTGAGTCAGGTAGAGTCGGTTATACCGAGTCCATACACGGTTGGAGACCCCTCATTACTGTGACTTAAAGTTTTGAAATTTAATTAAACCTTTAGCATTTTTTTTAATCAGTGGTTGGGTTTCTTTTAGGATTTGATGTTTTTCTTTAAATTTTAAATGTCATAAAATATTTGGGTTCATTACTTATTTATGCATAGTTGTTTTGGGGTTAGGCTTCGGGGTACGTGGCGTACACTGGCCGGTCATACTAGATTTGGGGTGTGACAGGCCTCCTGCTGATGAACTCACCTTGGCGAGGACCACGTTGGTATCTATGTTTCTCCTCGAAGACCCTCAAAGGATCAGCAGGGATGAGCGTCCGATGCTCGTCTAGCTTCCCCTACAATAAAATAAATATAATTAGTTTTTCTGTAATAATAAATAATAAAAATAATTATTAAATTACTTACCAATCGAAGCTCATGGTTGATAAATGGGATGGACCCATCGATATGTCGGGCGACGGATCCCTCGACCAGCGTCATCCGATTTTGGTGCGCTGTTCAGGAGACACCCTGCCATCCCCCCGACGCCCATAGGTCGCATATTCGATTCCATACGTCGACCCTGTGTCTCTTGAGTGTATCCATAGTCGTATCTCTATTACCGCCTATAGTCGCTCGCGCCTCTTTCCGCGTCCGATGGAGGATATCATTGAAAAGCTTTTTATTGTAAGCTTCCCAAACATCTTTCACCTGAGCTTGAATGGCAGGATCCTAGGTATATCGGGCCTACAAAATGAAAACATTAGTTTGAAAAATTATATCCAGTATAGCTTATTTTTAGAATGTTGAACATAAAGCATGATAACTACTTACTTTAATAGCGTAATAAAAGTTGTTTCATAAATCCTAGAAGCTACAACTCAAATGAAACCCGCATGTGTCTATAAATAAATTACTGAGTTATCAAAATTTTCTACAACTCAAATGAAACAAAGGAAATAAAAGAAAGAACGAAAAAAAAAACAAAAGAAGCAAAGAAAAGAAAAGAGACTGGACTCTACAAGCAACTCAAGACAGTAGCGAGAGATATAAACAGGTCGCAGGATTGAATTCACATGCGAACAAATTGTCAGCCAAATACTTATCTAAAGACTAAAGAGGTGCTTGTTGCTTATTGGCTAACATACCTTTTAGTCCTACTAAGTAGCATTACATATGTGAGATGTTCCTATCAAGTTCTCTAAAGCAGTAATGTTCTTTCCCAAATTCTTATATAATTAGAACTTCTTAAATCAACATGGCAGCAACATGTATTCTATCAAGTCCGAGGATATAAACTAATCAAAATAATTCATGATCATCTGCAAATATTGGAAAACAATGGACCAAGTCATAAATTTAAATGAATTCCCATAAGTGAACTCCCATGAGTGATGTTGAAGCTTTCACACCACCCAATGACCTTATAGTAGTTCTCTCTCACAAATAAAGGATTCGTTCAATTAAAATAAGTACAACAATGATCAACCTAGCCATAACCCCATGAACTGCAGTTTACCTAATATTTTACTATATCTAAAATTAATAAACTACGTACCTCGAACTCGGACCATAATAAATCTTGATTATGCACCGGCACATGGGTCCATGAATGCCACGACTCCTGAAACAACCTCTTGATAGCAATGATGTTGCAAGCAACATCATTCTGCTCGAATCTCGCCTATGAAAGTTCTAAGGGTTCCACCCAAGACACCGGGCGAACCAAGGTCATCATCCTAGGGCTTTTAGGGAGCTCCATCTCGCCAAGGCGTTGCCCAACACCACCTTGTAGGTTACCGGTTCCATTAGTGCCTTTTTCGGGGTTCAAGCCGTCATCAACATGGCACCGAATACCTCCTCTCCGTGCGCGCACCAAAACGGGGCAACAAGCGTGCTCATCGCGAATCTACCCCTAAACTTCTAATTTTATAAAACTAAAAGAAAAAGACCCTAAATAACCATTGGGGAAAAGTTTAAGGAGAGGGAGAAGAAGATTACAATCAAAATTCTCAAGAGGAAGGTATAGGTACGCAGACCCTATTCAAAAACATAATGCTGAAATTTCTTAAATTTAGAAGCAATGATCACAACCACGTTTTACACACAGTCACATGCACATTGGGCTTATCCATAATCATCCTTTCATGTATCACATCATATATGAAAAAGTAAGGAAAAAAATAGAATTCGAAATTGCGCAAATCCGATCACGTTTCCACCCAAAATTGTTCAAACAACACATGTTGAATTTTTCGGTTCTCGGGGTTGTTCATCCATGAACCCACATGATTTTTGAGTTTAAATTCTGTCCAAAATAAAAATGGACAATAGGCTTCCACCTCAATTCATCGCATGAGCCATGGAGCCAAGAGAATGACTCAAAACCCCCCAAAAATCAAAACTGGGCAGCAGTTCGTAAACGTGACTAAAACGCGAAATAGATAATCTAAAAATTTGCTAAAGGTAGATCTGATACCACTGTTGGGACGGGAATAAGAAATGCAGAGGAAATAGCAATTTAAAAAATTCAAATCATCCCGAAAATAGAGATCTACTTTAGCAATATTAAGGAATTCAATATCGGAGAAGAATGAGAAGATATATCTCAAACCGCAGTTAGTATGGCTAATCCTATCCCCGTCTTGAGACGCACACATGCACGTCCTCCATGTTGGCCCAAGGGTTCCTCCTAGGCGCGAACCTCGCTCGGAGAAATGAAGACTCGAAGAATCAGGCTCAGCCTAGGTTCATTCGACTAGTCGGTCGATCGAATGAATCCAATATGTGGCAGTAAGGTATTTGATCGACCGAAAGACGCCCAAAATCTGTAGAAAGTTACGGTCGCTTGGGGGGTCGATCATTCGACCAACCAACGATCGACCAGCAAGCAATCGAGCATCCCCAACGGGCAGAAAAATGCCCGTTGGGTGGAACAACCGAGTGAGGGGTTTTAAATACCGCTCACTAACCTCTCTTAATCGCGCTTTCTAAGAGAGATTTGTGCCTCCAAGCATGATTTGTACGTGCTTGCTTAACCGATCGCTCGCTCATCCTTCTCAAGCGTTCTTCTTGCCTCGACTTCGGGTTCGATTCGAACTCAACTGTTGGCCTAAGGTTTTCAACCTTGGTCTTAATCTCGGTTTTGATGATAATAAACATGGAACAAATGATTTCATGGAGAATTATTTTGAGGTTCCATATCGGTTAGCGCTCGATGTCCTCGATTGGAAATATTAGAAGAAATTAGAAAATCGAAAGGACATTGGTCGACGCATTCAGGTTTGTCATGGAAATGTCTTGAAGTTCGACATGTGAACCAAAGTCGTCTTGGATGAGTCTAAAGAACACATGGAAAGCTCTCCAAGTTAACGCACGTTGAAGGCTGGAATCCAGAAATGAAGCGCGCAAGAAGAAGGCTAAAAGAATCAAGCCAAGCCTAGGTTCGATCGACTGGTTGGTCGACTGAATGTGGCAAAAAAATGGCAGTAGCCAATTTAGTCGATCGAAGTGTGCCAGAAAGCGGCAGTATGCCTTCGATCGCTCGGTCGATCGATCGACGATCGAATGGACCTACGATCGGATGGCGGAAATGGCTAGTTTCCTAGCCGTTGAGTTGGGTGTTTCATGCCAACTCTCCTTGGCTTATAAATAGAAACCTTAGCAAGCCTTCCACCCCTTATCCAACATACCTTGAGCCATATTTTGATGATCCTTGAGCTTGATTGAGCCACCATTCTTGAAAACCCTAGCTTTGATATCTCAACTCCTTGGGTAAGCCTTGACTTCATTGATTCACCATCAAAGGCATCAAGAGGAAGTTAGGAAACTTTGTTTGGAGCTAAGTATAAGTTGTTTGATTTATTGCTCCATTAAGTTATATATTTTCTTGTTTATTTCATTGTATTTGAGCTTGTGAAGACCTATGTTGTTAGGTCTTGAAATTGGGTGGTTGTCTTTGTGTTTGAGGCTTAATTCCACCGGTGTAAATTTAATTTACTAGGATTAGTTGAGTTGTCCCTTAGGTTGAGGTGGAAGAGTGCTCTCGGTAAGAAGGCAGAGACTTCTGGGTGTGGACGTGCCTTAGGTTGAGAGCGAGACTCTTCGGGTCAAAGTCCTCATTGTAAGGAAAACAAGATTAATCTAGTAAAAGTTTAGTTTGGAAATCCTAAGCGGGGAGCTTAGGTAGTGGAGTAGGCATTGGGGCCAAACCACTATAAATAATTATGTTTGCATTGCTTCTACTTGTTTTTATTTCATTGTCGTATTTACTTTGCTTCTGTTTGCTACTCAACTTGTAATTTGTCTAAGTAACCAAAGAAAAAATTAAAATCAAGATTTAGGCAAAAAAGATTAGTAAACATACTATTCATGCCCCCTCTAGTGTGGCCATTTCACCAACATCAACAACTTAAAGAGTTGGAGGCATTGAAAGCTTTGCAAGGGGCTCTTTTGTATGGTTTAATCTTTAGCTCCTTTTGTTGTTGTTTTACTTGTTATTAAACTCGATTCTGATTGTTAGCTTGCTAGTTGTGCTAGGTTAAACACCTTATGGTTTCCTTTGTAGAGTTGTGTTTTGCCTAGGTGAATAGGTTTAGGGCATTCTCAAATGGTTGAGAAGCGAGTCCTCAGTTATATTCAAAGGGAAACACATTGTCTATAAAGGATTGGTTAGAAATTCTTGGTATGGAGCCAAGGTAGTGGAGTAGATGGTTGACCAAAGCACTATAATCTCTCATATTTGCATTGCCTTATTCGATTGCTTATAATTGCTTTTCATACTTGCTAACGAATATTATTTAGGGGGCGTTTGGTTGCCCGCAAGTACAAATGCTGCAACTCTAGTTGCAGCATTTAGATAACAAATTTGTTTGGTTGGCTGCAAAATCATTTTGCAGCATTTACTAGTTGCAACTTCTATTTCAAATATCATTTGCGGGCTGCAAGTGGAATTGCAGCCCAAAAAGCCCGCAATACAAGATTGCGGGCTGCAAATGCAATAATTTAAGTATTGAAAAATAATTAATTTTGGCGACGTAGAGTCGTCGGATGAAGACGAGATAAATATCAAAGTTGTAGATTTTTGCGTGCTGAACCTGATGGTAGTGTCAGATTTTACATCTGATGTCATTTCATAGATTTTTTAATATATTTTCAGTATTATATAAAAATTAAAAATTATTAATTTGTCAGACAAATCGTATCGGGCCTAAGTTTTTAGCCTGGCCCGAAAAAATTTGTCCCAGGCTCGACCCAAAAAATTTATGCCCGACCCGACCCAAAAATGTTCGTGTCCAGCCTGGCCCGAAAAAATTTGTGCCCGGCCCGGCCCGAAAAAATTCGTGTCTGTCCCGCCCCGAAAAAATTTGTGTCCGACCCGACCCAAAAAATTCGTGCATTGCACGGCCCATCCTAGCCCGGCTCGGTCCGAAAAAATTCGTGCCCAACCCGGCCTGAAAAATTTCGTGCCCAGCCCGACTCAAAAATTTCGTGCCTGGCCTAGCCCGAAAAAATTTGTGCTCGGCCAGGCCCGAAAAAATTCGTGCTCAGCCTGGCTCAAAAAAATTCACTGTCGGCCCAACCCTGCCCAAAAAAATTTCGTACCTCGGCCCGGCCCAAAAAAATTCGTGCCCAACCCAGCCCTGCCCGAAAAAATTTATGCACTACCCGACTCGTGTCGACCCGAAAAAATTTGTGGCTTGCCCGGCCCAAAATTATTCGTGCACGGCCCAACCCCAAAAAATTTGTGCCCAACCCGGCCCAAAATATTTTGTGCTCGGCCCGCCCCAAAAAAATTCGTGCCCGGTCTGGACCGAAAAAATTCTTGCCTGGCCCTGCCCGAAAATATTCGTGGTCAGCCCTGCCCAAAAAAATTCGTGTCCCGACCCGACCCGAAAAATTTCATGCCCAGCCTGACCTAACACGAAAAGAAATTCATGCCCAGTCCGAAATATTCGCATCGGGCCCAACCTTGCCCGAAAAAATTCGTGCACTGCCCATCTTGACTCAGCTCGGCCCAAAATATTTATGCCCGGCCCCGCATGAGAAAATTTGTTCCCGGACAAAAAAAATTCGTGCTCGGCCCGGCCCGAAAAAATTCCTGCCCGACCCGGCCTGAAAAAATTCGTTTCCCGGCCCAGCTCCAAAAAATTCATCCCCGGCCCGGCCTGACCAGAAAAAAAATTCGTGCCCATCCCGAAAAAAAAATTGTGTTCGACCCAGCCTTGCCCGAAAAAATTTGTGCACTGCCCAACCTGTCCTGGTCCAGCTCGGGCCGACTCGAAAAAATTCGTGTCCGGCCCGGCCCAAAAAGATTTGTGCACGACCCGACCCGAAAAGTTTGTGCCCGGCCCTGCCCGAAAAAGTTTGTACCCGGCCCGGATAAATTCGTGCATGCTCGGCCTGTCCCGTCCCGGCCCGGCTCAGCCCGACTTGAGAAAATTCGTGTCCGACCCGACCCGAAAAATTTTGTAAGATGCAAGTTGCACGTTGCAAGTGTAATTACAACTTCCATTTGCAGACAACCAAATGCTTGCAAATAGAAGTTGCAACTCTACTTGCGGGCAACCAAACGGTAGGCTGCAAAATCTATTTGCGGGCATTTGCTTTTGCATGCAAATAGATTTTGCAGCATTTACACTTGCGGGTAACCAAATACTATTCAAATTGATTTAAAGTTGCACTTAGTTTGGGTTGAAGTTGGAATTGATTTAAAAGAAATCGAATTGAAGTTAAAATTAACCCAACACTATTCAAGCCCCCTTCTAGTGTGGGTATTTGAACAACACTCCAATGATAGTCCACACCAAGCACCTTGCAACAATAGGGGCGCAGCAAATACCGGGTATCGTTGTGGCTCAACAGAGAAGCTTTCTCAATTCCGAAATCCACCAAGGCAAGGTCGGCCCTTCCACCAATTGAACCGAGCACTAATGAGAGAAGGAGAGAGGATGAGAAAATACCAGAATGAAAGAGAAGAGGTGAAGATACCTCGCTGTCCTCTTGGACTCCTCCAAGAAGATGAAGATTGTGGCACACCCAAGAAAAAAACACCTTCAATTTGGCTTCGCGAAAACCAGAGAAGGAGAATGTAGATGGCCGACCACCAATGGAGAGGAGAAATAGTTCTTTGGAGACTTTCTCTTCAAGAATTTGGAGTTTGGTTGACCGGCTTCAAAAGGATGACTCCTATCAGGTGCTGGTGGATCTTTAGGAAAGATCTGAACAGTTGGCAAGGTGTGGACCTATAAGACCAGACTGGCTGTGAATGAGATCTAACCCAGATAATAGAGTGTCTGCAATAAGACATTCTCACCAATTTCAATGCTCAAGTCCATCAGGATATTCCTAGCCATCAGTAGATAGTATGAATAGGAGATCTGGCTAGGGGGTGCCTAGACTGCGTTATTTCATTATGAACAACTCTATATGACATGGCCAGAGGAGTTTGTATCCTCGGTTGGACCAAGTAAGGTATGCGAGCTGGAGAGGTCCATTTATGGACTACAACCAGCATCGAAGAGTTGAAACATCTATTTTGATGAGATAGTAAAAAAGGTTTTCATTTTATCAAAAATATGGATGAACCTTGTGAAGACAGGGTATTTAGTGGGAGTGTAGTCATATTGTATGACATACTTATAGGAAAAGTGTTCTCATGCTCCAATTATTTCCCATAATAATTCTCTATGGTACATCTGGGAAGGGCCTCCTATATGCTTGACATTATTATCTCTTTGGATAGGTCTGAAAGGATGCCTGGTTTACCCATCCCATGTATGTTTATACAGTGCTAAAAGAGTTTTAGCATCGAAGGCAGTAAAAGAGGTTACTTGCCTAAGAGTCATTGCATCAGTCTTTCTACGATGATATTTTCTAAGACACCTGAGGAGAGTCAAAAGATGAGTGAGATCCATTATGCTTCAGCAATGGGATCTAACTAATTAGCGAAGGGCGTTCGATCCCTGTAGATTGAACCTCACACTATCCATGTAATCATGACACGTTGCTAGACGTCAATCTTGACTTGTGAGTGCAGTGTCTCATGACTACACTAAAGGGGTTTAGTTGTGGCTCGTAAGATTCGAATAGAATTCGTTCTATCAGATCCACTCTCTGTTATGCACAACTCACTACTGGCTTAGTATGGGGCCTAATGGGTCACACACAACAGGCTAACCTCATAACAGACCTTATGAGATAAAGTCTGAATGCGGCCCTATATGTCTACTAGCATGGAAATGCGGCAACTCGATCACGGATCTTGTTTAGGGACATGATAGGAAAGATATTTCCTATAGGACTGGATGCGCGAGGATATTGTTCCTTGGTAACCCTAAGTTGTAGGGAATCCCGAAATTGTAGGGATTGACACATGATAATATTTTATGTAGTTGATTAAATTTAATTATGAATTAAATATTTAATCAACTACTCGACCAGGAATGTATGTAATTATGAATTAAAGATAATTTAATTTTGAGTCAAATATACGGGAAAATTAGTTTCTAACCATGTGTCTAACCAATTAATTGGGAATTAATTTATTTGGATAAATCCTAATTAATAAAAATTTGATTTATAGAGATGAATCATAAAATTAATAGATAGATGATGATTTATGACAATAAATCACAATTCTATTAATTAATAGGAAATTGAATTATTTAGATAAACATATTTCCTATTTTTTAGGGGATTGATTTATTTATATAATTATCATTCTTGTTTATAGGCTCTTAATTTATGGAGATAAATTAAAGTTTATATTTAATTGGATTTAATTAATTTTGAATTAATTATGAAGCCAATAAAATATAAATTATTTTTGGAGGCAAACCTCGGAATTTTGAATTCCGGGGAGAGAGTTTTTAGGGGGGGCGGGTCTACTCTTGTATATAGTGGCCGAACACCTCATAGGGACGGGTTAGTTAATTAGTTCTTCATCTTCTTGGAGAACATTAAGGACTTGATTCTTTAGAGGCTTCTTGAAGAGAAAGGCTCCAAAGAACTCCTTCACCTCTTCATTGGTGGCCGGCCATCTACATCCTCCTTCCCCAGTTTTCGCGAAGCCAAATTAAAGGTGTTCTCTTCTTGGGTGTGCCGCAATCTTCATCTTCTTGGAGGAGTCTAAGGGGACAGTGAGGTATCTTCACCTCTTCTCTTTCGTTCCAGTGTTTTCTCATCCTCTCTCATTCCCTCTTTGGTGCCCCGTTCTTGGTGGATTTCGGGATTGAGAAAGTTTCTCCGTTGAGCCACAATGAGCCCTGTGGTTCGCTACCCCTATTATTGCGAGATGCTTGGTGTGGACTATCATTGGAGGACGTTCAGATGTGCATCTCTAGACGGGGATAGGATCAGCCATACCAAACACGATTTGAGGTATATCTTCTCCTTCTTCTCCGATGTTGAATTCCTTAATATCCTGATGTTGAATTCCTTAATGTCGTGGAGCTAAACTATGCGATGATAGTGCTCCATCGCAGTTGTCTCACGACCATAATCTGCGACGCTTCTAGGTCATTGTGCGGCGGTCGCAGTCGCAAACACTCTGTGACGATGGCTTTTGCTACCGTCGTCTGCGACCACGATGGGCTATCGTAGAAGGTGTCCGTCACAAAAGACCATGTTTTTAGTAGTGAAGGAGATCTCCAGCCTCTAGCCGACTCCTTCCGTAGTGGGTGATGAAATGGCGTAATTGCAGGAGGAGTTAGTGAAGGCCAAGGCTGAGGCCAACGTTGCTTGGAAAGAAGCAAGGATTGAGGAAAGAAGATGGAAGCGTCTTAGCTCATGATCAATGCCGTAGTAAAATCAAAAACCCATCTGAAACCTGAGGTTGCACAGCTAAAGGCCGAGGTCCAAAGGCTTGAGGGGTGAGGTGGACGACTACCAAGGTGAGGCTACTCTTCAAATCATTGTAGGTTTTGAAAAAGTTATCCGGCAAGCCAGGTTCCTCTACCCAGAAGCTAACCTAACAGTGGCCTCCTACTCCAAGATGGTGTGCGACGACACCTTGGTAGAATAGTTCACCGCAAAGGGGGAGGAGGAGACTCTAGACTTCAAGGGAGGCCGAGGCCTCGACTAATGTTATTGAGTCGACTCACCCTCAGGACCCAGCAACTACTGTTGAAGCCCCCGAAGCCGTTGCCACTTCTGCCTGACTTAAAGAAAATCTATTTGATGTATTGTTCTTGTTGTAATGACTAAATTGCTACCCCTTTCGGGTTTACCGTCCCTTGCAGGCTTTAAAACTTCTGCCTATACGGGCTTGTAAGTAATGTTTTGATTGCTTTCAGTTTTTGTACAACTTTTGTTTTCTTGTAGTATTTTGCTTGTTGTATGTTAGCGCTCACTAATGTTGTGTTGTTTATTGTTGTGAGCTATGTTTATGTACTGAACTAGAACTATTGGACCCAGTATCGCCCCACAACTCAACACGATTCAAACCAGACGGACATACATGGATATCCACGTCTTTATTATCACAAGGGATACGACATTATGAGCCCGCCATCTTCGAGATAAACCTCGACCTATTTTGAGCAATATCCCCGCAAGATTAAAGGTCAGTGTTATCCCCTCCACAGCAATATATATAGACATGGCACGCCTTAGGTAACCAAGTTACATATTCTATTACCTCCACCTTGGAGTCCCACTAACTTGAGCGTCAGAGTATCTTTAACAGGTCCCCCTCCCCTTTGCCGATGCTGATCCTGACTAGGAGAGACACCGAATAGGACCAGATTACTTTGATCCTCGGGCAGGAATATTTGGCACCCACCGTGGGGCCTAGTAAAGCTTATTGCCCCACAATGGTTGGAACCCGAAGCCAAGCGACCGCCGCCAAACGACAATGGCAACAACCCGACAGCGATGATCGACACATGCAGTGAGGAGCGACACTCCGACACCAACCCATCCTCCCCCTGAAGAGCCCCAACGTCGAATAGATGATTTGGAAGTAAAGAACCAATAGTTAGAAGCCCAAGTTGAGATGCTAAAGCTATCTTGGGAGAAACTCCCTGCTAAGCACGAGCGCTGCTGCTCAGAGCATGAAGAGACCAATCACTTAGAAAGGAGGGGGCCAGTTTTCATCCTTCGCGACGAGGTCTCTAGTACCCCCCCCCTCCCCTCACCATCCAAAAAAAGATGAAGATTCCAAAGGCCGGGACTACCCTTCTTGTCGACACAAGACCTTTCGCCGAACACATAATAGAGACCCGCCTCTCATCAAAGTGTAAGTTGCCTACTACCCTTACACCCTATGATGGTACAAGTGACCCTACGCTACACCTGACGACCTTCAGGACTATGATGCTGTCTCACGAAGCAATCGCCCCCCCACTTTGCAGAGCCTTCCTAACTTTCTTTGGAAAACCCGCTTTATTGTGGTTTGCTTCCCTCTCGTCGAGATCTATTAATTCGTTTGAGAACCTCTCTTGCGTTATCCTCAACTGATTCACCACATCACGGGTCTACGACAAAATGGAAAATGCCCTCCATTATTTCAGGCAGGGGCAGCATGAGACCCTAAGGGGTTACATGATTAGATTCTAGGCCAAAGCGGCTGAAATCCCCATCCTCGACCTCGAGTCGAATTCTACTCCATCAAACTCGGGCTAAAACCCGAACTCTTCATCGACCAGATTGCCCTGACATAGCCTAAGGCTCTGGCCGAGTTTCAGGAGAAAGCCGCTAGCTTCATAAAGTTGGAAGAGCTCCAAGAAGCATAAAAGAGCAACAGATAAAACCTCAAGGTTGCTATCGAAGTCCGAAAAATCCAAGAGGATAGACAAAAAAAATGAACACCGCAGTTGACACGAGTGCAGAAACGGTAGAGAGCTAAGGTCACCACCTCGCCCAAGTGCCCGATTCGAAATGTAACTCCTTTCAATACTAAGGCGGAAACTATCCTTCGCGACATCTACCACTTGAAGCTTATTAGATACCCTACCAACGCGGGAAAGCAAAAGCTACCGCCTAATGCCAATATGAGCAAGAAGTGCACATTCTACGACACTTATGGACACACTACCGAGGATTGTGTAGTACTCGGTGATCAACTTGAAAATTTAGTCTGTGCAGGACACCAAGACAACTACATCCACTGCCAGAGAGAGAGGTCGGAGTAGGAGTCATCACCCTCAAGGACGTAGGGGTCATAGGGAGAACAACCAAGATAATCACTCAAGAAACGAGCTCCGATGACCCTCGATGACTACATCGCCGGTGGATTTTCAGGAGATGAAGAGTCTAGCTCGGCCAGAAAGAGATCTCTTTGGGCAATCATGCCAATCGATGGCGCCACTCACCCACGCCAACCTGCTCCCAAAACCCCGATAATATCTTTCTATGAATCCGATTTTCATGGAATCGATCAAAACCTTTATGACCCAATCGTAATCTCTGTGATTGCAAGAAACTTAATCATCAAAAAGGTTCTTGTCGACCAAGATAGCTCGGTCGACATCCTTTTCTACTCTATCTTTGAGAAAATGCACTAACAGAAGCCTCGCTCACACCATACAAGGGAGACTTGGTAGGCTTCTCAGGAGAAAGGGATGATGTCTGCGGAGCCATATGGCCAACAACGACGTTCAACTCTCAGCCTAAGGCGAAAACAATTATGTACAGTACATAGTTATGAACATCCCAAACCCTTCCCTTGTATCAGAAACAAAAGACGTTGAAAACCTTACAAGCCCAGAGTTCACGGACTTAAGCAAATTCTCTGTCAAGGGATTGCTCTCCGAGTCACTCCCCTTCATCGCCACCCACCGAGTGCGAGCACCAGGAGCTTTCCATAGCGAAGACAGTTTCTCTACACACAACAAGAAGTGTAACGATTGAATATTTTCCAAACAAATAAAAGGCACTAAGTGCATTGCACTACAAAACCTACTTATGTACTCGAAGACCAAAGACTCGTCGTGACTTCTCTTAAAAATCTCTTGACTAGCAAGAGGAACAAGCAGATAGTTATTCTTTAAAAAGTCAATAAAGACTTCATCCTCATCCGAGATACCCCCTTCCTCAAAATGTAGGACAGAGCAGCGATTCCGACCTCCAAACAAAGGAAACTTCTCTACACAATTCGCGGGCTCCAGCCAAAAGAGCCAAATCCCCTCTCGCGCTCGGACCCTAAAGAAGTGAGACTTGAAGCCTTTTATATGAACTCTTAAACAAGCCTCCGGACTTGAAGCTTCCTCCCCGGAACAGTGTTAAAAGACACCCACTGTCCTTTCTAGGCACCCTTCGCTTGAAAGAAAGAAAAGAATACATGGAGGCTTGGTTTGATATTAAGGCACTCCTTCACTCTCTCGAAGCACTGAACGAAGGCCCGACTATTTAGGTGTAATTGTGTAGGAGCCATGTTAACTAGATTCAACACGCCGTGCTCAAACTTGGTAAAAGGAAGGCGAATTCCTATTTCCTCAATGAAGGTCTGGTACATAAAGATGAACTTCGAGTTAGTATTATAACACACCCGATTTGACAAAAGGCTTGGAAGACATTCGTAGTCCCCCTCGTTGCCTTCACGGGCAATGGGCATGCTCTTCTGGAGAGAAAGAATGTTGTCAAGATCAGTCAACACTAAACCACTTAACTTTACATCCTCTTGGACCTAGTATTACGAATCTGGATCCTTCACCAGCGTCCCAATCTCTGATTTCACTATGGCACATTTTCTCACCATTGCAGAAACCCTAGAACAGGGATGAATCAGTTTGAACCTACAGACTCAAGATAGGACCCACAAGAGCAACAAAGAAACTCACCTGAAGAAGAAACAGAGATGACGACGATCGAGCAAAATTTGAAGTCATTGCCGAAGAAGATCCCCTAAAAATATCGAATCAAGGCAAAAGCTAGACTTCAGAGACAGGAAAAGAGAAAGGCTTTATAAGGCGGTATGGTGAGCGAAGAACTTCCTCTCATCGAACTGTCAGCCGCCTCACCAAAAACAAATCTAAGTCGTTCAAATAAAAGCGGTGGCTTCCTAGGGAATATCGAAGAACGCGTGAAACTCCTTTTCCTCTATGATCACCTCTCCGGCCGAGGGAGTAAAGAGGCAATTGGAAAGCTCCACGAAGAAAGAGAATGTCCTACGGTATAAAGCTACCATACGAGGCACAAAAGCCGAAGAGGCGCGAGAACAAACACGACAAAAATACGCCAACTCAACTTACCTCAAGACAAGACAAGAAACTATTTTGTCTCCCACTTTAGTCCGATGGAGTAGCTGCTATGGCGGGTGAAGGAGTTTGAGCTACTTCATCAGATGGGCAGTTTGTCAGTGACAGATTATGAGATGTGTTGAATGAAATCCAACACTAGAAGGGCGGATTGAAAAGTGTGTGTCCTTTTTCTATTTAATCAATTTTTGTTTTGCTTAATTTTAACTTCCATCAAATGCAAATGTAACTTAATAATGTTTGTTATCAAATATCAAGCACAACAATAAGCAAACAATCAAAGCAATGCTAACACAATAAAATAGAGTGGTTCGGCCAACCGCCTACTCCACAACCTTGGCTTCACACCAAAGATTTCTAACCGACTACTTTATAGAGCTAGTGTTTCCCTTTGAATACACCTGAGGACATGATTCTCACCTCTTTGAAAACTCCTCAAACCTATTCACCTAGGCAAAACACTATTCTACAAAGTATACCCCTAAGTGTTTACTCTAGCACACCTAGCAAGCTATTACAAGTGAAAACAAATTTGAACAATTCTTAAAACACAGTGAAAAGAGCTTAAGAATTAAAACCAAGAACCAATGCTCTTTTCGAAGCCTTCAAGCCTCCAACTCGCCAAGTCGATGAGATTGAATCTTAGCCGAGTTGAGAAGAAAACTGGGCGCTTGAGAAGAATGTTGACGGAAGAACAAAATGCAGCAATCAATCTTAAGAAGGATCAAATCTCTCCTTTTAATGCTCAATTAAGTTTCTAAGAAGTGTTAAAGGAGTTAGATGAGGGGTATTTATAACCCCTCAACTGAACGGTTGTTCAACGGGCAGAAAACTAGCCGTTTCCGCCGTTCGGTCGCTTGCAGGTTGATTGTCGGTCGACCGACCGATCGACCGCCCAGCGTCTGTTGGCTTTCTGTACTTTAATCGCTCTATTCGGTTGACCAGAGGGTCAACTGCCATAAATGATTCTGCTTCTCTGTTGTCCGGTGGACCGCTCGATCAATTGGAGGGTCGACCGCCAGACACGATTCTGCTTCTCTGTTGTCTGGTAGACCGCTCGATCGACCGACGCAGCTACTGCCAGATTTTGGCCTCGGTCGATCAATCGACCGGTCGACCGAAGTAGGCTTATGCCATTTTTTCATCATCTTCGGTCGATCGATCGGTCGACCGAATAGGCTACTGCCAATTTTTTGCCTTGTTCGATCGACCGATCGGTCGACCGAACTCAGGCTGAGGCTGATTTTTTCTTTATCTTTGTTACATGCTTTTTCATAGGTTTAGTTACCAAGTCTTAACTTGGATAACTTTACACTTAGGCTTGGGATGGGATCCTAGGGGTATATTACACGATATCTACCTAATCTATACCCAAGCCTTTTCTTTGACGATCTTTTTCCTTCATTTTTTCGAACGAAGTTTGCATGCTTATCGCAACCTCAACCTGAACTCAAAACTTCACACATAAATTAAATACTTATTTGTTATCATCAAAATGAAGATCGAAACTTAAGGGGAACCCTTAAGCCAACAATCTCCCCCTTTTTGATGATGACAAACATAACAAGGAATTTTGAATAAGCATATGCATATTCATCATGAGTTATATATAACTCAACATATGTTCTCCCTATCAATGTGCATATCATTTTTGTAACTCCCACTAACTATATGCATCATAAAAAACAAATGTGACCCTACTTTTTCTCCCCCTTTTGACATCAATCAAAAAGGGTAAGCATTAAGGTACAATTAATGAGTTTCATCAGGAAAGCCAAGAAAGCCATAAAACCAAGCATCATCTACCACTATAGCCCTTCCTATTAATGTAAGCCTATAGAAGGCAAACATCAATAAGTCGCAAAGCCCCACTACAACGCAAAACATAAGTGTGATGATACTTTGTAGAATGCAATTTTTTAAAAACAAATATGTTTTGAAGAAGAACATCTTAATTACTAGGAAAAGCACAAATCTCTAATTGCATCCTTAAGTTTGTAAAGCTTTCCTCAACTAAGGGTTTTGTAAATATATTGATAAGTTGTTTGTCGGTGGATAGAAATTCTACCGATATATTTCCCTTAGTCATATTATCCCTAAGAAAATGGTGCCTTAGGTCAATATGCTTAGTCCTAGAGTGTAAAATAAGATTCTTTGTTAAATTTATTGCACTAGTATTATCACAATGAATAGGTATGCAAGAATACTTAAGTCCATAATCTAAAAGGGTTTGTCTCATCTAAAGGACTTGTGCACAACAACTAGCTGCAGCGATATATTCCGCTTCGGTAGTTGAAAGTGCAACTGAGTTTTGTTTCTTTGAAAACCAAGAAACAAGACTCGCTCCTAAGAATTGACAACACCCACTAGTGCTTTTTCTATCTACTTTACACCCGGCAAAATTTGCGTCTGAAAAACTGATTAATTCAAAGGATGTATGACATGGATACCATAGATCTAAGTCAACCATGCCCTTCAAATATCTCAATATGCGTTTGACCGCACTTAAATGAGACATTATAGAACAGGATTGAAACCTAGCACATGCACAAACGCTTAACATGATATCGGGTCTACTTGCGGTTAAGTAAAGAAGACTACCAATCATACCTCGATATCGTTTTTCATCGACGTTGACACCATCTCCATCTTTGTCAAGCTTGATGGATGTGCTCATTGGTGTAGAAGCTATCTTGGCTTCATTCATCCCGATCCTTTTGATGATCTCCTTTGTGTACTTGGCTTCATTGATGAAGATTCCTTTGTTGGTTTGCTTGATTTGGAGGCCAAGCATGAAGGAGAGCTCTCCCATCATGCTCATCTCAAATTCATCTTGCATACACTTAACAAACCACTTACAAAGAGTTTCATTAGTAGCACCATAAATTATGTCATCAACATAAATTTGAACTAACAAGATATCATTTTCATCATGTTTAATAAAAAGTGTAACATCTGTTTTTCCAACGTTAAAACCTTGTTCAATTAAAAAATTTGAAAGCCTTTTATACCAAGCCCTAGGGGCTTGTTTTAAACCATATAATGTTTTTTTAAGTTTGAAAACATGGTTTGGAAACTCAAAACTTTCTAATCCGGGGGGTTGTTCAACAAATACTCTTCATTGATAAAACCATTTAAAAATGCACTTTTAACATCCATTTGAAAAAGTTTAAAACCTTTAAAGCTTGCATACGCCAAAAGCATTCGAATTGCTTCTAATCTAGCTACATGAGCATAGGTTTCATTATAATCTATCCCTTCTTGTTGATTGTACCCTTGTGCCACTAACCTAGCTTTGTTTCTAATGACTAAACCTCCTTCATCTAACTTATTCCTAAATAGCCATTTAGTCCCAATTATGATTTGTTCGCTAGGTCTAGGTACTAAGTCCCATAACATAATTTCTTGCAAATTGGTTGAGTTCTTCTTGCATAGCTATTATCCAAAACTCATCTTCTATTGCTTCCTTAATGTTCTTAGGCTCTACTTGAGATATAAATGCTACATATTGACAATTATCTTTGAGTTTAGAGCGCGTTACCACTCCCGTTGATGGTTCTCCAATGACTTGATCCATTGGATGATCCCTTGTCAATGGATATCCTTTGGGGAGAGGTGGTAGAGCTTCTTCTTCCTCATCTCCAACTTGAGGTAGAGTTGAGGATGATGGTTCTTCATGTTGAGTTTCCTCATTGTCTTCATCCTCCACTTCTTTATCATGAAGTGTGAGGTCCTCAAGTTCCTCACCTACATTTACAATCTTCACATTTCTAGAAGAATCATTAGTTTCATTAAAAGTGGCATGCATAGATTCTTCAATAATCATAGTTCTATGGTTGTATACTCTATATGCCTCAGAATTAATGGAGTAACCTAGGAAAATGCTTTCATCGGATTTTGGATATAATTTTCCTAAATGCTCCTTAGTGTTCAAGATAAAACATTTGCATCCAAAAATATAAAAATATCCCACATTTGGGATTTTACCATTCCAAAGCTCAAAAGGTGTTTTCTTAATTTTAGGTCTCAATAAAACGCGATTAAGCACATAACAATATGTATTTATGGCTTCGACCCAAAAATACTTAGGCAAATTTTAGGACCAGTCAGTCGACCGAAGTGCGCCCAGAAATGGCATAATGCCACGGTCGCTTGGGTGGTCGATCCATCAGTCAACCGATGATCGATCGGCAAGCGACCGGGTGTCGCCAACGGGCAGAGAAAAGCTCGTTGATGACACCCTAGTTTTCGAGGGTTATAAATACCCATCCTAATTAAGGTTGATGCTTCCAAGTCTCAAAGAGTGATCCTAAGCATCCTAAGCCCTTTCACGATCAAATCCACAAAACCTAGTTCTTGATCCCTCATCCTTAAGTGTTCTTCATTGAAGGGGTATTCAAGCTTGCTAGGCTCAAGAAGAATAGGTGTCCTTATTGTGATAAGTTCTCTTTACTCTCTTCTAGTGATTAAGGTGTTTTTATTTTGTTAGTTTGGAGAACCATGAGTAAGGGATAAAAATTGATACTTAGCAATTTTATGTTAACATGCTTATTTTTTTATTGAAATCATGTTAAGTTGAAACATTAGGTAAATGACATTAGTTTCACTTCAAACTTGATATACATGCTTTAAATGCTCATATCTTGGTATTTTGAAAGTTTGAATGAAATCTAGAAATGTCATGAAAGATTCACTTATTTACGAAAATGCCGTTAAAGTATCATTCTTCCCAAGTTCTCGTTTCTCGATACTTTAGATTTTGGTCGAAATCTTTGAATGAGACATCAAGTATGATATTGTAATTCTATTTTTGCTATCATTCTCATTATTATTTAAGAAAAATCATTTCTAAAATGACTTTTGAAACTTCGACCGATACGTGTAATATCAATACTTGAATTAGTACATGATTTCCAGTTTTAGATTATATTGATCATTCTATGATATCATGTATTAATTAGTCTCACTTGTATGTATGTTTTCCTCCCTTGAATTGATATCTTCATGCTTCATGAAAACTAATTTTAGAGTCTCAACTTTCACTAGATTGACTTTTCTTGTTCTTTTTGATTGATGTCAAAAGGGGGAGAAAAATATAGGTAAAAGGGAAGAAAATATAGGAAACCCATGCATATAGATAGGGGGAGTTTATTTTCATAGATATGCATGTTGATAGGGGGAGAAATCCTTTAGTTGATATCCTTTGTGCTTTAATATATATATTTTCTTAAGGATGTTTGTCATCATCAAAAAAGGGGAGATTGTTGGCCTAAGGATTTTTACATTGGTCTTAATCTCAGTTTTGATGATAACAAACATGGAACAAATGTTTTATTTAGAAATATTTTTAGGTTCAATATCGGTTAGCACTCGATGTCCTCGATCGAAAATATTGGAAGAAATAAAAAAATTGAAAGGACATTGGTCGATGCGTTCGGGTTCGTCGCGGAAATTTTTAGAAGTTCCACGTGTGCACCAAAGACGTCTTGAACGAGTCTAAAGGACACATGGAAATCTCTCCAAGTTGATGCACGTTGAAGGCCAGAACCTGAAAATGAAGCACACAAGAAGAAGGCTAAAAAAATCAAGCTCAGCCTAGGTTCGATCGACCGGTTGGTCGATCGATTGTGGCAAAAAATTGGTAGTAGCCAATTCGGTCGACCAGTCAGTCGACCGAAGTGCACCCAGAGGTGATAGAATGTCGTGGTTGCTTCGGCAATCGATCCATCGATCGACCGATGATCAACCGGCAAGCGACCGGGCATCGCCAACGAGCAAAAAAAAAGCCCGTTGACGACACACTAGTTTTGGGGGTTATAAACACTCATCCCAAACTCATTCCTAGTCTAAGGCTGATGCTTTCAAGTCTCAAAGAATGATCCTAAGCATCTCCTAATCCCTTTCATGATCAAATCCACAAAACCTAGCTCTTGATCCCTCATCCTTAAGTGTTCTTCATTGAACAGGTATTCAAGCTTGCTAGGCTCAAGAAGAATAGGTGTCCTTATTGTGATAAGTTCTCTTTACTCTCTTTTTGTGATTAAGGTATTTTTATTCTATTTTGATTTGATTTACTTGAGTTTGTAAAAAGACCTAGTGTGTGGTCTTGTGTGTAAGTGGTTACCTTGGTGTAGAATGTGTAAAGCCACTTGTGTAAACTAAGTTAGGAGTAGGTCTTAGGAATTGAGGTGGGAAAGCTCACTCGGTAGGAAGGCAGGATACTTCCGGGTGTGGAAGTGCCTTCGAGGTGAGTGTAGGGTCTTTCCGGTGTAAAGTCCTCAATTGTAAGCTACTCATAATTTAGTGGATTTGGGTGTGAAATCCTAAGTGCGGTGCTTAGGTAATGGAGTAGGCATTGGGGCCGAACCACTATAAATCTTTGTATTAGCATTGATATATTGCTTGTGTTTAAAATTGTTTTATTATTGCTTCCGCATTTAGCCGATAAATTGCATTTTGCCTAAGTAGTCTAAGAAAAGTTTAAAATTGGAATTAGGCAAACAGATTTAGTTAACACACTATTCACCCCCCCTCTAGTGTGGCCATTTCACCAACACAAAATTGATGATTTATTTGATCAGCTTCAGGCGGCTCAGTGGTTTTCTAAGATTGATCGCGGTCAGGGTACCATCAGTTGAGGATCTGGGATAGTGATGTCCCCAAGATTGCTTTCAGGTCGAGGTATAGGCACTTTGAGTTCCTGGTGATGTTCTTTGGGTTGACTAATGCACCTGCAACATTTTTGCACCTGATGGACCGAGTGTTTAGGGAATAATTGGATAAATTTGTAATAGTATTCTTTGATGATATATTGATATATTGCAGGAGCAGAGAGGATAAATTTTTAGAGACTCTCCGGGAGCGTCGCTTGTATGCCAAATTCTCCAAGTGCGAGTTTTGGCTCGTGAGTGTGGGGATCTTTGGCCATGTGGTGTCCAGGGAAGGGGTAAAGGTGGACCTCACGAAGATAGAAGCAGTTCAGAATTGGAAGAGGCCGACTAATGTCACTCAGATCCGCAGTTTCCTGGTGTTGGCAGGTTATTACAGAAAATTTATGGAGAATTTTTCCAGGATCGTAGTGCCATTGACCTGCGTGACTCAGAAGAAGGTCAAGTTCGAATGGGACATTAAGTACGAGAAGAGCTTTGTAAAGCTCAAGGACCACTTGACGTCGGCACTAGTTCTAACAGTACCCTCGGGCTTGGGAGGATTTGTTGTTTACTGTGATGCCTCTCGGGTTGGCTTGCGTTGTGTGTTGATGCAGAATGATAAGGTGATAGCTTATGCCTCCAGGCAGTTGAAGGTTCACGAGAAGAATTACTCGACTCATGATCTTGAGCTAGCAGTAGTGTTGTTTGCATTGACTACCTTTATGGCGAGGCTTGTGAGATATACACTGATCATAAGAGCCTCCAGTATTTGCTCACCCAGAAGGAGTTGAACCAGAGGCAGAGAAGATGGCTTGAGCTTTTAAAGGACTATGACTACATGATCATGTACCATCCGAGGAAGGCTAATGTGGTGGCTGATGCTTTGAGCAAGAAGTCTATGGGCAGTCTGGCGCATTTGGTAGTCAGGAGGAGTCCGTTGGCCCAGGACTTAGCCATATGTTTGGATGGCGGGGCAGTCTTGTCAGTGTCAGCTTCTGGTGCGCTGGTGGCTCACCTAAGGGTGCAGTCCACATTGGTGGATATGTTGCGAGCAGTGCAGGAGGAGGATGCTTTATGTGCTCTCACTAAGGATCTGGCCAAGAGGGGCGATGCTGATAATGGATTCAGTGTTGACTTGGAGGGCGTTTTGAGGTTTAAAAATCGGATAGTGGTGCCAGATATGGCCGAGGTTCGTAAGTAGGTGCTTGAGATGGCTCATCAGTCCACATACACTCTGCATCCGCGAACCACAAAGATGTACCGAGATCTAGGGGCAGAATTATTAGTGGAAAGGTATGAAAAGAGAAGTGGCCGAGTTCGTGTCTAAATGTCTGGTGTGTCAACAGGTTAAGGTTGTGCATTTAAAGCCGGCAAGGTTGCTCCAGAACCTAGAAGTACTATAGTGGAAATGGGAGAAGATAACCATGGATTTTGTGACAGGGTTACCAAAGTCTGGGAAGGGCAATGATTCTATATGGGTAGTGGTGGATCGCCTAACCAAGACTTCACATTTTAGACCAGTCAAGATGACCTTTTCAGCAGAGCAGTATGCAAGGTTGTTTTTGGATCGTATCGTCGCTTATCATGGTGTTCTGGTTATGATCATCTCGGATTGGGGTACTCAGTTCACGGTTTAATTTTGGCAATCTTTCCAAGAGGCATTGGGCACTCAGGTTCGGTTCAGTACTGCATTTCACCCTCAAACAGATGGTCAGTCAGAGCGGACTATTCAAACGCTAGAGGATATGCTGAGAGCATGTGTCCTAGATTTGGAGGGCAGTTGGGAGAGGCACTTAACTCTGATTTAGTTTGTCTACAATAATAGCTACGACAGCAGCTTTGGGATGGCCCCATTTGAGGCATTGTATAGGCGTCGATGTAGGCCACCTGTAGGTTGGTTTGAGGCAGGGGATTCCCTTATGAAAGGAATTGACCTGGTGGAGGAGGTAGTAGAAAAGATGAAGCTAATCAGAGAGAGATTGTTGGCAGCTGAGAGTTGCTAGAAGATGTATGCTGATAGAAAGGCCAGGGAGGTAGAGTTTGCTGAGGGGGACATGGTGTTCCTCAAGGTATCCCCTATGAAAGAGGTGGTGAGATTTTGTAAGAAAGAAAAGCTAAGCCCTAGGTTCATTGGGCCGTCTCCTATTATCAGGCGTGGTGGAGCTGTGGCCTATGAGTTGTCCTTATCTCCTATTATGGACTGAGTGCATCCAGTGTTTCATGTGTCTATGCTGAAAAAGTATATTCGGGATGAATCCCATGTGATTGAGCCTATCGTAGTAGAGGTGGATTCAGTAGTTTCCTATGAAGAGTGTCCAGTTGAGGTGCTAGACCGGCATGTCAGAAAATTGAGGTCCAAGGTGATTCCTTTGGTTAAAGTTAGGTGGGAGCACCATTCCGGGCAGGAGGCCACCTGGGAGGTGGAGGATATGAGGGAGCGATATCCTTCATTGTTCGATGATCTGGTGAGTCCTCAATCTTCTTTTTCCGAAATTCGAGGACGAATTTTCTTTAAGGAGGGAGGATTGTAATATCCAAGATATTTTTTATTTGTTTTTCCTTTATGATTGTATTTGTCAGCCTAGTGGGCTAGTCCGGGGTCGAGCCGAGTCGACTCATGGTCCGGTGCGAGCTTGGGAGCTCGGGTAAGTAGGAATATGAATTATAAAATTTATTGTTTGCATAGATGAATTGATTTAATTATGTTGCATGTGGATGTGCATGTGTTTGTTGCTTATATTTATTTTTGGATTTAGATTGGATTAATTAAGCTTAGTCGGGTTAGCGGATTTGGATTTGGCTCGAGGCGGATCTGAGTGTGTTAAGAGGGTGAGTGGATTTAGGTTTAAGGAGGAGGGTATAAACCTCCCCCCATTCGAGCCGCACAGAATTCTTGATGGGTGGAGCCAAGCCGCCCCTCCCCTTCCCCTCTTGGAGCAGCCAAGCCCAGTCGCCTGAAGCCGAGCCGAGCCTTCCTTCTCCTTCCTCTTCTTCCCTTTCCTTTGGAGCCGAGCAGGGAGCTACTGCTTGAGCTAGCCGCCCTCTCTCTCTCCCTTCTCTCTCTTCTAGCCGGTGGCTTGAAGTGGAGCCGCCGCCCCTCTTCCCCCTTCCTTGAGTCGAGCCGCCATCTCTTGAAGCTGGATTCGAGGGCCATCATTCAGGATTTCTCCTCTAATCCTTCTTCCTATTTAGGTGAGTGGTTTTACCCCTCCTTCTCCGGTTTCTTCGAATTCTTGAAGCTGTTCTTGAAGGCAAAGATGTTCTTGATTTGTTTTCCAATGATCTCTTAAATTCTCGCCTTTCTTTTTGTGTGCCATGCTTGAGGAGGCCCTAAACCCTCCCCTATGGGGCTTGACAACACTAGGATGTTCCTAGGGGTGCTCGGCCAAGGTGGAGAAAAGGGGTGCCCTCCAAATGTTCGATGAATTGCCTAAGTGAAGGGTGTAAATTTTCTTGCCTTCTATGATTCAATTTGTTCATCAATCTTAATGCTTTTAATTTAAATGCATGCTTGATATTAAATCTGTGATTTTTGTAAATATATCATGTGTTTCAAAGATGGGTTTGATCTTGAAGGCATGAGGGTTCTTGATTTAAATTCTTGAGCATAAAGGTTGGTTCTTGGTTAAAGAGGGTTGTGATGCTTGTGGTTCTTGCTTAATAAATATGGTTTTTATGAAATTTATTTTAATGATTATGAATCTGATGTGATGGAAATTTTGGGAGTTATATTCTATAAATTTTCGGATTTAAATTCCTTATTATGTTGAAACTCAATTATGCTGAAAATTTCATGCTGAATTGATGAATTCGGACTGATTTTGAAATCTTATTTTTGATGTGCATAGTTTTCTAAAAATAGTCATGTAACCTATCGTTTTGACCAGAAAATATAGTTTGTAAATATAGGTCACACTCTGAAAAACAGATTCGGGTTAGATACATCAGGATCAGGCATAACAGTGAACCAAAACAAAACCTTAATCTTGGTGGTCTAAATTTTAATTGCATAATTAAAATTGGGCAAGGGGTCAGCATAATCTATTATAAACCAATAAATAAAGTTATGCATGAAATAAAATCTCACGTGTTTATGACATTATGGGTCTAGGAGTTGGGGTTAGGTATTGGAGTGGTAAGACACTTCCCAATAAGGACACCCCTAAGACACCGTATGAGAGACTTGACTTAGGTCATATTGCATCATTCCTTTATGAATGGCGGAGAGGCTCGTTGAGGAGCCGGAATGCGGGCTAGGCCCGGAAGGTTGGATGCCTAATTTCTAACCTGTGGAACAAGTTCGGATGGG
Source organism: Canna indica (assembly GCA_034359265.1). Taxonomy (NCBI): domain Eukaryota; kingdom Viridiplantae; phylum Streptophyta; class Magnoliopsida; order Zingiberales; family Cannaceae; genus Canna; species Canna indica. The sequence continues at coordinate 59,212,557 of CP136890.1, read as the reverse complement.
CAAATTCTGATTGTTCCTGCGCATCTTATGGAACAAGTTCGGACGGGCAAATCCCGATTGTTCCCAAGATTCTTTATTTAAAGGAGTAAATTCGGATGGATGAATCTCGATTACTCCTACATTATTTATTTGGAACAAGTTCGGATGGGCAAATCCCGATTGTTCCGGTTTGGCCTCGTGGAATAAGTTCGAATGTCCTATCTCGATTATTCCCGAGGTTATTTTAAGGAATAAGTTCGGACGGAAAAATCCCGAATATTCCTGTGATATCTTAAAGGGGCAAGTTCAGATGGGTGATTCCCGATTATTCCTACGCGTCTCGTGGAGCAAGTTCGAATGTGTCAATCCCGATTGGTAAAGAGTTTCTTTATACTAGGATAAGTTCGAAGGTCCTATGCCGATTATCCTTGTATATTTTATTACCTTAGGGCATGGTAGGCTTAGGCCTATTAATCCACACCATTTGGGTGTTGGCTGCTTTCTGGCAGGTGGTGGCCAGATGGCCTGTTAGCTGGTCACTCCCTGGTGGCCTCTCCTGCTTGAGTCAGGAGTTTTGCTTTATGCATCATATCTGTGTTTGGTTTTTTGTGGGGGTTGGTAGAATCGCTCACTGAGTTCTTTCGAAGTCACCCGTTGTCATCTATTTTTTTTTTACAAAGCCTAACCGGTGAGGTGGGCTGGAGCATTTGGGGTGGCTGGAGGGCAGAGGAGCTACATTGATCTCATAGTAGTCCTAGTTAAGGGTCGTAGTCGAGTTTGTAGTAGTTTTATCATGCACTTGTGATTTGATGTTGGAGTTGTAATCCCGTGGGGACATTCATGTCTTTTTTTCAGGTTTTATGAATTGTTGAACTTGATTTATTATTTCCGCACTTGAACTTTTTACTAAAACACTTATTTGTTTAATGAAATCTGCTTTTGTTTCTCTTTATAATAAAAATTGTTGTTTCTTTCCACTATCTTTTATGAGTTGGCATGTGCATGAGTTAGACTGCAGGGTATATGCACCTATACCCTGGCCGATCACGTGACCCTGAGTTTGGGGCATGACACATAGGCTATCACCCTGCCATACTGCAACAGAACACAGCCCAGCCCATCCCGAAAGGCATCACAGTAAATCACAAATCCTCCCGAGCCTGAAGTTATGGCCAACACTGGTGCTGACGTCAAGCATTCCTTGAGCTTCTAAAAGCTCTCCTTGCACTAGTTGTCCCAAACAAACTTGACATTTTTTTGGGTCAACCGAGTCAATGGAGCTAGAATCCTAGAGAAATTTTCCACAAATTTTCTGTATAACCGGCCAACTCCAAGAAACTGCAGATCTCAGTCACACTAGTCGGCCGCCTCTAGTTGTGCACCACCTCCACCTTTGCGGGGTCCACTCTTACCCCTTCCTTGGACACCACATGGCCCAAGAATCCTATGCTCTCCAACCAGAACTCGCACTTGGAGAAATTGGCATACAACCGATGCTCCCTAAGCGTCTTCAGGACCACCCTCAAATGCTCGGAGTGCTCGTCCCTACTCCTAGAGTAAACCAGGATGTCGTCAATGAAGACGATCACTAATCTATTGTAATATCCTAGATATTAATATTCATTTCTGATTTGTTTGTAATTGTCAACCGAGCGAGCTGGTTCGAAGTCAAGTCGAGTCAACTCATGGTTCGGTGCGAGCTTGAAAGCTTGGGTAAGAATGAATTTGAATTATGTGGTTTCTTTTCCTTCTTAGATAAATTTATTTAATTATTTTATTACGTGTTCTTGATTATTAAATTGTATTGTATGGGTGTGCTTGTGATTGATGCTTATGTGGAGTATGGGGTTAGATTGAGTTAAGGTGGGTTAGCGGGTTGGATTCGGGCTCGAGGCGAATGCGGGTTTGTTAAGAGGGTTAGTAGAATGAGGGTTTGAGGAGGGGAGTACCACCACCCCTCTCCCCCTCCCTTGGAGTCAGCCGCCTCCAAGAAGCCACCCAAGCCATCCCTCCCTCTTCCCCTCTCATCTTTCCCCTCTTGGAGCCATCGGCTTGGTGCAACTGAGCCACCCCCCCTCTTGAAGCATGGAGCCGCCGCCCCTTCCCCCTTGTTTGAGTCAAGCCACCACTCTTTGAGGCTGGATTCGAAGGCCGCCGATTTATAGTTTCTCGTATTTATTCTTCCTAAATCGGGTGAGTGGTTTTACCTCTTATTTTCTCGGGTTTTCTCTCGTGTTCTTGAGCCGATTTGGGCGTTGTGGCATTCTTGTTGTTTCCAGTTGATTTTTGTGTTTTGATCACTGAATTCTTGTGTCGACTTATGGGAGGTGACCTGAGGTTTTCCCTTTGTGGCTCGGCAGCCCTAGGACTACCCTAGGGGTGCTCGGCCAAGGAGGAAGTAAGGGTGCCCTCGAGGTGTTTGATGAAATGTCTAAAAGATGATTCTTGTTTATTTGGTGATCTTTGTCTGGGATTGCTTGCCTATTTAGGTTCCTATAATGTCAATGCATATCTTGTAATTAAATCTGTGATTTTTTGGTATTAGTCATGTTTTACATAGATAAGGATTTGATCTTGATGCCATGTGTGTTCTTGATGTGGGTTCTTGATCATGAAGCTTGAATCTTGTTTAAAACATGGTATTGACGCTTGCTAATCTAGTTTGGCAAATATGATTATGTTTTTGTGAGATTTATCTCAATATTATAAATCTATTTTGATTGTAATAAAGGATTTAATTTCTGTAAATTTTGGATTAATTACCATGAAAACTTCATACTGAATTGTTAATTCAGGGCTGATTTTGAAAACTCTATTGTGATGTGTATAGTTTACTGAATATAGTCGTGTAACTTATCATTTCTACCAGAAAACTTAGTCTGGATCCATAGAGCACACTTTGGAAGTCAGATTCGACTTGAGTGCACCAGTTTTGGGCTCAACAGTAAACTAAAAACAAAACCCTAAAATAAAACCCTAATTTTGACAAATGAAAATTTAAATTGCATAATTAAAATTCAAGGGGCAGCATAATCTGTTATGAACCAACAAATAAATTTTATGTAAGAAATAAAACCTCATGGATTGATCGTATTACGGGTCTAGGTGTTGAGATCGGGCATAGAGTGTTGCGGCGCTTCCCAGTAAAGACACCCCTAAGACATCGTAGGAGACACTTGACTTAGGTCTTATTGGCGTCATATCTTTATGAATGACGGAGAGGCGCGGATAGGAGCCGGATTACGGGCTTGGCACGGAAGGTTGGATGGCTAATTCCTAACCTGTGGTTAAGGAATAAGTTCGGATGAGCGAATCTCGATTATTCATGTGTTTCTTGTAGAACAAGTTCGGACGGGCAAATCTCGATTGTTCCCAAGTATTTATATCTTAAGGAATAAGTTCGGATGGGTGAATCTCGATTATTCATGCGCTATCTTTAAGGAACAAGCTCGGATGGGTGAATCCTGATTGTTCATGCGTTTCTTGTAGAGCAAGTTCCGACAGGCAAATCCTGATTGCTCCCGAGTGTCATTTAAGGAATAAGTCCGGATAAGAGAATCCCGATTATTCCTACGCTTTTTCTAGGGATTCTATTATAGGATAAGCTTGGATGGGTCAATCCCGATTATCGTCATAACCCTTGAGTGTGATGTGTGCCTTAGGGCACGGGTGGGCTGAGGCCTGTTGTATTTCACTGCTTAGTGAAATGGTTTGCCTTTGGGCATATGATGGCCAGTTGGCCTGTTAGTTAGTTATACCACTTGATGATTTATCCCTATATGAGTTAGGGGCATTTTGTTCTTTCTTTCTGTGGTTTATTTTTATGGTGGGGGTTGGTAGAACCACTCACTGAGTTCTTTTGAACTCACCCGTTGTTTCTTTCATTTTTTTTTGCTGAGCCTGACCAGTAAAGTAGGTTGGAGAACTTGGCACGGTTGGAGGGCAGAGGAGCCGCATTGATCTCATAACAGTTCTAGTTAGGGGTCGTAGTCGAGTCTTTGGTAGTTTATCATGCACCTATATTTTGGTATTTTGGAGTTGTAGTCCCTTGGGGACATTCATGTCTTTCATTTCAGATTTCACTTGTACAGGAACCATTGAACTTGATTTATTATTTCCGCACTTTACTATTTTGCAAAACTTGCTTTTATTGAAATTTGATTTGGTTTCTTTTTCATTTAAAATAAAACTCGTTACATTCTTTTTGCTATGTTTTATTATCATGAGTTGGCATGTGCATGGGTTAGGCTACGGGATATAGGCACGTATACCCTGGCCGGTCACTTGACCCTGAGTTGGTGCGTGACATCTGTCCTCACTAGGCGCATTGATCTCGGTTCATCAAGTCTATAAAGGCCGCAAGTGCATTAGTCAGCCTAAAGGACATCACTAGGAACTCAAAGTGGCCATAGCGAGTCATGAAGGCAGTCTTAGGCACATAACTGTCCTGAATTCTCAGCTGATGGTATCCGGACCTCAAGTTAATTTTTGAGAACCATTGTGCCCCCTGTAGTTGGTCGAACAAGTCATCGATCTTTGGCAGCCATGTAACAATTCTTGATTGTCACCTTGTTAAGCTGTCTATAGTCAATGCACATGCGCATGGACCCATCCTTCTTCTTCATGAAGAACACCGGAGCACCCCACGGAGACATGCTCGGGCGGATGAAACCCATGTCTAGCAATTCCGACAACTGTGTTTTCAATTCCCTGAACTCAGCCGTTGCCATCCGATAGGGTGGAATGGAGATTGGCTTCACCCTAGGATGCAAGTCGATGCAAAATTCTATCTCTCTTCTTGGCGGTAAACCCGGAAACTCCTCGAGAACTACGTCAAGGAACTCACAAAACCACCTGTGTTCCCCCGACATCCCCTATCGTGTATCTATCCTCCTCGACCACATATACGAAGGCCAGGAATGACTGACAGCCGCCCATAAGCAGTTTGCGAGCCTTTAGGGCTGAAATGACTCCCATAGGATCCCCCCTTCCATGTCCCTGCAAGGTAAACTACGACAACCTGGGCTTGCTGAAAGTGATAGTCTTAGCCTTGTAATCCACTGACGCAAAGTGATCCACCAGCCAATCCATGCCGAGTATAACATCAAGTTCAAGCATCGGCAGGAGTGTCAATTCTACCTTCAACACATGTCCACAAATGAGCATTTCACAGCCTCGGAAGGTTTTCTCAACTAATATTGCATCACACGTAGGCGTCGACACAATGTATGGCACATCAAGCAAGCAAGGTGCTCCAGGTAACTTAGCAGCAAAACTAGCAGATACAAAGGAGTGCGTAGCACCCTGATCACATAAGCTACCGATGAACCAACAATAAGTGTACCTATTACTACTGCCTTAGATGCCTCAGAGCCGTCACGATTCATAACACCTGGCGGAAGGACTATCTGAGTGACTGGTCTGCTGTCCCCTACCTTGTGTCTGACCCTTTTGAGCTACAGATCCAACTAACATCGACGCTTCCCTCTAGACTGCTCAACTTTCTGGCCACCTCTGTTCGGACAATCTTTCCTGAATTGCCCAACTTGCCCACATCTGAAGCAGGCATCTGTGTGGCCGTAGCAAGCCCCCCAATGCTTCCTATTACAATGGTCACATTGCGGCATCTCGGTCTTCTATGAAGCATCCCTCGACCCTACCTGTCAAGCCGCCCCGGACCCTGGGCCTCCACGGCCCCTGCTACTGTTGTGTCCCTTGCTCGGTTGGTGACCTGTCACCGCAATAGTCCCTTCAGAATGCCAAGGCCGACATCCAAATCCTTGAGGTCAGAACTTCTTCTTTGGGGGCTCATCATGTTTCTCAAACAGCACCAGTGCTTCCTTCCGAAGTGCCTCATCCACTACCTAAGCAAAAGATGTGTCCTCAATGTAATGGATGAGCCTGCTGATCTGTCCCAGTGAACTCTGGCGGCCTTAGTTTCACAAAGTGAGTATTGGTAGCTAGCCTCTCCAGGAACCCTCTCTGCTGGCTGGACTGGTTCAGCCACTTTCGAAACCACCGGTGCCACCAATTCCACCGATACCAGCTGCGGCTGATGTTGCCTCAACTCTTGCTCCCTGCGGAGCACCTCAGTCAACTGTGCTACTTGAGCCTATAGCTGTGCAACTATGGGGTCTTGTCCTGCCCCCTCTGACTGACCTCTCCCATGGCCCCTGCCCCAACCTCGGCCTCAGCCTCGACCATGGTGTGTTGTGGAATCACTACCGCTGCTGTTCAACGCAGCATTGTGAGCCTCCATCACACTCGATTTAAGAAAAAAATTGCCATTAATATCGAATAATTTACTAAAACTATTATTCTAATTTACTAACCGAATGACACATTGTGGTGGAATCGTGGCTACCTGATCTCGTAGCATAACTATATTGTATGTCAATATGCTAGCTATGCCCATACGGTACCCAAACCCTAGTCGTAGTCAAGACCTAACCACATGCTCTGATACCATTTTGTCACGCCCCAACTTAGGGTCGCGTGACTGGCCAGGGTAGGTGTCTGTACCCCGACCACATGCACTTATCAACTAAACACAACATGTAATCAGATCAACATAGAAAACATAAACAAAAATGTACCAACATTATTAAATGTTTAAAAACAAGTTTTTACAACTCGATGTTCAATGAAAACAATTCAGTGCATGAACTAAGACTCTCACTACACGACTATGACTACATAACTTCCTGCTACGAGATATGCAACACCACTTGCCATCTAGCCGTGCCGCTCCATCAAGTCATACCTCACTGGTCAGGCTCTGCAAAATAAAAATAATAAAACCATGAGTTCACGAGGAACTCAGTGAGTGGTTCTTCCGAACCTTCACTTAAATTCCAGTATCATAGCAATCGATAAGCAATATAAGATGCAAGATAAAAATACTGGATTTATCACATAACTTGGCCAGTCGACCGCACCTTGCTCAGACAATATCTTAGCCATGCATTGCTTTACACTGCGAATGTCACTCGGCCCATATGGGCCTCACCCCGTAGGGTAAGTCTCGATCGTACCTGGCCTTCACATTATAGCAATACTCGGCCATCCAGCCCACAAGATCAAGCAATGGTAATCAACCTTTACCAATTATATTTCACATAGAGCGATTCAATCACGAGTCTGTCAACTAGGATGGTCAGGTAGTTTCTGGAACCCCATCGGGTTAGGGATAGCCAGTCCCACCCAACACTCGGGTCTACTGTCAGCGTGACCCACCAACGGAATCTCAAGACCCCCCCGCCACTCGGGTCTAACACCTAGTGTGGCACACTAGTGCAATTTCAAGACCCTAAAACCGCCCGCTGAGTCAGGTAATAGCCGCGCCGGCTAAAAGCAACTCTTAGCCCAACCATCTCAAGCACAATACACAAACAAGATAATCTACCAATTATTAAGCACCTCTTGGGCTTTCGCCCATACCCGGCCCCTTCCCGGGCCCTCTCAATTCAAAACCTTAGGTACTAGATTCCTAGGTACGAGCACCTAATGTCTGTAAGTCAAAATGTTCATATATATATTTTCTAGTAATTTATGTCGTCAACTAGAGAGGCATCGCCTCTTACATTTACATCCACAAGCTAAACAACTTCATCTAATTTTCCTCTAAAACAGTCCATATCATAGACAACATACCTTCATCATTATTTAGCTCAAAATAGATATAATAACTGCAAAAAAATTAATAAATTACAAAATGTAATTAATGAATTCTGCAATTAAATCATCATACTTATCTACACAATTTCAGTAATTAAACATTAATTTCCTGCATTTAAGCATGAAATGTCTGAACATTTAAATTTAATTTCAGCAACCTCATGTTAATGTAGAAAATCTCAACGTAGGTGATCTAGGCAAGAAAAATACCCTACAAGTAACTAACATAGGAAGAATATCCTACAAATGAGAAATCATAGAAGAATACCCTACAAGTGAGAGAACATGACGATCTTTCGTATATCAAACTCTTACCTGTAGATCTCCAAAGAAGTATATTTTTCTACTCCAATCTCCTATTCGCCCATCCGCCCGCACCCCTACACATGGGTATGCCCTATTCGGCCAAACCCTTAAGGGTGAAAGAAAATATGTTTCAATCAAAATCTAAGAACTCCTTGATCTCTATCCTAATTAAGCATATAAGAACCTCAAATCTACAAGCTTCTAAGGCTCGAGAAAATTGGAGAAAATTTTGGTATGATCTTTCCCCTTTTTCCTTGATTCGGTCGGCACCCAAACATCATGAAAACAACGCGTAAAAATCATAATACACCGTGGTTGACAAGAAGAATCAATAAGGTTCAAGAATCGTCAAGAATATGACAAGAAACACATGTCAATCGGCAAGAATCAACATCACAAGGGTCGGCTAGAGCCTTCCCTTAAATCCTAGGCTCTACCACTCACCTCGATTAGAAGAAAAAGAAGAACAAGACGACGACGTTCCCAATCTCCGGCGACAACACCAAACTTCGGCGGCGCCCTCCCCTTGATTGCCTCTCCCTCTCTTGCTCTCGCCCTTCTTGGGTTCCGTGCGGCTCTCCTTGAGCCGTACGGCAGCCAATGGGTGAGGGTTTTATTCCTTTTTTTTGACAATTTTACCCTCAAGACTTAAGTTCTTTCACTCTACTCAACTTGAGCCCGAATTAAGCCCCGACTCAACCCGCGAACCCTGTTTCAACTCGACTTGAGTTAATGCAACTTATAAATCATAAATAAAACATTAATCATGAGTCCAACAATTTAAATTATACTCTCTACAGGCGACGATCTCGTGACTCGACCCAGCTAGTTCCCGATCTGATGCGTTGTACCAATTTAAAAAAATTATATTTGGAAATCTCAGGTATTGCAGTTTAATGGAAATTATTATTATTGTGGTATTTATGGTCATGCTATTCATGATTGTGCATTCAAGAGAAATCCAATTGTAGCTATGACAATTTGAATTGCTAGGCCACCAAGGACCCAAAGCCATTTGGGTACCAAAAGTTTAATGCACATTTGTAGGGGGGAGCTAGCACACAAAGATAAGGGAAAGTGATGTGTTGAAGTTGGCCAAGAATTGAATGAAGCATCCTTACATGGTTACAACTTCAAGTTTTCACCAAGATGCCTATGGTAATGAAAGTTGACATCTAAATGTCTTGGTATCATCTCTCAACTTAAATTGATCCATTAATAGTTAGAGTTCATAATACTTGCTTGAATTGGTTGATATCCCCGCTCTCGATATGCTTCTATGAAAACGATTTTTATTTTTGATTTTTGGTCTCCTCGGAGACCTATCACTACAAAAAAAAACAAGAATTTATGGTAAAATTTTGGAGTGGCCAACAACAATTGGTTACCAAAGGTGTAATCTATGATAAAATTTATGGCAAAATTATTTTTGTGGTTAAAGGTATAAGTTCGAATGATTTGTGATAATTTTTCTAATTTTGCCACTATGTTTGCCACTAATAATTGAGTCAACGTTCAAAATTTATAGTTTTTTAAATTTATGACAAGATGTTTTGCCACTGATTCGAAACATTCTATCATGGCAAGCGTTTGCGACACAAATTTATCACGATATTCTGTGGCAAATGTTTGCGACAATATTTTTGCTACAACTTTGTCATTATATTATGTGGCAACTATTTTCGACAATATATTGGCCATAGATTTAGAACTATTTATTGTGACAAATTACATGTGCCATAAATGGTAAAATAATTATAAAAATAAAAATATTGGCAAAAAATCACTACAATAAAAACATCAAATAGAGGCAATTTTTTGGAAACATTTATTTATTTGTCTCTAAATCTAAACAAAAATATTTGCCCTTAATGTTAAATTTATAATTAAATTTTGCCTCTAAATGTCTTATCTAATTAAAGCATATTTACATAGGTTAACATTAAAAAAAATAACAATTAATAGGCACCCTGCCCTCCTCACTCTCCGCAATTTTTTTTGTAGCCTGCCTTCCCCCACCTCTTACCCCGCCTCTTATTTCTCTCACAAAACTCATTCCCAATTCCTCAATCACCCTGATCCTGCGCACTATCTCCGACCAATTCCCATCTCTGCCCCGTTCGAAAATCTTCATCGCTCCTTCTCCCGTACTTCACTGATCCGATCTGTTTTCTTCTCCATTTTCCATGATATGATTCCTTCTCTGTTTTCCGCGCGTGTGTGATATGGTTCCTTCTCCGATTTGAAGAGTTGTTGTTTTCTTCTCAGTGAGTTGTTTCTTCTCCGATTTGAAGAGTTGTTTCTTCCCCGATCCAAGTTGTTTCTTCTCTGCGATCTCCGCCGATTTTTTACTTCTATACTCCAGGTTTTCTCCAAGTTATTTCTGCTATCTCTTCTCCTCGTAATTTAAGCTATCTCTTCTCTAGGTAATATATTTCCACTATCTCTTCCTATTGTGATTTTTTATCTTTGTTATAAAAAAAATAAAAAAATAAAAAAATTCAGATATCTCTTCTGCAGAAGCTACAAAGAACAAATATTGTTAATCCTCTTGTTTTACTGTATTTTTTTCATGAATGTTATAAGCATGTTCAGATAATGCGTCAGTATTGGGAAGAATTAATTTGAGTTTGATCTGCCACCATTTAAACTGTTAGGTTCTGCCACCATTTATTACGATCATAAAAATCTAAGGAAATACATAGATTCTGTTAACAAATCACTAATATGTGGATTTGAGATATAATGTGGTATCATATTTCAGTTGGAAACTAAATAAAAGTCAAACCTACTTCATTTTTTGTCAGCACCTTCAGCATAAAAAATCGAATCTAATGCATGTCTTAGCTAGGAAATCTCCAATTGCTTATATCAGTTGTACTTCTTCAGTTGAGAAGCCATGCTGCTGACTTCTTAATATTCTTAATTCTTATGTTACTTTTAGTTATTGAATGCACTCTATGAAACTGGTCTCAAACTGGATGTTCTTTTCTTTCCCGGTCATTCCAAGGTTTTCCATTATTGGAGGAACATCCTTAGCATTTTCTCAACCTTGATGCTTTTCACTATTGACTTATTAAGGCACACAGTAACAATTTCGCTGGCAACTTATCAGATTTCTTGTTGAGCAAGATAAATCCAGCATGCATGAGTGGGAATGGAAGACATGCCATTTGGATTAACATTTACACTGCCTTGATAATGCCTTGAACCATGCCAACGATGGAGTTTAGTTGGTTGAAAGACGTGCTTTCACTTGGTGGAAAGGTAAGCACAAGATTGAGAGAGAAATAATACTTTTAGCTATTGATTATGCTGCCTGGGTTTTTGTGATTAAGTAGTTTTCATCACTCATGCTTTCATATATCTAGGTTAGTTTCCATTTCATGTATTTTGGGTTTCTCGTACTAGGCCATTAAGTTTTAGATAACTTATGCTCTGATCATATTCCTTCGTACAAATACAATGAATGCAGAGTTTGAAGATGGCATTTGCCTGATTCCTTCAGATCCAACATTAGATTTGAACACCTAGTTGCAAGTGAATATGGCACTATCAATTTTTAGTACCGGATGGAGCTGACTCAGTTGTGCAAGTTGAGAATACTGAAGAAGTGAAGTGAGTGACAACGTGAATGGATTATGTGGTAATTTAAGATATTGGAGGAAGTACCTAATGTTGGCCTAAGATTTTCATCGTTGGTCTTAATCTCGATTTTGATGATAACAAACATGGAACTAATGATTTCATGGAGAGTTATTTTCAGGTTTCAAGTCGGTTAGCGCACGACGTCTGCGATCGGAAAAATCGGAGAAATCGGCAAGGACACTCATCGACGCTCGAGATTCTTCGGGAAGTTAGAGTTTAGGTTTAGGGCTTCCATGTGTTGTAAATCTTTATTATGATACAAAGAACCAAAAATACCAAACTCGAACCCCTAAACACGAAAACCCGAAAAATTAGAAAAGGGAGTTTGTTGTGGAGCTAAGTATTTTATTATTTGATTTATTGCTCCATTTAGTGTTGTATTTTCTTGTTTATTTCTTTGTATTTGAGTTAGTGTAACACTACTGGAATAATGGGCATCAGCAACGGCTTGCAACGGCCTGGCCTGTTGCAACGGAGCCGTGGCAGAAAAACGTGTTGTTGATAATTTAGCAACGGATCAACAACGACCACTTGGGTCGTTGCTAATAAAATTATCAGCAACGGGTTTTCCACGGACACGGGGCCGTTGCTGATAATATTATTAGCAACAACCCTGTGTCCGTGGCAAACCCGTTAGTGAAAGACCATTGCTAAATCGTTGTTGTGTGACATCAGCAACGACTTACGATACACTTTTAGTAAGGGCTTTCCCACGGACGGCCGTGGGAAAGCCGTTGCTGATGACTAAAACCTGCAACCGAAAAAAATTAATATTCCAAATTTTCATTAATACATTGATACATTATCTGATACAAAACTCACACACCAATACATACATCCATTCACACATCACAAATACACTCAGATATACATCAAAACAATTATACATATATTTATAATTATCCACAATTGTATAAAAATTATTCAAATACAAATTTGAAATATCAATATCCAAACAAAACAAATTAATCAAGTATAGTATCTAAGTAACAAAGTCAATATATAAAAATAATAATAAATCTCACGATGACGATGGAGGATGGTTTGGATCATATGGCGGGGTCTGGAGTGCTTGGGTGTACACCGGCATGGACTGACTCGAGGACGATGGATCAGATGATGCCGACGGGATGCCTGCTCCGGTATGAGCTGAGATGTTGCGTAGCATAGCATGCATCTCCGCCATCATCTGACTCTGATGCGCGACCGTCTCCTCTAGTGTCCTTATCCTGGTACTATGATCATAACTGGACCTGGAGGTGGACAGCCGCTCACCAGCGACCGGAGAGGTCGGTGCCCCAAGCGGGCCTAGCACGGCTCGCGCATGACCACTATCAGCAAAGCCATATACACGGTCGTGGTCCTAGCCACCTGCAGCCTCGACCCACGCTCCTGCGTCAAAGTCCTCGGGGGTGCCCCCGCGCTGCACCACCGTCTGAGTGTAGGTCTCCTACTCGAGTTTGATTTTTTGTTTCATATGTTTCTTAAAACTTAAATTATAAATAAATAATGAATAATTTAAACAAATATACTTACCATAATGTATGCAGCGCGGTTGTCAATGTACTCCCCTGTCCCATGTACTCGACGGTGAGTCCGCTCAAACACCGCCATCGGGGAGGGTTGCTGGACAGTCCCGTCGTCCAACACCGTCGGCTACATTTATAAAACAAATACATTAATTAGTACAAAGAGTAACAAATAAAATATATAATTACAAGTAAGGTATACTTACCATACGGTTCGCGTGCACTGTAAATGCAATAGAGCCACCAATGTGACGCGCTCCTCCCCGACATGCAGTTTCTAGCCGCAGTCCTAGAAACCTCCTACCATCGATCCGTCGACCATAATGCCACGAGCTGGTCATATCCGAAGTAATCCAATCGGGGCCGTATCCCCGAGTCTCCGCGATGTTAGTAGTGCCAGCTCGGGCCATCGCCTGGTATCGGGTCTGCCCCAGCTGCCCATTGTACCTCGCCCAGGAAATAGCCTCCCAGGCAGCGTAAATGAAGGGCCTCTGGTCCTCGGCCCATGTATAGCGAGCCTGCAAAACAATAAAATATGTACCAATATTAATCATCATGCATGTATAAAAAAAAATTAATACGTGCCTCAAACTCGCGCCATGGAATGTCGACGTGCTCACTGAGCACGTGAGACCACGTGGGCCATGCCCCATGCATGTATCGTCGAATGGTAGAAGAAATGCTCCTGGACACTTCTTCTTGCTCGAACCTACACAACAAAAATAAAATTTAATATTATATTATGATATAATGAATTTGTAATGATTCATAATTCATTATATATTACCGACCCCAATCACGCTAATGAATCTACGTGACTCTGCGACTGGTCGAGGCTGCCACCTGTTCAGCCCGCGTGGCCGCCTGCGTCTGGCTGTACTAGCCTCAATAGTATCATCGGTAGGAGGGTCAACAACAAGAGAATCAGCAGCATGACTAAGTGCTGGAGTCTCACCGATTAGACACCCCGAAGCTCTCCTGCGACGATAACTACGACCAAACATATCTGTCGAATAGACATATAATTAGATTATTCTATATATAGTAGAGATATATTTTATTTAAGATATAATTTACAATTATTCCTCATCATCTGAGTAATAGTCTTCGAATTCTTCCTTTTCTTCATCTCCAGCTTCCTCAATTTCATGATCGTCATAATCAGCATATTCAACTACTAATTGAATTGACACTGTGTCTACATCATCGAGTATTGGAATAATACGATCTATAGCAGGAGGATCATCTTCTTGATAGAAACCATCTGTCACATCAGGTATCGACTCATTTTCGCTTGCTATTGGATCAATTTTTCCTCTAACTTTAGTCTTACAGACTACACGCCAATCTTCTCTATCTTTATTTCGAGCCGGATACTTCGCGTAATATACTTGTTCGGCTTGTGATGCCAATATAAATGGCTCATTTGCTGCCAATTTGGATTTGTAATTAACCTCAACAAGTTTGTATTTTGGATGAATTTTTATGGCACTTTCTGTTGTATCGAACCAATGACATCTAAATAGGATCACTAATTTCAAGCCGAAGTAGTGCAACTCTATCACTTCTTCCACTAGTTCATAAAAATACATATCACATTCAACATAGGTTGTCCCTTTCACGTAGACCCCGGCATTCATCGTCTTCTTTGTAAATGCATATTCAACCGTGTGAAACTTTTACCCATTAACAAAATATCCGCTATAACACGACACTAGTCGCGATGGTCCACTAACAAACTCAAATATTCTTTCATCTATTTCAGCTCTGAGATCTTTGCTGTAAGCCTGAATCCAAGTAGGGAAATCACGATTTCGTAATCTCTCCAATTCTTGATCATTGTGAATAGAGTATTTTTGCACCATCTCAATGTCAAATATTTCAATGAATTGTTCAATTTCTAGACAATTGAGTAATACATACAAGTGTGCCAAATGAAACTCTTCCTCGCTTAAGTGTCGAGATGGACGAGAACCAAAAGCACGACCAGAGTGACAAAAGATATTTAAACGTCCATCTGAATGTCAAACTCCCCCGTCGTCGTTACGTGGAAGATGATCAAATCTTGTCTATATTGTCGATTCAAAGTAAAATGAGCATAATGTTAAAATTTCTTGGATGATGTATGATTCAGATATTGATCCTTCAACAGCAGCAGTGTTCTTTACTTTTTTCTTCAGACGATTCATGTATCTTTCAAATAAGTACATCCACCTGTATTGAACGGGGCCACCAACTCGTGTCTCGTATGCCAAGTGTATCGTTAGATGCTCCATCGAGTCAAAAAAGGCAAGAGGGAAAAACTGCTCCAGCTTGCATATAATTTCAACAATATTACTTTCAAGTGTTGACATATCTTCGACTCGAAGGACATTTGCACAAATGTTTCTAAAAAACATAGTTAATTCAGTCAACGAACCCCAAATATTATCAGGTAGAAGATCTCGCAGTGCGATCGAAAGTAATCTCTGCATGAATATATAACAATCATGGCTCTTCATCCATGATATTTTGCAATCATCGACGTTCACACATCGAGATAAGTTTGAGGCATATCCATCGGGTAATCTGAGTTCTTTTATCCATTGACAAACATCTTTGATGTGTTGTTTATTTAACACATACGGAGCCTTCAGCTACAGATATCGTCCGTTGACCTCTTGTAACTCCAACTCTGGCCTTTTTCATTCTGACCAAATATTATCTCTGAAAGTGCTGAAACACGTGTTAACATTTGTTCACCAGACAACATCGGTGGTGGCTCATCTCTTTCGACTCTGCCCTTAGTAAATTTATTACGATTCCTTCGATATTGATGGTTAGCCGGTAGGAATCGACGATGACAATCAAAGAATGAGATTTTTTATCCGTTCTGAAGACTGATTGATTTAGAGTGTTCCATACAATACGGACAAGAGAGTCGGCCGTGAGTGCTCTAACCAGACAACATGTCGTACACCGGGAAATCATTGATTGTCCACAAGACCGCGGTCTTTAAATTGATGTTTTGCTTCCGATGACAATCATAAGTGACAGCTCCCTCAGTACATAATATTTTCAATTCATCTATCAAGGGTCTGAACACGTCAATTTATTTTCGCGGACCGTTAGGACCCGGAATACACATTGACAGTGGCAAATTATAAACTGTCAGCAGCACTGGCCAAACAGAATGAGGAGTTGCAGAATGTCCAAACGGATTAAAACTATCTGTGCAGAATCCCAATCTGATATTTCTAGTGTCCCTAGCAAATAAATGATAACATGTATCCAAATATTTCCATGCTTGACTGTCGGATGGATGAGTCATTACTATATCATCACGACTTCTTGCATGCCAACTCATGTAGGGGGCCGTCTTTTCCAACATGAATAATCTTTGAAGCCTCGGTGTTTGTGGAAAATATCGAAGCACCTTAAACGAGATATTTTTCTGTCGGACCGATTTTTCTCCATCGAACGTGGATGTTGACATACAGGGCATTTATCCAACTGCACATTTTCTTTATAATATAAAATGCAGTTATTTTGGCACGCGTGTATTTCTTCGTACCCAAGCTCTAATTTTCTCATTAACTTTTTAGTCTTATAAAAAGTTGGCTCAAACTTGTTATCAGTAGGCAGCATTTCAATCCTGCAATCCGATCATACGCAACCCCGCTGATATTACAATCAGCCTTGATATTTAGGAGCTGCGCCATTGCCGAAAACCTAGTGTATTTAGGACAATTCTCATACAAAGGTTCATCGGCAGCTTTCAACATCTCGTAAAATTCTGCAGCTTCTTTATTCGGTAATTCAATCTCTATAGCAGTTTGTACTTCTGTGATATCAACACCTGTAGTATCTGGCGGCACTAATGTCTCAGTAACTGGCCGATCGACATTATCATTCAAGTGGAATTGACCCCCAAGACTATCAATTATCATAGTTCTATAGGGATTAGATTGAATGGATGAAGAAAAACTAGCAGAGGAAGATTCACTATGTGTCTGAACGACAGGAATGCTCGATGTCCCGACTTCACGTGACTCCCCGTGAGAAGTCCATAGAAAATATCTTCGTGGAAATCCTTTGCTATATAGATGCAGAGTGACAGTTTCCCAATCCAAAAATCATCCATTCAAGCAAATGCGGCACGGACATCGAATTTTATCACCAACGCTAACTAATTTCCGATTCGAATAGGCGAAATTTAGGATGTAAGTTACGCCTAATCGAAACTCATTCGTTAAAGCTCCAGGATCAAGACATCGCTACATACAACTTCGATCAGCCGACATGATTCTGTCAATCAATGATAATTTCTTCGATTAATGCCTTTAGGTGAGATGGTCCTATTCCATTCGGGATTTATGTTATTCATATAGCACTAAGTATTTCTTTTAACCGTTAACTTCATTCTATATTTCGATAGCATCTCCCTACAGTTCTCCGAATACGCATATCATCTAGGCGCGTATCGGAGAACAAGAGAGATGCTGCCAAAATTTAGAATAAGTTAATGGTTAAAAGAAAAAACTAAGTGCAATACAAATAATTATATTCCCAAATTGTCCAATCAGAGACAATTCAAGGGTTGCACGTCGTATAAAAGATCATCTACGTACTTCTTTTACACGAACATACAACCCTCGAACGGATCTAAGGTTTTGCTAAATTATATCCAACTCATCGATGCGTACGTGAAACATATCAACTCGTCGGATGGATGATTATTTTCTAAATGTTTCGAGTCAATTCGAGTCCATAGTAGACAATTCCAACACGAGTCCAAAGTGGACGATTCCGGCGGGAATCCGAAATGGTCGATTCCGGTGCGAGTCCGAAGTGGACGATTCCGGCGCAAGTCCACTAAGGACGACTCCGGACTAATTAACATTTTAACTAATTAATTAATATTAATCTAAAACATTTTAATTAATTTAAATAATTAACATACCATTATTAATATAAAAATTAATCTAAATCATAAAAATTAATCTAAAAATTAATCTAAACCCTAAAAATTAATCTATAAATTCAAAATTAAATAATTAATTAAAAATCCATAGTTAATGGATTTTCGGCGCCGGCATCCAGTCTCCGAACACTAGACAACTATCCGGCCACGGCCACCGGCCAAAACCCTATAATAGGGTTTCGGCTGGGTTTAATTGGAAAGAAGGGGCGAGAGGCGAAGAGGAATACCTGGAACAGATGGGGAGGCGGTGGCAGTCGGAATCGGCGGTCGACGACGGGGCGTCGGCGTCGGCGCTGGCAACGGGCGGCGGCAATAGAGGAAGATGAAGAAGGAGGAAGGGGCAGGCGCGTGCCCTATATAAACTTATCAGCAATGGCTCACTTAACTATTAGAACGCCGTTGCTGATAAGTTAATCATCAGCAACGGCTCACTTGTCCGTTAGAAAGCCGTTTCTAAGGTAATTAATATCTGCAACGGCTCGCATGTCCGTTAGAAAGCCATTGCAGATACAATATATCTGCAACGGCTTGAGCGGCCGTACGAACGTCATTGCAAATAGCAATGCCTTGAGTGGTCGTTGCTGATAGCCGTTGTTGAATAACTAATTTCTAGTAGTGTAAGATCTAGAGTGTATGTCTTAAAATTGGGTGGTAGTCTTGGTGTTAGAGATTTAAATCCATCAGTATAAATATAGTTTGCTATGATTAGTTGAGTTGTCCTTAAGATTGAGGTGAGAGAGTTCTCTCTGTAGGAAGGCAGGATACACTAATAGAAAAATGGGCATCAGCAATGGCTGATGCCGTTGCTGAGCCGTTGCTGAAACTCATCAGCAACGGCTGGAGCCGTTGCAATCGAGACGTGGCAGAAAATCGTGTTGCTGATAACTTAGCAACGGATCAGCAACGGCCGCTCGGGCCATTGCTAACAATATTATGAGCAACGATTCTGCCACGGACGCGTAGCTGTTGCTGATAACATTAATAGCAACGGCCGATGAGCCCGTAGCAACGCCGTTAGCTAGTAAAATCCTATCGCTAAGCCGTTGCTGTACGTCATCAGCAACGGCTTTCGATAAACTTTTAGCAACGGCTTTCCCACGGATGGCCGTGGGAAAGCCGTTGCTGATGATGTGAACCTGGTAACGAAAAAATTTAAAATTTCCATTGATACATTATCTGATACATAACTCACACACCCATACACTCATACACACATTCATTCACACATCACAAATACACCAAGATATAGATCAAAACAATTATATTTATATTGATAATTATCCACAATAGTATAAAAACTATTCAAATGCAAAATTGAAGTATCAATATCCAAACAAAATAAATTAAACAAATCCAATATCTCAGTAACAAAGTCAATATAAAAAAAATCTCACGATGACGATGGAGGATGGTTTGGATCATACGGCGGGGTCTGGAGTGCTTGAGTGTACACCGGCGTGGACTGACTCGAGGACGATGGATGAGATGATGCCGAAGAGATGCCTGCTTCGGGATGACCTGACATGTTGCGTTGCATAGCATGCATCTCCACCATCATCTAACTCTGGCGCTCCATCATCTCAATCTGACGCGCGACCGTGTCCTCTAGAGTCCTTATTATGCTACTATGATCATAACTGGATCTAGAGGTGGACGGCCGCTCACCAGCGACCGGAGGGGTCGGTGCCCCAAGTGGCCCTAGTACGGCTCGCGCATGACCACTATCTGCAAAGCCATATACGCGGCCATGGTCCCAGCCACCTGCGGCCTCGACCCACGTTGTTGCGTCAAAGTCCTCGGGGATGCCCCCGCGCTGCACCATCGTCTGGCTGTAGGTCTCCTACTCGAGTTTGATTTTTTGTTTAATATTTATCATAAAACTTAAATTATAAATATATAATGAATAATTTAAACAAATATATAGTTACCATAATGTATGCAGCGCGGTTGTCGATGTACTCCCCCGTCCCATGTGCTCGACGGTGAGTCCGCTCAAACACCGCCATCGGGGAGGGTCGCTGGACAGTCCCGTCATCCGACACCGTCGTCTACATTTACAAAACTAATACATTAATTAGTACACATAGTAACAAATAAAATATATAATTAAAAGGTATACTTACCATACGGTTCGCGTGCACTGCAAATGCAACAGAGTCGCCGGTGTGACGCGTTGCTCCCCCCGACATGCGATTTCTAGCTGCATTCCGAGAAACCTCCTGCCATCGATTCGTCGACCATATTCCCACGAGCTGGTCCCATATATCCGGAGTAATCCAATCGGGGTCGTATCCCCGAGTCTCCGCGATGTTAGTGGTCCCAGCTCGGGCCATCGCCTGGGACCGAGCCTGCCCCAGCTGCCCGTTGTACCTCGCGTGGGAAATAGCCTCCCAGGCAGCGTAAATGAATGGCCTCTGGTCCTCGGCCCATGTAAAATGAGCCTGCAAAATAATAATATCAGTGCCAACATTAATCATCATGCATGTAAAAATAATAATAATACGTGCCTCAAACTCGCGCCATAACATGTCGACGTGCTCGCTAGGCACGTGAGACCACGTAGGCCATGCCCCGTGCATGTATCATCGAATAGTAGAAGAAATGCTCCTCGGCACTTCTTCTTGCTCGAACCTGCACAACAAAAATAAATTTTAATATTATATTATGATATAATGAATTTGTAATGATTCATAATTCATGATATATTACCGCTCCCCAATCACGCTAATAAATCTACGTGACTCTGTGGCTGGTGCAGGCTGCCACCTGGTCGGCCCGCGTGGCCGCCTGTGTCTAGATGTACTAGCCTCGGCAGTATCATCGGCATGAGGATCAGCAACAGGAGGATCAGCAGTATGAGTAATTGTAGGAGTCTCACCGATTGGAGACTCCGAAGCTCTCCTGCGACGATAACCACGACCAGACATATCTGTCGAATAGACATATAATCAGATTATTGTATAAATAGTAGAGATATATTTAATAAAATATATACTTTACAGTTATTCCTCATCATCTGAATAATAGTCTTCGAATTCTTCCTCTTCTTCCCCTTCTTCCTCTTCTTCATCTTCTTCATCTCCAGCTTCCTCAATTTCATGATCGTCATCATCAGCACATTCAACTTCTAATTGAATTGATGTTGTGTCTGCATCCTCGAGTATTGGAATAATACGATCTACAGCAGGAGGATCATCTTCTTGATAGAAACCATATGTCATATCAGGTATCAGCTCATTTTCTCCTACTATCGGATCAATTTTTCCTCTACCTTTTGTCTTACAGACTTCACGCCAATCTACTCTATCTTTATTTTAAGCCGGATACTTCGCGTAATATACTTGTTCGGCTTGTGATGCCAATATAAAAGGCTCATTTCTTGCCAATTTAGATTTGTAATTAACCTCAACAGGTTTGTATTTTGGATGAACTTTCATGCCCCTTTCTGTTGTATCGAACCAATGACATCTAAATAGAATAACTGATTTGAAGCCGAAGTAGTGAAACTCTATCACTTCTTCCACCAGTCCATAAAAATTCATATCACATTCAACATAGGTTGTCACTTTCACACAGACCCCAGCATTCATCTTCTTCTTTGTAAATGCATATTCAACCGTGTGAAATTTATACCCATTAACAAAATATCCGCTATAGCACGACACAAGTCGCGACGGTCCACTAACAAACTCAAATATTCTTTCATCTATTTCAGCTCTGTGATCTTTGCTGTAAGTCTGAATCCAAGTAGGGAAATCACGATTCCGCAATCTCTCCAATTCTTCATCGTTGTGAATAGAGTATTTTTGCACCATCTCAATGTCAAATATTTCAATGAATTGTTCAATCTCTGGACAATTGAGTAATACATACAAGTGTGCCAAATGATACTCTTCCTCGCTTAAGTGTCGAGATGGACGAGAACCAAAAGCACGACCAGAGTGACAAAATATATTTAAACGTCCATCTGAATGTCGAACACCCCCGTCGTCGTTACGTGGAAGACGATCAAATCTTGTCTGTACTGTCGATTCAAAGTAAAATGAGCAGAATGTTAAAATTTCTTGGATGATATACGATTCAGATATTGATCCTTCAACAGCTGCGGTGTTCTTTACTTTTTTCTTCAGACGATTCATGTATCTTTCAAATAAGTACATCCACCGATATTGAACGGGGCCACCAACAAGTGCCACGTATGCCAAGTGTATCGGTAGATGCTCCATCGAGTCAAAAAATGCAAGAGGGAAAAACTGCTCCAGCTTGCATATGATTTCAACAATATTATTTTCAAGTGTTGACATATCTTCGACTCGAAGGACATTTGCACATATGTTTCTAAAAAACATACTTAATTCAGTCAACAGACCCCAAATATTATCAGGTAGAAGATCTCGAAATGCGATCGGAAGTAATCTCTGCATGAATACATGACAATCATGGCTCTTCATCCCTGTTATTTTGCAATCATCGACGTTCACACATCAAGATAAGTTTGAAGCATATCCATCGTGTAATCTGAGTTCTTTTACCCATTGATAAACATCTTTGATCTGTTGTTTATTTAACACATATAGGGCCTTCGGTTTCAGATATCGTCCGTTGACCTCTTGTAATTCCAACTCTGGTCTTTTACAAAGTATTTTCATATCATGTCGGGCTTTGACATTATCTTTAGTTTTTCCGGAAATATCCATCAAAGTGTTGAAAATATTATCAAACATATTTTTTTCAATGTGCATGACATCTAAATTATGTCGAATCAATACTGAACTCCAATAGGGCAATTCCCGAAAGATACTTTTTTTCACCCAGTTATGTGTTTGGCCAAAACCTGACACTCTTTCATTGCGACCAAATACTATATCTGGAAGTGCTGAAACACGTGCTAACATTTGTTCACCAGAGAACATCGGCGGTGGCCCATCTCTTTCGACTCTGCCCTTAGTAAATTTATTACGATTCCTTCGATACTGATGATTAACCGGTAGGAATCGATGATGACAATCAAAGAATAAGATTTTTCGTCCGTTCTGAAGACTGATTGATTTAGAGTGTTCCATACAATACGGACAAGAGAGTCGGCCGTGAGTGCTCCAACCAGACAACATGCCGTACGCCGGGAAATCATTGATTGTCCACAAGACTGCGGCCTTTAAATTGAAGTTTTACTTCCGATGACAATCATAAGTGACAGCTCCCTCAGTCCACAATGTTTTCAATTCATCTATCAAGGGTCTGAGAAATATGTCAATTTCTTTTCGCGGACCCTTAGGACCCGGAATAATCATCGAAAGTTAAATAAATTCATCTTTCATACACATTGACAGTGACAAATTATAAACTATCAGCAACACTGGTCAAACTGAATAAGGAGTTGCAGAATGTCCAAACGGATTAAAATCATCTGTGCACAATCCCAATATGATATTTCTAGTATCTCTAGAAAATGAAGGATAACATGTATCCAAATATTTCCATGCTTCACTGTCAGATGGATGAGTCATTACTGTATCATCACGACTTCTTGCATGCCAACTCATGTAGGGGGCTGTCTTTTCCGACATGAATAATCTTGGAAGCCTCGGTGTTAGTGGAAAATACCGAAGCACATTAAACGGGATATTTTTCTGTCGGACCAATTTCTTCTCTTTGTAACGAGGATGTTGACATACAGGGCATTTATCCAACTGCACATTTTTTTTATAATATAAAATGCAGTTATTTTGGCACGCGTGTATTTTTTCGTACCCAAGGCCCAATTTTCTCATTAGCTTTTTAGTCTTATAAAAAGTTGGCTCAAACTTGTTATCAGTAGGCAGCATTCCATTAATCAATCCAGCAATCCGATCATACGCAACTCCGCTGATATTACAATCGGCCTTGATGTTTAAGAGTTGTGTCATTGCTGAAAACCTAGGGTATTTAGGATAATTCTCATACAAAGGTTCATCGGCAGCTTTCAACATCTCGTAAAATTCTACAGCTTCTTTATTCGGTAATTCAATCTCTACCGCAGTTTATACTTCTGTGATATCAACCGCTGTAGTATCTGGTGGGACTAATGTCTGAAGAACTGGCCGATCAACATTATCATTCAGGTGGAATTGACCCCCAAGACTATCAAGTATCATAGTTCTATAGGGATTAGATTGATTGGATGAAGAAGCACCAGCAGAGGAAGATTCACCATATGTCTGAACGACAGGATTGCTCGACGTCCCGACTTCACGTGACTCCCCGTGACAAGTCCATAGAAAATATCTTGGTGCAAATCCTTTTCTATATAGATGCAGAGTGACAGTCTCCCGATCAAAAAATCATCCATTCAAACAAATGCAGCGCGCACAGACATCGGATTTGATTACCGATGCTAACGAAAATTCGATTCGAATAGGCGAAATTTAGGAAGTATGTTACGCCTAATCGAAACTCATTCGTTAAAGCTCCACAATCAAGACGTTGGTACATCCAACTTCGATCAGCCGACATGATTCTGTCAATCAATGATAATTTATTTGGTTAATGTCTTTAGGTGAGATTGTCTTATTCCATTCGGGATTTATGTTATTTATATTGCACTAAGTACTTATTTTAACCGCTAACTTCATTCTAAATTTCGGCAGCATCTCCCTACAGTTCTCCGAATACGCATATCATTTGGGCGCGTATCGGAGAACAAGAGAGATGTTGCCAAAATTTAGAATAATTAGTTAACAGTTAAAATAAAAACGTAAGTGCAGTACAAATAACTATATTCCCAAATTGTCCAATCAGGGACAATTCAAGAATTGTACGTCGTATAAAAGATCATCTACTTCTTTTACACGAACATACAATCCCCGAACGGATTTAAGGTTTTGCTAAATCATATCCGACTCGTCGATGCGTACGTGATACATATCAACTCGTCGGATGGATGATTATTTTCTAAATGTTTCGAGACAGTTCGAGTCCATATTGGACAATTCCGACACGAGTCCAAATTAGACTATTTCGGCAAGAGTCCGAAGTGGACGATTTCGGCGCGCGTCCGAAGTGGACGATTCCGGCGCGCGTCCGAAGTGGACAATTCCGAAATTAATCTAAACCCTAAAAATTAATCTAACAAATTAAACAATTAATCTAAATAATTAATTAACATATAAATAAAAAAATAAAAAATCATAAATCTACTCTTTCCGACGTCGGTGTCCGGTGGACTCCGGCGCCGGTGTACAATGTCAGGACAGTGTGTCCGAACACTGTACAAGATCCGGCAGCGGCCATCGGCCGACCGCCGCCGGCCGAAACCCTAAAAATAGGGTTTCGGTCGGATTTCATGCCGGCCGCAACGGGAAGAGACGGCCGGGCGGCGATGAATACTTGAAATCGGCGGTCGAGGACGGACGGCAGCATCGGCAGCATCGGCAGCGGCAGCTCGGCGTCGGCGGCGTCGGCAGCGGCGGCGAGAGGCGGGAGGAGGAGGCGGCGGCGGCAGCAGCGGGAGGAAGAAGGGTCGGGCGCGATCTGTGACCTATATAAACTTATCAGCAACGGCTCACTCGCCCGTTAGAAAGCCGTTGCTAATAAGTTATCATCAGTAACGGCTCACTTGTCCGTTAGAAAGCCGTTGCTGATAATTAAAATCATCTGCAACGGCTCGCGTGTCCGTTAGAAAGCCGTTGTAGATACAACATATCTGCAACGGCTTGAGCGGCTGTTGCTGATAGCCGTTGCTGAAGACTCAATTTCTAGTAGTGATACTTTCGGATGTGAATGTACCTTCGGTTTGAGAGCGAAGACTTTTCGGTGTAAAGTCCTCATTGTAAGGAAACTAATTAATCTAGTTAAACTAGTTTGAAAATCCTAAGCGTGGTGCTTAGGTAGTATAGTAAGCATTTGAGTCAAACCACTATAAATTATTGTGTTAGTATTGATATTTTATTTGTGTTAATTACTTTTGCATTTAGTCGTTCAATTATAAATTATCTAAATAGTTTAAGAAAATATTTAAAATTAAATTTAGATAAATAAATTTAATTAATATATTATGATCATTTCACCAAACACCTCATGGAAATATGACATTTGCAACGTGCTAAGTTATTGTAGGTCTTCCTGGGTCTTCCTGTATCATAATGGAAATAGTGATTTTACTGAACATGATAGGGTTGTGACATTGAAAAAGGTGATATGGTATTGAAGTCTGATGACCAATTAGTTAGGCAGTCCAGAGATTGGTTTGCTTGCCGCTATGGGTATCACAGTAGATTATTATTTTTATATACCCCTCATATTTTTATATATTTGATTATCAATATATAATGCTGCTTATTTTGCTTATTTTATATACCACTATTTATCGCTGAAGTTGTAACTTCTACAATGCTGCGCTTATTTTGGCATTTGTTTAGTAAGAAAATCGTTGACATTTTTTCACATCAGTTCCAAGTTTTCCTTCATCCCTCTAGATATATTAGCATGTTTCCAAGATGCTCAAACCATCATATCACCATGCTTAACTGTGAGCAAGATCTTCAACGAAAGATGATTCTGAACTGAAAGATCAGATAGCATAGAAAAGCTTTGAATCGGAAAAGAGATCAGCAGCGAAAGCCATCTCAAATACGCTGAGATGCAGTATATCAAGAGATGCACATACGTCTCAACATTACCATGACAAAAAGAGCAAGGGGTTCACAATCTGGATTCCTTCTACAGCAGAGTTCGTTGTACTTGTGGTAATAATCACACAATTCTTTCCAGAACCATTTTCAATCAAATTTGTAAGGTTCAATATAACAATTACCTTGTGATATATGCCATCCAAATAAATGACCAGGTAGTTCTCTTATGGTTTTCAAACCAAGCCTTCCCAGAGAAATTTCTAGAAACAATATCAACCCGTTTTCAATTTTTCTTTTGGATGTGATCCCACAAGTATCGTTATAAGCAGCCAAGTATTATTTCTATTAAATTAAAGATATTCTTAGGAGTCTTTATAATACATCTATTGCCCTCAAAAGATATATCTGTCTTAAATGGTGGTCTAAATCAAAAATCAATTGGATCAAAGAAGAGGACTATAATACTACTTTCTTTCACGGAATAGTTACTATTCGTAGAAGAATAAACGTCATCCCTTCTATCCTGGACTCAAATATGGTTTCTATTCTTGAAGATGGTAATATTCTTAATGAATTTGTTGCTTTCTATTCTCATCTTTGGTCTCCTAATCTAATTCTTGATTCATCCTTTTCGTGACCTTCCTATAATACTTTATCCCCTATCCAAACCATCAACCTCATTAATCATTTCTCCCCCAATGAAATTTTTGAAACTATCAAATCTCTTGGTAATAGAAAGAGTCCAGGATATGATGGATTCACTGTTGAGTTTTACAAGCAGTACTGGAACATCATTTCTGATGATTTTACCAATATCCTGCATTCTTTCCATTCCTCCTGTGCCTTCCCTACTAATTGGAATAAAATTATTTTAACATTCATTCCTAAATATAAATCTCCTAAGATCATTACATATTATAGACTCATTTCTCTCTATAATATTTCTTACAGCATCCTTTCTAAGTTGATTACTAATAGACTCAAAAGTTGTCTTCCTAAGCTTATTTCCCATGAACAATCTGTCTTTCTCAAAGGTAGAAATAATCATGATAATATTCTTATTGTTCAGAAGATTATCCATTCCTTTTATGAGTCTAAAGGCAATTCTCCTTATATTATCATTAAAATGGACATTGAAAAGGCTTTCAATCTTCTTAAATGGGGAGCTATCACCAAAGTTCTCCTACTATGTAACTTTCCTAAAAAAATTATTCAAGGGTAATTACCTGAATATATCCTGAACTATAAACTTTGTCTCAAATTTATCTTGAACTTTGACTTCTCCAAATTGCATCCACAACTATCACATTTGTATCAATTGCATCCCTCCGTTAAAATTCTATCAGCTACCCCGTTAACCCTATGGCGTGGCATCTATACGTGTATTAAAAAACTATTTTTTTATTTAGAATTAATTTAAAAAAAAAATTCGAAATGTTTCTAATATCCACGTGTGCTGCACACATGGATTAAAAAAATTATTTTAAAATAAAAATAAAAAATAAAAAATTATTTTAAAAAAAAACTATTCCGACTTGTCCACGTGTGAAGCACACGTGGACAAGTCTTCTTGTCTAGGAAGATTATTTTACATAAATAAACACAAACTAATAAAATAAATAACAAACTTTTTTTTAATAATAAATAAATATAAACACTTAAAATTACATAATTTTTTTTATATTTATTGTCCACGTGTGCTTCACACGTGGACAAGTCAGAATAGTTTTTTTTTTAAAAACCAATATTTTTATTTTTTTAAAAAAATATATTTATTTTTTATTTTTTATTTTTTTAATCCACATGTGCAGCACACGTTGATATTAGAAAGATTTTGAAAAAAAATAAATTTTTAATTAATTTTGAATAAAAAAATAGTTTTTTGATACATATGTACATGCCACGTCACAAGATTAACGGGGCCTCTGACGGATTTTTAACGGAGGGATACAATTGATACAAATGTGATAGTTGAGGATGCAATTTGGAGAAGTCAAAGTTCAGGATAGATTTGAGACAAAGTCCATAGTTCAGGATATATTCAGGTAATTACCCTTTATTCAATGGATTAATTTTTGTATTTCCACCCCTTCTTTTGCATGCTTAATCAATGGGCAGTTATCAAAAAAATTTCCTTCTAACAAGGGTGTTAGACAAGGGGATCCAACCTCCCCTTTTCTATACATTCTTGTGGCTCAAATTCTATCTCTCCTTATTAACTCAGCTATTTCAGATAAGCTTTTCACCCTTTCAATCTTAAATGTAAGCTTAAAATTAGCCATTGAAAGTTTGCTAATGACCTTATTCTAACTTGCAGGGCTAATAAGAAATTCCTTCTTTCCATTAAAAATATTTTTCATCACTATGAAATCTTAATTGGTCAAAAAGTTAAAATTTAAAATCTAAAATCTTCTTTCCCAAAAATACCCCTACCTTCATTAAGCACAAAATCTGCTCCTCTTTGAGTATGAAGCAATGTTATTTTTCTTTTAAGTATTTGAGTACCATGGTTTCCCCTAGCAGAACTCCCCCTTAAACTCATGATATGATTTTACCTCTTATTGACTCCAAACTTGCTAATTGGAAGTCCTACTTGCTCACGGCAAGCCGGTGCTTATTAAATCAGTTCTCAATGCTATTCCTATTCATTCTGTGCAGTCAACTGATTATCCAATGACACTTGTGATGAAATGAAAGAAAAATGAGGAACTTCCTTTCGAATAAAAACCCAAATAAGAAGAATATGCACTTAATCAATTGGGATATTGTCACCTCTCCCACTCTCCTTGGTGGTCTTGGTATTCAAACCATTAGATCTAAAAAAATTTCTCTACAAGCTAAAAGAATTCAGGATTATCTTAATAAAAGGGATTCCTTATGGATTCAAGTTGTTAAAACTAATGTAAGACCTGAAATTTTCCTAATATAAAAATTTATTTGGTGCAGCGCACCAGACCAAGGGTTAGTCGGGTCGAGCCTCATAAATCGCCTCGAGTAGAAGGTATAACTCGACCTATGCAGTTTATTTGGTTAAATGGACATTCCTTTTATGCATTAGATGTCTTATTAAAGTTGAGTTAAACTCGTGTATGCGAATCGAATCGGACTCGGATAGAGTCGAGGAAGGGCTAAGTCATGATGAAGGGCATAGAGGTCTTTTGTAGACGAGGGAATAAAACCCCTCATCTATAGCCGTGCGGTTCATCTTGGAGCCGCACGCAGCCCGAGCAAGAGAGGGAGGAGGGGAGATCTTGGGTCGACGCTTGAAATCGTGTCGCCGTCGAAAGGATCGAGATCGCCATCGTCCATCATTTCTTATTCCTTAATCAAGGTGAGTGGTTGTTTTTCATTGATTGGAGCAGGCAGGTAGCCGAACCCCTAGGACTGCTAGGTGACGATTTTCTCGCGAGTTTTCATCGATTCATGGTACCTTGACCTTCTTACCACTATTTTAATTGTTATTACGTCGGATCTCCACAATTTTTTTTCAGATTCTTGATGTTTTAGGGGCTGATGAGTCAAGGGAAAAGGGGAAAGGTCATACCGAAATTTTCCCCAATTCCCTTAACGGATGTAAACCCCCTTTGAACGATCTTAAATCCATATCGAGTGGATTTATAAATTACTTACTGAAAGTGATGATTGAAACTCCTCCTCTAAAGCCTAGTAGGCTCGGCCAAGCAAAGGGAAAACTCCATGTTCATGGTTTGGCCGAGCAAGGGGAGTGCGGCTTGATCAATGTCTTGATTAGGATAGATTGGAAACAAGATATTAGGGTTTGGGGTTAGTTCTTCCCCCTTCTTCCTATCCTTAAAGGCTCGGCCGAGCAAGGATGGGGGATATGGTGACCTCTAGAAACTAAACTTCATGTTTAGGAATACTCAAAACAATAGGAAATGAAGGTTGCCTAGATTGGCAAGTAGAATTAAGAAGAGAATTAGGAAAGACATCAATTAAGGAAAACTACCACCCTAATGCATGTATGTACACATACACTTAGCGACATTAGAAGGTAGCAATTACTCCCAATACTTTTTCCTTATCAATTACTAATATTAGTAGTGAATTGCCATGATAGAATTAATGTTACCTTGCTGGAATTTTATGATTAAATGCAGAATTTAATTATTTACTTGTTGCAATCATGTGGTTACTCATGGTAATAGTGGTAGGTTAACTTCCTTATAACCTAAGGGGTGTACTTGAACATTCTACACTTATGATATGTAGCTCACACTAGCAAAAGTAGAAATTGACGCTAGAACACTAGTAGGAAACTCTAAAGTACGTGTTACTTATGGAAACTCGAATGTAGACGAGCTAGGTTACACACTCAAGGAACCACCACTGCGTAGTGGTGTGCGGATGGTGAGGCCCGAAATAAAGGGCTGAACACGGGTGGACGCCCGGGATTTTATATAAGGAAACTCTAGACACTTTGCTTGTGTGATGTGATTCTGATGGTTTGCCGAGAAGCATGGATAGTCGAAATGACTAATGCTTGACTCGGCCAGCGATTTGGGTCTTGAGGATGCACCAGCGGGCCAGCTAAGTGTCAGACCCTAGTTGGGTGGGACTAGCTATCCCTAACTCGGTAGGTGTCCGGAGACTAGCAAACCATCCTACTCAACGGCCCGGAGATTGCCTTGATTCACTTGTGTGTTATGTGGGCCGAACGGCCAGTATGTTACTATCTTTGTGTGGTAGGGCTGATTATAGCCGAACCACTAGATCATGAGCAGGCCCTAAGGGTCGGCTGTCATGTGGCTTAGTTGGGCTATTATAGCCGGTTGTATGTATGTATGGTCTATATAGAACGACCCTTGAGGTCGATTGTCATATCATAAGCAAATCATACCCCTAACTTTATATTATGCTGTCATATATATATATGATTATTGGGGATTTACGTGGAGGTTCGGAAGAACTGCTCACTGAGTCCCATGTGAACTCACGGTTTATTTTTCTTATTTTGTAGAGCCCGATCAGTGAGATGAGGCTTGGAGTCATGGTGCAGCTGGACGGCAGACAGTGGCGTCGATCTCGTAGCAGCGTCCAGTAGTCATAGTCTAGATGTCTAGGACTGTTGTTTTCGACTTTGATCTCGAGTTGTTTCATATTGTGCTTGTTGGCTTACGGTTTTCAACCTTGGTCTTAATCTCAGTTTTGATGATAACAAACATGGAACTAATATTTTATTGAGAAATCTTTCAGGTTCCATATCAGTTAGCGCACGACGTTCACAATCGGAAAAATAGGAGAAATCGAAAAATCGGAAGGACGTTAGTCGATGCGCTCGAACTCTTCAAGAAGTTAGAGTTTAGATTTAGGGTGTCTAGATATATTGTATACCCCCTTAATGATGCAAAGAACCCTAAAACCAAATTCGAAATCCAAAATATAAAAACTCGGAAACAGTCCTGAATTCACCAAGCCTAGGGAGCTCCTTGGAGGGCTATATGACCTAGATAATTTCTAGACATAAAAAATGGCGGTAATTGTTCCTTGGGTCAAAAGCCTTTAGCCTAATCATATTTGACCCAAAAAATTAGAAAAATTTCATCTTCGGAAAATTTGTACTAGACCCCAAAAACTAGATTTTGATTTTTAAGGATTTTGATTTTTTAGATATTTTTATTGAATCCAAATGGGGGGTAATCCTTATATAACATTTATGTTTTAAAGTTATATAAGTAGACCTAGTGAAGACGGAACCAAAAAATGAACAAATAGAACCAAACTGTCTAGCCTAGTCCAGGTTCGATCGAACGGTCGATCGACCGAATGCTGCCAAAAATTGGTAGTAGGTAATTTGGTCGATCGGTCGGTCGACCGAAGTGTGCCAAAATTTGGCAGAGGGTGCATCGATCGACCGATCGGTCGATCAGACTATGGATCGCTAAAGTCACAACTTGCGTCGGTCGACCGATCGATCGATCGCACAAGGAGATTGAGCAAGCAGTCGCTCGAGCGGTCGATCGACCGGCATGCAACCGAACGGCGGAAACGGCTAGTTTTCCGCTCGTTGAGTCACCCATTTCATTCCATTTCTTCTTGGCTCTATAAATACCCAATCCTAAGCCTTCCTAAAGAACTTTTGATCACTCCTACACTTCATTGAGCCATCCTTGATCAATTCTAAGCTTGATTGAGCGACAATTCTTAAAATCCCTAGTTTGATCTCTCATTCCTTGATATAGCCTTCAAAACTTCATCGATTCATCTCCTTGAGGCATCAAGAGGACTAGGGAGTTTGTTGTGAAGCTAAGTATTTTATTGTTTGATTTATTGCTCCATTTTATGTTGTATTTTCTTATTATTTTATTGTATACCATTCGTGTAAACCTAGGTTGCTAGGTTTGATTGAGTTGGTGGTTGTCTTGGTGTTAAGGCTTAAATCCACCGGTGTAAACGTAGTTTGTTAGGATTGGTTCTTGTTGTCCTTAGGATTAAGGTGGGAGAGTGCTCTTGGTAGGAAGGTAAAAACTTCCGGGTGTGGAAGTGCCTTCGGTGTAAGAGCTGAGACTCTCTGGTGAAAACGTCCTCATTGTAAAGGGAAACATCATTAATCTAGTAAACTTAGTTTGAAAATCCTAACTGGGGTGCTTAGGTAGTGGAGTAGGCATTGGGGCCGAACCACTTTAAATTCTTGTGTTTGCATTGATATTTTGTCTATGCTTAATTATTTATTATTGCTTCCGTATTTAGTCACTCAACTTGTAATTTGCCTAAGTAACCAAAGAAATGATTAAAATTGGATTTAGGCTAATTGATTAGTAAACACACTATTCACCCCTTCTCTAGTGTAGCCATTTCACCCAACAATGCTGATGTTAGCAACTTTTCCTTTTTATATAAATTGATAACTTTTTTGAAATTCAAATAATGCTGCATCGTTGTTTCTATTTATGTGTTTTCGGTTTCTTGCTAGTCAGTGTATGTAGTAGGCTTCAGGGTAGGACATAGACCCTGGCAGGTCACACAACCCTGACTTGGGGTGTGACAAAGTTGGTATCAGAGCTTTTGGTTAGGTCTTGACTATGACTAGGAGTGGGGAACCGTATGAGACATATGCTAGTGTATCGACATACGGTATAATATATGTCTCATACGTTATAGTTTGCTACGAGATCTTGCAACCACGGCTGCACTCAGCGCACCATGCAGTTAGTAATTTAAAATGCTGCACTGAGCAGCAGTGGCAGTAACTGAGCAGAATGTCGAGGCCGGGGGCATGGCCGATGCCGGGCCCGAGGCAGAGACAGGGAGCAATCCGACGATAAGGGGCAAGAGTCTAAAATTCTTCGATTGCATGCTCAGGTAGCTCAATTAACAAAGGCGCTCCTTAGGGAGCATGAACTGAGACAACAGATGCAACAGCAGCAGCAGCCGCCGCCGCCGCCGCAACCAGTACCCGTAGTTCCGGCGGTACCGGAATTGGTCGAGGCTATAACACCAGTGGTCAGGGCTCCGGGAGCCCCAACCTATGCAAACTTCATCATGCTGAAGCCACCAGAATTCACTGGAACAGATCGGCAGGTGGAAGTGACTGAGTTTCTGGGGGACTGCTACAAACTATGCATGGAGCTGGGGTGCTCATCGGAGGCAGCGGCCCATATGGTTAGACATCAGATGAGGGGACCGACAAGGGTCTGGCTGCACACTTGGAGGGCTCGTAGGGCAACAGGCGCGCTGCCTCCCACCTGGGAGGAATTCAGGGAGGCTGTGAAAGAGCAATACATGTCAATGAGTGTTCGCGACAAGCGAGCCCGGGACATTGAGATGCTGCGTCAGGCTGGGGGCATGTTAGTGTCAAAATATGGTTAAATGGACATTCCTTTTATGCATTAGATGTCTTATTAAAGTCGAGTTTGACTCGTGTATGCTGATTGAATCGGAGCCTAAATTGGACTCGGACTGAGTCGAGGAAGGGCTAAGTCATGATGAAGGGCATAGAGGTCTTTTGTAGATGAGAGGATAAAACCCCTCATCTATAGCCGTGCGACTCATCTTGGAGCTTCACGCAGCCCGAGCAAGAGAGGGAGGAGGGGAGATCTCGGGTCGGCGTCGGAAATCGTATTGTCGTCGGAAGGATCGAGATCGCCATCGTCCATCTTTTCTTCTTCCTTAATCAAGGTGAGTGGTTGTTTTTCGTTGATTGGGGAAGGCGGGTAGCCGAAACCCAAGGACTGCTAGGTGACAATTTTCTCGCGAGTTTTCGTCGATTCATGGTACCTTGACTTTCTTACCACTGTTTTAATTGTTATTACGTCGGATCTCCGCAGTTTTTTTTCAAATTCTTGATGTTTTAGGGGTTGCCGAGTCAAGGGAAAAGGGGAAATGTCATGCCGAAATTTTCTCCAATTCCCTTGACGGATGTAAACCCCTTTTGAACGATCTTAAATCCATATCGAGTGAATTTATAAATTACTCCTCCTCTAAAGCCTAGTAGGCTCGGCCAATAGTGGTAGGCTTGGAGTCATGGTGCAGCTGGACGGCAGGCAGTGGTGTCGATCTCGTAGCAGTGTCCAGTTGTCATAGTCTAGATGTCTTGGACTGTTGTTTTCATACACTGAGAGTTGTTTATTTTAAAGGCATGTATTCGACTTTGATCTCGAGTTGTTTGATATTGTGCTGATGTTAGCAACTTTTCCTTTTTATAAAAATTGTGGACTTTCTTGAAATTCAAATAAAGCTGCATCGTTGTTTCTATTTATGTGTTTCCGGTTTCTCGCTAGTCAATGTATGTAGTAGGCTTCAGGATAGGACATAGACCATGGCCGGTCACACGATCCTGAGTTGGGGTGTGACAACTAAATACCATACTCTTTCCTTTACTTCCTCTTGTAATCCAATTAAGAAATATTGGGCCTGGAAACTCTTTTCTGAAGCTTTTTCTAATCTTAAATTTAGTTTTCATAAAGTCCTTGGCTCTGGAGCTAATACTTCATTCCTTTATGATAAATGAACTCTTGACTTACCTCTTGCCTTGAAATCTACTTTCTTTAACATTAACTTGGTAAATAATATTACTAATGTTAATCATTTAATGATGGATGAGAAATGGTCTAATTTCATTGGTTTAACTGTTTATGATACTTCTATGTGGGAGAATATTGAGTTGTCAGAAGAGCCCGATGATGATTTTTATTGTTGGATGGATAGTTTTAATGGTTAGGCTTGCTCTTCTCATGCTTACATGTTTTTGAAAACCAATGATCATGGAACTGCTGTTATTAATCCAATTTGGTCTAAGCTTTGGAAAATTAAAACTTCCCCAAAGGTAAAGTTATTTTTATGGAAGTTTTTTCATGACAAGCTTCTTACTCGTTCTAGATTGTTTCAGTTTGGTATTTTTTATTCAAACTTATGTGTTTTTTGTGGTTCTTGTGAAGAAACTTTTCGGAATTTATTTTTTGACTATTCTGTTGCTGCTCATCTTTGGCCTTCCACAACTTTCAAACTAAATATGGATTTTAACAGTAGAACTTCGTGGTATTATGATAGTTGGCTACTGCTGGATTCTTGTCCTTTTAAGAGCAAGGAACCCTCAGCCATTTTTGCTAATACCTTATGGTTCATCTGGTTTTTTAGAAATTGTGTTTTGTATGGCAAAGTTGTGCCGACCATTAATATTGCAATGGGTAATATTCACTACAACACAACTGGCCCATAGAGACACATAATTAGAGACAAATTAGATTTTTATTTCTAAATCTTCACATTTAGAGACTAATAAACACAAAATTTATTCATAATTAGTCTCTAAAACTAGCTTTATAGTCATATCAATTAAGGTGTCGTTTGGTTGACACAACTTCCTACGGGAAGTTATACTTCCCATGAAGTTGTACTTTTTCCTCTTGTTTGGTTGACACACTTTCTGCATTTTGCAGGAAGTACAACTTTCTCAAGAAGTGTGACTTCCTGCAAAATACAGGAAGTAACTTACTTAGGGGGACCTAGGTAAGTTGCACTTCCTGTGTTGGATTTAAAAGAAAAAGACAATTATATCCTCACATTTGTATTTAATGGTAGACTTAATTTATGTTTTCAACATTATGAAATTAGATAATTCATAAATTTTTGATATATTTATTTTATTTTAATTTATATTTGAACAAAATATGTAATTTTTTTATATTAATTTCAAATAAAAAATAATATTTTATAGACAATAAATTATATATTATATTAGTGATATATTAAAAAATTATATTATATTTTACATAAACGTGTTAAAATAATAATTTACAAATAAATTTTAATTTTTTCATATATTCTAATATATATTTTATTTACAAATAATTTTTTTTATATTTTAATTCATAAATAAAATATTAATTTATAAAATGAAGGGTATATTGGTCATTAGATGGATACTTCTTAGGAAGTACTCATATCAACCAAACATATTATGGGTGGAAGTTACACTACCTATCGAGTAATTTCTTGTCAACCAAACATATTTTTGATACTTTTCAAGAAATATAAATAGAAAGTTAATTCATGGGAATTACAACTTTCTATAGGAATTTACTTCCTATGTCAACCAAACGAGGCCTAAGTGACTCTGTTGTTGGTGTTTCTATAGCTTAGAGACAAATAAATTAATTGATTCTATTGTTGTTATTTCTATAGATCTTTAGAGACTAATCGGGAATAAATTTTGTGTCTATTAGTCTCTAAATATGAAGATTTAGAAATAAAAATATAATTTATCTCTAATTTTGTGCCTCTGTAGGTCAATTGTGTTGTAGTGATTATTGCTTTTACATATCAATATATGAAAAAAGCAAATCCTGAGGGCAACCTTACTTCCATTGCCAATTTTCTCAATTGGTCTCCTCCCCTTGTTGATGTTGTTAAATTAAATTTGTGATGGTTTTGTTGCAAATAATGAAGGTGTTATTGGTCTTATTATCAAAAATCATAATGGAGATTGTATATATGCTGCTTCTAAATATTTATGCACTAACTCTGCTATTTTCAGTGAAGCCTTTGCTATTTCCAATATTATTGTGGAGTTAAACTGCAAAGTTTTGGTGGATTGCCTCAATCAAAAGGATGTTGTGCCTCCTTGGTCAATATTTGTTGTGTATTCGAAAATTATTTCAATTTGTAAATGTTTTTCCAACCTTTCTATTGTATTTGTCAATAAATCTGTAAACAAAACTGTCCATTGGGCTGCAAGCTAAGCTCGGATTCGTAAAGAATCGATTGTTTGGTCGTTGAATAGACCTCTTGAACTTGAACTTATCCTCTCTTAATGTATTGTATTTCTTTTTCCTGATTAATATATAATCATGTTTTGTTGTTTGAAAAAAAAAAATATTAGATATCTAAAATTTCAATTAATTGTCCATCTTTTAACAACATACTTGTCCTTTTAGTATTTCATGAAATAACATTATATCATATTACATATTTAACTATAGAGCAACCTACTCAATTCAAGACTTCAATTTCTACTTTCGGTTTACATAACTCTAGTGTTGGTAAATTCAAATAAACTCAGATATAATACCAAAAACATACACCATGGTGTTTGTAACTTATTTTGCTTTCACATCCAGTTTGGTCATTCTTTGTCGATTTAAGTGCATATTTTTGCTGAATATTTCTCTTTGCAGTCAAAGTGGCAACATGGCTCGAGCTGAAGTTTTGGTTCAAGAAATGGAAGAACAACGAATTGATCCTTCTATCAATATATACCATAGTATGATGGATGGTTATACCATAGTATTTTATAGCTGTTCATCATAAAATTTTGGCATTTGAAGCTCTTCCTTTTTCTCTGTGTGGTCCACATTTCAACTGTTTTCATATTATATTTTCTTGGCAGCATTATTTTCTTGTACATTTTTGCTAGAATTGCTTCATTATTTCATCCCTTTTCACTATACGGTTAGTTTAGTCTTTCTATTGTATAATAGGGTTTGCTTCGAACAACATTTTGTGGGTGATAGTGAAACCTGATCATCATTTTGTTCTTCCATTTATTTCTTTCGTCCTTTGGATATTCTTGCCACACATGAATGAGATAATGCTGGAAATGGAACATTTGTATTTTGAGTTATTCTCTCTTTGTGCCACACTTGTGCATAGAACAACTAACAAATTAAAATTTCTGAGAATGTTTGTTATTATTTGGAAATTTTTAGACACCATCTTACAAGTAACACTTAAAACATGGTTCATCTAATAAGTTATATTTCTTTGCTTCTAGTTTCTTGTATATATGCCATTTGATGCTTAATTATGTTTACTCTTTATTTATTTATATATATATATATACGAAAGCACACAACAATAATTCATGACTCCTTGAAAATGGCATTTGTTGTTTGATGAAAAAACATGGTTTCTCTTTTTATCCTTGCAAAAAAATACAGACCTTGGAAGAATAAGCGGAACCGATATCACGTATGAGAGCTTTATAGTAAATGGCAAGTGATGAGGGGATGAATTGGGACAAATAGATTAGGGAGAGCAAATTCTTGGCACATAACTAGTTAATTGTTATGATGTTTTTGAAAAGTATGAAAAGACTCAAATATTTGAGATTAGTTTATATTTCTTCCATTTATTCCAGCTCAACACACACATATTTGAGTTAATGAACACAATTCCTCTTGGACTTAGTTTGATTCTTAGTTTGATTGAACTGCTAGCATCATTTCTAAATTAGTTGATTCTTTGATGTAATGGTTTTGACTTGTGTTCTTCCTTTCCTTTCTTTTGCACGACAAAAAGAAGAAATGAGGCAGACCAAGCGGACGTACTATTTTGTGTATCTACTGTAACTTCTTTTTAATGGATATTAGATACCTTGGACTATTTCGTGTTGATGGACAATGTTGTTTTTGATGTATTTGGATCAATATTGAGCTTATTTTGGATTTGATGATGGTTGGATATGTAGGTGGTTGGTTGTATAGTTGCTAAGTTGTAGGTTTTGTAATTAGTAGGTGGATTATTATACTAATGAATGGTTAATTATTAAATTTTATGTGTCTATGTCAAATTTATTCATTACAATTTCTCAAATTTGTAGCAAAGTCATCACATATTGTGGCAAAATCATCATTGATATTGTGGCAATAATCCAAATATGAAATCGTGTTAATGGCAAATTCATTTTAACGTTTAATGATAAATGAATCAAACATGTAGTGGCAAAAACTTTTATAGCAAATTTGATATTTAATAACAAAATTTGACACGATATTAGTGGCAAATTTTATATATTTTTGCCACGAAAAGAGTTCTAGAAAAAGTAGAATAATGGCAAACATTTACTAATAAGTGCCAAAAAATTTTGTCATAAAAGATACGTTAGGTAAGCAAGACCCATTTACATACAATAGGGTGGAGGTAGTTTGGTTTTTTCATTTTCCACAAAAGAAATTGAAATTTGTGCCAATCTGCTAAAAATCGTCACAAAAACCAAAAATGACTTTTAGCGGTGGACCTAATGTGGCAAACAATTGACGAGCACTTTTTTGCCACTGTATGTCACTACTGTGGTAAAAATAGTTTGCCACTAATTTTAATTTTTCTGTAATGTATGTAGCCTATAACGGCCTCTTGCGACCTTGCGGTTCTAAATCCTAGGCTCATTGCGGCCTTTCGATTTTTAACCAATATGAAGGTTGGAGATTTTACTTTTCCAAATTTCATATTTTGATATCTCTTTGATTCATTTTGGTTTCATGCTGACCTTATTTACAAAATGAATCTTCACTTTATAGCGAAGTTGAATTTGGAAAATGATATTTGATTTCTCGCTTTGCTATTTAGTTGATTAACTTGCTAGTATTCATATTTTCATTATGATACTAATGAAGATTACTTGCAAGTCACTAACAATTGAATGTAAGACTATTATGAAGAAAATTGGAATGAAAATGATAAGTTTGACAATTTATCTTGAATGAGGTATGATCATGAGTTTTATTAAAATCTAGTTTAATTACCTAAAAAATTATGCCTGAATGATTTCTCTATGCTCATGATTGATTGTGCATGATAAATGTTTAAAATTTCATGAGTGGAAATTTTTTTGATAATTTAGGCAATTTCATGATATATTGATTAAAAAATTAGAAAAATCGGAGAAATCGGTAACGACGCTCGTCGACGCTTATCTTTCATCGGGAAGATAGAGTTTAGGTTTATGGTGTCTAGTATACTTGTACAATCCTCTATTTGATGCATTAGAACCTAAAAATCGAAACCCGAATCCCAAAAATATGAAAACAAGTATACATGCACAAAACTGACTTCTACAACCAATTTGCGACTGGTCATCTGCAACCATTTTGCTACCAATCTGCTACTGCACGAAAGTAAACACGACTCTTTCTCGAGCTTTTGAGTGCCTTGACCCGAAGTTGGTCACTTGGCTTCCTATAAAACGATGTTCCCTGCCTTCTTTTTCCCCATTGATCACTCTTAACCTTCTTGAGCCATCTATTGATCATCCATAAGCTTCATTGAGTCAATCTTTGTGGAAAACCCTAGCTTTGAGCTTCTACCTCTTTGCTTGAGCCTTCAACCTTGAGTTTCATCATCAAAGGCATCAAGAGGAAGCTATGATATTGTGTTGGAGCTAAGTAGTTTATTGTTTATATTTATTGCCCCATTATTGTTGTATTTTGTGTTTATTCTCATTGTATTTGAGTTTGTGATAACCTAGAGTGCTAGGTTTGTGTGTATGGTGGTAGCCTTGGTGTAGAGGCTTAAATCCACTAGAGTAAACTTAGTTTGCTAGGATTAGTGATAGTCCTTAGGAGAAGAGGTGTTGGAGGTACTCTCGAGTGTGACAGTAACCCTCGGGTGTAATGATCGATGCCTTAGCTTGTAAATTCTCTTGTAGGATACACTTCATCTAGTAAAGTAGAGTTTGAAATACTAAGCGGGATACTTAGGTAGTGGGGTAGGCATTGGGGCAGAACTACTATAAATTCACTGTGTTAGCATTGCTTTCATGTATGTTTGATTACTTGTTAATTATCTTGCTTCCACTTGGTATTAATTGTGTTTAGCCTAAAGATTGTAAGAAACTGATCAAACTGAATTTAGGCTAAAGATTTAGTAAACATACTATTCACCCCTCTCTAGTGTGGACATTCATCTTAGGAACATGGCACCAAAGTTGGACCCCGCCGCCCTTTTGGCGAAGTTGAGGTAGATGAAGGGGAAGTTGTCGGAGGCTGAGTGCGCAGACCGCCTTTCTTAGAGAAGAAGGGCTCCTCAAAGCCCAAGGGTCCTCCACCATCCTCCTCTCTGACTCCTTCGCAGAAAAGGATGGAAAGGGATCAAGCCCCCATCATCATGGAGGTGGACTCACCTCCGAAAAGGTCCGTGGAGGTGGGGAGCCACTACCGCGCCCCTAGCACCCCAAAACCATCGACCGCAGGCCTAGTTGATTTTGAACGACTTCCACAGCTCTGCCAGACTAGACTCCCTGTAGTCTGAGGATTTCCCGTTCCACATCTTCTGCAATGCACACCTCCAATCCAGTGAGATCATATGTCTACTGGAGAGGGTGGGGTTCTTTGGAATGCTTAGGTATATTGATTTCCAGGGGTCTGCTTGGTCAGCCTAGCACGACAGGTAGAGAAGAAACTCACACCCATCTAGGAGGAGGCGAAAGTTCAAGATTAAGAGTTTGAGGGGTTGAAAATCAACCACCAACTGGAGCTGAAAGGTAAAGAGAAGGAGATCTCCAGCCTCTAGTCGGCTCTCTCCGAGGCGGGCGACAAAATGGCGCAATTGCGGGAGGAATTAGTGAGGGCAAAGGTTGAGGCCAACGCTACCTGGAAAGAGGCCAAGGATCGAGGAAACAAGTTGGAGGCTTCTTAGATCATGATCAATCTCGTAGTAAATTTGGAAACTCATCCGAAAGCTGAGGTTGCCCAGCTAAAGGCCAAGGTCCAAAGGTATGAGGGCGAGGTGGACGATTACCAAGGTGAGGTTGCTCTTCAAATTGTTGTTCAAATATCCACACTAGAAGCGGGGGTTGAATAGTGTTGGATTAAAACTACATTCAATTTGATTCCTTTTTAACTCAATCCCAAATGCAACCAAATTTACATGCATCTAATTACGATGCTTTGACAAGTATGAATATCAAGTAAGAGCAAGTAATCAAGGCAATACAAACACAAGTAGATATAGTGGTTTGGCCAACCGCCTATTTTACTACATTAGCTCCACACCAAGGATTTCTAACCAACTCCTTTATAGATTGAGTCTTTCCCTTTAAATACAAATAAGGACTCACTTCTCAACCCTATTCACCTAGGCAAAATGCAAATCTACAAAAAGAACCTTAAGATGTTTACCTAGCACAACTTACAAGCTATCAATGAAACCTTGTTTAACAACAAAGAAAACAAGTTCTAAAGGAACAAGAGAATAAACCAAACAAGAGTGCTCCTTGCTTAGCCTTAAAAGCCTCAGACTCCTCAAGTTGTAGAGTGCGAATCGAGGCCAGAGTCAAGGCGGAGAGAACACTTCGATTAGATGAACGATCGTCGAAGCTTGCGCGTGGAAATCATCCTAGGAAGGCTCAAATCTCTCTTAAGTATGCTTAGTGAATAGTAAGAGAGCTTAAATGAATGTTGGTAAGGTCTAAATCTCCCTTAAATCTCTCTTAACCCCTCACACGATTTGCCAAACCTAGTCTAATAGCCCGACACGTTAAAACCATGATCGAGGCACACATTATTGTGTCGGGCCAGGGGATCTGTGACGGACTCTGCCGTTGCAAATGCCCTATATTTTTGTAGTGGTAGGTCCGACCCAGCCATATAGCCTAAGACTGGCCTGAGCACAAAGTAAAAGGGTAAGACTGGCCTGGCCACTGAGTCGACTCAAGCACGTCCCATTGGAGGCACGAACATGTTAGTCAAATAGAGGTAAAAGGGTAAATATGTAATTTTACCCTCCAACAATAATTGATCGATTACAATAGAATTAATTCGACCTATAATAATATAATTTTATACTCTAAATTACTATTTAGTTTAGTAGAATATATTTTATATTATTTAATTATTTTTAATTGTTGTATAATACTAAAAATATTTAAAAAATCTATCAAACGACGTCAGATCTAAAATTTGACATTACCATCGTGTTCAGTGCGAGAAAACTTACAACTTTGATATTTATCTCTTCTCCATCTCACAACTCTAAGTCGTCAAAATTAACTATTTTTTAATACTTAAATTCACTACTAGAATAATGGTTTTCAACAACGGCCATCAGCAATGGCCGCCCAAGCCGTTGCAATCACTAACGGCTTACCAACGGCCGCTGCGGCCATTGTAGATATATCACATCTGCAATGGCCTACGTACGATCGCTCGGGCCATTGCTAACAA
The DNA here is from genome assembly GCA_034359265.1 of Canna indica. Classification (NCBI taxonomy): domain Eukaryota; kingdom Viridiplantae; phylum Streptophyta; class Magnoliopsida; order Zingiberales; family Cannaceae; genus Canna; species Canna indica. The sequence continues at coordinate 59,168,450 of CP136890.1, read as the reverse complement.
GTACATGGCGCGAATGCGGTGCGCAAATGAAATAATTCATCAGCAACTGCTTATGTACGGCCGAGTTGGCCGTTGCTAATGATATTATCACATTAGCAAATGTCTTACTTACGGTTCTTGTATCCGTTGCTTCTTAGTCGATGGGGTGCTCGCGACGTAAAAATAAAATACTTATTAGCAACGGCGTTGCAACGGATTAGTGAGCCATTGGTGATGTGTTGTATTTATTAGCAACGACTTTGCAATGGCTAAGTGAGCCGTTGCTGATGAGTTTATCTAACTCGCGATCACGCCCAACCCCTTTCTTCCCTGCTTCTTCTTCCTTCGCCGATGCCTGCCACTGTGTTCGCCGCGCCTGCCTCCATCTTCGTCCATCTTCCATTTCTAAGTATTAGCTCGATCCCCTCTTCTCTTCTCCTTTACTAGGGCCGGCCACCGGACGCCGAACCAATGTCCAGTGTCCAATTTCGAACACTGGACAACTGCGCTGGAGCACTGTTTTAGATTAATTTTTCATATTTTAGGTTAATTTTTCATGTTTAGATTAATCTAGGTTAAATGTTTAATATTTAATGTTCAGATTTATTTTCATGTTTAGATTAATGTAATTTAATGTTAATTTGATTTAGATTTAGTTTTAGATTATATTCGTTAATTAATTTTAATATTAATATTTAGATTTAGATTAATTAGAATCGTCCACTTTGGACTCGCGCTCGAATCGTCCACTTTGGACTCGTGTCGAAATTGTCCACCGTGGACTCGAATCGGCATAAAAAAATTTAGAAAATAATCATCTATCCGATGAGTTGATATGTTTCACGTACACATCGACGTGTCAGATATGATTCAGCAAAACCTTAGATCCGTTCGGGGGTTATATGTTCGCGTAAAAGAAGTAGATGATCTTTTATACAACATACAACCCTTGAATTATCCCTAATTGGACAATTTGGAAAAATAGTTATTTGTATTGTACTTAATTTTTTCTTTTAATCATTAACTCATTCTAAATTTCGGCAGCATCTCTCTTGTTCTCTGATACGCGCCCAAATGATATGCGTATTCGGAGAACTGTACGGAGATGCTGTCGAAATTTAGAATGAAATTAGCGGTTAAAAGAAATACTTAGTGCAATATGAATAACATGAATCCCGAATGGAATAGGACCATCTCACCTATAAAGACATTGACTGAAGATATTGTCATTGATTGACATAATCATGTCGGGCGATCGAAGTTTGATGTACCGACGTTTTGATCGTGGAACTTTAATGAATGAGTTTCGCTTAGGCGTAACTTACTTCCTAAATTTTGCCTATTCGAATCGAAAATTCATTAGCGCCGGTGATAAAATCCGATGTTCGTGCCACATTTGCATGAATGCACACTTTTTGGATCGAAAAACTATCACTCTGCATCTATATAGCAAAGGATTTGCACTAAGATATTTTATATGAACTTGTCACGGGGAGTCACGTGAAGTCGGGACGTCGAGCAATCCTGTTGTTCAAACACATGGTGAAACTTCCTCTGCTGGTGTTTCTTTATCCGGTCCATCTAATCCGTATAGAACTATGATACTTGATAGTCTTGGGGGTCAATCTCAATTGAATGATAATATCAATGAGCCAGTTTCTGAGATGTCAGTGCCTCCAGATACTGCAGGTGTTGATGTCACAGAATTGCCACCAATATAAGCTGCAGTTGAGATTGAATTGCCGAATAAAGAAGCCGTAGAATTTTACGAGATGTTCAAAGCTACCGATGAACCTTTGTATGAGAATTGTCCTAAATACACTAGGTTTTCGGCAATGACGCAACTCCTGAACATCATGGCCGATTGTAATATCAGCGGGGTTGCATTTCATCGGAATGCGGGATTGATTAATGGAATGCTGCCTACTGATAACATGTTTGAGCCAACTTTTTATAAGACTAAAAAGTTGATGAGAAAATTTGGCCTTAGGTATGAAAAAATACACGCGTGTCAAAAAGACTACATTTTATATTATAAAAAAAATGTGCAGTTGGATAAATGCCCTGTATGTGAAAATCCTCGTTATAAGGAGAAGAAATCGGTCCAGCAGAAAAATATCCCGTTTATGGTGCCTTGATATTTTTCACTGACATCGAGGCTTCAAAGATTATTCATGTCGGAAACGACGGCCCCCTACATGAGTTGGCATGCAAGAAGTCGTGACGATACAGTAATGACTCATCCATCCAACAATGAAGCATCAAAACATTTGAACATATGTTATCCTTCATTTGCTATGGATACTAGAAATATCATATTGGGATTATGCACGGATGGTTTTAATCCATTTGGTCATTATGCAACTTCTTATTCAGTTTGGCTAGTGTTGCTAACAGTTTATAATTTGTCGTCGTAAATGTGTATGAAAGATGAATTTATTTATCTTTCGATGATTATTTCGGGTCCTAAGAGTTCGCAAAAAGAAATTGACATATTTCTCAGACCCCAAATAGATGAATTAAAAATATTGTGGACTGAGGGAGCTGTCACTTATGATTGTCATCGAAAGCAAAACTTCATTTTCAAGGTCGCGGTTTTGTGGACAATCAATGATTTCCCGACCTATGGCATGTTGTCTGGTTGAAGCACTCACGGCCGACTCTCTTGTCTATATTGCATGGAACATTCTAAATCATTCAGTGTTCAGAAAGGATGAAAAATCTCATTCTTTGACTTTCATCGTGGATTCCTACCGGCTAACCATCAGTATCGAATGAATCGTAGTAAATTTACTAAGGGCAGAGTCAAAAGGGATGACCCACCACCGATGATGTCTGGTGAACAAATATTAGCACGTGTTTTAGCACTTCCAGAGATAGTGTTTGGTCGGAATGAAAGAGTGTCAGGCTTTGGTCAAACACATAACTGGGTGAAAAAAAGTATATTTTGGGAATTGTCGTATTGGAGTTCATTACTGATTCGGCAAAATTTAGACGTCATGCACATTGAGAAAAAGGTGTTTGATAAAAAATTTAACACTTTGATGGATGTTCCTGGGAAAACTAAAGATAATGTCAAGGCCTAGCATGATCTGAAAATACGTTGTAAGAGGCCGGAGTTAGAGTTACAAGAGGTCAATGGACGATATCTAAAGCCGAAGGCCCTGTATGTGTTAAATAAACAACATATGGAAGATGTTTGTCAATGGATCAAAGAACTCAGATTATCCGATGGATATGTCTCAAACTTATCTCGATGTGTGAACGTCGATGATTGCAAAATATGAGAGATGAAGAGCCATGATTGTCATGTATTCATGCAGAGTTTGCTTCAGATCGCATTCTGAGATCTTCTACCTGATAAGATTTGGGGTCCGTTGACTGAATTAAGTATGTTTTTTAGAAACATTTGTACGAATGTCCTTCGAGTCGAAGATATGTCAGCACTTGAAAGTAATATTGTTGAAATGGTATGCAAGCTTGAGCAATTTTTTCCTCCTGCCTTTTTTGACTCGATGGAGCATCTACCGGTACACTTGACATATCAGGCACGAGTTGGTGGCCTCATTCAATATCGGTTAATGTACTTATTTGAAAGATACATGAATCGTCCGAAGAAAAAAGTAAAAGACACCGCAGTTGTTGAATGATCAATATCTAAATCGTATATTATCCAAGAAATTTCAACATTCTGCTCATTTTACTTTGAATCAACAGTCCAGACAACATTTGATCGTTTTCCACGTAACGACGACGGGGGAGTTCGACATTCAAATGGACATTTAAATATATTCTGTCACTCTAGTCGTGCTTTTGGTTCTCGTCCGTCTCGACACTTAAGCGACTAAGAGTAACATTTGGCACAATTGTACGTATTACTCAATTATCTAGAGATTGAACAATTTATTAAAATATTTGACATTGAGATGGTGTAAAAATACTCTATTCACAACAATGAAGAATTGAAGAGATTACGAAATCATGATTTCCCTACACTACTAGAAAAATGGGCATCAGCAACGGCTGATGCCGTTGCTGAGCCGTTGCTGAAGAGCATCAACAACGGCCGAGCCGTTGCAATGGAGCCGTGGCAGAAAATCGCGTTGCTGATAACTTAGCAACGGATCAGGAACGGCCACTCGGGCCGTTGCTAAAAATATTATCAGCAACGGTTTTGCCACGGACCCGGAGCCGTTGCGGATAACATTAATAACAACGGCCGCTGAGTCCGTAGCAATGCTGTTAGTAAAATCCCGTCGCTAAGCCGTTGCTGTAGGTCATCAGCAACGGCTTTCGATACACTTTTAGCAACGGCTTTCCCATGGACGGCCGTGGGAAAGCCGTTGCTGATGATCTGAACCTGGTAACGAAAAAATTTCTAATTTCTAATTTCCATTGATACATTGATACATTATCTGATACATAACTCACACACCCATACACTCATACACACATTCATTCACACATCATAAATACACTAAGATACACATCAAAACAATTATATTTAAATTGATAATTATCCACAATAGTATAAAAACTATTCAAATGCAAAATTGAAGTATCAATATCCAAACAAAATAAATTAAACAAGTCCAATATCTCAGTAACAAAGTCAATATAAAAAAAATCTCACGATGACGATGGAGGATGGTCTGGATCATATGGCGGGGTCTGGAAATCACGATTCCGTAATCTCTCCAATTCTTCATCGTTGTGAATAGAGTATTTTTGCACCATCTCAATGTCAAATATTTCAATGAATTGTTCAATCTTTGGACAATTGAGTAATACATACAAGTGTGTCAAATGATACTCTTCCTCGCTTAAGTGTCGAGATGGACGAGAACCAAAAGCACGACCAGAGTGACAAAATATATTTAAACGTCCATATGAATGTCGAACACCCCCGTCGTCGTTACGTGGAAAACGATCAAATCTTGTCTGTACTGTCGATTCAAAGTAAAATGAGCAGAATGTTGAAATTTCTTGGATGATATACGATTCAGATATTGATCCTTCAACAACTGCGGTTTTCTTTACTTTTTTCTTCAAACAATTCATGTATCTTTCAAATAAGTACATCCACCGATATTGAACGGGGCCACCAACTCGTGCCTCGTATGCCAAGTGTATCGGTAGATGCTCCATCGAGTCAAAAAATGCAGGAGGGAAAAATTGCTCAAGCTTGCATATGATTTCAACAATATTATTTTCAAGTGTTGACATATCTTCGACTCGAAGGATATTTGCACAGATGTTTCTAAAAAATATACTTAATTCAGTCAACGGACCCCAAATATTATCAGGTAGAAGATCTCGAAATGCGATCGGAAGTAATCTCTGCATAAATACATGACAATCATGGCTCTTCATCCCTGATATTTTGCAATCATCAACGTTCATACATCGAGGTAAGTTTGAAGCATATCAATCGGGTAATCTAAGTTCTTTTACCCATTGACAAACATCTTTGATCTGTTGTTTATTTAACACATATAGGGCCTTCGGTTTCAGATATCGTCCGTTGACCTCTTGTAACTCCAACTCTGGTCTTTTACAAAGTATTTTCATATCATGTCGGGCTTTGACATTATCTTTAGTTTTTCCGAAAATATCCATCAAAGTGTTAAAAATATTATCAAACACATTTTTTTCAATGTGCATGACATCTAAATTATGTCGAATCAATAATGAACTCCAATAGGGCAATTCCCAAAAGATACTTTTTTTCACCCAGTTATGTGTTTGGCCAAAACCTGACACTCTTTCATTGCGACCAAATACTATATCTGGAAGTGCTGAAACACGTGCTAACATTTGTTCACCAGACAACATCGGTGGTGGCCCATCTCTTTCGACTCTGCCCTTAGTAAATTTATTACGATTCCTTCGATACTGATGATTAACCGGTAGGAATCGACGATGACAATCAAAGAATGAGATTTTTCGTCCGTTCTGAAGACTGATTGATTTAGAGTGTTCCATACAATACAGACAAGAGAGTCGGCCGTGAGTGCTCCAACCAGACAACATGCCGTACGCCGGGAAATCATTGATTGTCCACAAGACCGCGACCTTTAAATTGAAGTTTTGCTTCCGATGACAATCATAAGTGACAGCTCCCTCAGTCCACAATGTTTTCAATTCATCTATCAAGGTACTGAGAAATATGTCAATTTCTTTTTGCGGACCCTTAGGACCCGGAATAATCATCGAAAGATAAATAAATTCATCTTTCATACACATTGACGGTGGCAAATTATAAACTGTCAACAGCACTGGCCAAACTGAATAAGGAGTTGCAGAATGTCTAAACGGATTAAAACCATCTGTGCACAATCCCAATCTGATATTTCTAGTATCCCTAGCAAATGAAGGATAACATGTATCCAAATGTTTCCATGCTTCACTGTCAGATGGATGAGTCATTATTGTATCATCACGATTTCTTGCATGCCAACTCATGTAGGGGGCTGTCTTTTCCGACATGAATAATCTTTGAAGCCTCGGTGTTAGTGGAAAATACCGAAGCACCTAAAACGGGATATTTTCTGTCGGACCGATTTTTTCTCCTTGTAACGAGGATGTTGACATAGAGGGCATTTATCCAACTGCACATTTTTTTTATAATATAAAATGCAGTTATTTTAGCATGCGTGTATTTTTTCGTACCCAAGCCCCAATTTTCTCATCAGCTTTTTAGTTTTATAAAAAGTAGGCTCAAACTTGTTATCAGTAGGCAGCATTCCATTAATCAATCCTGGAATCCGATCATACGCAACTCCGCTGATATTACAATCGGTCTTGATGTTTAGGAGCTGTGTCATTGCTGAAAACCTAGTGTATTTAGGACAATTCTCATACAAAGGTTCATCGGCAGCTTTCAACATCTCGTAAAATTCTGCAGCTTCTTTATTCGGTAATTCAATCTCTACCACAGTTTGTACTTTTCTGATATCAACCGCTGTAGTATCTGGTGGGACTGATGTCTGAAGAACTAGCCGATCAACATTATCATTCAGGTGGAATTGACCCCCAAGACTATCAAGTATCATAGTTCTATAGGGATTAGATTGACTGGATGAAGAAGCACCAACAGAGGAAGATTCACCATATGTCTGAACGACAGGATTGCTCGACGTCCCGACTTCGCGTGACTCCTCGTGACAAGTCCATAGAAAATATCTTGGTGCAAATCCTTTGCTATATAGATGCAGAGTGACAGTCTCCCGATCCAAAAATTGTCCATTCGAACAAATGCGGCACGGACATCGGATTTGATCACCGATGCTAACGAAATTTCGATTCGAATAGGCAAAATTTAGGAAGTACGTTACACCTAATCGAAACTCATTCGTTAAAGCTCCACGATCAAGACGTCAGTACATCCAACTTCGATCAGCCAACATGATTCTGTCAATCAATGACAATTTCTTTGGTTAATGTCTTTAGGTGAGATTGTCATATTCGATTCGGGATTTATATTATTTATATTGCACTAAGTACTTATTTTAACCACTAACTTCATTCCAAATTTCGGCAGCATCTCCCTACAGTTCTCCGAATACGCATATCATCTGGGCGCGTATCGGAGAACAAGAGAGATGTTGCCGAAATTTAGAATAATTAGTTAACAGTTAAAATAAAAACGTAAGTGCAGTACAAATAACTATATTCCCAAATTGTCCAATCAGGGATAATTCAAGAATTGTACGTCGTATAAAAGATCATCTACTTCTTTTACACGAACATACAATCCCCGAACGGATCTAAGGTTTTGCTAAATCATATCCGACTCTTCGATGCGTACGTGAAACATATCAACTCGTCGGATGGATGATTATTTTCTAAATGTTTTGAGACAGTTCGAGTCCATATTGGACAATTCCGACACGAGTCCAAATTCGACGATTTCGGCAAGCATCCGAAGTGGACGATTCCGGCGCGCGTCCGAAGTGGACAATTCCGGCCCGCGTCCGAAGTGGACGATTCCGGCGCGCGTTCGAAGTGGACAATTCCGAAATTAATCTAAACCCTAAAAATTAATCTAAACCCTAATAATTAATCTAACAAATTAAACAATTAATCTAAATAATTAATTAACATATATAAAAAAAATAAAAAAAATATAAATCTGCAATTTCCGGCGTACAGTGTCCGGACACTGTAAAAGCTCCGGGGCTGGCCATCGGCCGACCGCCGCCGGCCGAAACCCTAAAAATAGGGTTTCAGTCGAATTTCCCACCAGCCGCAATGGGGAGAGACAGCCAGACGGCGATGATTACCTGAAATCAGCGGTCGAGGACGGACGGCAATGTCGACAGTGTCGGCAGCGGTAGCTCGGCGTCGTCGGCGTCGGCAGCGGCGGCGAGAGGCGGGAGGAGGAGGCGGTGGCGGCAGCAGCGGGAGGAAGAAGGGTCGGGCGCGATCTGTGACCTATATAAACTTATCAGCAACGGCTCACTCGCCCGTTAGAAAGCCGTTGCTAATAAGTTATCATCAGCAACGGCTCACTTGTCCGTTATAAAGCCGTTGCTGATAATTAAAATCATCAGCAACGGCTCGTGTGTCCGTTAGAAAGCCGTTGCAGATACAACATATCTGCAACGGCTTGAGCGGCCGTAAGAATGTCGTTGCAAATAGCAACGGCTTGAGCGGTCGTTGCTGATAGCCGTTGCTGAAGACTCAATTTCTAGTAGTGCTACTTGGATTCGGGCTTACAACAAAGATCACAGAGTTAAATAGATGAAAGAATATTTGAGTTTGTTAGTGGACCGTCGCGACTAGTGTCGTGTTATAGCGGATATTTTGTTAATGGGTATAAATTTCACACAGTTGAATATGCATTTACAAAGAAGATGATGAATGTCGGGGTCTGCGTGAAAGGGACAATGTATGTTGAATGTGATATGAATTTTTAAGAACTGGTGGAAGAAGTGATAGAATTTCACTACTTTGTCTTGAAATTAGTTATCCTATTTAGATGACATTGATTCGATACAATAGAAAGGGGCATGAAAGTTCATCCAAAATACAAACTTGTTAAGGTTAATTACAAATCAAAATTGACAGCAAATGAGCCTTTTATATTGGCATCACAAGCCGAACAAATATATTACGCGAAGTATTCGGCTCGAAATAAAGATAGAGCAGATTGGTGTGTAGTCTATAAGACTAAAGGTACAAGAAGAATTAATCCGATAGCGAGAGAAAATGAGCCGATACCTGATGTGACAAATAATTTCTATCAAGAAAATGATCCTCTTGCTGTAGACCGCATTATAACAATACTCGAGGATGCAGACACAGTGTTAGTTCAATTAGAAGCTGAATATGTTGATGATGACGATCATGAAGTTGAGGAAGCTGGAGATGAAGAAGATGAAGAAGAGGAAGAAGAGGAAGAATTCGAAGACTACTACTCAGATGATGAGGAATAATTGTAAAGTATATCTTCTATTAAATATATCTCTACTATATATATAATCTAATTATATGCTTATTCGACAGATATGTCGGGTCATGGTTATTGTTGGACGAGAGCTTCAGGGTCTCCGATCGGTCAGCGGCGATTGGATCAGCAATGGCCGCAGCGGCCGTTGCTAAGTTATCAGCAATGCAATTTTCTGTCACGGCTACGTTGCAATGGGCTGGATCGTTACAGGCCGTTGCTGATGGCTTTCAGCAACAGCTCCGCAACGGATGGAGCCGTTGTTGATACTTGTTATTTCAGTAGTGATTATTGCATTTGCAGTACACAATCTTATAATGCGGACTTTTTAGGTTGTAATTTTATCTGCAATCTTCAAATGATATTAGAAATACAAGTTGCAACTAATAAATACTGTAAAATATATATATTTGTCAATCAAATAAATTTATTATCTAAATACTACAACTAGAGTTGCAGCATTTGTACTTCCAAGCAACCAAACGCCTCGTAAGTTACTTAAATTATATATACATGAAAGTATACTAAATATATAGTGACTGAACCATATTATAGTTATTCAGATGACTTTGGACAAAATTGCACGGTGTAAGGCAACACTTGCTCATTGTAACCAAAAACACACATCAAATGTAAAATTTACTTAAAACCCATGTTCTATCATTTAACAAGTTCAGAGTTATGGATTCCCATCGGGAAATCACATCGCTGTATTGTCCAGTTGCTTCTGGCAGTACTAGAATTGCTCCTGTATTCGATTGGGCAGATGGTAGAGTATATCTTTCACTGTTTGCCCTTGCATAACCTCCTCTCAGGTTGCTTATCTTGGAGTTCATTAGATTTGCAACGTTGACAGTTAAAAGCTTAGCAAATTTAATAGTGGAGAGGAGATATCATCGTCAAGTGGAGCGTCGCTTGTCATTGTGGTTGAAAGAGTCAAATGAAGCTGTTGGTCGCAGGTCGAAGGTCGCAGGTCGCAGGTAATTAAGGAGAGCATCGTTCGCTCGTCCTTCGTTGCTTGGTTGGAAGGTAAAACAATAAAAGTGAAAGAGCGCTCAAATTAAACGTGATGCGTGAAAGCACATCTTTTTCCCCTTTTCGATACTAAATGAGCTGCTGATGGATAGCAATGGAGAGAATATTGAAATCGGATGATCGGGTGGCACGGGTAAATAAATTTAAAATTAGAGGGTATTTTGAGTATTTGGAAAATCTTATATGGAATTGGATAATTTCTACCTTCCTATTTTAGTTTCAGACATTGTCAAAAAGGTTATTCAGAAATAATTAGAAAATTGATCTTCAAAAGCTGCTTCAAAGGAAAAACATAAAAGAAATTGCCATGCAGTCTCGGTATTGCATCATGGCGTCCGCCAAGGTAACTTAACGCAAGTTCCTTGAAACAATTTGCATAAGTGTGTTATCAATTAAGCTAGTACAACTTGCCAATATAAAACAAATTAACTTCTTTTGTTATTTAAACTAATTTGTTAACCTCATAAGAAAGTGAAAGGCAACCACAGTCAAGTATGAGTCAAGTCAAGAGTACTGATCGTTGACCGGCGACTCAATATCAGTCAACTAATGAACCTTTTTTGCACTTAACAAATTAAAGCACCCGACGTACTGCAGGAGAAACTTCTCCTTGCTTTCCATCAAATTATAGAGTCATCAGGCTTCTGAACAACTCATGGTACATACATATAAGGCTAAAGCACTCTCAGTTCATAACTCACTATCATTTGCATTCTCATGGCTTACTTCTTCCTCCGCCATTTTAATGCGCTCCTTTGCATCTTCAAAAGGCTGAGATACTTCTTTCGAGTTCATGTTGAGTATAAACTAAAGTTAGCAGATCATGGAGAAGTTGGCGAGGACTCTTTTAGCGGTCATGATGCTGAAACTGTAATGAGGAGGCTTGGCTTGTGGAACTCTAGTGAGGTCGAGAGCGGCGGCCTTCTTGTGATGGATGGAGCCAACCGGTTGCTGGAGGAGAAGGAAGCCAGCTTAGAGGAGTTGGAAGAAGCGTTTGAGGTATTCGACGAGAATGGGAATGGAGTGATCAGTGCTGAGGAGGTGAGGAGTGTGATGCAGATGCTGGGATTTGAGGAGGGAAGGGAGGTGGAGGAGTGCAGGAGGATGATTGAAGCGTACGATGGTGATGGAGATGGTGCACTTACCTTTTCTGAGTTTAAGAAAATGTTAACAAGTGCTTTGTAGTTTTGTTATTTACTGTACTTACTCTCTCTCTATATACCCCTGCAAGTTTCCAAGTGAAAAATTAATCAGCATATATAGTTATTCTACGTTAGTCCACTGGCCTTAATTAATTTCACTTCTGATAGTTTTTGGCAATAACAAAATATTTTATTTACGTTAAATATTAAGTTTTATTCCTAAAAATCTTAAGAGCAAACTAGTCCTACAAAAAATTGGTAGGATGGAATGATGAAGATATATATTCTTCTTAACAATATATAAATTGTATTATAATTTATTCTAATTAATAATAATATAATAAATATATAAATTAATGTAAAATACTAATTAATTTTAAAATAATAAATAATACTTTTTTATAAAAATCAATTAAGTCTTCATACAATAATAATAATAATAATATTTAAAATATTATTGAATAATAAAACAATAATAATATTTATATATATATAATTATTAAATTTAATATAGTATTTTAATTTTTACATTCTTCCATAATTTTATAAACATTGAAGGTTAATATCAAAAAAATATCATAACGATTAGATGAGAAGTACTACTACGATGTTTGAGGTAAGAAATAATATTTATGTGGATCATGAGGAACACTATTCTTTATCTATTTCTTATTAAATATATATTCTTCGTCAAAAAGTTATAATAATTAAATAAGAGAACGAAATTGATGAGTTACAAGGAATTATATTTTACTCTTCAACTATTTTATCCCACCAAACACTTCCTAAGAAAAATAAATTTCAAGGAAAGATTAGTAAAAGAATTTAAATATCAATGTGACTAATTAATTTATACTGAAAATCACGGGATGCAATACAAAAATTTAATAGAAAACTAACTATCTCTATTTGAAAAATCGATGCCAGCTGTGAGATTAAATAAATCACAACTTAAATGGTTTAGAAAGCGAATAATTAGAGGAGGAACTTTATAGTGAAATAATTAGGAAACCAACGCTACTCGTGCATAGTGAATAAATTAGGATACTAGCGCTAATACTAGCATCAGCATTTTTTTTATATTAATATTTACATTAAATATTGGTGCCTCTTATAAACCTAAGGGTTAAGCTTGGACTCAATCCTAATTTTGATGACAATAAATATGTATCTAATGAAGGTTTCAAGTTTTGGTCTTGGGTCGGAGAACGATACGAGCGAATATTGTTGAAATGACCTACATTAGATGAGGGTGAATAGTATGTTAACTAAATCTTAATCTAATTTTAATTTTAATTGTTTCTTACAACTACTTAGGCAATTCACAAATTGATCAAGATGAATAAATGCAGAAGTAATAATAAATGACAACACCAAGAAAACTAATGCTAACACAATGTGATTTATAATGGTTCGGCCCCAATGTCTACTTCCCTACCTAAGCACCTCGCTTAGGATTTCCAAACTTAATTTTATTAGATTATATAGTTTCCCTTGCAATGAGGATCTTTTACCTGAAGAGTCTTCGCTCTCACACCAAAGGTACTTTCACACTCGGAAGTCTCTGACTTCCTACCAAGAGCACTCTTCCACTTGAACCCTAAGGGACAACAATCACTAATCCTAGAAGACTAAGTACACGAATGGATTTAATCCTCAAACACAAAGGCTACCACCCAACTTAATCAACCTAGCAACTTAGGTTTACACAATTTATAAATTAATAAATAAACCACAAAATAAACAAGTAATAGAGAACAAATAATAAACAACAAAAACTTAGCTCTAAAATAATGAATCCTAGCTCCTCTTGATGCCTTGATAATGAATCAAATGAGGCTTGAAGGCTATATCAAGGAATCTAGGCTCAAACTAGGGTTTCACCAAAAAAGTGGCTCAATCAAAACTTGTGGGTGTCAAAGGATGTCTCATGAAGCATTAGAAGGTCATAGGAAGGCTTAAAAGGGTTTGTTATAGGCAGAACATCAAGTGGAGATCGGGCTCAACAGAAATAAATAGCTATTTTTCGAGTCGTTAACCCGTCAGTCGATCGTTCGGTAGATCGATCGGTCCACAGAAAAAGCGATCGGTCATCGACCGAACACGTTCTGTTTGTTTCTGCATCTCGTCGGTCGTTCATCGGTCAATGATCGGTCGACCGACATTCGACCGACCATTCGACCAAACAAGCGACCAGTCATCGACCGAATGCATCATGTTTGTTTTTGCCTCTCGTCAGTCGATCGATCACTCATCGGTCGATGGTCGATTGACCGGCCATTCGATCAAGCGAGGTCTAGTCTCCTAAGTCTTATATAAGTTAATAACTTTAAAGCATAAATGTTATAAGGATTACCCCCATTTGGATTCAATAAAAATATCTAAAAAAATCAAAATCCTTAAGAATCGAAATCTTACTTTTGGGGTCTTGTACAAATTTACGAAAACTAGAAATTTTATAATCTCCTAGGTCAAATATGGGTAGGTTAAAGGCTAGCTTCCAAAAATTCATTAAAAATAGGTCGTTAACTAGTTTCTACCTAAGGAATAATTATTGGGACTTTTGGTGTAAAGAAAATATCTAGGTGATATAGCCTTTCAAGGAGCTCCCTAGGCTTAGTGAATTCAGGGCGGTTTCTGGGTTTTCATGTTTTGGGTTTCAGGTTTGATTTTAGGGTTCTTTTCATCATAAAGAGGATATACAACATATCTAGACACTCTAAACTTAAACTCTAACTTCTTGAAGAATCTCGAGCGTCGACGAGCGTCCTTGCCGATTTCTCTGATATCTTCGATTTTTCCGATCGCGGACGTCGTGCGCTAACTGATATGGAACCTAAAAGGATTTCTCAATGAAACATTAGTTCTATATTTATTATCATCAAAACCGAGATTAAGACCAAGGTAGAAAACCTTAGGCCAACAATCTCCCCCTTTTTGATGATGACAAACATCCTTAAGAAAATATATCATTTAAGCACAAAGGATATCAAACAAGGGATTTCTCCTCCTATCAACATGCATATCTATATTATAGAACTCCCCCTATCTATATGCATGGTTTTCTTATATTTTCTTTCCCTTTACCTCTATTTTTCTCCCCTTTTGACATCAATAAAAAAGGGCAAGAAAAGTCAACCTATAGTCAAAGTTGAGACTCTAAAATTAGTTTTCATGAAGCATGAAATCTCAACTCAAGGGATGAAAAATCAAATATCTAATATGAGACTAAATCATACATGATAACATTTGATGATAAATGCATTCCAAGTCTAGAAATCATGTATAGGCTTAAGTATTGATATTTTCGTGTATCGATCAATGAGTCAAAAATCATTTTAGAAATATTTTTTCTCATCACATGAGAGGAACGATACCAAATGTAAATTCAAAATATCATACTTGAAGTCTCATTCGAAAATTGGACCAAAAATCAAAGTATCGGAAAAATGAACATTTAGAAATAATGATACTTTAAATTTTGAAATCCAATTTCAAAAACTCATATCAAATCACATTCTTACTGAAAATTTTTGAAATTTTTACTGAAGAAACTAGATTTTTCAGAGAACATGCAGTTTCAAGAATCATCAAAAAATAAATTTTCTGCATTTTTCTAAAAATAACTAAAATCTAGTGGCGTTTTCGTAAATATTAGCTATTTTTCAAAAGTTTTCAATTTTCATTCAAACTTTCCAAATATCAAGATATAGTCATCTAAAGCATGTTTATCAAGTTTGAAGTAAAAATAATATCATTTGGTTAAAATCTTAACTTAGCATGATTTCATTCAAAAACAAGCATTGTATTATGAAATTGCTAATTATCAAATTTTAACTTTTACTCATGGTTTTTCATATTTAAGCATATGAACACCTAACATGAGTAAATCTAAACATGTTTGTGAAGTTTGGACCTAAAATATAGTTTCTAAGTCAATTTGTTGACTTAGGTCAACTCTCCTCAACTTTAGGTCTCCTAAAGTGAACTTGTTATCAATTTTCCATTTACATATGATTTTTCAATTTTAATCTCCTGGATGTAAAGCATGAGTGAACTCAAACATGTTTATCAAGTTTCAACTTAAAATGGAGTTTCTAAGATGACATTCTACCTAGGGCATATTTCATTCAAACAAGATTTTATGAAATTGCCTAAGTATCAAAATTTTAACTACTCATGATATTCAATCAATTATCCTGCAAAAGCATTCATGAGCATAGAGAAATTATTTTATCAAGAAAATAGAGGTGTTATGCAAGAATTTTGCCAAAATGAAACTCATACATCATTTTTTGAGAAATTCTAAAATTTCTACTTTCTTTTCATTTTGCTTTAGCCTTCCAAATTTTACCACTTTCTCAACTTGTAAGTAGGCTTCATTAGTATCATAATGAAATAATATACCAAAGCTATTATACTAAATAGCAAAGGGTCAATGCAAAGTTTCATTAAAGAATCTCCACCTATGCTAGATAGTAAAGATTCATTTTAAAGACGTTATCATGATATCAAAAATGAATCAAAGAGATCTTAAGATATAAAATATTTGAGGAATAAGATCTCTAAACATGTTTAACTAGTTTGGACTTTAAAAGATGTCTCTAATAGTGAATATCAACTTAGAGCAAGTTTCATTTAATGAAATTTGTCTAAGTACTAAAGTTCTACCTACTCATGAGAATTCAATGATTTAACATGTGATTGCCATCATGAGTATAGAGACATAATTTAATCTTAAATATTGAGGTATAACACTAAGATTTTGAATTTATCGAAGTTATATCTTATACTTGAAAATTTAGCCAAACTAATCTTTTTCATTCTAGTTAGCCTTCCATTTACAATAACTTGCAAGTATACTTCATTAATAGTAATCAAATCATGTCTACTAGCAAGTTATCATACTAGATAGCAAAAATGAGAATCAAATATCATTTTCAAAGACTCACTTTGCTATGTAGTAGAGATTCATTTAAAAATAAGTCAAAGTGATACCGGAATGAATCAAAGAGATCTCAAAATGTGAAATTTTAAAAAATAAGATCTCCAACCCTTCCTATTAGTTGAAAACCGAAAGGCCACAATGAGCCTACGATTTTGAACCGCAAGGTCGCTTAGGCCCATTACATGCCACATAAGTCTCCGAAGAGATCGGAAATCAAAAATCAAAAATATTTTTGAAGTCATATCGAGAGTGGACAAAAACTCAACTAAATTTTGCATAATATCATAAACTTCAACTAAAATGGATTAAAGTTAGATAGAAGATGATACCAAAATGTTTGATGCAAATTTTACCTAAGGCATCTAGGTGAAAGCTTGAAGTTGCAACCATATAAGGATCATCTATTCAACTCTTTGGTCAACTTCAACACATCATCAATCTTTCACCATTGTGTGGTAGCTCCCCCTACAAAAGAGCATGAGATCTTTGGTACCCAAATGACTTTGGGTCCTTGGGGGTTAGAGGGCTTAGGAATCGAAAGTGTCCTAGCAACACTTGGATTTCTGTTTCATGCGCAATCATAAATAGCATGCCCATAAACACCACAACAAAAACAATTTTCATTAAATTTTTTCATTTCAACGTGAGGTTTAAATGTAGGATGCCTAACATGAGAATTAACATGAGAATGAGAACTCTTGTTAAAACCACTATTTCTACTAAAATTCTTAAATGATGAACCATTTGACAAATCATTAACCTTCCTACTTAAGAACACAACCTCATTTTTTAAAGTATCAATAGATTGATACAAAGCATTATTCAATTGAGATTTTAGTATACAATTTTCATTCATAATTTTTGAATTCCTTACTTTCAAATTTTCAATCTCAATTTTTGAAACATTTTTCAAATCATTATTTGTAGACTTCAATCTATTTTTCAAAACCTCATTTTCAAGTTTCAAGTCATTAACTTCTAGAGTTAATGTATAATGGCAATGACCAATCATGCTAGTTTTCAATTTCTCATTTTTACTATTCAACTAATGCACATGATTGATTGACAAGCTTCAAGTTTTCTTTCTTGATTTTTCTATTTTCCTTATTTGATTTTATGAGCATGGCATACATCTTCTTAGATTCTTCTAATAGCTCATCATAAGACATACCTAAAGAATTAGAGATACCATCATCATTATCACTATCAAGATTTTTAACATGACTAGAAGTAGAAGATTTTACCTCATTTCGAAAACCCATGAGGCATATTTGAGATGTGACTTCATCATCATGAGAGAAAAATACTCCACTAGATTCGGATGTGGACTTGGAAGCATTCTTCTTCTTGGTCCTTTTCTTCAAGTAGGGACAATTCCTCTTTTTATGTCCCTTTTCTTGACAAAGGAAACACCTTAGGCTTCTTCTCTGATTTTTTATGTTCCTTTGACTAGATGAGCTTTGGGCATCAAAAACTTCATTAGAACTAGAGGTATGACAATTGTCATCACCTCCTTCTTTTAAAGTAATAAGCACCTCGATTTTTGCATAATCATAAAGCATGTTTAATGTTGCCCAAAAATCAAATGCGAAAGAACAATGCATAACTTTTTCAAGTATATCATTTGGAAATATGAAATATAGAAGATGTGTTGTTTTACCATTTAATTCAAATAATTTAACTTGTTCTTGAGTCCATGCATTCATGTTTTCCTTAGGTTCAATATATTTTGTCTTTACCATGTCAAGTATACCTAAACCTTGAGTCTTTAGGAAAGTATACATTCTACTCTTCCAAAGATCAAAATTAGACTCATCGAACCTATGTGGTATAGACACTACACTCTCTAGTGTCATTTTCGGATCGAGACTAGATGTAGATGAGATGGTGAAATCTCAATCCACGACCTGCTCTGATACCAATTATTGGGTGAAATGGCACACTAGAGGGGGGCGAATAGTGTGTTAACTAAATTTATTAGCCTAAATTCAATTTTAGATGTTTCTTATATTACTTAGGCAATTTACGAATGAATGACTAAGTGCGGAAACAAGTAATAAAGATAAACAGAAAATACACACAAATAACAATGCTAACACAATTGTTTATAGTGGTTAGGCCCCAATGCCTACTCCACTACCTAAGCACCCCGCTTAGGATTTGCAAACTATGTTTACTAGATTAAATCGGTTCTCTTACAAGAGGACTTTGACCTAAAGAGACTCACTCTATAACTAAGGCACTTTTACACCCAGAAGTCTTCGCCTTCTTATCGAGAGTTCTCTTCCACCTCAACCCTAAGGGATACCTCAACTAATCCTAGCGAACTGAGTTTACACCGATAGAATTAAGCATCAGACACAAAGGCAACCACCCAATTTTAAGACCTAACAATCCTAGGTCTTCACAAGCACAAATCCAAAGAAAACAATGTTCAAATAATAATTAAAATTACAATGAAAAGAGCTTAAAGAATAAACCAAGATCAACTACTCTTTTCCAAGCCTTCAAAGCCTCCAACTCGCCAAGTCGTAGAGCTCGAATTGAAACCCGAGTTGAGGCAGAGTGTGCGCTTGAAGAAGTTGTTGATGGAAGAACCGAGCGCTATTAATCAATATTTAGGAGGCTCAAAACTTTTTTTTGAATGCTCAATAAAATCTGTAAGAGAGGTTAAAGAAGTTAGTTGAGGGATATTTATAACCTCTCAAAAAAACGACAGCTCAACGGGTTAAAAACTAGCCGTTACAACCGTTCGGACGCTTGTCTGGTCGATCGTCGGTCGACCGACCGACCGACCGCTCGCCTAGACACTCTGTTCGGTCGACCAACGGGTCGATCGAATGAGTCGCGAGACTTGCGATCCGTAATCTGGTCAACCAATGCATTGAGCTACAGTCGCGGTTCTTTTTCTCTGCAATCCGGTCGACCGATTGGTCGATCGAAGACCCTACTGCCAAGTTTTGGCATACTTCGGTCAATCGACCGATCAACCGAATTGCCTACTGCCAGTTTTTGGCAATTTTCGGTCGACCGACCGGTCGACTGAACCTAGACTGGACTGGGCAGTTTGGTTTTGTTTGTTTGTTTTCTGGTTTCGTCTTCGCTAAGTCTACTTATATAACATTAAAACATAAATATTATATAAGGATTACCCCTCATTTGGATTCAATAAAAATGTCTAAAAAATCAAAATCTAGTTTTTGGGGTCTAGTACAAATTTTCTGAAAATAGAACTTTTCTAATTTTTCGAGTCAAATAAGGGTAGGCTAAAGGCTTCCAAAAAATCCCTAAAAATACCTCGTTATCTAGTTTTAACCCAAGGAACAATTACCACTATTTTTTATGCCAAGAAACTATCTAGGTCATATAGACCTCCAAGGAGATCCCTAGACTTAGTGAATTCAGGGCGGTTTCCGAATTTTCATGTTTTAGGTTTCAGATTTGGTTTTAGGGTTCTTTGCATCATAAAGAGGATATACAACATATCTAGACACTCTAAACCTAAACTCTAACTTCTTGAAGAATCTCGAGCGTCGGACGAGCGTCCTTGTCGATTTCTCCGATATCTTCGATTTTTTCGATCGCGGACGTCATGCGCTAACCGATATAGAACCTGAAAGGATTTCTCAAAGAAACATTAGTTCCATGTTTGTTATCATCAAAACCGAGATTAAGACCAAGGTAGAAAACCTTAGGCCAACAACTCTTTCTTCTCTTCATGGCTTATAAATAGGAAGCCATAAGAGCCTTCCTTTATACTTTTGATCACTCTTAACCTTCTTGAGCCATCTTGTGATCATTCCCAAGTTTTATTGAGTCAATTCTTGTGGAAACCCTAGCTTTGATCTCTCATCTCTTTGATTGAGCCTTACCTTCATTGTTTCATCATCAAAGACATCAAGAGGAAGCTAGGAATCTTGTTGTGGAGCTAAGTACTTTATTGTTTGATTTATTGCTCCATTTATTGTTGTATTTTATTGTTTATTTCATTGTAATTGAACTTGTGTAAACCTAGAGTGCTAGGTTGATTGAGTTGGTGGTTGCCTTGGTGTTAAGGCTTAAATCCACTATTGTAAACTTAGTTTACTAGAATTAGTTGAGTTGTCCCTTAGGTTGAGGTGGTAGAATGCTCTCGGTAGGAAGGCGGGATACTTCCGGGTGCGGAAGTGCCTTCGGTTTGAGAGCGGAGACTTTCCGGTGTAAAGTCTTCTTTGTAAGGGAAACGATATAATCTAGTAAAGCTAGTTTGAAAATCCTAAGCGGGGGGTGCTTAGGTAGTGGAGTAGGTATTGGGGTCAAACCACTATAAATCACCGTGTTTGCATTGCTTCTACTTGCGTTTGCTAAATTAGCATATTTACTTTGCTTCCGCTTGTTATTCAATTGTTAATTACCTAAGTAATCAAGTAAACGATTAAAACTGAAATTAGGCAAAAAGATTAGTAAACACTCTATTCAACCCCCCTCTAGTGTGACCATTTCACCAACAAGTTGTCTTCTTATTTCTTGTCATTATGCTCTTTGCCTAATTTTTGAGTTCGTTCCGTGGATTACTATAATCATTATCGTGCTTAGTTTGGTGGTTTCCTATTCTATGTCCATAACTTCTCTACAAACCCATATTTTGAAGATACTAGTTTGACAAAGACCTATTCCTTCTTTGATGATGGTACGACTAATGTAACTTGCATAACAATAAAATAGAAGGAGTGGATGGCATGGACTTCATAGAATTATCTTGTCATATTGTCTTTTTAATTTCTTCCATGGTTGCATCTTACATCTCCAGTCATTTTATATATAGAATGTTGCAAATGGTGTTTCTCATGAAAAGGACGGAGATAAAAGACCACTAACTGAAGAAAGGTTAGTGGATGTATTAGCTAGTTCGTTTTTTTGGTTCCCTTTCAGAGTTCCTTTAGTTTTTCTTCACACTGTAGTAAATATTTTCACATTGCCATTTTGGATTGCTGATCATATCTCTCATCAAAAGGGTAATGTTCTACAATGTCCCTTAGCAAGTCCACCACTCTGTTTGCCTTACTTGTACCTCTAGCAAATGGAAGCCAAAGTGCAACAGTGACCAAGAAAATATACCATAAGTGTCAAAGTGGAAATGTGCCAACTCTCATGGATGATAAGCAAAATAGGAAAAAAAACTTCAATTATTGTAAGATTGCTCTTGATGTTAAAATGGCGCAGTTAGGAACTGGTCTGTAATAAATTTAACCATTTGCCATGATATTTAGATGAAATAACACTTTAATGTAGGAAGTGTTAGATTCAAACTGATCTATACATTGATTAATCACTCAACTGAACTAAACCAAATTTCATCATAAACTTAATGTGTTAAATCTTATGAGTGAATAAGTAGTTGTCGATAAATTGTAGCAGAATTAAAAATTTACTAAGGACATAATTTATATGTTTCAGAGAGGTAAAGCTCACAACTATTCTCATTTTTCTTTTTGGTTTTTGTTCTGTGATTGGCGGGCAGGAGTATATTTGATTGTCTTTTGTCTAGTAAAATGTTGACTTTAATCTTTACAAGTTAACCAAAAGTTGAATTGTTTTGAATCAGTTGATTCTTATACATTAAGTGAAAATGTTATTTAAAGATTCAAGTGCTACATGAGAATCAGATTAGATTTCTTATGGGGCTGTGACAGTGGCGGATCTAGAAAATTTTATTAGTGGGGGCAAATTGATTTTGATAGTCAATCTCGACGAGTCTTCATGTTTTGAAAACGTTGTAAAATTTTTTGATTATCAATGTTGTATATTTACAAATATTCTATTTTATATTGAAAATGTTATTTAAAAATGTTATTTAAATAACATTTTTTATTTAAAAATGTTAATTTCGACGAGTCTTCATGTTAATTTAAAAATGATAGTGAAAATGTTATTTAAAAATTTCGACGAGTCTTCATGTTAATTTCTAAGTTAATTTCTAAGTATTCTATTTTATATTGAGGTTGTATTTTATTTTCAGAATTAGAATCATTATCTATTGATTTTCTTTTTAATTTTTTTTTCATAATTTTGTCAATCAATTTAATTAGCAAGTAAACAAAAAATAAATATTGAAATAATTAATAATGTTGAAAATATAAAAATTAACAATGCTGAAATAAAAATTAATGCTAAAAAATTAATAATGTTGTAATAAAAATATCGGTCTTACCATCCGAGTAAAAAATTAATAAACTAAAAATACAGTACGATGTCGGTAGCTCGACAGTCGGCGGAGATTAAAGGCGATCCGACGAGCGACAATTGCAGCAAGCATTGAGTACTTGAGTGGCAGCGGTAGCGAGCTAGCGACAGAGGCAGCGGGGCAGCAACAACGAGCTAGCGGCAACGGCAGCGGGGCAGCGCTAGCTCGCTCACGGCAGCGGCTGCGAGTGGTAGCGGCAGTGAGCTAGCGGCAGCAGCAGCAGCGGGGCAGCAACAGCGAGCTAGCGACAACGGCAGCGGGGCAGCAACAACGAGCTAGCGGCAGCGGCAGCGGGGCAGCGCTAGCTCACTCACGGCAGCGGCTGCGAGTGGCAGCGGCAGTGAGCTAGCGGCAGCGGGGCAGCGGCAACGATCTAGCAGCAGTGGCAGTGCGCGGTAGCGAGGCAGCGGGAGCAGGAGCGGCAGCGACTGCCGACTGCCGTTGAGCGGGAGCGACAGCAGGACAGCAGCAGTGAGCTAGCGGCAGCGGGAGTGAGCGGCAGCGAGGCAGCGGGAGCAGGAGCGGCAGCGGGAGTGAGCGGCAGCGAGGCAGCGGGAGCAGGAGCGGCAGCGACTGGTCTGCCGTTGAGTGGGAGCGGGATCGGCAGCGGCAATGGCAGTGAGCAATCTCGGCAGGCGGCAACAACAGCGAGTCAGCGACCAACCGAGCAGTCCAGCGGACGGCAGGCTGCAGTCACACGGTGCAGTGGTTGCTCGGGTGCTCGACGGCAGCAGGCAAGCGGCAGGACGGCAGGTGGCAGCTCGAGTGCTCGACGGTCGGCGGCACTGCGGCAGGCGCTGCAGCCTGCAGTCAGATGACGGCAGGTCCACATGCAGTAGGAGACTAGGAGGTAGGCGAAAACCCGGCCAGCGGTAGGCAGATGTCCGGCGACAAGCAGCAGATGAGGGCCGTGAGGCGACTGATTGAGATTTGAGAGTGAGTCAGAGAGATCGAGAGTGACGAGCGACTGAGCGAGAGAAGAATGACGAGTGAGAGAGAAGGCGGGAGGAGTGAAATTTTAGTCGGGTTAATGGGTATTAAGTAATGATTAATTGTGCATTTGTGTCGTTTGTTTATCACGCAACAATAAATGCTCAGATTTATTCAGATTTCGCCAGTACTGTGCGGCGTACGTCTGTGGAGCTGTGAGTCAAACCAGTAACCACTGTGCCATTTGCTCATTTCTTAGCTGTGTGTGACATTGTGAGTGGGGGCAAGTAAAATTTTTTCTTGTTACGTTGGTTGTCATGATATTTCCATTGAGACTATCTTGCAATGGATTATAGGCAAGCACGTGATAGTACCTTATTCTCTTGCAGCTTTCTTGCCCTGTCTCCTAGTGATGTGCTGCTTGCTTTGTATCTGTGCACAAACAAAATTGCTGCTGACCATGAATATATATATGGTGAGTATTTGTGTAGGGTTCTAATTCTTAAACCCCAATCAGCCTTAGGTCTTAGATTTACAAACCTCATCCCATGCATGTAATTAAGTGAAGACCCTTCTTGTTACTATTCCAAAAGGAAGTTCTTAATCAAGGAAATAATATGGTTAGGGATGCAAATTTTTTTTAATTGTCTTTAATTTAGAGTTCCGCACTTTGTGGTGGATTTTGTGACAATACTGTTCCAAAAACTTGCTTCCTTTTTTGTATTGACCATACTGTTCCTTGTGGCTTATATTGTTCAACTATAGAAGCCTGCAATTTCATTACTCATAGGGTACATGTTCACTTATACATTAATATTATTGGAGTTCTCTTTTAGCAAATAATTAAACTTGAATTCTTTTGCAGTCAGGAAGTCTTGTAGACATGTATAGGGATGCCAGTATCTAAAGACTACTAAGAATGAGGAGATGGGTAATGAAGAAAAGATTACAAGACGTTGAATACTTGGGTATATGATGCTTAGCATTCCTAAATGAAATTATATATGTTATTTACATATGATATCTTCTGTTATACATTTATTGTGAGTTATCGTGTTGTGGTAAGCAATGAAATCATCTGGCTGCAAACATTAAAGTGAAACCTTTCCTTAATTAGGTTATGAGCAAGTACAAGTGATTTACAATATATGTCTACTGTCACTACTAGAAATAAGAACAAAGTGAAAGCAGAAAAGCTTCTTTATTTCAATTGCCTGCGGTCTTGGAAATAAGAACAAAGTGAAAGTAGAACTAGTTCTTTTATCTAGGCACTGTAGATCTTCTACTTGCAATATTATTTGGAAAGGCAATATTGCAAGTAAGATTTGAAGTATATATTATCCTATTCTTTTATCTGCAATATTATTTGGATACCTTCAAATCTCCAGTTCCATATAACCATTTGCCATTCTTCTGATGGGTGCAGGTCCTATCACCTGAGATGAGTTTGGCGACACTACGAACATATATATGGAAGAAGCCAAAAGACTTGATCTTGAATTACAGAGTGGTGCAAAATAAATGATAAAGCTTTCGGCACTAGCAAGTTTGAGAACATGAGAGGCTTTGTGCTATTCTGGCATGACTGGTTATATGGTGTTGTTGTATTGTGGAATATTTGCTTTTTCATTAACAATTTATAAATCTGGATAATAGTATAGAGATTTATTGAATATTATGCAGGCAAAGTCAGCAGTATTTATTTTTTGTAATTGTTAAGTTTGAGAGTAGATGTTATTTCATACTTTTGCATTCTTCATTGGATTTGTACGTGAATTTTTGTTGATGAAATAAAATAATTTTTTTTTGAGAAATTTGAATGAATTTTTAGTATTTGTTGACTTATTATGCCTAAAAGTTTGATATTTACATTTCATATTAATTAATTATAATTAATATGATTAATATAAAATATATGTTATTATATATATATATATATTTCATATTAATTAAATATATATCAATTTATTTTAATATATTATATTATATTATATTATATTTATTTGTATTAATATATATAATATTATATATTATATAATATAGTATTATATATAAATATATATTAATATTTGAGACGCAAAGACACGTGCATCGCGAATATTAATTGGGAAACACTTTTACACTACAAGAAAACATAGCATCGGCAACGGATTTATTACCAACAGATTCATTTCGTTGGTATAACCAACAAAATTACCAACGGATAACAAATCCATTGGTAATTTGACCACTAGTTTATAACTTTTTATTACTTCTTATTTTCCAGCCGACGGCTTGCCCTAGAATAAAATTTTCCCATTTATTTTTCAGCTGACCAATCTCCCGTGCCCTAAAATTTATTTTTCCTCGCCTCCCTTTCTCACCTCACTCTCCTCTTGCGACAACACCTCCCGAATCCGACGCTGCTCTCCCTCCCTCGGCAACTACTTCTCACCTCCCGCCCCAGGCGACACCTCCCCTTGCAACGAACCCGAGGCTGCTCTCCCTCCTAGCGGAGTCGGCGTCAAGAGAGGACAAATGGTGACCGATGACAACTCCCAGGGCGTGGGGACGACCTACGAGAAGTTGGAAGGCGTTGCGAATTGGGTTGGGACGAGCGTGGTGTCCACCTAGCTTCTTTGCCTCTCTCGAGCGTTGTTCCTGTATCAACCTCAGCATCGCCGTGGACGAGAAGGCCAAGGACCTCGCCCTTATGCGCACCAAGTCTGTCGTGTACGATATGGAGGATCCCAAGCCCTCTCCACACTTACCATCATCATCTTATCTTCCCTTCGTGATGTAATGAATGGCATCGGTACCCCATATCCTCAAAATTGATATGTTCGTGAAGCAGATAATCTTGGTTTGTCTCTTGTTCCTTGTCAACTTGGACTATTTTCCTTGTTTTCGTCTTTATGTGCAGATCCATCTATTGATCTATGGATCTGAATTTGCCCTAAAAATTTGATCTTTGCAACTAGCAATCATGGTAAAAGTTGTATCTTGCTCTCGCGGCAAAATTATTCTGATTAAGTTCCTTTGTTTTTTTTACCCTTCATGCTGTCATGATCGAGTTTTATTTTATTGTGATTCTTTGTTCAGCATGCATGTATAATTTGTGAGAAACCCAATTGAACCAGAACTTCTGGTTTGGTCCAATTTTTTAAGTTTAGTTTAGTTCAAATTTAATGCATCCAAAATTAATTTTGATTTAACTTGATCTTTCAATTTCAAATCAATTGATTTTGAACATTAGTAAGTAATACATCTCTATTTCTAGAAATATGTCTTATCATTTTTAATATCATGCTTTTGAAATATTTGATAAAAATAACATATATTAGGTTCAATTTTATTAGGTTTGAACTGATCTGAAACTCCTGTAGGAACTAAGAACCAGCATCTTATTTGTTT
The DNA here is from genome assembly GCA_034359265.1 of Canna indica. Taxonomy (NCBI): domain Eukaryota; kingdom Viridiplantae; phylum Streptophyta; class Magnoliopsida; order Zingiberales; family Cannaceae; genus Canna; species Canna indica. Next base: position 59,141,349 of record CP136890.1, on the reverse strand, counting down.
TGCACATTTGTCTTCCTCATTAATTGAACTTATCAAGTCATTCTACTACACCTCTGTTTATCTTTGGCAGACATTTGCACATGAAAAGGTATATATATACATATATGATTACTCTTAAATGTGTTTAATTTAATGAATTAGACATAGATTGAGTCAAAATCATGTTAAAACTACACATCTAAACTAGTACCAAGCATTAGTCAGCATATGATGTGAGATCAAAACTAACAGCAATAAATGAAAAAATGTTGTCAGAGTTCTCCTTAATTTCTTTTATTCTTTATTCTAAAGGTCCTATTAGTGTAAATTAAAAAAATAGTCATTTTATATATATACCCAAATCCAGGACGAGGTGATCGGGCGACTGAAGGACGACAGGGACTTTGACTCCCTCCATCTCAAGATCATCTGCAAGGTCAAAGAAAACGTGAGTGTACCAAAAGACTTATCATTTTCTGCGAATTGTATGAAATACATTTTTGGTTTCCGATAATAGGCAAAATTTGATTCTTGTCTCAGTAATCTGCTGACGTGAGAATTTCTACTTTTATTAGTTCATTTATGAATGAAATTGATGAAGGTAATTATTTTGCAAACTTTGTGATGGTTAGGGTGTTTGGAATGTGTCCTCGATTCGATCCTCTAAGCATCTATATATATAAATAAAAGTTAGTATGCCAATGAAGCAGAACATCAAGCCTTCGAACTAACCTTTGTAGAGATATCTATATTGTCCAACTATTATCCACTTCTCCCATACTCTCCATTCTCCTCCAATCCTCCATACCAATGCTCCATTGGCCCCAATCTTATGCTCAAACCACCTGTATGTATGTGATGATAAGAACTTGCCCATTGGATAGGAATATGATAGGATAACAAATGAGATGGAAAATTAGGTAGGATTTTTTAATCCAGTGTACACCACATATAACACCATATTTATATTATTTTAATCCAAATTATTCTAATCCAAACACCGAACAAATAAGGTCTTGGAAGTTGGAACCTGACAACTGGTGTTCAGATATAATTGTGGTGCACCAAGTCTTGCAGCCCGATAGGACTTTTAAATAAGACTCTGTTGATCTTCTTGCATTGCCAAATCCCTAGAAATGGAATATTTGTCTTGGGTAAACAATAAGGAATGGTGTCTGCCTCCATAGCTCTCTCTGGACTTGTCATCTGCTGGATTGACCTTGCCGACTAAAAGAGGGATTCCCAGAGCCTTCCACTGAAGAAGAATACAACTTTATACTATCATCCCAGCCAGAGATGAGATGAATGTGATCTCAATTCTCCAACAGTGTAGCAAATATTGTTCTGACCAAAATTTATTTAAGTTGGTTAAGACATTCACCAAGGGGAGCATAGTGTGTAAGCTTGCATGTAGTATGAGGATTGTTGAGAAATTACCAAACCACATTTGATGCACCTGACTGGAGTTTCAAGTTGCCTGAGCTTGCTTGCAGCTACTTGAACATAAACTAAGAATTTGCTTTGCACATTTTGGTTTTTGTAGCTTTCAAATATGCTAATTGTTGTTATTTGTTGAAGATACTGTGTATATTATTCATGAAGTCTGATCTTTTGATGGCTCTGGATTTCCTGAAAGCAAACTACTCCGAGCACGACCGAAAGAATATATTCAAAAGATCATATTGTGTATATGTTCATTGGACCTGATAAACAACTATATAAATAATAAGAGCCAATAAGGAGTGCTTCAATGTCAAAAGAATATATATTCAAGAAGAAATGCAAGGCATTTCATTGATACTCTATCCATCATTGTCCTTGTAATTAAAAATATATATAAATCTAATGAAAAGCTTTTAGATTAATTTAAAAAAAAATATAAATCTAATGAAAAGCTTTTAGATTGTCAAGTCTATATTGATGAATATTCTCAATCATTATTCTCAAAGTTTATTGATGAATATTAAGATGGGGAAACATTTAATTTGAGTGACTTAATTGATTACCTTGTTTACTATATAATCACAACTTCTAATAGCATATTGAAAAGTCAGTATCTTTCCAAAGATTGTAGATACAATTCTTATATGATTGAGATGGGTCCTGTCTATACTTCAATTATACAAATCTTATTACTAAAAAGCTTTTGTCTTTTGTTCTATAGCATTTTCTTTAATATTTCTAATTAGTTCCTTAGTTGTGTGGTTGAATATAATGGCAAATTTTGGTAGGAGGAACTGTGTAGCAGTATTGTATCTGAGGTGAAACAATCCGTGGTACTTAATGAAGATGGTTCTGAGAAAATGAAGCTAAGACAACTTTCATATGCTATTTATCAAGATCTTGGGTAAGTGTAGATGATAGAATAAATAAAAAAATGTTTGTCATTAGTGCTTATTTTCTCATGCAAATATGTGTTTTTGTTGGTGATAATTTTGAGCTATTGGAATGTCATGCACCATCTATGCAGAAGCAAAATCATGGGGCAAATTTCAGATGAGGTGTGGAAGGTTATTAGATCATATGAAAATGATATTAGAGGGACTGTGGAGTCTGTCTATGACAGAATTGTCAAACCAGAAGCAAATCAAATTGATGGTTCTTCTCCCTCTAAAGAACCACCTACTGATGGGAAGGAGGATCGTGTTTCTTCTGCGACACCCTCTGCAGGTGAGAGGAAAGCATCTGATGGAAACACACAAACAGAAGCAGCACTAGGTTTTGTTGCAACTGATCAACAGGGCAACAAGGCATAAGCCACAACGATGCTTCATGATGAGCAACCACAATCGTCAAACGGAGGGCATAATAACCAAGAACAAGTGGATGTTGTTCCACCTGGATTTGGTCCACTGGCTAATTCTGTTGCCCCTCGAGGTGGCATAAGTGATGAGGACCCTGATGTGCCTCCTGGATTTGGGTAAAATGTATACCAACAGTTGGTTTTATATGTGTTGTTGAAAGAGTTGACTAATGTATACCAACAGTTGATTTTAATCAAAATATTTTCACATATATGTTGAAAGAGTTGGTTATATATGTATTTTGGTAGATGAGTTGGTTATGAAAATGTGAGTTTGGTTCCTTAAATATGTATGTGTATGATTGGTTATGAAAATGTGAGTGGTTGTATAATTAGGAAATTTGATATATATGTGTGTAATTCAATAACTAGAAAGTAGATTAAATGTATAGAAATGATATTACCAATGGATAATTGTTGGTATACCAAAGGGTATAAATTGATATTACCAGTGAAAGTATATACGTTGGTAATAACTATAGATGTTACCAACGGATTTTACCAATGGAAATCCGTTGGTAATAGTATTACCAACGGATTTTTGACTATTATCAGCGGATTTAGTCCATTGGTGATACCCTATTTTTTTGTAGTGTTAGTAAAAGTATTGCGAGTTGCATTGGAGACGCAAACAATCATTTCCGCCACCAGAAATCATTGACGCTAGGCCTTTGCATCTCCAATAAACAAGTTGCATTCGAGACGCACCTAAAAAGTGTCTCCGTCGAAAATCACTGACGTCACACCTTTCTGTCCCAAATATTATTCTGGAGACGCTTTTGGTAAAAACATCACGAGTTGCATTGGAGGCACAACTAAAAAGTGTCTCTATCAGAAATCACCAACGCTAGAACTTTGCGTCTCACAAATTATTGGGGACATAATGATCTGAGACGCTTGTAAGTAGCATCGGTGAGGTAATTAAACACGCAAAAAAGCGTCCTTAAGAGAGAAAAAAAAAAGATGTCTCCATTTGTTATATTCACTACTAGAATTGTCGTCGTCACCGACGGCTTAAGCCGTGGCTGAACCATCGATAATAACTATCACGGACGGCACTGGTCGTGGCAAAAATCTGTCACTGATGTGTGTGTCTCAGATAAGTTGTGACGGCATCTCTCAGCAGTCACAAGTAATCATCAGCGATAGCCATGGGTGTTGTCGTTGATTTTAACACATCAGTGATGGTTGTAGGCGGCTGTCACTCATACCAACACATTAGCCACGGCCCGAGGCCGTCGATGATACTATTAGCAACCGTGATATTTGGTGTTGCCCAGGCCATCAGTCATGCCTTCAGCCACGGCTTAGTGACGTATGCGGCTGTCACTGATACCAACACATCAGCCACGGCCCAAGGTCGTCGGCGATACTATTATCAACCGTGATATTTGGTGCTGCCCGGACCATCAGCCATTTACGATAAGCCTTCAACCACGGCTTAGTGATGGTGGCCACGGGTAAGCCATGGCTGAAGGTATATCCTGTAACTGAAAAATATAAAAAATTTATAAATTTCTGTATACAATAATATTTATAGATTACAATTTATTTTCAATCACATATTACAATCAGAAAACATCATACACATGCATTTGAAACCAAACATACAAGTTTTAGATAAATATCATCAATCTAAGCCTCAAACCGGAGGCAAACAATTATCAAAATAATATATATATACAACCATAAGTATATAAATAACTATCCGTATACAAACAAGTATCAAAATATAAACAAAATACAATAAATAAAAATCTCATGGCTGCGGTGGAGGCGGTGGAGTCGACAGCGGCTGGGTCTGGAACGTCGACTGGGTCGAGGAGGATGACGGTTGCGACATCATCAGTAGAAGGCCAGAGTGAGACGCAATCTGAGTGAGCAGTGCATGCATGCTCTGCATCGTCTGTCTCAACTCTTCATTCGTCTGTCTATGCTCCTCCATCGCCAACCTCTGCTCATCCATCGCCAGCCTCTGCTCCTCCATCGTCTGTCTCTGTTGGGTAAGCCTGACTCCAAGGCCATTATTCGGCTCTGGTCTTGCGCCCGAGATATCGAGGGTCGCTCACCCGCAGTCGGAGGGGTCGGTGCCCCAAGTGGCCCGAGCACGGCGCGTGCATGGCCGCTGTCTGTAAAGCCATAAACACGGCCGTTCTTCCAGCCACCTGCGGCCTCCACCCAAGCTCCTGCATCGAACTCCTCCAGTGTGCCTCCACGTTCGATCACAGTCCTCGTGTAAGTTTCCTACACGTGTTTATACTTTAAATATATGTAAACTATAAATAAAATTGTGTAAATCAAATAGACATATATAAATACTTACCATTATGATCGAGGCTCTACTATCAACGTAGTCCCCCGCTCCTCGTCGACGACGGTGGGTGCGCTCAAACACCTCTATCATCGATGGGCGTTGGACGGGGCCGTCCTCTGCCACTCGCGTCTGACATTAGAAAACAAATACATTAATATCATTATACACAATATATAATTTAACTAAAAATAATTAAATTATACATACCATACGACGCTCATGAACCACAAAAGAGATGGAGCCACTAGTATGGCGCGCGCCCGTGCCGTCCCCTCCCCCACCCCGGACATGCGATTTCTCGACGCAGTCCGGGAGACCTCCTGCCACTCAGGTGTGTCCCACCGCTCAACGAGCTTGTCCCACACAAGGCCAGGAATCCACTCGGGGGCGTGTCCCCAAGTTTGCCCTATCTGTGTGGCCCTCGACCGTCTCATCACGGTCTGACGGGCCTGTTGAAGCAGCTCATTATAGCGAGTGCGGGCAACACACTCCCATGCAGCCTCAATAAAAGTGGTCTGATCCTCCGGCCACGTATAATGAGCCTGCAAAAAAAAATTAGTATTACCGATAAATATTTAACATTAACATTAGTTTAATAAATATACTTACCGTGAACTCTCACCACAATAAATCCATATGCTCACGGGGCACGTGAGACCATGTAGGTCATGCCTCGTGCATAAACTTCCGGATCGTCCCCGCTATCATGCGAGGGACGTCCTCCTATTGAAATCTGCACCATATATAAATTCATATTATGATATTTTGAATTGTAAATAAATTATAAGAAATAATTGATGCATATACTTACCGTCTTTCGCGCACACTAACTGCTCTGCGTAGTTCTCCCTCGGGTGGCGGAGGGAGAATTCTGTTAGGCCCTCATGGCCTACGTCTTGAAGACGACGGTCCTAGATCCATGGAGGGTGGTAGAGGGATGGTAGCCGGAGGTGAGGGGATGGTGGCTAGATCAGGTGAGGGAACGGTGGACGAGGAGTGATGGTGGGGGGATGGTGGTGGAAGGCAAAGGGTCAATGGGTACAAGTGGGACAGGTGGTAATCGTCGGGGGGTCCTACGAGGAATGCCTCCACGGGAACTGATATCTCAAACCATAGCTATAAAAATTTAATATAATTAGATTACATATAATAGATTAATAAATATATTTAATAATTGAATATATACTTCACATTTACAATTATTCGTAATCGTTGTTATCATCATCCGTGTAATACTCTTCTTCTTGTTCTTCTGTATCGGAATCTTGAAATTCTTCTTCTTCTCCCTCATCATCATTCTGTCCTTCCTCAACTTCATTATCGTCATCATCAACGTATTCTACTTTCAATTGAACTAACTCTATGTCATCATCCTCGAGTATTGGACTAACTCGTTCCACTTCGGAAGGATCTTCTTCTTGATAGAAGTCATCTGCTGGCTCATTCTCTCCAACTATCGGGTCAACTTTTCCTCTGGCTTTAGTCTTATAGACTACACGCCAATCTGCCCTATCTTTCTTTCGAGATGGATACTGCATATAATATACTTGTTCATCTTGAGATGCCAATATAAATGTCTCATTTGAAGCCAATTTTGATTTGTAATTGACCTAGACCAGCTGTTTATACTTTGGATGAACTCTCGTACCCCTATCGCTTGTATCGAACCAATGACATTTAAAAAGGGCAACTGATTTACATCCGAAAAATTGCAATTCTTTGACTTCTTCCAATGGTCCGTAAAAGTCAACATCACATTCAGCATACGTTGTCCCTTTGACGCAGACCCCGATATTCATAGTCTTTTTTATAGATGAATATTCAAGTGTGTGAAATTTATATCCCTTAACAAAATAACCATTATAACACTCTACAAGTCGTGCCGGTCCGCTAGCAAATTCAAAGATTTGGTTATCTATTTCGCCTCTGTGTTCTATGCTGTAAGCTTAAAACCAATTAGGGAACTCACGATTCCATAATATTTCTAATTCCTCATCGTTGTAAATTGAGTATTTTGTCACCATCTCAATGCCAAATATTTCAATGAACTTCTCAATCTCTAGACAATTTAGTAAAACGTACAAGTAGGCCAAATGGTACTATTCGTCGTTTAAGAATCAAGACGGACGAGAACCCAAAGCACGACCAGGGTAACAAAAGATATTTAAACAACCATCTGATGGTCGAGCTCCCCCGTCGTCGTTCCGTGGAAGACGATTAAGTCTTGTCTTGATGGTTGATTCAAAATAAAATGAGCAGAATGTTGAAATTTCTTGAATTATATATGCTTCTGATATGGAACCTTCAATTGCGGCGATGTTCTTTACTTTTTTTCTTCAGACGATTCATGTATCTTTTAAATAAGTACATCCACCGATATTGAATGAGGCCACCAACTCGTGCCTCGTATGCCAAGTGTATCGGTAGATGCTCCATCGAGTCAAAAAATGTAGGAGGAAAAAATTGTTCCAGCTTGCATATGATTTCAACAATATTATTTTCAAGTGTTGACATATAAATTTTGGCAGCATCTCCCTACAGTTCTAATTTTGGCAGCATCTCCCTACAGTTCTAATATAAATTTTCAAGTGGACGATTTTAACAAAACTAATCTAATTAAATTAAGGGAAAATATCTAAAATGGTCCCTAAACTATTTCAGAATTTTCACATTGGTCCCACAACTTTTTTTTGGCTCAATTGGGTTCCTAAAAAGTTGTAATTGTCACTTTAGTCCCTGGTTGTGACCCCTGCCGTTAAAAAATACCAACTTTTTTTGCCTCAAAATGCACTTGATTGGCCAGCTAGGGTCAGGATAGGGATCAGCACTGCTCGTGGTCTCGTGCAAACCACATGAACGTTAGTCACGTAGGTATGTTTTTAACGGCAGGGTCACGACTAATGACCAAAGTGACAATTACAAATCTTTAGGGACCCAATTGAGCCGAAAAAAAATTGTGGGACCAATGTGAAAATTCTGAAATAATTTAGGTACCATTTTAGACCTTTTCCCTTAAATTAAATCTAATCTTACTAATTAACCCTAATTAATCTATATTAACCATAATTAATTGAATTTAATTAATCTATATAAAAAAATACTGCTAGCGCCGGCTAAAACCCTAGGGTTTCGGCCAGCGTCGACCGAAGAGGGGAGGAAGCGCTCACCTGGACGACGGTGAGGGAGAAGGTGGCAAGGAAGATTGGGGTCGGCCGATGCGCAGTGCGTGGAGATCGATTGGGGCTCGATAGGCGAGGGCGAGGGTGGCGTCTCCGTCAACGGCGGCGAACTCGATGGTGCACGAAGTCGGCGGTGGAGAACTCGACGGCGCATGAAGTCAACGGCGGCGGCAATAGGAGATAGCGGCGGGAGAAGAGAAGAAAGAGGAAGAAGAGGAAGAAAGAGGAAGGGTCGGGCGCGAACGCAAATAAAAAGGATTTTCACTGACGACTCGCCAGCCGTCGGAAAACCATGGATTCGTAATTTTATTATCACCGACGGCTCTCTAAGCCGTCGGTGAAGAGTGTTTCAATTTTCGTGCTGCGTTCGCTCCATTAATTAATAAGTGACAATTGCTTCTAGCCGTGGCTAATGACTTATTCATATCACCAACGGCTCTCGCGCCCCCGCTAAGCCGTGGCTAATAATTTATTTTATTTCGTACCCCGTGCGTGTCATCAACTATGAGCGACGGCTCTATGCGGCCGTATGCGAGCCGCGGCTGATTTGGTTATTCATATCACCAATGGCTCTAGAGCCCCCACAAAGCCGTGGCTAATAACTTATTTTATTTCACGCCCCTTGCGTGTCATCAACTATGAGCGATGGCTCTATGTGGCCGTATGCGAGCCACGACTGATTTGATTATATCAGCCAAGGCCGCTATGACCGTCGCAAAGCCGTGAATTATTTTGACGGCCGAGGCGGCCGTCGACGGTGATTCTCATGGCTGATATGGTATATTCTAGTAGTGATTTGTTGTAGTGTTATCACTTGAAAGAAACTACTACACAAATTAGAGCTAAAAGAATGCTATAAGCTTCAATCGTCAGCCGTGCATAATTATCCATTTTCTATTTCTAAAATAGAAATCAAAGATAAACCTACATTTTTAGGCTACAAACAGAAATCTAATTTCTGAGCCATAAATGCTAATTGATGATCAAATTAGGAGCCATATAATTCTAAATGGCTGATGAATTACAACCGTAAGCTTTTCATATAAGATTTGCCCATGCTTAACCAAGCTAATTTTCGATCACTTTGTGTTGTCCTGCATTCATAAAAAGGTGCAAGAAAAACACATTGATGATCTTAGATTAACAAACCTTTGATCTCATGTCACCGTTCTTCGGCTAAGAGGTGTAAATCTATCATCCTCGACGAAGGAAAACTTCGGCCGCCTCTTCACCCCACCGTTGATCTCATGCCTCACCGGCTTAATGGCCAAGGAAGAAGATGTCTCATATGGATCAATCGGAGCCTAGAGACGAGGAGAAGAATCGATATTCAACGCGCAATTGACGACTCCATTGCTCCTCTTCGCGCTTGGAAGGTCGACAGAGGGTGGGTTGAGGAGAAGGTGGATGTAGTGAAATGGGAGATGGAGATCGGCAGAAAGGCAGGAGGTAGCGGAAGGCATCGCCTTGATCCTTAAGTTGGTGAAATCGGCAAATTGGCAGATTGGGGGTAGGCAGATCGAGAGATAGGCATATCAAGAGATTGGCAGATCTGCAGAAAGAAGGAGAGACAGAAAGATCTCTTGCATATCAGTGAAATCGGCAAATTGGCAGATCGGGAGGAAAATAGGGTTTAGGGTTTAGATCGGTAGATGTGTGGGGGGAAGAGGAAGAAGAAAGCGAGACTGGGACGAAAATGACAGAGGGTTTCATGCAGAGAGAAGGAAGCGGGGGAAAATAAACGGCGGAAAAAAATAAAATAAATTGGAGACGCATATAAATTGAGTCTCTAATTTTAAATCGGAGATGCATATAAATTGTGTCTCTAATTTTAAATCGGAGACGCATATAAATTGACGTCTCTAATTTTAAATTGGAGACGCATATAAATTGTGTCTCTAGTTTTAAATCGGAGACACATTTAAATTGTCGTCTCTAATTTTAAATCGGAGATGCATATAAATTGTATCTCTAATTTTAAATCGGAGACACATATAAATTGGTGTCTCTAATTTTAAATCGGAGACACATATAAATTGTGTCTCTAGTTTTAAATCGATGGCGCATATAAATTGACATCTCTAATTTTAAATCGAAGATGCATATAAATTGTGTCTCTAATTTTAAATCGAAAACACATATAAATTGTGTCTCTAATTTTGAATAGGAGACACATATAAATTGGTGTCTCTAATCTTAAATCAGAGGCGCATTATAAATTGTGTCTCTATTTTTTTAAAAACGGAGACACAATATAAATTGTGTCTCTCATTTTTAAGAAATCAGAGACGCAATGTAAATTGCGTCTTTAATTTTGAGACGCTCGTAATAAAGCGTCTCTAATCGAAAAAACTTGTGACACTAAGAAAAAATGCGTCACCAATTACAACAAAAAAGATGACGCTTTATTTAGCATCTCCAAATAATATGGATTTTAAAATTTTGGCAACACTAATAAAAGCGTCCCTGCAATTGCGTCCTTAAAGGTTCATTTTCTTGTAATGTCTTCTTGATAGAAATCATCTGTCATATCAAGTATCGGCTCATTTTCTCCCGCTATCGGATCAACTCTTCCTCTAGATTTAGTCTTACATACTACACGCCAATCTGCTCTATCTTTATTTTGAGCCGGCAACTTCGCATAATATGCTTGTTTGGCTTGTGATGTCAATATAAAAGGCTCATTTGCTACCAATTTCGATTTGTAATTAATCTCAACAAGTTTGTATTTTGGATGAACTTTCATGCCCCTGTCTGTTGTATCGAACCAATGACATTTAAATAGGATAACTGATTTCAAGCCGAAGTAGTGCAATTCTATCACTTCTTCTAACAGTTCATAAAAATTCATATCACAACATACGTTGTCCCTTTGACATAGACCCCAGCATTTTTAGTCTTCTTTGTAAATGCATATTCAACCGTGTGAAATCTATACCCATTAACAAAATATCCATTATTGTTGGCCGAGGGTTTCTCCTTTGTGCTCTACTCTCTCCATGATTATTTTGCTGATAAAAAAACCAAGTCTTCCTAATTAAGTTCTTGAAGCATGAAGGTCACAGGTTCGATAAAAGACGGAAGCCGGTCTTGTGGCTCCCAACATCGGTCTCGATACGACGTACATTTATGATGACTTATAGAAGTTTGACGTGTGCACCGAAGACGCCATGGATGAGTCTAGAGAATGTATGGAAAGCTCTCCAGGTTGACGCACGCTGATGGTCGGAACTCGAAAACAAAGCGTGCAAGAAGAAAGCTGAAGAAAACAAGCTCGGTCCAGGTTCGATCGACCGGTCGGTCAACCGAATGTGGTCAAAACTTGGCAGTGGCCAATTCAGTCGATCGAATGTTGCCAGAAAGTGGTAGTAGGCTTACGGTCGCTTGGTCGGTCGACCGACTAGCGATCGGGCGTCGACAACGGACAAAAATATGCTCGTTGACAAGCCCTCTGTTTGGGGGTTTATAAATACCCACCCCAAACTCTCTCCCAAGTTTTAATAATGCTTCTATGGCTCAAAGAGTGATCTTTAGCATCTTCCAAGCTCTATCTTGATCAAATCCACTTAACCTAGCTCTTGATCCCTCAATCTGAAGTATTCTTCATTGGAGGGCTCATCAAGGGTGCTAGGCTCAAGAAAAAGAGGCTCTTTCGTTGTGATAAGTTCTCTTCACCTTCTTCTTGTAATAGATTTGTTTTTTATTTGTTTTTATCTTGAATTACCTGAGCTTGTAACAAGACCTAGTGTTGGGTCTTGTGATTAAGTGGTATCCTTAGCTAAGAAGGTACAAATCCACTTGTGTAAACTAAGTTAGGAGTAGGTCTTAGGAATTGAGGTGGGAAAGCTCACTCGGTGGGAAGGCAGTATACTTTTGGGTGTGGAAGCGCCTTCTAGTCGCGACGATCCACTAACAAACTCAAATATTTTTTCATCTATTTCAACTCTGTGATCTTTGCTGTAAGCCCGAATCTAAGTAGGGAAATCACGATTTCATAATCTCTCCTATTCTTGATCGCTGTGAATAGAGTATTTTTGCACCATATCAATATCAAATATTTTAATGAATTGTTCAATCTCTGGACAATTGAGTAATACGTACAATTGTGCCAAATGATACTCTTCGTCGCTTAAGTGTCGAGACGGATGAGAACCAAAAGAACGACTAGAGTGACAGAATGTATTTAACCGCCCATCTGAATGTCAAACTTTCCTCATCATCGTTACGTGGAAGATAATCAAATCTTGTCTGCATTGTTGATTCAAAGTAAAATGAAAAGAATATTAAAATTTCTTGGATGATATAAGATTCAGATATTGATCCTTCAACCACTGCGGTGTTCTTTATTTTTTTCTTCAAACGATTCATGTATCTTTCAAATAAGTACATCCACCAATATTGAACAGGGCCACCAACTCATGCCTCGTATGCCAAGTGTATCGGTAGATGCTCCATCGAGCCAAAAAAGGCAGGAGGGAAAAAATGCTCCAGCTTGCATATAATTTCAACAATATTACTTTCAAGTGCTCACATATCTTCGACTCAAATGACATTTGCACAAATATTTCTAAAAAACATACTTAATTCAGTCAACGGACCCCAAATATTATCAGGTAGAAAATCTCAGAATGCGATCAGAAGCAATCTCTACATAAATACATGACAATCGTGGCTCTTCATCCCTGATATTTTGCAATCATCTACATTCTCACATCGAGATAAGTTTGAGGCATATCCATCGGGTAATCTGAGTTCTTTGATCCATTGACAAACATATTTCATTTGTTGTTTATTTAACATATACGAGACATTCGGCTTCAGATATCGTCCTTTGACCTCTTGTAACTCCAACTTCGGCCTCTTACAAAGTATTTCCAAATCATGTCGGGCCTTGACATTATCTTTAGTTTTCCCAGAAATATCCATCAAAGTGTTAAAAATATTATCAAACACATTTTTCTCAATGTGCATGACGTCCAAATTATGTCGAATCAGTAATGAACTCCAATACGGTAATTCCCAAAAGATATTTTTTTTCACCCAGTTATGTGTTTGACCAAAGCCCGACACTCTTTCATAACGACCAAACATTATCTCTGGAAGTGTTGAAACATGTACTAACATTTGTTCACCAAACAACATCGCTGGTGGCTCATCTCTTTCGACTCTGCCCTTAGTAAATTTATTACGATTCCTTCGATACTCATGGTTAGCCGGTAGGAATCGACGATGACAATCAAAGAATGAGATTTTCCATTTGTTCTGAAGACTGAATGATTTAGAGTATTTCATACAATACAGATAAGAGAGTCGAGCGTGAGTGCTCCAACCAAACAACATGTCGTAGGCCGGGAAATCATTGATTGTCCATAAGACCGCAGCCCTCAAATTAAAATTTTGCTTTCGATGACAATCATAAGTGACAACTCCCTCAGTCCACAATGTTTTCAATTCATCTATTAGGGATCTGAGAAACACGTCAATTTCTTTTCGCGCACCCTTAGGACCCGGAATAATCATCGAAAGATAAATAAATTCATCTTTCATACACATTGACGGCGGCAAATTATAAACTGTTAGCAGCACTGGTCAAACTGAATAAAGAGTTGCAGAATGACCAAACAGATTAAAATCATCTGTGCACAATCTCAATCTGATATTTCTAGTATCCCTAGCAAATGAAGGATAACATCTATCCAAATATTTACATGCTTCACTGTCGGATGGATTAGTCATTATTGTATCATCACGACTTCTTGCATGCCAACTCATGTAGGGGGCTGTCTTTTCCGACATGAATAATCTTTGAAGCCTCGGTGTCAATGGAAAATATCGAAGCACCTTAAACGAGATATTTTTCCATCGGACTGATTTCTTCTCCTTGTAACGAGGATGTTCACATACCGTGCATTTATCCAACTACGCATTTTCTTTAAAATATAAAATGTAGTTATTTTGGCACATGAGTATTTTTTATACCCAAGCACTAATTTTCTCATCAACTTTTTAGTCTTATAAAAAGATGGCTCAAACTTGTTATCTGTAGGTAGCATTCCATTAATCAATCTCGCAATTTGATCAAACGCAACCTCATTGATATTACAATCGGCCTTGATGTTCAGGAGTTGCGTCATTGCCAAAAACATAGTGTATTTAGGATAATTCTCATACAAAGGTTCATCGATAGCTTTCAACATCTCGTAAAATTCTGCGACTTCTTTATTCGGCAATTCAATCTCTACCGTAAGTTGTACTTCTTGTGGCAATTCTATGACATCAACAACCTTAGTATCTAGTGGCAATGACGTCTGAGTAACCGGCAGTTCGACATTATCATTCAAGTGGAATTGACCGTCAAGATTATCAAGTATTATAGTTCTATATAGATTAGATGGACTGGATGAAGAAACACTAGGAGGGGAAGATTCACCATGTGTCTGAACGACAAGATTATTTGACGTCCCGACTATTAGCGTAAGATTTTCAACCTCGGCCTTAATCTCGGTTTTGATGATAACAAACATGGAACTAATATATTCAAGAAGGACGCGCCCGACGTCAGCGATCGAAAAAAAATAGAGAAATCAAAAAATCGGAAAGACGTTGGTTGACGCGCTCGGGTTTTCATCGAAAGATAGAGTTTACGTTTAGGGTGTCTAGCATATATTGTAATCCTCAAATCGATGCCTATGAACTCAAAACTTCAAAACCTGAAACTCGGAAATGAACGTCGTGAGAAAAAATTGTTGGCCTAAGGTTTTCTACCTTTGTCTTAATCTCGGTTTTGATAATAACAAACATGGAACTAATGTTTCATTGAGATATCTTTTAGGTTCTATATCGGTTAGCGCACGATGTCCGCGATCAGAGAAATCGGGAAATCATAATGACGTTGGTTAACGCGCTCGAATTTTTCAAGAAGTTAGAGTTTAGGTTTAGGGTGTCTAGTTTATATTGTAAATCCTCATGATGATGCTAAGAAACCCAAAAACCAATCCCGAACCTCGAAACATGAAAACCCAGAAACCGCCCTGAAACTCACTAAGCCTAGGGAGCTCATTGGAGGGCTATATGACCTAGATGGTTTCTTGACATTAAAAATGGCGGTAATTTTTCCTTGGGTTAAAATTAGATAATGAGGTATTTTTAGGGATTTTTTGGAAGCCTTTAGCCTACCCATACTTGATTCAAAAAATTAGGAAATTTTCGTTTTCGGAAAATTTGTACTAGACCCCCAAAAACTAGATTTTGATTCTTAAGGATTTTGATTTTTTAGATATTTTTATTGAATCGAAATAGGGGGTAATCCTTATATAACATTTATGTTTTAAATTTATTAACTTAAAGTTAATAAATATTATATAGGTAGACTTAGCGAAGACGGAACCCAAACAAGCAGAAAAACAAAGCAAAGAAAACTACTCTGCCCAGGTTCGGTCGACCGAATGGTGTTAAAAATTGGCAGAAGGTAACTTCGGTCGACTGGTCGATCGATCGACCGAGGCCAAAAATGGGCAATGCGTGCGTCGGTCGACTAGATTGTGGATCGCTCAACTCGTGACTCATTCAGTCGACCCGTCGGTCGATCGAACATCGCTATTAAAGCAGTGATCGCGGGCAGTCGATCGATCGGTCGACCGACGATCGATCGGCAAGCGATCGAACGACGGTAATGGCTAGTTTTCTGCACGTTGAGCTGTCGTTTCATTAAGGGGTTATAAATACCCATCACCTAACTCCTTTTAAAGAACTTAGAGACTTAATTGAGCATTATCAAAGAGAGATTTGAGCCTTCTTAAGATCGATTGCCGCGCTCTATTTTTTCGTCAACATTTTCTCAAGCACCCAGTTTTCTCCTCAACTCGGCTTCAATTCAAGCTCAACAACCTGGCGAGTTGGAGGCTTGAAGGCTTGGAAAATAGTACTGATTCTTGGTTTTATTCTTTAGCTCTTTTTATTGTAATCTTTATTGTTATTTGAACGTGTTTATTTATTGGATTTGATTTTGTGTAAGACCTAGATTGTAGGTCTTGAAATTGGGTGGTTGCCTTTGTGTTTGAGGCTTAATTCCACCGGTGTAAACGTAGTTTACTAGGATTAGGTGAGTTGTCCCTTAGGGTTGAGGTGGAAAAGTGCTCTCGGTAAGAAGACGGAGACTTTCAGGTGTGGAAGTGCCTTAGGTTGAGAGTGAGACTCTTCCAGTCAAAGTCCTCTGTGTAAGGGAAACTATTTAATCTAGTAAACTTAGTTTGAAAATCCTAAGCGGGGTGCTTAGGTAGTGGAGTAGACATTGGAGCTGAACCACTATAAATCCTTGTGTCTGCATTGATATCCTGTGTGTATTTATTAGTTTATCATTTATCGCTTCCACATTTAGTCATTGAATTGTAAATTGCCTAAGTAATCAAAGAAACGATTAAAACTGGAATTAGGCAAATAGATTTAGTTAACACACTATTCATCCCCCCCTCTAGTGTGTCATTTCATCCAACAAAAATTCATGAAAAGCCTTGATTTCTGGGTGTCGGCCGATGGGCGGTTGACGGGCTGTCGATCGGCCATCAGCCGGCCATTGACCGGCCACTACAAATCCATGTGTTCGCATTTATACCTTGTGTGTTGAATTGCTTCGTATTTATTGCTTCTGCTTGCTATTAATATGGTGTTAATTTAGCCTAAGTAATTAAATCATTTAAAATCAAAATTAGGCGAAAAGTTTAGCAAACACACTATTCACCCCCCCCCTTCTAGTGTAGGCCATTTCACCAACATTTGGTATCAGAGCGGGTCGTAAATTGAGATTTCACCATCTCCTCTACATCTAGTCTCGATCAGGAAAATGACACTAGAGCTGGTAGAGTCCATACCACCTAGGTTCGATAAGTCTAACTTTGGTCTTTAAAAGGGTAGAATGTACACATTCCTAAAGACACAAGGTTTAGGTGTGTTCAATATGGTAAAGACTAAATACATTGAACCTAAGGAAAACATGAATGCATGGACCCAAGAACAAATATAAATGTTTGAGTCAAATGCCAAAGCTATGAATTGTATATTTTGTCATTTGGAAAATTGTATCTTTGAAAAGGTCATGCATTGTACTTTCGCATTCAATATTTGGGCTTTCTTAAATATCTTATATGATTATGCTAAAATCGAGGAGTTAGAAATTTTTATTGAAGGTAGTGATGACAATGGTCATCCTTCCAATACTAATATGGTTTTTGAAGCTCAAAGTATTTCTAGTCAAAGAAGCACTAGAAGTTGAAAGAGGAAGGTGACTTGCTACTTATGGAAGGAAAAATGACATGTGAAGAAGAATTATCTTACCATAAAGAACAAGGCAAAGAAGAGGTCGAATGCTTCCACATCCTCATTCCACTCAAGTGAAGCATCCTCTTGCCATGACTATGAAGTCATCTCAAAAGATTGCCTCATGAATGATAACAATGAGGTACACTATTCTCCTTCTAGTCAGGTTAATGAAAAATGATAGCATTAGGTCATCTAGCTCTCATGACTTGCTTTATGATGAATTTATGGATGAGTACAAAAATATGTATGCCTTGCTAATTAAAAAGGATAAGGAAAATAAAATGTTAAAGAAAGAAAATGTGACGCTTAATTCTTGCTTGCATGAATTCAAATTGGAAAATGAAAAATTGAAATCTATGTCATTTGATTCATGCCATGATGATATGGAATTTGAGATTAAGGACTTAAAACATAAAAATAATAATTTAAAGAATGAAAATAGCATGTTAAAAACTCAATTACATGTCTTACATAAGTCCATAAATGATTTGAAAAATGAGATTTTGATCTTTGAGTAGGAAGGTTAATGGTTCTTCTCCTAAGAATTCTAGAAATAAAACTGTTTCATCTTCTAGAAATCCTAAGAACAAAAATGTATCACCTAAGAATGCTCACTTTCATCATGCACATCATGTTAAGCATTCCAACCTTACACCTCATATCCATAAGAATAATGAAAAGAATAGATTTAATAGACATTGCTTTTGTTGTGGTGCTTATGGGCATGCCATTTATGATTGCGCTTTTAAGATGAATCCAAGTGTGGCAAAGATACTTTGGGTTCCTAAGCCTTTTTACTCCCAAGGACCCAAAGTTATTTTGGTACCAAAGATTTTTTGCTCTTTTGTAGGGGGAGTTACCACACAAGGGTAAAGGAAATTGAAGAATTGAAGTTGATCATGGACTTGAGTGAAGAACACATCCTTTGTTGCAACTTCAAGTCATTATGATGCCTAAGGTATGATAAATGGCATCTTAAGTAAATCTAGTATCATCTCCTTACTTTGCTTTATTTCATTCAAGTTGGAGTATATGATACGTGTTCAATTCGAGTTGATTTTATCCGCTCTTGATATGGTCTTATCAAATGGTTTTTGATTTTTGATTTCCAGTCTCTTCAGAGACCTATGTAGCCTATAAATGGCTAATGTGACCTTGCGGTTCTAATTGTAGGCTAATTATGGTCTTTCGGTTTTCAAACAATAGGAAGGGTTGGAGATCTAATTTTCAAATATTTCATATTTTGAGATCTTTTGATTCGTTTCGGATTCAAGATAATATATTTTGAAATGAATTTCAAACTACACTACAAAAAAATAGGGTATCACCAACGGATTAAATCCGTTGGTAATAGTCAAAAATCCGTTGGTAATACTAATACCAATGGATTTTCATTGGTGATACTATGCTAGGTATTACCAATAGATATTACAATTGTCCGTTGGTATTACCAACGGATAAAGATATATTTGTTGGTAATTACCAACAAATGAGTTGGTAATTTTGTTGGTAATACCAACAAATGATATATTTGTTGGTAATTTTGTTGATAATACCAACAAAATTAGTTTGTCGGTGAAAGTTTGTTTCCTTGTAGTGCTATTTAGCAAAGTGAATTTAATTTGAAAATGATACTTGATTCTTCTCTTTGCTATTTGGTTTGGGTTGCTTGCTAGTAGCTTTAGTTTCATTAAATCTACTAATGAAGTCTACTTACAAGTTGAAAATGTTAATGGAAGGCTATGCTATCATGAAGAAAATTAAAAAGTAAATGACAAGTTTGGCAAAATTCTATTGAAAGATATATGAGTTTGACTTTAGTTAAAATCTTGCTTAATTACCTCGATAATTATGTTTAAATGATTTCTCTATGCTCATGAATGATCTTGCATGATAATTGATTGAAATCTCATGAGTAGATAAAATTTTGATAACTTAGGCAATTTCATGATATCCTAATTGAATGAAATTTGCTCTAGGTTGAAATTCATATTAGAGACCTCATTTTGAGTTAGTAGTTGGTAAACATGTTTAGATACATATATCACATGATTCTAGGCATTTAAACTTGAAAATTCATGTGTAGATAAACAATGTGATAACTAGATCATTTTAGGGGACTTAAAATTAAAAAAAATTGACCCAAGTCAACAAATCGGCTTGGACACTTCATTTTAAGTCCAAACTTCATAAACATGTTTAGGAATAGGTATGACATATTTCCATGCATTTAGAATGAAAAATTCATATGGATATGGATAAAATGACATAGAGATCATTCATGATAACCTCTTTTGAACCA
This sequence comes from Canna indica, assembly GCA_034359265.1. Classification (NCBI taxonomy): domain Eukaryota; kingdom Viridiplantae; phylum Streptophyta; class Magnoliopsida; order Zingiberales; family Cannaceae; genus Canna; species Canna indica. The sequence goes on along the minus strand of CP136890.1, from coordinate 59,121,457 downwards.
AGTTGACCCAAGTCAACAAATTGACTTAGAGATATCATTTTCAATCCATATTTGATGAACATGTTTAGATTTACTCATGTTAGGTGTCCATAGGTTTATTTTTGAAAAATCATTAAAAAAATCTTATTTATTTACAAAAATGCCACTAAAGTATCACTCTTCTCAAGTTGCTCAGTTTTTCGACACTTTAAATTTTTATTAGATTTTCAAATGAGACTTGAAGTATGATATTTTAAATTCACTTATGGTATCATTCTACTCATTTGATGAGAAAAATCATTTCTAAAGTGATTTTTGACTATTTGCCCAATGCTTGAAAATATTGATTCTTAAGTTACTACATGATTCTTGGTTTTGAATTTCAATTATTATTTCACGATATCATGTATGACTTAGTGTCTTATTCTATGTTTGGTTTTCATCCCTTGAGTTGAGACTTTCGCGGTTTTCAAAAATCCTTTAGAGTTTCAACTTTGACTTTTGATTGACTTTTCTTGCCCTTTTTGATTGATGTCAAAATAAGAAGAAAATGTAGGTAAAGGGGAAGAAAATATAGGAAAATCATGCATATAGATAGGGGGAGTTTATTTTCATAGATATACATGTTGATAGGGGGAGAAATCTCATGATTGATATCATTTGCGCTTTAAATAATATATTCTCTTAAGGATGTTTGTCATCATCAAAAAGGGAGATATTGTTGGCGTAAGGTTTTCAACCTCGGCCTTAATCTCGGTTTTGATGATAACAAACATGGGTAATTGTTATTTTAATACCTTTGAGAAAATGTTTGTAATATCCGAGATATTATGGCTAATTGTTATTATTCATTTTTGTTTGCCAATCTAGCGGGCTGATTCGAGGTCGAACTGAGTTGACTCATTGTACGGTGCAAGATTGAGAGCTCGGGTAAGTAGAAATATAAGTTGTGTGTTTTCTTTACATGTTAAATAAATTTGTATTGCATATGTTTGAGCATGTATTATTGATGCTGGTGGTTAGCGGGTTTTGGATTCGGGTTTGAGGCGAATGCGGGTTAGCTAAAGGGGTAGGGTGTAGATGAGGATGTTATATCCTAGATATTATTATTGATTTTTGTTTGTGATTGTCAGCCTAGCGGGCTAGTTCGAGGTCGAACCGAGTCGACTCAAGGTCCGGTGCTAGCTTGAGAGCTCGGGTAAGTCGAATTATGGTTTATAATAATATAGTTTGATTGATTAAATTATGTTGCATATGGGTGTGCATGTGTTTGATACTTGTGTGGAGCATGAGGTTAGTTGAGCTAAGGCGTGTTAGCGGGTTGCGGATCTGGGTTGATGTGAGTGCGGATTATAGGGTGTGGATAGGAGGGAATATGAGGGGATTATAAAATCCCCCCCTAGGGCTAGGCGGCTCCCTTTTGGAGCCGCACCAGTCGAGAAGAAGAGAGGAGCCACCCAGCAAAGCCGAGCCGCCCCTCTCCCCCTCCCCCTCTCTTGTAGCCGCAGCCTCCAAGGAAGCCAACCACCCTCTCCTCATCTTTTCCCCCTCTCTTGAAGCCAAGCCGCCGGCTTGGATTGGAGCCGCCGCCCACCCTTCGACTTATTCTTGGAGCCGAGTGCTTGTGTCTGGATTCAGAGGCCACCAATCGAGGGTTTTCCTATTTTCCCTCTTCCTAAATCATGTGAGTGGATCTTCCCTCCCCATTTTCTTAGATTTCTTGTGTTCTTGAGTCATTGTTGGGATTTATGTATTCTTGCCGAATTCTCCATTGTTCTTGAAGTTTTGTCGTTGGTTTCACGTGTTTCCGTGAAAGAGGAGCCCGAAGACCCTCCCTTTGTGGTGTTGCAGCCCTAGGATTACCCTAGGGTGGCTCGGCCAAGGTGGGAGACGGGTTGCCCTCGAGACATTCGAGAAAATGCCAAAGGGAAGTCCTTCATGTTTTCTTTAAGATCCAGGCTTTGGATTAATTTTCTCAATTAAGCTCCTATGATGCCAATGAATAATTTGTATCTAGATATGTAAATTTCAGCATATGAATCTATGTTCGCATGTGGAAAGATTAATCTTGATGCCATGTATGGATTCTTGATTTAAAGCTTGAGTCTTGGTTTTAAGATGATGTAGATACATGCTAAATCTTGATTAGAAATTATGGTTAAATATTTGTATGATTTACTTGATGTTATAAATCTGTGGTGATAGTAATTTAGGATTTAATTGCTGAGATTTTCGGGTTAATTACCTTAAACATGCTGAAAACTCAATTTGTTGAAATTTCATGCTGAAATTATTAATTCAATGCTGATTTTGTAATCTCTGTTGTGATGCGTATGGTTTACTGAATATAGTCGTGTAACCTATCATTTTAACCAGGAAACATAGTCTGGATCCATAGCACACACTCTGGAAATCATATTCGATTTGGGTGCACCAATTTTGGGCTCAACAGTAAACTAAAAATAAAATCATAAAATAAAACCCTAATATTGGCAAATGGAAATTTTAATTGTATAATTAAAATTCAAGGGGAAGCATAATTTATTAAGAGCCAACAAAATAAATTATATGTATAAAATAAAACCTCATGGGTTGATGATATTACGGTCTAGGCGTTGGGATCGGGTATAGAGTGTTGCGGCGTTTTCCCAGTAAAGACACCGTAGAAGACACTTGACTTAAGTCTTGTTAGCGTCATATCTTAATAAATGGCGAAGAGGCTCGGATAGGAGCCGGGTTTCGAGCTTGGCATGGGAGGTTGGATGGTTAATTCCCAACCTGTGTTTAAGGAATAAGTTCGGATGGGCGAATCCCGATTATTCCTGCGATTGTTTAAGAAATAAGTTCGGATTTATGAATTCCGATTATTCCTGCCCTATCTTTAATGAACAAGTTCAGATGGGCGAATCTCGATTGTTCCTGCGTTCTTGTGGAACAAGTTCGAACGGGCAAATCCCGATTGTTCCCGAGTTTCTATCTTTAAGGAACAAGTTCGATGAACGAATCTCGATTGTTCCTGCGTTCTTGTGGAACAAGTTCGGACGTGCAAATCCTGATTATTCTTGAGTTTCTATCTTTAAGGAACAAGTTCGGATGGGCGAATCCTGATTGTTCCTGCGTTCTTGTGGAACAAGTTCGGATGGGCAAATCTCGATTGTTCCCGAGTTTCTATCTTTAAGGAACAAGTTCAGATGGGCGAATCCTGATTGTTCATGCGTTCTTGTGGAACAAGTTCGGACGGGCAAATCCCGATTGTTCCCGAGTTTCTATCTTTAAGGAATAAGTACGGATGGACGAATCCCGATTGTTCTTGTGTTCTTGTGGAATAAGTTCGGACGGGCAAATCCCGATTATTCCCGAGTTTCTTTATTTAAGGAATAAGTTCGGATGGGCGAATCCTGATTATTCCTGCGTATTTTTTAGGGTTCTATTATAGGATAAGCTCGGATGGGTCAATCCCGTATATCCACATAACCCTTGAGTGTGATTTGTTGCCTTAGGGCACAGGTAGACTGAGGCCTGTTGTACTTCACTGCTAAGTGAATTTGTTTGCCTTTGGGGATCTGATGGCCAGATTATTGGCTTTAGGTTTTCAACCTTGGTCTTAATATCTTAATCTCGGTTTTGATGATAACAAATATGGAACTAATATTTCATCGAGAACTCTTTCAGGTTCCATATCGATTAGCATTCGATGTCCTCGATCGGAAAAATCAGAAGAAATCAAAAATCTAAAAGGCATTGATCATCGCGCTCGGGTTCGTCGTGGAAACTTCTCGAAGAGCGACGCGTGCACCAAAGACGTATTGGACGGGCTCAAAGATCACATAAAAGCTCTCCATGTTGATGGTCGTTGAAAGTCAGAACCCGAAAACAAAGCGCGGAAGAAAATTGGCTGAAGAAATAAAATTCAGTGTAGGTTCGATCGAACGGGCAATCGACCGAATGAAGCTAAAAAGCAGCAGAGCTACTTCGGTCGACCGGGCGATCGACCGATCAAAGCCCAAAATGGGCAGTAGCTCTGTCGGTCGACCAACCAGTCTACCGACCTGCGTTTGCTAAAGACGCAAGATTGTGTCGGTCGACCAACTGGTCGACCGAATATGGGATCGCGCGATCTCGCGTCTGGGCGGTCGACCGACCAGTGAGAAAAAATGATGGTCGAATGAGCGATGGATCGATCAGTCGAATGAGCGATCGATCGGTCGGTCGAATGAGTGGCCGATCGGTCGGTCGAATGAGCGGTCGATCGGTCGGTCGACCGACCAATCGACCGGCGGTCTGCAACGGATAGAAAACTATCCGTTGAGCTGTCGTTTCTTCAGAAGGGTATAAATACACCCTCATATATCTCATTTAAGTTTCTTCTCCCACTCTTACAGATATCATTGAGCAATCTTAAGGGAGTTTAGAACCTTCCAAGAGATTGATTACGACACCCAGTTCTTTCATGAAGAAAATCTGAAGCGCTTAGCTTTCTGCCTCAACTCGAAAATTGACTCGAGTTCATCCCCTCGGCAAGTTGGAGGTTCCAAGGCTTGGAAAAGAGCTTGCAATATTGGTTTTCTCTTTAAGCTCTTTTGATTGTATTTTATTGTTATTTGAACTTTGTTTTAATTTGGATTTGTGCTTGTGAAGACCAAGGACTGTTTGGTCTTGTGTGTGAAAGTGGTTACCTTGGTGAAAGAGTGTAAAGCCACTTGTGTAAACGTAGATTACTAGGATTAGTCGAGTTGTCTCTTAGGATTGAGGTGGGAAAGTGCTCTCGGTAGGAAGCCGGGATACTTCTGGGTGTGGAAGTGCCTTCGATGTGAGAGCGGAGACTTTTCGATGAAAAGTCCTCTGTGTAAGGGAAATCGTATTAGTCTTGTAAAACTAGTTTGGAAATCCTAAGCGGGGTGCTTAGGTAGTGGAGTAGGCATTGGGGCCGAACCATTATAAATTTTATGTTTGCATTGCCTTATTATTTGTTTTAATTGCTTAATTATTTATCGCTTCCGCATTCAATCATTAAATCGCAAATTGCCTAAACAATCTAAGTAAATGATTAAATTAGAATTTAGGCTAATCAATTTAGTAAACACACTATTCACCCCCCCTCTAGTGTCGCCATTTCGTTTCAATTGGTATCAGAGAGGGTTCGTAGCTTGAGATTTCACCATCTCTTCTACACCTTGTCTCGATCCGAAAATGGCTCTAGAGAGTGTAGTGTTTATACCACCTAGGTTCGATGAGTTTAATTTTGGTCTTTGGAAGAGTAGAATGTATACTTTCCTAAAGACTCAAAGTTTAGATATATATATTTGACATGGTAAAGACAAAATATATTGAACCCAAGGAAAACATGAATGCATTGACCCAAGAACAAGTTAAATTGTTTGAATTGAATGGTAAAACAATGCATCTTCTATATTGCACATTTTCAAATGATATACTTGAAAAGGTCATGCATTGTTCTTCCGCATTTGATATCTGGGCAACATTAAACATGCTATATGATTTTGCAAAAACCGAAGAGATTACTACTTTTGATGAAGGTGGTGATGACAATGGTCACTCACCTATTACTAATCTCAATTTTGATGCCCATAGTGCTTCTAGTCGAAGAAGCAACTCTAAAAGCCGGAAGAGAAAAGTAAATTGCCACTTGTGCAAAGAAAAAGGGCATGTGAAGAAGAATTGCCCTACCATGAAAAACAAGGCAAAGAAGAGGTCAAGTGCTTCCACCTCCACATCTTACTCAAGTGAAGCATCCTCTTTTCATGACCATGAAGCCAATTCTAAAGTTTGCCTCATGGATGCTAATGATGAGGTACACTCTTCTCCTTCTAGTCATGCTAATAATAATGCTAGCTCTACTAGTTCTCTTGACATATCATATAATGAGTTACTAGATGAATACAAGAAAATGTATACCTTGCTTGTTAAAAAATATAATGAAAATAAAAGATTGAAGAAAGATAATATAAGGCTTAACTCTCATGTGGATGAATTAAAACTAGAAAATAAGAGAATGAAATCTAGCTCTTTTGACTTTTCCCATGATAGGTTGAAACTTGAGCTTAAGGACATAAAGCTTAAGAATGAAAGTTTGAAACTTGAGAATTCAAAAATTACAAGTCAAAACAACAATTTGAAATCTCAATCTAAAGCCTTATATCAATCTCTTGATTCATTGAAAAATGAGGTTGTGTCCTTAAATAATAAAATAAACGAATTGAAAAATATTTCATTCCCTAAGAACACAAGAATGAAAAATGCCTATGTAAAGAATGCCAATGTTCATAATCATTCTCATGTTAGGCATTCCACATTTAAACCTCATGTTCAAAATAAAAATATTTCATCTAAGAATGCTCATGCTCATCATGCCTCCTATGTTAAGCATTCTAACATTAAATCTCATGTCCATGTTAAAAATGAAAAGAAAAAATTTCATGGACATTGCTTTTGTTGTGGTACATATGGGCATGCTATTTATGATCGCGCATTAAAGAGAAATCCAAGTGTTGCTAGGACACTTTGGATTCCTAAGCCCTCTAACCCCTAAGGACCCAAAGCCATTTGGGTACCAAAAATCTCATCTTCTCTTGTAGGGGGAGCAACCACACAAGGATGAGTTGATGATGATTGGTGGGAGTTGCATGAAGACTTAAAGCTTCACCAAATCCAAATTACAACTTCACATCATATGAATGCCTTCGGTATGAAGTATCGGCGTCTAGTTGATTTGGTATCATCTCCTTCACTTTATTTGAATTCATTCAAGTTGATTCTTACCGCTCTTGATATTGTTTTATCAAATGATTTTTGTTTTTTTTTATTTCCAGTCTCCCCAGAGACCTATGTGGTATGTAATGGGCCTAAGCAACCTTGCAGTTTTAAATCGTAGGCTAATTGTGGCTTTCAGATTTCAACCAATAGGAAGGGTTGGAGATCATGTTTTTATTTTTATTTCATTTGTGATTTCTTAAAATTCATTTTGATATCAATCGATTTCATCTTTTGAAACGAATTTGAAACCATTTAGCAAAGTGATATTTGATAATGATACTTGATGCTTCTCTTTGCTTTTTGGTTGAGTTAGCTTGCTAAGTAGCTATATTTTCTCTAAAAATATTAGTGTAGCTTACTTGCAAGTTATAAGTATTTTAGGAAGGTTAATAACTAGGAAGAAAAATATTAGTTTGGCAAATTATCATGAATAAGGTATAACTTTGATAAATTCAAAATCTTAGTGTTATACCTCAATACTTAAGCTTAAATTATGTCTCTACACTAATGATTAGAATTGCATATTAAATACTTGAATTTTCATGAGTAGGTAGAATCTTAGCACTTAGGCAAATTTCATTAAATGAAACTTGCTCTATGTTGATATTTACTAGTAGAGACCTTCTTGTAAGTCCAAAATAGTTTAACATGATAAAGGATCTTATTCCTCAAATGTTTCACATCCTAAGATCTTCTTAGATTCATTTTGATATCATGGTAAAATCTATCTTTAAAATGAATCTTTACTATCTAGCATAGGTTGAATTTTTAATGAAACTTTGCATTGACCCTTTGCTATTTAGTATATAAGCTTGCTAGTAGGTATATTATTTCATTATGCTACTAATGAAGTCTACTTGTAAGTTGTAAATGCTAATGAAAGCTATGCTATCTAAAAGCAAATGAAAAATGAAATGAAAAAGTTTGGGAAAATTTTTAGAAAAAATGTATGATTTAGTTTTGCAAAAATTTTAGTATAATTCTTGAATTTTCATGTTTAATGATGTCTCTATACTCATGATTGATGTTGCATGATGAATATATGAAATTTCATTAGTAGGTAAAAGTTTGATAACTTAGGCAATTTCATGATATCTTGATTAAATGAAATTTGCTCTAGGTTAAAATTCATATTAGAGACCTCATTTTGAGTTAGTGGTTGTCAAACATGTTTAGATATACATATCACTTGAGTCTAGGTGTTTAAAAATGAAAATTCATGTCTAGATGAACAATGTGATAACTATATCACTTTAGATGACTTAAACTTGAAAAGTTTGACCCAAGTCAACAAATCGACTTGGACCCTTCAATTTAAGTTCAATCTTCATAAACATGTTTAGAAATAAGGATGACATGTTTCCATGCATTTAGAATGAAAAATTCATATGGATATGGATAAAATAACATAGAGGTCAATTCATGCTTACCTCTTTTGAACAAAGTTGACCCGAGTCAAAAAATCAACTTAGAGGTTTCATTTTTAATCCATATTCGGGAAACATGTTTAGATTTACTCATATTAGGTATACATAGGTTTAAGTTTGAAAAATCATGAGTAAATGTTAAAATTAAAACTTAGGAAGTTTCATAAAAACTAGTTTAGTTTTGAATGAAACCATACTAGGTTGATATCTTGACTTAAGGACATAATTTTCATTTTAAACTTGACATATACTCTTTGCATGACCATCATGTGGTGTCATGAAAGTTTGAATGAAAATTGAACAAGTTTTAAGATTAACTGAAAATTATAAAAATACCATTTCAATCTACAATTGGTATCAATTTCAATTATTTCTAGGAAAATATAGAAAAAAAAATTTAAATGATTCTTGAAACTGCATGTTCACTAAAAAATCTAGTTTCTTCAGTAAAAATTTCAAAACATTTCATCAAGAATCTAATTTATAATGGAATTTTGAAGTTGAATTTTAAAAATGCAATGTATCATCGTTATTTGAGATATCAATCCTTTCGATACTTTGATTTTTCTTCAAAAACTTCAAATGAAAACTCATGTATACTATTTAGATTCCATTTCTTATATCGTTCTCATTATTCCTTGAGTGAAATCATTTTTAAAAATAATTTTGATATATTGAGCGATATCTTAAAAATAAGCTTTTGATTAAAATCAATATAGGATGAAAAATGGTCTTTGAAAATTCTTTCGAGTTTAAACTTTATTCATGCATTTCAAATGACCATTCAATATTTGGTATCAAAAATTTTCATCAAAAAAATTGGTATCAAAGTTTTTTCATCGAAAATATGATATTGTATGGTTTTAGAAGTTTGATTTTTTCAAATCTTGAAGTATAGGTTGACCTAAGTCAACAAAGTAACTTAAAAAATTCATCTTAAGCCCAAACTTAATTCATAGACTTACATTCTCTCATGTTTGATGTCTAGATGCCTAAGTTTGAGAAAACATGAGTAGATAGCAAAACTTGAGACTTAGCATTTTCATATCTCTCAAGCTTATTTCAAATGAAAACATGCTAAGTTCATATTTGGATTAAATGACATTAGTTTCATTTCAAACTTGATATACATGATTTAAATGATCATATCTTGATATGTTGAGAGTTTGAATGAAATAAAAAATGTCATGAAAAAGATATGAGTATATTCATGAAAATATTGAGTGCTTACATGACTTAGTTTTTGAATTCCATCTATCATTCTGTGATATCATGTATGATTTGGTTTCATATTAAATATTTATTTTCCATCCCTTTGGCTGAGATTTTCATGTTTCATGAAAAAAATTTAGAGTCTCAACTTCATGAAAAATTATTTGTTCATCCCTTTGACTAGATTGATCTTTCTTGCCCTTTTTGATTGATGTCAAAAGGGGGAGAAGAGTATAGGTATAAACGGGGAGAAAATTATAGATAAATGGGAGGAAAATATAGAAAATTCATGCATATAGATAGGGGGAGTTTATTTCCATAAATATGCATGTTGATAGGGGGAGAAATCCCTTAGTTGATATCCTATAGGCTTTAATGAATATATTTTCTTAAGGATGTTTGTCATCATCAAAAAAGGGGAGATTGTTGGCTTTAGGTTTTCAACCTTGGTCTTAATCTCTTAATCTCGGTTTTGATGATAACAAACATGGAACTAATATTTCATCGAGAAATCTTTCAGGTTCCATATCGATTAGCGTTTGATGTCCTCGATCAGAAAAATTAGAAGAAATCAAAAATAGGAAGGACATTGATTGTCGCACTCGGGTTCGTCGTGGAAACTTCTCGAAGAGCGACGCTTGCACCAAATACATATTGGACGGGCTCAAAGATCACATAAAAGCTATCCACGTTGATGGTCGTTGAAAGACGGAACCCGGAAACAAAGCGCGGAAGAAAATCGGCTAAAGAAATAAAATTCAGGTTAGGTTCGGTCGACCGGGCGGTCGACCGATCGAAGCCCATAATGGGCAGTAGCTCTGTCGGTCGACTGACCTGCGTTTGTTGAAGACGCAAGATCACGTCGGTCGACCGAATGTGGGATCGCGCGATATCGCGTCTGGGCTGTCGGCCCGTCGGTTAACGACTAGAGAGAAAAAACGACGGTCGAATTAGCGGTCGATCGATCGTTCAACCGACCAATCGACCGGCGGTCTGCAACGGAAAGAAAACTATCCGTTGAGCTATCGTTTCTTCAGGAGGGTATAAATACACCCTCATATATCTCATTTAAGTTTCTTCTCCCACTCTTACAGATATCATTGAGCATTCTTAAGGGAGTTTAGAGCCTTCCAAGATATTGATTACAACGCCCTGTTCTTTCGTGAAGAAAATCTGAAGCGCTTAGCTTTCTGCCTCAACTCTGAAATTGACTCGAGCTCATCCCCTCGGCGAGTTGGAGGTTCCAAGGCTTGGAAAAGAGCTTGCAAAATTGGTTTTCCCTTTAAGCTCTTTTGATTGTATTTTATTGTTATTTGAAGTTTGTTTTAATTTGGATTTGTGCTTGTGAAGACCAAGGACTGTTTGGTCTTGTGTGTGAAAGTGATTACCTTGGTGAAAAGGTGTAAAGCCACTTGTGTAAACATAGATTACTAGGATTAGTCGAGTTGTCCCTTAGGATTGAGGTGGGAAAGTGCTCTCGGTAAGAAGGCGGGATACTTCCGGGTGTGGAAATGCCTTCGGTGTGAGAGCGGAGACTTTCCAGTGAAAAGTCCTCTGTGTAAGGGAAATCATATTAATCTAGTAAAACTAGTTTGAAAATCCTAAGCGGGGTGCTTAGGTAGTGGAGTAGGCATTGGGGCCGAATCACTATAAATCTTGTGTTTGCATTGCCTTATTATTTGTTTTAATTGCTTAATTATTTATCGCTTCCGCATTCAATCATTCAATCGTAAATTGCCTAAACAATCTAAGTAAACGATTAAATTGGAATTTAAGCTAATCAATTTAGTAAACACATTATTCACCCCTCCCTCTAATGTCACCATTTCGCTTTCACATATTACTTCCGCGCTTTAAACACTTTGCTAAAAATTTTACTTCTTTAATGGAATCTATTTTATTTTCTCGTTTATAATAAAAACTGTTATTCTTTCCATTATATTTTATTATGAGTTGGCATGTGCATGAGTTAGGCTGCGGGGTATAGGCACGTATACCCTGGCCGGTCACGCGACCCTGGGTTGGGGCGTGATAATATGGTATCAGAGCATGTGGTTCGGTCTAACTACGACCTAGAGTCTGTTTACCATATAGAGTATTGCTAGCGAGTAAGTATACGGTAGGGATTGTGTCATGAGATCAATGGGCTAAGTCTGCACCTTAGCGCAGCATGTGGTTAGTTAATTTTAAGATTCAATGGTGAATCATTCGATTTATTGATGATGTTTTCTTTATGGTGGCTCTGGTGTGATGGAGGCTTTTAGTGCCGCATAGAGCGGCAGTGGCAATAACTCCATGCGGGGCCAAGGCCGAGGCTAAAGCGGAGGCAAACGGCGAGGCCAGGGTCGTAAAAGTAGACGACCAATTGAGGAGGAACTGGGACAGTCCCAAGGTAGCACAGCTTGAGCCCGTGAATGGCCCTATTTTTTGGTGCTATCTTTGTATGGGTGTCTGGATTAGAGATCCTTGCAATGTTTGCTTAGTATCTTGAATGATTCATTGGTTCTCATCATACAGTTTAAATATCTATGGTGCAGTTTGGTTAGGGCGGCCCTTGGGATCCTAGGGGGGGCGGTTGATAGAGTTTTGCAGAAGGAATCTGTAGGGTTTGGCTGATGGTAAATTTCCCCTATAGTCGAAATTTTGGATTGATTGGAGGATCTTTCCCCTAGATTTTAGGAAATATAAATTATGGGTGTAGAGCGACCTTATGCTTAAGGGTCATGATTATGTACGACCAGAGTTGAGCAGGACCCAGAGCGATTTCGCTCTGAGGCATGTTTTGGGTGCGGACAGGTTGAACACTTCAAGAAGGATTATCCTGGTAGAGGTAGTCAGCAGCTTGATCAGACCAGAGGGAAGGCACCGATGTCAGTAGGTTCCGTAGCTCAGATGGGTCAAACTCAGGGCGGAGGCCAGCGAGCTGCTGATTCAGAGAGACCCATTGCACGAGTATTTGCATTGAATCAAGAGGGCGCTGAGGCATCCAGGGCAGTAGTGACAGGTAACCTTATTGTTGGTTCTGCTATTGAATTTGTTTTGTTTGATCTAGGTGCTACGCATTCATTTGTTTCTGCATTGCTTGTCGCTAAATTATCGGGGAAACCCTCTATACTTGATTTGTCTCTTGTGGTATCTATGCCTACGGGCGATCCTGTGTTGGCAGAGACAGTCTTCGGGGCTACGAGATGGTCATTTATGGGCATGTGTTGATAGCCGAGTTGACACTCCTGTTGATGTTAGAGCTGGATGTGATTTGGGCATGGACTGGTTGGCGGACCATTTCGCCTCAGTAAATTACAGGGCTAAGATTGTTACCTTCAGTAAGCCCGGATTGCCCTAGTTTACCTTTCAGGCTGAGGGAAGGGGAGGCTCGATGGTGGTCATTTCAGCTCTCAAAGCCCGGAAGCTGCTTCTAGACAGTTGTCAGTCTTTCCTGGCCTTTATGTCTGTGGCTGAGGGAAGCAGAGGTGCGGCTGGGAGCATTGAGGGAACGCTAGTGGTATGCGGGTTCTCTGATGTATTGCAGAGGAATTGCCAGGTTTGCCCCCAGAGAGGGAGATCGAGTTATGTATTGATTTGCAGCTTAGGGTGAAGTCGATCTCCATTCTGCCGTATCGGATGGCACCAGCTGAGTTGAGGGAGTTAAAGTCCCAGTTGCAGGAGCTGCTTGAGTTAGGCTTCATTCGCCCAAGTGTTTCGTTTTGTGGTGCTCCAGTGCTCTTCGTGAAAAAGAAGGATGGGTTCATGCGGATGTGCATTGTTTACCGACAGTTTAATAAGGTGACGGTGAAGAATCGTTATGGCCATTGTTTACCGACAGTTTAATAAGGTGACAGTTTACCGACAGTGCTTTCAGGTCGAGGTATGGCCATTTTGAGTTCCTGGTTAATGTCTTTCGGGCTGACAAATGCACCTGCAGCATCTATGGACCTGGTGAATCGAGTGTTCAGGAAATATTTGGATAAATTTGTGATAGTCTTTATTGACGATATTTTGATATATTCCAGGAGTAGTAGGAGTATGCTAGGCATGTGATGACGGTTCTAGAGACTCTCAAGGAGCACCGGTTGTATGCTAAATTCTCCAAGTGCGAGTTCTGGCTAGAGAGTGTAGGGTTCATTGGTCATGTAGTGCCAAGGGAAGGAGTAAAGGTGGACCCCGCAAAGATAGAAGCAGTCCAAAATTGGAAGATGTCAGCTAATGTCTCAGAGATTTGCAGCTTCCTGGTGTTGGCAGGCTATTATAGGAAATTCGTGGAGAACTTCTCTAGGATAGCAGTGCCATTGACTTGCTTGACTCAGAAAAATGTTAAGTTCATATGGGACAGTAAGTGCGAGGAGAGCTTTTAGAAGCTCAAGGATGATTTAACGTCAGCACCGATCCTAGTTATACCCTTGGGCTTAGGAGGGTTCGTTGTCTATTGTGATGCCTCTCGAGTCAATTTGGGTTGTGTCTTGATGCAAAATGGGAGGGTGATAGCTTATGCATCCCGTCAACTGAAGGTTCACGAGAAGAACTATCTGACTCATGATTTAGAGCTGGCAGCGGTGGTGTTCACATTGAAGCTGTGGCATCACTACCTTTATAGCGAGGCCTGTGAGATATACATTGATCACAAGAACCTCTAGTATTTGCTTACCCAGAAGGAGTTGAACCTGAGGCAGAGAAGATGGCTTGAACTCTTGAAGGACTATGACTGCACGATCTCGTACCATCCGGGAAAGGCTAATGTGGTGGCAGATACTTTGAGCAGGAAGTCTATGGGCAGTCTAGCGCATTTGGCAGTTAGGAGGAGGCCGTTGGCTCAGGATTTGGCCATATGTTTGGATGGCGGGGCAGTCTTGTCAGTGTCAGCCTCTGGTGCATTGGTGGCTCACCTGAGGGTGCAGTCCACGTTGGTGGACATGCTGCGGGCAACGCATGAAGAGGATGCTTTTTATGTACTCACTAAGAATCTGGCCAGGAGAGGCGATGCCGATAGTGGTTTTGGTATTGACTTAGAGGGCGTTCTGAGGTTTAAGAACATGATAGTGGTGCCAGACATGGCTGAGGTTCGCAAGCAGGTGCTAGAGACAGCTCATCCATCTATATATATCATGCACCCGGAAGCCATGAAAATGTACCGTGATCTAAGACAGAATTATTGGTGGAAGAGCATGAAGAGAGAGGTGGCCGAGTTTGTGTCTAAGAGTCTGGTATGTTAGCAGGTGAATGCTGAACATCTTAAGCCGACAGGATTGCTCCAGAACTTAGAGGTACCATAATGGAAATGGGAAAAGATAACCATGGATTTTGTGTCAGGGTTGCCGAAGTCTGGGAAGGGCAATGATTCCATCTAGGTGGTGGTGGATTGACTAACCAAGATGACACATTTCATACTAGTCAAGACGACCTTTTCAGCCGAGCAGTATGTGAGGTTGTTTTTGGATCGGATCATCGCATATCATGGTGTTCCTATTATGATCATCTCAAAACCGGGGTACTCAGTTCACAGCTCGATTCTGGCAGTCTTTCCAGGAGGCGTTGGGTGCTCAAGTCCGTTTCAGCACTGCATTTCACCCTTAGACAGATGGTTAGTCGGAGAGGACCATTCAGACATTGGAGGACATGCTGAGAGTATGTGTCCTAGATTTGGAGGACATGTTGATTGAGTTCGCCTACAATAACAGCTATCATAACAGCATCGGGATGACCCCTTTTGAGGCATTTATGGGCGATGATGCGGGTCGCTTGTGGGCTGGTTTGAGGCAGGCGATTCCCTTATGATGGGACCCAACCTGGTTGAGGAGGCAGTAGAGAAGGTGAAGCTAATCAGGGAAATGTTATTGGCAGCAGAGTCGCCAGAAAATATATGATGATGGAAAGGCCGAGGAGGTAGAGTTTGCTGAGGGGGACATAGTGTTCCTTAAGGTATCCCCTATGAAAGGGGTAGTGAGGTTTGGGAAGAGAGGGAAGTTAAGCCCTAGGTTTATCGGGTCGTTCCAATTTCTCAAACGTAGAGGAGCAGTGGCATATGAGTTGGCCTTACCTTCCAGTATGGACTGAGTACACCCAGTGTTTCGTGTATCCATGTTGAAGAAGTATGCCCGAGATGAGTCTCATGTGATTGAGCCTACCGCAGTGGAGGTGGATTCAGTAGTCTCGTATGAAGAGAGGCCAGTTGAGGTGCTGGACCGTCAGATCAAAAAACTAAGATCCAAGGAGATTCCTCTGGTAAAGGTCAGGTGGGAGCACCACTCCGGGCAGGAGGCCACCTGGGAGGTGGAGCAGGATATGAGGGAGTGATATCCTTCATTGTTTGATAATCTGGTAAGTCCTCAAGCTTCTTTTCTAAAATTCGAGGACGAATTTTTCCTTAAGGAGGGAGGATTGTAATATCCTAGATATTATTATTGATTTCTGTTTGTGATTGTCAGCCTAGCGGGCTAGTTCGAGGTCGAGGTGAGTCGACTTATGGTCCCGTGCGAGCTTAAGAGCTCGGGTAAGTCGAATTATGTTTTATAATAATATAGTTTGATTGATTAAATTATGTTTCATATGGGTGTGCATGTGTTTGATACTTGTGTGGAGCATGAGGTTAGTTGAGCTAAGGCGGGTTAGCAGGTTGCGGATTCGGGTTGATTTGAGTGCGGGTTATAGGGTGTGGATAAGAGAGAATAGGAGGGGATTATAAAATCCCCCCCCCCCCATAGGACTGCACCAGTCGAGAAGAAGAGAGGAGCCGCCCAGCCAAGCCGAGCCGTCCCTCTCCCCCTTCCCCTCTCTTCGAGCCGCAGCCTCCAAGGAAGCCAGCCGCCCTCTCCTCATCTTTTCCCCCTCTCTTGAAGCCAAGCCGCCGGCTTGGATTGGAGCCGCCGCCCACCCTTTCCCTTATTCTTGGAGCCGAGTGCTTGTGGCTGGATTCGGAGGCCGCTGATCGAGGGTTTTTCTATTTTCCCTCTTCCTAAATCATGTGAGTGGATCTTTCCTCCCCCTTTTCTTGGATTTCTTGTGTTCTTGAGCCGTTGTTGGGATTTATGGATTCTTGCTAAATTCTCCGTTGTTCTTGAAATTTTGTCGTTGGTTTCATGTGTTTCCATGAAAGAGGTGCCCGAAGACCCTCCCTTTGTGGTGCGGCAACCCTAGGATTACCCTAGGGAGGCTCGGCCAAGGTGGGAGACGGGTTGCCCTCGAGGTGTTCGATAAAATGCCTAAGAGAAGTCCTTGATGTTTTCTTTATAATCTAGGCTTTGAATTAATTTCCTCGATTAAGCTCGCCAATGCATGATTTGTATCTAGATATGTAAATTTCAGCATATGAATCTATGTTTGCATGTGGAAAGATTAATCTTGATGCCATGTATGGATTCTTGATTTAAAGCTTGAGTCTTAATCATAAGATGACGTAGATGCATGCTAAATCTTGATTAGAAATTATGGTTTAATTTTTGTATGATTGACTTGATGTTGTAAATTTGTGGTGATGGTAATTTAGGATTTAATTGCTGAGATTTTCGAGTTAATTACCTTAAACATGCTGAAAACTCAACTTGCTGAAATTTCATGCTGAAATTGTTAATTCAATGCTGATTTTGTAATCTATGTTGTGATGTGTATGGTTTACTGAATATAGTTGTGTAACCTATCATTTTAACCAAAACATATAGTCCGGATCCATAGGACATACTTTGAAAATCAGATTCGGTTTGGGTGCACCAATTTTGGGCTCAATAGTATACTAAAAATAAAACCCTAAAATAAAACCCTAATTTTGGCAAATGAAAATTTTAATTGTATAATTAAAATTCAAGGGGCAGCATAATCTGTTAAGAGCCAACAAAATAAATTATATGTATGAAATAAAATCTCATGGGTTGATGATATTACGAGTCTAGGCGTTGGGATCGGGCATAGAGTGTTGCGGCGTTTTCCTAGTAAAGACACCCCTAAGACTACATAGAAGACACTTGACTTAGGTCTTGTTAGTGTCATATCTTAATGAATGGTGGAGAGGCTCGGATAGGAGCCGGGTTTCGGGCTTGGCCCGGGAGGTTGGATGGTTAGTTCCGAACCTATGTTTAAGGAATAAGTTCGGATGGGCGAATCCTGATTATTCCTGCGATTGTTTAAGAAATAAGTTCGGATGGGCGAATCCCGATTATTCCTGCACTATCTTTAAGGAACAAGTTCGGACGGGCAAATCCTGATTGTTCCCGAGTTCTATCTTTAAGAAACAAGTTCGGATGGGCAAATCTTGATTGTTCCTGCGTTCTTGTGGAACTAGTTCGGATGGGCGAATCCCGATTGTTCCTGTGTTCTTGTGGAACAAGTTCAAACGAGCAAATCTTGATTGTTCTCGAGTTTCTATCTTTAAGGAAGAAGTTCGGATGGGCGAATCCCGATTATTCTTGTATTCTTGTGGAATAAGTTCGGAAGGACAAATCCAGATTGTTCTCGAGTTTCTATCTTTAAGGAACAAGTTCGGATGGGCGAATTCGGATTGTTCCTGCGTTCTTGGGGAACAAGTTCGGACGGGCAAATCCCGATTATTTCTGAGTTTCTTTATTTAAGGAATATATTTGGATGGACGAATCTCAATTATTCCTACGCTATTTTTAAGGGTTCTATTATAGGATAAGCTCGGATGGGTCAATCCCGATTATCCTCATAACCCTTGAGTGTGATTTGTTGCCTTAGGGCACGGGTCGGCTGAGGCCTGTTGTACTTCACTGCCAAGTGAATTTGTTTGCCTTTGGGCATGTGATGGCCAGATGGTTTGTTAGCTAATCATACCACTTGATGCATTATCCCTGTATGAGATAGGGGAATTTATTCATTTATCTCTATGGTTAATTTTTATGGTGTGGGTGAATTGGTAGAACTGCTCATTGAGTTCTTTTGAGCTCACCCATTGTTTATTTCTTTTTTTTTTGCAGAGCCTGACCAGTGAGGTGGGCTGGAGCACTTGGCGCGACTGGAGGGCAGAGGAGACACATTGATCTCATAGCAAACCTAGTTGGGGGGTCGTTGTCGAGTCTTTGGTAGATTTATCATGCACTTGTATTTTTAGTATTTTGGAACTGTAGTCCCTTAGGGACATTCATGTCTTTCTTTCAGATTTCATTTGTTAAGTGCAAACTGTTGAACTTTGATTTATTTATTTTCACACTTTAAACACTTTGCTAAAAACTTTACTTCTTTAATAGAATTTGTTTTGTTTTCTCGTTCATAATAAAAACTGTTATTATTTTCACTATGTTTTATTATGAGTTGGCATGTGCATGGGTTAGGTTGTGGGGTATAAGCATGTATACCATGGCCGGTCACGTAACCTTGGGTTGGGGCGTGACAGAGGATTTGGGAGGGGATTATAAAATCTCCCCCTCCTAGGGCTAGGCGGCTCCTTCTTGGAGCCGCACAAGCCATCAAGAGAGAGAGAGGAGCCGCAAGCCGCCACCCCTCTCCCCCTCTCTTGGAAGCCAAGTCGTCATCTCGTTCTCCTCCCTCTCTTGGAAGCCAAGCCGCCGTCTCTCTATCCTCTCTCTTCGAGCCATTGAGGAGGAAAGGAGCCACCGCCCCTCTCCCCCTCTCTTGGAGCCGAGCTGCCGCCGCTTGATGTGGCCGAATTCGGAGACCGTCGATCGAGAAATTTTCTTCTTCTTCTTCTTCCTAATCAAGTGAGTGGTTCTTTCTTCCTATTCCCTTTTTGTTTTCTTGTGTTCTTGAGTTGTTTTTTGGGACTTGAGAAATTTTGTCGATCTTACCGTTTGAAATTGGGATTTCTCGTCGCTTTCTTGTGTTGTCGTTGAAGAGGAAGCCCGACGACCCACCCCCCCCCCCCCCCCCCCGGTGCGGCAGCCGGGACGCCCTCAAAGTGTTTGTGAAATTGCCTAAGAGAACTTATTGCGTTAAATGAGATTTAGACCCCTTAATGATAAATCTTGGTATGATCATATGATGTTAGAGCATGTGTAATTTTAAAATCATAAATCTCAGCGTATTAAATTTATAATTTCATGTGAAAATAATAGATCTTGATTCTTGTTTTATGAAGCATGAATCTTGAGGTCGATGTAGAATTTGATGCATGTCTAATTATGTTAGTTAATAGATTTTTTTTTAATTATTGTTTATGATGTTGTAATTTGGTTTGGCAATATTTAGGAATAATTATTGCTGTGATTTTCGTGTTAATTAATTAGATATGTTGAAAACTAAAATATGCTGAATTTCATGCTCGATTATCATTAATGATGCTGAGATTTGAAATTGTTGTTGTGATGCATGGCGATTACTGAACATAGTCGTATAACCTATTATTTTAACCAGAAAACGTAGTCTGGAACCAAAGGACACACTCTGGAAGCCAGATTCAGCTTGGGTACACCAGAATTGGGCTCAAACAGTATGCTGAAAATAAAACCTATTTCGGGAATTTAAATTTTAATTGTAGAATTAAAATTTAAGGAGCAGAATAAAATGTTAAAGAGTCAACAGAAGAATTTTTAATTGCATGAAATAAAACCTCATGGGATGATGATATTGCGTGTCTGGGGCATCGGGATTGGGCATAGTGTGTAGCGGCATTTTCCCAGTAAGAACACCCCTAGGTCTTGTTGGCGTCATATCTTTCATGAATGGCGGAGTGGCTCGGGTAGGAGCCGGGTTGCGGGTTTGGGCCCGGAAGGTTGGATGGGTAAATCCCAATTTGTGTTTAAAAAAGAATAAGTTCGGATGGGCGAATCCCGATTATTCTCGTTTTCATCTGGAATAAGTTCGGATGGGCGAATCTCTATTATTCCTGTTTCTTTCTAGAATAGGTTTGAATGGATCAATCCCGATTATTCCCGTTTTTTTCTTTAAGGGTATGTTATGGGATAAGTTCGGATAGGTAAAACTCGATTATCCTCATAACCCTTGTGGGTGACTTATATGCCTTACGGTATGGGTAGGCAGATAGGCATGTTGTATATTCACTGCTATGTGAATAGGTTTGCCTTTGGGCATGAGATGACCAAGTGGCCTCTTAGTTAGCCATACCACCAGTTTTGCAATTCTCCCTGTATGAGAAAGGTATATATATGTATATATGTTCATTACTCTATGGTTGGTTTTGTGGTGGGGGTTGGTAGAACCGCTTACTGAGTTACTTTGGACTCACCCTTGTTTTCTTTCTATTTTTGCAAAGTCTGACCAGTGAGGTGGGCTGGAGCACTTGGCGTGGCTGGAGGGCAGAGGAGCTACATTGATCTCATAGCAGTCCTAGTTACGGGTCGTAGTCGAGTCTTGTTAGTATTTGATCATGCACTAGGTATTTTAGCATTATTGGAGTTGTAGTCCTTTGGGACATTCATATGTTTTATTTCATATTATGTTTCTTGAGAAAAATTGATAAACTTTTCATTATTTATTTTTGCACTCTATTTATCTTGCTGAACTTTATTTCTTAAAAATGAAAACTGATTTGATTTCTCAGTTATAACAAAACTTGTCTCATATTTTTGCCATGTTTTATTATGAGTAGGCATGTGCATGGGATAGGTTGCGGGGTATAGGCACGTATACCCTGTCCGGTCATGTGACCTTAGGACGGGGCGTGACAACGTAATTAGGGGCATTTTAGTACTTGGGACAAAATGTGTTGGCTTGCATGTGTGTCACGTGTCCACATCATCAGTCCCAATCATTAGCCACGTCAGCTTCGTTATCCCTCCATTAACGTCATTTACCTATAGGGGTATTTTTATATCTAATTCCATAACGTGAGGGTATTTTTGATCTAAAAAAAACCTTATGAATATTTTAGTACCCGTGAGAAAATATTGGGGGTATTTTTGTACATTTTCCCTATATACAAGTCATTGAGTGCCTTCCTTGTAGATCCCACACTCCATTGAGCCATCTTTGATCACTCTTAGAGCTTTCATTGAGAGATTCTTTGTAAACCCTAGCTTTGATACTCACCTTCTTGATTGAGCCCTCAAACTTTATCGATTCATCACCTTGAGGCATCAAGAGGACTATAGAGTTTCTTTGGAGCTAAGTATACTTTGATTTGATTATTCCTCCATTAGTTGTTCTATTTTGTTGTTTAGTTTATTGTATTTGAACTTGTCTAAACCTATATTGCTAGGCTTGATAGATTGGGTGGTAGCCTTTGTATTTGAGGCATAAGTCCACCAGGTAGATTAATTTTTTAGGATTAGTGATTGTTGTCCCTTATGGTTGAGGTGGAAGAGTACTCTCGGTAAGAAGGCAAAGTCTTCCGGATCTGGAAGTGCCTTAGGTTGAGAACGGAAACTCTTCGGGTAAAAAGTCATCTTTGTAAGGAAAACGATATAATCTAGTAAAGCTAAGTTTGAAAATCCTAAGTGAGGTACTTAGATAGTGGTAGAGCGTCGGCGGGTGAAGCTTGGCAGTAGCAACAAGGCGTCGGCGGTGTGGTAGAGAAGAAGATAGTAGCAGGGAAGAAAGGGGGCATCGGGCACGATCGCAAGTTATATAAACTCATCAACAACGGCTCACTTATCGATTGCAAAGCCGTTGCAGATAAATAATATCATCAACAATAGCTGTGTGGCCTTTGCACAATCATTGTTGATAAGTATTTCATTTTCGCGCTGCGAGCGCGCTATCGACTAAAGACTGACGGGTACAGAAGCCTTAAGTAAGCCATTGCTTATGTGATAATATCATTAGCAACGGCTGACGCGACCTTCAGTAAGCCGTTGCGGAGAAGTTATTTCCTTTGTGCGTCGTGTTTGCCCCATCCACTTGTAAGCAATGGCCCGAGCGTACTTAACGAAGCCGTTGTAGATATATCATATTTGCAATGACCCAAGCGACCGTAAGAACGCTGTGAGTCATTGCAACGGCATGGGCAGCTGTTGCTGATGGTCATTGCTGATTAACACATTTCTAGTAGCACTACAACATAATTGACCTATTGAGACACAAAATTAGAGACAATTATATTTTTGTTTTTAAATCTTCACATTTAGATACTAATAGACATAAAATTTGTTCCTAATTAGCCTCTAAAGATCTATAGAAACAACAAAAACATAGTCACTTAATTGATTTGACTCTAAGCTATAGAAACGCTAACAACATAGTCACTTAATTGATTTGACTTTAAAACTATTTTTAGAGGCTAATTAGGAACAAATTTTGTGTCTATTAGTCTCTAAATGTGGAGATTTAGAAATAAAATTTTAATTTGTCTGTAAGTATGTGTTTCTATAGGTCGATTGTGTTGTAGTATAGTGAAATGCCCTTTTTGGGATAGTAAAGTGACGTGGCAAATGGTGTTAACGATAACCAATGAGAGCATGATACGTCTTCAATGAGTTGTAAAAAAAATGGGCTAAGAGGGTTTTTTGCCTTTGCCCCTAAACTTTAGTAAAAGGTACGAAAATGCCCCTAGAAATTCTTTTGAGCCCAACATGCCCACAAACCATTAAAATTGGTGCCGAAATGCCCTTTTTGGGACGATAAAGCGATGTGACAAATGGTACTAATGGCAACCAATGAGAGCACGACATATCATCAATGAGCTGTCAAAAAATTTCAAATCAGCTCATATGTGACATCCAAACCCATCATAAGTGATACCCAAACCAGGATTTTAACCTCAGTAACTTCCTTAAACCCCCAACTACCCTTATTACCATATAAAGGTAGCTTCCATCGTAATAGAAGAACGATCACTAGAAATATCAAGCTCAACATCCATATCAAACTCATCCAGAAACACAAGCTCTCAAAATTCAAACTCAGCTAACCAAATGAGTCATGATCACGGAAGAATATATTGCGGTTGTGGGATGAAGACTTTACGTTTGATTTCGCAAAGTTATGCAAATTCAGGCAAGACAAATTAATAAGTTTTTATTTGATTTCACGAAGTTATGAAGAATATATTCGACCGTAATAGGCTTTGCATCTTGTTAAAATCCTGGTTTTGGATATAATATATCTACTAAATTTTTATTCCAATTAGTACGAGGGGTGTTAAACTAGCTAGAAAATAGAGTTAGAAGCTAAAAGAGAGGGGTTGAGCAATTGCAATATAGCTCAATTGGTATGGTAGAGGACTGAAAAATCTTTTATCTCACCAATTGTAATCTTGTTCTTGACATGCAAATAATGTATTGGATAGATGTTTATACAAATTAATCGTAATCAAGACGGATCAAGAGACATGTTCGTTAATAGTCTATAGCATAATATATATACTTACTCCACTCATCTAGACGTATAGGCATGTACCTTTGTTGGTGTGGGGGATTATTATAATATATATATATATGGTTATGGTATAAAAAAAAAAGGACGATACTTTCATCTCTTTTCTTCTTCTTTTTTTTGCTTCACGGTCATCGTACTTTGCTTTCTCAAATTCAAAAAAAAAAAACTAACTAACTAACTAACTAAGCATGTATCTATATCAAAAAAAACACACAAATAAGTTCTTTAAAAAACTTAATAATGAGAGGAGTTACAAGATAGCAATAGTCAATATATACTGCAAATACAGTAGAAATAAAATCCAATCATTTTTTTATCATTTCTAAATTGTATTTTTGTTACATCTATTTAATTTCTTCACATTAATGTAGTATAACTAGTGGACCCTTCGTAGCATCCGAGAGCAATAGACGGAGTCTATCAGAATTAATTAAGGATTAAGCCAGACTCGATGTTCCCATCAATGCATGGAGTAGGACAAGGACAATAAATGAAAAATAAAAAGTAAAATATTGGGAGGGAACAATGTTGATATTAAATTATTTTTGATGAAAACAATGCCTAGTACTTGTCACAACGCCCGGCATCACCTCGTCCTATGAATTTTTTTGACCCCTTGCTTGTTGGATCTAGCAAACCAAGGTTGCTCGAAAGGGAAAATTTTATAGTAAAAATATTAACTTATTTAATTAAAATAAATAATAGTGTAAAAGACATGCCAAGTCCCGACAGTATTTATTTATTTATGTTTTTAGGCTGTTGTTTAGTGACTTGAACCTTTAATATATACTTGTTTATTCTACTTTTAAAATGAGAAATATATTTTTGAACAAAATAAATAAAAAATCTAAGATGATTTTTCTTAAAATATAATGTTGCCGTATTGATGGTTCCATCACTTTATATTTTTTCATAAATTATATTTTAACAAATAGTATAACCATATATGTTATTGTTTATATTTTTATTTATTGTTTTGGATTTTAAAGTTATTATAGTAAAAAGCATACATAAGGCAACTAGAACTTATTAAAAAGTCAAATGGCCTTTATGTTAAATTTATGAAAGATTTTTTAAATAATAATAATAATAATAATGAATTTATTTTTTTCCTTTTGGAAATAAGTTTATATATTTGGCATCAAGAGGACTCTAGATAAATTAAGGCAATATATCATTAGCATTATATTTCAGTAGTGGATTTTATATTTTAGTCTCTCGCAAATATAAAAAATTATATAGCCAATTATGAGTTAATATACACATTAGATATTATGATATAAATATCGCTCTAAAAAATATTATATGCACATGCATATATGGAAGTTAGTCAATTGATCTCATAATTGGCTGACTCAAGAACATTGAAAAACTCAAAAATGATGCGTATATGAAATAACTTAGATAAAACTTTTTGTGCAATTTGTTAGTATATGATTTTGAACTTTAGACAAGATTTTTCTTTGATAATAACAAATATAATTCCAATGTTCATGTTGTATTATAATAAATTATCTTGCGAAACGAGAATTCGAGTTCTTAATAAAAAGTCAAGATAATTCAACATCAAAGACATGAGGATTAAGCAACACAAGTCACTACAACAAAAGTCTCAATTAGAGACAATTATTTAAAAATATATAATTATTTGTTTCTGAATATAATATTTAGAGACAATAAAAAAAATTATCTCAAATTCTTATTTTATAAGTAATATTAGCCTCTAAAACTATTACCATTAAAATTTAATCATATTAAAATTAAATTAAAAATAAACTTATTAGTTAATTTTATATATGGTTGCAGCCGACTCTTATCTCCTAAAATATTTCTTCTCCCTCGCTTTTTTCTCCTCCAATTTCACCCTTGCACTATCACCAAATCTCTCCTCCAATCTCAACCCAATATGCAGCCCTATTTCTCCCCTCACGCGCCTTCACACTCGCACCGTCTTCAGATCTCCATCGCCTTCTCCGCGCCCTATCTTCGACCCAACGTACTAAGCCCTACCTCCAGCCATCGTCCATCACCGCATAAAAAGAAACCTACGAAGAAGAAACTATTCGCAAGTGCCGTAAGCGACAAAGTGTAGCATGGCTTGGCGAGTGTGACCTCCTATGGCCGGACAGTGCCTCCCGACCTCCACGCCTTAGGCTTCCTCCTCCAGCATTGCGTCGACAAGGGTCACCTCCGAGAGGGGCAGAAGCTTCACGCGTTCCTCGTCGCTTGAGTATTATTAAAAGTGGTTATTTTGAGGAAGCATCTTCTATCTTCAGCAATATCTCTAAATCAGATGATGTTGCTCGGACAGCAATGATCTCAGGATGTGTTGACAATGGAGATGAGGAATACACACTAAATCTATACCATCAGATGAGGTAGTCATAGCCATGCTTGATGAATTTACTTTAGCCTCACTAATCAAGGCTTGTTCCTGCTTGGCTGCATTAGGGCAAGGAAAGTAGATGCATGGAAATGCCATCAAGTTTGGTTGTGCATCAGATCCTTTTGTAGGATTTTTTGTAGGATATTAATTAATAGTAATTAATTACTTGATGGATCATATTCATAGTTCTATTTTTCAAATTATGCTTGAAACCACGATCTTCTTGAAACTTTACTAATACACCTGCTGATTAGATTAAAACCATAATCTACTTAACATTCATTGTTGATGTTATTTAGTTACTGATACTATATACCTACTGATTAGATTGTGATTTGATCTTTTAATTACTGATGCTATACTTAATACCTTTAGCAAAAAATATATAATTTGGTCTTAAGCATATTGATCTTCAACAGTTTGATCTTAAGCAGAACAAGTGGTCCTTTGTCTATAGAAGTATCTAGTCTCCATCAATAGAAAGTCCCATTTCACCATTTGTTTCATGTGCTTCTATGAGTTCCTTGCATTTTCTATTGTCTTAAACAACATGCTTGTACTTTTTATTTTTATTTTTATTTTTATTTATAGTTCAAGACACATTTTTCTGCATTACTTGTATGACACATTTAAATTACTTCAATTAACCTAACACTTGTGTCATTGGAAGTGCTAACATTTTTCCAATAAGCTTGCATGTGATTTTTGTAATGTCTTCATGGAAAAACTGAATGTAAATCATTCATGTATTAATTTTTAAGCTTCCTGATTGCATTTCAGTCCCAACGATATCTCATACATATTTTCTGGATACGTCTTGTACAACATGCAAATCGATCTAGATGGTAAGTTTGTTCTTTGTCATGTTTATTTCAGAACATATTTAGTAGATACTACTAAATAATACTCATTAGTTCTGCTTCCTCATAGCTTTTCATTTATCTGAAATTACTAAATAATTTATCTTTGACATATGCTTATCCTTTGAAGATACTTTAAACTTCTCAAAGATCTATAGACACTTGGTTAGAAAATGTAAAAGAGGACATGATGAAGTTGTCATTACATAGTGAAGTAGCAAGGAGAAGTGATATAGTTATCCTACCTCCTGTCCCACCCTACCCTCAACCAATTTGTTTCATTATAAATAAATTCTAAAGAGAGCATATTTGTTACTGTATGTGAACATTGGGCATGAAATTGGAGATCAATTGAAGTAATTTAACTTCTACTTAATTGGTGCTTGGTATTTTTGGTCTACACACCAGTTGAAACTGATATTTATACCAACCAGGGATAACAAGCGGCTATTGTTTAACTTGATTACGGGAGTCATCATCTCGTTCAGCTTCTATTGGAATTTTGATTTATTTTCATATCTATTAGATACTTTATATCTATTGAAATTTTGTTTGATACTTCAACTTCTGGATTAGGATGCTTTCAAATAGAGAATCATCAAGACATTCAAGAAAGAGAAAGCAAGCACATCTGAATGAACTTGAGGCACAAGTATGATCTAATTACCAATTTTATCTTTGGCAGGATGGAGTTCTAAAAGGGTTAAGATTTTCACAACATACTCTAATTCCAATTTTTCCCAAGGATCCAACATCAGAGGGTAGAAAGACACTAAACTAATTTAGTTTCATGATGACATACTGGTATGTGCTAAAATAATTATGTTGATAACAAAGGTGAAAAATTATTGTTGTTCTGATGCATCTTTTCCATTTTATTGCTCCTACATTATCTTCAAGAGGAGCTCTTAAATTAGCTTCGCAGACAACTGATGATAGCACACTGAGGAGCCATTGGAAAGCATATCCAAATGAATCTTCAAAGTCCGAGTTTGATGCTAGTTCAAATTTTGGAGTTGCGGCACCCTTGCTGAAAACTATCATGACACAAGTACTAGTTGGAACTTGTACATGAATGATTGGATAATTTTGACGAGTACCTAGTTATTTCATAATTTCTCTAATCCATGATTAAGTTCACTCAAGCATCCATAATAGGCAAGTTTAACACTGAAATGACATTATGAATGAAGTACGCGATATCAATACTAGATGTATATATTTATTCTTTCTTTCTTTCTTTCATTTTATGCAATGATTTATGGTTTGGACAACTATTTATCATATAACTATTGAATTTCTTTACTATGTTGTTTAAACTTTCTTGTTTACTAATTGCTATCAACCTCGGCCATTTTAGAAATTATTAAACTAATTTTACGGGACTAATTATAATAATTGTGTATAAATATTTTATGGCATTAATTATGAAGCACTCAATTTTTGTCTATATCTTTTATGTTGTAAAGTTGTATAATATTTTCCTTCTTCTAGGAACCAGGTGATGCCCCAGCTTGGTCTGAATGATCAATATCCTATGAATTTGCATGGAAAGTCAATACCTAATCAAAAGATAGATATAAAGGATTCAAATATTATACCAAACTCAGCGGTGCCTTATCCATTGGTTAATGTTCATGTAGGCATACCATGTAAGTTTGTACGTTTGCTAAGTTAGAGACTATCTTTGCCTGAAATGAATTACTTGTGTAAATAACCTGTAACTTAGATATTCTCGCCCCCTTCTTTGTAGATACTTGTAGTTTTTATTTTTCTAGTGTGTCCTTCTAGTCAATATATAACCAATTCAAAGTTAAACTTTTTTATTAGCTTCTCTGCAGATGCTTGTATTATGTTCCTCCTTAGTACATCCTCTATATAAAATTGACATAACTTGAAACTTTTCTTTTTTAAGAGCAATGAGAATTGAGAATGACATATGTTAAATGTATCTTTTATGCATTTCAAGTTTTTTTATTTTTGTTTATTAGGATGCAATCTTGAATAAGATAAGTATGGTGGATACGTCATTTCATTTGAAGTATACAGATGAGGTGAAGCTCACACAATCTATTGGACCTTCAAAAATAAGAAGAGAATGATTTCCTCCAAAGCTCTCTGCAACTATACCTACGTCATTTTCTGTCTTCCAAGGCGGCTGATGTTAAGTTTTATTCTATTGATTCTGCTGTTGAGAATGAGAAGATTGTATTCAGCTGCAATCTACATTGATTATTATGAAACGTGTAATTTAGTCTTTTAAGATGTAATTCCTTGAAAGTGACATTGTGTAATCAATTTTCTTATTAATTATAATATTATTTATAATCCTAGTGATTTTTCTTAGCAAAATATATATTAAAGGCAAATATATATGCCTATAATAATATTTTTAAAGACAAATATGATATATTCTACTAATAGTATTTGTACATGAAAGACAAATATAAATGCCTCTATTAAGATTTTCAGAGACAAATATAAATGTCTCCATCAATATTTTTAGAGACAAATACATATGCCTCTATTAATATTTTTAGAGGTAAATAAATATGCTTCTATTGATACTTTTAGAGGCATATATATATATATATATGTCTTTATTAATATTTTTAGTGGCAAATAAATTATTTACCTCTAATAGTATTTTTATATTAGAGGTAAATATATATGCCTCTATTAATATTTATAGAGACAAATACATTATAGGTCTCTAATACTTTTAGGGACGGGAGCTCTAGAGACGAATAATTTTATTTGTCTCTAAAAGTTATAGAGACAAATATTTAATTTTTAGAAACAAATTTGATTGTCTTTAATTGTCACTTTTGTTATAGTGAGTATTGGCCTATAATTTTTAACCTATATTATGATCTTTGTTTTTATTATAATAAACAAGTTACTAATGCGTACATTGAGAAAGGATTTCAAATTTGACGAATAATAAGCATGCAACGTCTATGATCGAAAAACGAAACGATAAATTCAAATTAAGAAGGTGTTGCTAGCTAGCATTGTTATGAAGATGAATTGCTTTGAAGATTAATTTGAAAGTCCAGAATTATGTTATAATCCTTGTAATGCACGATGATGATGTTGACCACTATACCCAAAACCTCGATATTTAAATTGAACCCAAGCCTACTTAAAACTACCCATTAAGACAATTTCGGTTCAGCTGACCCTTGACCGAAGGTCGGACTCATGCCTATAAAAAGTTAAAAACTAGTTTGCCAATTGTTATCTCTTGTTTTATCCAAGCCTCCACTTCATGATTCCTTATAAAAACTCTTGTTGGCCTTCCTAAAGCCTTAATGCACCTATTGAGCCATCTTAAAAACTTTGTTGAGATTCCTTGAGTCATTCTTGTGATTAAACTCTAACTTGAGCCATAAATCTTGATTGAGCCTCGTTCTTGCAAGTTTCATCATCAAAAGATATTAAGATGAGCTAGGAGCATATGGTTGAATCTAAGTAGTGACGTTTTAGTTATTATTCCCTTTGTTATGTAATTTTAAGTTATTTTTGTGTGATATAAGCTTGTTGTGTTGACCTAGGGTTGTAGGTCTTAGGATTGATTAGTTGTCTTGGTGTTAAGGCATACACGGTTTGTTAGTTTAGGATAGTTGTCATTGGAGCTTAAGGCGTTGAAGGCTTCCTCGGGGTTGATGGTTGAAACAATTAGCTTATAAATTCTCTTGGAGGAATATATTCTATTTAGTTAATTTGGTTGGAAATTCTAAGTGGAGTGTTTAGCTAGCGGATGTAGGCAAGATTGTCGAATCTCTACATGTTAGCATTGTTTTAATCGTGTGTGTGCCCTCAGTCATATACTTGACTTGCTTGAGATTGAATTGTGTAAATTAATATTGATACTTGTTAAAGAATCATGAAAGTTTCATTTACAAAGAGTGACGTTTCAAATATAGAATTTATTATATAATCTCTTAGTAACATATACCGATGATTTCTACTTGTTTCAGAACCCAAATAAATCAATTTTACCACCAAGAAAACCAAACCATCCATGTTTTGGAAAATTCATGAAAACTACCATCAAAGGCAAGTTAGTTAATGGTCGGCTAATGCTCGATCAATGATTCTTGCTTCCGCTTCAACTCAAACTTTATATGAGGGTTGGTTTGGCTCTATAAACACTTGTTACTTACCTTACACATTTTTTTAGAGTAGATTAACCTTTCACATAGTGATTTCTTTATTTAATCTATCAAAACCCTAGCTTGAGCATTCACTACTAGAATTGTCGTTGTCACCGATGACTCATACCGTTGTTGAACCGTCGGTGACGACTATCACGGATGGCTCGCACCGTGACAAAAAGTCACCGCTTATGTACACGTCTCAGATAATTTGTGACAACCAAGGGCGACTATCCCAAGTAGTTATCAGCGACAGCCGCGCGCGTTGGCTTGCTAATTTAAACACATCAGTGACGGTCGTGGTGGTTGTCGCTACTATTAAACTATCAGTCGCGACTGGAAATCGTCGGTGATATTATTAGCAATCGTGATATTTTATGCTGCTCATGTCATTAGCCAGTTATGATACACTTTCGAAATATTCTATTGACTCATTTAACCTTAGGTGAGCATTCATTCTTATAACAAACTATCATTATATACAACAAGTGAGCTAGAGGATTGGAAGAGAGTTACATAAGGTTTGTTTGCATTTTGTAACTCACTCTTTTTACTTGTAGTTTATTATTATTATTTTTGTATTTTTCTTTACCATTAAGACTTAGATGTAAAGGTCTGCAGCACATGGTCACGTCAAGAGGTACAATTCCACATGTGTATTTTAGTGCAATTTAGATTTTTTTGGCCTTGAGGAGATGTAAATCCTCTTAGAAGAAATATTTATATTGTCATTTGGTTAAAATTTTAAGCATGTACTTAAATAATGGATGTAAGCAAGAGTTGTCGAATTACTATAAATTGCATGTGACTACATTGATTGAATTGGGTTATTATATATAGATTGTTCACATTTCTAAACTTAGTTTGACAAATTTCTATTTAAGTTACATATTGCTTACGGACATTATTCTCTAAACTTCTAGAACTTTCTTAGATTAAAAAAAAAAATTCATATGCTTCCTCCCTCCCATAAGATTCATCAGGATACCATGTAAAAAACCTAATTAGTGAAGCAAGCCAAGGTGTTCCATTAAGAAGTGAATACTATAAAGTGAGAGTAAGGAATGAGTGTGGTTAATTTATATGAGAGTGAGTGATACTTAGTCTTCCACCATAATAATTCATTTTTAGTACAATAGAAGTTATACAAATTTGTTTCGGCTTGTGTACTCTACATATATTTGAAGTGAGAAACTTGTGTTTAGGCTCACACACTTTACACACTTTCTTTCTATTAAGATTTATGAGGAGATAGTGAGATTAAAATAAGATCAAAATAATGTTAACAGAAACTAGTCAAGAAACACTAAATAGCTTAAGCTTTACAGTCAGATCAATTAAGTGACTCTATTTCTATTATTTTTATAGATCTTTTGAGGCTAATTTGAAATAAATTTTATATTTATTAATTTCTAAATGTAAAGATTAAAAATAAAAATCTAATTTGTCTTTAATTTTATGTCTCTATAGGCCGATTGTATTGTAGTGGAAATATAATACCAAGTATTTTCGTGATCTAGAAATGACAATGAAATGAATAAATGTCATTTCTACATCTATGAGGAGAGGCATCAAAACCAAATTTTCGAGCTTCCTTTCGTACTATGAAAGGAATTTCCCGAATCGGTGTGAAACAAATCAAAACCATTAAACCACTTTGAGAAATAATTTTTAGGGATAATAGACTAAAAAATCACAAGGTTTGCAAAAATTTTAACGTTCTACCCACGATTTTAAATTTAGCTTGTAAATGCACAACCTTTGCTTCCGTTTATGTCATCTACCAAATCGTCATGTGTCGTCTCAACTTAGCTGACGTGGATGTAAACGACGCTTGCGTGTCCTGACGGTGTCATACGTGGACTGCCACGTACATCTAAAACTGAATTTTTACTTAACTTTTTATCTTTTACCCTAAAAATCAAAACGATCGGCGATCGGCGTGGGCGGACGATTAGGGCAGGAGATTAGGGTTCTTCTCAATGCCATCTTTGGGCGGGCGATTGTGGTGCCGACCTGTCGGCCATCTTTGGGCTAAGATTCTACGTTGTTGGGAGGAGAAATCTTTTCCCCAATCTATCTGAACGAAGCTAAGATATCAAGTATGGATATCGGCGAAGCTTCCGTTGATTCTACGTTGTCGGGAGGAGAAATTTTTTGCAGACATGAAACCAAAGCTAAACTTTTAACCTCATGGAGCCAGAAGAATCCGGGGCGAAGATTTTGGGGTTGCAGATTTTGGTCGGTGCGTCATATTTCCTCTGTTAAACTGATCTTAATCTTTATAGTGTTAATGATTAAAGTTTCTGTAGGTTGAGGATTGCAAATTTTTCGAATGACATGATCCAGAGGACCAAGGGCTCAAGGCAAATCAATTGCGCTCTTTAATATCCGAGAAGAAGAGTTTGATTGAACAGATTAAACTATTAAAAGGCAAGAATGAAATTAATCTAATAAAAGTTGAGCTTCTGGAAGAGAAGGTTCAAGCATTGGAAAGGAGGAACAAGGCTCTAGAAGAAGAATTAAATGACTTGAGGATGAAAGTGAACAAGTCAATGATGAATAGTCATGTATTCATGGTCCTCTTGATTGTATTTGGTGTTATTATCAGTATAATAGTTTTTATTGGAAAGAATGTTACTCTGTTAGACTAAAAGTATATTTCTGTTAGTAATGAAGAACTTATTTATTGTATATCTGTCAATCAATCTGAGAAGCAAGTCGTTTCTCAGCTCTCATTCTGCAACTTTGACTAAAAATCACATAGTTTTATTAAACTTTGACAAAAAAATCACATAGTTTGTCAAAATTTCATGATCTACCAATTTTTGTCACATAACAATCTATAAATTTACATTCATGAGTCTGATTACATCCTGACAAAGTATGCACCAAAAAACTTCAGATTATATTCAATGATTCAATTCACAAAATGAACATTTCAAAGTCACAACAACTATTTCACAAAATAAAATAATAAAGTTTTCTATCCACAACAACCATTTCACATAAAGTCACAACAAAGTCACAACAAAGTCATAATACAGATATTTAACAACAACAACCATTCAGAGTTACTATCCACCTTGAAAATCACATGTTTAATAGCAAAGGACCACATAGTTTTGTTCTCATTCAAAGAAAGTTTTTTTCTTCCTCATTCTTTGACTGCTTCTTGCGGTGATGAAAATTCTTTCTATTTTCCCTTATTTGTGTTGGTGCTGCTCTGCTGTGTGCCCAAGTTGGCTGCTTCTTGTTGGTGCTGGTCTGGTTTATCTGCTATGCTTGTGCTCTGTGATTGATGTTGGTTTATCACAGTTGTAAATTGAGCTCCATGTGCACCAATGTAAGTCGTGCGGAGCTGTTCTCCAGGCATCTGAGACAAAAACATTGGTAGAACTTAAAATAATATCAAAGTATGTGATTTTTCTAGTCTAATAAAAGAGACTATTACTTACCCTCACGTAAACATTGACTGTTTCAGTGTTGGTGAGAGCCTCATAACCCTGCGTAGCTTTGGCCCTCTCTTTATGTACCAGCTGCTCATAAGGTACTTTCTTTTTTATTATTGCGCCCTTCTTTCTTGGAGATGCTGAGAAGGTGCCTTGGCTTTGATGAGATGGTGCTTGAGTAGGAGGAGCTGATGGTGCTTGAGTAGGAGGAGCTGATGCTGCATTCCACTTTCTTATTGGGATTTTAGATCTCTCAGCTGTTGCTTCATTTCCTTGGCTCACAGGTTTATCAAGTTCTGTTGAATTGATTTTCTGAGGTGGAATAATGGTGTCCTTTCGAGGTTTACCTCTTTTCTTCTGCACTTGAGATCCAGAGCTTGATGCCTATTGTTGTCCATTGTTTGGACAAATCATTTTATTGTGTTCATATCCACCACATATGGTGCAATTGACTGTGCCACCTTTCTTTGGGTTTGGATCTTTCTCAGACTTATCTTTCTTCCTAACTTTCTTGGGTCTACCTGCTTTTTTAAAAAAAATTGAAAACATTAAAGGTTCATTCATTCTTGGCCACATCTTTTGGCCATTCATAGGCTCAATAGTGGAGTGATAAGCCAACATGTAGGTTTTTTTCTTCAGGTAACTGTCCACGACCCAAATAATTAATGATAGCTATTGCATGGGGACAGGGGATCCCACAAAGTTGCCATATCCTGCAACCACAAGTTTTGAGCTCAAGATCGACTACAAACCTATTGTCATCTTTGGAAACTTCGAACCTAAAAAATCACATAGTTTTAAAATATTTTAAGATCTACCAATATTTTTAAAATCACGTAGTTGCATGGGATCACTATCACATAGTTATCTGTTTTGACCACCTGGTGTTGAAGTAAAACCTCTACTATCTAAC
Source organism: Canna indica (assembly GCA_034359265.1). NCBI lineage: Eukaryota > Viridiplantae > Streptophyta > Magnoliopsida > Zingiberales > Cannaceae > Canna > Canna indica. Next base: position 59,086,062 of record CP136890.1, on the reverse strand, counting down.
TTATTTTTTTCTAACTTTTTCTTGATCCTTGGGCACAATTCATCAGTCCAAGACAATATCTTCTCCCTCTTCAGTGCAATTCTTTGCATATAGTTCGTATCTCCTCTAATATATCAATTAAAGGTTTTGTCCTTGCCTTCAATATATATGCATTGAAGCACTCTAACAGGTTATTGTCAACCACCTCGCAGGTGGGTAGTACATTGATGTACAACCTGCAAAATTTTTGAACCTCAATCTGTGTAAAAGCCTCAACTGCTTCAGGTGACATTGCCCTCATCTCATCCAAAGCCCCTCTAAAGTCTGCTTCTGTAGTGCTTTTGACAACCCTCTAAAATATATTCTTCAGGCCATATCTATTGTATGTCTTTTTCCAATTTGCATAAATATATCTAGCACAATTACGGTGCTCAACCTGAGGCATAATTGTCCTCACGACATTTTCAAGACCCTAACAAATTGAAAGCATGAACAAGTAAATGATTAAGAAATAAAAATCATAAGGTTTCAAAATATTTGATGATCTACCAATATTACCTTCTGTTGGTCACTTATGACAGTCATCTCAAAGCCGTTTGTAATGCGCAAATCTAAAGCCAACCTTTCAAGAAACCAAGTCCAAGAGTCTTGGTTTTCACCTTCAACTACTGCCCAAGCGATTGAGAACATCTGGTTGTTCCCATCACGACCAATGTCACTCAATAGTTGTCCTCCAATTTGTGTCTTTAGGAAGCAACCATCCAAACTGATTACAAGTCTACAACCACGTAAAAAACCACTTCGTAGTGCCTCAAATCCTACATAAAATCTCTTGAATATAGCTTCTAAGTTTGGACCTCTCTCAACCTGTAAATCAAAAAAGCTATTCATGTTTATCCTCTTTAACTCAACCATGTATGAGGGAACCAAGTTGTACTGCTCTTCTAAAGTTCCAAGAATTATCTTCTGTGCTTGTTTCCTTTCTTTGTAACAAGTGTCTGAGCTAACCCTGATGTCGTAGTCCTTATCAAGATCTAACAACATATCTAACACCCCCCAATTTGTATTTTGTCTAAATCTTTCCAAATAATGCCTTGCAAGCCATTGATATGAGGCTTGCCTATTCCTAGAAGGTCTAGTACACGTGTGCTCCTTTGTGTATTCTTTGACATTTAATGCTTCATTCTTTCGTGTCATACTAGCCTTAATAGTCCACTTACAACCCTCAATACACACTGTCACACATCTATCCTTGCCTGACATTCTCCATTTTATGTTAAAGCCACCAATAATAGTATAATCATGTACTGCATGCTTGAATTAGACATATGATTCAAACCACATTCCAACAGAAAAAGGATCACCTGATCTTATGTTTTTTATGATTGAAGTAAACTCTCTTCTCCTTTCCCTTGCTCCCTGCACACTCATCTTCACTAGTATTAGGAGTGGAAGGATTCTCATCAGAACTTCCTGCTTCTTCTTCTTCTTCCACACCTTGTTGTTGTTGTCCCTCATGCTGCTCTCCTTCTTGCTACTGAACAACTTCATGCTACTCTCCTTGTCCTTCACTCATCCTTCTTCTACTTCTTCTTTTGTTTTTCTTCAGTTGCTTATAAGTTCTCATGTTCTTCATTGCAACTACAAAGTCATCATCATCATCATCAATATTAGTGGCATTGTCATCATCGGACATACTCTCAAAACCATCAGTTTTTGGAAGATAATCAGAATCATCAGATTCAAGAACTTCATGTTCTACGGTCTCTCTTCCTTTGTAACTTCTACATACACATCAATCATGTCATGGCTGGTCCCATGCTCAACCATCTCCCTAACCTGACTATCAGTCTTTAATTCCATAATCCCAATATCGAGGTTGTATTTTGGAACTCGATACCATATTTTTTAAGGTCGGCCATAGCCTAAATCATGTAGAATTGATTCGAGCTCCCCCATTGACATTTTTTCACTATTCTCCTCTGTTAAACTCACTTCCCTCACTTCCCCTTTTATATATTTTGTTCGAGGATGAAATAACATCTTCCCCCCATGGTACAAACGCAAATTAAATGAGACAGACATATCAGAGACCACAACTGCCCTGCAAATCGAGATAACAAACAGACAACATAGGGAAACAAAATTAAACAAGGGAACTACAGTTGTCTGAAGACAAAATGATGTGGTAGAATACAATAACTTAATGGTCCACATTGAATTTTTCGGCAAAATAAACAACTAAAAAACTATTGTACTCACCTGCACCGAGAGATGGTCCACAGAATCTTCGAATCTTAGCCCAGAGATGGCCGACAGGTCGGCACCACGATCGCCCCGCCCAGAGATACCCTTGAGAAGAACCCTAATCTCCTGCCTTAATCTCATGCGCGCCCAAATCGTCCGCCCGCGCCAATCGCCGATCGCCGATCGTTTTGATGTTTTGGGTAAAAGATAAAAAGTTAAGTTTTAGATGTACATGACAGGCCACGTATGACGCCGTTAGGACACGTAAGCGCTGTTTACATCCACGTCAGCTAAGTTGAGACGACGCGTGACGATTTGGTAGATGACATAAACAGAAGCAAATGTTGTGCATTTACAGGCTAAATTTGAAACGTGGGTAGAATGTAAAATTTTTGTAAATCTTATAATTTTTTAGTCTATTATCCCTAATTTTTACACCAATATTTTTTAATGATAATATTTAAGCATATGAGGTGTTTTAAGTAATTGTTTCTAAAAATAAAAATAAATTTTAAAAGAAATCTCAAGAGATTATTTTATAAACAGTCTAGGAGGCTCAAAAATCAATTTTGATGCAATTGACAATACTTAAATTTCTTTAGTTATTAATCACTATTCTTCTACAATCCAAAAAGGATTCATCTGTTGCTGCCTTGAATAAGATCAATTCATGTACTTTATGCTCATAAGAAACAAAATTGCCGGCTTCGTGTGGGAACAAATAACTTATTATCATCTCTTGTACTATTCATGAGAAGGTGAACTGGAATTAATGATATGAAGCATGTTTAACTGCAAAGCCAATTTAGGATCACTTCACTGGCCACTGATTCCTCCCACCAACCGATTGGATTTAAAATTATTATTTTAATTTTAAAGCTGTCTAAAATTTTCAAGCAAAAAAATTTAATTTCTTCAAGATTTTTAACGATTTCTTTTAAAAACCTCAAAAATTTATGAAAAATAATTTTTTGTAAAGAAATTTTTTTAAATTATATTTTTCTTTTACAAAGAATTTATAAAAAAAATCTTTAAGTACATTAATTTTTTTCCAAAAAGTTGGGAGGATAAAATTAATTTTTTTACTTTATTTCTATTATAAGGATTTATATATCTTATTCCAGAGGAAAAAAAAGAATAAGAAATAGGCTTCTCTAAATCTCTTTATCATTCCTTTTACAGGTCACCAACTTACCATCTCCCAACCATCACATTAATAACAACTCTCTCTCTCTCTCAAATATTGCTCTGTAAATTTATAATTTTAAATTTTTGAAATAAATAATCCTCACATAAATAATTTCATAAATAAATTAATTTCTATTTTCTAAATTCTATTTATTTAACTTTTTTTTTTCATTTAACAAAAAATCAAATAAATGAATAATTTTTTCTTTCTCTTCTTTTCTTTTTATTGCTGCACCTTTCTTCCAAATATAAATTGTTATAATCACATCTGCTTATTTATTTATTTATTTATTATTATTATTATTTAATTCCGAATTTTAATATATATATATAGCGGTTATTTTAGAATTTTAGTGTTGAGGGATTTTTTTTTGTAAAATAGTCGTGTTGTTGGCCTAAAATTTTCTACCTTGATCTTAATATCAGTTTTGATGATAACAAACATGAAACTAATATTTCATTGAGAAATACTTTCAGCTTCCATATCGATTAGCACACGACATCCGTGATCGGAGAAATCAAAGAAATCAGCAAGGATACTCGTCGTCGCTCGGGATTCTTTGGAAAGATAGAGTTTAGGTTTAGGGTGTCTAGAATGTGTTGTAAATCCTTATGATAACGCAAAGAAACCCAAAGACCAAATCCGAAACTCAAAACACGAAAATCCAAAAAATTAGAAAAGGCTCTAAAATTCTAAGTCTAGGGAGCTTCTTGGAGGGCTATATAACCTACACATTTTCTTGGCAACAAAAGTGCCGATAATTGTTCATTGGATAAAAACTAGATAACGAGGTATTTTCAAGGATTTTATGAAAGCCTTTAGCCTACCCATATTTGACCCTGGAGATTAGAAAATTTTTGATTTTCGGAAATTTGTACTAGACCCTAAAAGTTAGTTTTTTTATTCTTAAGGATTTTAATTTTTTAGATATTTTTATTGAATCCAAATGAGGGTAATCATTAGACTTAGCGAAGACAGAACCCAGAAATGAGCAAACAAGCAGAAAAATTAGTCAAATTAAGGTATTTCAATCGGTAGAAGGAGAAGGTAATTCGGTCGACCGGCCGATGCCCAGAATGAGAAGAAATGCCTTCGGTCGCTCGGTCGATCGATCGACGATCGACTAGCAAGCGATTGGGTGTCGCCAACGGGCAGAAAAACACCCATTGACGAGCCTTGGTGTTTGGGGGGTTATAAATACCTATCCCAAACTCATTCCTAGCCTATTGTTGATGCCTCTATGCCTCAAAGAGCCGCTCCTTGCATCTCTACAAGAATTTTTGAGCCATCTTTGCAAATAACCCTAGCTTTGAGCCTAGAAATATTGATATTGACTTTGAGCTTGCTTTGATTCATCTTCAAGTCATCAAGAGGAGCTAGGACATCTTGTTTGAGAGCTAAGTTTATATTGTTTATTATTTTCTCTCATTATTGTTGTATTTTGGTGATTATTTTATTGTATTTGAATTTGTGTAAACCTAGGTTGCTAGGTTTGATTGAGTTGGTGGTTGCCTTGGTGTTAAGACTTAAATCCACCGGTGTAAACGTAGTTTACTAGGATTAGTTGAGTTGTCCTTAGGGTTGAGGTGGAAGAGTGCTCTCGGTAGGAAGACGGAATACTTCCGGGTGTGGAAGTGCATTCGGTTTGAGAGCGGAGACTTTCTGGTGCAAAGTCCTTATTATAAGAAAACTAATTAATCTAGTTAAACTAGTTTGAAAATCCTAAGCGGGGTGCTTAGGTAGTGGAGTAGGCATTGAGGCCGAACCATTATAAATCATCGTGTTAGCATTATTTATTTTGTGTATCGTATTGCTTATCTTTATTACTCGCTTCCACATCTAGTTGTTAAATTATGAATTGCTTAAGTAATCAAGTAAACGATTAAAACCGGAATTAGACAAAAAAAATTAGATGACAAACTACTCACCCCCCTCTAGTATGGCCATTTCACCAACACGTGTCTCGTTCGCCATAAATAGGACCTCTCCGCTCAACCCTAGGATGGACGTCTTTGGAAACGGTATTTTCAGATCAAAGCGGCGCGTGACGAGCGGAGGCGGAGCGTGCGGAGTTCGGGGGAATTGTGTTTCGAGGTAGGATTCTTTCCTCCTTGTTGTTCCTTATTGTAGGGTAAATAGGAGGGTTGAGAGGATTTTAATGTTAGATAAATTTAGTTTCGGATTTTGCTATTTTCTGTAATATTTTTCGATGATTTGTGTTTTTACGGAGAACCTACCTATTTTTGGAAAACAATGGCCGACAGAGTGTTTTGGGCTGACAAGATAACCACGAGTCTGATGTTAGTCACCGTGCCGCCAGAACACCCCGGATCGGGGTAGGGAAATCGGGTAGTCGACCTTGTTGAAGGCCGACGTCTGTTCCTTTGAGGCAGGCGGCGGAACGACACCATACCCAGTCCAGCGTCCGCCCGCTTGAGGCGGGTGGTGCCAGGTTGGGGTGGTGTCCTCCCTTTGAGGCGGGCGACACCAAGTTGGGCTGGCGCCCACCCTGTTGAGGCAGAGCGATTGCAGCCCAGATCGGTTGCAGCCCGACCTTGAGGCGGTGCAACACCGCCTAGGGCGGGGCGGTATTGGCCGCCTACCCTTTGGGCGGCGATCACCGCCCAAGGGAACGGGAGAGGGCAGCCGCCGCCGCCAGCTCAAGCATGAAGAAGGGGGGGAACCCTAACTTTTCCTTACTTTTAGATTGTAACGGTGGTATTTTGATTGTAACATTGATTTAATATTTGTAACAATGATATTCTATTGTAATAGTATTATTTGAGATTTATATCAATATTTTAAGGACTATGTGTTATATTTATTATAGTAGTATTTCTGATATTAAGTATGAGTGTTACATGTTTATAACAGTGTTATAAATGGTTATAAATACAATAACAGTGTTATAATGAGTTTCTTGTAAATGATTTTATATGAAGTTTAGGAGTTTTTTCGAAAATTATATTCAAGGGCTTCCCTAAGTTGGATTTCGACCTATTATATATGAATCTTCATGTAATCAATGTTCTTGATTCATTGGTGAAGTCAGATGTTTCAAATGTGATATGTACCATTCGAACAGTTTGGGATTTTAGTGCTTCAATTTTCGTGCTAAATATATTTATGATTTAACCTTAATATTAGAGCTAAAGAAGTGTTATTAGACAGTAGATCATCTCCTAGACTCCTTTGGATCCTACACTGTGACATTTTTCTTATTATGTTATTATTTATTGATGTTTGATTCAGTATCATCCTTTGAAATTCCTTGCATAATTATTGGAACCATGACATGTAGTGATCATCTAGATGATTTAGCTATGATAACATTGGTATTATTATGTTGATTATAATGGACATGTCATGTGCTAGAAATATGTTCATAAGGTTATTATCATATGTGTTATTTACCTTATGCATTAGGTACATGTGTTATAGTAGTGTTCTTTACATTGACATGTTATATTCATTAGTACTCTAATCATTATGATGATCTATTTGCAACTCGTTAGCCTCGTGCTTCGGCGGGGACACTTTTACGGCCTAATGGACCTAAGAGAGTATACGGCCAAGAAATATTGATATTTAGTAGATGTGCTGCGGCGTGAGGACATTGCGTAGTGCCCGCGGGCTATCCTTGGATAGTTGTTCTCTCTGTACGAACGGACAGGGAGAACCACTCACAAGTGCGAGAGTGCAGGGGGGAACCCATGAAGCTCTTGTCCATACCGCTCTTGATTCACTGATATAATGCATACAAGTGGCATTGATACATGTAGAGCTAATAGAGTAAATTTTAGAGTTATACTTGCATATATTGAAGTTCATGGCATTTTGAGTCATTACCGTGGTGCTTGTCATATTGATGTTAAATCCTACTTAGTCTTCCATTGACTTTTCTCTTATTTTTGCCTCAGATCCACACCTTGACACGTACAAAATTAGCTATTTTAGAGTTAGAATTAGTAGAGTGCTTTGTACCGATCTCATATTTGAGCATTGGTATCCATTTTTGCAGTCTATTTTTATCCATAAGAATTCTCTTGCTACTATGTACCTTTCATTTGGAGTGTTTTAGTTGTAATTGTTTTTCAATGTTGAACTTTAAATTTCCGCTGTATTTTGTTTATATGATTATGAGTTACTTTTTGATCATATTATGTAATTCTTATCCCTGATTATGTTGTCTTTTTGGATGGTGTCTACTTTTAAAGAAGACCCTAGAAAGGGCGAAACATAACTTGAATTTGAATGGTCTTAATTTCTTGGACAATACTTATATAAATATAAAGTTATTAACTCATCGAATTGAGCCCCTACTAATTTTAACTTGACTGAAACTCGATTTATAGTTTAATTTGACTTAATAGATCAAGTAGACTGCTTAACGAAATAAAATTTAACTCATTGTCCGCAAGAGTTAAAGTAAATGGTCCTACACTTACTTAATTATTAATTTAAAAATTCATAATTCTAAAATTTGAATAACTTAGTAGTAATGAAGAAAAGCAGTGGTTTTTTATTTTTATCTACCAAGATAGATATACTTAGGTAGATGCAATTGGAGAAGCAAGCATTGATAATGATACCTATTAATGGAGGGTAATGCTCTATTTTGAGACAGTGCAAGGATACATCTGTACAAGGCCCCCTCTTTCATTAACACAAAATATATCAACTCAGTCCATATTTTTCCTTTTTTCCCCCTTTCCCTCCTCACTCTTTTTCCATTGACTTTCTCTCTCCTTCCTTCCACCAACCATGTCTTCCTCATTCCTCTCGTCCCCTGTCTTCCTCTCTGGACTCCAAAAGCTCCCTCCCCCTCTCTCCTTCTCTCTCCTTCTCTCTCTCTCTTCCAAAATGTTAACCATGATTTCAAACCCTTTCTAATTCTTTGGAGAGAGAGAATTCCGAGAAGAGGAGACGAAAAGAGAAAGCGAGGATGGCCCGTCATGGGCCATCCAAATCCTCATTGGAAAACCAAGAGCCATCTCCCCTCCCCCCTTTTCTTTCTTCCCTCCCCCCCATTCCCGTCTCCGATCCCCCTCCCCGTCACGATCCCCTGTCGCTCCCCTCCCCAACCGGCACCCATCGCCGCCACCGTGCCACCCGATCCCACTTCTCCATTGAGAGCATCATCACCATCCCCGCCGGCGTTCGCCACGCCTCCATTGCCGAGTCGGAGCGTTTCGCCTCCCAGCGGGAGCTCTCCGATGGCGACTCCCGGCTGGTCCTCGTCGGTGACCCCGACGGCACCGATCCCCACCTCGAGCTCGCTGGCAACGCCATCCGTACCGCCAAGTATTCCCCCATCACCTTCCTCCCCCGCAACCTGTTCGAGCAATTCCACCGCGTCGCCTACGTATACTTCCTTGTTATTGCCATCCTCAACCAGCTGCCCCAGCTCGCCGTCTTCGGTCGCGGCGCCTCGGTTCTCCCCCTCGCATTCGTCCTCGTCGTCACCGCCGTCAAGGACGCATACGAGGATTGGCGTCGCCACCGCTCCGACCGCATTGAGAACAACCGCGGGGCCTCCGTGCTCGAGCCCGCCACCGGCAAGTTCCGAACCAAGAAGTGGAAACACGTCCGCGTCGGAGAGGTTGTCAAGGTAATCGCCGACGAGTCAATCCCGTGCGACATAGTCCTCCTATCCTCCAGCGACCCAAGCGGCATCGCTTACATCCAGACCATCAACCTCGACGGCGAGTCCAACCTCAAGACCCGCTACGCCAAGCAGGAGACCATGTCTCAGACCCCCGACGAAAACCTAATCGCTGGTGGCTTCATCCGCTGTGAGCGGCCCAATCGAAACATCTATGGCTTTCTCGCCAATATGGAGGTGGACGGGAAGCGCGTCTCGCTCGGTCCGTCCAACATCATATTGCGTGGTTGCGAGCTAAAGAACACCGCGTGGGTGGTGGGCGTCGCGGTGTATACCGGGAGTGAGACCAAGGTTATGCTCAATAACTCTGGAGCTCCCTCAAAGCGGAGCCGGTTGGAGACCCACATGAACAGGGAGACGCTGCTGCTTTCTGCGCTGCTAATTGCTCTTTGCACTGTGGTATCCATTTGCAATGGAATTTGGTTAGCGGCAAACAGAGATGCTTTGGATCTTGCGCAGTTCTTTAGGAAAAAGGATTACTCCGGTAGCTATGAGAAGAATTACAATTATTATGGGATTGGAATGCAAGTGTTCTTTACTTTTCTTATGTCGGTGATTGTGTTCCAAATCATGATTCCCATTTCGCTCTATATCTCGATGGAGCTGGTCAGGCTTGGGCAGGCCTATTTCATGATTCAAGATAACCACTTGTATGACGAGAGATCAAATACGAGATTTCAGTGCAGGGCTCTGAATATAAATGAGGACCTAGGGCAGATAAAGTATGTCTTTTCAGACAAGACTGGGACTTTGACAGAGAATAAAATGGAATTTCGTTGTGCAAGCATTGGAGGGATAGATTATAATGGTGGAAAAGCTCCTCTTATTGATTGTGAAGTGCATTGTGTCTCAGGTAGTATGGCCTTTTTTGCAACTTGTGTATCAGTAATTTAAACAATTGTATTTGACTGGCCCAGTTCTTTCGTTCTATATTTTGACAGGTGCTAACGATCAGTTTTGGGAGCCAAAGATTCTGGTTAAAACAGATCCTGAGCTAGTTAAGTTACTGACAAGTGAAGGTGATACTGAGAATGGAAAGCGAGCTCGTGAATTCTTCCTTGCTTTGGCATGCTGCAATACTATTGTCCCTTTGGTTACAGAGACATCAAAACCTAACCAGAGGTTGATCGAATATCAGGGTGAGTCTCCAGATGAGCAGGCACTTGTTTATGCAGCTGCTTCCTATGGTTTTGTGCTTATTGAGCGCACATCTGGTCACATAGTTATTGATGTTCTCGGGCATAGACAAAGGTAGTATTCTTTCTTTACAGAAGTTGCTATTGTCCGTAGTGACACAAATAATTGCTGTGGTTCATCATTGCTACTTATGTCCATAGTTTGTTTGTAGAAAGCTCTTATCATCTTGGTCTTTAATCTTTTTTCTTAATTTGGATCTCTTTATTCATTTAGCTTCTAGGTAGGATTTTAAAGTAGTAGCTCTAATATTGCCAATTACTTTACTATGTGATATTTTCTATAAGTATTTGTTTTTTGCACCCTCATGATTAACCTCACGAGTATCTCTGTTGTCCCTTATGGTTGTCAAAAGTAAGCAAGAGGAATCTTATGCCAGTAGTTCATGAACTAGTAAGATAAGGTGTTAGGTCTATTAATAATAAGTATAAGTTGATTGGTTTTAAACCTGAATGTTTGTGGCCTTGTGCAGTACAAGTTTATTCAAGTTGTGGTATTATTTTTAACATAGATGCATCTTATATATTGTCATGCTAAATGTTATTATCTAAATTTTATGAGTAGTTGCATTTATTGAGTCTTGCTTGACTTTTACCTAAACACATCTCTTCTTGAATTAATTGTTGTTTAGAATCACCAATGGTTGTTTGTTGTTGTGTAGAATCACCGCTGGTTGTTTCCTGTTTTATAGAACACTGCTTGAATCAGTTCATTTCAGTAGTAAATGCTGATTTTCTTCTTAACACATTTAACTATTGTAATCAGGAACAGCAAAGTGTATAATGATAAAAAATGAGGGAAAATAACAGACATAGGAAAAGAATTGATCAATAAGAAAGAGAAAGAGAATGGGAAAAATATAGACAGCTAAAAAAGAGGACGATGATCTGTTGTAGGAGATGAGACCGCTAAATAAAATTATACTTTTAGTTTTCTTACTAACCTTTTATAATTCAGAAAATCCAGTCCGCAAATATGGCTTGACAGAAAAACTAGGATCTTAAGTTTGCAAATCTAATAGCTTAAAACTAATTGATACGCAGAATATGATTATTAGATTTCATTTCTAATCGTAAGCAGATACTAAACCAATTTGAATAATTCAGAAAATAAACTACAATTTTGAATACAGAAAGGCATAGACTTTGGGCTGGTCCAACTGTTGTAAGTGATTTGACTTTAACCATATGCTGGTAGCCTATTCAATAAAAATATAATAACCTTTTTAAAATTATCTTTGACTTCTTAGAACGAAATTGCAGATTTGATGTTCTGGGCCTTCATGAATTTGATAGCGATCGGAAGAGGATGTCAGTTATAATTGGCTGTCCTGATGATGCAGTAAAGTTATTTGTGAAAGGTGCAGATAATTCAATGCTCGGGGTTATACAGAGGACCATAGATTTGGATGTTATTAATGCAACTGAGAAAAATCTCCAAGCCTACTCTTCTTTGGGTCTGAGGACATTGGTTGTTGGTGTGCGAAATTTAAGTAGAAATGAATTTGAGGAATGGCAGTCTGCTTATGAGAATGCAAGCACAGCTTTGATGGGAAGGGGAAGATTACTACGAGCCGTTGCATCTAATGTTGAAAGAGGCCTCCACATTTTGGGTGCGTCAGGGGTTGAAGATAAGCTACAAGAAGGTGTTCCAGAAGCCATAGAATCCATGAGGCAAGCTGGCATCAAGGTTTGGGTTTTGACAGGGGATAAGCAAGAAACTGCCATTTCCATTGGATATTCTTGCAAGCTTCTAACGAGCGAAATGACCCAGATTGTGATAAACAGCAACTCCAGAGAATCTTGTAAAAAGGGCCTCCAAGATGCAGTTGCCATGTCCAGCAAACTTTCAGCAATGTCAATTGGAAATACATTGGCAGTTTCTGGATCTGATAGGATTTCCATGGCTTTGATCATTGATGGAACCAGCCTCGTCTATATTTTGGAGACAGAATTGGAAGAAGAGGTATACTATGGGTTTCATTTAACATGTTAATGACTTTGTTGAGGCTATGTTTTCAGGATTCATGTCCTTTTGCTTTTTCTTGCTGGTACAGCTTTTTAAAATTGCCACAATATGCGATGTTGTGTTGTGTTGCCGTGTGGCCCCATTGCAGAAGGCTGGAATAGTTGCTCTTATAAAGGACCGAACAGATGATATGACCCTAGCAATTGGAGATGGTAAGCTTTTTCCTGTGTACTCCTGTTAACTATATGTTGGTTTATAATCGGCATTCTGCAGGAACCATAGAAAATATCAATTGCTTATTTTGGATTACATTTAACTCTATTCAGGTGCTAATGATGTCTCTATGATCCAAATGGCTGATGTTGGGATTGGCATAAGTGGACAAGAGGGAAGACAAGCTGTTATGGCCTCAGATTTTGCCATGGGACAATTCAGATTTTTGGTGCCTCTTTTGTTGGTACATGGACATTGGAATTACCAGAGAATGGCCTGCATGATCTTGTACAACTTTTACCGGAATGCTGTTTTTGTCTTCATTCTATTCTGGTAAGCATTATTATTCACACTTTCACTTAATGTGACATATACTCTAGTGCATTGTAGCAATTTGAAACAAAATGGTTTATAACAGTTTGCTAATATATTTTCTCTTATATTTATAAAGTATATATTACATGCGCTTTTAACCCCTGACTCTAAAATTTATGTCAAATATTTTCTGAAGAAATTAAAATAATCATGATTTTATTAGTAGAAAGCACCATGATGCCTTATTCACAAATTGGATATCACCAAATAGATCATATTTTCACTATCACAAAAATAGTTTGATTGACAAGAAACTAAGAAAGGCAAGTGCATGACCAAATAATAGGTGAACCTATAAGGAGGCATTTGGTTCATGGGATATAATATTATAATATTCCCTTATAAAATCACATTCCCAGATGCAATCCCAATGGATTGGATTGCCAAGCATGTAAGTAACACCTTCTTTGGTAGTAATCACTTGACCAAATTTTGTTATCAAGTGATTCCCAAAGTTAAATTACATACTGAAGTAAATCGTGATGATGGCAAACCAAAGATGTCATAACATTTGCATGTTGCTGTAATCCTTCAACACTCTACGATCCAAATGCCCTATGTTCCAAGTTAACCAACTACTGCAGAAAGCCATGAAGATGGCTGGTAGTGTGGGCATGCCCTGGTTTAATTTGTTTGTAACTCGGTTGATACCTAGTGATCTTTAATAAGTTTTAAGGTGTCTTAGTGTCGAGCATTGCAATTTGGTAAAATGTTCAGTTAGAACTTGGAGATCATGAGAGGGGCCTTTCTTGATTTCTTCTCTCCAAACTTGGAGATCATGATAAGTGATATCAAACTGTAGGTTTGGTATCATTATTAAATTGTTCAAGCTCAAGGTCACCTTGATTTGTTTTAGAAGTTGCTGGATTTTAGCTTGAAACTTGAGTTGAACACTAAAGTACTGTTCCATCTCAGCTTGGCTAGTCTTGAGGAGCTTGAGCCCGTACGTGAAACAAGTGATCCTTAACCAAGCATCAGTTGTTTAAAAACATAGCAATTCTTCCAGCATAATTTAGCAAGGAAGAACTATTTTAGTACACATAAGAACATCTTTGCATTCCTTATCATTAATTTATAGCTAAATACGCCATAGGAATATTCATGGATAACTATATGAATTTTGAACTTATGAACCTCTCATCACTTACTAAAGATTTTTTTTCCTTTTGCAAAAGGAAAAAAATTAACTTGTATTACTTGTTAAATTTAATTGGATAACTGCTTATTTCAAAAGCTTAAGCTTTTAGGAATTGGACGGATATATAAATATAATCACAATTGTTTATTATTGACACTCTGCATCACACGTGAGCTAGCAAATTAAATTGGATTAGTCCAAATCCAACACATCGACTAACTTAGTTCAAAACAGGTCCTACTACTATAAATTTCAAATTAAGTTTGATTCGATGAAATTATCCCCAAAGTTTTAGCTGTTAGGAAATGACCAAAATATATATTCATATTCTTAACACAGAAACAACCTCTTTGGGGAAGGCTACGCACATCAACCCTCTCGAGAGCCTACGAAAGTGGAGTCGCTTCGTGCACTGGTCGCCCTTTCTTTATATTATTTGCAAAAAAGCAGGGGTAGGCTACGTACATCAACCCTCCCCAGAGCTTACGAAAGTGCGATTGCTTTGTGCACTGGGTCGCCCTTTCTTTATATTCTTAACACGACTAAAAACATATAGAACTAAAGTATATTGGCACTAAAATCTCCAAGAAAAAAAGAAATTCAAGTGACATGGTATAGTTGCATGCAACAAAACCACTTAATACAATCTCCCACAATAGATGTTGAGAATATTAGGATATACTAACAATCTTCTTCTTGAGATGCTACTTCAATTGTGTGATTGGATGACCATGCTAAAGCACATGACTGATATTCGAGTACATAGCATGTGCTCAAATGCAGATAACATACATAACTTGTGCTGATCTTATATTCTGGTGAAAGCTTGTACAAGTTTAGGAAATTTTAGATGTTTATTTTTTCCCAAGAAAAATTTGTAGGGGCAAGACCATTGTGTCATGTCGACAGAAGATGCAACGAAAGAACAATAAGAGAAATTATAAAGAAAACCGGAATGCTCAAATGCTTTCTAAAAATATTTTTATCGTGTGTTATACTAATCTTTAACCTAATTTCGATTTTAAAGTTTTCTAGATTACTTAGGTTAATTCTCAATTTCAATTTGATAAGTGTGGAAGCGAATATAAATCAATCAAACACATAGGAATAAGCAATGCTAACACGATAAATTTATAGTGGTTCGGGACCCTTCCTTACTCCACTATCTAAGTATCCTGCGTAGGATTTCAAATTATAATTTACTAGTTTAAAGTGCATCTTACAAGAGGATTTACACCAGAGAGTACCTCAACACCTCTTCTCCCAAGGACTACACAATTAACCCTAGCAAACTAAGTTTACATTGGTGGACTTATGCCTCTACACTAAGGCAACCACCAAAGCCTTTATAATTTGAATGTTTCCTAAAAAATACAAGAGAACTTATCTCTCAATCCTAGAGGATGCCTCAATTACTATTCTAAAGTGAAACGCCTAATTGCATATAAACCAAGGTGTATCATCTGCACCTTCAAACCACATACAACACAATGAAAATAACCTATAAAATACAAGCATAAATGGAGCAAATGAACAATAAAGACAATACTTAACTCCAACACAAGTTGTAGCTTCCTCTTGATGCCTTTGATGATGTAATAATGAATTCAAGGCTCAATCAAGGTATGAATGCTCAAAGCTAGGGTTTTAAAGAAATGTGGCTCAATCTTGCTCAAAGATGATCAAAGGATGGTTCAAGATGTTCAAGAAGGCTTAAGGAAGGCTGGTATCCTATATTTATAGAGAAACATGGGTGTATGGTTCGGGTTCAACAGATTGAAACAGTTGGACATTTCGGTCGACCGAGGATCGGCTCAGCTTCGAGCGACCTATTACAGGAAAATCAGTAACCATTCGGTTGATTAGACGGTCGATCGAGGATCAGCCGAAGATCGATCAATAACTTGGGTTATGGTTGATTTTTCAGCTTTCGGGTTTGGGGTTCGGTTTTTAGGGTTCTTATGCATCAAATAGAGGATAATACATACATTGTAGACATCCTAGACCTATACTCTAACTTCCCGACGAAAACCGAACGTCGACGAACGTCCTTCTGATTTCTCTTATCGCGGACGTCGTGTGTAAGACGACTTGGAAAATGAAATTATTTCTCGCTCAAACATTAGTTATGAGTTTGTTATCATCAAAACCGAGATTAAGACCAAGGTTGAAAATCTTAGGCCAACAAGGTTGCCTTTTAATAGGTTTTTTATGATTATGATTTATGTAGAATCCGAACTTCTCCATAAATTTATCAGTTTTGTTGGAACTCTGAGTTTGGGTGAGAATTAAGTAGGTGGTTTCATGTCTACAAATTTTTCTAGGCTAGTAGCTCTGATATTCCTTTTTGTTGGCCCCATGTTTTCATTTTTTTAATTAGTCTTGTCAGGTTACGCCAGCTATAATAGCAAGTTATCGCTATTTTCTAGTCACAGTGGTGCAGTTTGTCTATTTTTGATTGAGAAAATCTTATAAGCATCCATGTTTTCTCAATTTCCTATACATTTCGGAAATTATAAAAACTTCTGGTCACATTTTAACGAAATAAATTTTTATAAGACCAATTCAGCAGTAGTCTTATAGTATCCATATGTTAATTTTGTTCTGTTATTCTTTCTACTTAAGCATGCAACTCCATCATATGTCTTAAAGTTACTATGCTCAAGGGATGTCAACTTTTATATTGCTTAGATGGTTATGGTCACGTTTGATCATAGTTGTAACATCTTTTTACCCATGATTTGTAATGTGATTATTTAGATACAATTGTTTTTTTTGTAAAAAAAATGTGTAACATGATTTTTTGTTTTTGGTGGCAATAGGTATGTGCTTTATACTGCTTATACCTTGACAACTGCGATAACGGAATGGAGCAGTGTCTTGTATTCTGTGGTCTACACAGCTCTACCAACCATCATTGTTGGAACCTTGGACAAGGATCTTAGTAAGAAGACACTATTAAAGTACCCCCAACTATACAAGTCGGGGCAGAATGATGAGAAATACAATATGAAGTTGTTTATCTTCACTATGATGGATTGCATTTGGCAAAGTGCTGCTATTTTTTTCATCCCTTATGTTGCATACAGAATCAGCACCATTGATGCATCCAGCCTAGGAGACTTATGGACCCTTGCTGTGGTCATTCTAGTAAACATTCACTTGGCTATGGATGTGTTTCGATGGAACTGGATCATACATGCATCTATATGGGGCTGCATCATTGCAACAGTGATATCTGTTATTGCCATAGACTCCATACCAATGCTACCGGGTTACTGGTATGTCCTCTTTCATAGCGTTATGAATATAGTGTGCTAAGTTCCAATCTTGAATCATTTTACTTTCATTTCTGTATGATGATTTAGCATTATTGAAATCTTTGGCAAGCATTATAATGCGTCGACGCAACAAGGTTATTGTTGCAAAAATATGTCATCAGGATACATCTTCATATTTAGCTTTGAATGGAAAAAGTTGCTTGTATGAAGAGTCTGTTCCTATTACTAATTCCTCAATTTTCATTTCAGGACCATTTATAATATAATGGAGAGTGAATTATTTTGGCTATGCTTACTTGGCATCCTAGTCGCAGGGATGATCCCTCGTTTTATCGCTAAGTCATTCACAGAGTACTTCATGCCAAGTGACATCCAAATAGCTAGAGAACTAGAGAAGTTTCGGAAGATAAACACATCCACCACATCCGATAACACACTTTCACTACCCTAACAATCGTTTATTATTCTTTTTCATTTTGTTGTTTCATTTATTTAATTATTTTCTTTCCTGTGTATATTACTTTATTCATTCTGCTAAGGGTCGGATTTTTTACCGATTTCTAGCTTGTTTGTCCAACGGGATAAGATTAGTGATCCCTCTGTTGTGCGTCTTTGTTCAACTGATACTTTTTTAATCTAATCAAAATAGCTTTGTACAAGATACAACAATCATAGTTAATATATACTTAGATGGCTTCTCAAGAGGAAAAGTTCCCTGGTGTTTCTGAATTTTTTGTCTGTAAAGATGAGCTATATATATGAGCTCTATTTGTTCTTACATAGTCTATACTTGTTTTGATTACTGTTATCCTCTGCTTTTTGAAAAGGTGATCCAATGACTAGTGCTAGTTTGGATTAAGGGATTTTGCAGGGAATTGAATCCTAGTCTGTTTTTTAGGTTAATTTAATGTTAAAATATTTTGGTTCTGGTCGGAGACATTTTTGAAAGTTCTTTTTATTTTTGTCCAAACACAATAGGTACTGTGGAAAGTACGGAAAAAACACTACATAGGTAGCTCTCTCTTTACCAATATATATAGATAATATATAATTTATATTTAGGTCCTTCAACACTTGAGTTGGAGCAAAAATATAAATTCAATTTATTACAAATGTAAATTATTTTAGAAACTCATGATTTAGTTAGCATAGACAACTAATCACTGTAATTCAAATAATATGACTATTTTCTTAGACCGTACTTTCCACTCGATGAAGTGATAGTTAATTTTTGTTGTGTTTTGTCCTCTCATGTAAAACTAGAATAAAAGAAAAATGCATAGCCATATGATTGTAATAGACAACTTCATAGGTTCTAGGCATAATGGTGTACTTCTTACTTTTTCATAATATTTGATTATTGCCAAATATAGTACAATACTTAGAAGTAGAATGACGATCAATAGGCGAGCTTGCCCAATCAACACTATAGTAGTCTGTCACTTATAGGTAGCCCTTAACGTGATACAAGAGCGCCTTTTTCGGAGCTATCTTGAGATAACAAATAATCTTTAATGTAACTTTCTAGTGACTCTTGTAAAGTGACTCAAGGAACTAGCTAACTACAACCACAACACAATATTAGACATCATGACTCTAAGTTAGTTTAACTTGTCTATCAATATGCGGTATGGACTGGGATCATTTAAGGGTTTTTCTTGTTCGGGTAGCAACTTTATATTCAGATGCATAAGAGTATCTATAGGTTGAGCTTGTGAGAGGAAATGTCATATAATGGGGGATGAATAGTGTATAGCACACAAGAAATAACAATACTAGCATACAAACTTGTAGAGGCATACATCCACTATCTAAGCTCATCGCTTGGGATTTCAACCAACTATATTAAATAGTAGTTTCCTCTAAGAAGATTTACAGACTAAAGTTACAACCCTCCCTTTGAAGGCAACCTCTCCCTAAGGGTACCTCTAACATCTCAAGCTTTACCGATGACCCTTGAATGCAATTTATACATTTGACATCAATAGTCCCTCGAACTTGAAAAGTAATATTGAAAATGGCTGATCCAATAGTAGATTCCGCAGTTACCACGGGTGGAACTAATAAAGCAAATCATTGACCCATCATATCATCCAAAGAAATGAAAAATACCAAAAAGTTTGAATTGACATCTAATAACATTGATTCAATTGGCATTGACGTAATAGAAATATTTCGTCTATTTACATTAAACTAAAAAACCCGAATGCACTTATGCCTTTACACCAAGACAACCACTCAAATCATAAGACCTACACCTTAGGTCAAAACCAAGCTTGAAATCAAATAAAAGCAAAACTAAAGTTACATATAAACAAGAGCAATTATCAAATAAATACAACTTAGCTCTCAAACCAATTTCCTAGCTTCTCTTGATGCCTTTGATGATGAATCATTCAAGTTTAGAGGCTTAAACCATAAGGTAAGCATAAACTAGGCTAATCTAAGTGAATGACACAACAAAAACTCACAAGGATGTATAAGATGACTCAATGGATTCTAAGAGGCTCGAGAATGGCAGGTAGAAGCAATATATAGAGAACCAACGAGATAAGGCTATGGAAAAACAAGTTAGTCCACACCAAGTGCCTCATAACAAAAGGGCAGCGACCTCTCAGGCTTGTTGTGGCCCAACGAATAAGATCCTCAATCCCTATCTCCACCAAATAGGGGGCAACCCTTCCATTAAGAATTGGGCAGCGAAGAGAAGGGAAGAACAATGAGAAAACACCGGAACAAATCCACAAAGCAAAGAATACCATGCTGTGATTTTTGGGCTCCTCCAAAAATATGAGCGGCGACGCAATTTCGACGAGGAAATATTCTAGCGGAGCTTCACCAAGCTTGCGGAAGACGGGGAGGGGGAACTCTACGATGGACGATCACTTGTTGGAGAGGGAGCATCAAAATATGATGAAGTTTATCATCTCTTCAAGGAGGTGGTCGGCCACCCCCTATTTATGCTCATAGGGGCGGCAACAAAATAGGGATCCGCCCCTTTGTTCAAATTTTAAACACAACCGGAATTCAAAATTCCGGGACTTATCACTAAGATAAAAATCAATGAGATAAAGGTTTTTGAAATTAATTTCAAATTAATTCTCAATTAAATTCGAAATTAATTCAGCCAAGGGGTGTTCAACTAACACCTCCGTAATTATCTTATTGCAGTTCAAATTTAAACTCATTCAGGAATTCAAAATTCCGGAATTTATCTCCAACCTCTTCCCTATCTTATATGGACTTGAATTAATCATATTAATTCATCTACCTATTAAAAGGGAGTCAAACAACTAACCTCCCTATAAAATAGGGAGGCTAGGCGCATGGGACAAAAACAAAGTTTTCCACCCCGGTTCGAATTCAAAATTCGAGCCATAATAAAATTTGAGTTTCCCTCTTATATTTAGCTGACCCACCTTGACCCTTGGGTCTAGTCAAGTTAACATATTGACTTGAATAGGGTCAACACTTTAGCACAAACAAAGATAACAATGCTAACACAATGATTTATAGTGGTTCGGCCCCAATGCCTACTCCACTACCTAAGCACTCCGCTTAGGATTTCCAAACTAGTTTAACAAGATTAATTAGATTCCTTACAATGTAGAGTTTACACCGAAAAGTCTCCGCTCTCAAACCGAAGGCACTTCCACACTCGGAAGTATCCCGCCTTCCTACCGAGAGCACTCTCCCACCTCAACCTAAGTACAATTCAACTAATCCTAGCAAACTACGTTTAGACCGGTGGATTTAAACCTCAAGCACCAAGGCTACCACCCAATTTCAAGACCCACACTCTAGGTCTTATACAAACTCAATACAAAGAAGTAAATAAGAAAATACAACAATAAATGGAAATCAAACAATAAATTACTTAGCTCCACAACAAGATTCCTAGCTTCCTCTTGATGCCTTTGATGGTTAATCAATGAAGGAATGAAGGCAAGATCAAGGTTTTTGGCTCAAGCTAGGGTTTTCAAAAGATTGGCTCAATGAAGGCTTAGAATTGATCAAAAGATGGCATAAGGAGATTAGAGGTGATCAACATCATGAAGGAAGACTCTTATGGCTTCCTATTTATAAGCCATGAAGAGAAGAGAGAACTCTCTCTTCTCAACGGGCAATTTTTTGCCCGTTACAGCCCGCCGATCGCTTATCCGGTCGATTGCCGATTGACTAACCAAGCGATCGGAGCATTCTGCCCATTTTGGGCAATGTTTGGTCGACCGATCGATCGACCAAAATGCCGCCGGTCGACCGAATCTGGGCAGGGTAGTTTGGTTAGCCTAAATTTTTTGCTCGTTTGGGTTTCGTCTTTGCTAAGTCTGCTTATATAACATTTACTAATAACTTTAAAACATAAATGTTATATAAGGATTACCCTCCATTTGGATTCAATAAAAATATCTAAAAAATCAAAATCCTTAAGAATCAAAATATAGTTTTTGGGGTCTAGTATAAATTTTCGAAAAATAGAAATTTTTTAATCTCCCGGATCAAATATAAGTATGCTAAAGGCTTCTAAAAATTTCTTAAAAATACATCGTTATCTAGTTTTTACCCAAGGAACAATTATCGCCATTTTTTGTGTCAAGAAAATGTCTAGGTCATATAGCCCTCCAAGGAGCTCCCTAGGCTTAGTGAATTTTAGGGCGATTTTCGGGTTTTCATGTTTTGGGATTTGGATTTAACTTTTGGGTTCTTTGCATCATGAAAGAGGATTACAACACATGCTAGACACCCTAAACCTAAACTTTAACTTCTCGAAGAATCCCGAGCGTCGACGAGCGTCCTTGCCGATTTCTCCAATTTCTCCGATCGCAGACGTCGTGCGCTAACTGACTTGGAACTTAAAAGTATTTCTCATTGAAACATTAGTTCCATATTTGTTATCATCAAAACTGAGATTAAGACCAAGGTTAAAAATCTTAAGCCAACAAGGGTTACAAGGACCCCTTCCTCGGATGCTCATAATTCGTTAGATTAGGAATCACGTTTCCTAT
Source organism: Canna indica (assembly GCA_034359265.1). Classification (NCBI taxonomy): domain Eukaryota; kingdom Viridiplantae; phylum Streptophyta; class Magnoliopsida; order Zingiberales; family Cannaceae; genus Canna; species Canna indica. The sequence goes on along the minus strand of CP136890.1, from coordinate 59,063,807 downwards.
CTTGTCTGCGAACGAGATCCGTGATCGTGTTGTGGAATGTCCATGCTAGTAGACATTAGGTACTGCATTCGAGCTCTATCCCATAAAGCCCATTACGAGAGTAGCCTATTTTGTGTGTGACCCATTGGGCGCCACACTAAGCCAGCAATGAGTTGTGCATAACGGAGAGTCGGATTCTATAGAACACTTTCTATTTGAATCTCACGAGCCTACACTAAACCACTTTAGTGTGGTTGTGTGAGACTCCACTCACAAGTTAAAATTGACGTCTAGTAATGTGTCATTACTACCTGGATAGTGTGAAGTCCAATCTACAGGGATCGAACGCCCTTCGGTGATTAGTTACCATACAACTAAATCCTTTGGTTACAATGTCTCGAAGTTTGTAGGGTACGAAAGAAGAGTTAAACCCTAATGCCGATTCATATGTATTCCACATACCAGTTGTTGTCTCAATAATGAAACGTCAGAAACCTCTTTTTGACTTTCGTGTCTACTCCGGCCAAAGATTCCCGAGTCAACACTTGCAGGAATACATAGGACACTATCTCCTCACTAGGAGTAACTGATTCCATGTTGGTGAGGAGTTTGGGGAAATCACTTGCTACCTTTGGCAGCCCCCATATTATCAATATATTATTATTCATTTTTGCGTAAAAGTACATAGAGAATTGATATATACAATTAGGTCCTTAACACTCCCCCTCAAGTTGGAGCAAATATGTCATGTAAGCTCAACTGGTTACAAATATAAAATATTCTAGGACCTCTTAAAGATTTAATTAGTATATCAGCCAACTGTTCATTTGAACTTACAAATGATATGACTATTTTCTTAGACTGCACTTTCTCTCTGATAAAGTGACAATCAATTTCTATGTGCTTTGTTCTTTCATGAAAAACCAGATTAGAGGCAATATACAAAGCAGTCTGATTATCACAAAGCAGCTTCATTGGTTCTTTATGGATGATTCCGAGTTCTCCCATTAACTGCTTTAGCCATATCAATTTACAAGTTACAAGAGCCATAGCCCTGTATTCTACCTCAGCACTAGATCTAGCTACCACACTTTGTTTCTTGCTTTTCCATGATATCAAGTTACCGCCAAGCATCACACAATATCCTGAAGTAGATCAGCGATCAATAGGTGAACCTGCCCAATCCACATCAGAATAGCCTGTCACCTGCAGGTGACCCCTGTCACAGTATAAGAGTTCCTTTCCTGGAGCTTTCTTGAGATAATGAAGGACCCTCAATGCAGCTTCCCAATGTCCCTCATAGGGTGACTCAAGGAATTGACTGAGTACACTAACAATGAAAGAGATATCAGGTCTCGTGACTGTAAGATAGTTTAACTTGCCTATCAATCTACGATATGGACCCGGATCAGCCAAGGATTCACCCTGCTTCGATAATAGCTTTATATTTGGCTCCATAGTAGTGTCAACTGGTCGAGCTCCCAACATACCTGCCTCCTATAGCATTTTAAGTACATACTTCATTTGAGAAATATAGATTGCTCCCCCTAATCGAGCTACTTCAATACCAAGGAAGTATTTCAAATCACCTAAGTCCTTGGTCTGAAATTGCTGATGTAAATAAGACTTTAATTTTTGTATCCCATCTGTATCATCTCTAGTTATAATAATGTCATCTACATAAATAATGAGGAGCACTCGCTTTCCAGAAGGAGAGGTGCAAAAGAAGACTGAATGATCGGAGGTGCATCTCATCATACCAAACTGAGTGATAGTGGAGCTAAACTAGCTAAACCAGACACGTGGAGACTGCTTTAGACCATAAAGAGACTTCTTTAGTTTGCAGACTAATGTGGACTCCCCCTGAGCAACAAATCCAGAAGGTTGCTCCATATACACCTCCTCATCAAGATCACCATGTAAAAATGCATTTTGGATGTCAAGTTGATGAAGTTGCCAACCAGAAATTGCTGCTAGCGTGAGAAAGAGGCGAATAGAGGCAATCTTAGCTACTGGAGAGAATGTATCCAAATAATCCACTCCATATCGCTGTGTATATCCCTTGGCTACCAAACAAGCCTTGAGCCTATCAATAGATCCATCAGGAGCTATTTTAATATTGAACACCGACTTGCATCGTACAGTGGATTTTTCCAAGGGAAGAGGAACACGCTCCTACGTGTCACTAGAATATAATGCAGTCATCTCATCAACTATGGCTTGGCGCCACCCTGGATCAGATAAGGCATCTAAAACAGTCTCAGAGATAGAAACATTGGAAAGAGAAGTGATAAAAGTAGAGTACTGGGGGGATAAAGTATCGTAAGAGACACAATAAGAGATAGGATGAGAAGTAGAACACTTACGAACACCTTTCCTCAAGGCAATGAGAAGATCAAGGTTAGATGGTGGAGAAGGATTTGAGACTGGCAAGGCAGCTATGGAGGCAGCAGAGTCAGGCGGGTAAGCTGGCGATGTCTCAGCAAGAACACGTCGAGTAAAGAACTTGGTGAGTTCTCGTCGGGGTGGCAGCGAATCATTAGTCATCCGAGAAGATGTGTCTTCAAGAGTGGATAATGGAACCAGAACAGGAAGGACCTCAGCAACAGACTCGGGTGTAGTGGACTGACTCGAAAAGAATTGTGTGGTCTCAAAGAAGGTAACATCTGTGAGCGAAATGGCGACACTAGAGGGGGGGTGAATAGTATGTTTACTAATTCGATTAGCCTATATTCAATTTTAAACTATTACTTGGATTGATTAGGTGATTTGCAATTCGATGATTAGATGCGGAAGCTTATAAATGATTAAGCAATTTAAGCACAACAAAATGAAAGCAATGCAAACACGCAATTTATAGTGGTTCGGCCCCAATGCCTACTCCACTACCTAAGCACCCCGCTTAAGATTTCCAAACTAGGTTTTACTAGATTAATTAGAGTTTCCCTTACAACGAGGACTTTGCACCGGAAAGTCTCCACTCTCCAACCGAAGGCACTTCCATACCCGGAAGTATCCCTCCTTTCTACCGAGAGCACTTTCCCATCTCAACCTAAGGGACAACTAGAACTAATCCTAGTAATCACTAAGTATACACAAGTGGCTTTACTCCTTCTACACCAAGGATACCACTTCACATAACAAGACCTAACAGCCCTAGGTCTTTACACAGACACAAATCCAAAAATAGTTTAAATAACAGATAAAATTTACAATTGAAAAGAGCTTAAAATAAAACCAAGATTTCGTGCTCTTTTGCAATCCTTGAATCCTTCGACTTGTCAAGTAGTGGAGCTTGAATCAACACCCGAGTTGAGGAGCAGAGGTTGTACGTTGAAGAAAATGTTGCGGACAGAGAAGCAGCGCAAGCTTTTTGGAAGGCTTCAAATCTTCCTCTTAGAATGCTCAATGAATGCTGTAGAAGTCAAGTAAGAGTTTTTAAAAGAATCATATGAGGGTATATTTATACCCTACTGAAGAAACGAATGTTCAACGGATAGAAAACTCTCTGTTACAGGCCACCGATCGAATGGTCGGTCAATCGACTGTTCGACCGCCAGCATCGACCGCTCCTTTTACTCTCTGGTTCGTCAACCGACTGGTCGACCGCCAGACGCAAATCCCTGATCCGCGATCTTCGGTCGACCCGTCGGTTGACCGACGCAATCTTGCATCGCGGCTATTCGCAGGTCGGTCGACCGCCAACCTTACTGCCCAAAACCAGCCACTATCGGTCGACCGAAGCGCCCACTGCCATTTTTCGGCAGTGTTCGATAGATCGAAATGGCTGGGCCTTTCTTTCTTACCCTATTCGGTCGACCGCCTAGTCGACCGAACATAGGCTGAAATTGCATTTTCAGCCTATTTCTTTCGCGCTTGGTTTCCGGGTTCCGGCTTTCAACGAGCATCATCTTGGATAGCTTTTGACTTGATCTTTGGACTCATCCAAGCGACTTTGGTGCACTCGTCGATCTTCGATAAACTTCCGCGATGAACCCAAAATCATGTTTTTGACAAATATTTTTGAAACCAATTTTTTTCATCAAATTTTGATACCAAATATTGAATGGTCATTTGAAATACATGTATCAAGTTTGAACTCAAAAGAATTTTCAAAGATCATTTTTCATCCTATATTGATTTTAATATACACATGGATATTTCTATCTATCATCCAAAATATCAAAATCATTTCTAGGAATGATTTTACGCAAGAATTTGTGTGAATGATATTAGAAATGGAATCCAAATGGTGCACATGAGTTTTTATTTGAAGTTTTTAAAGAAAAATCAAAGTATCGGAATGATTAGTGTTTCAAATAAGTGATACTTTGATGTTTCGAAATCCAACTTCAAAAATTCATTTTAAATTTGATTATTGATGAAACTTTTTGAAATTTTTACTTATAAAACTAGATTTTTCAGTGAATGTGTGGTTTTAAGAATCATCTAAAAATAATTTTTCTATAATTTTCTAGAAATAACTGAAATTAACACCAATTGCAGTTTGAAATGGTATTTTTGTAATTTTTAGTTATTCTTAAAACTTGTTCAATTTTCATTCAAACTTTCATAACACCACATGATGGTCATGTAAAGAGTATATGTCAAGTTTGAAATGAAAATTATGTCCTTAAGTCAAGATATCAACCTAGCATGATTTCATTCAAAATTAAACTAATTTTTATGAAACTTGCTAAGTTTCAGTCATGTCATACCTATTTCTAAACATGTTTATTAAGTTTGGACTTAAAATCAAGTGTCCAAGTCAATTTGTTGACTTGGGTCAACCCTTTTAAGCTTAAGTCCACTAATGTGATCTAGTTATCACATTTTCATCAACACATGAATTTTCAAGATTGAACACCTAGAGTCATATCATGTGTGTCTAAACATGTTTGTTTGATGTTTACTCAAAATGAGGTCTCTAATATGAGTTTTAACCTAGAGCAAGTTTCATTCAATCAAGATATCATGAAATTGCCTAAGTTATCCAAATTTTTCTTACTCATGGAAATTCAAATATTTATCATGCAAAATCAATCATGAGTATATAGAGACATCATTAAGGCATTAATATTCAATCATCATACTAATTTTTTTAAAAAGTTAAATTCATACCTTATTTTTAGAATTTTAATTTCATTTCAAGTTTAACTTAACATGAAATCTCTAAAGAAGAATTTTAACCTAGTTCGATTTCATAAATATCAAGATATCATGAAATGCTAAGTTATCATAATTTTGCCTACTCATGAAACTTCAAGTATTTATCATGCAATATCAATCATGAGCATAGAGAAATCATTTAAGTATGAAAATTTAATTATTTTACTAAGATTTTTGCAAAAATTAAAATCATATATTTTTCTTGAAAATTTGCACAACTTTTTTATTTCCTTTTCATTTTCTTTTAGATAGCATAGCCTTTCAAATTCTTAACTTGTAAGTAGACTTCAATAGTATCATAATGAAATAATATGACTACTAGCAAGCTAACATACTACATAGCAAGGTTCAATCCAAAGTTTCATTTTAAAACCTTAACCTATGCTAGATAGTAAAGATTCATTTTAAATGAGTTTTCATGATATCTAAATGAATTTAAGAGATCTTAAGATGTGAACTATTTGAGAAATAAGATCTCTAAAGAAGTTTAACTAGTTTGGTCTTAAAGAAATGTCTCTAATAGCAAGTATCAACCTAGAGAAAGTTTCATTTGATGAAATTTGCCTAAGTGCTAATATTCTACATACTCATGAGAATTCAAGGATTTTACATGCAATTCTAGTCATGAGTACAGAGACATGATTTTATCTTAACCAATGAGGTCTAACACTTAGATTTGAAATTATCAAGGTCTAACACTTAGATCTCAAAATATAAAATTTTAAAACATAAGATCTCCAACCCTTCCTATTGGTTGAAAACCGAAAGGCCACAATGTGCCTACGATTTAGAACCGCAAGATCGCTTAGGCCCATTACAGGCCACCGTGGTCTCCGAAGAGACCGAGAAATCAAAAATCAAAAATGTTTTTGAAATAACTCTTTAGTAAGAGCGGGGAGAAATAACTCAAATTAAGCATATATCAACACTCCAACTTGAATAGAACAACCAAAGAAGGAGATGATAGAAAATATACTTAGATGCCAATTTCCATACTTTAGGCATCATGAAGATTCGAAGTTGCAACTTCTTGGAGATTTCACATTTAGATCCAAGGTCAACTTCAATACACCACTCCTCATTCATCCTTGTGTGGTAGCTCCCCCTACAAAAGAAGATGAAATCTTTGGTACCGAAATAGCTTTGGGTCCTTGGGGGTGAGTTGACCTAGGAATCCAAAGTGTCTTAGCAACACTTGGATTTCTTTTAAATGCACAATCATGAATTGCATGACCATAAATACCACAACAAAAATAATGTCTATTAAATTTCTTCTTTTCATTTTTATTATGGACATGAGATTTATTTTTAGAATGCTTGTCATGTGAAACACGATGAGTATGAGCATTCTTAGAAACCTCATTTTTCTTTTGAGCATGAGGTTTAATGGTAACATGCTTAGCATGAGAATGGTGATGAACATTTGCATTCCCTTTTTGAGGTTTCCTAAATGAGACATTTTGATGTTTAAAATTAAAAGAAGAAGCATTGACTTTTTTTACTTAAAATCAACATCTCATTTTTCAACTCATTTATAGATTTATGTAATGCATGTAATTGAGATTTTAACATGCAATTCTCTTTTTCTAAATTGTTATTTTTGAATGACTTATCATTATCATGGCATGAATCAAATGACTTAGATTTCAATTTTTTATTTTCTAGTTTGGATTCATGCAAATGAGAATAAAGCATGACATTTCCCTTTTTCAATCTTTCATTTTCTTTATCTTTTCTAACAAGCAAGGCATGCATTTTTTGACATTCATCAACTAGTTCTTCATATGGCATATTGAATGAACCAGAAGAGCTAGTACTAACATTTTCATTATTATGACTAGAAGGTAAAGAGTGTACCTCATCATTGGTACTCATGAGGCAACCTTTTCTCAATGAAATCATTAGTCCCATGTTTGTTATCATCAAACTCATCAAAACCAAGATTACGGCTAAGGTTGAAAACCTAAAGCCAACAACATCTGCTAAGACAAAAGCACAACCCAACTCGGGTGAGTAGCAACGGTTTCCTTTTCGAAGGTGAGAGTAACCAAGGAAGACACATTTAATAGACTTCGGAGATAACTTATCCTTCCCGAGAGAAAGTTGATGGACAAAACAGGTACACCCAAACACACGTGGTGGAAGATTATATATAGGGTAATGTGGAAAGATAACAATGAAGGGAATTTTGTGATGAATAGAGGAGGGCATCCTATTAATAAGGTAACAAGCAGTGAGAATGGCATCATCCTAGTATCTCAACGGTACATTCATATGCAATAGGAGGATACGTGCCATTTCTACAAGATGATGATTTTTTCGTTTTGCAGCACCATTCTGCTGTGGTGTATGAGGACATGAAGATTGATGGAGAAGACCATGAGTGGAAAAGAAAGACTGAAAGGCAGTAGAGAAATATTCTTTTGCATTATCACTTCGTAACATGTGAATGGAGACATCAAATTGAGTTTTTATTTCAGCATAGAATGTGGAGAAAATGTGAAAGAGCTCAGATCGATCCTTCATCAAGAATAACCAGGTCATACGAGAGTAGTCATCTATGAAAGTGACAAAATATCTGAACCCTATTTTAGAAGAGACACGACTAGGACCCCAAACATCAGAATGCATAAGGGAAAAAGGTGATGAAGCACGTTTATTAACGCTACTTGGAAAAGAAGACTGGGAATGTTTACCAAGTTGACACGATTCACACTCAAGACTCGAAAGTGAAGAAAGACTAGGATACATCTTCTTTAGATTCTGCAGGTGAGGATGCCCCAACCGGCTTTGCATCTTAAGAGGAGACGAATCAACCACCAAGGCAGAGAATGGCATCACCAGTTGGTACAAACCCCGAGACTCATGCCTTGTGCCAATCACCTTACCAGTCCGAGAATCCTAAATAATAACAGAGTCAGAGGTAAATATCACTGAGCAATGTAAATCTCGAGTGAATTTACTAATAGAAAGTAAACTCAAGGGAAATTGAGGAATGTAAAAAACATCATTAAGTGGCAAGGATGGTATAGGCGAGGCTAGACCAATACCCTTTAGTGATGAGGTGGACCCATCAACAAGAGTGACAGTAGTGGATGAGGCAGGAGTGATTAAATTGGAGAAAACGAAAAAGTTACCAGACATATGATCAGATGCGCCCGAGTCTAGAATCTAAGGATGGACACCAGAGTTATGAGTCAGACACGCAGTATGAGTACCTCCATGAACAAAGGTAGAGACAACATGTTGTGTCTGAGGTTGAGAGCTCTGAGTGCGTCCACTATGTCCCCCTTTAAATCCATTCATTTTTTTCATAGTGATAAGCATACACCCTTTGATTCTTAGTCTTGTCGTAGATTTCCTCGAAGCCGCAACTTTGGATCTGAGCACCAATCTAGGGAGGAACCTTTCCCAACTTTGGATCTCAGAATTAGAAGGAGAGAACAGGAGATGGAAGGAGCAGATGATGAATAGTACTACGTGATGAACAGTGCACGATGAACAATAATCTGGCTGAAAAAAGAGATTTTTTTTAAAGAGATTTTTTGGCTCTGATACCATGAGAAGTTTGGGGAGATCACTTGCTACCTTTGGCAGCTCCCATACTACCAATATATTATTATTTATTTTTGCATAAATGTACGTAGAGAAATGATATATACAATTAGGTCTTTAATAGTTGGTTACTCACCTACCTCCATGAATGCTTCCCCATGCCCAGTAATACCTGACACACATATTTGCAAGCCACGTAAGGATAAAACCAAAGCGATGGATTGTCAAACACAAGGTAACCTTGACAACCTCAGGTCCAAGGATTGCTTGTACCTACTATCACCTGAGGAACATTCTATTAACACTCAAGTAAGGATTCCATTCGGTGTTCCTCATGTGGGTCCGTTCAGTAAACTCATTCCCTAATGAGCACCTGTACTTGTACATTAATTACTTGTACATGTAACTGTGAGATCAGTTATCCCCTATTATATAGGGCATGTACCAAGAACATTAGTCTTACTAGAATCACTGATACCCTAATCGGTGATCCTATAACTAGAAACATTTAGAACAGGGGCATCTGTATTCCAAGTCTCACCGGCATGATCTCATCATGGCGTTGGAATCATTTACCTGAGTTCATGGGGTTCATCACAATCTTATAAACAAAAATAAAGATACAACATATGTTGAAAAGTTGCCTCATTTATTCATTAACGAAAAATAGTTCCCTACACATTGACATGTGATTGGCTCAAGGGCACTATTTCTTTCAATCTCCCACTTGCACTTGTAGCCAATCATTACGATATCTAATACCCATACAATTTAAGTGGCAGTTGAACTACTGTTGTGGTAATGGCATTGTGCAAGGATCTGCAATATTGTCTTTCGTGTCAATACGTTCGACATTTATATAACCTCTTCCAACGATCTCTCTGATCCGGTGATACCGCCTTACGATGTGTTTTGATTTGTGGTGAGATCTAAGTTTCTTTGCTTGAGCAACAACCCCAGTGTTGTCATAATAATTAGGGATTGGACTGGCAACCTCAGGAACAACACCCAACTCAGTGATAAACTTCTTTATCCACACTCATTCCTTTACGGTTTCGCTAGTAGTGATGTACTCAGCTTCTATCACCGAGTCGCCACAGTACCTGGCTTGGAACTTTTCCAGCAAACTGCGCCATCATTCAGAGTTAAAACATACATCGAGATGGATTTATTGTCATCAGGGTCTGATTGGAAGCTAAAATCAGTGTAGCCTTTCAATTTGAATTCAGACACTCCAAATATCAGGAGAGCATCTTTAGTCATTCTCAAGTACTTAAGAATGTTATTCACGGCTTTCCAATGTTCCTCTCCAGGATCTGCCTGAAATATGCTAGTTATCCCTAGGGCATAAGAGACATTGGGTCGAGTACAGAGGATCAGATACATGATGGATCCTATTGCCGAAGAATAAGATATCTCACTCATCCTTTTTCTCTCCTCAGGTGTCTTATGAGACATCTTCTTGGAAAGAGTGATACCATGACTCATAGGCAAGTAACCTTTTTTACTGCCTTTCATGCTAAACCTTTTTAGCACAATATCAATATACTGAGACTGGGACAAACCAAGCATCCTTCTAGATCTATCTCTATAGATTTTAATGTCGAGAACATAGGATGCTTCACCCAAGTCTTTCATGGAGAAGTTTTTGAGTAGCTATGCTTTCACTGATTGGAGCATGGGAACATCATTCCCAATAAGTAGTATGGCATCTACATACAACACAATAAACGCAACGACGCTCCCATTAACCTTCTTGTAAACACAAGGTTCATCCACGTTTTTTATAAAGCCAAACTCCTTCACCGTCTCATCAAAAAGGATGTTCCAACTCTTCGAGGCTTGCTTGAGTCCATAAATGGACCTTTGCAACTTGCATACTTTCTCCGCTCCTATCGGGGATACAAAACCCTTTGTCTGGGTCATATAGACCTCTTCCTTAAGTTCATCATTGAGGAATGCAGTCTTGATATCCATCTGCCAGATCTCGTAATCATGGTATGCCGCAATGGCTAGTAATATCCTAACAGACTTGAGCATGGCTATAGGAGAAAAAGTTTCACCATAGTCAACACCTTGCTTCTGAGTGAAACCTTTTGCAACTGGCCTAGTCTTATAGGTCTCCACCTGACCATTAACTCCGATCTTTCTCTTAAAGATCCACTTACACCCTATAGGAGTAAATCCTTCGGGTAAGTCAACCAAAGTCCAAACTTGATTAGTGAACACCGAGTTCATTTCAGATTGCATTGCTACCTGCCATTGTTTGAAATCAACATCCTTGATTGCCTGATCATAGGATTTCAGATCAACGAATTCCTGGTCATTCTTAATGGTCAGGAAAAATCTTTCAGGTTGTCTAAGCAATCTCCCTGATCGACGAAGAGTGGTGGGAGGTAGTGTTTCTGCGACTGGTTAGACATGTGAACCTTCCACGGGCTATTGCGATTCGGCTTGGGGTTGTTGAACTTCATCATACTCAACATCTCTTCCGCTCCCACTTTCATCGACACTCTTTTTCTAAGAAAGTGACATGCCTATTGACAAACACTTTTGTTTAGTTGGCGAATTAGAGTAATACCCTAAACACTCTTTAGTGTTGGCCAAAGGTTTTCAACCTTGGTCTTAATCTCGGTTTTGATGATAACAAATATTGAACTAATGTTTCATTGAGAAATACTTTCAGGTTCCAAGTCGGTTAGTGCACGACGTCCGCGATCGGAAGAATCAAAGAAATCGGCAAGGACGCTCATCGACACTCGGGATTCTTCGGGAAGTTAAAGTTTAGGTCTAGGGTGTTTAGCTTGTGTTGTAAATCCTCATGATGATGCATAAGAACCCAAAAACAAAACTCGAATCCCAAAACATGAAAAACCAGAAAATCAAAAATGACCCTGGAATTCACTAACCTTAGGGAGCTCCTTGGAGGGCTATATAATCTAGACATTTTATTGGCACCAAAAATGCCGGTAATTGTTCCTTAGGTAAAAACTAGAAAATGAGATATTTTAAAGGATTTTTTGGAAGCCTTTAGCCTACCCATATTTGACCCGGAAGATTAGAAAATTTATGTTTTTCTAAAATTTGTACTAGACCCCAAAAGTTAGATTTTGATTCTTAAGGATTTTGATTTTTTAGATATTTTTATTGAATCCAAATGAGAGATAATCCTTATATAAAATTTATGTTTTAAAATTATATAAGTAGACTTAGTGAAGACGCAACCCAGAAATGAGCAAACAAGCAAAAAACTTAGCCAAACCAAGTAGTGCAGTCTTCCCAGTTTCGGTAGACCGAATGCTGCCTAAAATTGGCAGTAGGCAAGTCGGTCGACCGAACGGTCGATTGAAGTATGCCAGAAAGTGGCAGTACGCCTTCGGTCGCTCGGTCGATCGACCGATGATCGAACGACAAGCGACCGCACGTTGGCAACGGGCAAAAAAATGCCCGTTGACAAGCCATCTTGTTTGGGGGGTTATAAATACCCACCCCAAACTCTCTTCGAAGCCTTCCATGATGCTTCTATGCCTAAGAGAGCCACTTTCTTGCATCTCTACAAGATTTCTTGGAGCCATCCTTGCAAGAACCCTAGTTTTGTTCTCCACTCCTTGATTTAGCCTTCAAGCTTCACCGATTCATCATCTTAAGGCATCAAGAGGACTAGGGAGTTTTCTTTGGAGCTAAGTATTTGTTGTATTATTTATTTGCTCCATTGTTTGTATATTTTGTGGTTTATTTTCATTGTATATCATTTGTGTAAACCTAAAGTGCTAGGTTGATTGAGTTGGTGGTTGCCTTGGTGTTAAGGCTTAAATTCACCATTGTAAACTTAGTTTACTAGGATTAGTTGAGATGTCCTTAGGTTGAGGTGTGAGAGTGCTCTCAGTAGGAAGGCGGGATACTTCCGGGTGTGGAAGTGCCTTCGGTTTGAGAGCAGAGATTTTTTGGTGTAAAGTCCTTATTGTAAGGAAATTAATTAATCTAGTTAAACTAGTTTGGAAATCTCAAGCAGGGTGCTTAGGTAGTGGAGTAGGCATTGGGGCCGAACCACTACAAACCATTGTGTTAGCATTGATATTTGTTTGTGTTAATTGCTTTATCATTAATCGCTTCCATTTTTAGTCCTTCAATTGTGAATTGCCTAAGTAGTTTAAGAAAATATTTAAAATCGAATTTAGGCAAACAATTTAGTTAACACACTATTCACCGCCCTAGTGTGACCATTTCACCAACAATTGGTATCAGAGTGGGTCGTGGATTGAAATTTTACTATCTCATCTACATCTTGTCTCGATTTGGAAAATGACACTAGAGAGTATAGCGTTTGCACCACCTAGGTTTGATGAGGTAAATTTTGATGTTTGGAAGAGTAAGATGTATACCTTTCTTAAAACACAAAGTTTAGATCTATGGTGCATGCTAAAGAATGAATATGTTGAGCTCACCATTGACATAAATGATTGGACTCAAGAACAAGTTAAATTATTTGAATTGGATGCTAAAACAATGCATCTCCTATATTGCTCATTTTCAAATGACATACTTGAAAAGGTTATGCATTGTTCTTCCGCATTTGATATTTGGTCCACATTAATTGTGTTATATGATGATGCTAAAACCGAAGAGATTAATACATTTGTTGATGGTGGTGATGACAATGGTCACCCCCCTAGTACTAACCTCAGTTTTAATGATCTTAGTGCTTCTAGTCAAAGAAGCAAATCAAAAAGCCGAAAAAGAAAGGTTATATGCTACTTGTGCAAGGAAAAGGGGCACATTAAGAGGAATTGCCCTTCATCAAAGAAGAATGCCAAGAAGAGGACAAGTGCTTCAACATCCACCTCCGAATCACAAGAAGCATCCTCATGTCGTGACTATGAAGGCACATCCAAGGTTTGCCTCATGGGTATCCATGATGAGGTACAATACTCTACTTTTAGTCATGATAAAAATATAGCATATGATAATGATGCTAGTTCTTCACATTCACTCAAAATGTCATATGAAGAATTAGTAGAAGAATGTCAAAATATGTATGCCATGCTTTTGAAAAAGAGTAAAGAAATCAAGAAAATTAAAAAGGATAACTCTAGGCTTACTAAGGATTTGCATGCTCTAGAGTTAGAAAATGAAAATTTAAAGACAAATCTAAGTTCCTCAAGTGTTGATTGGCCTTGATAGTATTGATGTTTTGAAAACTAGTAATTCACCATTGATAATTGAAATTGAGGACTTAAAAAGTGAGAATATTGATTTGAAAAATAAAAATGATGATTTGAAAATTGAATTGAAAAATATCTCAAAAGTTGAGATTGAGAATTTGAAAGTAGAAAATATGAAAATCAAAAATGAAAATAGTATGATGAAATCTCAAATGCAAGCCTTACATAAATCAATTAATGATTTAAAAAATGAGGTTGTTTTCTTGAGTAGGAAAACTAGTAGTTTATCACATGCTTCATCTTTTAGAAATCCTAGAAAGAAAAATATTTCATTTAAGAATGCTCATGCTCAGTATGCCAAGCATTCTAACATTAGACCTCATGTTCATATGAATGGTAAAAATAAAAAGTTTCATGGACATTATTTTTGTTGTGGTACATATGACCATGCAATCTATGATTGTGCATTTAAGAAGAATCCAAGTGTTGCTAAGACACTTTGGATACCTAGGCCAACTAACCCCCAAGGACTCAAAGCCATTTGGGTACCAAAGATCTCATCTTCTATTGTAGGGGAAGCTACCACACATGAGTAAGATGAAGTTGGTTGATTGAAGTTGCTTGAGGGCTTGAAGGATACATCACCTCAAGGTTGCAACTTCAAGTCATCATGATGCCTTAGGAATGAAAATTGGCATCTAAGTAAACTTGGTATCATCTCCTTTACTTTATTTGAATTCATTTGAGTTGGAGTTTTATGATACTTGATTGATTTGAGTTGATCTTATCCGCTCTTGATATAAGTTTCAAAAATACTTTTTGATTTTTGATTTCCGATCTCTTCGGAGACCTATGTAGCCTATAACGGGCTCATGCGACCTTGTGGTTCTAAATCATAGGCTAATTATGACTTTTCGGTTTTCAACCAATAGGAAGGGTTAAAGATCATATTTTCATTTATATTTCACTCGTGATCTCTTTAAATTCATTTTGATATCACTCGATTTCATTTTGAAATGAATTTGAAACTATTTAGCAAAGTGAACTTTGATAATGATACTTGATGCTTCTGTTTGCCTTTTGGTTTGGTTAGCTTGCCAAGTAGCTATATTTTATCTATAGCATTAGTGTAGCTTACTTGCAAGTCATGAGTATTTTAGGAAGGCTAATAGCTAGGAAGAAAAGGGTAAGTTTGGAAAATTATCATGAATAAGGTATAACTTCGATTAATTCAAAATCTTAGTGTTATACCTCAATGTTTAAGCTTAAATTATGTCTCTATACTCATGATTAGAATTGCATGTTAAACCCTTGAATTCTCATGAGTATGTAGAATTTTAGCACTTAGGCAAATTTCATTGAATGAAACTTGCTCTAAGTTGATACTTATTATTAGAGACATTCTTTTAAGTCCAAACTAGTTAAACATGTTTGGAGATCTTATTCTTCAAATATTTCATATCTTAAGATATCTTTGATTACTTTTGATATCATGTTAACTTTTTAAAAATGAATCTTTATTATCTAGCATAGGTTGAGATTTTTAAATGAAATTTTGCATTGAACCTTTGATATTTAGTATGTTAGCTTGCTAGTTGGTATATGATTTCATTATGATGCTAATGAAGCCTACTTGCAAGTTGAGAAAATGGTAAATTTGGAAGGCTAAAGGAAAATGGAAAGAAAGTGAGAATTTTGAAATTTCTCAAGAAATGAGGTATGAGTTTCATTTTGGTAAAATTCTTGCGTAACACCTCTATTTTCTTGATTAAATGATTTCTCTATGCTTATGAATGATCTTGCATGATAATTGATTGAAATCTCATGAGTAGAACTCTTTAGTGTTGGCCTAAGGGGGAGTGAATAGTGTGTTACTTAAATCTTTCGCCTAATTTCGATTTTAATTATTTACTTGATTACTTAGGCAACTTGCAATTTATCAACTAAATGCGGAAGCAATAATAAAGCAATTTAGCACAAACAGAGATAACAATGCTAACACAATGATTTATAGTAGTTCGGCCCCGATGCCTACTCCTCTACCCAAGCACACCGCTTAGGATTTCCAAACTAGTTAAACTAGATTAATTAGTTTCCTTACAATGAGGACTTTACACCGGAAAGTCTTCGCTCTCAAACTGAAGGCATTTCCACACCCGGAAGTATCCCGCCTTCCTACTGAGAGCACTCTCCCACCTCAACCTAAGGGGCAACTCAACTAATTCTAGTAAACTAAGTTTATAATGGTGGATTTAAGCCTTAACACCAAGGCAACCACCAACTAAATCCACCTAGCACTCTAGGTTTACACAAGTTTAATTACAATGAAATAAATAATAAAATAAAATAATAAATGGAGCAATAAATCAAACAATAAAGTACTTAACTCCACAACAAGATTTCTAGCTTCCTCTTGATACCTTTGTTGATGAAACAATGAAACTAAGACTCAATCAAAGAGATGAGAGATGAAAGCTAGGGTTTCCATAAGAATTGACTCAATAAAGCTTGGAAATGATCATAAGATGGCTCAAGAAGGTTAGGAGTGATCAAAAGTATAAAGGAAGGCTCTCATGACTTCCTATTTATAAGCCATGAAGAGAAGAGAGAGCTCCCTCTTCTATACGGGCGATTTTTTGCCTGTTTCAGCCTGTCGGTCGCTTGTCCGATCTATCGTAGATCGATCGACTGAGCGACCGAAGGCAATCTGCCGCTTTTGGGCAATGTTCGATCGACTGAAATGCCATCAGTCGACCAGTCAGTCGACCGAAATGCCGTCGGTCGACCGAAGTTGGGGCAGGGCAGACTACTTGTTTGCTTGGTTTTTTTTGCTTGTTTGCTCGATTATGGTTTTGTCTTCGCTAAGTCTACTTATATAACATTTCTTAACTTAAAGTTAATAACTTTAAAAGATAAATATTATATAAGGATTACCCCCAATTTGGATTCAATAAAAATATCTAAAAAATCAAAATCCTTAAGAATCAAAATCTAGTTTTTAGGGTCTAATACAAATTTTCGAAAAACAATTTTTTTTTAATCATCCGGGTCAAATATGGGTATGCTAAAGGCTTCCAAAAAATTCCTGAAAAATACATCGTTATCTAGTTTTTACCCAAGGAACAATTACCGCCATTTTTTGTGTCAATAAAATGTCTAGGTCATATAGCCCTCCAAGGAGCTCCCTAGGCTTAGTGAATTTGAGGGCGGTTTTTCGGTTTTCATATTTTGGGGTTCGGGTTTAGTTTTTGGATTCTTTGCATCATGAAAATAGGATTACAACACATTCTAGACACCCTAAACATGAACTCTAACTTCTCGAAGAATTCCGAGCGTCGACGAGCGTCCTTGCCGATTTCTTCGATTTATCTGATTTTTTCGATCGGGGATGTCGAGCGGTAACCGACTTGGAACCTAAAAATATTTCTTCATGAATCCATTAGTTCCATGTTTGTTATCATCAAAATCGAGATTAAGACTAAGGTAGAAAACCTTAGGCCAATAGGTTTAATAAGTGGAGAAGTGGGAGAGCAATTACAACTTCAAACCTTGAATAGGTTTACTGCTCCAACTCCTGAAGAAGGGGGTTACACAATTGGGTCTTGAATAAATGTCCATACCGTGAGCTTTGATTAAGTGTAATAAATGCCCCGAGCCTTGATTAAGGTTGTACTTCATTAGCCTTGAATGAGAAAAACAATTAGTGGAGAGTAGTAAATAAATGTAGGTTATAGCAACTTGAAGAAACCTTTCCAATTGCCTTCCCTTTTTTGTGTGTATAAAATTGTGTCAAACAATACACAATCCTAGAGCATATCTCAATTGCTCAAATCTCCCTCCATTGAAGGCCTTTGTGAAAATGTCAGCAACCTATGGATCTGTAGAAATATACTCAAGTTGTAACTCTTTGCTTTCAACTAGTTCTCTTATGTAGTGAAACTGAATATCAATATATTTTGTGCGAGAATGCATAATTGGATTCTTTGAGATATTGATGGCACTTGTATTATCATAGTATAAGACCATTTTATCCTGTTTAAAACCATAGTCCAATAGCATTTTTTTCATCCAAATTAGTTGTGTACTATAACTGACTACTGCTAAATATTCAGCCTCTGTAGAAGAAAGAGAGATAGAATTCTGCTTCTTGCTCAACCAAGCTATCGGATTTGACCCAATATAGAAACATCCACCTATTGTGCTCTTTTTGTCATCAATGTTTCCTGCCCAATCTGTATATGTAAAGCCTACAAGACAAGGATTAGACTCCACATAATATTGTAGTCCAAAATCTACAGTACCTTTAACATGTTTCAGAATTCGTTTGACTACTTGAAGATTAGATTCCTTTGGATTTGCCTGGTATCTAGACTAAAATCCTACACTGAAACTTAAATCAGGTCTGCTAGCTGTCAGATATAACAAACTCACAAACATGCTTCTGTAGAGACTAGGATCAACATTCTTACCTTCTTCATTTTTGCTCAGTTTTTCATAAGTTGAGATGAGAGTTCTATCTGGCTTAGAACTGTCCATTCTAAACTCGTGAATCAAGTTTTTAGCATATTTATTCTGAGAGATGAATAACCCTTCATTAGTTTGATTCACTTGGAGACCGAGTAAATAATTCATTTCTCCAACTATGCTCATCTCAAACTCAGATGAGTCTTTCATACCAGGCTCTAGGTGCTTGTTTAAGCCCATAAAAGAGCTTTCTTCAGTTTGTATACATGATCACGATGTGTAGGATCTTCAAAACCATTGGGTTGTTCAACATATACTTCTTCGTTGAGGAACCCATTCAAGAAAGCTATTTTAATAGCCATCCGGAACAACTTAAACTTCATACAACAGGATATGAGTAGAAGCAGTCTGATAGATTCCAATCTAGCAACTGGTGCAAATGTTTCACCAACTGGTCTCTGTAATTTACATGACCTAGCTGTCGATGCCAAAGATTGATGTCGGAGGAAGTAATTGTAAAACAAACACAAAAATATGTTATTTTGTAGCAGTTGTCATTTGATATGTTCCCTTCAAGGATGCAGTCTCTACCCTCATCAAAGACCTTGCAGCCGCTCCTAGTAAATTGTACATTCAAATTCTAGTTACAAAGTTGGCTTATACTTACAAGGTTATCTTTGAGACCTTTAACAAGTAGGACATCTTCCAGACTCGAAATTCCTGGAATATTAAGTGTACCAATTCCAACAACATTATTGTGTCCACCATCTCCAAAAGTAACAGTTGCATTTCTATATTCTTGAATATCCTTCGGGTTGTCTGGACTACCAGTCATGTGTTGTGAGCATCCACTCTCGAAGTACCAAGAACCTAGCTAGAGAAGAAATAGTTTTTGACACAAATGCAACTTGACAGTTTAGGTCAACCTTTCTTATCCAAATTTCCTTCATTTTCTGCCCTGTTGGTTTCACATGATCTATTCTTCTCAAATTGTTTGAAAGTTAGAAGTAGTTATATATTATAAGCAATTTGTGTTTGCAATAATAAGCATACGAGCACTCTCTGATTTCTTCTTGCAATAGTCTATTGTTGACTTGAAGAACCCCCTGCGAATATACCTCAGTTGAACTGGAAGTTATGACTGAGGCTTTAACTGGTATGGTCTAGAGTATCCTAGTCCATTGTGATTTGGAGGATATTTTCCTGCACTTAAAATCTCAATAAGGGTACCACAAGAATTCATCATTTTGACCTCCCTTTTTAACTTCTCAATTTCTTCAATCAGCTTGGATTCTTTATCTTCATTTTCAGCAATCAGAGCTTGAAGATGTTGAGTCATTTGCTTAAGATTTCTCTTCTCTCTAGTCAATAACTTGTTTTGTTCACTAAGGGATTTGTTCAGTTTTGCAACTTCTATCCATTTGTCAAACATCTCCTGGTAGGCTTATTCAAGGCTTTCGGCACAGAACTATACATTTATCATCGTCTGCATTTGAACTATCTGAAGTTCTGCCCGAGCCACCGATGCTTGTTGTGAAAGCTATAAAATTGCTGGACTATTTTTCAGATTTTCCTGAGTCATCTTCCTCTTCATCATCACTCCATGTCATAGAAAAGGACTTCTTTAGCTTCTTTTGAAGATTTGGACATTCGCATCTGACATGACCATATCTAGGGCTGGCAATGGATCAGATATGGTGCGGATATCGCATTATCCGCATCCGCACCACTCCCCATATCCGCATATCCGTATCTGCACCGTATCCGCTATGAATATGAATATGGATATCCATATCCGCACCGCTTCAAATACGGATATCGGCACCGAATCCGTATCTGCACCGTATTTAAACAAATATATTTAATTAAAAAATCAATAAATATCCAATTTATTGATCCAAAACAAGTATATAATAAATATACTTCAAAATTCATCTACTATTACAATTTATAATTTAACCACCAATAATAAAACATCATATCAAATTCATCTACTTCAGAACACCATCAACCATAAAATTCTTAGTCAATTGAAACTTCATATCAATCCAAAAAAAAAAAAAAAAAAAGACAATTCAACTACTCAACCACAATTTATAATTTAACCACCATCAACCATAATATATACATTAAATCAATATGAAATTATTATTTTAATCTCCTTTTTCAACTCAACAACTAAAACATAACCTTTCTATGTTAACTAAGTAACTAGATGCAAAGGAGAAACCTGTTAAAGGCACTCAATAAAAATTATATAAGTTGTAATGCCAACTAAAAGCATAACCTAGCAACTTTTAGAAGCATAATTATATCATCTATAAAAATTCTACAACCACGAAAAGCCAATAGTGAATGAGACTATAAACAATGCAATCATCAAAAATATAAGTTTCATTTTGTACAATCATTCTGAAACTTAATTCAGTGAAGATCATCCAACAACAAAGTACTTCAAAATTAATTATAAATCATTTGAGCAAGACAACAAACTTAGTTTAGAAGCAGCACCAAACTAATTATAAACAATCCAGCGCAATCTTAAGATACAATCCACCACCAAGTTGTGGTTTACATGCAAACACTAAATGTTCTTCCAAAGTTCCCACACCATGTTCTTCTCTTCATTGTTCTTCATGTTCTTAATGTTCTTCAATCCTACAAATTAGAAACAAAACCCAATTATATATACATATTAAAATCATTGTTCTTCATGTTCTTAATGTCAAACACTTTGGCAACATTTGAAGTAGTACCTATATATAGGAAAATAAATAAATGAATGATATAAGTGAACTAATCATAAAGTGAATTAAAGGAACAAATAAACTAACTATATATACCTTCTTCTTTAAACATACTTGATAACCAATTTTGAGTACAAGTTAATGCTTCCACGATTTCTGGATGAAGACTACTACGTTGTGGGCTCACCAATCGTCCACCAATACTAAATGTAGACTCAGAAGCAACTGTAGATACATGAATACTTAATATGTCCCGAGCAATAACTTGTAAAATAGGAAACTTTGCACCATTTGATTTCCACCAAGTTAAAATGTCACTACTACTAGTTCTTGGCAACACATCTTCCTCCAAATATATATCCAAATCATTCCTAGTGCGTTTTCTCTTTTTACTAAGAAACTCATCATAACCAACACCAAATCGAAGGTCAGCCTTACTAGAACCAACTATTTGAGAAGATGCACTACAAAAAAATAGGATATCACCAACGGATTAAATTCGTTGGTAATAGTCAAAAATCCGTTGGTAATAGTCAAGAGTCCGTTGGTAATACTAATACCGACGTATTTTCATTTGTAAAATCCGTTGGTGATACTCTGCTAGGTATTACCAACGGATAAAGATATATTTGTTGATAATTACCAACAAATGAGTTTGTAATTTTGTTGGTAATACCAACAAATGATATATTTGTTGGTAATTTTATTGATAATACCAACAAAATTAGTTTGTTGGAAATTATTTATTGGTGAAAGTTTGTTTTCTTGTAGTGATGGTCTTAAAGGCTCCTCATTATCATTTGTCATTCTCGCACTATATTCATCGACCAAGTTTCTTACAATCTTTCTAAGTCTTTCAACTTCAAAAAAACTCCATAATAGTATTCAATGAGGTCCATCTTATATCTTGGATCCAATAATGCTGCAACTCCCATCACACCATGAATCACCTTCCAATATTTCTCAAATTTATCCATCATCTTTGTAGCCATCATAGAAAATATTTGATTATCGCGATTGATCCATTCCTTAAGTGCCATCTTGATCTCACAAACCTTTGGAAAATAAATATTGACTGTAGAATATTCTCTTCCAGAAAATAACTCTGTGACATCATGAAAAATCTTCAGTTTATCACAAACTTCTTTTGCCATTTTCTACTCATTATAAGATGGCAAATTCTTATACTTCGGTTTACGAGTGAAAACATCTTTGTTTGGTAATGCAGACACAAGCATCAAGTATGTAGAATTCCATCTTGTTTTTACATCCTGACTTAATTTTCTTGTAACACAAATTTTTAGTTGTAGTGCTGCCTCCTTAAACCTCTCTTGCCTTTTTGGTGTAGTTGTGCAATCAATTACACTCTCTCGTATGTTATTGATAGCAGAGGCAATAATGTCCAAACCATCTTTCACAACCAAGTTCGATATATGTGCTCCACATCGCTTATGAAAAAACTCTCCTTCCAATATCATTGTAGGAGAAAGTCTATCTTTTAAAAGCTGAATCACACTATCATTCACAGAACAATTATCAATTGTAAGTGTAGACAACTTCCTATCAATATTCCATTTCAGAAAACAATCCATTAAAGCATTTGTAATAACCTATTTGGTATGCGGGGCATGAACATAACAAAACCTAAAATATAAAAAACACAATATAAATATAAATGAGTATATGACAGCTTTTCATAATATATTTTCTTTTGCAATAAATAAAATATACCTGATTATGCGATTTTGCATTTGCCACTCATCATCAATGTAATGTGCTGTAACAGCCATATACCCTTTCATTTGATGATCAGATGTCCACATATCTGTTGTAATTGCAACTCTCCCTATATTGCTCTCCAAAGCTTTTATTATTTTGCTCTTGTACTCATTATAAATCTTCATGATGTCAGCTCTCAAAGTGTTTCTAGTGGGTATGTGAAATGAAGGTTGAAGACTATGAATATCTTCTAAAATAATGATGATTAACTATAGACATTGGATATTCATGAATAATTATCATATTGGCAAGTTCTCTTCTACTGACATTTTGATCAAAGATATAATTTTGAATCTTTGATTTTCCTTCTGCGTTCTCATTCCTAGTGAGTACCATTTGTCTAAGATCTTGTGTAGATCTCTTAGCACATCTTTTATAATGCTCATGCAAATTTGATGTGCCATTTTTTCCTCCACCACCTAATTTTTTATTGTAATAAATACAAATTTCTTTCCAAACTCCATCTATCTTTTCTCTTTTCAAGTGAACCCACATAGGAGAAGTAAATTTCTTCTTAGTAGAAGAATCTGAATCGTCCACAAATTGGACATTGGGAGATGACTCATCCACAGATTGGACAGTAGGGAGAGACTCATTTGAACCCACTTGAGGATTTTCTTGTTCATTTGGAGTTTCAATATTATTAATAGTATCATCCATATCTAAATAAAGCAAGGAAAAATAGAAGCATTACAATTCATAATCATAGCAATGGCTAAGGATAGAGTTTATGCACAAATACACCTTGATGAAATGAGTATACATCAGGTAATTGATTAGAATTCTATTATTTGAACGAAAAGATTTACATATGAAGTTCATATTATTTTCTGATTACAGAGACTTTCAAGCATGATGACTCTAGTAACCATAAATATGGCAAGACCCGTGTCAAATAAGCAAACTCATGACAAACTATACTGCAAATAGTCAAATAATGATTAACCATGCATAATGTTGTAGCAAGCTCTAACAGCTGCTTGGTTTAAGGAATGCCTAATTTAACCTTCCTTTTATTTGCTTAACAAGTCAGAGGCTTAATCTATTATCATATACTGATCTACAGTTCCGCAAGTTCATTTGCTCATTTATAGTAGGCTTATAACCAGAATGTTTATGTTATTTTCTTTGCATCATTTGTACTCTGTGATGCCTCTTTCTTGTAGATACATACACATCTAATGGTAGTTTCGAATAAGAAAATTTATTTAGTGGGCTAATGTCTATTATTAAGTTTGTATACCGTGTATAAAAATATATCTACAAGATTGTTTACTATCATCTTTGGTTCTTCTATTCACAACAACAAGATCTGAACATGCTAAATATATAGATCGTGTATGACAATAACATGAAAAGTGGATTAAGCAAGGAACCCTAATCTTTAAGGAAAAAATAGTGTACCAGTGTATGGTGCTGCTCTTCTAATCACCATGTAGGGCTGTAGGCGACTGTGGATAAGAGGAGAAGAAAGAAAACAAGAGAAAATTTGGGCGACTGTGGAGAAGGAGAAGAAAGAAAATAGGAAAGAGAAGAAATGCTCATCGTGTAGGCGATTGTGGGCGAGCGGCAGCCGATAGGCGAGGGCGATTGGGCGAGCGGCTCATGGGAGACTGGGATTCGGGATTTCTGGGCGAGCGGCTGTGTAGAGAAAATGGCAAGCGTATCAGATTTAGGGGTTAGGGACTTAGGGCTATGAAATATTTAATACTTTAATATATATTTGATATAAATTTACCATAGTGTCGTTAGCCCCTTATATATATTAGTTACACATATGGGCAAAATAGTAATTTAAATGAGCCGGATAAATTAACGGTGCGGATCCACAGTCATATCCGTATTCGCACCCACTACAAGAGATTATTTCTTTAGTGGCAATTAATTTGTAGCAATAAGATAATTGCTGCTAAATAACTTAGAGGTATATCATTTAGCAACTATTATTAAAAACTCTACAAAAAAGTTATAGATTTCAATATATATGTATACATTTAGTGGTGATTATTTTTATCTTTACCAGCAATTGTATAAATTGCTTCTAAAGCCTTTAACGACAATGGATCTAGTGAGAATCCATTAATTGCTGGTAAAGATTTTTACAGTATTTATAATTGCTAGCAGACGTCATAAAAATCGCCGCTAAAAGACCAAATTGTAGTAGTGTACCGTATCCGCGCGAATATAGATTTTTTATATTTGTATTTGTATCGATATCCATTTTTAGTTGGCGGATGCGGATAAAATTGCCACCCCTAGCCATATCCTTCACATTCATAGCATTTAACACCTTTGTATTTCTATTTTGAATCACTTTTGGGTGCTGACGATTGACTTCTTTTGTTTTCTCCCACAGTGAGTTTTGTTTTTTAACTGTTAAAACCAGTCCGTTGGAACTGTGGTTGCAACTACGAATTTTGATTTTGCTTGTTTTTGGCTTTCAGAAATCTTTTGAAGTTCTTCATCATAAGGGCAAAAACAACATCCATCTCATCTTGTGAACAATCTTATGACTTAACCTCATCTTCCGTGGCACTAAAAGCAAGATTTTCATTTTTCTCCTTATGTGAGTATTTTTTTGAAAGTTCTAACTCATGTTTCAAGTTTTTCCAACAATGTATCAAGAGTCATAACTAACGGATCAGGAACCTCACTGATAGTTGCTACTTTGATGTCAAATTTTGAAGGCATAGATCTCAAGACTTTTCTCACAACCTTTTCTTCTGAGAAGGATTCTCCTAGGTTGGTTGCATTGTTCATAAGTTCCTTCACTCGCCCATGGAAGTCTTGAATGCTATCATCTTCTCCCATTTTCAAATCTAGTGTTCAGGATTTCAACTTTAGACTTTCGAAGCGTTAGAGATCCTTTCATGATTTGTTTCTAGAATTTCCCAAGCTTGCTTCGCCAGTGTACATGCCAAAATCAGTTTGAACTGTGAGGGTTCAACACCACTGAAGATAACATTAAGGGCTTTGTTGTCAAAGTTTGCGGTAGTGATTTTTGCTTCATTGTACTCATTCTTAAGCTTGCGCTCAGTCGCATCTATTGTTGTTGGTGAAATGGTCACACAGAGGGGGGTGTGTGTGTGTGTGTGTGAATAGTATGTTAACTAAATTTTGTCGCCTAAATTTGATTCATTGATTTTAATCGTTTTCTTATAATTTAGGCAATTCACAATCAGATGATTAAATATAGAAACGATAAATAAAGCAGTGAGGAAGCGCAATCAAAATAATGCTAACACAAAAGAATTTATAGTGGTTCGGCCAACCGCCTACTCCACTACCTAAGACCCGTGCTTAGGATTTCACACACAAATGCACTAAATTAAAAGTGGCTTACAATCGAGGACTTTACACCGGAAAGACCCTACACTCCATTCGAAGGCACTTCCACACCCGGATGTATCCACCTTCACACCGAGTGAACTTTCCCACCTCAATTCCTAACAGCTCCTAATCTAGTTTTACACAAGTGGCTTTACATCTTAAACACCAAGGTTACCACAAATTCACCAGACCTTACACAAGGTCTATTACACAATCAAGTTAATACAATGAAAAACAAACTAAAAACACTTTAATCACAGGAAGAGAGAAAAGATGACTTATCACAATATGATCACCTCTTCTTGTTGAGCCTAGCAAACTTGAAGGACCCTCCAATGATAAACACTTGAGATTGAGGGATCAAGGCTAAGTTTTGAGGATTTGATCAAGAGAGAGCTTAGAAGATGCTTAGGATCGCTCTTTGAGGCTTAGAGGCATCAACAACAACTAGGGAGAGAGTTTGGGGTGAGTATTTATAACCCCCCAAACAAATGGCTCGTCAACGGGCATATTTCTGCCCGTTGCCGACGCCTGGTCGCTTGTCGGTCGATCGTTGGTCGACCGACCGAGCGACCGCGGGCATACTGCCGCTTTATGGCAGCATTCGGTCGACCAACCTGTGAGGGACTTTTCAATTTGCTCGAGTAACGACGAATCATGGCGGAATATTCCCTACATGTTTGTAAATATTTTTTTCGTGTCCATGTAATTTAGCCTTTTATTATAGTTCGTACTATAAAATCCTTTGTGCGATCCCCAAGAGCCCATGGTACGAGTTGGATACATTTCGACGTCATTCGAGGCTTGGTGCGTGCGTTACAGCTGAGCGGAGCACTTTTCGTGCATTCATCATGGCCGTGGCCATGGAAAATCACCATCTCGCATGGCCACGATTTTGTCATGCTCCTCGTGCTTTTGGGAACCTTGGGAGTGGCACTTGGGGGTTAGGAGTCTCATGTATAATGTAGGAGAGCGTTGGCAAACAAAGCGGTTGCCTTGGGCGGAGATGAACGAGCGGCCCATATGGGCGTGCGACTTGTCGATCTTCGCCCAAGACAATTGTAGAGCTCGTCCTACACCCGGTTTTATATTTTTTTGCGTCCATCGTCCTATAGTTGTTGTTTTACTTTACGTTGTCAATACCATTCGGCCAACATGGTCTTTTGGGGGCGCGAATATGGAGCGCAAGGTTGGAACGTGGACCAACGTATGCCCCATGATGTTAAGTCGGGAAGCCAAATTCGAGACAGATTCAGGATGATAGGCTTATCCCTTGCACGAGATGCAAGGGTGCCGCACGAGTTCTTCCGCACAAAACAATTGGCCTGTGACAAACCGGTCGACTAAATTGGCTACTGCCAATTTTTGACCACATTCAGTCGACCGAACCTGGGCTGAGCTTGTATTTTCCAACTTTCTTCCTGCGCGCTTCTTTCCTAGATTTCGGCCTTCAGCGTGCATCAATATGAAGAGCTTTCCATGTGTTCTCTAGACTCGCCCATGACATCTTTGGTGCACACGTCAAACTTCCATAGGTCATTGTAAATGTACGTCGTATCGAGACAAATGTCGCAAACTATGAAATCGGCTTCCACCTTTTATCGAACCTGCGACCTTCACGCTTCAAGAATGTAGTTAGGTAGACTTGGTTTGTTATCATCAAAATGATCTTGAAGAGAGTAGAGTATAGAGGAGAAACCCTCGGCCAACACGTATCAAGAGTCATAACTGACGGATCATGAACCTCGCTAATAGTTGCTACTTTGATGTCAAATTTTGAAGGCATAGATCTCATGACTTTTCTCACAACCTTTTCTTCTGAGAAGGATTCTTCTAGGTTGGTTGCATTGTTCATAAGGTCCTTCACTCGCCCATGGAAGTCTTGAATGCTTTCATCTTCTCCCATTTTTAGATTTTCAAATCCAGTGTTCAGGATTTCAACTTTGGACTTTCGAAGCGTCTGAGATCCTTCATGATTTGTTTCTAGAATTTTCCAAGCTTGCTTCGCCAGTGTACATGCTAAAATCAGTTTGAACTGTGAGGGATCAATACCACTGAAGATAACATTAAGGGGCTCTGTTGTGGGTGGAGTGTAGCCAATCCCAATAGTATCCTAGCAACGGTCATACAGTGACTTGATGGAAGCTCTCATCCGTGCCTTTCAATAAGCATAATTTGTTCCTATCAACAAAGGTAGATCGTTGACAAAGTTACCTATAGGCATTCCGTCCATTTTGATGTTGAAAAATTAGAGACACTCCAAGGATCTGTACTGGTTGAGGTTAGCACAACTACTCTGATACCAATTATGAAGACTATTTCTAAAGAAACTTTCTGTTGAGATTCAGTTGCACATGAGTTGCAATTAATACAAGAACTAGTTTAAAACATAGTGAGTAGCAGATATAAAATTAACACAAAATCACGCAAATATACAAGGATTTGTTTACATAGTTCAGTGACAATCTTGTAACCTAATATGCGGGGCCCTCATCGGACAGATGCCCAATCCACACTTGCCTCTCTTTGACTACTCAATCATAGAGTTCTGTCCTCCATACACTCTCTCTGTTGTAGTGAGTTCAACAACCCGAATCCACCATGATATGTAGTTGATTGTAGAAGCTTGTTGCTAACAAACCACACACTCTCAGAAGCTTGTGCAAACTCCTTATAATTTTGGCAACTCAATTTTAGCGCATATGAGTGATACATTCCACATCTTCTTTTTATTCTTATATAGAGAAAACAAACCATCTTCCACAAATCCCCCTAACTTCAGAACTCCATAACTTCATCAATTCATCATCTCAAAAGGCAGCCATAAAACCATAAGAAACGCCTAGCCCATTATCATAATGAAGATCACTTCTCCTTCAACATAAATGTCCAAGCCCACAAAGTAATTAAAGATAAATACATATATCTATAATATATATCATAGAAATATATCATAGAAATATATCATATGTATATAGCAGTAATCACAGCAACATAATATCATCATCACAACAGCATAAACTCCACAGCAACCAGAGCAGTTGCTACTGACTTACAACTGAGTAATAACTGAAATACTTTTTGCCAAATACAACCAACATAGAATAAGCCAAACATCAATAGTTTTAATACTTTTCCCAACTTGGATAAATGATAGGGAATACCTTGGAAAGATGTAAAGCAAAAGTGATGAAATAATATTCCTTGGATATTCAACAAATAGCAAAGGCTACAGAGTCTACAACAAGCGCACTCAAACTATTATAGAGTCACCGAATATGAAAGTTGATGACTCACAATTCTACTAGACTCAAACTACAGATGAAGAGGTAGTTGCAACTATTGACAAGATTGCCCAGAGTTCTTCTAGGACAGCAGAACAGATTGCTGAAACTACTGATACAACAGACTCTAAGACTAATACTAATGAAGAAAAGGAGAGTGCTACTGCGAAGTCTGCAAAAACTCTCAATAATCATCCTTTGAAGAATATTATTGGTGATGTTCATGAAGGAGTCAAGACTAGAAATCAGTCTAAGAAGAGTGATCAAGACATGATCAGATACTCTTGCTATACTTCAACTACTGAACCCAAGAACATCAAAGAAGCACTAAAAGATGAATTATGGATCATGGCTATACAAGAAGAGCTGCAACAATTTGTTAGAAATGATATTTGGGAATTGGTTCCAAGACCTAAAAGTGTCAATATAATTGGAACCAAGTGGGTCTTCAAGAACAAGAATGATGAAGTAGGAAACATCACAAGAAATAAGGATAGACTTGTTGCTCAAGGCTACAATCAAGTTGAAGGTCTGGATTATGGTGAAACATTTGCTCCTATTGCAAGATTGGAGTCTACCACGTTGCTTCTTGCCTTATCTTGCTATTTGAAATTCAAACTTTATCAAATGGATGTTAAGACAACTTTTCTTAATGAGATTCTAAATGAGGAAGTCTATGTTACGTTGAATAATCAAAAGGGTTTGAAGATTCTACTTATCCTAACCATGTGTATAGGCTGAAGAAAGATTTATATGGTCTCAAGCAGGCACCTAGAGCTTGGTGTGAAATACTAACTCAATTTTTGCTCATGGAAGGTTGTAAAAGAGGAAAAGCTTATCAGACTCTATTCGTCAAGAAAAGGGAGTCTCAACTGGTAATTGTTTAGATTTATGTTGATATTATTTTTGGTTCAACTTCTAAATTCCTTGCTTAACAATTTGTGGATGTCATAAAATCTGAGTTTGAGATGAGCATGGTTGGAGAAATGAGCTATTTTCTCAATCTACAGGTCGAGTAATTTGAAAAAGGAATATTCATTTCTCATAGAAAATATGCTAAGAATCTAGCTCACAAGTTTGGACTAGACAGTTCTAAGGCAGATAAAACTCCTATCTCTACTCATGAGAAACTATGCAAGGATGAAGAAGAGAAGAGTGTTGATCCCACTCTCTACAGAAGCATGATTGGCAGCTTATTATATTTGACAGCTAGCAGACCCGATTTATGCTTTAGTGTTGGATTGTGTGCCAAATATCAAGCAAATACTAAGGAGTCTCACCTTCAAGCTGTTAAGAGAATTCTGAAATATGTCAAAGGCACTTTGAATTTTGGTCTTTGGTATTCTGTTGATTGTAATCCTTGTCTAGCTAGATTTTCAGATGCAAATTGGGTTGATAATATTGATGATAGAAAGAGTACATCAGGCGGTTGTTTTTATGTTGGATCAAATCTTGTGGCCTAGTTAAGCAAGAAACAAAATTATATTTCTCTTTGTTCAGTAGAGGTAGAATATTTGGCAGTAGGCAGTTGCAGTACGCATGTAATTTGGATGAAGAGTATGTTACTTGATTATGGTCTCAATCAAGAAAATTTGGTACTTTATTATGATAACACCAGTTCTATCAATATTTCAAAAAATCTTGTTATGCATTCACGTATCAAACACATTGATACAAGGTTTCATTATATGAGAGATTTAGTTGAATGTAGGAAGTTGCAATTGGAGTATATTGCAACTGAGAAACAAGTGGTAGACAATTTTACAAAGGCACTGAGTGGTGAAAGGTTTGAGCAGTTGAGGTCTGCTCTTGGATTTTGTGTCATGTGACACATTTTATTTCGGATTAAAATAAAATTAAGTCTTTATTGTGATGAAAATTGAAAAAGTTTTTCTATTTTTATTTCTTCTTTTCATCACTTATTATGTTAAAGGCTAATATTTATTGATGGGAGTTACTTTTCACCCTGAAGCCCAAACGTGTGCCATCTTATTAGTGGAGTTTTATTTCGGCCTAAAAGCTTTGGGTGTAACTTTTTCGATCAATTGTCAACCGGTGACAATCTCTCCTCCACTTCTTTGTGTGTTCATCTGCTTGAGGATCTCTCTTCTTTTTTAAAAGATGTCAGGACACAAAGGAAAGAAAAGCTTTGTGAGGAAGATTTATATTTCCACAGCCAAGAAAATGCAATATCTAAACCCTGCCAAAAAATCACAACCCTATCTGGTCCCTCCACCGAGGAAATGCCTCCTCCTTTAACGAGTCAAGGACAAATTAAAAAAGAAAACTGTGACGAGACTGACTGACCTATAGTTAAGGATAAGTAGTCGAGGTATGGACCTCAAAACTTCTCATGTGTCCTCTAGGGTTTCTCAAATTGAGGGGGAGTTTGTCTTGGGTAAAGAGGAGTTTTTAAAAGGTAGCAGTACAAGTTTTGATTTTGTTTCTCCTAGTATTGATTCTAGAAAGGATGTTTTAAATGAGTCTTTGGCAGTTTCCTCTCCAATGCACACTGGTCCCATGATTGATATAAATGTTCCAGCTATTGATGTTTTTGACTCTATTCGAGTCACAACTGGTCCATCTAATATTTCTCCAAAGTCTAATGTGGCTAATAGTACTTCTGAACACGAAAGAACTGTTAATCCACCAGAGTGTTGTAAGATAGTCTCAACTACTGATGGGGCAGTTGAAACTGCTACTGAAATGGCTGCTTCTAAGAATCCTAAATTTCCACTTTAAGCGATTGAAACTATGTAAGAAGCAATTTAGACTGCTCATACTGTACATGCTGATGATAACACTTCGAAGTCTTCTAATCCTGAGCTTGCAGCTATGGATTTAAATCGAGTTCTTACTGATGAGGTAGAATATGAGATTCTTGAGGCTTCCGTACCTCATAAAACTGCTTATGTTCCTGACCATCCTATCTCCTCCAAGAAGCCAAATTGAGGTTCTCATGAACCTGAGACAAAAAGAAGTTCAAAGAGGAAAATAGTTGAGAAGTCTAACCTGATTTCCAGAGAAACTGTAAATCTAGAATCTGATGATGATGATGAAGCTCTATCACTAAGGGCAAGTGAGTTGAAAAGGTCTGAGAAAAGAAAACACAATCTAGAAACATCAACAGTGAAGAGTGTTAATGAACAGAGAACATAATCTCCAAGGAAGAAACATTCAAAATTTGAGAAGAAACTTGAAAAGCAATCTTCTGCCAGCAAACTACACAAGGGACTTCTCTCTGATGATCTCTATCCTCTCTGGAAGGGACTGCAATCTACATGTATTATGATGAAGGATGGTTCATCAACCAGCAATCCTCTAGTAATCACATAGAGTTTATGTTTGCTTGATTAGTCAATTCATTCTGTAATAGCCAATTCCATTCTCTTTCATTTGATTGGCGCATGTGTTCCTTTGTTTCAATAAAGCTTTGTAAGTAGTACACGTGGATTGATCTCCTTTGTATTCAAAGAGACTTGTAAGTAGGACACGTGGGTTGATCTGAGATCCACGATTAGAGTCACTGTCTTCATGGGCATGTATAAATTCCCGCCGATCTATTTGAAGAACAGATTATTAATTTTCTTTCCTCCAGTTTTCAAATTCTTCGTGTAATCAGAAGAGATAATGGAATAAGATTGCCAGGTTACAATAGCTGCTTTTCTTTTTTGTTAATCCATAGTTGGATTGAGATTGCTGACTTGCATCAATTGGTATTAGAGCAAGGATGTTGTCGAGCTCGATCTCCAATCCTGAGGAAGAGAGGAACCATTCCCCCAAATCTGCGATCACCTTGGATGTTCTCTGGCGAGAGATCCAGGAGATGAATCGCAAGCTGGAAGAGCTTACCATGGAGGTTCGACATGCTGTTGGACGATCACAAACTGTAGCCGATACTCGCTACCCTCCAACGAGAGCTAGGGCAAAAGATCTGCTGTCCAAGGAGCAACTACCTCATATCCAATTGCTCATCCTAAGCCAGAGAGCTGCGAACCAGAAGAACATTTCACATCTCATCTAAGATCGAAAAATTGTCACAATGTATCTATATACAAAAGGATTCACACCAAAATATTATGTATGGACTTGTCACCGGGAGTCACGACGTTGAACAATCATGTCGTTCAAACTCATGGTGAATCTTCTAGTGTCGTTGTTTTTTCATCCAATTCACCTAATCCTTAAAGAATAATGATACTTGATACTTTTAGCAGTCAATTCCATTTGAATGATAATGTCGAGTCAATTACTGACACGTCAGTGCCGCCAGATACTACGGGCGTTGGTGTCATAGAAGAACAACATGCGATAGTGATTGAATTGCCAAATAAAGAGGCCGTATAATTTTTTGAGATGTTGAAAGTTGTTGATGAAATTGTTGGGCTAAGGTTTTCAACCTTGGTCTTAATCTCGGTTTTTATGATAACAAACATGAAACTAGTGTTTGAGCAAGAAATATTTTCAGGTTCCAAGTTCCAAGTTCCAAGTCAGTTTGTGTGTGACGTCTGCGATAATTGAAATCGAATAAATTGGAAGGACGCTCGTCGATGCTCGGGATTGATCGTAGATGTAAGTGTTTGACTTTTATATGTTGGCTATATTTAGAAAAAGTATTCTAGTATGATCTCAGTCTTATCTATGAGGAACTTTGCATATATTGAGAACAGTCTCAACTGTGTGAAGACAGTAGCAATTGCTCCATCAACCTATGGTTTTCATGTCAAGGATGTAGCACAAAAAGTGGACTTTTTGTTTCCTATAGAGATAATGACTCTTGGTCTACATTATTAATGATGATGGTTTTCCGAATATCTTCTTTAAATATTTTCGGGCATTACTTCTTTGATCTTTATGGTCTATTTGTTTTTGAACCGATGACTGTTGGTTGTTAAACTGATGGGTTCATTAAACAAATAGTTATGAGTAACATTGATTTAGATCTTTCAGTTGTCTCATATAAATTCTAAAATTTTGATGAGAAGATCTGATATGCAACTCTCTATGTTCAAACATTGTGTTGCCAGTTATTGGGAGGAGTTAAGACTGCTGAGTGCAGATTGCTATGTGTACAACGACAATAATCGACATTTCTTATCTTCAGGAGAAGATGGTTTCGGGCTAATAACTCACTACAACACCAGGCTGTGTGGAGGACATAACTTTGTGGCTGGGATGTTATAGAGATGCAAGTTGATATTTACTTGTAATAGCAAATAGTTTTTTTGTTATTTTCAATTCACTGTAGTACTGATAGTCGAATTTCAGGTGTGAAATCCTGAGGACTAAAATTTTACTTATAGAAAGTGGATTGGGCATATGTTCAGTGAGTGCCCCTCAGATTAGGTGACTAGTCTTATCATTGAACTGCATAAACAAATCTCTTGTGTTTGTGTGTGTTTTTATTTTGGTTCTTACTTCGCTACTAGTAGCAGTTGAAATAGCAGTTGCAACTTCCTATTCAACTGCCCTTAGCAGAAGTTTCCTTAAAGACAAATATTGTCAATTGGTATTAGAGCGATTGTGCTAATATTTATCTGTACAAGATCCTTAATGTGTCTCTTCTTTTTTCAGGCCCAAAATGGAAGGAATGAATATGAGAAATTCTGTCAATATTCCACCATTACTTATTGGAACAAACTATGTATATTGGAAGGCTAGGATGAGGACTTTCATCAAGTCCTTGGATGATCGTTGCAGGGACACAATAGAGATTGGCTACACTCCTCACACAACACTTGATGGGACTGAGAATCTGAAGATGAGAGAAGATGAAAGCATACAAGACTTTCATGAGTATATCAAAGACCTCATGAACAATGCTACCAATCTTGGAGAATCATTATCTGAAGAAAAAGTAGTAAGGAAAGTTCTGAGATCGATGCCTACCAAGTTCGTCATGAAAGCTGTTGCCATAAGTGAAGTTCATGACCCGTCTATTGTTACTCTTGACACCCTGATGGGGAAATTTGAAACTTATGAGTTGGAATTATCTGAAAAATATTCTCACAAAGAAAAGAAGAAAAATCTTGCTTTCAGAGCTACTAATGATGAGATTAAGTCAGAAGATTATTTTGAAGAGGAGATGGATGCTATACTAGCTCTTATGACAAAAAATTTGAAGAGATTTCTGAGAGCTAAGAATAGGGCAAACCAAAACTCCCAATCTAATATGCAGTCCAAATAGCAGTTTCTGTTGATCAAATACCCACACTAGAAGGGGGGGTTGAATAGTGTTGGATGAATTTTAACTTCTATTCGATTTCTTTCGAGTTCGATTTCTAATGCAACCAAATTAACGTGCTACTAGATAGATATGCTTGATGAATAATAAATAGCAAATAAGCACAATCAAACAAGCAATGCAAAGACGAGTAATTATAGTGGTACGACCAACCGCTTACTCAACTATCTTGGCTCCACACCAAGGATTTCTAACCAACAGTTTATAGACTATGTGTTTCCCATTGAATAAAACTGAGCCCTTCCTTCTCAACCCTTTGAGAATGCCTCGAACCTATTCACGTAGGCAAAACTCAATTCTACAAAGCAAACCTTAAGTGTTTACACTAGCACACCTAGCAAGCTAACAATGAAGAAACAAGTTCAAATAACAAGAGTAATCCACAACTAAAAGCTCTTTTTCGAGCCTTCAGCACCTCCAACTCGACAAGATGTTGAGGTCGAATTGAAGCCGGAGTCGAGGGAAGATGAGCGCTTGAGAGAAATCGTCAATCGGAGAAGCAAGCGCGAGAAAATCAAGCTTAGAAGGCACAAATCTCACTTAGGAAGCTTTAATAACTGGTTAAGGGAGATTAATGGAGGTTGGTGAGGGGTATTTATTACCCCTCACTCGGCAGTCCACTCAAACGGGCATTTTTTTGCCCGTTGGACGCCGTCCGATCGCTTGTCGATCGACCGCCCAGCGATCGCGAGGCTACTGCCATTTCCTGGCCATATTTGGTCAACCGGCTGGTTGACCGAATTTGCTACTACCAATTTTCTTCCTTGTTCGG
Source organism: Canna indica (assembly GCA_034359265.1). Classification (NCBI taxonomy): domain Eukaryota; kingdom Viridiplantae; phylum Streptophyta; class Magnoliopsida; order Zingiberales; family Cannaceae; genus Canna; species Canna indica. The sequence goes on along the minus strand of CP136890.1, from coordinate 59,027,322 downwards.
TTGACTGAACTGACCGGTCGACCAAATTGGCCATTGCCAATTTTTGGCTTCGTTCGATCGACCGACCGATCGACCGAATTGGCTACTACTAGTTTTTTGCCTGGTTCGGTCGACCGATCAACCGAACTTGGGCTGAGGCTATTTTTTACACTTATTTTGTTGCGCGCTTTGTTTTCGGGTTTCGTTACCAAGTGTTGACTTGGATAACATTACAAATAGGCTTGGGATATGTTCCTAGGGATATATTACATAGAATCTGCTTGGTGATCTATGAACTCTACTCAATTTACGTCGGAGCCTTTTTTTTGTGCCAATTTTTGCATTTCTCCGAGAGAAGTTCGCGCGCGTATCATAACCTCAACTTGAACTCAAAACTTCATAAATATATTAAATACATGTTTGTTATCAACAAAATAGAGATCGAAGCCTAGGGGAAACCCTTGGGCCAACAGTTTCAATTGTTTGAGTTTGCTAGTTCAAGATCAAACTCGTCTGCTGGAGAAAATAGAAGAAGTCAGACGTCTGAACAAGAAGATGATCCCAAATAGAAGCTTAAATGCAGCAAATGCTTTGAGTGTGAATGATTTGGACATCTAAGATCAGATTGCCCAAATCTTCAAAAGAAAATTAAGAAGTCATTCACTGCTACTTGGAGTGACGATGATGAAGAAACTAACTCAGAAGAACATGAACGAGACAACTTTAGAGCTTTCATATCTTGTATTGATGACACAGTTAAGACTGCCGACATCTCTGATACAAATAATGATCACAGGAAAGTTAAATGTGCAGATAGTCTTGAGGAAGCCTATCAAGAGATGTTTGACAAATGGGTTGAAGTGGCTAAGCTTAGCAAATCTCTCAGCGATCAGAATAAGCTTTTGGTAGAAGAAACGAAGATCCTTAAGGAGAAAGTTCAAACCCTCCAAATATAGATTATTCAAAAAGAAGACAAAGAGTTTAAGTTATTTTTCGAACTTGAAAAGGTAAAGAAGGAAGTTAGAATGATGAATTCTACAGGTACTCTTAACAAAATCTTGAGTGCAGGAAAAGGTCATTCTAATCACAAGGGACTAGGATACACAAGTTCATGCCAGTTAAAACCCCGATCTCAACTGCCTACTCAACTAAGGAACTTTCATAGAGGCTCTTCAAGTCATCAAAAGGCTACTATAAGAAAGGGAGATAGGGTGCCCATATGCTATTATTGCAGGTGCAAAGGATATATTATTGCAAATTGCTTCAAACTCTTCAACAAACTGAGGAGAAAGTGTCATATAAATTACCCAAGGCAAAAAGTTAAGCAAATTTGGGTAAGAAAGACTGATCTTAACTGCCATGTTGCTTTTATGTCCAAGACAGTTTCTTCTCTTGGATCTTGGTATTTCGATAGTGGTTGTTCTCAGCACATGATAGAAGTCCTAAAAATTTGAAAGATATTCATGAATATGGAGGTATAACTGTCACTTTTGGAGATGGAGGACATGGAAATGTCATTGGAGTTGGAACTCTAAATGTTCCAGGAATTCCTAATCTGGAAAATGTCCTGCTTGTTAAAGGTCTCAAGGCTAATATTGTTAAAATTTGAATGTTCAATTTACTAAAAACAGTTGCAAGATTCTGAATAAGGATGGTGACTGTATCCTTGAAGGAAATAGATCTAAAGACAACTGCTACAAAATTGCCTATTCTTCTATATGTCTTTTAGCTATCTCTTTTGACATAAATCTGTGGCATCGATGGTTAGGTCATGTACATTACAGAGATCTGAAGAAGCTTGTAAATGCTGAAGTAGTAAGAGGTATTCCTAACTTATAGAAGAACCTGAAGTTGTCTATCGCGCTTGTCAAGAGGGAAAACACACTAGGCAGTCTCATAAGCAGTTACAAATGGTAGCTACCTCTAAACCACTTGAACTACTTCACTTGGATCTGGTAGGTCCCAAGCAGGTTGAAAGTATTGGTGGTAAAAAAAAATGTCCTTGTATGTGTAGATGATTTCTCACGTTTTACTTGAACAGAATTCCCGAAAGAAAAGAACAATGCTTTTAACATTTTAAAGTCTCTATGTTTGAGACTTCAGAATGAGTAAGAACTCTCTATTCAAAAGGTGATCAGAATAAGGAGTGATCATGGAAAAGAATTTGAGAACACTTCTTTCTCTGAATTTTGTGAAGAAAATGGTATACTGCAAGAATTTTCTGCTCCAAAGACTCCTCAACAAAATGTTGTAGTTGATAGGAAGAACCATACTATTCAGGAGATGGCTTGAGTTATGCTTAATTCTAAGCAAATTTTTGAAAGATTTTGGGCTAAAGCCATCAATATAGCTTGTTACATCATAAATCGAGCTTATTTGAGACCCAAATCTACTAAAACTCCTTATGAATTATGGAAAGGTAGAAAATCTAACCTTACATGTTTTCATTGTTTTTCGTAGCAGGTGCTATGTTCTAAATAATAGGGAATATCTTGAAAAAATGCAAAACAAAAGTGATGAAGCTATATTTTCTGACTATTCCAAAAATAGCAAAGCATACTGAGTCTATAACAAACGCACTCAAACTGTGATGGAATCACTAAATGTGAAGGTTGATGACTCTCAAATATACCAGACCCTGCTGACTGATGAGAAGACAGTCTCAACTATTGATAGGACTGCCCAAAATTCTTCCAAGGCCACTGAACAGTTAGTTGAAACTGCTAATTCAATTGACCATGAGACTGATACTGAACTGGGAGATGAAGAGGAAGACTCCATGACTCCAGAACTGAAAAATATATAAGATCTCACAAAAATCATCCTCTACAAAATGTAATCGGAGATGTACATGATGGAATTAAGACTAGAAATCGATACAAGAAAAGTCACCTGGATATTATCACGTATTCTTGCTATACTTCAACTGTTGAACCTAAAAATGTCAAGGAAGTCTTCCTTAATGGATGTTAAGACTGCCTTCCACAATGAATTTCTCAATGAAGAAGTCTATGTTGAACAACCTAAAGGCTTTGTGGACTCTGTGTTGGGATAGGAATCGAAAACGCAACAGAAGTAGCAATTTAAATTATTCAAACTATCCCAAAAACAACGATCTACTTTAGCAATCTTTAAGGAATTCAATCTACGAGTAGAAGGAGAAGATTTACCTTATACCGCGGATGGTATGGCTGCTCCTATCCCTGTTTCAAGACGCACACGTGCACGTCCTCCAACGTAAGTCCACACCAAGTGCCTCGCAACAAAGGGGAAGCCAACTCCGGGACTCGTTGTGGCTCAATGGGGAGGATATCTCAACCTCGAAACACACCAAAGCGAAGCCGGCCCTTCCATCAAGATTCGAGCACCAAAAGGGAGGAAAAATGATGAGAAAACAATGGGACAAGAAGGTAGATGAAGGAATACCACGCTCTCCTTCTTGGACTCCTCAAGAAGGTGAAGAAGGCGGCACACCCAACAAGAAGACACCTTCGATTTGGCTTCGCAAAAATCGGGGATGGAGGATCTTGATGGCCGGCCACCCATGGACATCAAGAGGAGTTCTTTGGAGTCTTTCTCTTCAAGAAGCCTCTCAAGAATCCAATCCTTAATCTTCTCCAAGATGAATAACTAATTTGCTTAAACCCCTTGAAGGAGGTTAGGTTACCTATTTATCAAGGGCATAGGCGACTACCAAGGTAGACCCGGCCCCCCTTTAAAACCTCTCCCCGGAATTCAAAATTCTAGGGTTTGCCTCCATCGCAATGATTTATACTTAATGGATTTATAATTCATTCAAAATTAATTGAATCCAAATAAATATAAACTTTAATTTATCTTCATAATTATCTAAATAAACCAATCCCCTAAACAATAGGTAAGAGGTTTATCTAAATAATTTGAATTCCTATTAATTAATAGAATTATGATTTATCCTCATAAATCATATATCTATTAATTTTATGATTTATCTCCATAAATCAAATTCCTATTAATTAGGATTTATCCAAATAAATTAATTCCTAATTATTTGATTAGGCTCATGGTTGGAGACTAGTTTTCCCACAATGTATATTTGATTCAAAATCAAATTGTATTTAATTCATAATTAAATACAATCCCCGTCAAGTGGTTAATTAAATACTTAATTCATAATTAAATTTAATAAACCACATTAAATATAATTATGTGCCAATCCCTATAATTTAGGAATGCCCTACAAATTAGGGTTACCGAGAAACTCCTTTCTCGCGCAATCATTCCTATAGGAAACACCTTTCCTGTTATGTCCGTAAACGAGATCCGTGATCGAGTTGCAGTATGTCTATGCTAGTAGACATATAATGCCGCATTCAGACTCTATCTCATAAAGCCCGCTACGAGGTTAGCCTGTTGTGTGTGATCCATTGGGCCCCACACTAAGCCAGCAGTGAGTTATGCATAACGGAGAGTCGGATCATACGAGCCTCCTCTAAACCCCTTTAGTGTGGTCGTGAGAGACTCCACTCATAAGTCAAGATTGACGTCTAGCAACGTATCATGACTACCTGGATAGTGTGTGGTTCAATCTACAAGGATCGAACGCCCTTTAGTGATTAGTTATCGTGCAACTAAATCCCTCGGTTACAATGTCCGAAAGTCGGCTAGGGTACGGAAAAAGTGTCAAACCCTAATACCGATTCATATGTATTTCACCCGCCAAGATGTCGTCTCAATAATGAAACGTCAGAAACAACTTCCTGACTTTCATGTCTACTCTGGCTAGAGATTCCTGAGTCAACACTTGTAGGGACACACATGACATTATCTCCTCTCAATAGGAGTAACCGATTCCATGTTGGTTGCTCACCTACCTCCATGAATGCTTCCCCAAGCCCAGTAATACCCAGCACATGACGCTGAGGTCCACGTAAGGATAGAACCAAAGTAATGGGTCGTCACTCACAAGGTAACCATGACAACCTCAGGTCTAAGGACTACTTGCACCTACTATCACCTGAGGAACATCCTATTGACACTCATGTAAGGATTCCATTTTATGTTCCTCCTGCAAGTCCGATCAGTGAGCTCATTTCCTAATGAGCATCTGCACTTGTACATTAATGAGGGCACATAGGTAATTGTGAGATCATCTACCTCTTATCGTATAGGGCATATACCAAGTGCACTAGTCTATCCGGAATCACCGATCCCTTAATTGGTGATCCTACAACTAGGAACATTTAGAACATGGGCATTTGGATTACAAGTCTCACTGGCATGATCTCATCATGGCCTCGGAATTATTTGCCCGGGTTCATAGGGTTCATCATAATCTTTATGAATAAATTAAGATGCAGCATATGATGAAAAAGTTGCCTTATTAAGTTGATTACCCTTGAATAGTCCCTAAACACATTGACATGTTATTGGCTCAAGGGTACTATTCCTTTCATTCTGCTCATCCGTACCAAGTGTACAGATTGAAGAAAGCTTGATATGGACTTAAACAGGCTCCTAGAGCTTGGTATGAGAGACTCACCAAGTTCCTGGTTTTAGAAGGCTACAAAAGAGGAAGAGCATAGAGCATATCAGACATTGTTCATTAAAAGAAAGGAGTCTTTGTTGGCCTAAGGGTTTCTACTTTGGTCTTAATCTCAGTTTTGATGATAACAAACATTGAACTTATGTTTCATTGAGAAATATTTCTAGGTTCCATATTGGTTAGCGCACAATGTCCACGATCGAAAATATCGGAGAAATCGAAAAATCGAAAGGACGTTGGTCGATGCGCTCGATTTCGTCGGGAAGATAGAGTTTAGGTTTAAGGTGTTTAGATAAATTGTAAAATCATCTTTATGAAGCTAAGACCCTTAAACAACCAAACTCGTACTCCGAAACCCGAACCAAAGAAAGAATTCGACTAAAACTCACTGTAGAGTACAGGTACACTACGTAGAGTACCGATACTCTACGGCCAGTCGATTGACCGGTCGACCGAAATGAGCCCAGAAAGCACAGTAGGGCTCTGGTCGCTCAGTCGATCGTATGGTCGTTTGACCGACGATCGACCGGACCTATGACCGGCGGGCAAAAATGGCTCTATTTTGAGCCGTTTAGCAATGTTTCACCCGAGCACACTTCATGGCTCTATAAATACTGATGTCCTAGCCTTCCTTTGAGACTTTTGATCACCGCTAAACTCCACTGAGCCATCCATGATCATTCCCAAGCTTTCATTGAGTCATTACTTGGAGAAACCCTAGCTTTCCACCTTGTATTTCTTGAGTTTGCCTTCAAGCTTAATTCGATTCATCATCAAGGCATCAAGAGGAGCTAGGATTCATTGTTTGGAGCTAAGTATAAGTTGTTTGATTTATTGCTCCATTAAGTTGTGTATTTTCTTGTTTATTTCATTGTATTTGAGCTTGTGAAGACCTAGGTTGTTAGGTCTTGAAATTGGGTGGTAGCCTTGATGTTTGAGGTTTAAATCCACTGGTGTAAACATAGTTTACTATGATTAGTATTGTTGTCCTTTAGGTTTGAGGTGGGAGAGTGCTCTCGGTAGGAAGGCGGCGACTTCCGGGTGTGGAAGTACCTTCGGTGTGCATGAGAGCGGAGACTCTCCGGTGAAAATGTCCTCGTTGTAAAGGAAACAATTAATCTAGTAATGTTTAGTTTGGAAATCCTAAGTAGGGTGCTTAGGTAGTAGAGTAGGCATTGGGGCCGAACCACTATAAGTCGATCGTGTTTGCATTGCCTGTTGTGATTATGCCTTAATTACTATACTTACTTGTTTGCGCCAATTGCTTTCTTGGTTGTGTTCAATTGTCTTATTTATTGCTTCCGCTTGCTATTCGAATTAGTGTATTGCCTAAGTTATAAGAAAGGGTTGAATTCGATAAAATCAGAATTATACGAAAAGTTTAGTTAACACAATCTTCACTCCCGCCCCCCTTTCGCGTGGCCATTTCACCTACAGTCTCAACTGGTAATTGTACAAATTTATGTTGATGATATAATTTTTGGTTCAACTTCTGAAACTTATGTTAAACAATTTGTGGATGATATGAAATCTGAGTTGGAATGAGGATGGTGGGGGAAATGAGTTATTTTCTTAGCCTTCAAGTAAAGCAATCTAAAGAGGGGATTTTTATCTCTCAAAGTAAGTATACAATAAATCTTATTCACAAATTTGGTCTAGACAGTTCTAAAGCAGTTAGAAACTCCTATCTCTACTCATGAAAATCAAAGTAAAGATGATGAAGGCAAGAGCATTGACCCTTGTCTCCATAGAAGCATGATTGGCAGTTTATTGTATCTGACAGCTAGTAGACTTAACTTATGTTTCAGTGTTGGATTGTGTGTCATATATCAAGCTAATCCAAAGGAGTTTCATCTATAGGCAGTTAAACAGATTCTCAAATATGTTAAAGGTACTCTGGACTTTGGCCTTTGGTATTCTATTGATTCTAACTCCTGTCTAGTAGGATATATTGATGCAGACTGAGCTGACAATATTGATGACAGAAAAAGTACCTCATGTGGCTGCTTCTATATTGGATCAAATTTGGTGGCCTCATTACGTAAAAAGTAAAGCTCTATTTCTCTTTCTTCAGCAAAAGCAGAATATTTGGCAGCAGGCAGTTGTAACACAGCTTATTTGGATGAGGAATATGTTGATTGATTATGGTTTCAAACAGGAATAAATAATTCTATACTATGATAACACCAGTGCTATAAATATCTCAAAAAATCTTGTTATGCATTCTCGCACTAAACACATTTATATTTGTTTCTATTACATCAGGGAGCTAGTTGAAAGAAAGGAGCTACAACTGGTATACATTCCTACAGATAAATAGGTTGCAGATATCTTCACAAAGGCGTTAAGTGGAGAAAAGTTTGAGCAGTTGAGATCTGCTCTAGGACTGTGTGTCATGTGACGCAATTTTTATGGGAGAGTTGAATAATTGATCAGTCTTTAAATTAGTTTTCCACTTACTCTGTTCATTGAAGATGTTTTCTCAATTTTTCCTCTGTCATTATTGTTTTTCGGCAGGCGTTTTATACCTTCAACCCTCCTCTTATTGCTCATTGAATTTTTAAGTCCCCGAAGATTTGAACAGATGGAATTTGTGTCCTCAATTATGTTCTCTTGGCGTTGCAACTCGATTCAATGTCTTGAAAAACAACTGTCATTCTCTCTCTTCAATTGTCCTCTTGTCTACCTCTCATCTATTTAATCAGAAGATTCAATGATGGGCTGTAAAATTAGCAAGATGAGTTTTGAGAAAGCGATGAATGCTTCCCCTGCAAAGGAAATGGTGTTTTCAAGTCCTCCTAAGAAAATAGAAACACTCGTTCGAGTTAAGTCTCCTGATAAAATATCTTCACCTTCTACCTCTCAAAGTCAACATCTGTGAAAGAAATCAAGGAGAAGAGCTTCTGACCATCCTCTAAGAAGAAATGGTAGAGGTATGGCTGTATAGCCCTCAAATCCCTATCTTAAATTCGAAGTCCTGAGAGAGAGAAATTATCTTCCAAGGGGAAGGGTAAAGATGAAGTCAATATTTCTTTTGGCTCTATTTTCTTATCAGTTGATATTGGTACAATTTTTGCTGATTATGAAGAGCTTGACTCAATTCTAGGAAAGACTAGACCTCCTTTGTTTTCTCCAGTTCTTACGACTAAGACTGTCACAGTTAAAACTGTATCTGAGGTAGTTAAAACTGCTGATGCAAGACTTGTAATCATCACTGTTCCAACTGCTGCTGATGTAACTTCAGCTCTTGCATCCAAAGCCTTGGACCTCTATCCGGCTTCTTCATCCATAGCCCAAAGAGCTATTCGTGATGACCTATTTAAAACACACGTGTCCTTGGCTCAACTTCACCTACAAGTAATCTCTAAATAGAAAAAGATTCTTGAATATTTAACAACTGGTTCTGCAGGTTCTACATCTGTATCTTCTGGAAGGGTCTCAGGTTCATCCAATCCTGACTACTCTGAGTGATTGCTTTCTCTCCTTTGACTTATTTGGCTAAAAAGGGGGAGAACAAATAACAAATAAATGGGGTGTTGCAACTGGAACCTTAAAACTTCTATCCTATTTGGCTGTATTTTCCTGCCTGTGACCCTGTGGTGGTTATGATTGTGAGGGCTGGATATTTTCTCTGAACTGTTAGTTTGCTTGTCTGTGAATCTACTCTCTTGTTATTTGTCTTTTTGAAATTGACTATAATAGGTTATGTTTTTGCCAAATATGCCAAAGGGGAGATTATAAGTGTTTGACTTTTATATGTTGGCTATATTAGGCATAGGTATTCTAGTATGATCTCAGTCTTATCTCTGGGAACTTTGCATATATTGAGAACAGTCTCAATTATGTGAAGACAGTCTCAACTGCTCCATCAACCTATGGTTTTCATGTCGAGGATGCAACGCAAAAAGTGGACTTTTTGTTTCCTACAGAGATAATGACTCTTGGTCTACATTATTAATGATGATTCTCTTTGTTGACTCTGAGATCTTTGTTTCATTAATTCTTTATTTTCCTGAATGTATTCTTTAAATATTTCTGGGTGTTACTCCTTCGATCTTTATGGTCTTTAGGAGTTATGCGTTGTCTATTTATTTTTGAACCAATGACTGTTGGTTGTTAAACTGATGGGTCCATTAAACAAATAGTTATGAACAACATTGATTCAGATCTTTTTGTTGTCTCATATAAATTCCGATGAGAAGATCTGATATGCAACTCTCTATGTGCAAATACTGCATTGCCAGTTATCGGGAAGAGTTGAGACTGCTGAATCCAGACTATTGAGTGTAGAACGACGATAATCTACATTTCTTATCTTCAGGAGAAGAAGATTTCAGACTGATAACTCACTACAACACAAGGCTGTGTGGAGTATGGAACTCTGTGGCTGGGATGTCATAGAGAGGAAAGTTGGTATTTTCTTGTAATAGCAAATAATTTTTTTATTTTTATTTCCAATTCATTGAAGTACTCGTAGTCGGATTTCGGGTGTGAAATCTTGAGGACTAAAATTGTACTTATAGAGAGTGGATTGGGCATCTATCCGGCGAGTGCTCCACAGATTAGGTGATTAGTTTTGTCATTTAACTGCGTAAACAAACCTGGTCTAGTAATAGATCTTTTTAGATCCGTTGAATGACTCTTTTTGAGCCACGCAATGCCTTTGGGATCTATATAAATAGACCACAAATTTGGCTTCCCAGCCACCTAATGCTTCATTGAGACAATCCATCATATTTGCTAAGCCATCTTGAGCTATTCTTTTAGCAAACCCTAGTTTTTAGTTGAAACCTTAATTTAGCCATTGATCTTCATCGTTTCATCATCCACAGACATCAAGATAAATAAGGAATTCATTTTAGAGCTAAGTATTATTTTTTTGTTCATTTTCTCCATTATCGTTGTGTTTCATTGTTTATTTTCATTCTATATCAAGTGTGTAACCTAGGTTGCTAGGATTGTTGAGTGTGGTGGTTGCCTTTGTGAAAAGGCATAAGCCCACCCTTGTAATCTAGGATTATAGTGTCCTTATGAGAGAGTTAGGTGGGAGCACTGTGCCTCTTGGTAGGAAGGTGGAGACTTCCAGGTGTGGAAGTGCCTTCGGTGTGAGAGCGAAGACCTTCCGGGGAAAAGTCCTCATTAAAAGGAACTCTTAATCTAGTTGATTAAAATTGAAATCTAAGGGAGGTGTTTAGGTATTGGAGTAGGCAGTTGGGCCGAACAACTATATATCATTGTGTTAGCATTGATACTTTCTTTTAGTTTAATTGCCTTATTTATTACTTCAACTTGTTGTTTGAATTGTGTTGATTAAAACCAAATTTAGGCTTAAGATTTTAGTTAACACACTATTCACCCTCTAGTGTAGGCCATTCAACAAACAGAACCTTTGTATGAGAATTGTTGTAAATTTGGGATAGGAATTGAAAACGCGGCGAAAAAAGAAATTTAAAACTTTCAAACTATCCTGAAATCAGCGATCTACTTTAGCAATCTTTAAGAAATTCAATCGACGAGTAGAAGGAGAGGATATACCTTATACCGTGGATGGTATGACTGCTCCTATCATCGTTTCAAGATGCACACACGTGCGTCCTCCAAGGAAGGTCCACACTAGGCGCCTCGCAACCAAGGGGTAGTGAACACCATGACTCGTTGTGGCTCAACGGAGAGGCAACCTTAACCCCAAAATGTACCAAGGTGAAGCTGGCCCTTCCACCAAGAACCGAGCACCCAAAGGAAGGATGAGGGGGTGAGAAAACCGCGAAATGAGAAGGAAGATGAAGGAATACCTCGATGTCCTTCATGGACTCCTCCAAGAAGATGAAGAAGATAACACACCCAAGAGGAAGAGACCTTCCATTCGGCTTCACAAACCCGGGAAGGAAGAACAAGATGGTCGGCCACCCATGGAGATTAAGAGGAGCTCTTTAGAGTCTTTGTCTTAAAGAAGCTTCTCGAGAATCGAAACCTTTGCTCTTCTCCAAGATCTCCAAACAATTTGCTTAACCCCCTTGAAGGAGGTTAGGCCATCTATTTATATGGGGAGTAGGTTGAATCGATCATCAGAAGAAGAATTAGGCCAAAAATTAGGATACATTCTGGGAAAATGAAACTTCCATGGAAGAGAAGCAAATGAAACGCTTTCATAAAAATTCTCGTAGAATCGAGAATGAAGTTTTCATTCTGTACATGCCCCCCCCCATTTTAAATCCTCTCCCCAGAATTCAAAATTCTGGGGTTTGCCTCAAAAATAATAATATATATTTAATGAATTTATAATTAATTCAAAATTAACTAAATTAAACTAAATATAAACTTTAATTTATCTTTATAAATTAAATTCTTATTGATTAGGATTTATCATGTGCCAATCCCTACAATTTAGGGATGCTCTACAAATTAGGGTTATCGAGCGACTTCTTCCACTCATATTCATTCCTATAGAAAACATCTTTCCTATCATGTCCGTAAACAAGATTCGTGATCGAGTTGCAGCATGTCCATGCTAGAAGACATATAGTGCTGCATTCGGACTTTATCTCATAAGGTCCATTACGAGGTTAGTCTATTGTGTGTGACCCATTGGGCCCCACACTAAGCCAACAGTGAGTTGTGCATTACGGAGAGTCGGATCTGATAGAATGACTTCTATTCGAATCTTATGAGCCATCACTAAACCCCTTCAGCATGGTCGTGAGAGACTCCACTCACAAGTCAAGATTGACGTCTAGCAACATGTCATAAGTACCCGGATAGTGTGAGGTTCAATCTACAGGGATGAGACGACATTCGGTGATTAGTTACCGTGTAACTAAATCCCTCGGTTAAAAAGTCCTGAAGTCGGCTAGGGTATGAAAAAAGTGTTAAAACCTAATACCGATTCATATGTATTCCACCCGCCAAGATATCGTCTCAACAATGAAACGTCAGAAAGATCTTCATGACTTTCATATCTACTCTGGCCAGAGATTCCCGAGTTGACACTTGCAGGGACACATAGTACATTATCTCTTCTCATAAGGATTAACCGATTCCATATTGGTCGCACACTACCTCCATGAATGCTTACCCATGCCCAGTAATACCCAACATATGACGCTGAGGGCCACGTAGGGATATAACTAAAGCAATGAGTCGTCACTCACAAGGTAACCATTACAACTCAGGTCCAAGAACTACTTGCACCTACTATGACCCGAGGAACATCCTATTGACACTCATGTAAGGATTCCATTTTGTGTTCTTCGTGCTGGTCCATTCAGTGAACTCATTCCCCTAATGAGCTCCTGCACTAGTACATTAATGACGACTCATAGGTAACTATGAGATCAACTACCCCTTATCGTATAGGGCATGTACCAAGTGCACTAGTCTATTCAGAATCACTGATCCCCTAATTGGTGATCCTACGACTAGGAATATTTAGAACATAGGCATCTGGATTCCAAGTCTCACTGGCATGAACTGATCATGGCCTCAAAATCATTTGCCCGGGTTCATAGGGTGCATCAAAATCTTTATGAATAAAGATGCAGCATATGATGAAAAGTTGTCTTATTAAGTTGATTACCCTTGAATAGTCCCTAAACACATCGACATTTGATTGTCTCAAGGGCACTATTCCTTTCAATCTCCCACTTGCACTTTAGCCAATCAACCTAGTATATGTATAAAAAATTTCAATGATGATCGAATCTGCTACTGTGGTAATTAGTTTAATCTACATCAATGTCTTTCAGTCATCATCTATTTCCAACGACGAGGTGATACTGCCCTTTAAGAGAAGCAATGATCTTCACGAGATCTTAATTCCTTAACTTTGAACAACAGTCCTAGTATTGTCATATAATACCGATGCTGAACTGGCAACCTCAGGAATAACTCCCACTGAATGATAAACTCTTTTATCTGGTGCTATCCTAAGCGGCAAAGTAAGTAGCAAAGAACAAAGTCTTAGTCATCTTACCAGTTACAGTACCCTGCTAGGAACACTTTCTTGCTTACTGCACCACCCTTAAAGGTATCCTCATACCATCATATGGTTTCATTGTCGTATAGAAGGCCTCTCATCATTCTTAAGTGCCTGAGAAAATTCTCCATTTTCTTTTCAATGTTATTCTCCAGGGTTTTGCTTGAAATATGCTAGATACCTCTAAGATATAAGCAATATCAAGCTAAGTGCAAAGCATCACATGATGGATCCCACTGCCGAAGCATAATGGATCCTACTCATCTTTTATCTCTCCTCAGGTGTCTTAGCAGACATCATCTTAGAAAGACTGATGCAATCACTCTTACGCAAACAATCTATTTTACTGCCTTCTATGCTAAAACTCTTTTAGCACTATATCACCATACATGGGTTGGGGTAAACCAGGCATCCTTTCAGGCCTATCCATATAGATCCTAATGTCAAGCATATAGAGGAGGCCATTCCCATATGTACCATAGAGAATCAGTATGGGAAATAATTGGAGCGTGAGAACACTTTTCCCATTGGTATGTCATACAATATGACTACACTCCCACTAAGCACTTTGTCTACATAAGGTTCATCCACATTTTTGATAAAATCAAAATCCTTTTGACTATCTCATCAAAAATGGATGTTTCAACTATTTGATGCTAGCTATAGTTCATAAATGGACTTTTGTAGCTCGCATACCTTACTCGACCCAACCGAGGATACGAACTCCTCTGCCTATGTCATATAGACTTCTTCACAATGGAAGAGTGTAGTCGAGACACGCACTAGCCAGATCTCATATTCATAGCACACACTGATGGCTAGCAATATCGTGATAGACTTGAGCGTTGGAACGGGTGAGAATGTCTTATTGCAGACAACCTATTATCTGGGTTACATCTTATTCACAGCCAGTCTAGTCTTATCGGTCCACACCTTGTCGCTATTCAGATCTTTCCTAAAGATCTACCTGCACCCTACATTTGACCATTAAAAGATCGTGGATTGCCTGAATCTAGGTCATACCCTATGGCTAGATATCATCACTCAGGCAGTCCACATAGTATCCTGGAAGAGTGATAGGAAGTAATAATTACATGGATTGGTTTAACCTGTGAACTTTCCACTATTTGTCGTGAATTTATTCATGGTTGCTGAACTTCACCAAGTTCAACATATCTTCCTCTCCCACTATCCTCGACTAACTCATTTTTAAGAAAGTGGTGACAAAACTCCTTTTGTTCAGTAGAGAGAACTTGATACCCAAAACACTTTTAAGGGCATTCCTCAAAATTTTGCACCTGGTCAAGTTTTTCATACGCTAGGCAACCCCAAATCACGAGATGTCTCAAACTCGATTTTTTATCATTCCATATCTTATATGGTGCATCAGAGACAAACAAAATTATGGCCGCTACAATAGCTTATCCTCTAAAAAGAAATTGGAAGTTAAGTATGGATCACATCATATCCAATAAGGTGTGATTCCTCCTTTTTGACACACTATTCTGTCAGGAGGGGTCCATACAGAGACAATCTTATTGTCTTCGAGATAATTCACAAACTTAGTGGATAAGTATGCTCTGTCTCGATCCAATTAAAGGCCTATAATACCTTTTCAAATATGTTTCTTTAACTTCACCTTTCATACTCCTTAAATGACTCAAAGGTATCGGGTTCGTGCCAAAACGGGTGGACGTACTCGTGCCTAATCAAATTATAGGAGTATCATTTTCTAGCTTGAGTTGTTATTGGCCTGCATACACCTATGTAGGCCAACTCTAATCAACTCAGCGAGCCGTTCGCTAGGTCCAGTGAACAAAGACTCGATCAGAATCTCCTTGAGACACACTTCTCAAGTTTTGACTGTGATTCATAATCACCAAGTCATAAAAGTCAGAACTAGGTGAGGTTAATTTTATCTCTTTGTGCGTTCGTTCAAATATCATTTACTCTAAAAACCATTAAACCAATTTAAATTGGTCCAATCGCATGTAACTCATCAGAATGGTCCATGGTTGTAGTTGCCTTTTGTCTAGTCTTCTACTTATTCTCTTATCTTGCAACACCTTGCAGATGATGATAGGTATCAAATACTCGGTAGAGATAATGGCGAAGTATTCTTATAACGTACGCACCTCAAGCGGCGGTTTCTAAAAACCATCTTCAGGTTCATCTCTACAAAATACTACTTGCAGTTGCGCAACCAGTGGCCATGTTTACCATAATGGTAGTAGGTGCCATTGGGAACAACTTTCCCTTTCTTCTTGATATTAATCAAAGGTTTCATAGCTTTGTTTTTCACTTTGTTCTTAAAAGAGTGCGACTTTGCCTCAAAGGAATCTCCCACTAATGATATTGTATCCTTATCATTCATAAGGTGGGATTCAGGAGTCTTCGGGAAGCGAGTCATCCAGCTTGTTTATGTGGAAGTTATCATCAAACTGTGAAAACGAATCCGGGAGGGACTGGAGTGCTAACTCCTAACTTAGCCCCTTAGCTATGCTTACGCCCAATTTCTCTAACCCCTCGATCAAATCGATTAGTTTGAGACATGGGTTTTAATAGGGGTCCCTACCGTCATCTTGGCCTGGATGAGTTTCTTTGACTGCTCAAACCTAGCAGTTCGGCTCTCTTCACCATACAACTCCTTAAGGTGAGAGAGGATGGCCCTAGCATCCATCTTTTCATGTTGTCACTGTAACACATCGGACATAGAGGCGAGCATAATGCACTGAATAGTAGTGCTGTCATCTTGCCACTTCTTGTAAGTGGCTCTCACATCCTCGGTATCCCTTTGAGAAGGGGTATACGGTGGCCTGTTATCAAGAACGTGGGAAAGTCTTGCCTGGGTGAGGATAATCCTCAAATTTCACAACCAATCGATGTAATTTTGTCCAGTTAATTTATTAGCATCAAGAATACAATGCAACGACGGTGAAGATGACATCTTATGAAAAGAAGAACATAAATTAACAAATATGTTATATTCATGATTATTAAGGTCTTATGATTAATCATGGCTCTCGCTAATTTTCATGGTTCACAAATGACCTTCCTATTGGGAAATGGGAAGCCCTCGTTGGTAGACTTCCTTAGGGGAAGAAGGAACCCCACTTCTCCTACTCGGGTCTCGCATTTAACACGATGAACCCTAATAGGTACATGGGTAGGAAACTCTTTACCGATCACATCGTTATGCGACTTGCATCAAGTTTTGTCTCTAGGGTTACCATGGCCTTGTGTTTGCACAACAAACCAAGGAGTCCTAGTTGAGTTGGACCCATCATTCGTATAACCTAGCGAGAAAACAACCACTCTTAAGTTTGCTCAACAAGGTAAGTCACGTTCAAGCTAGTAGTAGAGACACAAAGGTATGTTCCATATGAGATGCAACATGTCTATTAGCACAAAAGGCCTTGTGTTTGCACAACAAACCCGTTGTGACAATAGACACACTTGTACCTCATAATGATGGAAGGCATGACCGATATTCTTAATATCTTAGCCATTCAGACTCAATTTTATTTGAGGGTTTCTTCATGCAATTATAATTATCTAAGCTATCAACAATTGAAGCAAAAGCAATAAATAAAGTATAAAGTAAATAAGGATGATTATGGATGCTCTAAGGGTTCCACCCGAGCCACCGGGCGAACCAAGGCCATCATCCTAGGGTTTTAGGGAGCTCCATCTTGCCAAGCGCTACCCAAAAACATCTTGTAGGTTGCTGGTTCCATCAGTGCCTTCCCGGGGTTCTAGTCGTCATGAACATGGCACGGAACACCTCCTCTCCGCGTGCGCACAAAAATGGGGCAGCAAGCGTGCTCGTTGCAAATCTGCCCCTAAACTTCTAAGTTTACAAAAATAAAAGAAGAAGACCCCCAAAAACCCTTAGGGAAAGGTTTAAGGAGAGGGAGAAGAAGATTACAATCAGAATTCTCAAGAGGAAGGCAGGGGTACGCAAGCCCTATTCAAAAGTTACAATGCTGAAATTTCATAAATTTACAACAATCAACACAACCACGTTTTACACACAGTCACAACACATAGGGCTCATCCATAATCATCCTTTCATGCATCTTAATAATTAAGAAAAGGAAAGAAAAAAACCGAATCCAAAAATGCGCTAATCGGGTTACGTTTCCACCGAAAACGGTCCAAACATCACATGCTGAAAATTTCAGTTTTCGGGGCTGTTCAACCATGAACCAATGTGGTTCTTGAGTTCGAAATATGTTCAAGACAAGTTTGGATAGTAGGCTACCACCCCGATTCATCGCATGAACCATGGCGCCAAAAGAACAAGTCAAGAACCCCCGAAAATAAAAACCGGGCAGCATGACATTTAGGGAACGAACGGTTAGTAAACGCAATAATAACGCGTAAAACAAAAATTTGGAAAAATCGCTAAAGGTGGCTCTGATAGCACTGTTGGGATAGGTATCGAAAACGCAGCGGAAAAAACAATTTTAAAAAAATTCAAACTATCCCAAAATCAGCGATCTACTTTAGGAATCTTTAAGGAATTCAATCGACGAGTAGAAGGAGAGGATATACCTTATACTGCAGATGGTATGGCTGCTCCTATCCCCGGTTCAAGATGCACACGTGCACGTCATCCAAGGAAGGTCCACACCAGGCACCTCGCAACCAAGGGGCAACAAACACCATGACTCATTGTTGCTCAACGGAGAGGCAATCTCAACCCCAAAACGCACCTAGGTGAAGCCGACCCTTCCACCAAGAACCAAGCACCAAAAGGAAGGAAGAGGGGATGAGAAAACCGCGGAACAAGAAGGAAGATGAAGGAATACCTCACCGTCCTTCATGGACTCCTCCAAGAAGATGAAGGAGATGACACACCCAAGAGGAAGAGACCTTCTATTCGGCTTCACAAACCCGAGAAGGAAGAACAAGATGGCCGGCCACCCATGGAGATCAAGAGGAGCACTTTGGAGTCTTTCTCTTCAAGAAGCTTCTCAAGAATCCAAGCCCTTACTCTTCTCCATGATCTCAAGTAGGTTAGGCCATCTATTTATAAGGGGAGTAGGTGGCCACCCATGGTAGACCCGCAGCCCCTTTTAAATCTAAAATTCAAAATTTCGGGGTTTGCCTCCAAAATAATAATTTATATTTAATGGATATATAATTAATTCAAAATTAATTAAATCCAACTAAATATAAACATTAATTTATGTCTATAAATTAAATTTTTATTGATTATGATTTATCATGTGTCAATCCCTACAATTTAGGGATGCCCTACAAATTAGGGTTACCAAGGAAATTTTTCCCTGCGTATTCGTTCCTATAGAAAATATCTTTCTTATCATGTTCGTAAACGAGATCCCTGATCGAGTTACAGCATGTCCATGCTAGTAGACATATAGTGCTGCATTCGAACTTTATCTCAAAAGGTCTGTTACGAGATTAGCCTGTTGTGTGTGACCCATTGGGCCCCACACTAAGCCAATAGTGAGTTATTAATAATGGAGAGTCGGATCCAATAGAACCACTTCTATTCAAATCTTACGAGCCATCACTATACCCCTTTAGTGTGGTCATGAGAAACTCCACTCACAAGTTAAGATTGATGTCTAGCAATGTGTCATGACTACCCGGATAGTGTGAGGTTCAATCTACAGGGATTGAACGCCCTTCGGTGATTAGTTACCGTGTAACTAAATCACTCGGTTACAATATTCCAAAGTTGGCTAGGGTACAAAAGAAGTGTCAAACCCTAATACCGATTCATATGTATTTCACTCGCCGAGATGTCGTCCCAATAATGCAACGTCAAAAATATCTTCATGACTTTCATATCTACTATGTCCAGAGATTCCCGAGTCGACACTCGCAGGGACACATAGGACATTATCTCCTGTAACTAGGAGTAACTGATTCCATGTTGGTCGCTCACCTACCTCCATGAATGCTTCCCCATGCCCAGTAATACCCGACATATGACGCCGAGGGCCACGTAGGGATAGAACTTTAGCAATGGGTCGTCACTCACAAGGTAACCATGATAACCTCCGGTCCAAGGACTACTTGCACCTACTATCACCCGAGGAACATCCTATTGATACTCACGTAAGGATTCCATTTTGTGTTCCTCGTGTTGGTACATTCAGTGAACTCATTCCCTATTGAGCACCTGTACTTGTACATTAATGACGGCTCATAGGTAACTATGAGATCAGCTACCCCTTATCGTATAGGGCATGTACCAAGTGCACTAGTCTATTCGGAATCACTGATCCCCTAGGAACATTTAGAAAATGGGCATTTGGATTCCAAGTCTCACTGGCATGAACTTATCATGGCCTCAGAATCTTTTGCTCGGGTTCAAGGGGTTCATCAAAATCTTTATGAATAAAGATGCAACATATGATGAAAAGGTTGTCTTATTAAGTTGATTACCCTTGAATTATCCCTAAACACATGGCCATGTTGTCTCAAGGGCACTATTCCTTTCAGTTAATACACTAGATTTTTGACAATGATTCAACTCCTAAACATCAAGTTTGATTGTGTTACGTTTGATATGACTGCGTGGCTTTATCAATGAAATGTTACCTCCAGATAACAAGTTTGAGCCAACTTTTTATAAGACAAAAAAGTTGATGAGAAAATTAGGGCTTGGATACGAAAAGAAATCATAGAATTGCAGTTTTACGATTGGAAATCAATTATCCTTTTTAAATTTCATTGGTTCATTACAAGTGAAAAGAGCAAGAGAGTTAGTCCAAAGTATAAACTTGTTGAGGTCAATTACCAATCGAAATTGGCTTCAAATGAGACTTTTGTATTGTCATCTCAAGCTCAACAAGTATATTATTCATAGTATCCGTCTTGAAAGAAAGATAGGGTAGATTGGCGTGTGGTCTGTAAGAATAAAGCTTGAGGAAGAATTGATCTTGTAGCTAGAGAGATTTAGCCGATATATGATGTGACATATGACTTCTATCAATAGAAGGATCCTTCCGAAGTGGAACCAACTAGTCCAATACTCGAGTTTGATGACACAGAGTTAGTTCAATTGGAAGTAGAGTATATTGATGACGATGAGGAAGGAGAAGAAGAAGAAGAATTCGAAGAAGACAAAGAAGAAGAGTATTACTCGGATGATGATAATGTCGACAAATAATAATTGTATCTTCTATTATCTATTTATTTCTAATTACAAATAAATATATAAAACCTAATTATATGCTTATTCAACAGCTATGGCTAGTCAAGGATATTCTCGCAGGACTCCCCGATGATTACTACCCGTAGCCCTATCCATCCCCTCCTCTACCGATGTCGCCCGAGTCACCCCAGTTACCCACCACCGTCCCTACGCCGATCTCCATTGCCCCTCCTTCTCTATGTTGGCCTAAGGTTTTCAAACTTGGTCATCATCTTGATTTTGATGACAACAAACTTATCCTAATGAGTTTATCAAGTGTTTGATCTCAGGTTGAGCAATCGATACACGCACGAAGTTCGTCGAAAAATCATGAAAGAATCGCAGAAA
Source organism: Canna indica (assembly GCA_034359265.1). Classification (NCBI taxonomy): domain Eukaryota; kingdom Viridiplantae; phylum Streptophyta; class Magnoliopsida; order Zingiberales; family Cannaceae; genus Canna; species Canna indica. The sequence continues at coordinate 59,006,325 of CP136890.1, read as the reverse complement.
TTCAAGTGTCGATGGCTTCGGAGGTTATGTCTAGAATCGCGGAAAAATCCTTCTAAGGTATTAAGTCAATCTATTTGTAATATGTTTGAAGTCAAAACCCGAAAACGAACATCACAAGAAAAATTAGCAAACCGAGCTGTTTGTAGGTTGCCGTCCAATCGATGGGTCGGTCGACTAACCATTAGCTGGTCATCGACCAACAAAGGCCCCAATTAGGCAATGCCCTCCAGTCGGTGGCTGGTCCGGTGGCGTCAACGGGCAATTTTTTGCCCGTTGCAACGGATCTTTTTTGGCCTCCTCCTCCTAACCTATAAATATAAGTCCTATAACATCCTCCCCACCTCTCTTGATCTTCACAGCGTCCATCCTAAGAGATTTTGAGCCTAAAAGAGTTGATCTTGTGCCCTAATCCCTCCTCATATATTTCTTGTTCGCATTGCAATCTTGATTGCTCTATTTGATTTGACAATATATATAGGTCTCTTTGGGAATTTCTGTAGAGGACAGTTGCAACTTCCAGAAGTTACAACTGCTCTAACACTAGCCTATTGTAGCAAAGCAAGAACCAAAAACAAAAAGCAATGCTAACACCAGAGATTTGTTTACGCAGTTTAGTGATAAATCAGTCACCTAATCTGCAGGGCACTCACCGGACAATGCCCAATTCACTCTCTATTAGTACAATATAAGTCATCTGGATTTCACACTCGAAATTCGACTACCAGTAGTACTACAGTGAATCATAAATAACAAAAACCTATTTGCTATTACAAGTAAATATCAACTTGCCTCTCTATGACATCACAGCCACAGAGTTCCGTCCTCCACACAGCCTCGTGTTGTAGTGAGTTATCCGCCTGATAACCAATCTTCTCCTCGAAGATAAAAACGGTGTTGCCTCTTCTGCACTTTGCAGTCTGCACTCAGCAGTCTCAATAGATCTCTTCTCCAATATTTATAGGTGTCACTAGAAGATTACTAGAAGATCTAAATAAATGCTAACTTCAATCACATTCAATCACCGCAGTCTTCAGTAGAAACCGTCAGCATAACTTAGGTGTTTTTACAAACCAACATTTATGTAAATAAAAAATGCCTAAAGAATAAATGAAGAAGAACTCTTTGAAACTAAACTGACCAAGACGTAAATAATGATGATTTAAATGTCCAGAATCAGTTAACAAAATCATCATTAAACCAGAAGTCCATCAGTCATCAAGTTCGCATCAGACAGCCCATCTAGAAATCATTTAAGATTATAAGTAGTTAAGACTGTATCTTCATAGTTGAAACTATTATCATCGCATAAGTAGAGCTTCTTCCTTGTTGAATCTGAGAAATCACCAGAAGCTCATTTGCCAAATAAAGCCAAATACTAACATTCTCCCCCTTTGGCTTATTTGGCAAAACCCAAGCAGATCGTATCACAACAATTTATATGACAGAGATATAGTAACTGTTTAAAAAAACTAATTTCAACAGCTAATAGAAAATATCCATCAGTCAACCAAAGTCACAAAAATTACAACCAGCAGAGCACCTAGAGTGACAAATGTTTACAACCATTTCATAACTAGAGTATCAAGTATCAACAGTCAGAATAGTAAGAAGTACCACATAGGATAAGTATCACAACCAGTCGAGAGAGCAGTTAAGACTACAGAGTTGGAATTGCTTGCTCTTCCCCTTTTTGGCATAATAAGCCAAAGGACTAAGCAAGACAATGTTTAGTTAGAGCTGCCAGAAGAGTCAGAGAAACTACCAGAAGAGGGAGAATCAGGACCTGGAGAAGCAGTAGTAAAGTATTCTATAACTTTCTTCTCGATCATGATTACCTGCTATTGTAGTTTGGCCATTGTTTCTCTTGCAGAAAACAATTCATCCAAGATCTCTCTTTTAGTGGTTGAAGTAGCAGTCGAAGAAGACCCAGATGTAGTCTTCATACCAAAGTCAGGACTGAACAGATTTCTTCCCTAGGTATTAACCCTCTTCAAAATTTTGTGATGAATCTTTAAAGAAGTGCCCAAGGGTTCCAATACCTCATTAGAGGAACATTTATATCTTCGTTTCTCTAGAATTCCATAGATGAAGTTTGGAAAAGTTAAAAACATTCTGGATTTAGATAGAAGTGCTCCTGATAGATATAATCTGCTCAAAAATAGGATTGCCAAGGTCGAATGGAATTCCATTTGTGATCTTGTATAGTAACATTACCATTTCTTTGCTTAGAAAGGTAATACGAGAAGTAGGAATCCAGTAGTTTCGAGCAATGAGAAACAAAACTGCATAAAAAATGGTCAGAGATGAAGATATGATGTCCTAACTACCTGTCACGCCCCAACTCAGGGTCACGTTACCAGCAAGGGTATACGTGCCTATACCCCGCAGCCTAACCCATGCACATGCCAACTCAACGATAAAATATAGCGGAAAGAAATAAACGAGTTTTATTTCAAATGGAAAACCAAACCAAAAATTTTAACAAGTAAGTTTAGCAAAATCATAAAGTGCGGGAAAAATAAATCAAGTTCAACTGTTCTTTTACAATGAAATCTGAAATAAAGACATGAATGTCCCCAATGGACTACAACTCCAAAATGCCAAAACATAAGTGTATGACTAACTATCAAAACTCGACTACGATCCATAACTAGGATTGCTATGATATCAATATGGCTCCTTTGCCCTCCGGCCGCGCCAAGTACTCCAGCCCACCTCACCGGTTAGGCTCTGGAAAATAAAAACAACGACAACGGGTGAGTTCAAAGAACTCAGTGAACGGTTCTACCAACCCCCACAAAAACCAAACACAGATATAAAGCAAAAATGCAAACACCTGACTCAAGCAGGAAAGGTCACAAGGAAGTGACTAGCTATCAGGCCATCTGGCCACCACATGCCCGAAGGCAACCAACACCCAAACGGTGAAGATCAACAGGCCTAAGCCTACCATGCCATAAGGCAACAAAACATACTAGGATAATCGGGATTGGCCCATCCGAACTTATCCTAATATAAAGAAACTCGGGAGTAATCAGGATTGACCCACGAGACACGCAGGGACAATCGAGATTCGCCCGTCCGAACTTGCCCCTTTAAGATATCACAAGAATAATCGGGATTTGCCCGTCCGAATTTATTCCTTAAAAGCTACTCGAGAATAATCGGGATTTGCCCGTTCGAACTTATTCCTTAAATGCAACTCGGGAATAATTGGGATTTGCTTGTCCGAACTTATTCCACGAGGCCACACTCGAACAATTGAGATTTGCCCCTCCAAACTTGTTCCAAAAGAGATAACATAGGAATAATCGGGATTCGCTCATCCAAACTTATTCTTTTAAGTATAGAATCTTGGGAACAATCGAGATTTTCCCGTTCGAACTTGTTCCACAAGAAACGCAGGAACAATCGGGATTTGCCCATCCGAACTTGTTCCACGGGTTGGGAATTAGCCATCCAACCTTCCGGGCCTAGCCCGCAATCCGGCTCCTAATCGAGCCTCTCCGTCATTCATAAAAATATGGCGCAACATGACCTAAGTCAAATGTCTCCTACGGTATCTTAGGGATGTCTCTATTAGGAAAACTCCACAACACCCAATGCCCGATCCCAACTCCTAGACCCATAATGTCATAAACCCGTGAGGTTTTATTTCATGCATAACTTTTATTTGTTGGTTCATAACAGATTATGTTGCCCCTTGCATTTTAATTATGCAATTACAATTTATCATTTCCAAAATTAGGGTTTTGTTTTAGGATTTTATTCTCAATTTACTGTTGAGCCCCAAACTGATGTATCTAACCCAAATCTGGTCTCCATGAGTGTATCCTACGTTTCCAAACTATGTTTTCTGGTCAAAAGGATAAGTTGCATGACTATATTCAGAAATATATTCACATCACAACGGAGATTTCAAAATCAGCACAGATTTGACAATTCAGCATGAATTTCCAGCAACATTGAATTTTCAACACAGCATGAAAATAAATCCAAAATTTACAGAAATTAGATCCTTAATTATCATCAAAATAGAATACTAATCTTGATATAAATCTCACAACTTTCATACTTATTAAACAAGGCTAACAAGCATCAACAACATCTTCAAACAAGAATCAAGCATCATGATCAAGAACCCATCTCGAGAACACTCATGGCATCAAATCAAAATTTTAATATTGTAAAACATGAGTTCTATCCAAAAAATCACAGATTAACTACAAGGCATGCTTTGACCTAAAGGAACTCCAGTTGATAAACAATTTAAGGCATGGATCTCAAGAACACCAAGAACCCTTACTTAGGCATTTCATCAAACACCTTGAGGGCACCCTCATCTCCACCTTGGCCGAGCACCCCTAGGATCATCCTAGGGCTGCCGAGCCCCAAAGGGGAGGGTTTAGGGCCTCCTCAAGCACGACAAACAAAAAGAAACTGAGAGAATTTGAGAGATCATCGGAAAACCAATCAAGGCATCATGCCTCCAAGAATTGCTTCAAGAATTCGAAGGAAACCCGAGAAGGAGGGGTAAAACCACTCACATGAATAGGAAGAAGAATTTGAGGAAAAATTCCGATCGACGACCTTCGAATCTAACTCTAAAAGATGGTGGCTCGGCTCAAAGAAGGGGGAAGAGGGGGCGGCGGCTCCACTCCAAGCCACCGGCTTCAAGAAAGGGGGGGGGAGAGAGAGAGAGAGGTGGCTCGGCTTGGCTGGGTGGCTCCTCTCTGCTCGGCTCCAAGGAAGGGAAAGGGGAAGAAGGGGAGGCGGCGGCTCCAAGAGGGGGAGGGGAGGAGCGGCGGCTTGGGCGGTTGGCTCCTCTCTTCTCTCCAATCAGCTGGGGCTGCTCCAATAGGGAGCCGCCAGCCCTAGGGGGGGATTTTTATAATCCCCTCTCACTTTCACCTAACCACACCCTAACCCGCACTCTCCTCAACCCGGATCCGCAACCCACTAACCCAAACTAACCCCATGATAAAATACAAGCAACAAACACTTGCACATCCACATGCAACATAATCAAATCAATTAGCTATATAATTATAAATCATAATTCAACTCACCCAAGCTCGCAAGCTCGCACTGGACCATGAGTCGACTCGGTTCGACCTCGAACTAGCCCGCTAGGCTAGCAAACACAAACAATAAAAGAAAAAAATAAATAAAAATATCTAGGATATTACACTGTCTGTCCAGTTACGAACATCACCAATTGAAACAAAATCATAAAATCCAACAAACTTATTAATTACTTCTGGACTAAACTTGTACCAATAACCTCTAAGGAATACTTCATGAAAATGATTGCTTTCAGGATTTGAAATCTTATCAGATAAATTACAGTAGAACTCAAGTATAGGCTGTTTGCATAAAGATCTAACCTTCTTATAAGAATTAGATAAATTCCAATTTTTTAGAATAACAATAATATATTTGCACTTTAAGGAAATTTGATCTAAATCCAAAATTCTCTGAGAAATAATACCTCTAGATTGCAGTCCCCTCTAGAGAGGATAGAGATCATCAGAGAGAAGTCTCTTGTGTAGCTTGCCGTTAGAAGATTGCTTTTCAAGCTTCTTTTCAGATTTTGAATGTTTCTTCCTTGGAGATTGTGTTCTAAATTCAGTAACATTCTTCATTGTTGATGTTTCTGGATTGTGCTTTCATTTCTTTGACATTTTCAACTCACTTGCCCTTAGTAACAAAGTTCATCATCATCATCATCATCATCATCAAACTTCTTAGTCATTTTCCTCTTTGAACTTCTTTTTATCTCTGGTTCATGTGAGACTCTATTTGGCTTCTTGGAGGAGATAGGATGGTCAGGAACATAAGCAGTTTTCTGAGGAACTTGAAGAGTTGGAAGTGTTATCATCAGCATGTACAGTATGAGCAGTCTGAACTACTTCTTGCACAGCTTCAACCACTTCAGGAGGAAATTCAGGATTCTTAGAAGCAGCCATTTAAGTAGCAGTTTCAACTGCCCCATCAGTAGTTGAGACTATCTTAGAAGATTCTGGTGGATTGACAGTTCTTTCGTGTTCAGAAGTACTTTTATCCTCATTAGACTTTAAAGAAATATCAGATAGACTAGTCCTGACTGGAATAGAGTCAAAAACATCAGTAGCAGGAACATTTATATCAATCATGGGACTAGTGTACACTGGAGAGGAAACTGTCAAAGACTCGTTCAAAACATCCTTTCTAGAATCAATACTTGGAGAGACAAACTCAAAACTTTTACTGGTATCTTTTAAAAATTCCCCTTTACCCAAGACAAACTCCCCCTCAAGTTGAGAAACCCTAGAGGACGCATGAGAAATTTTGGGGTCCATACCTCGACTACTTCTCCTTAACTATAGGTTAGCCGGTCTCGTCATAGTTTTCTTTCTCAATTTGTGTCATTGACTCGTTGAAGGAGGAGGAGGCATTTCCTCGATGGAGGGTCCAGTAGATGGTTCTGATTGTATTTTCTTGGATGTGGAAACAAACATCTTCCTCACGAAGCCTTTCTTTCCTTTGCATCCCGACATCTTTTAAAAAAGAAGAGAGATCCTCAAGCAGGCGAACAAACGAAGAAGTGGAGGAGAGATTGTCGTCGGTTGACAATTGTTCGGAAAAGTAACGCCCAAAGCTTTTAGGGAGAGATAAAACTCCACTAATAAGATGAAACACGTGTGGGCTTTAGGGTGAAAAGTAACTCGATCCCATCTATAAATATTAGCCTTGAAAATAATAAGTGATGAAAAGTAGAAATAAAAACTGAAAAACCTTTTCAATTTATATCACAATAAAGACAATTTTATTTTAACCCGAAATAAAATGTGTCATATGACACATAATCCAAGAGCAGACATCAAGTGCTCAAAATGTCTGCCTTTTATTTCTTAGTTGCAATATCTCCAGTTGCAACTGCCTCCTTTCAACTAAATCTCTGATATAACGAAACCTTATATCAATCTGTTTGGTATGTGAATGCATAACAAGATTTTTTGTAATATTGATAGCATTTGTGTTATCAGAATAAAGTACCATTTATTCTTGATTGAGACCATAATCAAGTAACATACTCTTCATCCAAATTAACTGCGTACTACAACTGCCTGTTGCCAAATATTCTACCTCTGCTGAAGAAAGAGAAATAGAATTTTGTTTCTTGCTTAACCATGCCAAAAGATTTGATCCAACATAAAAACAACCGCATGATGTACTCTTTCTATCATCACTATTACCAGCCCAATCTGCATTTGAAAATCTAGGTAGACAAGGATTACAATCAACATAATACCAAAGACCAAAATTCAAAGTGCTTTTCACATATTTGAGAATTCTCTTAATAGCTTGAAGGTGAGACTTCTTAGGATTTGCTTGATATCTAGAACACAATCCAACACTAAAGCATAAATCAGGTCTGCTAGCTATCAAATATAGTAAGCCGCCAATCATGCTTCTGTAGAGAGTGGGATCAACACTCTTCCCTTCATCATCCTTGCATAGTTTCTCATAAGTAGAGAATCTAACTGCCTTAGAATTGTCTAGTCCAAACTTGTGAACTAGATTCTTAACATATTTACTCTGAATAATGAATATTCCTTTTTTCAGATTGCTTGACCTATATATAGACTGATAAAATAGCTCATTTCACCAACCATGATCATCTCAAACTCAGATTTCATGTCATCAGAGATTTTAGATTTCTTGTGATGTTTCCTACTTCATCAGTCTTGTTCTTGAAGACCCACTTGGTTCCAATTATATTGACACTTTTAGGTCTTGGAATTGTTGGTGAAGTGGCCACACTAGAGGGGGGGTGAATAGTATGTTTGCTATTTTTAAACTTAATTCTAGTTTTAATCGTTTTCTTGATTACTTATGTTAATGCACTATTCGACTACTAAATGAATGCGGAAGCGACTAAAACAAGTCAAGTAATCGATAGGTAAAGTAAGCAAGCAAACACAATGATTTATAGTGGTTCGGCCCTAATACCTACTCCACTACCTAAGCACCCCGCTTAGAATTTCCAAACTATTTTAACTATATTAATTAGTTTCCTTACAATGAGGACTTTACACCAAAAAGTCTCCACTCTCAAAACGAAGGCACTTATGCACCCGGAAGTATCCCTCACTCCTACCGAGAGCACTCTCCCACTTCAACCTAAGGATAACTCAACTAATCCTAGGAAACTAAGTTTACAATGGTGGATTTAAGCCTTAACACCAAGGCAACCACCAACTCAATCAAACCTAGCAACCTAGGTTTATATAAATGATATACAATGAAAATAAACCACAAAATATACAAATAATGGAGCAAACAAATAATACAATAAATACTTAGCTCCAAAGAAAACTCTCTAGTCCTCTTGATGCCTCAAGATGATGAATCGGTGAAGCTTGAAGGCTAAATCAAGGAGTGGAGATCAAAACTAGGGTTCTTACAAGGATGACTAATGAAAGATTGTAGAGATGCTTAGGATCACACTTTAAGGCTTGGAAGCATCAATGGTTGGCTTGGAATGAGTTTGGGATGGGTATTTATAACCCCCCAACACTTAAGGCTTGTCAACGGGCATATTTTTGCCCGTTGCCGACGCCCGATCGCTTGTCGGTCGATCGTCGATCGACCGATCGAGCGACCACCAAGTGACCGAAGGCATTCTGCCCATTTTGCCCTTATATTAAAACATATATATTATATAAGGATTACGCCCTATTTGGATTCAATAAAAATATCTAAAAAATCAAAATCCTTAAGAATTAAAATCTAAGTTTTGGGGTCTAGTACAAATTTCCCCAAAATGAAAATTTTATAATCTCCCAGGTCAAATATGGGTAGACTAAAAGTCTCTAAAAAATCCTTAAAAATATGTCGTTTACTAGTTTTTACCTAAGGAACAATTACTGGGACTTTTGGTGCCAATAAAATATCTATGTCATATAGCCCTCCAAGGAGCTCCTTAGGCTTAGTGAATTTCAAGGCCATTTTCTAATTTTCTAGTTTTTCATGTTTTGGGGTTCGGGATTGGTTTTTGGGTTTCTTTGCATCATCATGAGGATTTACAATTTGTCTACACACCATAAATCTAGACTCTATCTTCCCGATGAATCCGAGCGCGTCGACCAACGTCCTTGCCTATTTTTTTGATTTTTCCGATCGGGGACGTCGAGCACTAACCGACTTGGAACCTGAAAATATTTCTTCATGAATACATTAGTTCCATATTTCTTCATGAATAAATTGTTGCAGCTCTTCTTGCATAGCCATGATCCAGAATTCATATTTTATGCCAATTTGTACCCTCAGACCCTCCACGAACGCCTCACCCGATCTGTCTTAGTCACCACTATGGATGGGTGGTAACGGGACAATCGTGTGAATTCGATCTCATATTCCGACACCGTCACTGTGCCGGGGACATCGAGTGCTAATCGACTTGGAACCTGAAAGTATTTCTTCATGAATATATTAGTTCCATGTTTGTTATCATCAAAACCGAGATTAAGACCAATGTTGGCCAACAATCTTCCCCTTTTTGATGATGATAAACATCCTTAAGAAAATATATCATTCAAACACAAAGGATATCAAACATAGGATTTCTCCCCCTATCAACATGCATATCTACGAAAATAAACTCACGTATCTATATGCATGGTTTTCCTATATTTTCTTCCCTTTTACCTATATTTTTCTCCCCCTTTTGACATCAATCAAAAAGGGCAAGAAATGTCAACCTATAGTCAAAGTCGGGACCTAAAAACTTGTTTTCATGAAAACATGTAGATCTCAACTCAAGGGATGAAAACATACATACAAGTGAGACTAATCAATACATGATATCATAGAATGCTAAACATAATCTAAAACTAAAAATCATGTATCAAGCTCAAGTAATGATATTTTCAAGTATCGGTCAACATATCAAAAACCATTTTAGAAATGATTTTTCATGAGTCAAAATGAGAACGGTACCAAAAACATGAATCGAACATCATACTTGAAGTCTCATTCAAAGATTTCAACGACAAATTCAAAGTATCGAGAAATGAGCATTTGGGAAGAACGATACTTTAAAGTTTCGAAATCCAATTTCAAAAATCCAAATCAAATCACATTCATACTCAAGATTTTTCAAGGAAGATGTAGATTCAAAAATCAACAAAAAAAATCATTTTTCTGCATATTTCTAAAATTCATTGAGTTCTAGTGGCATTTTCGTAAATACAAGTCATTTTTACAAACATTTCCAGATTTCATCCAAAATTTCTAGATGTCAATATGTGATCATTTAAAACATGTATATTAAGTTTGAGATGAAAATAATATCATTTGGTCAAAATATCAACCTAGCACAATTTCATTAAAAAATAAGCATGATATCATGAAATTGCTAGGTATCAAATTTGATCATTTACTCATGGTTTTTCAAACTTAAACACACAGACACCTATCATGAGTAAGTCTAAACATGTTTGCAAAATTTGGACTCAAAATGAGATTTCTAAGTCAAATTGTTGACTTTGGTCAAACTTTTTCAAGTTTGAGTCCACTAAGATGAGCTAGTTATCATTTTTGTCATTTACATATGATGTTTCAATTTTAACCACGTGGAAGTAAATCATGAGTGAATTCAAATATGTTTATCAAGTTTCAACTTTAAATGAAGTCTCTAAGATGAATTTTTACCTAGAGCACATTTCATTCAATCTAGATGACATGAAATTGCCTAAGGATCAAAATTTTATCTACTTATGAGATTTCAATCAATTATCATGTTAAATCATTCATGAGCATAGAGAAATCATTTTATCAAGAAAATAGAGGTGTTATGCAATAATTTTGCCAAAATGAAACTCATACCTCATTTCATGAGAAATTCCATAATTTTTATTTTCTTTCCCAATTTTCTTTAGCCTTTCAAATTTACCACTTTCTCAACTTGCAAGTAGGCTTCATTAGTATCATAATGAAATCATATACCAACTAGCAAGCTAACTTACTAAATAGCAAAGGTTCAATGCAAAGTTTCATTTAAAAGTCTTAACATATGCTAGATAGTGAAGATTCATTTTAAAGGAGTTATCATGATATCAAAATGAATCAAAGAGATATTAAGATATGAAATATTTGAGGAATAAGATCTCTGAATATGTTTAAATAGTTTGGACTTAAAATAGAAGTCTCCAATGTCAAATTTTAACCTAGGACAACTTTACTGAATGAAAAATTGCCTAAGTACTAAGAATTTTCCTACTAATGAGATTTCAATTATTTTTCATGGTATTTCAATCATGAGTATAGAGACATCAATCTAACATGAAAATTGAGGTATTAGACTAAAAATATGCAATAACCAAAGACATACCTCATCTTTGCGAATTTAGCCAAACTTTTCATTTTTCATTGACATAGCCTTCCATTCTTAATTACCCATAACTTGCAAGTATACTTTATAAATAGAAAATGAAACCAAATCTACATGCAAGCTATTAAACTAAGTAGCGAAGTGAAAAACCAAGTTACATTTTCCAAATGCAACTCCTCTAAATAGCATAGATACATTTTCAAATAAATCATTCATGATAACAAAATGAATCAAGAGATCTCAAAATATGAAATATTTGAAAAATTATAGATCTCCAACCCTTCCTATTGGTTGAAAACCAAAAGGCCACAATTAGCCTATGATTAGAACCACAAGATCGCTTAGGCTCGTTATAGGCCAAGTAAGTCTCCAAAAAGACCGGAAATCAAAAATAAAAATCATTTTTCAAGAAATATATCGAGAGCGGATAAAACCAACTAGAATCAATCATGTATCATGAACACCAACTTTAATGAGATAAAATAAACATGAGAGATGATACCAAGTTAACTAGATGCTGATTCTTCATATCGAAGGCATCCATAAGATGCGAAGTTGCAACTTGGATTTGGTGAAGCTTTAAGTCCTCATGCAACTCCCATTAACCATCATCAACTCACCCTTGTGTGGTTGCTCCCCCTACTAGAGAACAAGAAACTTTTGGTACCCAAATGCCTTTGGGTCCTAGGGGGTTAGTGGGCTTAGGTACCTAAAGTGTCTTCACAACACTTGGATTCATTTTAAAAGCACAATCATAGATGACATGCTCATAAACACAACAACAAAAACAATGTCCATTAAATTTCTTCTTTTCATTATGGACATGAGATTTATTATTAGAATGCTTGACATGAGAAGGATGATGGACATGAGCATTCTTAAGTAAAACATTTTTCTTCCTAGAATTTCTAAAGGATGAAACATTGGATAAATTATGTGTTTTCTTACTCAAGAAAATAACCTCATTTTTCAAGTCATTAATGGACTTATGCAATGCATGAGATTGAGATCTCAACAAACAATTTTCATTTTTCAAACTCTCATTTTCTATTTTGAAATCATTTGAAGAATCATTATCCTTACGTTTTAAACTATTTTTCAAGCTCTCATTTTCATTTCTAATTTTGGAAGTCTTATTTAATAATTCATCATTTTCAATCTCTAACTTTTCATTTCTATGTTTTAAGTCCTTAATTTCAAGCTTCAAATCATCACGACATGTATCAAGCATACTAGTGTTCAATTTTTCATTTTCAACTTCTAGGGCATGCAAGTGACTAGTAAGCTTAGAATTCTCCTTTTCAATTTTCTTTATTTCCTTGTTGTTTTTCATGAGCAATTCATACATTTTTCTACATTCATCAACTAGCTCATCATAAGACAATTAGGTTAAATGAGCTTGAATTGCTGGAATCACTATTATGATAAGAAGCGGAAGACTTTACCTCATCGTTAAGACCCATGAGGCACAATTGTGAGGTGGCTTCATTGTCATCACATGAGGAGGCTCCACTTGATTCCGATGTGAAATTGAAGACCTTCTTCTCCTTCTTGGATTTCTTTCTCATCAAGGGATAATTTTTCTTGATATGTCCCTTCTCTTGGCAAAGGAAGCACTTGACTTTTCTTTTCGTACTTTTAAGCGTGCTTCTTTGACAGTAAATGCTATGGGCATCACAAGAGACGTTAGCAGTGGATGAATGACCATTGTCATCATCACCTTCAACATAAGTAGTAATCTCTTCAGTTTTTGCAAAATCATATAACATGTTTAATGTTGCCCAAATATCAAATGCGGAAGAACAATGCATAATATTTTCAAGTATATCATTTGAAAATGTGCAATATAGAAGATGCATTGTTTTACCATTTAATTCAAACAATTTAACTTGTTCTTGGGTCAATGCATTCATGTTTTTCCTTAGGTTCAATATATTTTATCTTTACCATGTAAATACCCCTAAACCATGAGTCTTTAGGAAACTATACATTATACTCTTGCAAAGACCAAAACTAGACTCATCGAACCTAGGTGGTATAGACGCTACACGCTCTAGTGTCATTATCGGATTGAGACTAGATGTAGACGAGATGATGAAATCTCAATCCACGACACGCTCTGATACCAAATGTTGGTGAAATGGCCACACTAGATGGGGGGGGGGGTGAATAGTATGTTTACTAATTTTAAACTTAATTCTAGTTTTAATCATTTTCTTGATTACTTATGTTAATGCACTATTTGACTACTAAACGAATGCGGAAGCGAATAAAATAAGTCAAGTAATCGATATGAAAAGTAAGCAATGCAAAAACAATGATTTATAGTAGTTCGTAGGGGTGTAAACGAGCCAAGCCGCTCGCGAGCTACTCGAGATCGATTCGGTAAAAACTCGAACTCGACTCGAACTTATCGAGCTCGAGCCGAGCCGAGCCGAGCCAGACATTCGAGCGAGCCGAGTTCGAGCTAACCTATACTCGGCTCGAGCGGCTCGCGAGCCTAATCGAGCCTAATCGAGCCTTCTATATATATTATATACCGGGTTTGATTTTTAAATTTTATGAACCCGTTACCCTCTAAAATGAACCCGAGCTTAGTCGAGCTCGAGCTCGATCGAGCTCGCGAACGAGCTCGGCTCGTGCGGCTCGACTCATGAGCCTTGATTTTTTTCCCGAGCCGAGCTCGAGTTGCTTGAATGTAACTCGAGCCGAGCTTGAGCCGATAGACTAAAGCTCGATCGAGCTCGAGCCGAGCTCGAGCTCGTTATTTTCCAAACGAGCCAAGCTCGGCTCGATTACAGCCCTAGTAGTTCGGCCCAATGTCTACTCCTCTACCTAAGCACCCCACTTATGATTTTCAAACAAGTTTAACTAAATTAATTAGTTTCCTTACAATGAGCACTTTACACTAGAAATTCTCTGCTCTCAAGCGGAAGGCACTTTCGCAACCGAAAGTATCCCGCCTTCCTACCGAGAGCACTCTCCCACCTCAACCTACGGACAACTCAACTAATCCTAGCTAGTAAACTAAGTTTACAATTGTCGATTTAAACCTTAACACCAAGGCAATAACCAACTCAATCAAACCTAGCAACCTAGGTTTATACAAATGATATGCAATGAAAATAAACCACAAAATAAACAAACAATGTAGCAAATAAATAATACAACAAATACTTAGCTCCAAAGAAAACTCCCTAGTCCCCTTGATGCCTCAACATGATAAATCGGTGAAGCTTGAAGGCAAATCAAGGAGTGAAGATCAAAACTAGGGTTCTTGCAAGGATGGCTCAATGAAAGCTTGTAGAGAGGCTTAGGATCACACTTTAAGGCTTGTAAGCATCAATGGTTGGCTTGGAATGAGTTTGGGATGAGTATTTATAACTCCCCAACACTCAAGGCTCAACAACGGGTATATTTTTGCCACTTATCGGTCGATCGACCAGCAACCGCCGAGCCACCGAAGGCATTCTGCCCATTCTGGGCATCGGTCAGTCAACCGGTCGGTCGACTGAAATGCCTTTACCTTCTGCTAGTTGATCGAACCTAGGCAAAATGCTTGGTTTGGTCAATTTTTTCACCTGTTTGTTCGTTTCTGGGTTTCGTCTTCGCTAAGTCTATTTATATAATATTTATTAACTTTAAAACATAAATATTTTATAAGGATTAACCCCCATTTGGATTCAATAAAAATATCTAAAAAATCAAAATCCTTAAGAATCAAAATCTAACTTTTGGGGTCTAGTACAAATTTCCCAAAAATGTAAATTTTAAAATCTCCCAGGTCAAATATGGGTATGCTAAAGGCTTCCAAAAAATTCTTAAAAATATGTCGTTTACTTGTTTTTACCTAAGAAACAATTATCGGTACTTTTGGTGCCAAGAAAATGTCTACGTCATATAGCCCTCCAAGGAGCTCCCTAGGCTTAGTGAATTTCAGGGTCATTTTATGATTTTCTGGTTTTTCATATTTTGGGGTTCGAGATTGGTTTTTGGGTTTCTTTTATATCATCATGAGGATTTTGACAATTTATCTAGACACCCTAAACCTAGACTCTATCTTCCCGATGAATCCGAGCACATCGACCAACGTCCTTGCCGATTTCTTTGATTTTTTCGATCGGGGAAGTCGAGCGCTAACCGACTTGGAGCCTAAAAATATTTCATCATGAATACATTAGTTTTATGTTTGTTATCATCAAAACCAAGATTAAGACCAAGGTTGAAAACCTTTGGCCAATAGGAACCAATTCCCAAATATCATTTCTCACAAATTGTTGCAGCTCTTCTTGAATAGCCATGATCATGAATTCATGTTTTATGCCAATCTGTACCCTTAGACGCTCCACGAACTGCCTCACCTGGTCTGTCTCAGTCACCACTAGGGATCGGTGGTAATGGGACAATCGTGTGAATTCAATCTCATATTCCAACACCGTCATAGTGTTGGTCTGGCGAAGCTGCTCGAACTCCCTAGCCCGCCTCTCGTGGACATTCTTAGGTAGGTACTTTTCAATTATAGCAGTCCGAAATTCTCCCCACGTAGGGGCTGGTGCATGAGTCCCCTACACGCCCTCCATGACTAGTGCCAGTCCTTCGCTGGGCCCCCTAAGTTGTAGCCCAATGATGTGCGCCATCGCTTCAAAGGAACACTCCAAGACTGAGCATAACTCTGTGCAGTCATTTAGGAACGCAGTCACCTCCATTGCCGGATTCGCGCCTGTGAATATTGGTCGATTCAGCTTCACGAAATCCATGTAAAATGAGCTGTGTACCACTGGTTCTTGCCAGACCTCCTCCACGTATCCAGCCTATACCAGCTCGGCCTCGACCTCGTGTGCCAGCGGAGTTACTTTCGCTTCCATTCATCACGACATCATCATATGCCTCCATTGCAATTAAATAAGAAGCAAGCACCACACAATCTCAATATATAAATAACAACTTAAAGCAAAAGAATACGTACCGTCGTTGGTGCGAAGGTTCAGTTGTCGATCTCGTGACTAGGACATATAATATGACGGCACGCTAGCAATGCCCCATATGATACCTACCATCCTATTTTCATTCCCGCTCTGATACCAACTTTGTCACACCACAAACCAGTATGATCGACCAGGGAACGCCACGTACCCCGAAGCCTAACCCAAACCAAACCACATGAACATATAAACCAGACCTTAACACTTTAATAATATATCAAGGATTTAAAAAGAAACATTTATTTTCAAATAAACCCTAGACCACCAACTCAACAAAAAAACAAATGTTCAAATTGGTTACTAAAATTTAATTCCTAAACAAGACACCTCAAATGAAAAAAGTGTGAAAACAAATAAATAAACCTATTATTCCCAAAAATACTAAATAATATTTTATTCCTTAGCAAAGGACTGTGCGGCCGAGTTAGCGCAGATTGGCATAGATTCGCGGAACTTAATTCTAGTAAGCGTTTAAATGAAGAAAAAAATTAGGAAAAATATAATTATTTTATTTCTTTGATTTAGCATGATATTATGATAGAGGATTCCGAGAAAAATTTGATGGTTCAATCGGAACTCAAATCGGAGTTAGAACGGGTTAGATACGGGCTAGTTAGTTGGATAACTTAAATAGGGGTATTTTGGTCATTTGGACCAAACTGAAGCCTATGTAACTGAACCTGGGGCGTGTGGTCAGGGATTTTTCCACACGCCACCCGAGGGTCAAGAGTAGTAGATGGAGAGGCGCCGCCAAGAGGAGGAGGAGGAATTCCGGTGCCGGATTTCGCAATATCGTTGGTGTTCAACGTAGGGAGACCCTTAACTTCTTCTTCCTTCCTGGTTTCTCCAAAGGAGGTGAGTGGATTAGCCTTCTTTCTTCTCTTTTCTTCATCAGCCATGTCGTCCCTATGTCATGGGGTTCTTGTTGATTTTCGTCGGGTTTTTCATGGATTGAATCGGATATTCGCGTTGAGGTTTTCATCGTGATCGCAATGGTTCTATCGGATTAATTTTTGGGGCAACTTGGCCGCCCCTTTTCCTTGCCGTGCAGCCCCCTTTTCTTTGAATTCTTGATGATTTCTTTGTGTAATCTTGATAGTTGTTGAGGGTTCTTGGTGGTGGTTGGGTATCTTGAGGAAAGGAAGGGTTTTGGGGAAGAACTAGGGTAGGCCGCCCCCTTTAGGGCCCCTTTTGGTGCCCTAGGGTGGCCAGCCAATTAGGGACAGCTTGGGGCGAAATAAAGCTCTTCATTAGTCTGCACTAGAACTTTCAATATTTTGGATACTCATTTTACCTCCGGCCAAAAATTTAAAAATATATTAAAAAATATTAAAATAATAATATTAATTTATAAAATATTTTTAATGATAAAATATATTATATAATTTTTTATATTATATTATATTATATTATATTATATTATATTATATTATATTATATTAGTCAATACATATTAGTCAATACATACTAGTACTATAGTACATGTGTGCACCAAATACTATACAATAATAGTACAATACAGACTAGTACTATACGGTGTACCAAACAAGCCCTGAGAGTGTATTACTAATATACCTTATGGTAACTTATGGGGTACTATTTTTAGTGTAGCTATTAGTTAGTACCATTCCCAAACACTGTATAATATTATTCTAATACTATACAGGAGGCTTATACAGGGTACCAAACAGACCCTTAATGTACTCTAAAGTATTTCCCTAAGGTATAAAAATCCTATTTTTATTTTTCCCAAAGTTGTCCCTAAATGGCCGGCCACCCTAGGGCTACAAAAAGGGCCCTAAAGGGGGCGGCATACCCTAGTTCTTCCCTAAAACCCTTCCTTTCCTCAAGATCCCAAGCAAGCATCAAGAGACCTCAAGAACCATCAAGAAAACTCAAGAAAACATCAAGAATTGGAAAAAGAAGGGGGCGGCACGAATATCGCCCAAAAATTCATCTGATAGAACTGTTGAGATCACGATAGAATTCTCAATACAAATATCCAATTCAATTGATGAAAAATCCAACGAAAAATGACGGAATCCCCATGACATAGGGGCAGCACAGCATGGATGAGGAAAAGGGGAAAAAGAGGGCAAATCCACTCACCTTTTTGGAGAAATCGGGGAGGAAGAAGAAGCGGAGGATCTTCCTACGTTGAACGCTAACGAACTCACGAAATCCTGGCTCCGGCGGCTCCCCCTCCTCTTGGTGTCGCCTCCTCTCTCTCTCTCTCTCTCTCTCTTGGGTGGCGTGCGGCTGGAAACAGCAGTCGTGCACCCCCCTTTGGCTATTTATGGGGCTTGGCTGGCCCAAATTACCAAAACGCCCTCACTTATTCGCCCGACTTCTAAAATTCACAACTAATTTATTCAAACTCTGATTCAAGTTCCGATTGAACTGTTAAATTCGTCTCGAGACCTTCTATCATCCTAGCATGCTGAATCATAGAAATAAAATAAATATATTTTTCCTAAAAAAATTCTCATATATAAAGCTTACCCGAATTAAATTCCACGACTCTACGCCAATTCCAGCTAACTCGGGCCCACTGTCCCTTGCTAAGGAATAAAATATTATTTTTGAATTTATGGTCATAACAGGATCCATCAGAGATGGTCAATCTTTTTAAACATTCTCTCACTCCTTTTATAAGTAGAGTAGGCAACCCAAAAGTCATAGCCATTACTCCACAAGAGAAACTCCTAAATCCATAACTCCATCATCATATATGACCATTCACTCCACCAATGAATGACCAAGGCATTACTACTCAAGGAAACTCCTAACCCCATAACTCTATTAATGACCATTCACTCCACCAATGAATTACCAAAGTCATAATGTTCCATGAAGACCATAACTCCTCCAAAGTGAAGGTCTGAGGCCATAAAGTAGTATCTTTATCCTGCATCAAAACTCCATTAAGCATCATAAAAGACCAAGTCCAAAAGTCACCATAAATGCTCAAGTTCAAAAGTCACCATAAGTGATCAATCAATATTAACTCCACCATAAATACATATATATAATATATATCATCAGGATATTATATATATATGTATATTATCAATAGTCTCACGAACATTCAAGCAACATTGCAGTAGGATAAATATCGCAGCTGCATAAACTTCACTGCAACAAGAGTAGTTGAGACTGGCCAACAAGTAGTTAAAACTGCATGTGTTGACAAAGGAGACTTGTAGATTTATATCTTCTCTTTCCTCATAAATAGAGAAGGCCAACCAGCTTTCATAAATGTCATTTAACAAAGGATCTTAACTTCAACAGTTTCAAACTCAAAAGACAGTCATAACACATCATAATACTTCGACCATAAAAGCTTCAAGAAAACTACCACCATAAAAGCTTCAAGAAAAATCGCCACCATAAAAGCTTTAGGAAAAACTGCCAACCCATTAATGAAGATCACTTCATTTCTTCCATAATTGACTTCGATTATAAAGGCTTCAAGATAACTTCCCAATCTGAATAAATCCTGACTTAAACACTCATCATGAGAGTACTTCTCAAACAGTTCCAACTCATAAGTTTCTAGTTTACCCATCAACATGTCGAGTAATGGAAGAAGGATCATGAACTTCTCCTATAACAGCAACCTTCATATCAAATTTTATAGGCATGGATCTTAAAACTTTTCTCCTTTTCTTCGAAAAATGGTTCTCCAAGGTTGGAAGCATTGTTCATCAAGTCTTTGATACGCCCATGAAAGTCTTGGATGCTTTCATCTTTGCCCATTTTCATATTCTCAAATCTGGTATTGAGAATTTCAACCTTCAACTTACGAAGAGTCAAGGATCCTTCATGATTTGTTTTCAGAATCTCCCATGCTTGTTTTGCAAGAGTGCAAGCAGAGATGAGTTTGAGCTGGGAGGGATCCACACCACTAAAAATGGCATTAATGTCCTTGTTACCATATTTAGCAGAAACAACTTCTGCTTCAGTATATAGGTTCTTTGGCTTCTTCTCAGTCCCAAGTGAAGGAGGAGTATAGTCATCTTCTATAGTATCCCAACAACGATCATCTATGGACTTGATGAATGCTCTCATTGGAGTCTTCCAATAAGCATAGTTTGTTCCAATAAGAAGTGGAGGAACATTGACAGAATTTCGCATTCGCATTCCTTCCATATGGAGCCTAAAAGATAAGAGACACATCAAGGATCTTGTGCAGGTAAAGGTTAGCACAACCGTTATGATACCAAATGACAATATATATATAGGTCACTTAGGGAACTTCTATAGAGCACGCATAGGAAGTTGCAACTACTCTAACACTAGCCTATTGCAACAAAGTAAGAACCAAAAACAAAAAGCAAAGCAAACACAGGAGATTTATTTACGTAGTTCAGTGGCAAACCAGTCACCTAATCCGTGGGGCACTCATCGGATAGATGCCCAATTCACTCTCTATAAGTACAATATAAGTCCTATGGATTTCACACCCAAAATTTGACTACCAGTTCTATAGTGAATCAGAAATAACAAAAACTTATTTGCTATTACAAGTAAATATCAACTTGTCTCTCTATGACATCATAGCCATAGAGTTCCATCCTCCACACAACCTCGTGTTGTAGTGAGTTATCTTCCCGATAACCAATCTTCTCCTCGAAGATAAAAGGTTGTTGCCTCTTATGCACTCGGTAGTCTGCACTCAGCAATCTCAACTCCTCTATATATGGCAACAGTGTTTCCATGCAATGGAGTTGTCGATAATAGATCTATTCTCCAGTATTTATAGCTGTCACTGGAAGATTACTGGAAGATCTAAATAAATGTTGACTTCAATCACATTTAATCACCGCAGTCTTCAGTAGAAACCGTCAGCATAACTTAGGCATTTTAACAAAAGAACATTTATGTAAATACAATATGCTTAAAAAATAAATAAAGAAAAACTTTTTGGAACTAAACTGACCAAGACGTAAATAATGATGATTTAAATGTCCAAAATCAATTAACAAAATCATCATTAAACCATAAGTCCATCAGTCAACAAGTTCGCATCAGACAACCCATCTAGAAATCCTTTAAGACTATAAGTAGTTAAGACTGCGTCTTCATAGTTGAAACTATCGTCATCGCATAAGTAGAGCTTCTTCCTTGTTGAATTTGAGAAATCACTAGAAGCTCCTTTTGCCAAATATAGCCAAGAAACAAAAGCCAAATACTAACATGATTCTAACACGTGCTTGATTTATTTGTAATTGCATCTAGTCACACTAACGATTAAGAAACTTGAATCGGGTAGTTGAGTTGATCAAAACCGAAAAAGAATTCGATTAATCGTAAAAGTACCTACACACTATTCAACCCCCCCCCCCCCCACCTTCTAGTGTGGACAATCACCCAACACTCTAGCCACTGTCCCCTCACCGTCGGTTGTCGGTCCAATTGCCGTAGATCTTGATCCGTCGACGTCAGCACCTCGACATGGAGGCGTAGGCCACGAGGGCCTAACAGAATTCTCCCTCCACCAGGAGAGGGGCAATCGTGCAGAGTGATTAGTGTGCGCCACGAGAGGTACGTTTATTTATTAGTTGTTGTTTATATATAATTCAATATATCATATTATATAAGTCTACTCTCTTTATGTTGTGCAGGTTCGAGCGGGAGGACATCTCCCGCACTATAGCGGGGATGATTTGACGCTTCATGCACGGGGTGTGGCCTACTTGGTCTCACGTGCCCCGTGAGCACGTTGACATGTTGTGGCAAGAGTTTGAGGTACGTATACTTTTTTTTATTAAATCAATGATAATTATAAATATCGATCGGTACTAATGAATTTGTTTTATTTTGCAAGCTCGCTATACATGGGCCGAGGATCACCGCAGGGTAACTTTGACCCTATAATTTGGGTCGATGCCGCAGGTGGTTGGGAGCACGACTGTGTTTATGACTTTAGAGATAGTGGCCATGCACATAGACAGATGATAGAGAACATGCAGGCTCTCCTGACCCGTTAGATACCTCAGTCCACAGCTAAGTTTGTATTCATATACCTCCGATGTTCGAGTCATCCTCCTCGACCCAATCGACACCGCTCCTGACCCAACCACTCGAGACTCTGCGCCCCCCCCCCCCCCCCCCCTCATCCTCTGTAGCATTCACCACGGTCGTGAGATTTTGTTTTTGTGTATTGTGATTACATTATACATGATATTTGTATACACTTTAGTTTTGATACTTGATACTTTATAGCCTCCGTTTGAGTCTTAGATAGTTGTATTTTGATTACACTGATGATATGTAGCATTTAAGTAAAAATTGGTTCATATTGTGTATATTGTGTGGTTGTTTGTGTTTGTATGTTGTGTAGTTTGTGTGGAAGAATAAATTGTGTGTATTGATTGAAATAACCAAATGGTGTATACAGGAATTTTCAAATTTTCTTATTTTTTTCAGTTGCAGGATAAAATGTCAATGACAGCGTACCAACAATTAGCTGTCACTAAGCAACCGCTGAAAGAATATCGTAAATGGCTGATGTCCTAGGCAGCATAGGTTATCACGGTTGTTAATAATATTCAGCAACGACTGTGGGCTGTTGATGATGATTAAATATCAACAACTGTGGCGCCACTTGCTGATGATTCAATATCATTAGTGATGACTGATGCTGCCGTCACATGTTATTAGCGACGTGTATAGATGTGATGGCGTGTTAAGAATCAATGATAGCTCAACAACAAATGTAGCCGTCGATGAAACTTATATTCCAAATGGTGGGAGTAACTGATTCCTTATTGGTTGTTCACCCACCTCCATGAAAGCCTCCCTATGCCCAGAGTATCTGACGGACGTCTCTACAAGTCATGCTAGGCAATACACCAGAGCGATAGGACGTCATCCACAAGGTGACCATGATAACCTCAGGTCTAAGGATTTTTTGCACCCACTATCACTAGAGGAAGAGCCTACTGACACTCAAGTAAGGATACCATTTGGCATTCCTCGAGCGGGTCTGTTCAGTGAACTCATTCTCCAATGAGCATCTACACTTGTACATTAATGACGCCGCATGGGTAACTATGAGATCAGCTACCATCTACAATAGGGCATGTACTAAGTGCACTAGTCTTCTTGAAGTCACCGATCCCCTTCTCGATGATTGTATTACTAGGAATATTATTGAACTAGTGCCTCTAGATTCCAGATCTCACTGGCATGATCTCATCATGGCCCTGGAATCATTGCCTTGGATCATGGGGTTCATCATAATCTATCTACTATAGATGCACATATGATGAATAGATGTCTCATTTTATTGATTACCCTTGAGTAGTCCCTCAATACATCGACATGTGATTGGCGTGAGGGGACTATTTCCTTCAGATGGTCGGTCGATCGACCTTTGGTCGACCTTCGGCCGACAACCAGGTTCAGGATAGTTTTTTTTAGTTTTCGGATTTCTGGGTTTTGAGTTTAGGTTTTTAGGGCTCTTTGCATCATAATGAGGATTATAGTTTCATTCTAGACACCCTAAACTTATATTTTAACTTCCCGACAAAAATTGAGCATTGACGAATGTCCTTATGATTTTTGTCAATTTCGTTATTTTTTCGATCGAGGACGTCGCACGCAACCCAACTTGGAATATGAGATTAGTACTCAATTAAAATATTAGTTTCATATTTGTTATTAAAGAAACTGAGATTAAGACCAAGGTTGAAAATCATAGGCTAATTATCACTACAAAAAAATTGGTTTTTAGTGATAAGATTTGGTGGGGGTCGTGCACCGACCCTCACTAAATAAATCTATTTATGAGGGGCGCTAGTTGACCATCACGAAAAACTGTCACTAAAAGAATACTTTTGTGATGGTCAAATATGACCCTCACTAAAAAGTATATATAGTGAGGACAAAATCATGACCCTGACAAAAACCTGCCAGTAAAAGAAAATATTTTGTGAGGGTCGTATATATATGACCCCCACTAAAAAATATATATTGTGAGGATAAAATTGTGACCCTCACGAAACCCTGTATTTTGTGAGGGTCGAATATGACCCTCACTAAATAATATATTTTTGTGAGGACATCGTGACCCTCACGAAATTTTGCATTTAGTGGGGGTCTAATATGACTCTCACTAAAAATTATATATTCTGAGAGCAACATGGTGATCCTCACGAAATCCTGCATTTTGTGAGGGTCGAATATATTCCTCACTAAAAAGAATATTTTATGAGAATATGTGACCCTCACGAAATTCTACATTTAGTGAGAGTCTAATATGAACCTCACTAAAAAATATATATGTTGAGAATAATATAGTGACCCTCACTAAATCGTATATTTTGTGACGGTAAGAAATGACCCTCACCATTTATTATCTCTCACTTCTAAATTTGAAAATAAATAAAATTAATTTAAAATTAAAATAATTTTAAACAATTAAATAATTAATTAAATATATATTGAAAATTTAAAATATTATTAACTAAAAAATAAAATAATTAAAAATTTTATCCCTCAGCCCTCAAAATGATTTACTTAATAAAATTATTATTAAATAAATAATATTAAAAAAAATCTAAAAAAATAATAATTCATTAAAATTTAATTAATTAGTTACATATTTTAAATTAAATAAAATATAATTAATCATTTATATATTTAAAAATTGAATAAAATATATTTAAAATCAAATATATTTCTACCCTAATCCCTCGTTCCCCAAAAGCCATCATTCCTCGTCAGCCGTACCTCGAAGAGCTCATCCTTCGTCCCTGAAAGCCATCATCCCTCATCAGTCGTCCCCGAAGTCCTCATCCCTCGTCCCCGTTAGGCTCTAAGTGTTTCTTCTTATTCTTCTTCTACATTTTGGCTCTATGACCACGTTATTTTTTAGAACGGTAAAAAAAATATTCTCATATATCAATTACAAAAATAGATTTGGAAATCGTCTCCTTAGCCAATACACGATGTGGACAAAAAATAATTGTTTCCTTTTAGAAACTCTAAAATAGTTCCTATATATCAAAAACAAAATAATAGAAAAAAATCATTCCTAAATCTAGTACCTAGAACAGTTTCTGCATCTAAAAAAATTAACCCAACTATTTATTTTCCTCCTAATTTTTCTTTTATTTTCATTTTCCAAACCGTTCCTAAACACTAATTCTCCGTAATCTCTCTCTGCGGATTTATTTGTCTCACCCTCTTATTATTTCGCCCTCTTCTCTTCTCCCCGCTGCTTCTTTTTCTTCTTCTCCACCCGCTCGCACCCGGCGTTTTCCACCAATCTCGTCGGTCTCCAGCAGATCTCGCCGATCCGACTTTTTCTTCGGAACCAACGAGGGAAGAGGAGGCTGTGGTGGTGTGACGTCGCATCCCGTCCCTCCATGATACCTCGAGGAGTTTCTGTCTTTTGTGCCGCATTCGCATCTGTGTCCACCGGCAGGGACGGCGGCGCCGTGTCAGTAGTGAGAAAGGGGGAGAAGGAGAAGGTGGATGCTATAAAGAGGGCGGCGTAGCTCCGGCCTCCGTTCTCTTTGGTTCACCGCCACAAATCCTCAGCCCGCCGGCTGCTTGATTTCCTGCTGCTCGGAGTCGGATCCGTCCGTTCTGCACAAGTTCTGAGCACAACCTGCTTCTCGATCTTAGTCTCAGATGGCAGAGGCCGAGCAGTAAATCTTTGGCCCGTACAAGATTCGCCAAACAGAGGCGTTCCACTCCACTGCCCTCTCCTACCTGATGGTCAACCTGCGGCCTGTAGTACCGAGTACTCCCTTGATGCCATTTCTCTCTAGAAATGTATTCTTTTTAGTGTTGCGTTCTCTGCTTCTTTGCGAAAGATCACATTTTGCTTCATTTCAATTCAGAAACTAAACATTTCAAAGTTCTACATTTTGCCAAGATTCTTGGTTTTTAAATTGTTAGATATGATCCTTGGCACTCTGCACATGTATTGTTATGAGCATCTATTTAGGCTCATCAGATATTCTTCACTTAACCACATAAAAGCAACTGTGTCTTTAATAAATCCCTTTAAATTGGCATCCTGTTTGTGTGGTATGATTTAAGTTCCTCTTACTATCACCTTTTATTCTTGTATCATTCTGATATTATTTCTTGCTATCTTCATCTTTGTATAAGTATCATCATCGTTCTGTTTGCAATAAAAGCTGCATAGAGAATTTGCTAGTCCACGATCGATGCAAACTGACGTTGTAGACAATCCTGTATTTTCCCGTCAAATAAAGAGTGATTTATCTTCAAATAGAATGTTGAAATGCTTGTATCCTTAACATTGGAGAATAGGCACTGAAGGTGCAAGAAAGATACTAAGCAATGATGCTGCATGTTCCTATATGCGTTCAAGTGTTGTCCAAATGGTACAACTTCCTGGGGTTTGATTTCAATTTTCTTCTTGTCTCAAAACGTACAACTCATTGTTTTATGTATTAGTGTTCAGCATCTAGTTAAATACCCGGTGGATGGTGGATGGTGGATGGTGGATGGTGGATGGTGGATGCTGGCAGCTACTCACCCCTTGGTTTATGCTCTTTGCAATCAATGTTGAATAATGAAAAACTTCCCTATGTGCACATAACAAAATTTTCTCCTTTCTGTGGCAATACTTATTAGTTAGTATTTCTTCTACTGTTCTACTGGTTCCTATTTGTATAATTACATTCTTATATGCCAGCCTTATGAAACCAGTGGATATAAATCCTGGTGATGAATGTATAAATGCAAGCACTACTACAGCTATGTATTATGCAAGTTGTGTTTTCCTTTATTCTTTTGCTCGGGATGGTTACTATTTCAGATGGCAATGGTTGGGATTTCTCCACATATACTCATCCTAAGATTACTGGTAGGCTCTACACCAAATTCAAATTTTAACTTCTTTCTGCTAGATGATGGAAAAAGAGATTGAGAGCTTGTCAAAGGATAAGCAAGAACTACAAGAATAATATGCTGAAAAATCTAGGTTAATCTTATGGAACATTTCAATGTTAATCTTGTAACACTGTATTGTATTTGTCTATCTATTTAGTTTCTAATAATCTTTTCACTGCTGCCCTTTCCTTCATATATCTATAAATCGGGCAAAAAAAAAAACTTGACGAGATGTATGATAAGTTGAGGAATGATTATGAGTGTGTGAAGCGTTCAACAATTAAACCAACAAACTTCTTTCTTAGAGCTGAGCCAAACTTGTTTTCAATCTCAAGCATGGCTAATATGATGGATGCTAGAGACACCATTGGTCAAGGAAATATGAACTTTGAAACTTACATTGTATCCCAGCATAAATTCTAGTTCACTTTGTTGTAGTGATATGCCTTCTTCTGAATTTCATTTCGGAGTACCAAATATCATTCTAAATGGTTCCAGCTTATTTGTTTTAGGACCAATCTGTGAGCTAATGTGTGTTTCCTTATTAGCTAATCTGTGAGCTCATTTGTTTTAGGACTAATCTGTGAGCTAATATCATATATTCTAAATGGTTCCAGCTCGTTAAAGCTTTCTATCATATATTCTTCTATATGCAATTTTCTATTTTTCTAATTTGACCCATCATAAAAGTATTACTGATCTAGAATTACTCCATACATTAACTTGATCCATAAAACTTAATGTTTTAAAGAAATGTGCACTTCTTGTTCTATGCTGACCGGGGAACACCACTCTTATATTCATCTCTTAGAAATTTTCATTCTACTACAGCTTTTGAGTTAAGCTATTCATCTAAAATATTTCTCTTTACCTCATCCCCTTTTAAATCTGACATTCCGATCTGTTGCCAATCAAAATGTCAGATCTCTAGGATGTAAACAAGTAAATATGAACATTTTCTCTAGGATGTAAACAAGTAAATCTGAACATTATTTAACTACTGAATTGTACACAATGGGTTGTTTCTTTATCATAACTGGTGTCATTTCATATGAAAGTAAGAGTAATTCTATATTTAGTTAATTCTGAAGCATCAAACATATAATTATGTATAAGTTCATACACCATTGTATTTAGTTAATTCTGAAGCATCAAACATCATATCATTATGTATTTAGTTGATATATATATCAGTTCTACTTGTTTGTGACACTCTTAGCTACAAGTCAACTAATAAATCTTATTTAGCAGTTATAAATACTTGTTCCCACAATTTTAGTTTCAATCATGAGTATTCACAGGACCAGATGCAAGGAATGCAAGCTGTTTTGAAGACCTTTATTACACAAAACCATATGGAACACCAAATGCAAGGAATACAAGCTCTTTTGAAGACCTTTATTACACAAAATTGGATGCAACACCAAATGCAAGGAATGCTTTCTCTATGGATAATATTGATAAGAGATGGATGATGGCTCATAGGCTCATAGGAAGATGGAATATGAGAGAGGATGGAAGAGGAGACAAAGAGGATGGAAGAACAATTTGAAGATGATATATAGATGAATATTAAATTTGCTTTCAGGGATGATATGCAACGTGGAAAGAAAGGAAAGAATTTGCGAAGATAGATCTTGATTTATGTATGAATTAGTATAACATGTTTGAATTTTACTTTAAGTTGAAATTTTAATGTAATGAGATTGATACTTTATTAGATGTGTTTTTGTAATGGACCATGTAGTGATACTTTATGAATTTTGTAATAGATATATTTTATGTTAAATGATGACATGTATTTTTTTATCTTTATATTCTTCTTTAGATTTATTCAAAAATAATTAAATTATAAAATTATTGGATTTTATATGCATGTTATAATAACTTTTAGTGAGAATTAGGAGATCCACACGAAAAAAAAAATCTATGAAAAAAGGTTTTAGTAGGGGTTAGCGACCTTTACAAAATGTAAGATTTAATAAGGATCACCGACCCTCACAAAATGTAGGAATTAGTGAGGGTCGCGATCCTCACTAAAATTCTATATGACCCTCACTAAAAGCTTTTAGTGAGGGTCACACGACCCTCAAACGTCATCAGAAAAAGTCTCGTCACTAAAAGTGTAGGTGAGGGTCATGTTTCGACTCTCACTAAAAGTAGCTTTCGTGAGGCAGAATCGACCCTCACTAATTCCCATATTTAGTGAGGGTCATGGGCGACCATCACTAAATATATGAATTAGTGAGGGCCAGTTTAACCTCACGAAATCTATCTTTTAGTGAGGTTCACCAGCGACCCTCATTTAATACAAGAATTAGTGAGGGTCAGTTTTGCCTTACGAAATCTATCTTCTAGTGAGGGTCAGGACATGAACCTCACCTATACTTTTAGTGACGAGACTTTTTCTGGCGATATGCAAGGGGCGGGTGACCCTCACTAAAGGCCTTTAGTGAGAGTCATATGGGGTTTTAGTGAGGGTCACGACCCTCACTAAAGCTCAATTTTCTTGTAGTTAATCTCCTCCTTTTTTATGATGACAAACACTCTTATTAATTAATTTTACTTTAAGCATAAAGTGTATCAACCATGGGATTTCTCCCCCTATCAACATGCATATCTATATAGTAGAACTCCCTCTATCTATATGCATAATTTTCCTATATTTTTTGTCTTTTAACCTAGATTTTTCTCACCCTTTTGGCATTAATCAAAAAGGGCAAGAAAAGTCATCCAAGAGTTTAAGTTGAGACTTGAAAATATTTTTCATGAAACCAAAGTCAACCAACTCAAGAGATGTAAACCAAGTGTGAGATTAGATACATGATATCAAAAAATATACTCAACGTCCAAGTTCAAAGAACCATGTATAAGTCAAGATATCAGTATTGCCTAACTACGAAAATGAGAGATTGAAGATGCATGATTTATCATCAAAACTTAAAACTCCCCTCTTTGAAATGAAATTAAGACCATGATCTCATTCATCGAGTTGTGAAACCCCATCATAGGCCTTAAGTAGTCAAAATCTCAAAATCTCATTTATATTGAATTTTTTTTTAAGTATCGATCAATTTATCAAAATCATTCTTATAAATTATTTTTCAAAAGAATTGCGATGAACGATATTGTTCTTGCCTGAGGATCGGAGTAGTCTGGTCCGGTTCAGTGTCCCTCCTAATCAGGTCCAACTCCAGTAGGGGGCCTGCAAAAGACACTTTAACACTCAAGTTAGTGGTACTCCAAGGTGGAGGTAATATAATATGGAACTTAAGGTACCTAAGGTGTGTCATGTTCGTATTTATTGTAGGTGGAGGCGATCATGCTGCCCAGCAATCTCGTGGGGGGTATTGCTCAAAAAGGGTCAAGGCTGATCCTAGAGATGGCGGGCTTGTAATGGCGTATCCCTTGTAAGGCCGAGTGGAGCCCCTGGGCAAAGACGTCTGGTGTGGCACGAGTCAGGTTCAGGAATATGACAGGGTGAAACCCCCAGGCAGAGCCGGTTGGTCTGGCTCGAGTTGGGTTGTGGGGTGCTGCTGGGTCTAATCCGACCGAGCTCAATAGTTCTAGTCAAGTCCACTACCCCCAAGCTCACTCGGAGTCTGGAGGGCTGTGTGCCAATCTCTAAGTGATATCGGCCTTCGATCTTGGCTGGTCACGTGTAGGGTGCACGACTTCTTATGTGACTCCTCGGTATTCGGGCCGAATGTGATATTTGTGTGACCTTTTCTAGATGTTTTCCACTAGTATGGCAGATGTAGTTTGACAGGAAAGTAATTATAAGCAAAAAATCTAGTAGGTAGTTTCTGAGGTGTCCAAGCGCCAACCGTGAGGGGACGTATTTCCGCCCCTGAAAGAACTATCCATCAAAGAGGCGTCCGAGCGCCAGCTATTATGATTTTCGTTTTGGGTCTGTAAATATCCCGCTATGTGTTGCGTGTATTGTCAAGCATGAAGTGGGATGTTTCAAAGATTTTTGAGGCTTCCAAGCACTAACTGTGACAGATTTCTTTTTGTTTTATTGGTGAATGGTTCGTCAATCACCGTGGGGTTTGTACTATCAGGCTTAAGGACAAATGTAAATATCCCTTCGTGGGTCTTTATGGAATAAAGAATGTTTCTTCGTGTTCATCCTTGTTCTGTTCTTGCCGAGTTTGGTCGGCTCCTCTATTTGCTAAGGCTTTGTTAATTGCATGTTTTGGTTAGAAAAATAATTTTTAAATTTGAGGTTACCTGTTTGGTAATTGCGAGTAAGATGTTGAGGCCGAAAGTAACGACTCTAGAGGCAAAGAACCACTTTCTAGGGATTAAATCCAAGCTCGCCAAGGAGCGTAAGGTGGAACCGCATGCGAGGGGTTGAGTAAGGGCTCTGAGACCAGAAGTAGCGGCTCTGAGGGTCGAGAACCACCCTCGTGGGTTCAAGCCAAGCTCGCAGATGTTGGTCAAAGGTTTTTAACATTGGTCTTAATCTCAGTTTTGATGATAACAAACATGAAACTAATGTATTCATGAAGAAATATTTTCAGGTTCCAAGTCGGTTAGCGCACGACGTCCCCGATTAGAAAAATCGGAGAAATCGAAGAAATCGACAAGGACGCTCGTCGACGCTCGGGACTCTTTGAGAAGTTAGAGTTTAGGTTTAGGGTGTCTAGCATGTGTTGTAAATCCTCATGATAATGAAAAGAAACCCAAAAACCAATCCTGAACCCCAAAACATGAAAAACTGAAAATTAGAAAATGGCCCTGAAATTCATTAAGCCTAGGGAGCTCCTTGGAGTGCTATATGACCTAGACATTTTCTTGGAACCAAAAGTCCCGGTAATTGTTCCTTAGGTAAAAACTTGTAAACAACATATTTTTAAGGATCTTTTGGAAGCCTTTAACCTATGTATATTTGACCTGGGAAATTATAAAATTTTCGATTTTCAGGAATTTGTACTAAACCCCAAAAGTTAGATTTTAATTCTTAAAGATTTTGATTTTTTAGATATTTTTATTGAATACAAATGAGGGTAATCTTTATGTTTTAAAGTTATTAAAATAAGCAAAAATGAACAAACAAGCAGAAAACTCAGGCAAACTACGCTGATTTCCCAGTTTCGATCGCAGGGGCGGTCGACCGAACCGAGTTCGGAATGCACAGAGTGCTCCGGTCACTCGAGCGGTCGCTTGGTCGGTCGACCAACATTCGACCGGACCAGCGATCGGCGGTCGGTAACGGGCAAATTTCTGCTCGTTGAGAAGAGGAGTGTTGCCTCTTCTCTTCATGGCTTATAAATAGGAAGCCATGAGAGCCTTCCTCCTTGATCCATGATTCCATTGAGCCATTCTTGATCATTGCTAAAGCCTTTCTTGAGCCATCTCTTTGCAAACCCTAGTTTCCATGAAAAATCCTTGATCTTGCCTTCGAGCTTTGATCGATTCATCATTGAGGCATCAAGAGGAACAAAGACTCGTGTTTGGAGCTAAGTAATTGTTGTATTATTTATTTGCTCCATTGTTTGTGTATTTTGTGATTTATTTTCATTGTATATCATTTGTGTAAACCTAGGTTGCTACATTTTATTGAGTTGGTGGTTGCCTTAATTTTAAGGCTTAATTCCACTGGTGTAAACGTAGTTTACTATGATTAGTGATTGTTGTCCCTTAGGGTTGAGGTGGAAGAGTGCTCTCGGTAAGAAGACGGAGACTTTCGGGTGTGGAAGTACCTTAGGTTAAGAGCGGAGACTCTTGGGGAAAGTCCTCTTTGTAAGGGAAATGATAAAATCTAGTAAAGCTAAGTTTGGAAATCCTAAGTGGGTTGTTTAGGTAGTGGAGTAGGCATTGGGGCCGAACCACTATAAATCGCATTGTGTTAGCATTGCTCATCTTGCTTGTGTTAATTGCTTTATTACTCGCTTTTGCATTTAGTCAATAAATTGCAATTTGCCTAAGTGTTGTGAGACCGGAAGTAGTGTCTCTAGGGGGGCAAGAATCATACTCGGGGCTTCAAGTCGAGCTTGCCAAGGAACATAAGGCAAAACTTCACGCGAGGGGTTAAGTAAGGGCTCTAAGGTCGAAGTAACGGCTCTAGGGGCCGAGCACCAAACTCGGTGATAACCAAGCTCACGAGAAGCACGCTTGAGGTCGTGTTGCTCATTTAGAGTGTGTTGTGCTGAGACGGTTGCCGCATTTAAGGCCGAGGACCAGTCTTGGTGAAAATCAAGCTCGCGAGAAGCTTGCTTGGGGTCGTTGGGGGTATGGGATCCCGTAATAGGCACTGAGGCCGACGAGACAGACAGGTGAAAACCGAGTTCTAGTCACCGAGTGTGGAACTGAGGCCGACGAGTTTAGGCTGCTGAAAATTGAATCCCAATTGCTAACAGAGACTTTTTAGCGCCAAGAATAGGGACGATTGGTTGAGAAGGAATGGTGTGTCACGTGGGTCAAGGGCCACTTGTGAGTCCGTGTAAATTCCTCCTGCAAAGTATGCAATGATTGCAAGTGGTATTAGACACAAAAGAAATGTGCAAAATAGAAAGAGCAATTTCTTTGTGAAATGTCATAATGATACATTGTGTCTCGCCGAGAGCTAAGCTCGCCTTACACAGGGTGGAGCCTCGTTAAAACCATTTCATGGGGGAAACCCAGTTGGAAAAAACCGCCAAGTAGGGAAAAGTGTACTCCAACCTTGTTGTAATTTAAGGGTGGAAGCTTAGCTGTACTAGGCCCGTAGAGAGGCCATATTCCACGATCGTGGGAGTTCTTACCCAGAGAGTTCGGCGATTCTATAGGCGACCTTTCCGAGGACCTCTCATCCGGTAGGGGCCTTCCTAGTTCGGAGCGAGCTTACCTTCTCCGGTTGGTTTTCTTTGTGGTTCAATCTTCCAGATAACGAGGTCTCCTTCAGCAAAATTTCTAGGTCTGACACATTTGTCATATTTTTTAGCAATCTTAAGTTTCATTGCTTCTTCTTTGATTTTGGCGAGCTCTCGTTCTTCTTCTGTATGATCGAGCTGGGTTTCTGCGTTGCCCTGTTCCTCGAAGGAAATTCTGCGGAGGCTGGGCTCTGCGATCTCGACGGGAATCATGGCCTCTGCTCCATAGACGAGCCGGAAGGGTGTCTCCGAGGTGGAATATTGGGTATTTGTGTTGTAACTCCAGAGAACTTCGGATAAATCTTCGGCCCAATTTCCCTTGACCCGATCGAGCTTCTTCTTTAATCCTGTTAGGATGAACTTGTTGGCTTCTTTAGCTAGGTCATTTGTATGTGGGTGTTTGACAGACGAAAAGAGTTGTCAGATGCTAAAGTTTAAGCAGAACTCTCAAAATCGGCAATCCTACAATTGTGTCCCATTGTCGGTAATGAGCTCGCACGGTATTTCATACCTGCAAATGATGTTTTTCCAAGCAGAACTTTGTCACAATTGAGGATAAGGGTTCGCCTCTATCCATTTGGTGAAGTAGTTGATTGCTATGACCAAAAACTTGATTTGCCCCAGTGCTAGGGGGAATGGACCGAGGAGGTCGATGCCCCACTTATAGAACGACCAGCTGGTGTCCAAGCTGTGTAGCGGCTCGAGATGTAGTTCTGAGACTTCGTAGAATCTTTGACATTTGTCACATTTTTTGATGTAGAGGTTGTAGTCTACCTTCATGCTTGCCCAGAAGTAGCCAGCCCGGAGGATTTTGGCGGGTAGGGACCTTCCTCCGATTTGGTTCCCACAAATATCGTTGTAGACTTCTGCCATTATGGTGGCTACCTGAGGTTGGGCGACACATTTGAGATTTGTTTGAGATTTGTGGTTGGGGTTCAACCGGCCTGAGCTTCAGGCACTCTTTGGTTTGCATGAATTACTCCTACCTCTGTCTCCGGGATAGGGAACTTGATGGCGAGGTGAGGGGAGCCGAACGTTGTGTCCAACCATAAATAGCCTTTGACATCTACGTAGTTTCCTAAGAAATTGACAAGTTCTCCATGGTACGAGTATAGCGAGTCTTCACTGATCTCATCTTTACGAGTGTTGGGTAGAAGATGACGTCAACTGAACTCCCCTGATCTACCAAGACTTTCTTGACAAGGAAACCAACAGTGATTACAAAAACAATGACGGGATCATGAAAATTAACGTCAATCTCCCAAAAATCAGTATCATAGAAAGATATTACCAAGGTGGGCGCGCGTAGCCCCTGTGGTCGAGTTACCTCATTGTCAGTTATGATAGCCTGGGATGGTTGTGCTCAGTGCTACCTTCTCCAGAAAATCCTCCTATAATGTAGTCCATAACTCCCCAGATATCAGGATGAGGCAATTCAGTCCCAGAGTCATCATGGTTTCTTGTGTTGTCGAGTGGTGGCGTCTTACTAAGACTTCGGCGTCATCGGTGGTTCCGCCAGCTGCGACTCCGGACATGCCGAATGTAATGATCGAGACAACCTTCTCTGATTAGCCATTCAATTTGATCGTGGAGGACCACGAAATCTTCGGTGGTATGTCTGTAGGTTCGGTGAAATTCACAATGTTAGTGTTGGCTTTATGTGTTGGCTATATTTGGCAAAAGTATCTAAGTTAAATGGACAAGAGTTCTGCTTAATATTGAAAATAGTTACAACTGTGTGAGGACAGTTTCAACTGCTCCTATAAGCTATGGATTTCAGGATAAGGATACTACACAAATGATGACCGTTGGTTTCCAATATTAATGATGATTTTCTTTTATGTCTCTGATATTTTAATCGTCGTTAATTACTCTTTTATTGCCTTGTTAAAGTTATGGGTAGTGGAGGTGTCCTCTTAATTATCTCAAGGAGCTACTTCTTTGGTCCTCTTTGATTATCTCCAAGTGTTACTTCTTTATGGTGATTTAGAGCTGACTATTTTTGAATCGATGACTGTTCATTTTGTAACTGATGATGTTAATCATCGATGTTAAGTCAGCATTGATTCATATTGATCAATTATCACATATAAATACTGGTGAAGAGATCTGATTGATTATCTCCTATATGCGTACACTATGTTGCCAGTTGTTTGAGGAGTTGAAACTGCTGAGTGCAAAGACGACAACAATCTACCTTTCCTATCTTTAAGTTAAGATGGTTGTGGGCTGCTAACTCACTACAACACAAGGATTGTGTGGAGCACAGAACTCTTTGGCTGAGATGTCAAAGAGAGGCAAGTTGGTATGTACTTGTAATAGCAAATAGGTTTTTTGTTATTTCCAGTTTAGTACGGATAGCTAGATTTCGGTGTGTGAAATCTTGAAGCTAATAGTGTACATATAGATAGTGAATTGGGCATATGTTCGGTGAGTGCCTCGCAGATTAGGTGACATGCTTTATCACTGAACTGTGGAAACAAATCTTATTGTTTGCATGTGCTTTTGTTTTGGTTCTTAGTTTGCTACTTGCAAGAAGTTGCAATAGCAGTTGCAACTTCCCCGTAAAATTGTCCATTAACAGAAGTTCCTTTAGAGACTATTGTCACACACCTCTTGCTTTTATCGCCTTTGATTGAACGTGGCAGTATATGTCTCTAAGGGAACTTTTGTTAAGAGCAGTTGAATAGGAAGTTGCAATTAATATTGCAACTACTACTAGACGCAAAGTAAGAACCAAAATAAAAACACACGCAAACACAAGAGGTTTGTTTACGTAGTTCAGTGACAAAACTAGTCACCTAATCTACAGGCACTCACCAGACAGATGCCCAATTCACTCTCTATAAGTATAATATAAGTCCTCTAGATTTCACACCCGAAATCCGACTACCAATACTACAGTGAATTGGAAATAACCACAACCTATTTGCTATTACAAGTACATACCGACTTGCCTCTCTATGACATCCCAGCCACAGAGTTCCGTCCTCCACACAACCTTGTGTTGTAGCGAGTTATCTGCCCAAAACCAAACTTCACACGGAAGATAAGAAGGATAGATTGTTGCCTTATTGCATTTAATATTCTGCACTCAGCAGTCTCAACTCCTCTCAATAGAATGGCAATACAGTGATCGCACATGGAGAGTTGCAGATCAGATCTTTTCATCTGAATTTATATGTGACAATTGAAAGATCTGAATCAATGTTGTTTATAACTATTTGTTTAATGAACCCATCAGTTTAACAACCAACAATCATCGGTTCAAAAACAAATAGACAGTGCATAACTCCTAAAGACCATAAAGATCAAAGAGTAACACCCCGAAATATTTAAAGCAATTATTCAAGAAAAATAAAGAATTAATGATGATTAAAAGATACCAAAGACAACAAAGAGAATCATCATAATAATACAGACCAAGAGTCATTATCCCTGGGGGAAACAAAAAATCTTCTTTTTGGGCTGCATCCTTGACATGAAAATCATAGGTTGTTGGAGTAGTTGACACTATCTTCACACAATTGAGAGTGTCTGTAGAGTTCCTCGTAGTTAAGACTGAGATCATACTGAAATACTTTTGCCAAATATAGCCAACATATAAAAGCCAAACACTTAAGAAGGCTTTAACCTTTCGGGGCTGATAGGGGGTCTAAGCAATTGCAGGTGATAGATGTTGGCCCAAGGGTTCAACCTAGGCCTCACTCTCTATTTTGATGATAACAAATATGTATCTAACTCATTTGTTGAGTTTTGAGTTCAGGTTGATAGAACGATACACCTATGAAGTTCTTTTGGAAAATCATAAAGAATCGAGCAAAAATAGCTCTGTTGGCTATCGTATCTTAACCTAGGTTTAGGAATATATATGATTGTAATATGCACCTAGGATATTAACCAAACCTATTTATACTATGTCCCATGTCAAAATCCAACACTAGACCCGAAAATGAAACCAAGCATAAAAATCAGCAAAACTAGGCTGAAATGGCATTTCGGTCGAATGTCTAGTCGATTGGTCGGTTGGCCGACCATTGACCGATGATCAACCGTGTTTGAGCCAAAACCCACAGAGGTCTTACGGTCAATGACCGGTTGCTCAGTCGGTCGATCGGGCCATCGACCGAGTGATCGATCGTCGGGCATCAACGGACAAAAATATATCTGTTGCAATGGTTGTTACAAGCCCTCTCACACCATGGCTTATAAATACAAGCAATTTACTCCTTCACCTACATGGTTCACTATTGCATTGAGTTAATTTTCAAGTGTTCAAGCCTTCAAGATTGATGTGCAAGCCCTAGTTCTCAACTCTCAATCTCTCTAGAAGTAGTCTTCATGGGCTGAAATGGTGGTATTTATACCATGTATTCAAATCAGCAAGACTAGACCCGAAAACAAAAACCAAGTATTAAAATCAGCAAAAGTGGGCTGCAATGGTGTTTCGATCGGATGTCCAGTCGATAGGTTGGTCGACCGACCATTGATCAACGATCGACTATGTTTGGGACAAAACCCACAAAAGGCTTTCGGTCAATTACCAGCCGCTCGGTCGGTCAACCAACCCTTCGATCGAGTGATCGACCATCGGGCGTCACGGATAAAAATATATCTATTGCAATGGCTGTTGCAAGGCTTTTCACCCCATGTCTTATTAATACTAGCCATCACTCCTTCACCTCTCAATCTCTTGTTGTACGAAATGGCATACAAGAGGGCGTGGGGTGAATAGTGTGTTATCTAAATCTATTTGCCTAATTCTGGTTTTAATCGTTTCTTTGATTACTTAGGCAAATTGCAATTTTATGACTAAATGCGGAAGCGATAAATGATAAAGCAATTAAAACAAACAAGTATCAATGCAAACACACTGATTTATAGTGGTTCGGCCCCAATGCCTACTCCACTACCTAAGCACCCCGCTTAGGAATTCCAAACTTAGCTTTACTAGATTATATCGAGTTTCCCTTTCAACAAGGATTCACCGAAAAGTCTCCGCTCTCCAACCGAAAGCACTTCCACATCCGGAAGTATCCCGCCTTCCTATCGAGAGCACTCTCCCACCTCAACCTAAGGGACAACTAGAACTAATCCTAGTAAACTACTTTTACAATGGTGGGTTTAAGCCTTAACAGTAAGGCAACCACCAACTCAATTAAACCTAGGAACCTAGGTTTACACAAGTTCAATTACAATGAAATAAATAACAAAATACAATAGTAATTGGAGCAATAAATCAAACAATAGTTACTTAGCTCCAAAACACAACTCCCTAGTACTCTTGATGTCTTAAGATGATGAATCGGTAAATCTTGAAGGCTAAATCAATGTGTGTAGATCAAAGCTAGGGTTCTTGAAAGGATTGCTCAATGAAGGCTTGTAGAAATGCTTAGGATCACTCTTTTAGGCTTGGAAGCATCGTTTTAAGGCGGGAAGAAGGATTGAGATTGGTATTTATAACCCCCCAGCTGAAATAGGGCGTCAACAGGCATAATTTTTACCGTTACAGAAGCCCAGTCGATGGTCCGGTCGATCGTCGGTCGACCGACCGATCGACCGCCCAGTTTTTTGTGTGTTAATCGCGCCATTCGGTCGACAGATGGGTCGGCCGACTGTCGCGAGATTAGCGATCCCAAATCCGGTCGACCAATCGGTCGCCCGAAGCAGTGATGCCAGGGTCGCGCGACTTATGATCTACAATCCAGTCGACCGATGCAGCTATTGCCAGCAATGTTCGGTCGACCGAACTGCCTTCTCCTTCGATCGATCGACCGAACTTGGGCAGGGCAGCAGGGCAGTTTTCTTTGTTTGGTTCATTTTTTGGTTCTGTGTTCGCTAAGTCTACCTATATAACATTTATTAACTTTAAATTAATAACTTTAAAACATAAATATTATATAAGGATTACCCCTCATTTGGATTCAATAAAAATATCTAAAAAATCAAAATCCTTAAGAATCAAAATCTAGTTCTTGGGGTCTAGTACAAATTTTCAGAAAATGGAACTTTTCTAATTTCCTGGGTCAAGTATGGGTAGGCTAAAGGCTTCCAAAAAATCCTTTAAAATACCTTGTTATCTAGTTTCTACCCAAGGAACAATTACCGCCATTTTTTATGAAGAGAAAAAGTCTAGGACATATAGCCCTCCAAGGAGCTCCCTAGGCTTAGTGGATTTCAGGGCGGTTCCGGGTTTTCATATTTTGGGGATCGCGATTGGTTTTAGGGTTCTTATGCATCATTAAGAAGATTTACAATATAAACTAGACACCCTAAACCTAAACTCCCCTTCTCGAAGATTCCCGAGCGCCGACGAGCGTCCTTGCCGATTTCTCTGATTTCTTCGATTCTTCTGATCGGGGACATCGTGCGCTAACCGACTTGGAACCTGAAAGAAGTCTCAATGAAACATTAGGGAGCCAACATCTCTCAACTCTCTAGAAGGGCTCTCTTCATAGTTCAACCCCCACAAGGCAATTCTTCCATCCATCTTGAGGAGTTGAAGTGATTGAAGGCTGAGAAAGGAGCTCTCAAGTTTGATTTACATTTCTTGCTTCTTTAAACTTGTTTTCCTAAGTTGTTTATTTGGAATTCTCAAGTTAACTTGTAGGGTGTGCTAGTGAAAGACCTTAGGTTGATTATAAGGTTTTGTTTTGCTAGAGAAAAGTTGTTGAGGCTTTAACAAAGGGTTGAGATTTGAGTCCTCATTGTATTCTTAGGAAAACATTACTTCTATAAAGCATTGGGTTTAGAAATACTTGTGGAGGAACCAAGGTAGTGGAGTAGGCGAATTGGCCGAACCACTATATGAATTCTGTTTGCATTGCTTGTCTACTTGCATAATTAATTGTGCTTAACTACTTGTCAAAGCATTCATATCAAGAGAATTCAAATTAGGTTGTTAAATTGATTAAAATTGAAAAGACCATAATTCAACTTAAAATTAGCTTACACACTATTCAACCCCCCTTCTAGTGTGGATACTTGAACAACAATTATTTTCATCTCAAACTTGACATACACCCTTTACATGATCGTTATGTGGTGTCATAAAAGTTTGAATCAAAACTGAGCATATTTTGAAAAATAACTGAAAATTACGGAAACACCATTGAAATTTCTGTATTTTCAATGAATTTTAGAAAAATGTATAAAATTGATTTTGAGATGATTCTTGAATCTTCACATTCATTGAAAAATATATTTTATTCTGTAAAATTTTCAAAAAATTTCATCAAGAATTTGATTTATAATGAAAATTTGAAGTTGGATTTCAAAAATACAAAATATCATTGTCTTCAAATGGTAATTTTTTGATACTTTGATTTTTCGTCGAAAACTTCAAATGAAAGTTTGTATATACTATTTTAATTCCATTTCTAATATTGTTCTCACTATTGTTTGAGTAAAATTATTTCTAAAATTGATTTTGATAACTTGAGTGATAACTTGAAAAATTAGTTTTTGGTTGAAGTCGAGATAGGTTGAAAAATTGATTTAGAGAATTCATTTTGAGTGCAAATTTGACACATGCATCTTAAATTATCATTCATCTATGTCTAGAAAGTTTAATCAAAATTGATAACTTTTGAAAACTACCTAATCTTAAATTGATTTTTCACTAATTGTTTAACCTGTAGATTCCTTGCAAAATCTAATTTCTCCAATTAAAATTTCAAAAAATTTCATCAAGAATATGATTTCATAGGTATTTAAGAGTTTGATTTATGTATACTTAAAGTATCCCTTTGACCTAAGTCAACAAAGTGACTTAGAAATTTCATTTTAAGCACAAACTTGACTCACATATTTAGATTCACTCATGTTAGATGCCTAGGTGCCTAAGTCAACAAATTAAGTGACTTAGAAATTTTGTTTTAAGCTCAAACTTGACTCACATACTTAGATTCACTTATGTTAGATGTCTAGGTGCCTAAGTTAGAAAAAACATGAGAGGATAGCAAAATTTGATACTTAGCATTTTCATATTTTCATGTCTACTTTGAATGAAATCGTGCTAAGTTGACAATTTGATCAGATGACATTATTTTCACTTCAAACGTGATATACATATTTTCACTTCCCATGTTTGGTACTTCAAACGTGATATACATATACCATATCTTGGTATCCAACGTTGACCTTAGTTGAGTTTTCTAGCCCTTTTTGATAGATGTCAAAAGGGGGAGAAAAATATAGGTTAAGGGGAAAAAAGTATACAAAAATCATGAATACTATTAGTGTTTGGCTTTTATATGTTGGTTGTATTTGACAAAAGTGTTCTTGGTGAACTCTCAGTTTTATGCACAGTCACAACTATGAGGAGCTCTACCTATATGATGACAGTTTCAACCGTGAAAGGACAATCTCAACCGCTTCTACAGTCTGAGGTTTTCTGGATAAGTTTGTTGTGAATGAGATGACTGTTGGACTTCAATATTGATGGTGATTCTCTTAATATCTCTGGTATTATTAATCATCGTTATTTATTTATTGTTCGTCCATTTTGGGTATTATGAGTAGTGGAGAGCTTTCTACTCTTTTTGTTCTGGGTGTTACTGTTTGATTTGGACTTTATGATGTCTTCAATGTTGGCTATTCAAAACCGATGACTGTTGGTCGTTTAACTAATGGGTTCATTAAACAACATAGTTATGAACATCATTGATTCAGATCTTTCTATTGTCTCATATAAATTTCGATGAAAAGATCTAATCTACAACTCTCCATGTTCGATCACTGTGTTGTCATTTTATTGAGAGGAGTTGAGACTGCTCAGTACGAAAAGGCAACAATCAACATTTCTTATCTTCATGAGAAGATTGGTTTTGGGTTGATAACTCACTACAACACAACATTGTGTGGAGGACGGAACTCTGTGGTTGGAATGTCATAGAAACGAAAGTAGGTATGTACTTGTAATAGCAAATAAATTTTTCTTATTTCCAATTCACTGTAGTACTGGTAGTCGGATTTCAGGTGTAAAATCCAAATGACTTATATTGTACTTATAGAGAGTGGATTGAGCATCTGTCCGGTGAGTGCCCTGCAGATTAGGTGACAGGTTTTGTCAGTGAACTACGTAAATAAACCTTTTGTATTTTCGTGTGATTTGTGTTTTATTTTTTTTTACTTTTCTTCTATTAGCAATTGCAATAACAGTTGCAACTTCCTATTCAATTGCCCTTAACAGAAGTTTCCTTAGAGACCTATATTGTCAATTGGTATCAAAGCGGTTGTGCTAACCTTTACCTGTACAAGATCCTTGGTGTGTGTCTTCTCTTTTAGGCTCAAGATGGAAGGAATGCCTAT
This sequence comes from Canna indica, assembly GCA_034359265.1. Lineage (NCBI taxonomy): Eukaryota > Viridiplantae > Streptophyta > Magnoliopsida > Zingiberales > Cannaceae > Canna > Canna indica. The sequence continues at coordinate 58,962,916 of CP136890.1, read as the reverse complement.
AGGAAATTCTATTAATATTTTTCCTTTACTTATTGGAACAAACTATGCCTACTAGAAGGCTAGGATGAGGGCTTTCACCAAATCGTTGGATGACTGGTGCTGGGACTCTATAGAGATTGACTACACTCCTCCGAAAACACTTGATGGGACTGAGAACAAACCAAAGAACCAATACACAAAAGCAAAAATAGTTGCAGTAAACTATGATAATAAAGCCCTAAATGCTATCTTCAGTGGAGTTGATCCTTCTCAATTTAAACTATATCTTTTTGTACCTTGGCAAAGCAGACATGGGAAATTCTAGAAACAAATCATGAAGGATCCCTGACTCTTCGGAAGTCAAAAGTTGAAATCCTCAACACTAGATTTGAGAATTTGAAGATGGGAGAAGATTAAAGCATACAAGACTTTGTCACGCCATAAACCCGGGCATGACTGGCCAGAGTACCACACGTACCCCGAAGCCTAACACAACCAAACCACAGATGCAATTATAAGACTTGAACATAATATAAAACCATTTTGATTTCTGAAAACATAAATAGAATATCTATATAAAAAATCATCAACCAAATGGTTCAGTACTCAAATGCTCAAAACTCTTAAAAGAATGAAGTCGTTTTAAACATGAATAAATCTCTCAACATAATAATGCAGAATTAAAATCTAACCCAAGTCCACATGACTCAAATAAAACAAATCTAAGACTCGGGTATCCACCCCGACCACGACATGTCACGAGATCTGTTGTCCCTGCCGCCACCAGCTGAGATATTGCATCCCACTACCTCTCTGATCACGCTCAAGTGCTGGAAAAAAAAACACAATGAAGGGTAAGTCCAACTAGGACTTAGTGAGCAGATCAGTCCTCAAACCACCATATCGATCAATAATAAATCCAGCAAGTGAAGCATATAATGGGTAAAACCATAACTCATAAGAACAATTACCTACCTGCATATCTACTCTCCTTTACACCATATAACAACTAGCAAAATGATATGTCAACCAAGTATGAAATACATGTCCAATACATCCACCCAATAGCAAGCAAGCCATCCGGGACCCGTCGGTCCAATAGAGTATGGAACACATGTCCAAGTAGTCACACAGGGTAGGTACTCAGTGTAGCCTCCGATCTACCACCCAGCCTAGAACCGTCTCTTCGGGGCATACCCTCCCCTCACCGATGGGGGCTTCCGTGATCAACCATCAAGTAAAGCACACACACACATACATAGCATACTAAGGAGAATGATAGCATTCACATATCAGGTATATCATGAATATGCTATGGCCATACATCGGCCCCTCCATGTGCTCATGTCATACACCGCATCTCACATGTCTAAAAGCCATAATGATCATGCTGCATAATTATAAACCATAATGCGAACAAGCCATGAATATTTATATCTTCATATCCATACATCACATAACACATGTCATAAGGAAAATAATTACATCTCACACCGGTATACCAACATAGGCGCATGACATAGGCATGTATCAACATAATAAGACATGTAAACAATAACAACATTAGGCATGAAGAATCATTACACAAGGTATTTAAAACATAGCGAGCACATACAATAGTAAGCTAAGCTCCTTGTGACCCCTACCCGCATCTCATAGAGCCGGCCTACCCCTTACCCGAGTATTTCAAAAAGGGTGTTCGGGCCCCTACACGCCCTCCATGGGGTCTCCTCAATGTCATGTTCACCCTAGGGATCCTATGTCTCTATGTGCACCTAGGTTCCTTAATTTCCCTAAGTGTATGTCTCTACCTTTCACCATGTCTTAATAACACCTAGGTGGATTTCTAATGTATGGTCTCTACCATTTACCATGTCACCATGCCATCTACATGATTCATCAAGGCTGGCCTACCCTTAGGATCCTAGATGTTTACCTAAAGGGGGCGGCACACCCTAAATAACTCCATCATCACCTTCATCTTACCCTTAACCTCCATTCCATCCTAACTATCAAGAAACCAAGATAATCATCAATATCAAAGAATTACCATCAAGAAACCATCAAGAGTTCATGGAAGAAGGGGGCGGCGGCTCCTCTAATTTTTGCCATGAAGCATGCAGCCAAGACCCCAAAATCCAAACCAAAAATCCACGACGACAACGGAAAAATCCTTTAAACTATTGTTCAAATTCAACACAAGAAAAACCACACCAAAATCCGAGAAAACCCCTTTCATAGGGGCGGCGGCAAGAAGAGGGAGACGGGGAAAAGAGGGCTATTTTCACTCACCTTTTTGGAAGAAACGGAGAGGACGAAGAACCTAGAGACCTTCCTACGATCAATGCCAACGAACTCGCAGAATTCGGCTTCCAACTGGCTCCCTCCCTACTCGGTGTCAACCCTCCCTCTCTCTCACTTTGCCTCGGGTGGCGTGTGGCTAAACCCCATGTCGTACGCCCCAAGTGAAGTTTTATGGGTTTAATTAAACCCCAAATGACTAAAATGCCTCCCCCTTAAGAAATTTGAATTATAAAATCCATATCTAACTCGTTTTAACTCCGGTTTGAGTTCCGATTGAACCGTTAGACTCGACTCGAGGTCCCCTATCATCATGGCATGCTAAATCAAAGAGAAATTATGAATAAAATTTTACATAAATTTTTCCACGTCAAATGCTTACTCGAAATCAACCTCGAAATTTTTCTCCAGCCCTCACTAACTCGAGCCTACGATCCCCTACTGAAGGACAAAATATAATTATTAGAAATTTTGTCATAACAGACTTTCATAGGCGTATCAAAGACCTCATGAACAATGTTACCAACCTTGGATAGTCATTCTCTGAAGAAAAAGTATTAAGGAAAGTTCTAAGATCCATGCCTACCAAGTTCGATATGAAAGCTAGTGCCATATGTGAAGTTCATGACCCATCCACTATTACTCTTCACACTCTGATGGGGAAAATTGAAACTTATGAGTTAGAATTATCTGAAAAATATTTTCACAGAGAAAAGAAGAAGAATCTTTCTTTCAGAGCTATTGAGGATGAGATCAAGTCAAAAGATTGTTCTGAAAAGGAGATGAATGTTGTACTAGCTCTTATGAAAAAAAAATTAAAGAGATTTCCGAGAGTTAAGAATAGGGGAAACCAGAACTCTAAGTCTAATTTGCAGCTCAAACAGCAGTTTCAACTGTCTGAGTCTACCAGTTCCAGATCAAACTCCTCTGTTGGAGAAAATAGAAGAAGTCAACTATCTGGTCAAAAGGGCGATCTCAAACAGAAGTTCAAAGGCGTTAAGGTTTTGAATGTGAAGGATTTGGACACATGATATCAGAATGCCCAAATCTTCAGAAGAAGATCAAGAAGTCATTCACTGCTACTTGGAGTGACGATGATGAAGAAACTGACTCAGAAGAGCATGAACAAGGCAACTTGCTTTCACAGCTTGCATAAAGGACACAGTTAAGACTGTTGACATCTCTGATGCAAATAGTGATCACATACAGCTTGCATAAAGGACACAGTTAAGATTGCTAACATCTCTGACACAGTTAAGATTTTAGAGTTTTAGTTTTTTTTATTTCACCACTTATTGCTTTATGAAAGCAAATTTATTATGATACACTCAAATCTCGGCCAAAGTTTTTTGAAGTTTTAAATGCTCACCTTTTTGAAGCCCGCACGTGTGCCCCCTTTTTGTTGGAGTTTTTGATTTCACGCCGTAATTAAATTCGAAGCATTGCATCTTTCTCTTGTTCCCCTCGAGGTAATCGGTGACGAGTTTCTCGTGATGATGCTTCTAGAACAAAGGACTTTGACATAAACTTGCCAATTTCTTCTCCAGTGCATACAGGTCCCGATTTTGATATTGATGTTGTTGTTGCTAATGATTTTGACTCAATTCAATTAAGACTGGTCCATTCTTCTTTCTACAGACTCCAGTCAACATGACCAAGAGAAAGTAATTGCACCTATACAAAACAGTGGTGTCAACACTTCAGTCTGTCAATAGCCAGTCTCAACTGCGAATGTCACAATTGAAACTACAAAAGAAGTACCTATGAATGAGCACTCACAAGTTCCCACAATAGCAATTGGAACGGTACCAGAAGCAGTTAAAATTGCTTGTACTACATCATTAGCAGTTGAAATTGCTACACCAAGCAATGAAGCAGTTATATTAGGACTACTAACATTGATTCTGCTGTTGGAACATCCTCACAAACACCTATTCCAGAAAACATGGACCTGAACAAAACCCCCGCTGATGAATCTGAGCCTATGATTCCTAAAGCTTCTACTCCCTAGAAGAAAGGATCTTCACCTAGACAAGATAAGACTGCCTCATAAAAGAAAAAGAGGAAACTATCAAGTCAACTTGACCCAAAGAGAAGTTCTAAAAGAAAGATGCCAGTGAAGTCAAATCTTGTGTCTGGTGAAACTGTCAATCTAGAGACGAATTCTGAGAATGAGTCACTACTTCACATAGTTGTTGATTTGAGCGAGGAAGCCAAAGAAGAGGAAATACAATCCTGAGGTGTCAAAAGATAAGAAAACTTCTGCTCCTGAACAGAGAAAATCTCCTACACCCAAGAGGAAACTTACTATGTTAGGAAAGAAAGCTGAGTAGAAAAATGCAGTCAGCAAACACGTATGGAAGGCACGTATGGACTGCTTTCTGATGATCTTTCTCCTCTATGGAAGGCACTACAGTCAAGAGGTATAATTTCTGTCACACCCCAACTGAGGGTAGTGTGACCGGCCAGGGCCTACAACCTGCCCTGTAGCCTACTATCTACACTGACATTAAAAAAAACCAAGACATAACGAATGAAAGAAAACTCAACATACTTTATGAAAAGTTTTCAAGTCACAATCTATAAGTTTTTCTAAAACACGTAGGAACACCAACATCAAATAACCAAAAGTTCAAGTAACAAGTTTTACAATCCTTTTTCAATTTCAAATGTCAATGTAGAAACAAAATCAACATAACTAAGCACTAGTCTAAGACTCAAGGACGCCGCTACGAGATACGACACCGCCTCCCGCCCACCAGCTGCACCATGTCGACATACCAAGCTACTGCTCGTGCTCTGAAATAGAAAGAAACTGTGAGTCCACTTGGGACTAAGTGAGTGGCTCAAATAAACCTCCACACAAGCGTCAGTCATATATATATATCATACATGGCAATAAAGGAAATGTACTAGGAGGTAAAATTTATTTCTAATGCGATTACCAACCCCCAACGGGTTCATCCGCATCAACTGAACATGATAACCTGCCATCTCGGCTTATCTAGCCTTCGACATCCAGCCCTTGGGCCTACTAATAGAATCATATCCCGGCTACAGCCATCCCTACCATATCCGGTAGTATCACACTGGCCCTAGGCCATAACATCTCAAGATGTAAACAAATAATCCCGGGCCGTCGACTAGGATGGTCCACTAGTCTTCAGACACCGTCTGGGGTAAGGATAGCTAGTCCCACCCAACTGAGGTCTGGCACCTAGCGGGCCCGCTGGTGCACCTCTAGACCCAATACTGGCCAAGCTGAGCATTGGTCATTTTCGACCTCCTCGCTCCTCGGCGGACCATCTCAAACACATCACACAAGTAATATCCTACGGTTTCCATATATACACTTCAGGCCTTTGCCCGTATTTGGCCTAAATCCGGCTACAAGGTCAATAATTTATGCCGCTCTTTCAAGATATGAACAACTACGATTTCTAACTTTCAAAAAGTGTACCAAAGGTCATAGAAGTGTTATCGTCTCCTAACTAAGTTTCCATATAAGTGCTATGAACATTTAGTGACGCCGTACATGTTACCCAACCTTCTATACTACCTCGGGTGGGGAATTTCGTGTGTCAACCTTGGAATCCCGCCCAAGAACATTTAGGGCAGCATGTATAATCCAAAGGAGAATATTCAAATATTGCATCATTCATCATATATAACCACAATGTATATATATAGCAACTTTACACTACCTTAGAAATTTTAGCACAATAAGAAACAACTATCTAGCATGGCAAGGTGGTAATGAATTCAAATGACATGTAGGAAATACAAAACATAGCAACAATTTCAACATTCAAGTTTAAAGATCTAATGCTAAGGATGGTTACAAGACTAGCATTCCTAAAGTTTCAAATCAATCAAGCTACTTGCTATGTTTGGTGTTCTTCCTAATTTTTGTCATATCTCTATGTATGATCCTTATAGTCATGTAATTTCCATCTCTAGCTAATCTCTTCTCCCCTCCCTAGCCTTGGCCGAACCATGAGCAAGGAAGACCTTGCTCAGCCATGGTCCTAATGGTAGGAAAAGAGGGAGGAGACTCTAGCTATACCTCTACCTCTTCAATTCCAAATGTAACTTAAATGCCAATGAACTAATTTACCCTTCCCTCACCCTTGGCCGAACCCTCTTCATGAGTGGTAAGGTTCATTCGGCCATTCAAGGGACTCCTAGGGAAGACATGCTTCAATATATGAAAGATATACAAGTAGAACTACATCGAACATTGATCTAAGGTCATCTAAGGGCTTCCTTGCCATCAAGGGAATTGGGGAAAATTTTGGCATGACCTTTCCCCTTTACCCATGACTCGGCAATCCTAAAAACTTGCAAATTGATGAAGAAACAGTGAGTTCCGACAAGAAATTTCATAAAACACTGAACGCACATCATAGAAATCAAGATTTGTAGGAATGATTGTGAGAACTCAACCTATCTCATCTAGGGTTCGACCACCCGCCTCCCCCAAGCTTCAAAACTTAACCACTCACCTAGGTTGCGGAGAAACAAGGATCGGGTGACGACGACTTGAAATTTTTCCGGCGATGACGCGAATCCCGGATCGATCCAAGCCCCAAGCTTCACCTTGCTCCTCTTCCTCTCTCCCCTTAGGCAGCCTTGAGCGGCTCAATGGATGAGCCGCACGGCTGGAAGATGAGGGTTTTAATCCCTCATCTAGCTTTCCAAATGAGGCTTCTTGACTCACTTAACTCGTACTCAAACCTCTACTAAACCCGAACTCAACCTGGGTTCCGACTCAAACCATAATATGACTCGAGTTAACTTAATTTAAGGTATGATTTCATAAAAGGAAAGTTAATCACCCAAATAGATTCCATGAATCATTAATCGAGTCATACCTTTTCACTCGAGGCGATCCTAAGGCTCGACTCGACTACCCTCGGATCCGGCATGCTGCACCAAAACAGGTTTTTATATAAGGAAATTTTTTCGAATCTTACAACTTCCCAGAGACTACTTGATTTAGAACAAATTTCCTTAAAGTGCAAACCAGTTCTAGAAGTTCTTAAGAAAAGAAATTTATTTGGTTCTTATATGACTGTCAATCCCTTCTGCAAACAACCAATTCTTGAATTTTAGTGCAACTTATCTGAAGATATTTCTGAACCTGGTAGCAGTCATTTTCATGAGGTTTTTCTTAGAGGAAGTTGTTGCATGCTTTGTCCAGACACCATAAATAAATTTGTTGGTTTTTCTGAGTTTGCATCTTCTTGTGATAAGTCTGATGAGTCCAATATGGAGTTTCTAAAATTAGTTGGCAAAGAAGTGTCAAATGGTGATATTCCAAACTGAAGTGGTAATCATGATATAAGATTTTCTTCACTGAACACTTTTTATGCAGTCTTATTTCTCATTGCTAGAAATCATTGGATCCCAACCTCTCATATTACTTTTCTCAGCAAGGAAATGGTAATACTGCTCTATAAAATTACCAATGGGATTCCTTTCAACTTTTGCAGTTTGATATATGAGCAGATAATTTCTGTAAGAAGTAGACTTCAATCCAAGTCTAAAATGTTCTTAATTTTTCCTAACTTAATCTATAGAATCCTAGAAAGACAAGGATTCAAATGTTCACCAGATGAAGTACTAGAACCTTTGGGTACTTCACTCAAGATTCATCACAAGATCTTAAAAAGGGTTGGAACTCCTGTCAAGAATCTGCCCGGCTCAAGTTCAGCTAAGACTGCTTCTGGTGTTGCCTCAACTACAAAAAGGGAGATTCTAGATGAGTTGTTCTCTACCAGAGAAACCATGGCTAAACTCCAACAACGGGTAATTAGAATAGAAAAGAAAATTATTGATTACTTCACTGCTGCAACTGCAAAATTTGTTCTGATTTTGATAAGTATTTTGATAGAAAAGAAACAATGAGTTGTTCTGATTTTTTACTGATTGTTTAACCTGTAGATTCCTTTCAAATTTTAGTTTCACTAGTTAAAGTTTCAAAAAATTTCATCAAGAATATGATTTGATAGGAATTTAAGAATTTGATTTATTTATACTTGAAGTACCCCTTTGACCTAAATCAACAAAGTGACTTAGAAATTTTGTTTTAAGCCCAAACTTGACTAACATACTTAGATTCACTCATGTTAGATGTCTAAATGCCTAAGTTAGAAAAAACATGAGAGGATAGCAAAATCCGATACTTAGCATTTTCATATTTTCATGTCTATTTTGAATGAAATCGTGCTAAGTTGACAATTTGACCAAATGACATTATTTTCACTTCACCTGATATACATGCTTTACATGACCATATCTTGGTATTTTGAAAGTTTGAATAAATTCTAAAAATATCATGAAATATTCCCAACATTGACCTTAGTTGAGTTTTCTTGCCCTTTTTGATAGATGTCAAATGGGAGAGAAAAATATAGGTAAATGGGGAAAAAGTATAGAAAAATCATGCATATTGTTAGTGTTTGGCTTTTATATGTTGGCTGTATTTGGCAAAAGTGTTCATGGTGAACTCTCAATTTTATGCACAGTCACAACTATAAGGAGTTCTGCCTATATAATGACAGTTTCAATTGTGAAAGGACAATCTCAACCGCTTCTACAGTCTGAGGCTTTCTGGACAAGTTTGTTGTTAATGAGATGATTATTGGACTTCAATATTGATGATGATTCTCTTAATATCTCTGGTATTATTAATCATCGTTATTTATTTATTGTTTGTCTGTTTTGGGTATTATGAGTAGTGGAGAGTTTTCTACTCTTGATTTGGACTTGGACTTTATGATGTCTTCAATGTTTATTATTCAAAACCAACGATGGTTGGTTGTTTAACTGATGGGTTCATTAACCAACTTAGTTTGGAACAGCATTGATTCAGATCTTTCAGTTGTCTCATATAAATTTCAATGAAAATATCTGATCCACAACTCTCCATGTTTGGTCACTGTGTTGCCATTTTATTGAGAGGAGTTGAGACTGCTGAGTGCAAAAAGGCAATAATCAACATTTATTATCTTTAGGTTTTGGGCTGATAACTTGCTACAACACAACGTTGTGTCGAGGACGGAACTCTGTAGCTGGGATATCATAGAGAGGCAAGTCGGTATGTACTTGTAATAGCAAATAAGTTTTTGTTATTTCTAATTCACTGTAGTATTGGTAGTCGAATTTCAGGTGTGAAATCCAAATGACTTATATTGTACTTATAGATAGTGGATTGGGCATCTGTCAGGTGAGTGCCTCGTAGATTAGATGACACGTTTTGTCACTGAACTGCATAAACAAGCCTTTTGTGTTTGCGTGTGATTTGTGTTTCATTTTTTTTACTTTGCTTCTAGTTGCAGTTGAAACTTCCTATTCAACTGCCCTTTACAGAAGTTCCATTAGAGACCTATATTATCATATATAGATAGGGGGAGTAAACTTACTTAGATATGCATGATGATAGGGGGAGAAATCCCTTGGTTGATATCATTTATTCAATATATTTTGTTAAGGATGTTTGTCATCATGAAAAGGGGAAATATTGTTTGCCTAAGGTTTTCAACTTTGATCTTAATCTCGATTTTGATGATAACAAACATGGAACTAATGATTTCAAGGAGAAATATTTTCAAGTTCCAAGTCAGTTAGCGCACGACGTCCCCGATTGGAAAAATCAAAGAAATCGACAATAACGCTCATCAATGCTCGGGATTCATCAGGAATGTTGAGTCTAAGTCTAGAGTGTCTAGATTAGTTGTAAATCCTCATTGTGATGCAAAGAAATCCAAAAGCGAAAACCCGAACCCCAAAACATGAAAACCAAGAAAATCATAAAACGGCCAAGAAATTTTCAAAGCCTAGGGAGCTCCTTGGAGGGCTACATGATTTAGACTTTTTCTTAGCATCAAAAATCCCGATAATTGTTCCTTAGGTAGAAACAAGTTAAACATTTATTTTTAAGAAATTTTTTAAAACCTTTAACATATCCATATTTGACCTAGGAGATTATAAAATTTTTGATTTCATAAATTTGTACTAGACCTCAAAACTTAGATTTTGATTCTTAGGGATTTTTATTTTTTTGATACTTTTATTGAATCCAAATGGGGGTTATCCTTATTTAACATATATGTTTTAAAGTTAATAACTTATAGTTAAGAAATGTTAAATAATACTTGTAGAGAATTAGCAAACAAGAAAACTCAGCAAACTGCCAAAACTGCCAATTATTGATCGAATCTCGGTTGACCCTCGACCAAATCTCAGCCACCCGATGGTTGACCAAAATTCCCAACAGATCTTTTTAGATCCGCTGAATGGTTCTTTTTGAGCCTCTACCTTTGGATCTTTTATATATAGACCCCAAACCTGCCTTCCTATGTACCTAATGCTTCATTGAGCCATCCCTTGACATTTGCTAAGCTTTCTTGAGCCTTTCTTTGAGCAAACCCTAGCTTCATAGTAAAACCTTGATTTGACCTTCATCCTTTATTGTTTCATCATCAAACGACATCAAGAGGACTAGGGATCTTGTATTGGAGCTAAGTATAAGTTGTTGTTTTTTATTTGCCCCATTACTTGTATATTTTTGTGGTTTATTTCATTGTACTTAAGCTTGTGATAACCTAGAGTGCTAGGTTAGTCAATTGGGTGGTTGCTTTTGTGTTTGAGGTTTAAATCTATCAGTGTAAACTTAGTTTACTAGGATTAGTGATTGTTGTCCTTTAGGGTTGAGGTGGAAGAGTGCTCTCGGTAAGAAGGCGAAGACTTCCGGATGTGGAAGTGTCTTAGGTGTGAGAGCGGAGACTCTTCGGATAAAAGGTCCTCATTGTAAGGGAAATATTCATAATCTAATAAAGTTAAATTTGGAAATCCTAAGCGGGAGTGCTTAGGTAGTGGAGTAGGCATTGGGATCGAACCACTATAAATCGATCGTGTTTGCATTGCTATTGTGTTTGTGTTTTTAAATGTCATATTTATTGCTTCCGCTATTTGATTGAATTTCCATTTTCCTAAGTAATCAAGAATTGATTAAAATTAAAATTAGGCTAAAGATTTTTGTAAACACACTATTCAACCCACACCCCCTCCTCTAGTGTAGGTCATTCGACTTACAGAATATAGGAGAGTTTCTCCAAAGTGAGGACGATCCTCAGATTTTGCAACCAATCCACATAATTCTGTCCATGGGTAGGTAACTCTTTACCGATCACTTCTCATATAACTTCCATCAAGTTATGCCTCTAGGATTACTGCGGCCTTGTTTGTGCACAACAAACCACAAAATCCTAGTTGAGTCAAACCCATCATTCCTATGCCCTGGCGAGAAAGTGACCATCCTTGAGTGTAGCTCAACAAGGTAAATCACGTTCAAGTCAGTAGTAGAAACGCATCTCATGTGCTATGATGAGGTGTATAATGCCAACTTCCTTATGTGTGCTCAACAAACCCGCTACGTTCGTAGACACACTCTATCCCTAATAGCGATGGAAGGCATGATCGGTATTCTTAATAAATTAGTCATTCAGACTCAATATTTATGAAGGGCCTTTTATGTAATTATTATATAGTAGCTAACAACTAATTTGTAGCAAAACAATAAATAAAAGCATAAATAAAAGTAAGGATGATTGTGGACGACGATTCTAATGCAATCCACCCAAGCCACAAGGTGAACCACGGCCATCATCCTAGGGTTTTCGGAGCGTTGTATCGCCAAGGTGCTGCCAAAACATCATTGGGAGGTTGTTGGTTCAATCAGTGCCTTAACAGGGTTCAAGTCGTCATCGCCATGGACCCGAACTCCTCTCCGCGCTTACTGAAATAGGGCAGCAAGCCCCTAAACTTCTACCTTTACATGCTTAAAAGAAGAAGATCTCAAACAACCCTTGGGGAGAGGTTTAAGGAGAGGGAGAAAGGGTTTACAACCAGAATTTTCGAGGTGAAGGTAGGGATACAGAGGCCCTATTTAAAAGAAACAATGCCGACATTTTGTAAAATTTTTCAAGCAATCATCACAAATCATATTTTCACCTAGTCACATGCACATATATAGAGCTAGTCCATAATCATTCTCTCATGCAACTTATCAAAAAAGCAAACAAAAAGGAAAAAATAGAACTAAAAACCATGTTAATCGGGTTATATTTTCATCTAAGAAACGGTGAGAAACCACAATAAGAATTCACACAAGAGAAGGGGGAGAGGAATATCGACAGAACTTCCTCGGTGCTTGAGCCTAGGGGAGAGGAATAAGGGGAGGTTCGACTGCAATAGGTGGTGCTCGGTTCAGGGAGAGACTGAGGGGGTCGGCCACAAGAGTGTAATATCCTAGATATTAATTTTAATTTCCATTTATTGTGCGTGTTTGTCAGCCTAGCGGGCTAGTTTGAGGTCGAGCCGAGTCGACTCATGGTCCAGTTCGAGCTTGCTAGCTCGGGTAACTAAGATCATGAATTACGAAATTTTTCTTTCTGCTATACAAGTGATTTGTGCTTGTTATAGCATGGGATTAGGATAGGATTAATTAAGTTAGCGGGTTCGAGTTCGGCTTGAGGCGGATGCGGGTTTGATAAAGGATTTAGTGGAGTTAGGGTTGATGAGGGAGTATAAAAACCCCTCCCATTAGCGTGCGGCTCCCCATTGGAGCCGTACAAACCAGTTTGAAGAGAGGAGCCGCCAGCCAGCCACCCCTCTTCTTCATCATTGGAGCCGCCGCACTCAAGGGCCGAGCCACCAAGCCTTCCCCTCTTCTTCCTCTTCTTCCTTTCCTCTGGAGCCGAACCGAGAAGAGCCGCGTGAAACCGAGCTAGCCCCTCTCCCTCCCTCTTTCCCTCTCTTCAAGCCGGTGGCTTGAAGAGAGCCACCACCCCCTTTTTCCCTTCTTGAGTCGAGCCACCGATTCTTGAAGCCGAAGTCGAATGCCGTTGTCCGGGATTTCTCCTCTTACCATCCTTCCTATTCATGTGAGTGATTTTACCCTCCTTCTTTTCAGGTTTCTTCGAATTCTTGAAGCTATTCTTGAAGGCTAAGATGTTTTGATTTGTTTTCCGTTGATCTCTCAAGTTTTCACCATTCTTTTTTATTGTCATATTTGAGGAGGTCCTAAACCCTCCCCTATGGGGTTCGGCAGCCCTAGGAGGACCCTAGGGGTGTTCGACCAAGGTGGAGATGAGGGTGCCCTCAAGGTGTTCGGTGAAATGCCAAAGTGAGAGTTTTTGTTGTTCTTCAGATTCATGCCTTAAATTCTTATTAAATTAAGGTCCTTTATGTTCAAACATGTCTTGTAATTAATCTATGATTTTTGGAGAGTACTCATGTTTTTCAATATTTAGATTTTGATGTTGATGCCATGAGGATTCTTGGGATGGGTTCTTGAACTTGATGATTGATTCTTGTTTAGGAAGTTGTTGATGCTTGTTAATCTCTTTTAATAAGTATGAAATTTGAGAGATTTACTCTTAAGATTAGTATTCTGTTTTGATAATAATTATGGGTTTAATTTCTGTGAATTTCGAATTTATTTTCATGCTATGCTGAAAATTTAATGATGCTGGAATTTCATACTGAGATGATGAATCTGTGCTATTTTTGAAATACTTGTTGTAGTGTTTGTAATTTGCTGAACATAGTCGTGTAACCTATCGTTTCGACCAAAAAATATAGTTTGGAAACATGGGACATACTCTGGAAACCAAATTCGAGTTAGATACATCAGTATCGGACACAACAGTAGGCTATAACAAAACCCTAAAACAAAAACTCTAATTTTCGTGATCTAAATTTTAATTGCATAAATAAAATTGAGCAAGGGGTCAGCATAATCTGTTATGAACCAACAAATAAAGTTATGCATAAAATAAAACCTCACGGGTTTATGACATTACGGGTCTAGGAGTTGAGGTCGGGTATTGGAGTGTTGAGATGCTTCCCAATAAGGTTGACACCCCTAAAACACCATAGGAGAGACTTGACTTTGGTCATGTTGCGCCATACCTTTATGAATGGCGAAGAGGCTCGTTGAGGAGCCGAATTGCGGGCTAGGCCCGGAAGGTTGGATGGCTAATTCCCAACCTGTGGAACAAGTTCGGATGGGCAAATCCTGATTGTTCCGGTTTGGCCTCGTGGAATAAGTTCGGAGGGCCTACCCGATTATTCATGATGTGCTTTTAAGGAATAAGTTCGGAGGGCCTAACCAATTATTCCCGATGTGCTTTTAACGAATAAGTTCGAATGGCCTACCCGATTATTCCTATGATATCTTAAAGGGGCAAGTTTGGATGGGCGATTTCCGATTGTTCCTTCGCGTCTCGTGGAGCAAGTTCAGATGGGCCAATCCCGATTGCTCCTGAGTTTCTTTATATTAGTATAAGTTCGGAGGGCCTTCCCGATTATCCTAGTATGTTTTGTTGCCTTAGGGCATGGTAGGCTATGGCCTGTTGATCTTCACCGTTAGGGTGTTGGATGCCTTTGGCTAGGTGGTGGCCAGATGGCATGTTAGTTGGTCACTCCCTTGTGACCTTTTTCTGCTTGAGTCAGGAGTATTGCTTTATGCATCATATCTATGTTTGGTTTTTTTTCCGTGGGAGTTAGTAGAATCGCTCATTGAGTTCTTTTGAACTCATCCATTGTCGTTGTTTTATTTTGCAGAGCTTGACCGGTGAGGTGGGCTGGAGCACTTGGCGTGGCTAGAGGGCAGAGGAGCTACATTGATCTCATAGCAGTCCTAGTTAGGGGTCGTAGTCGAGTTTTGGTAGTTAGTCATGGACTTATGTTTCACTATTTTGGAGTTGTAGTCCCTTGGGGACATTTATGTCGTCATTTCAGATTTCATTGTAATTGATCAGCTGAACTTGATTTGTTATTTCCGCACTTTATATTTTGCTAAACTTACTTATAATGAATTCTGGTTTGGTTTTTCATTTGAAATAAAACTTGTTTATTTCTTTTCGCTATATTTTATTGTTGAGTTGTCATGTGCATGGTTTAGGCTACGAGGTATAGGCACGTATACCCTGGTTGGTCACGTGACCCTGAGTTGGGGCGTGTTAATGTGGTATCAGAGCATGTGGTTCGATCTAACTATGACCTAGAGTTGTCATTGTATGGGGCATTGCTAGTGTGTTAGTATACTATAGGGGTATGTTATGAGATCAATGGGCTAAGTTTGCTCCTCAGCGCGACTTGTGGTTAAATTACTTAACGACTTATGGTGAATTAAATTGTCTAATTTTGATATTTTTTCTGGTGATTCTAGATTGATGGAGGCCTTTGATGCCGCAAGGAGCAATGGTGATAGCAACTCCACTGTGCGTCGAGGCTGGGGCCGGGGTCGTGGGAGACCACCGTAGGCCCAGGAGGAGGTGGGATATAATCCCATGGTTGTGTAGTTGCAGGTCCGAGTGTCTGAGATGACTGAAGCACTCCGCAGGGAGCAGGAGCTGAGGCAGCAACCACAACCAGTACCGACAGCACCCGCAGTACCAGAGGTGGTCCAACCAGTGGCATCGGTGGTCAGAGCCCCAGAGCACCTTCATATGCGGATTTTGTTGCATTCTGGCCACCGAAGTATATAGGGGCAGATCAGCGAGTGGAGGTCACCAGTTTCCTAGGAGATTGCTATGAGCTGTGCAGGGAGCTTGGTTGTTCTTCTGAGATGACCGCTCGACTGATCGGGTTACAACTAAGAGGTCTAGCCAAGGATTGGCTTGTGAGATATACACTGATCATAAGAGCCTCTCGTATTTGCTCACCCAAAAGGAGTTGAACCTGAGGTAGAGAAGATGGCTTGAGCTCTTGAAGGACTATGACTGCATGATCTTGTACCATTCGGGGAAGGCTAATGTGGTGGCTAATGCTTTGAGCAGGAAATCTATGGGCAGTCTGGCGCATTTGGCAGTCAAGAGGAGACTGTTGGCTCAGGATTTGGCCATATGTTTGGATGGCGGGACAGTCTTGTCAGTGTTAGCTTTGGTGCACTGGTGGCTCACCTGAGGGTGCAGCCCACGTTGGTTGATATGTTGCGAGCAGCACAAGAGGAGGATGTTTTCTGTGCTCTCACTAAGGATCTGGTCAGGAGAGGTGATGTCGATAATGGGTTCGGTGTTGACTCGGAGGGCATTTTGAGGTTGAAGAACCGGATAGTGGTGCCAGATATAGCTAAGGTTCACAGGCAGGTGCTAGAGATGGTTCATCGGTCCATATACACTATGCACCCGGGAGCCACGAAGATGTACCGTGACCTAAGGCAGAATTATTGGTGGAAAGGCATGAAAAGAGAAGTGGTCGAGTTTGTATCTAAGTGTCTGGTATGTCAGCAGGTTAAGGCTGAGCATTTGAAGCCGGCAGGGTTGCTCCAGAACTTAGGAGTACCAGAGTGGAAATGGAAGAAGATAACTATGGATTTTGTAATAGGGTTGTCAAAGTCTGGAAAGGGCAATGATTCCATCTGGGTAGTGGTGGATCGCCTAACCAAGACGTCGCATTTTGTACTAGTCAGGATGACTTTTTTAGCCGAGCAGTATACGAGGTTGTTCTTAGATCGGATCGTCTCTTATCATGGTGTTTCGGTTATGGTCATCTCAGATCGGGGTACTCAGTTCACAGCTCGATTCTGGTAGTCTTTTCAGGAGGCGTTGGGCACTCAGGTTCGGTTTAGTACCGTATTTCACCCTCAGACAGATGGTTAGTCGAGCGGACTATTCAAACGCTGGAGGATATGCTGAGAGCATGTGTCCTAGACCTGGAGGGCAGTTGGGAGAGGCACTTACCCCTGATTGAGTTTGCCTACAATAACAACTATCACAACTGCATCGGGATGGCCCCATTTGAGGCATTGTATGGGCAGAGATGCAGATCGACTATATGTTGGTTTGAGGCAGGGGATTCCCTTATGATGGGACCTGACCTAGTGGAGGAGGCAGTAGAAAAGATGAAGCTAATCAGAGAGAGGCTGTTGGCAGCTCAGAGTCACCAGAAGATGTATGCGGATGGAAATGCCAGGGAGGTAGAGTTTGCTGAGGGGGATATGGTGTTCCTCAAGGTGACCCCTATGAAAGGGGTGGTGAGATTTGGTATGAAAGGAAAGTTAAGCCCTAGGTTCATTGGGTCGTTTCCTATTCTCAGGTGCAAGGGAGCTGTGGCCTATGAGGTGGCCTTACCTCCTAGTATGGACCGAGTACATCTAGTGTTCCATGTGTCTATGCTGAAGAAGTACATTAGGGATGAGTCCCATGTGATTGAGCCTACCGCAGTGGACGTGAATTCAGCAGTTTCTTATGAGGAGTGGCCAATTGAGGTGATAGACCAGCAGATCAAAAAAATGAGGTCCAAGGAGATCCCCTTGGTTAAGGTCAGGCGGGAGCACCACTCCGGGCAGGAGGCCACATGGGAGGTGGAGCTGGATATGAGGGAGCGATATCCTTCAATGTTTGATGATCTGGTAAGTCCTTTTTCTATAAAAAAATTCGATGACAAATTTTCTTTAAGGAGGGAGGATTATAATATCCTAGATATTAATTCTAATTTTCATTTATTGTTCTTGTTTGTCAGCCTAGCGGACTAGTTTGAGGTCAAGCTGAGTCGACTCATGGTACGGTGCGAGCTTGCGAGCTCGGGTAAGTAAGATCATGAATTACAAAATTTTTCTTTCTGCAATAGTGAAATTATTTAATTATTTTATTGCGTGTACCTGAGTTATTTCATTATGTTGATATGCTATGAATGTGATTTGTGCTTGTGGTAGCATGGGATTAGGATATGATTAATTAAGTTAGCGGGTTCGGGTTCGGGTTCGGGTTCGGGTTCGGCTTGAGTCGGATGCGGGTTTGATAAAGGGTTTAGTGGAGTTAGGATCGATGAGGGAGTATAAAACCCCCTCCCCTTGGATTGCTACTCCCCATTGGAGCCGCACAAACTAGTTTGAAGAGAGGAGCCACCAGGCAGCCGCTAGCCAGCCAGCTGTCCCTCTTCTTCATCATTGGAGTCGCCACCCTCAAGAGCCGAGCCGCCGAGCCTTCCCTCTTCTTCCTTTGCTCTGGAGCCGAGCCAAGAGGAGCTGCCTGAAGCCGAGCCAAACCCTCTCTCTCCCTCTTTCCCTCTCTTCAAGCCAACGGCTTGAAGTGAGCCGCCGCCCCCTTTTTCCATTCTTAAGTCGAGCCGCCGATTCTTGAAGCCGAAGTCGATGGCCGTTGTCCGGGATTTCACCTCTCATCATCCTTCCTATTCATGTGAGTGGTTTTACCCTCCTTCTTTTCAGGTTTCTTCGAATTCTTGAAGCTATTCTTGAAGGCTAGGATGTTTTGATTTATTTTCCGTTGATCTCTCGAGTTTTCATAATTCTTTTTGATTGTCGTGTTTGAGGATGCCCAAAACCCTCCCCTATGGGTTTCGGCAGCCCTAGGAGGATCCTAGGGGTGATCGGCCAAGGTGGAGACGAGGGTGCCCTTAAGGTGTTCGGTGAAATGCCTAAGTGAGAGATTTTATTGCTTTTGAGATCCATGTCTTAAATTGCTTATTAAATTAAGTTGCTTTATGTTCAAGCATGCCTTGCAATTAATCTGTGATTTTTGGAGAGAACTCATGTTTTTCAATATTTAGATTTTGATGTTGATGCCATGAGGGTTCTTGGGATGGGTTCTTGAACATGATGATTGATTCTTGTTTAGGATGTTGTTGATGCTTGTTAACCTTGTTTAATAAGTATGAAATTTGTGAGATTTACTCTTAAGATTAGTATTTTGTTTTGATAATAATTAAGAGTTAAGTTTATGTGAATTTCGAATTTATTTTCATGCTATGCTGAAAATTTAATGTTGCTGGAATTTCATGCTGAGATGATGAATTTGTGCTATTTTTGAAATGCTTGTTGCGGTGTTTGTAATTTGCTGAACATAGTCATGTAAGCTATCGTTTCAACCAGAAAACATAGTTTGGAAACATAGGACACACTCTGAAAACCAAATTCGAGTTAGATACATCAGTATCGGGTACAACAATAGGCTATAACAAAACCCTAAAACAAACTCTAATTTTGGTGATCTAAATTTTAATTGCATAAATAAAATTGAGCAAGGGGTCAGCATAATCTGTTATGAACCAACAAATAAAGTTATGTATGAAATAAAACCTCACGGGTTTATGACATTACGGGTCTAGGAGTTGGGTCGGGCATTGGAGTGTTGAGATGCTTCCCAATAAGGTTGACACCCCTAAGACACCGTAGGAAAGACTTGACTTTGGTCATGTTGCGTCAGACCTTTATGAATGGCGGAGAGGCTCGTTGAGGAGCCGGATTGCGGGCTAGGCCCAGAAGGTTGGATGGCTAATTCCCAACCTGTGAAACAAGTTCAGATGGGCAAATCCTATTTGTTCCGATTTGGCCTCGTGGAATAAGTTCGGAGGGCCTACCCGATTATTCCCGATGTGCTTATAAAGAATAAGTTTAGATGGCCTACCTGATTATTCATGCGATATCTTAAAGGGGCAAGTTCGAATGGGCGATTCTCAATTGTTCCTTCGCGTCTCGTGGAGCAAGTTCGAATGGGCCAATCCCGATTGCTCCTGACTTTCTTTATATTAGGATAAGATCGGAGGGCCTTCCCGATTATCCTAGTATGTTTTGTTGCCTTAGGGCATGGTAGGCTTAGGCCTATTGATCTTCACCGTTTGTGTGTTGGATGCCTTCGGGCAGGTGGTGGCCAGATGGCCTGTTAGCTGGTCACTTCCTGATGACCTTTTCCTACTTGAGTCAGGAGTGTTGCTTTTTGCATCATATCTGTGTTTGATTTTTTTTCTGTAGGGGTTGGTAGAATCGCTCACTGAGTTCTTTTGAACTCACCCGTGGTCGTTGTTTTGTTTTGTAGAGCATGACCGGTAAGGTGGGTTGGAGCACTTGGCGCGGCTGGAGGACAGATGAGCTACATTGATCTCATAGCAGTCCTAGTTAGGGGTCGTAGTCAAATTTTGGTAGTTAGTCATGCACTTATATTTCAGTATTTTGGAGTTGTAATCCCTTTGGGACATTTATGTCGTTATTTCAATTTCATTGTAATTGATCCGTTGAACTTGATTTGATATTTCCACACTTTATATTTTGCTAAACTTACTTAATCTTGATATTTCCACCTTGGTCGACTATTCAGGGGGTCAAAACCTTGAATGTGGTTGAGTCTAACCCTAATCAATGGGTCGGTTCATCTCATGAACATCGGGCCTTAGATTTGGTTGAGTCGCATCGCATGCCGATCCCTACTAATTAGGATTTCGAGGAACTCCTTCCTTGGGTATGTGTGATTCATTCAAAGGGTGAACGCTTTCCCGCTTTTGTCCGTAGAATTAAATAGTGGTCGGATCGCGACATGTCCGTGCTAGCAAACATTAATTGTCGCATCCAAATTTATGCCATAATACTTGTTATGATGGAAGTCTATTTGTGTGTGACCCATTGGGCCCCACACTAAGTCAGTAGTGAGTTGTGCATGACTGATAGTTGAATTCGATAGAACGCCTTCTATTCGGATTTCCACGATCCACCATTAAACTCCTTTGATGTGATTGTGTGTAATGTAAGTCGAATAACCTACACTAGAGATGGATGAATAGTGTGTTGTCTAAAAACTTTAGCCTAAATGCAAATTATGGGTTTTAATCGTTTCTTTAATTACTTAGGCAAGACTCAAATATTTAAAGCGCGGAAGCAAAATAAGTATGACAATTCAACAAGCACAAATAATATCAATGTAAATATACTGATTTATAGTAGTTCGGCCCAACACCTACCCCATTACCTAAGCACCTCGCTTAGGATTTCACACTCAATCCACTAGATAAGGAGTTTCTTAAAACGAGGACTTTACACTGAAGAATCTCTGCTCGCACACCGAAAATACTTCCACTCGGAAGTCTCCGTGTTTACACCGAGAGCACTCTCCCACCCCACTCCCTCTTAAGGACACTTTGGTCCTACATCAAGTACACCGGTGGACTTATGCCTCTACACTAAGACTACCACCAAACCTTTGTAACTTGAATGATTCCTAAAGAATACAAAGATGACTTATCCCTCAACTCTAGAGGATGCCTCAACTAATATTCTAAAGCTAAACACTCAAGTTCAAAGTAAACAAGGTGTATCACCTACACCTTCAAGCTAAGCATACAACTCAATGAAAACAAACTTAAAATACAATAATAATCAAGCAAAAATCTAAAATAAAAAGTACTTAGCTCCAACATAATATCCTAATTTCCTCTTGATACCTTTGGTGATGAAACAATAGGTTGAAGCTAGGGTTTGAGAAAAGATGGCTGAAGCCAGCCTAGGGATAATCAAAATATGTCTCAAGGAGTATTGGGGGTCAAGAGGAAAGGTTGAGCACTCTATTTATAAGGAGGCCCAGATGAAATCTCACACAATGGCTCAAAAAAAGAGTCGTTGAACTCCCGCCGGTCGATAACTGACCGATGGTCGGTCAATCTACGGTCAGTCAAGGATCGGCCGATAACTTGTTGTTTGGGCAGAATTATTTCGATTTGTTGATTTTTGGATTTCGGGTTTCGATTTTAGGTTTTTAAGGTTATTTGCATTATAAAAAAGATTTTACGACATAAACTAGACACCCTAAATTTATTGTTTAACTTCCCAATGAAAACTGGGCGTCAACAAGCGTCCTTACAATTTGTTCGATTTTTTCGATCGTGGAGGTTGCATGCAAATCGACTTGGAACCTGAAATATTTCTTGCTCAAACATTAGTTCCATATTTGTTATCATCAAAATCGAGATTAAGACGAAGGTTGATAATCTTAGACCAACACGTAACTCCACTTACAAATCAATATTAACGTCTAGCAACATGTCATGACTACCCGAATATTGTGAGGTTCAAATTCCAGGGATCGAACGTCCTTTAGTGATTAGTTGTCATGCAATCAAATCCTTCGATTACACAATGTCTCGAATGCGACTAGGGTACGAAAGTTGTGTCAAACCCTAATACCGATCCATATGTATTACACTCTCTCAAGTCATCATCTCAACTATGAACAGTCGAAAACCCCTTTCCAACTTTCATATCTACGCTAGCCAAGATTTCCCAAGACTAAACTTGCTAGAGAAGATAGGACATTGTCTTCTCTTATTAGGAGTAACTGATTCTTTGTTGGTTCCTCACCCACATCCATGAAAGCATCACTATGCCTAGAGTATCCAACACATGTATTTGCAAGGCATGCTAGGAAATACATCAAAGCAATAGATCATCAATCACATTGACCGTAACAACGTCGGGTCTGAGGATTACTTACACCTACTATCAGTTGAGAAATAATCTATTGACACTCAAGTAAGGAATCCATTTGGCATTCCTCGAACGGGTCTGTTCAGTGTGCTCATTCTTCAATGAGCACCTACACTTGTACTTTAATGACACCTCATAGGTAACTGTCAAATGAGCTACCCCTACGATTGGGCATTTACCAAGTGCACTAATCTTGATGAAATCACCAATCCCCTACATAGTGATCTTATGACTAGAAACATTTAAAACTCGGACCTCAAAATTTTAAATCTCACTGGCAAAATTTCATCATGACCTTAGAATCATTGCCCTAGTTCAAGAGTTCATCATAATCTATTAACAATTATAGAAGCTCTATATGATGAAAAATTACTTCATTTTATTTATTACCCTTAAACAGTCCTTCAATACTATGTGATTGACTTAAGGACATTATTCCTTTCAGTGGAATCTCCTGCTTTATCTAATCCTCAATGCTGATAAGTCCCACACGTCCATGATGATAGAAGCGTTAAAAGAGAAGGATAATAGATTACCTTGTTTACTGAAGGTAAAGTTGATACCAACCCAAGTTAAACAGTAATTGGTCAATACATGTTAATTCTAATAAAAATGCTGGAAAGGAAATCTGTGGGTTACTATATGCTGAAGAGAAAGTAACAGAACTTGACAGGTTTGGATGGATGGTATCTACCAAGATTATATCGAACTGATTCAAATGCAGAGCCAAATAGGTCAAGACATTCACAAATTTTACTGAAGTTTTCATTGTCACAACTTTTAGCCTGCCGATGCTGATGGGCTATAGGATTTTCACCACTTGTGGAAAGCCATCACAACCAACAACAACCCATGCTGATGATAATGAGAAGCCTGCCGATGAGTAGTTCTACTCTTCCAAGTTGTAACCTCAGCAACTTCAGAATCATCCCAATCGCGAGTAAAAAAGTAGGAAAATACCTTGCAAAATTCTCTGGTCGTGAAAGGCGCGGGAATTAAGCAAGCAAAACAAGCAATCTGATATATTGAAGGCTTACAAGCTTATAGGACTCTGGAAAGCTTACAAGAGAACTCTTAAAAACTCACACAAGTTGAGAAGTAGAGATTATTGGGTGTTGCCCGATGTCTCTGCAACTCCTAGTAGTTGGCCTTATATAGGCCGAGTAGCTTACAACATACGCAAACGTAGTAACTAAGCAAAGCACGAATAAGTGGGTGGGGTCCCCAATAATTCATGCTGAATATTCGTTCTTACAATAATGCGTACAATAATGCAACTTTACAGCCTGGTGAAGCTTATCGCGAATCTTCTGGGTGGTGCTGAGGGTCCTTTATGTCATGTCGCGCTCCTTTATGTCATGTCGCGCATGTTCATCTGTCGGCAAACCTGACGTTGCAGTAAGTGTTACTGTTTTTACTGCTGGAAATCATCTTATGGCATAACTCCAAATTTTTGATATGATGTATCACGGAGGGCAAGAAGTCAAGTGTGTAGTTGTCATCCGGTGCATCTTGTTCAAGCCTGGCCTTTTGCAGATAGGCCATGGCTAATAAGTGTTCAAGCTCAGTTAACGTCTTCTGAGTTTGAGTCTGATGGAGTTTAAAGATTTTATATGCCCACTTATCTTGTTGATCCATGGACTGCGGAACTTTGAACATTAGTTTGCCAGTTAACTTTTCGAGTTTCTCGAGATCTGGTGTTGTCCCTCCAAGAACGGCCCAGTGTTGTGCCGTCATGATTGCTCTCTTCGCAGTAGCATAAGTGCTTCTGTTCGCATCTGCAAGTTTCTTTAATTCGTCTAAAATCATCTACACAAAAAGATCAAATTATTAATAAATTGCGTATTTTGTTATAGGGTTTCGCATCCCTAGCGATGTGTTTGAATGGGTCATCGCCTCCCATGTTGGTCGTCTTATTCGTCTCTGGCTGGGAATTTACCCTTTCTGAGGGTATTCAGATCCCAGTCTTGCATTAATTCTTCATGCAGTTCATTGAGTAGCTCATCCTCTTCAATGGGTTCAGGTCTCCATTGTGCTACTTCCGGTACCCAGCGGGGCACCCGCTCAGGGTTTTGTTGAGCTAACTCTTCAAAGAACTCAATTGTTTCATAGTCCATCCGTCGCATAGCCTTTTGATAAAGAGTTTCTTCTTCTATTATCTGTTGCTCACTCTTTCTTGAAGACTCTGGCGCTTCCTTGATTGAGAGACTAGAATGAAAGGTCTCTTGAATTCTTCTTAGTTCATTGTCCTTTTCGAGCTCATAGATCCTTTGTCTTAAATCATTTAAGTATTCCTCCCAGTCCTGCATACTTAGGAATCGTCCTGCTTCGGGATAATACTCATAGTGCTCATAAGGTGCTCTAACTGCTTCTTCCATTAAGATACTAATGGCTTCTTCATTATCATCATTGATTTCTTCAATCTCATCATCCCATGTGTAGAGTGCTTTCACAGGTTCTTCTCTGATAGGAAGGTTCTTGCTGATGGAATCAATGATCATTTTTACCTCCATTAATACTGTCTGTGGAGCTTCCTTAGTTTCTTGAAGCACTGCTTCTAACTTGTTAATATGATCAGTCTTGAAGCACAGGAGAGCATTAACACCAGCACTTCTCCTGTGCAAGGTGTGCAGGCGCACCATGATCATGCCAAGGTGCAGATGTTGTAATCCTTCTTGTACCAACACTGCATAACTATTGTCAGTGATAAAAGGTAATTCTATTTGTGAACCTTCAGTCACCAGAATTCTTTCGTCAGAATAGTGTTGATAAACGCGATGGTTGCGTTCAGCCCACCCGGCTTGGTATAAGGTTTCTGCGGGTACCTGTTGAGCTCGTTGATATTGCGAAATAGAGAGCTCAGCATTTGGGTCTATTTGAGACTCCAAACTCCTGTTGAAGCCACGTCGTCTACTCGAGGTGTTGACTCGTCTTTGGACTTCATGTCGGAGACGATTGCTCAACCGATAGTTTCAGATCTGGTCATCTATCGTTGGTTGTCGATTCTCTGTTCCTGCAATAGAAGGTCTTGGTGCAAGCACCTCTGTTCTTGACCGGTTAGCAGTCATTGTTTGAGTTTAGCCTTTTCTTGTTCAAAGATTTCTCTTGGGTCTTTGAACACGTAAATTTTTCCTGGCGGTTTAGGGATTTTCTTCTCAGAAGACTCACTAATTTTTAATTTTTGTAGATCTCTGGCTAAAGAGTCTATAGAGTCTGTAATAGACTTTGAGTCTGTCTGCAACTGTGTTCCTTTAGCTGATTTAAGAAGCTTAACTTCTAAAGCTAAGTCAGCTACTTGCTCTTTAATTTGACAAGTGAGTTGTATAAGAGTATTTAGTTGTTTGAAGAGATATTCAGATTGTTTGGACGTAACGGAAGCAGGTTTAACAAATCCTTCAGCTGGGGAGCCAAGGGATTCTGTGGCCTTTAGAGCGTCTAGATATACAGAACTAGATGCCGTAGTATTCCAATCACTCATATAAGTAAGCCAAAGTATATAACTGTAAACTAAGCTTAGCTAGGATTGCGAAAGTATGGGAAATCTTCGCCTGAAATGGGTACTGTTATCCCCTTTATCGTCTATCCTAGTTTGTCTTAGTCGAGAGTTGTATTATTTAGCTTAAATACTGAGTTGAGGAATAATAAGGACAGGAAGTACTGAAAATATGGCTCTGATACCAAGTAGAAAAAGTTGTATGTGGTTGTACGCAGCATGTTGTACGTTATACCTGAAGTTTGTGTGACTGGAATTAGACAGTCGTCCAAGCAGAGATCTAGATAAAAGGAGGTTACTTTCGCCTCCTTGCCACCCTTCGTATCCATGAGTTTGGATGACTAGCTGGATATGCTCACGGAAGTCGTGGATGCTAATCGTCATGTCTGGAGCTGAGTATTATTCTAACCATCTCCTTTCTGAGGTTAATTACCTCAAAAATGAGAATGAGGCTTTAAAGGCTGAGAATGTTAGCCTCAGAGCTATTAATGCTCAGTTACAAGTGCAACAATTTGAAGACCTCGAAGAGGAATTCCATAATTTAAGCCTCGAAGAAAACCAAAAGGGAAAAGGTATATTATTTGACAGCATAGCAGAGGAACAAATTGTCCTACCACAGAAACAGACAGGGATCAAGATACGGGAGCATGAGTCCACCAACAAAATATCGACAGAAGTTGAGCTCCCACAAGAATATGCAACAATTGCTGATAAGGTCAATCAGCCAAATGGAAAGAGAGTATTGAATCGGTTATACAACATGACCCTGATAATGGAAATACCTAACTGTAAGACCTTCAAAGTCCAAGCCATCTTGGATACAGGAGCCACTGTTTGCTGTGTGGATCAGGAATCTATCCCTGAAGAGGCACTTGAACCAAGTGCTTATCCTATTCTCATCAATGGCGTTAACTCACAGCAACTGGCTAACAAGAAGTTAAAGGGAGGATATATGGTGATTGAAGAAAACAAATTCCCGATCCCCTTTACATATGCCTTTCCGATGAGTAAGAAGGATGGCATACAAATGCTTGTAGGATGTAATTTTATTCGATCCATGAAAGGAGGATTAAGGATTGAGGACCAAGCAATTACATTCTACAAGAAGCTGCGACTATTACGACGACAGCTGAAACTGAAGTACTTTCAGCATCAATTATGGAGGAATTTAATCTGACGGAGGAAGAGCACTTTGAAGTTTTAAGTGCAACCACATACAACTTCCCAGAATCAGAACGATTTCAAAGAATGTTTCAACCATTACTGCAGAAACTAAAGCAGCAGGGCTACATTGGTGACAACCCTATAGCCCATTGGAGTAAGAATCAGGTAACCTGTAAAATTGAGATCATTAACCCTGACCTGACAATACAGGACAAGCCGTTGAAACATGTGACTCCTCTGATGAAAGATCAATTTGATAAACACATCAAAAGTTTACTACAACTGGGTGCAATCAGACCAAGCTCAAGCCGCCACAGAACAATGGCGATGATTGTCAACTCTGGAACTTCAATTGATCCCGTGACGAAGAAAGAGATAAAAGGAAAAGAAAGAATGGTCTTCAATTACAGGACTCTCAACGATAACACCCACAAAGACCAATACAGCCTACCGGGCATAAACACTATTCTCAAGAGAATAGGGAGTAGTAAGTTCTTTTCCAAATTTGACCTGAAATCTGGATTCCATCAAGTAGCTATGGATCCAGACTCAATAGCCTGGACGGCATTTACAGTCCCAGGAGGACTATATGAGTGGCTAGTAATGCCATTCGGACGATGAAAATAACCCGAGGTAAGTGAAGTAGACTTTCTCACAAAAGCATTAGCAATTCCAAGGATTCAAAAAAGAGGAAGTGTGGGAAAAGGTAGGAAGAGTACGGGAGCAAATTCTGAGAACTGTTGGACTCGGATAGTACAGAAAGTTTAAGTGAGACAAAGCAAACTAGCATGCTTTCCTACAAAAATGGCTAGAGACACTTTTCACTAAGATTACAGAAAACAAGTTTTCCAATATGGCAAACAGATTACAAAAAAAAAAATTGAGACAGAAAAAGCCAAAAAAATTGTAAAGATTGTCAGTATTCCCCAAAATCATTATATAAAAATTATAAAGATTCCTTTCAAGAAAATGTAACACTAATTATTATATAATTAACTCCGAAACCATAATAGATATGAGAAATCTTTGATATTTATAGACTAGGATATTTCTAACTAACAATAAAAAAATGGAACTCTAATATCATCAACAGTTAACTGTCCAAAGATAGACATGATTCAATTTCAGGTACTAGACCAGGTATTCTCATGTAAATAGACTAGATCTAGATTATTTTGTAAAAGAACTGTTCATCTTACCTGTAAAAAGACTTCAACTGGTAAGAGGGAAAAAACACTTTCCTGCATGTTAGATATGAATAAGGAAAAAGATCACTTAAACTTGCAAATTCCATACAGGTGCTACAGTTGAGTGACATCCACTGAATGGCAAAAATTCAATCTATATGGAATGGCTCAATTAGATGAAAACTTCATATATGATTATAAATTAATCAATGACGATAAGCTCAATAGTGTTCAAGTTGATACAAACTCCAAACGGATGCTCCTCTCAATCTCAAAGTTATAGAACTTGAGTGTTCTTTATCTTTGTAAGGTCAAGGGTAAGGTATAAAGATATCAACCTTCCCTTTACAGAGCATGTTATTCCTTTTGGTTTCTATGAATGCATCCTCTAGTAATTATAAACTGAATCTTCCCTCCTTAATTCATTGGCGTTGCTGTCAAATTTTGGTGGCAATATACAGTGTTTCTCAAGCAAAAACTGTAGCAAATATCATTCTCTACTATGTACAACACAATTTCGGACTGAAATAGAATCTAGACTAGTCTGGTACTTTCCACTAGGTTGTTTATTAAAACTGCTGGTGAACCCTAAAACTTCCTCTCAGATGTTACTCCTATATTTATAGAGATACATAAGTTGCCATGTGTGAAGCACAAGCCAGAGAAGCCCTCATATTCTTACAGCAGTGATGGTCATAATTTTTTGCAGACAAGAAATATCCCAGATAAGTACCTAATAAACTTATGTGCTCTCCTGAAAGGACTTAGAGCGTGATAATGCGGCAGGATTTGCCTGCAATACTTGCGCAGCATCAGACGTCTGAGCTTTGCTTTCAGCTTTTGACTGGAAAGGCTTGAAAAGACCAACTTCAGGCTTAATACCAAGAGTGGTCCATATTGAACTCTTTGCAGCCTCCTCTGGATCATCTATTCTAAGAGTTTTAGGAATCCATAAAGACTTCTCTATCTTCTCCTCATCTTGTAAACAAGCATCCCTAGAATGCTTACCCAAGGTTGGAGAACCATTTTCTGAACATCCATTATTGCTTGTAAAGGATGATTGACAAATACCGCTATTGAATCCAAACCATGGCACATTCAATGTTCCATTAGGCCAGTTGGATATGGACCCACAGAAGGACGCAGGAACATATGGAAAAGAAAGAGGTGGACAGAAAGCAGGGGCTGCAACCATAGTCGGGGGACTCCATGGAACTGCAGTTGGATTACCATTCACTGGTCTATGGACAACCTCTGGCAAGAATCTACCTACCATCATTGGAGCAACATTAGTCCATCCTGAACTCCAAGGGTATGCCCAAGGGGCCAAAGGATGATAATATGGAAATTGAGGCATGGGCCCAATTCCATTACAGTAACCCTGCATGCCATTCTGTTCAACAGGAACTGAATTTCCTGTTAATCTATTTTGGAAATAATTGGAGGCAGTTACAGATGATGCATCCCTGTTTTCACCATATAACTTCAAGCTGGAATCACCCTTATTGTCTTGCTCTTGGATATTGAGTGCAGAAGCCATGGATTCACAAAGAGGCAAATCTGTTCCAAAGTTAAGGATGGTTTCATTTCCATTCAATGGTCTTGTAGGCGCAGGAGGCCCGCAAGGAAGAGTCTGATGATGATTCATATCAGGAGATTCTAGTTGAGAAGGTTGGAATCCATCTGATGGAATCATTATTTGTCGGTATTGTGATGAAGAGTGCTTACTTTTACGCCTTCCAGCACCAACAGGGACATTCCTCATTGTGCCTCCAGCAGTCCAATACCTCTGACAATTTTTACAGAAATGTCTAGGTTGGTTAATGTTGTAGTTGTTGTAGTAACAGAATTTAGTTTCCATACTATTGCAGCGAGGACATGGCAGAATTTTATCTGGTTTCTTGAGGACCTTTTCTTGTGAAGAGCCTTCACCATCACACTTGTTGTGGTCAGCTTTGGAATCTAATAATATTTCGTCATCTACAGTCAATGCATTAAGAACATTTTCACTGCTAGTGTTCAGACCAGAGGAACTAATTGGAATATGCTCATTTCCTTTATCAGAGGTTCCAGATGTAGTATTGTTGACTTCCATATTCCTTACTTCTTTGCATGAATCCTGCGACACAATACATGAATCAAGTATTGGATGCATATAGGTACAGAAACATCACAGACAGAAAGACTAATTTATATATTATGTCAACTTTATTGTTAAGATGAGACCACGTTGCACCACCATCTATATCATGCTTCTAAGAAGCTATACATATAAATTAGATGCATTTGATTAAGAAAAAAAATCGGGCATGTATTGAGAAAGGTCCTTGCCAGAACTTCATGATATCACAATTTTGAAATGAATCTCAAATTCTAAATTTTGTTTCGTTCCAGCTTTCAAGCTCATTTCATTCCCTTTAGCATATCACCAAAGTTGACCTGCCTAAGAATGAATTCCCCAACTGCTCAGGATGTTATTTGTTCAGTTGATTAACTTTAGTTCAGACAGCTCATGGAGTGATGATTCAATTTGATCTTAGAATTTAAAGGCCTTTTTAGAAACAGGGGGATGACTTAGTTAAGATTACAGCTATTCAAAGGATAAAACATTACATAATACGGGACGTAGCCTTGGCATGAACTGTTGCAAGGAAGTTCTGTTGCATGGTTATGGTTGTACAACGTTCTCCAAAGATCATATGTATTTAGGAGATCATTTTCTTTTCTTCGCTTACGTACATTTATGCTATCCCATTGTCGATAAAAATATTTCTATCTAGTAAAAAAAGGTAAGAACAACAGCCTTAAGACAATTACACAGCAACTTTTCAGTGATGTAAAGACCAACTTTGATTAACCTCAAATTTTCTCAACTAACACAGTTTCAACCAACCAAGGGAACTATGCTTGAATTGCCAAGTCAGAGTACAAAAATATCTCCGCAGTGACAAATTGTATATCAGTTTCTTTAGAGGAGAAGCTCTAGTCAGCTGATGAATACAACAATGTGATAGTTAATTTCATTATCATTCACATTTGATCAGTAACTAACATGTTTTCTTTTATTTTCTTAAAACTTAATTAACATCTTTCCAATTTTCTTGATAAAACTCTATTTTTCATAATTACATCCAATATTTATATATCTTATAATATAATAATTAATCACAGTTGATATCTGCAAGGTTTCAAAAATGGGTTCATGCGGCTGCACATACATGTGCAACCCCTTACTACATCTTACATTAAATATATATCTCAAACTAGATATGAAAATATGTAGTGACAATATGCATTACGGCTAGATATGCTACCTACATATTCCGCATATTCATGGATTTGATCAAACATATTAAATGGCACCTATAAACAAAAACTTTTTGCATAAGCAATGAATTATTTTACTTATCAAGTAAGTGATAAAAACTTTGCACCTAGTCAAAGTTGGTGGCAACATCTTGTATGTTGTCTAGAGGTCTAAGGTTCAAACCCTAGTATGGTCACCTATTGTGACTTTCTATCTTTGTTTAAAAAAAAAATTGATAAAAACTTAACTTTTGTTTCTTGATTAACACAAATCTGTTATATTCACTTGTTTATATCTTCATTGATTTTAAACTGCCCTTTTATAATTGAATGCTAATAAACTATATCATGATAAATGAACATCCAACTATCATATAATAGTTTGTCTCTTGAATCATGTTGATTAAGTTCTTAACACATATCTAATTATGCTTTAAATTGATAATTTTTTAAAAAAAATACTAGACCACATATGCATATCATATACAGGTTATGTACGTGAAGACCCAACCATATACTGCTTACATATGCTTTTTAAAAATACAAAAAATTCACGTTAATATTTATTACATATATGCTGAAACACAAAAATACTAGACCACATATGCATATCAAAGTTTTTTCAATTGTATTAAAAACTTCTTATTGTATACGTTAACTTCAGAATTTGTTCCAATTGTATGTATCGGTCAATTTCTATGTTGTTGTTGTGTCATTACTTATGTGGACATTTTTACCAGTTTATATATACAATGATATAAAATTATTTACTTTGTCACTTTGCCACATGGCAAATTACATGGCAAAACGAACTATTTTATATTATTTTATATGTCTGCCATTAAAATAGGCAGTAACAGGTAGTAATTAACAGAGAAACAAACATGTGACAAATGGATACAATGGGGATAAATCTTGAAGTTGATATATGCAATTGATAAAAATTAAAGTTTTGAATACCACGGAAAAAAAAAGGTGAAAATTTACAGTATAAATAACCCAATATGGTTTCATTTCCAAATCAAATATACTCATGACTAGGGATGACAATATTACCCGTACTCGCGGATATCCGCGGATATTTACCCGACACAGGTCGGGTATGGGAAACATATTATACGCACGGGTATAAAATTTTACCCATTTAATAAACGGGTACAGGTACGGAAACTATACTATCCACACCCGTGGATACCCTCTACCCGCCAATATATATGAAAAATTAAATTTATAATTATATATATTAATATCTAATGGAAAGTTTAAAAATAAATCTAAATCGTCTATTCATTAGATTTCATTTATCAAAATATAATATATTTTTATACACTATATCAAATCCCAAGTTTAGTTGAAAGTACTTTGGTTTTAAATTTAATTTTGGTTTTAAATTTAATTTTGGTTTCAAGTTTAATGTTGCATAAATGGTTATTGTTATTAATTAAAACAATTTTATGATTTAGAATTTAATTGTTATGTAGTTTATTTTATGGATTATGTTTCTCAATCAAGTTATTAATAGTGGTAAAATGAGAATTAATGATGGTATACTATTATAATAAAATGAAAATTTTTGTCATATATTAAATGGGTATCCGCGAATATCCGCGGATATCAATTACCCACGAGGGGACGGGTGATGGATAACCGTCGCGGGTGCAGGTGCGAGTACGAGAGATGGGTTTAATAAACGGGTGCGGGTGTGGGTGTGGCACTATCCGCCCCAAACCCACCCCGTTGACATCCCTACCCATCTAAACAAATCAACAACAAATATAGAAGGTTTATATGTCTATTTGTATAAGCTTAAATAGAACCTAGGAAGTCATTCAGAAACTTTGATTATAAACCTGCAAATTTTATGGATTGAATCATGGCTTCTTATGGCATTGGTCAATGGCGACCCACTCCCTTGTTCTTAGGCTAAAGAGACGTTAGGTAAAGAAACTCATAATCTTCTCATCTCATTGTTCATTTTGTACTGTTCCTGTTAAGTGATAATAGGTGAATACTATCCAAAAAAGATTAAGTGGTGCCTAATATATAACTTGTTATGATTAACACTCCTCATAATGGATAAGCGAACTCAAGTGGACTAGACCAAGTCCAACGAGTGAGTTGACTAAATTAATTGGAGGTATATATTTTAATATGCGACTTTGACAATATTCAATCACATACGATACCATTATGAGTTCGACAGGGGCACCACTATCCCAAATGCAGCTTATGAGTAGATGTTCGAAAAGTAGATGTTGCAGCATATTCCATTCTGTATTTACACCCAGGCATTTGTCAAAAATATGATCAATATATCATTTGTTGCTCTGCAAAAGGTGAGCTTCACCCGCATTGGCAGCTTGCATTTTGTGTTGTAGCAAGTATGAGATCTTTGCCATCATAAGCTATTTAATTTTCCAAAGATATGTCATGAGATAATCCACAACACCATGATGATTCGTGGTGTCATAAAGAGATTTGTCCATGCAGAAATCTGTTAGGAATCATGTGGAGGTGATGGCATCCTAGGTAGACCATTGAATTCCTTCGGGTAGGCAATTAAATAATTGAGAGCACCTACTCTCGGCCATAGGTTGTGATGTTTACATTTAACTTGTAATAACCTTGTTTCTCATTGAACATAGATAGCACCGAGATCGTAGAAATTCAAGTCCTTGAGATTTACCTTGGGGGAGCTATTTCTTAGTGTTTTGATCTGTTTCAATCAAATTATGTGTAGGTAGGATTAGTTGAGCCGTTCAAATGAGATTGAGGATTTCCTGTCACATTCCGGATCCAAAAATCTTCAAAGTCTGTATTAAAGGGGCCTCCTTGGAGGGCTATATGGTGTAGGGGCACCAAAAGTCCCGATAATTGTTCCTTGGATAGAAACAAGTTAAAGACCGATTTTAAGGAATTTTTTGGAAATCCTTAAGTCATCCATATTTGACCCGGAAGATTTTAAAATTTCCAATTTTTGCAAATTTGTACTAGAATCCAAATTTTGGATTTTGATCCTTAAGGATTTTGATTTTTCTAATATTTTTATTAAATCCAAATGAGGGGTATTTCCTTATTTATATTTATGTTTTAAAATTAATGGAGAATAAAAATAAATAGAGATATTAACTTAAAATTAAAAAATGTAGATAAGGCATATGTATACTGTTCAGTGTCGGCCTAGGTGCCAACCCCAATACCGACCTGGGTGCCGACACTAGTGCCAACCTCCTTACCTCCTCCTTACCTAGTGTCGACCTTCCAATTGCCAACCTCCTTACTATCGATCTCTTTACCCACTACCGACCTCTTTACCTAGTCTCACAATAAAAACCCTTCCCCTCACCTATTTACCTATCCATATTCCGCGACTCTCATCAGAAGGCCCCTTACCATTCGACTTCTCCCCATTGGACTCTCCTCTCCACCCCTCTCTAGTTCACCTCCGTCCAGCCATCTTAACACCGGGTGCTCGTGCATCATCATGTCTGAGACCAACCTGTCATCCATGGAGGCAAGCTTGGGATCCCCAAGCTAGGGTTCCCAATTTCCTACCTAGATTCGGTCATCCACCCTTTCTCTCTTCTTTTGGCTTCCAAAGGTAGTCTCAACTCTCAACCCTCACACACCTTCCTATTTCCCTAGTTTGGTTAAATTTCAGCTTAGATGATGGATTTGAGGGTTGGTGCTTGAAACTAGGGTTTCAATTAGGGTTTTTAGAATCAGAGCATAGTTTGGTGTTAAATCTTGGTTGATGACTAATTAGCGCTCGGTTATTGATGTTTATGGTACTAGATACTCCGAAAGGTCATACCGTTAACTCTGTGGCATCGTAGGCTTGGAGCTCATCTTCTTGACCGAGTATTGTGAGTTGAATATAGATCTGTGATGTGTTAATTAGTTTTTATGCTTCCATATTTATATGCATATATATATCATGTTTTAAAATGTATGATAAAGAGTTGATTCTACATGGTTTACATTATGCTACTTTCTGTTTTGAACATTGCTTATGGAATGGAGTCTCTATTATGTAGAGCTCCAATATTGTGATACACCGATAAGTATTCTAAAAGTATGAAAGAAATATTTGAACCTTTGAGGATGAATCTCCAATAGAAACTGTAGCTAACGGCAGTAGATGTTAGCCCTGGTGCACCTTGGTTCGACCCCAGCTAGTAGGGGAGTTACTAGCCCGGCATGATGGCCCCATGACCGGATTGGATTATCTACTTTGACTAACCTCTCTTTGACAATGGTAATGGCTCTGAACATGAGATCCCCCACTTTGATATTATGATATAATGGTTTTGGTATTGTATGTTATGCTTCAAACCGAATTGCAAATGTTGTTCAATATCTTTTTACTCGAAAGCATATCTTTTAAATGATAATTGATGAAGATGATTATGTTTGAGCTCGTCATGTTCATGTTATAGATTTATATTATCTCTCACTGGGTCCTTGTGACTCACTTTGATACTACACTTTTTGATTTCAAATACTAGTGTTGATCCAAGTCCACGTCTCCACACTTTTTGATTCTGTCTTCTAGCCCATTAGATACTTTGATCATGATGGCACGTCCGTGAGGCCTTTTGGTTTTGTATTCACACTTGGTTGTATTTTAACACTTGAACTTGTAAACTTTAGTGTGCTCCATTAACTACAGTCAGGAACTTGCTACTATGTAAACTCAATTATGTTACTTATGTTATTGTCGTGTATGAATGTTTCACGATTCATTTATATGTGGAAATGTTCAATTGTTAGGGGAAACTCCATACGATCTCATACTTGAATCCTGGTTAGGTTTGCTAGGTGTCTAGTCCATCCTATGTGCGGGTCCCGGCCCCAGGTGTGGGACGTGACATAACTAAGGATGACTAACCTTTGCAGAGTTAAGATGTAAGACATCTTGCCATAAAATGTGAATTTACTCTATCAAATAAAGCTTCACTTATGAATAATGAAAGTTAATACAACCAGACCAGTCATGGCTACTTGAACCTTATCTAATTCCAGATCAGTCATGACTCTTTTCCTTGGAGGGAAGAATATTATTAATTATCGAACTTTCCTTTCTGCCCGCAAACAAATGGAACACTTTTCCAGGAGTCATCAGTCATTTAGATATGTAGGAATTTTTTGTAGGACCAAGAGGTATATTTCTGGCTATAAGCTTATACAGCCACGTTTAGAGTTTTCCTTCCTCATCACTAAGCTCAAACAAATTTTGCTATTTGTTTCACGAAGATATAGTGGAATTAGATATTGCTGAAAAAAAAAAAAACATTACACTTTGGCCTTTTATGCCTACTCTGTATTTTAGATTAAAATAAAAATAAAAATATGAGTACGATTATCTTAACGCTTTTCCTCAGTTATTCTAAAATTTCCATGGAAGTTGTCAAATCTTATTTTGGATTTTTTGGCCACCCTAAAAAGGCTTTAAAAAATTGTGAGATACTGGGAAACAATAAAACATAAAATTAATTTTTAAAAACTAGAACGTTTGATGCCAACTAATCGAGCATATATATTTTAGCAAAATTATCAAAACGTATACATGAGAAACCAACAGACCGCTATAAATGCCCTCTATCAAAGGCAAAATCCAAATCACACCTATTACAGAAGTAGTAGCATTATGCCTGAATCCTCGATCTAGTAGGGATTCCACCGATACCCTCATATTGCGATAAAGAAACAAAAGGAAGACGCTTCAAGTCAATCTTACTGGAAAATTTGTCCTCGACGATGAAACCATCGCAGAAAAAACCCACAAAATAACATCAGAAAACCTAATAATCATGCAAACGAGAAAGCCTTCACCTTTCTGAAAAAGACTATCGATTCGACTGGATCCGAAGCAGTAAAGAAAAAGAATCTAAAAACGGAAGCGGGAAGAGCTCTAGAGTTCCGTGCTCACCTTCTCGCTGTCGTCAGGCTCCGTTGCTAAAGCTGCACTGGGGCCTAACGACGCCACAGTCTCCTCCTCCTCTTCTGAGTTCCGGTGGCAGCGGCAGACCCTCCAAAAGTGGGATGGGACTCCCGAAGAGCTTGATCGGGATCCTTGGCTTCAGACAACCGCTGCCCTCCGCCGCTCGATAGCCGCTCCAAGAAACACCTCCGGTACGGACTTCGATCTCATGGCAGAGAGAGAGAGGCGTCGTGACTTGTGAGCCACGAGTTTTCGGGGCGGGAGATAGCTCGGGGTCGGTGACGTCAGCCAGCGGAAAAGGGCTGGAGGTGGGGGGGACCGGGGGGCCGACCCCAGCCCGCTTTTTTTTTCGTTTTAATTAGAGAATCCAGACGCCCGTCCCAACATTTTGCCCCAAAACTAGCTCCCATTTACCATCACAAAATCAATGACATCATTGGGTCAACCGACTGGGCTGATATGGTATTATTTTCGTGCAGTATGATTAATTTTCAAATGTGACGTGGCATTGAAATACCCGAATGAGATTACGGAGCTCTGCAGTCTGCACGAGCCCCCCCTTTTTTCTTTCCAATAATGACGAAGGTAGGTGAGTGGGTACGACAGAATATTGCCAACTCCCTGGTGGCCAAGTCAGGCGTGTTAGCGTGTAAAATGTTCAGCGCTGAGTCGACTTTGCCCCTCCACTCGACTTTCTTTTTCATCTCCACTCGACACATTTTGAGGTTGAGAAAAAAAGATTATGAACCTGATAAGTGCGCCCAAAACAATCCACTTCTATCGAATTATGGCTGAATTGAAGAAACCTGATATTAGATTATTAGAAAACAAATTGTCTCTAATTA
Organism: Canna indica; assembly: GCA_034359265.1. Lineage (NCBI taxonomy): Eukaryota > Viridiplantae > Streptophyta > Magnoliopsida > Zingiberales > Cannaceae > Canna > Canna indica. The sequence goes on along the minus strand of CP136890.1, from coordinate 58,924,416 downwards.
ACAACGGCTATCATGCTCCATGAACGACGACCAGAAGATCCATGATGGTATTTAGATATCCATTATTTATAATTATCAATAGTTGTCGCTTGATCGTCGGTGATACGGCAACTATAATGGATTGGCTGATTGGTATCAATTCCTAGATCTTCTACAGCATGACGCTTTTCACCTGACTTGGGAACCTTGGGACACATCGTTGGCCCTGGATTTGACGATTTCTAAATGCAAATTTAGGTTGTGTCTAATTTGGCACTGATTTCCCTAGTTTGAAAGAAATCGACGGTGCTTCAATGATTCCTGCTCGAGCCAACTTTGCTGGCCATTAGTGCTACCACATGCCTCTCCTCTCTGGGTACGATTGTTCAACGACAGCCTAAAAGATCTCTTGTCTAGGGGTTCTTCCCCTATTGTACTTCTCCTCCATGCTCTTCTCTTGTGTGGTTTTTGTTTTTTTCTCTTCTCCTCTAATACTCTATTCACATCCCATGAATGAATAAAAAGTACTTTTTAAAAAAAAAAACTATAATGGAAATTTACTAGGATGGCCGATCGACTAGGATCAGTGCCCCCTTTGGTTGGGAATATCCCTCGAACCAATGTCGCTACGGGTCGATCGTCGGTGTGGCTCTCTAACGAGCTTCCTAGCCCACAAGTCATACTCACCGAGTCGGGCATTAGCTTAGCATACTAACGCACTTCTCAACCCGGCCACCAACCAAACACAGGCAAAATCACGAGAAATTAATAACATGTTTGTATGCTCACAAGTAAACCAACTCAGATGGATTTGATTTTTCATCAAACACACCTGGTGCACTTATAAGTACACCCAACTCGACCCTCCAAATACCCGGCCACACACCACACCACCTCATATAGGTCAAGACCATTTTCAGATTTGATGAGTGTTTCAAAATTAGCAATAAACTTAAAATTCCAACACACTTATCTCCTTGGGGCATTTCACCGAACACTTGGCGGGTTGACTACTCCATACACAACCAAGGCCCTTTTGCAACCCCAAGTTGGGCACAACTAAGCCCAAGTTTAACCTTACTCCATCACATGGAAATCAGCAAATGAAACAATTCTTACCTAGTCATAACATCGCTACATTTTAACCTACACTTATGTGGAATGGTCTAAAATTTCAGCATATATTAGCTATAAAATAGTCTACAAACATCAAGTCAAACACTGATATAAGTATGCTAAGATCAAAGCTAAATTTTGTTCAAACATTAGAGATAGATTTAGTCGTGAAAGCATCAAACAAAATCAGAATTTTCAGCAACAATATACATATACTAAGTTGCAAATTTCAACGATGCAACGAGCCCTTTAACCTAAAATTTTTAGAAATATGACAAGCCTTTTAACTAGAAATTTCAATTAACATTTAAATATATTTTAGGCTGACACTACTACAATTTGGCCATTTAGCGACGATTGTTATGCCGTTTACAAGCAATTGTAAATACTGCAAAAAGCTTTACCAGCAATTAATGAATTCTCACTAAATTCATTGTCGTTAAAGACTTTAGAAATAATTTATATAATTACTGATAAAGATAAAAATAATCATCACTAAATATATATATATTTAATAGCTATTTTTGTAGCAATTACAATTGCTACTAAATCTTACAATGTCTTATTCAACTAATCTTCTTCAGTGGTTTTTATAATTACCATTAAATTAGTAATCATAGCATAACAATATCTCAAAAATATCATTATTTGAAGTAATATAAAACACTCAATCACAACAAATAAAAAAGTAAAATGATTATCAATTCTCTATTCAAAGAAAGAGAAAGCAAGCCATATCGTGTATTGATATTTTTTAACTTACGATATGATGATAAAAGGAAATCTTATATTGCCAAAAGCAAACATTCTCTTGGACGAAAAAAAAGGAACATAGACCAAATGTACAGTAGGGTTAACAAACTAAAACAAAAGCATGTTTACACATTCTATCTTGCAAGATCCCCTATGAAACAGAAAAGAAATGAGAAAAATTTGAGTTGCTCATCGAACATTTTGCCGATTTAGTATTGAGATGATTTCTGCAAACTAAGACTGCTTTGTTGGATTATTGTTCAAGCACGTCTGCATCAACGACCTCAAAACTTGGGGTTGGTCTTTTGGTATCTCTGGCCTCAACCCGCACATTGTGATACCCACCGGGCTTGAACAGGTGAGTAAGAAGAGTATATTGCCTCTCCCGTCACCATTTCCCGAAGAACCATGACATAACTGTACACATTGCTCATCCAAGTTTCCATCACACAATCAAAGTCTTGAGCAATTATCTGCATCATCAAAATAATATCAATATTTGTATCAGAGGATGTTCAATGCAAACCAACAATCAATAGCATGAGAGTTTTGAATATTAGATAATTTGAACTAGAATAGTAAGAAAATGCTAAACATCAAAAGATTATTTGTCACACCCCAACTGAGGGTAGTGTGACCGGCTAGGGCCTACATACTGCCATGTAACGTACTATCTACACTGACATAAAGAAAACCAAAATGTATCGATAAAGGAAATCTCAACACAACTTTGTTAAAAGTTTTCAAAATCCACAATTTTATATTTTTCAAAGCAAGTAAGAAAACCAACATCCGAATAACTGAACGTCTCAAGTATCAAGTTTTACAAACTCTATCCAAATACAACTTGTCAGTGTAGAAAATAAAAAAAATAACTACTAGACACTGATCTATGACTTATGGACGCCGCTACGAGATATGACACCACCTCCCGCCCACCAGCTGCACCATGTCGACCTACCAAGCTATTGCTCATGCTCTGCAAAATAAGAATAAATTGTGAGCCCACTTGGGACTTAGTGAGTGGCTCAAATGAACCTCCACATAAGCCTCAACCATGCATATATCATATAAGACATTAAACAAAATGTACAAGGAGGTAAGGTTTATTTCTAATGCAATTACCGACCCCACGGGTCCATTTGTACCAACTGAATATGATAACCTGTCATCTTGGCTTATCAAGCCTTCAACATCCGGCCCTTAGCCCTACCCATAGAATAATATCCCGACTACAACCGTCCCTACCATATTCAATAGTATCATACTGGCCATCGGCCAGCTCATCTCAAGATGTAAGCAAACAATCACGGGCCGTCGACTAGGATGGTCCACTAGTCTTCGGACACCGTCTGGAGTAAGGATAGCTAGTCCCACCCAACTGGGGTGTGGCACCTAGTGGGCCCGCTGGCGTACCTCTAGACCCAATACTGGCCGAGCTGAGCATTGGTCATTTCTGACCTCCTCGCTCCTCGGCGGACCATCTCAAACACATCAGACAATCAATATCCTAGGGTTTCCATATATAAACACTTCGGGCCTTTGCCCGTATCTGGCCTAAGTTCGACTACCGGGTCAACAATTTATGACGTCCTTTCAATATATGAACACCTACGAGTTCTAAGTTTCCAAAAGTATATAAGGAGTCATAGAAGTGTTATCGTCTCCTAACCAAGTTTCCATATATGTGCTATGAACGTCTAGTGACGCCTTACATGTTACCTATCCTTCTACACTACCTTGGGTGAGAATTTTCATGTGTCGACCTTGGAATACCACCCAAGAACATTTAGGGCAATATTAATAATCCAAAGGAAAATATTCAAATATGGCAACCTTCATCATATATGACCACAATGTATATACATAACAATTTTTATACTACCTTAGGAATATTAGCACAATAAGGAACAACTATCTAGCATGGCAAGGTAGTAATGAATTTAAATAACATGTACGAAATACAAAACATGGTAACAATGTCAACATCCAAAGTTTAAGGATCTAATGCTAGGAATGGTTATAAAACTAGCATTTCTACAATTCAAAATTTATCAAGTTACTTGCTAAGTTTGGTGTTCTTCCTAAGTATTGTCATATCTCTATATATGATCCTTATAATCATGCAATTTCCATCTAAAGCTAATCTCTCTTCCTCTCCCTAACCTTGGCCGAACCATGAGTAAGGAAGACCTTGCTCGGCCATGGCCCTTGTGGTAGGAAAGAGGGAGGAGACTCTAGCTATACCTTTACCTCTTCAATTCCGCATATAACTTAAATACCAATGAACTAATTTACTTTCCCCTCACCCTTGGCCGAACCCTCTTCGTGAGTTGTAGGGTTGTTCGGCCACTTCAAGGGACTTCTAAGAAGGGCATACTTCATAATACGCGAGATGTACAAAGGGAACTACATCAACAGTGATATAAGATCATCTAAGGGCCTTCTTGCCGTTAAGAGAATCGAAGAAAATTTCGGTATAATCTTTCCTCTTTTCCCATGACTCGGCAGCCCCAAGAACTTGCAAAACGACAAATAAAACAGTGAGATCCGACAAGAAACTTCATAAAACAGTGAACACACATCGTTGGAAATCAAGATTCGTCGAAAGAATCACGAGAACTCAACCTATTTCATCTAGGGTTCGGCCACCGGCCTCCCCCAAGCTTTAAAAACATAATCACTCACCTAGATTGCGGAGAAACAAGGATCGGGTGACGACGACTTGAAATTTTTCCGGCGGCAACGCGAATCCCGGATCGATCCAAGCCCCAAGCCTCCTCCTTGCTTCTTCTCCTCTTCTCCCTAGGCGGCCTTGTGCGACTCAAAGGGTGAGTCACACGGCTGCAATAAGAGGGTTTTATTCCCTCGTCCATCTTTCCAAAGATGGCCTCAAGACTCACTTAACTCATACCTGGAACTCAACTAAACCCGAACTCGACTTGGGTTCCGACTCAACCCAAAACATGACTTGAGTTAACTTAATTTAAGGTATGATTTCATAAAAGGAAAGTTAATCATCCAAATAGATTTCATGAATCATTAGACAAGTTATACCTTTTCACTCGAGACGATCCTAAGGCTCGACTCGATTGCCCCCGGGTCCGGCGCGCTGCACCAAAATAGATTTTTATATTATGAAACTTTTCCGGGTCTTACATCATTATTCATTTATTCATACACAAAAGAAGAAAGAACATGAGAGAATTAGCAAGAAAAAAGCATAATGCTGCAATTTTTTAATGCAAAACTTCCATTTCAAGATTTAGCAAAACTTCAAAAATCAAAATATCTGCAAGAGAACTTCCCTTGTTGTGGCAACCACACCCAGAAAGTTATGGATTACTACTAGAAGATGTACTCAAGGCTCTAAGCTAAGTAACTAGATGTAAGACCCGGAAAAAAAAAGTTTCCTAATCATAATAATAATAAAATCTGATTTGGTGCAGCGCGTCAGACCCGAGGGTAGTCGAGTCGAGCCTCAGGATCGCCTCAAGTGAAAAGGTATGACTCGGCTAATGAATCATGAAGTTTATTGGATAATTAACTTTTCTTTTATAAAATCATACCTTAAATTAAGTTAACTCGAGTCATGTTATGGGTTGGGTCAGAACTCGAGTCGAGTTCCGAGTATGACTTAAGTGAGCCTTGAAACCATCTTTGGAAAGATGGTTGAGGTGAGGGGATAACCCCCCCCCCCCCCCCCATATGGTAGCCGTGCGACTCAAACATTGAGTCGCACAAGGCCGCAAGGGAGAAAGAGGAGAAGGAGCAAGGAGGGGGCTTGGGGCTTGGATCGATCCGGAATTCGCGTCGCCGCCACCCGATCCTTATTTCTTGGCAATCTAGGTGAGTGGTTAAGGTTTTAACAGTTTGGGGGAGGCGGGTGGCCGAACGCTAGATGATAGGTCGAGTTCTCGCGATTTTTCCCGATGATCCATGATTTCAACGATATGTACTCACTGTTTTATGATGTTTTTTGTCGGATCTCACTATTTTAATCGTCGATTTGCGTATTTTTGGGGCTACCAAGTCATGGAAAAAAGGGAAAAGTCATGCCGAAATTTTCCCCGATTCCCTTGACGGCGAGAAGGCCCTTAGATGCCCTTATACCATTGTTTTGATGTAGTCATTTGAACTCCTCACATAATATGAAGCATGTCCCCTATAAAGCCGCTTGAAGTGGTCGAATGAACCCTAAGATTCATGAAGAGGGTTCGGCCAATGGTGAGGGGAAGGGTAAGTTGATCATTGGTATTTAAGAAGTATGTGGAATTGAAGAGACAAAGTATAGCTAAAGTCTCTTCCATTTTTCCCTACCCCAAGGACCTTGGCCGAGCAAGGTTTTCCTTGCTCATGGTTCGGCCAAGTTTGGGGAGAGGAGGAGAGACTTGCCTTAGATGTAAATTTCATGATCTTAGGGATCACACATAGGGATATGACAATACTTAGGAAGAACACCAAACTTAGCGAGTAGCTTAATTGATTTGAATTGTAGAAATGCTAGATTGTAACCATACTTAGCATTTGATCCTTAAACTTGGATGTTGACAATATTACCATGTTTTATAATTCATACATGTTATTTAAATTTATTACTACCTTGCCATGCTAGATAGTTGCTCCTTATTATGCTAATATTCCTAAGGTAGTATAAGAATTATTAGGTATGTGCATTATGATTATATATGATGAATGATGTAATATTTGTGCATTTTTCTTTAGATTATGCATGCTGCCCTAAATGTCCTTGGATGGTATTCCAAAGTTGACTCATGGAAATTCTCACCTAAGACAGTGTAGAAGGCTAGGTAACACGTAAGATATCACTAGATGTTCATAGCACATTTATGGAAACTTGGATATGAGACGATAATACTTATATGAATGCTTGTATATTTTTGGAAACTTAGAGATTGTAGGTGCACATATACTAAAAGGGGTGGCATGAATTGTTGACCTAGTAGTCGGACATGGCTAGATACGGGCAAAGGCCCGAAGTATATATATATATATATGGAAACTCTAGGATATTGATTGTGTAATGTGCTTGAGATGGTCCGCCGAGGAGCGAGGAGGTCGGGAATGACCAATGCTCAGCTCGGCCAGTTGGGTCTAGAGGTGCGCCAGCGGGCCCGCTAGGTGCCAGACCCCAGTTGGGTGGGACTAGCTATCCTTACCCCAGACGGTGTTCGGAGACTAGTGGTCATCCTAGTCGATGGCCCGGGATTGTTTGCTTGCATCTTGAGATGATGTGGCCGATGGCCAATATGATACTACCTGATATGGTAGGGACGGCTGTAGTCGGAATATATTGCTATGAGTAGTCCCAAGGGCCGGATGCCAGAGGCATGATAAGCCAAGGTGGTAAGTTATCCTGTATAGTGGATACTGATGGATCCGTTGAGGGTCTGTAGTTGCATTTGAAACACACTTTACCTCCTTGTACATTCCTTTATTGTCTTGTAATATATATATATATATGCATGACTGAGGCTTATATAGAGGTTCAATTGAGCCACTCACTAAGTCCCAAGTGGACTCACAGTTTATTTCTATTTTTGTAGAGCATGAGCAGTAGCTTGGTGTCGACATGATACAGCTGGAGGGCAGAGGCGGTGTCATATCTCGTAGCGGCGTCCATGAGTCTTAGACTAGTCCTTAGATATGTTGGTTTTGTTTCTGCACTGACGGTTGTAATTGAAAAGAATTGTAAAACTTGATATTTGACTATTTGGTTTTGATGTTGATGTCTCTATTTGTTTTGAAAAACTTGTATATTGTGACTTGCAAACTTTTATAATGTATGTTGAGTTTTCTTTCAGTCGATATGTCTTGGTTTTCTTGATGTTAGTGTAGATAGTAGGCTACAGGACAGGATGTATGCCCTGGTCGGTCACACTACCCTCAGTTGGGTTGTGACACTAGATGAACTTTTAATTTCCCTGTATCCAAATAAATGATTGTGATAAAAGAAGTGTCTAGTGACGACCAATAAACACTCAAAAATAAATTAAATTGATAGCTCAAAGACTAACCACCGGAAGAAATATGGTTGCAGGCACATAATGAAGATGTATACTCCAACAAAAATCTTTGAGACGAAATGAGCACCCAAAAAAGACCGACACTCAACAAATAAGAACTCTAAATATCAGCCAATTTCCCTCAACCACTTAGTATTTGTACTCTAAATATCAGAGAGCATTTTTCAATTCAAATGGAAAAAACATCAAAATTGCAGTAAATATCCCGAATGGAATATGACAACAAGAAAATAATAAATGCACTTAACCATCTTGATTAATAATACTTTTGTATCACATATTCACATGGTACATAATTAGACAATTAATACAGGGAATCTAATTGCGTTTGAATTAAAGTATGCATCAGTTTACCTAACGTGAAAAAATAGATAGCCATAGCTGGAAAAAACTTCTATGGTGCCAGGCTCCATAGAAATTCTATGGTGCCAAGCTCTATAGAAATTATATGGAGCCCCGCATATGTGTGAACTTAGCATTTTTAATATTGAACCTAGGATCAGTAATACTAAATCTAAAGTGAAAATGCTAAGTTCACTCTTACTTTAGATTTAGTATAAATTATACTAGGTTCAATTTTAGTAAACCTAGGTTCATTCCTATGAGGGGCTGCATAGAAGTTGCACCCGCCATAGCTCAGTTCTATCCAAGATAAATTCATTATTACAATAAACTATGTAGATATCCAAGAGATCTTTGTTTCAAAGTCATCTTGTTTTTGATTAGTTAGTTGGAAAGATAAGAAGAGCTTACCTATATATAGAACAGATTAAGGTAAGAAGAAGAGAATGGAGAAATGGTACTCGAGCTAGATAAACGATAAGAGGCTTGAATTTCACCAGTTATGTAAGAGAATGCAATGGTACTCAAGTTAGATAAATATGTTATGTAGGAGAATGCAATTGTATGGAATCAGTTGATATGGTATGAAGATTTTCCAACAGTATAATAGCTTAGCCACGGTTGTCTTCAAAGACACTTGCTAAAGCCTCTCAACAATCGAAGCTAAATATAGATAATTTTTAAGATTGCACTATCAGTATTAGTTGGATGTCTAAGCTTCAGAAGAGTTGCTTTATCTACTACAGAAGCTGAGTATATGACAGTTTCTGAAGCCGGGAAAGAGATGATTTGGTTGAAGCATTTTTTGTCAGAATTGGGGAAAGAGCAGAACAGTAGTGCACTTTTCAGCGATAGTCAGAATGTTATTCATCTAGCGAAGAATCCTATTTTTCACTCCAGAACGAAACATTTACAGTTGAGGCATCACCACATTCGCGGATTAATTGAGGATGGAACATTATCTCTGAAGAAAATATCTGGAGAAGAGAATCCCGCGGATATGTTAACAAAGGTGGTCACAACTGAGAAACTGAGGCTGTGCACTACCTCAGTTGGTCTCCACGGTTAGTGATGAGGAGACGCCACACTAGAAAATTTTGCAAGATCACAAAGAAGGAAGCACAATTGCAAGAGTATTCCAATTTCACCTAGATCAATTTTCAAGTGGGAGATTGTTGGAATATGGAGTCTGATTATTAAAAGGGATATTTTAGTAATATCCTAGATTTTTTCTGGAAACCCTAGATCTCATATGTATAAATAGCATACGTTGTAATTTGTGACTATGAGATTGAATAAACAAAGGAGAGAAACTCTAGTGCGTCCGCGGACGTAGGCATCTTCGCCGAACCATGTAAATCTTGTGTTTTGTGTGATTTTCTTTTTCTAATTCTTGATGCCTATCTCTAATAGTATTGTAGTTATTTATGACTTGACTGGGGTATATAATGACATTTCTGATGGTTCTAGTCTTCTTGAGTATGAGAGAGCAAATAAATTAGGTAAATCTATAAACCACCTATCTAATTCACCAATATGATAGATAAGGAAAAAAAATAAAATTAATGTGGTTAGCAATTAGTAAGGTCTGCTTGTATTTTTCTAGCAATCATACAGATTCTTTTTGTATGGTTGAATTACACATAATAACTTCTCAAGCTCTGAGAGGAAGAAATTTTGATTGGTCATGTTTCTTATTACAAATAGGTGTTAGAAATCTTGGATATGTGCCAATGAGAATCACAAGACCTATCTTTCTTGCTTCACGCTTATGATCTTTTACATTTATATTCTCTAGTTTTATTAAAGCCAATATGTACAAGATCATCATAACAGTAAAGATATGTAATCATCCTCACAAGCTTCAAATGAAATTCATCATAATCATCAAAATACTCTTGCTGCTCAGGCTCCAAGAGCAAATTCGATTTCGTCATTCTATGCAATCAGTCAAAACAGAAATGCTTCCTGTGAAGACATTGAACTTATTAGACTATTATAATATTAGATTTATCATGGGGCACTAGTGAGAAGTTTGCCTAAGAGGATATCTTTTTTCATATTGTTGTTCACCGCATGGATGTAGGTCATTTAATGAGTACATAGCACGCATGGCATGTTGTATGGCCTGCAGCATGCTAACAAGCAATAAAAAATGAATTGTACTTGGTACCTTAATATATTATTTTTTGAGGATTCTTACAGGTCCAATATTTGATAGAATACTATTTAAAACTGTGTATGAACAAAGGGGAGGTGGTTAGTACTCTCTCCAATAGTGCTAGATAGAACCTGCTTCTGCTATACTAGGTGAGGCTCCTAGTTTTATCTGGTAAGCTTCAATATGTGTTTTTGAAATATATCTATCCAACCTAATCTTTCATATGCAATAAAAAAGGTATGTTATAATATTTTTGGTTATAGATGGAGATGTTTGATGTAAATTATCTTCTTTAGTTCAAGTATTTGATACCTTTTATTGACATGCATAGGTATTTGTCACATCTAACTTATAAAAGGTTAATGTTATACTGGATAAGCGAACAATTACTTGTTGACCATTTTCATGTGAAAGCACTTCTGGTTCAGTCATATGTTTGTCATTTACTTGGTCCAAAATTAATCGGCCTTCCTTTGAATGCCATGTTTATTTATGTGGGTGAAGAATAAATGCATGACATGCCATTTCCGATCGTAATGTAGTCCAAAATGATACAACCTAATTTCATACTTAATAACTTTTTCTTCTTTTATATGCTCAACTATAAGAAGGAACATGCTTATTTACTGCGTACTGCCACACATTAACTAATGGAATGAATCCTTTGATCTCCAATAAATAGCACATGATCAAAAGAAAAAAACGCATAGTATGTTACTATTCATAGTAGTGTTGTTCCAATCACAACTGCTATGCATGGCAAGAATGTTGCCGATGTTCAACTCACATTCTATTTGTCCTTCTGCCCATCGGAGGCCAACATTTTAGGTGAACTTGAGGTGTGAAAGTTTTTTTGTCATAATTAAATATATTTATGGTAACTCAAAATTCTTAGTGTAATAAATATGTGAATAAATTATTTCTTTATCATTAACGATGTTCATTCTTTGCAAGTATATTGAAGTTTTTTATGTTTTTGTTTATTAGGATGCAATGTTGAATAAAACGAGTATGATAGATACACATCTCATTTGAAGCATAGGGATGAGGTGAAGCTTATAGAATCTATTGGACCTTTAAAAATAAGAAGAGAACGGTCTCCTCCAAAGCTCTTTGCTAGTATACTTCGTGTCATCTTCTCTCTTCTCCAAGGTTGCGGATGTTAAGCTTTATGATTCTTGATGCTGAGAATGGAAAGATTGTGATAAAATTTTGTCTAGCTGCAACCTAGATGGATTATTATAAAACTTGTAGTTTAGACTTTTAAAATGCATTTCCTTGAAAGTGACATACTGTGTAATCAATTTTTTTATTAATTATAATACTTTTTAGTTAAAAATATATTGTTTGTAATCTTAATCAATTTTTTTGAGCAAAATTCATTCTCTACTTAATTTTTATAGGCAATTAAATTATCCATTAATTAAATATAATGCAAAAATATTTAGCCCAATTTATAATTTAGAGATAATACAATTTATTTTAATTAAAGACAAATATATATGCCCCTTATAGAGGCAATTATTTATGTTTCTAATAGTATTTATATATTAAAGATAAATATATATGCCTCTAATAATATTTGTAGAGGCAAATATAAATGTCTCTATTAATATTTTTAGAGACAAATATATATGCCTCTATTAATATTTTTAGAGGCAAATATATTATGTGTCTCTAATAGTATTTATATATTAGAGACAAATATATATGCCTCAATTAATATTTGTAGAGACAAATACATTATAGGTCCCTAATACTTTTAGGGACGGGAGCTCTAGAGACGAACTATTTTATTTGTCTCTAAAAGTTATAGAGGCAAATATTTAACTTTTAGACATAAATTTGGTTGTCACTAATTGTCACTTTTGTTGTAGTGGTAGGACGTCGCTGAAATCATATCGTAATGCTTGGGCTACATTATTGATGTCGTTGCTTATGACCTATAGTGATAGCTCCGCAACAGGCCTTCAGCAACGACTTTACCTCGACCAAGTTGGCTATTGCTGATAACTATATCACCAATAGTCGAGGTGATCGTCACTGATATATAAACACTAACGATCGCTTCAGCTGTCGCTAAAATATTAGCGACGTCACTAGTTATAATGGCGTGTTTGCAATGGCTTTGGCCATCGATGAAGGTCTTCACCGATGGCTTACCAATGGATTCAACCGCTAGTGAAGCCTATATATTTAGTAGTGACCCTCCAAATCAATCTCCAAAAAATAATATACTTGCTACATTTCCTATCCTAGGGGGTAGCTGATCTCACATTTACCTATGAGGGATCATTAATATACAAGTGTAGGTGCTCATTGGAGAATGAGTTCAGTGAACAAACCAGCTTGAGGAACGCAAAATGGAATCCTTACATGAGTGTCAATAGGTTGTTCCTTAGATGATAGTAGGTGCAATCGATCATTGGACCTGAGGTTGTCATGGTAACCTTGCGATTGATGATCTATCGCTTTGGTGTATTCCCTACATGGCTTGCATAATCGTTTGTCGGGTACTACTAGGCATAGTGAAGCATTCATAGAGGTAGGTGAATAACCAACAAGGAATCAATTACTCCTAGTAAGAGGAGAAAATGTCCTATGTGCTCCTGCAAGTGTCAACTCAGGAATCTCTTGCCATAATGGATATGAAAGTCGAAAAAGGGTTTCTGACTGTTCATGGTTGAGATGACAACTTGAGAGAGTGGAATACATATGAATCGGTATTATGGTTTGACATGACTTCCGTACCCTTGGGATATTTTAACTGAAGGATTTTGTTGCAGGGTAACTAATCACCAAAAGGCATTTCTGCAGATTGAATCTCACACTATCTGAATAATCATGATATGTTGCTAGACGTCAATGTAAGTGAAATGACCTACACTAGATGAAGGGTGAATAGTGTGTTTGCTAAAACTTTAGCCTAAATTCTATTTTAATCCTTCTCTTAATTACTTAGGCAAGAGTTCAATTTAACTAGATGAATGTGAAAGTGATTAAATAGCACAAGTAATCAAAACACAATATAAGCAATGCAAACAAGATAGATTTATAGTGGTTCGGCCCCAATGCCTACTCCATTACCTAAGCACCCCTGCTTAGGATTTCCAACTTAGTTTTACTAGATTATAATTGTTTCCTTACACTTGAGGACTTTTCCCCTGAGAATCTCCTCTCTCACACCAAGGCACTTCCACACCCGGAAGTCTCTGCCTTTTCACCGAGAGCACTCTCCCACCTCAAACCCTAAAGGACAACAAGAATTAATCCTAGTAAAGTACACCGATGGACTTATGCCTCTACACGAAGGCAACCACCAAACTCAAGATCTACACACTAGATCTTTACACACTTGAGTAGCAATGAAATAAACACCAAAAAATACAAGTAAAAGGAGTTACAAATATAACAATGAAAATACTTAGCTCTAACACAAGTTCCCTAGTCCTTTTGATGTCTTTGATGATGAAACTCAAGGTTGAAGGCTTAATCAAGAAGGTAGAAGCTCAAAGCTAGGGTTTCCCACAAAGAATGGCTCAATCAAAGCTCTTAGATGTCAAAAGATGTCTCATGAAGTGTTAGATGGCTTGGAAGGCAAGTTTGGGGGTCTTATGTAAAGAACCCAAAGGTAGGTGCTCAGTTTCCAACAAGCTCAACAGGTAGAAATTCAAAATAGAACCGTTGGAGGCATTCTGGTAATTCTGTTGGAAATACTGCAGAGTACCAGTACTTTCCAAGCTATTCCGAAATGTTAATCCGGGTTGTTCTGCGTTGTCTATCCATGTTGTTTCGGGTTGCCCATCCAAGTTATTCCGGATTGTCTATCCGGGTTGTTACAACATCCCATCCGAAATGTTGTTTATGACTTGGAAACTATTGGTAGTACTGTAGAGTATTGGTACATTCCGATTGAAGTCTAGTCAACCGAACCAACAAGGTTCTTTCTTCTGGTTCAGGTTTCGGGTTTGGTTCTTTAGGGATCTTTGCATCATAATGAGGATTAATACAATCATTCTAGACAACCTAAACCTAAACTCTATTTTTCTTGACAAATCTGAGCGCATCGATCAATGTCCTTCCGATTCATCGATTTTTTGATATTTCCGATCGAGAACATCACACGCAAATCGATATGGAAACTAAAAATATTTCTCCATGAAAATATTAGTTCCATGTTTGTTATCATCAAAACCGAGATTAAGACTAAGGTTGAAAATCTTAGGCCAGCATTCAATCTTGACTGCACCAAAAGTGTTTAGTGATGGTTCGTGGAGATTCAAATAGAAGGAGTTCTACTGATTTCGACTCTCTGTCTTGCATGACTCACTAGTGGCTTAGTGTGGGGTCTAATGGGTCACACACAAACAACTTTCCTTTGTAACAAGCTTTATGGGATAGAGCTCGAATGCGACACTTAATGTTTTCTAGCACGAACATGCCGCGACACGATCACAGTTCTCGTCTACAGACAAAATCGGGAAACACCCTTCCCATTCTAACGCATTAAAAGTACTCGAGGAAGGAGTTCCGCGGAACCCTAATTAGTAGGGCTTGGCACGCGATAAGTTTCAATAGATCCCTAGTCAGTTCAAGGGTTGATGTCACACCCCAAAACCATGTATGACTGGCCAGAGATACATACCCCGAAGCCTAACTCAACCAATAACTAAAAGACATACATCATGGACAGCTCATGAGACTCAATATAATGCGGAAAACATGAACACAATGAAGTATAAAAATCAACCTGAATATTTAATAATAACAAAAATTTCATAGTCCTTTGAAGAATAATTAGCATGAATTTTAATTTGGTGTCCCTAGGTCTATTAATCCCAACCTCATACCTAGATCTATTAATCCCAACCTCATATATGAAATGAGAGATCATTGAGGCATATGGTAAGGCTTATTTTTTGGAGGAATGGACTTCAGCTATATATCTAAGCATGAGGTCAGGGACATCTATAGGGATATTAGACATGGCACAGAAAAGTACCCTAGAACTCATGGTGGTGACCTCATCGTAGTGTCCTGCTCTAGAAAGAATGTTATGTGCAATGATGAGGTGCACAATCCTAGCAATGGGTGAAAGCTTGATGCTTTGGGTAGGGATCACTCCCTCATAATCTTCAGGGCATATAACTGATACAATTTCATGAGGAGGATACTCCTCATGAAAATGGTGGGTGGACATCTTATAAATTCGTGCTCCTAATAGAGGAAACCCAAAAGCATCTCTAATGAGGGATTTGGTTTTGACTATGGATTTTCCTAAAATTTCAGATCGTAGAACTAAGTCATCACCAAGTCTTGCCTTTTCTATTACTAGGTTAGAGAAGAAGGCTTTCACTAGGATGGGGCATCCCGATACATGTTTTCCTAAGAACTCTACCCATCCCATGCTATCAAGTTTCCCTCGGATATCAAATCGTTCTAAGTCATTTAAAATAACCAGCCGTGTTTGCAGGATGACTCTATCTACAAACTTAGAGGCTTGTTTCTTTCCTAATTGGGTCAAAAGATTATCAGGTAAGGATGGAAGTTTGGTCTTGGGTGCCATTCTACAAGACAAATTTGAGGATGATGTAGATGATTAGTTTTAAATGAAAAACACATGCTTTTAATGCAAAAGGACGAGAGCGAAAAAGTTTAAGGATCGGCATAGTCTCATGCAAAAGTAAAAGGATTTTCTCATTAAGTTTTAAAAAATAAAATAAAATAAAATAAAATAAAATAAAATAAAAGGGAAGGATTAATCATGAAGATCCATAAATAAAAAGAAGAAAAATTGTTTTGGCTAGAGAAGAATAGAAAGCATTTTTGTTTTTGACCAAACTAAAATTCTTTTAAGAAGACATAAGTTTAAAGTTGAGAAAAACTCATGAAAGCAAACAAGAAAATTCTTGACTAATGATTTTTGATCAAAATAAAATTCTATTAAAGAGCAAATGATGAATCACTTGAAGAAAATATGAAATATTTGATTTTTGTTGAAAGAAGACTTATTTTTTTGGAGAGAACATGCTAAACAAAAGTTATCATTCATGTAAAATAAGCATGGATCATATTTTTGTGTATGAAACAAGGTACATTGAGAGTAAAAGATGAAAAAATCATGTTTTTGACTATAATCTCATGAGTGATGGACAAGGAAATATTTTTACCTTGAAAGGGAGTCTTAGAGAGGAGGTATAACCCTAGAAGAAGAAAAGAGAGGATTTAGGATGAGGCAGCTGGTCGAATGGGCAAGGAAGCCCTATTTTCGGGCTTAAATAAATGGATTGAACGGCTAGGATTCAATCTGGGCGAGAAATCGGTCGATCTAGGCAATAAATGCCGATCGACCGCTCAATCTGCCCTAGTTTTTACCCCTTAAGAAAAAATTATTTTTCGAGAGGGTGTGATCATCCAAATTTTGTGAAATTTATTTACACAAATTAGACCCTATGAGGGTTCTAAAAATTCAAGAATCACTCAAAAAAGATATCCCTACAATTTTCTAAAAATTCTACAAGATCAATGGCATTTTTGTAAATATTAGTTGTTTATCCACCGATTTTAGATTTTGCTCAAATTTCCTAGATATCAAGATATGATCATTTAACACTTGTTTATCAAGTTTGGAGTGAAATTAATATTGTTTAGTCAAGTTATGAGCTTAGCACGATTTTAATCAAAATATGCTTGAAATAATGTAAGTGCTAAGAATCAAACTTGGCTATCTACTCATGTTTTCTCTAACTTAGACACTTGGACATCTAACATGAGTGAATTCAAACATGTTTGTGAAAATTTAAACCCAAAAAGAGATTTCTAAGTCAAATTATTGACTTAGGTCAATTATTTCCAATTTGAGTCTCATGAACTAATCTAGTGATATATGCATTCAAAACATGTTTGCCTACCATAGAAAATGAGGTCTCTAATGAAGATTCTAACCTAGAGCAAATTTCATCCAATCAACACATGAAACAATTATTATCAAGCATTAACTTGAGAATTTTTATCAAGCATTAGAAAATGAGGTCTCTAATGAAGAATTTTTATTATCAAGTTATCAAACATTAACTTACTCATGAATTTTTATATACTTATCAAGCAAAAGCAATCATGAGCATAGAGGCTTCATTAATCATGAATAATCAATTATTATATAAATATTTTTGCAAAATTGAACTCATACCTCACCCTTGAGAATTTTCCAAATTTTTTCATTTCCTTTCCAATTTGGCTCTACTAGCTTTCCATCACATTTTTGATAACTTGCAAGCAGTATTCATTAGTAACATAATGGAAATGTAACTACTAACAAGTTATCGTACTAGATAGCAAAGAAAAAACCAAGTATCGGTCTCTAGATTTACTTTGCTAAATAGTTTGAAATCCATTTCAAAATATGTTGTCATGAATCCAAAATGAATTTTCAAGAGATCATAAATATAATATCGATGAAAACATGATCTCCAACCCTTCCTATTGGTTGAAAACCGAAAGGCCACAATGAGCCTACGATTTAAAACCGCAAGGTCGCATGAGCCCATTACAGGCTACCTGGGTCTCCGAAGAGACTGGGAGATCAAAAATCAAAAACATTTTTGAAATATATTAAGAGTGGGGGAATCAACTAATATTAAGCATATATCAACTCCAACTATAATATTAAGCAATGGGATATAGAAGATGATACCAAAATGTTTGATGCCAATTTTACCTTAGGCATCTAGTCTAGATGAAGACTTTGAAGTTGCAACCATGTAGGGATCCTTCCTTCAACTCATTGGAAAACTTCAATTCTTCAATCTCTCACCCTTGTGTGGTAGCTCCCCCTATAATAGAAGATGAGACATTTGGTACCCAAATAGCTTTGGGTCCTTGGGGGTTAATGGGCTTAGGTACCTAAAGTGTCTTAACAACACTAGAATTCACTTTGAAAGCACAATCATATATGGCATGCCCATAAATACCACAACAAAAATAATGTCCATTAAATTTCTTTTTATTTTTGTTATGGACATGAGATTTATTTTTAGAATGCTTGTTATTTGAGCTAGGATGAGCATGAGTATTCTTAAAAGATACATTCTTCTTTTGAGCATGAGGTTTAGTTGTAGAATGCTTGATATGAGAAGCATGATGTGCATAAGCATTCTTAAAAGAAACATTTGCATTTTTAGTATTCTTAAAAGAAGAATTACTAGATAGATTACTAACTTTCTTATTTAGAAAAACAACCTCATTTTTCAAACCATTCATTGATTTATGAATAGCATACAATTGAGTTTTCAACATGCTATTTTCATTCTTCAATATATCATTTTTATTTTTCAAATCCTTAGTGTCAATACTTAAAGTATCATGACATAGGATTGTTGACACTAATTCTTAGCTTCTCATTTTCTAATTTTACATCATGTAATTGAGAGCTAAGATTTGAGTTTTCTTTCTTTAAATTTTTATTCTCTTTATCCTTTTTCAAGAGCAAGGCATACATGATTTTATACTCATCCATCAATTCATCAAAATCATGGGAGCTAGATGAGTTAATACTATTATTGTTATTAACATGACTAGAAGAGGTGGAGTGTACCTCATTGTCATCATTCATGAGGCATTCTTTTGAATTTGCTTCATAGCCCTGGGAAGAGGATGCTTCATTCAAATATGATGATGATGTGGAAGCATTTGACCTCCTCTTTGCCTTGTTCTTCATGGTAGAGCAATTCTTCCTTACATGCCCTTTCTCTTGGTACACATGGCAAATCACCTTTCTCTTCTGGCTTTTAGTGCTCCTATGACTGGAGACACTTTGGGCTTCAAAAACCATGTTAGCATTGGAAGGATGACCATTGTCATCACTACCTTCATTAAAAGTTTCTAACTCCTCGGTTTTAGCATAATCATATAATACATTTAAACAAGCCCAAATATCAAATGCGGAAGTACAATGCATGATTTTTTCAAATATATTATTTCCCAAAGAACAATATATGCAATTTGTTGCTTTAGCATTTAACTCAAACATGCTAATTTGTTCTTGGGTCCATGCATTCATATTTTCCTTAGGTTCAACGTATTTTATCTTAACCATATCAAAAATACCTAAACCTTGAGTCTTTAGGAAGGTGTACATTCTACAATTCCAAAGACCAAAGTTAGATTAATCGAACCTATGGGGTATAGATGCTACACACTCTAGAGCCATTTTACGATCGAGAGACGTTTGTAGAGGAGATGGTGAAATCTCAATCTACGAACCCGCTCTGATACCAAATATAGGCGAAATGGCGACACTAGGGGGTGTGTGTGAATAATATGTTTACTAATTCGATTAGCCTAAAATTACTTTTAATCGTTTACTTAGATTGGTTTAGGCAATTTGCAATTCAATGATTTTATATGTGGAAGCAATAAATGATTTAACAATTAAAGCAAATAAAAATCAATGCAAACACAAGATTTATAGTGGTTCGACCCCAATGCCTACTCCACTACCTAAGCACCCCGCTTAGGATTTCTAAACTAGTTTTACTAGATTAATTTACGTTTCCCTTACACAGAGGACTTTTCACCGAAGAGACACACTCTCGACCTAAGACACTTCCACACTCGGAAGTCACCGCCTTCTTATCGAGAGTCCTCTTCCACCTCAACCCTAAGGGATAACTAAACTAATCCTAGTAAACACTAAGTTTACACAAGTGGCTTTACACCTAACACCAGGTAACTACTTCCAAATTCAGACCTAACAATCATAGGTCTGTCACACGCAAATTCAATTAAAACGCGTTCAAATAATAATAAAGATTACAATGAAAAAAGAGCTAATAATAAAACAAGAATAACTACTCTTTTCAATCCTTGTAGCATTCAACTCGTCAAGATGTAGAGCTTGATCAAAACCCGAGTTGAGCCCAGCTTGTGCGCTTGAAGAAGATGTTCGCGGAAGGAAATAGAGCGCACTTCAATCAATCATTGGAAGGCTTTTAATCTCCTTTTAAAGTGCTAAAAAATCAGTAGGAGTCAAGGAAGAAGTTAAAAGAATCATATGAGGGTATATTTATACCCTGCTGAAGAAACGGCTGTTCAACGGATAGAAAACTATCCGTTACAGGCCGCCGGTCGAATGGTCGGTCGACTGACTGGTCGACCAGTCCTTTGACCGCTGTAATTCTCCATGTGGTCGATCGACCGATGGGTCGATCGCTTGACGCAATTCTTCGATCCGCGACTTTCGGTTGACCCATCGGTCTACCGACAGATATTGCATCTTTAGCAAACACAGGTCGGTCGACCGGCTGGTCGATCGCTTGAGCTACTGCCCAATTTGGGCTTCGATCGGTCGACCGCCCTGTCGATCGAAGTAGCTTTGCGAATTTTCTTCCCTTTGTTCGGTCGATCGACGGGTCGACCGAATGGCTACTGCCCCTTTTTACCTACATTTGGTCGACCGCCCGGTCAACCGAATTTAGGCTGAAATTGTTTTTTCGGCCGATTTCTTCTGCGCTTGGTTTTCGGGTTTCGGCTTTCAACGAGCATCATATTGGAGAGCTTTTGATGTGATCTTTGGACTCGTCCAAGCGACTTTGGTGCACTCGTCGATCTTCGAGAAACTTCCGCGACGAACCCGATCGCGATGATCAATATCCTTCCGATTTCCAATTTCTTTCGATATTTTCGATCGAGGACATCTAAGCTAATTGATATGGAACCTGAAAGATATTCTCAATGAAATCATCAGTCCCATGTTTGTTATCATCAAAACCATCAAAACCGAGATTAAGGCTTAGGTTAAAAATCTAAAGCCAACAATATTTTATAGCTACAGTAGTGGTGTCCTGATCTCCTGAATTCAAATCTGCGATATACTCTTTAAACCAATAGACAAATTATTTTCTATAAGGTGATTGTGAGATACTAGAACCATAATAGCAGCTTCACACCGTAATGCTCCAACCACATCAAGCAGAGTAATGTGTGTATTTTTTTAATTTTGAATCAATGTGATTCCAATCCAACATCATGTCCTATAATTACAGTACTAGTGTCACAATCTCCATAACTTAATGCCATGATGTCCTCTCTAGACCCACAACAACATACTTAACCTTATTTTTGTTCTAAGTTGCTTGTGAGATATGAAAGTCCAGAGCCATGATAGCACTTCCACAACAAAATGTGAAATCCAGGTTTGTTAAAGGTGAGCAATCTATGTATCACTGCCTGTAAATCTACTAATCTACTACAATATACCCTAACTGATGAATCTAACAACCCAATAACTTAAATAAATTAAAAGAGACCTATCTCATACCAATGGATGCAAAACAGTTTCCTAGACGTAGGTCAAAACATCAATGCCAATCAAGAACGCTCCAATTGCATATTAATGATTCTTCCTAGGATTTTCATCAACTTGAAACCAAAAAGAGGAAGGAGACACAAGGAACTGTACCAAGATAATGTCATCACATTCGATATCAATTTTTGAAATTTTTATCAAATAAGTTCAGCACATCATCTGATAAAGTTCAAAATTTAACTAATATCTTCCAACATGCTATCAGCATCAAGAGACATCTCTAAGCTACATTAGCTTATGATGCAGCATCAGCATAGATGATAATTGAAAGCAAATGTCAATATGGCATATATATGCATCCCAGTAACATGTGTTTTGCATGTATCAACAATTATATCAGTGAATATCTCGACGTCTAATTCCTCACCCAAAACACTCACGACAAGAAGTATGTTTCAGCGTGAACACATCGTCTTCAAGGTCATCGATTTGGAACAAATAGAACACAAAATAAACAACTCATAAATAATCAAATCTCAGTCAAATGAAACCCAAATTGAGCTACATGGGAACTATAAGAATCACAGCTGAGAATGTAGGAATTTGTCAACATAAAAGATAAAACATTTCAGCCAAGCCGGTCATCAACCACTAACCACGGAAATAAACAACCTCATGGAACTACTAGTTTCATCCAAAGCCGCCCAACCTAATTCAAGGAGCAGCCCTTCCCAAGGGCCGCCACAAAAATACTTCCCTACATGATCTTCATCTTCCCTTGTCAACCATATTGGAATCATCAAAACAAGCAATCAAACCTATGAAAAGAAGATAAAATTCATATTTATGCTAAGGCTTGCTTAGGTTTGGTCAAGGCATGGTGAAAATTCTACCAAAGGAGGAAAGGATAGATTCCATTCACAATGCATTGTCATTTGACTACCAAGAAAACATACAATAATCAATTTAAGCATTTAATTTATAATTATTAAATAACCATACATACCGCCGCTGGTGCGCAGGTTCAGCCATCGATCTCATGACTAGGACATACTATATGTAGACGCGCTAGCAATGCCCCATATGATACCTAAAGTTCTATTGTCGTACCAGCTCTGATACCACATTGTCATACCCCAAAATCCGGGCATGATCGGCCAGAGTACTACTTGTACTCCGAAGCCTAACTCAATCATAATAACCAAATAAAAAAAATAAAACCTTGAACAGTTAATAAAAGAAAACCAATTTTCTTACAATAAACATAATTGATCAAGATTCCAAAACCAATCAATAAATAATATGATGATTTCAAATCTTTAAGATTCATATAAAATAAATCGAATAATCATAGATGAAGTTTTTGGCTTTCAAATGCGGGAACAAAGTTTAGACACCCATCTATCTAAAGAAATACAACTGACTCTACGGACCCAACATATCCCTCGACCACGACGTGTCACGATATCCGCCGTCCCTGACGCCACCAGCTGTGCTACTGCATCCCAAAACCTTGTTGATCACCCTTAGGGGCTGAAAAATAACAATAATATAAAGGGTAAGTCCAACTAGGACTTAGTGAGTAGTTTAGCCTTCAATCAACCATGTTTAGTACCACAAGTTCACCAACAACATATTATTGTAATAATCAACTACTCATATATAGTAACAGATAACTTAACCATCATTTCAAATAGAGCATAAATACTAATGCGTGAAACCATTCCAACCATTTAAAGAATAAGCACAATGTGCATAACCAACATTTCAAACAAAGTAAGCATCATAGCACATTCATTTTTCAAGCAAGCCACCAAGGCCAGGTCGGTCATTAGTGTGGCGGTGCTAACGAGCTTCCCAGTCCAGGGATCTGTCGGTCCAATATCCAGTGACCCGTCGGTTCTAAGAGTCGGGTGTTGATCACCTCTCTCTCAGCGTACTTCCCGCTCTTGCCACCCGACTCGATCGTCAGTGTGGCGGCTGACGAGCTTCCCGGTCCACAATCACAAGCACAACCAATGTCTATACAATAAGCAATAATAAATCAAAAATAAATGACATAACGTTTCATGAAACCCAATAAATGCTTTGGGATTCCTAAGGTCCTCCATATGCACACAGCTTGCATGCTCTTAGCCAATCCATAGCCATACACCGGCCTAAGCATCGTCACGTATCACAAAATCCATTCCAAATAATATATAACCTACTATTCATCCATGCGTCTTTCATACAAGACAACTAACATACTTTACATTTTAATCTAGATATACAATGATAAATAGAAAGGGTGTGGTAAGAAGGTCTAAGTGAATTTATACATATAGCTAATCATTTGTTCTCATGCCCTCTTCCTCATAGGACCGGCTTCAAACTTATGTGCACTGTGTTCACTGTTTTGTCACCCATGTTCACTGCTTTCTACTATGTTCACTGCTTTCTACTATGTTCACTGTTTTAAGGATGTTTAGGTGAGTCTATATGTGAGGTCTTGCTACCTTATCTTATTGATATTGTTCTACTTTAAATGAAGCCTATATTGAATCCAAGTAATTAGTAAACACATCAATTCAAGGTGAGCATATATAAACATCAAGATACTACCCAGGTAATTTCTAAAAGACATTACTACAAGATATCAATTTGTAAATGTAGGAAGCAACCACTTAAAAGCAAGCAATGGACAAGGAAAATAAATAAATAAATAAATATATATATATAAAGGAAATTGATTCCCTTGTGGCAGCCGGCCACTGAAGGAAATAAGAGGAAGAACTTGATCCTCTTGTAGCAGCCACATGATCACGATAAAGAATTGCATCTTGTTTGAGGTAAAAAGAAATCCTGGGAACTCATCCCCAATCTTCCCATTTAAGGGTTCTTCACCCATGGCAGAATAGGGGATGATCTGGCAATGGCGGCACAAGAATCTCCTCAATATCTCATACGCAAGAACCATCATCATATATCAATTCATACATTAACAAGAATGACTCCAAGTTAGATTGTGACCTAGATTGATCAAACCTAGGAATTTCTTCTCATGATCTCGGCTGAACAGGGAAGAGGCAGCTTGGGTAAAAAAAATAAGGGAGAAGAAGATTAAACCACTCACCGGCTTAAGAAAACAAGAAGGAAGAAGGAATGCAAGGTTTCCCGATGATCAATTTCGGCAGACTCACGAAATCCGGCCTCGATTTGAGTCTCCCTTCCAAAGCCGATGCCTCCTACTACTCGCCTCGGGTGCTGTGCGGCGCCCCAGCCGTACAACCCAGGCTATATAGAATATTGGGGTTTAATTGGTACCCCGAATTACTATTTTACCACTTACTTCTAACTCGACTAGAAAATCCACTATAAATCCATTTTAAGTCTGATTCGAGTTCTGATCAAACCGTTAGACTCGACTCGATGTCTACTTTCGTTATGACATGCCAAATTACAGAGATAACATATATAAAATTTCTCAAAATTTTTCTACGTTAAAAGTTTACCCGAATTAGACCCGAAAATCCGTTAACCCGTTTATCTTAAGTCGACGTTTTCCTGCTATAAAACCAAAATAAATTTAATAAAATTTTGGTTATCATAAAATGTTATATAAGGATTACCCCACATTTGGATTCAATAAAAATATCTAAAAAATTAAAATCCTTAAGAATCAAAATCTAACTTTTGGAGTCTAGTACAAATTTTTGAAAAACAAAATTTTTATAATCTTTCGGGTCAAATATGGGTAGGCTAAAGGCTTCTAAAAAATCCTTTAAAATATCTTGTTATCTAGTTTTTACCTAAGGAACAATTACCGGAACTTTTGGTGCCAAAAAAATGTCTGAGTCAAATAGCTCTCGAAGGAGCTCCCTAGGCTTAGTGAATTACAGGGCCTATTCTAATTTTCCCGATTTTTGTGTTTTGGGTCGAGATTGGTTTTTGAGTTTCTTTGCATCATCATGAGGATTTACAACATATGCTAGACACCCTAAACCTAAACTCTATCTTCCTGACGAAATTCGAGCGTCGACGAGCGTCCTTGCCGATATCTCCGGTTTCTTCAATTTTTCCGATCGGGGACGTCGTGCGCTAAACGATATTGAACCTGAAAATAACTCTCCATGTAATCATTAGTTCCACATTTGTTATCATCAAAACCGAGATTAAGACCAAGGATGAAAACTTAGTTTCCCTCTTTTCCCCAAACGAACCACTCCCGTTATAGGAGACACCTTTAGGAATACCAACTCCCCTTCCCAAAATTCCAAGTCTCGAGTTTACTATCTGCGTACATTTTCTGCCGATTTGCGCTGCCAAAAGTCATTCCTTAATCAACTTCACCTTCTCAACTGCCTCATGAACTAGATCCGGACCTAACATTTGGGATTCGCCAGCCTCAAACCACCCTACGGGCGACCTGCATCTACGCCCGTACAAGGCCTCAAATGGTGCCATACCGATACTACTCTGCTAGCTATTATTATAGGCAAACTCTGTTGTGTGAAACCCGACACTAGAAGGGGGGGGGTGTTGAATAGTGTCTGTCCCCTTATTTCTTATATTTTTCTTTTTTACTCAATTTTAACTTCACTCAGGTGCAAGTGTTTCTTGATAATAGATGTGATCAAATATTAATAACAATGAAAGGCAATCAAGAAAGCAATGCAGACAAGATTAATTATAGTGGTTCGACCAACTGCCTACTCCACTACTTTGGCTCATCACCAAGAATTTCTAACCACTACTTTATAGAGTTTGTGTTTCCCTTTGAATACAATGAGGATACTCTTCTCACCACTCTGAGAACACCTCAATTCCTATTCACCTAGGCAAAACACAATCCTATAAAGCTTTCCCTAAGTGTTTCCCTAGCACACCTAGCAGCTATTACAGTTGGAAAACAAGTTTCAAATAAACTTCAAATATAGTGGAAAGAGCTTAAGAATGTAAATATGAACCAATGCTCTTTTCCCAACCCTTCAAGCTCCAACTTGCAGGAAGATGACTCTTTGAGTTGCAGTAAAGTTGAAGGAAGCAGGGAAGCTGTAAGACCCAGAAAAATTTCCTAATATAAAAATCTATTTTGGTGCAGCGAGCCGGACCCGGGGATAGTCGAGTCGAGCTCAGGATCGCCTCGAGTGAAAAGGTATGACTCGACCATTGGTGTATGAAATTTAATTGGGTGATTGACTTTCCTTTTATGCAATCATACCTTAAATCAAGTTTAAATCGACTCATGTTGTGGGTTGAGTCGGAACCCAAGTCGAGTTCGGGTTTAGTCAAGTCTTGAGTAGGAGTCAAGTGAGTCAAGAGCCTAAATGGAAGGCTAGATGAGGGATTAAAATCCCTCATCGTTGTGTCGTGCAACTCATCTTTGAGTTGCACAAGGCATCGCCTAAGAGAGGGGGAAAAGAAGCAAGGGGAAAAGGGATTTGGTCGATCCGGGATTTCGCGCCGTCGTCGAAAGATTCAAAGTTATCATCATCTGATCTTTCATCCTCCTTAATCAAGGTGAGTGGTTGGATAGATGTTGAGGGGAGGCGGGTGGCCGTCCCCATAGATTTTGAAATCGGGATTCTTCTTCGCGAGTTTTGCCGATCGAGTTGTTTCTCCATGTTAGATTCTTAGATCATTGTATATGCTGTGATTTCATGATTTTATACGTGTTGATTTCTTGTTTTAAGGGGCTGGCCGAGTTGAGGAAAAGGGGAAATGTCATTCCAAAATTTTCCCCAATTTACTCGCTTGTCTCGCAACTTGCGCATCGACTTGTATTCGCTTGTTTTTGCTTTTGGATTGACAATCGCGTGGACATCGCAGCCATGTCTACCACCCCTAGATGTTCGGCCGAGCATGGTTGTCATCCAGATCGAGTTGGCCGAGCAGTAGAAGGGGAAAAGTAGGACTGTTTGTATTGGATTGTTGGATCTCGTATTTTATCGTCTTAACCCGCACCGTCACGTTTAAATGTTAGATTCAATTTGAAGTTTATGTTTACTGTTCCATTGGTTAAGATGCATAGATTCCAGCCCCATCCCACATGGATTGATCGGCCGAGCAAGGGTAACCTTGCTCAAGCTTCGGCCGATCAAGGAAAAGGGGGAGGAAGCGAACGATTTTGTGTAGTTGTCCATATCCCTCCGTTTAATGTTTATTGATATTCACGTTAATGTTAATCCATATTCATGTTGTGAATTGTTGGGATATATTTATATTATTAAATTGGAAATGTTCTTGCTAATGCTTATATAGTATATGTAGACAAGAAAAGTTTCATTTAATTGCTCATATCATGTTTAATTGTTGCTATGCTTAGTGTACGTTCCATATGGGTTTAACCTCTACATTACTTACTTTTTTATTTTGGTTCTTCATGATGTTACTATCCGAAATTAATTTGGAAAGTGATGTACACATGCTGTTCTGAAATATTCGTGGGTGAAATTCTAAGATCGGTTCATAGAATTCCTCACCCAAGGTAGCGTATAATACTAGGCAACGTGTAGGACATTGTGAGATGCTCAGCATATATGGAAACTTATATAGGAGATGACATAACTTCTAGGACTGCTAGTAAATATTTTTGGAAACCTAGAACCATTAGGTGTGCACAATTTGAAAGGGCATCATTAATTTGCTGACCCTGCAGTCCGGCTTAGGGCCGGATACGGGCAATGGCCCAAAGTGTATATAAGGAAACCCTAGGACACTTGATTGTGTGATGTGCTTGAGATGGTCCGCCGAGAAGCGTGGAGGTCAGGAATGACCAATGCTTAGCTTGGCCAGTGATTGGGTCTTGAGATGCACCAGCGGGCCCGCTAGGTGTCAGACCCCAGTTTGGTGGGATTAGCTATCCCTACCCCAGACGGTGTCTGGAGACTAGTAGACCATCCTAGTCGATGGCCCGGGATTTGTTGCTTACTTCTTGATATGATGTGGCCGAACGACCAGTGTGATTCCACCTTGTATGGTAGGGCCCGCTGTAGCCGGGATTTTTATACCATAAGCAGGCCCAAGGACCGGATGCCGAAGGCTTGATAGGCCAAGATGGCAGGTTTTCACATATACTATGTATATATTATGACCCATGGGGTTAGTAGTCACATTAAAAGTAGCTTACCTCCCTGAATATATATTATGTTGCCTTATATGTAATGCATGAGTAACTGAGGATTATGTGGAGGTTCGCAAGAATCGCTCACTGAGTCCCAAGTGGACTCACGGTTTGTTTCTTTGTTTTTTTGCAGAGCACGAGTAGTGATTTTGGCTTATCATCATTGCGTAGCTGGAGGGTAGGTGGTGGTGCCGTATCTTGTAGCGGCGTCCTTGGGTCATAGTCCAGTGTCTTATAGTAGTTGTTTCCTTTTCTGCACTAACATTGTGTTTTGGAAAAGTTTGTAAAACTTTGATATTTGAGATGTTCTATTTGTTACGATGTTTGTTTTCTTCTTTGGTTTGAAAACATATATTGTAACTTTGAAAACTTTAGATAAAGATTTCGTTGTGGTTTCTTTTTATCGATATGTTCTGGTTTCTTATATGTCAGTGTAGACAATAGGCTACAGGGTAGGATGTAGGCCCTGGCCGGTCACACTCCCCTCAATTGGGGTGTGACAGAAGCAGGCGCTCGAAGAGAAGTTGTCGACGGAAGTAGAGGGTGCGCAGCAATTCAATCTTTATGAAGGCTCAAAACACTTCTTTAATTGCTCAATGAAAACTCTAAAAAGTATTAAAGAAGTTAGGTGAGGGGTATTTAAAACCCCTCACTCGAACGGACCGTTCAACGGGTAAAAAAATTGCCGTTGAAGCCATTCGGTCGCTTGCCGGTCGATCGGTCGGTCGACCGACTGATCGATCGCTAATGCGACCATTGGATTTATGAGAGAGCTCGGTCGACCGACGGGTCGACAGACTGACGGAAAACTATCGATCCCACATTCGGTCGACTAGTCGGTCGACCGAATCAGTGGAGCCAGGGTTGCGCGAGTTGTGATCTCTAATCCGGTCAACCGATTGGTCGACTGATGAACATTCTATCCATTTTTGGTTTCAGTCGATCGACCGACAGAGCCTTCTGCGGCTCCTGCCACTTTTTTGCATCATTCGATCGATCGACCGATCGACCGAATTAGCTGCTGCCAACGATACTACCTTGTTCGGTTGACCGACCGGTCGACTGAATGCAGGCTGAGGCTGATTTGTACTTGAAATTTTTACATGCCTTTTTTATGGATTTAGTTACCAAGTTCTAACTTGGATAACTATACAATTAGGCTTGGGATAAGATCTTCCTAAGGGTATATTAGAAGATATCTATTTGATTTATGCCCGAGCCTTTCTTTGACAATCTTTTCTTCCAATTCGTTTGAACGAACTTGGCATGCTTTTGGCAACCTCATCCTGAACTCAAAACTTCACATATGAATTAAATACTTGTTTGTTATCATCAAAATAAAGATCGAGGCTTAAGAGAAACCCTTAAGCCAACAATCTCCCCTTTTTGATGATGACAAACATAATATGGAATTTTAAGAAACATATGCATATATTTTTTGTGAGCTTGAGTTAAGACATACATGAATTAAGGGCATGCAAGATATGTAACTTTAGCATATGCATTCAACTACTTATAACTCAACCTATCATTCATTCAAATACTTATAATTCAACCTATGCTCCCCCTATCAATGTGCATATCATTTTTAACTCCCCCTAACTATATAACTCACTCTAACTATATGCATCGTAAAAACCAAGTGTGACCTTACTTTTTGTCCCCCTTTTGACATCAATCAAAAAAGGGTAAGAATTAAGGTACAATTAATGAGTTTCATTATAAAAACCAAGAAAGCCGTAAAACCAAGTATCATCTATCACTATAGTCCTTCCTATTAATGTAAGCCTATAGAAGGCAAACATCAATAAGTCGCAAAGCCCCACTACAGAGCAATACTTAAGTGTGATGATACTTTCTAGAATGCAAGTTTTGAAACACATATACATTTTGAAGAAAAACATTTTAATTACTAGGAAAAGCACAAATTCCTAATTGTATCCTTAAATTTGTAAAGTTTTCTTCAACCAAGGGTTTTGTAAATATATCGGCAAGTTGTTTATCGGTGGATATAAATTCTACTGATATATTTCCCTTAGTCACATTATCCCTAAGAAAATGATGTCTTAAGTCAATATGCTTGGTTCTAGAGTGTAAAATAGGGTTCTTTGTTAAGTTTATTGCAATAGTGTTATCACAATGAATAGGTATGCAATAATACTCAAGTCCATAGTCTAAAAGGATTTGTTTCATCCAAAGGACTTGTGCACAACAAATAGGCAGCGATGTATTTCGCTTCTGTAGTTGAAAGTGCAACTGAATTTTGTTTATTTGAGAACCAAGAAACAAGACTCGCTCCTAAGAATTGACAACACTCAATAGTGCTTTTTCTATCTACTTTATACCTGGCAAAATCCGCATTCGAAAAACAGATTAAATCAAATGATGTATGTCATGGATACCATAGTCCTAAGTCAATCGTGCCCTTTAAATATCTCAATATGCGTTTTACCGCACTTAAATGAGACATTTTAGGGCAAAATTGAAACCTAGCACACACACATACACTAAACATGATATCGGGTCTACTTGCGGTTAAGTAAAGAAGACTACCAATCATACATCGATATCATTTTTTGTCAACTTTAAAGCCTTCTTCATCTTTATCAAGCTTGATGGATGCCCTCAATATCTTGGCTTCATTCATCTCAAACCTTTTGATGAGCTCCTTTGTGTACTTGGCTTGATTGATGAAGATTCCTTTGTTGGTTTGCTTGATTTGGAGACCAAGCATGAAGGAGAGCTCTCCCATCATGCTTATCTCAAACTCATCTTGCATACATTTAGCAAATCACTTACAAAACATTTCATTAGTAGCACCAAAGATTATATCATCAACATAAATTTGAACTAATAACATATCATTTTCATGATGCTTAATGAAAAGTGAAACATCGGCTTTTCCAACATTAAAACCTTGTTCAATTAAAAATATTGGAAGTCTTTCATACCAAGCCCTAGGAACTTATTTTACACCATATAAAGCCTTTTTAAGTTTGAAAATATTGTTTGGAAACTCAAAACTTTCAAAACCGAGGGGTTGTTCAACATAGACTTCTTCATTAATGAAACCATTCAAAAATGCACTTTTTACATCCATTTGGAAAAGTTTAAAACCCTTAAAGCTAGCATATGCCAAAAACATTCTAATTGCTTCTAATCTAGCTACGGGAGCATACGTTTCATTATAATCTATCTCTTCTTGTTGATTATACCCTTGTGCCACTAACCTAGCTTTGTTTCTAATAACTACTCATTCTTCATCTAGCTTATTTCTAAATACCCATTTAGTTCCAATTATAGTTTGTTCACTAGGTCTAGGCACTAAGTCCCATACATCATTTCTACCGAATTGGTTGAGTTCTTCTTGCATAGCTAGTACCCAAAACTCATCTTCTATTGCTTCCTTAATATTTTTAGGCTCTACTTGAGATACAAAAGCTACATCTTGACAAACATTCTTGAGTTTAGAATGCGTTACCACTCCCGTTGAAGGTTCTCCAATGACTTGGTCTATTCGATGATCCTTTACCAACTGATATTCTTTAGGGAGAGGTGGTAGAGCTTCTTCTTCTTCTTCATCTTCAACTTGAGGTAGATTTAAGGATGGTGGTTCTTCATGTTGGGTTTCCTTATTATCTTCATCCTCCACCTCTTTGTCATGAAGTGTGAGATCCTCAAGTTCTTCACCTACATTTACAATCTTCACAT
Source organism: Canna indica (assembly GCA_034359265.1). NCBI lineage: Eukaryota > Viridiplantae > Streptophyta > Magnoliopsida > Zingiberales > Cannaceae > Canna > Canna indica. Next base: position 58,891,897 of record CP136890.1, on the reverse strand, counting down.
TTCTAGAAGAATCATTAGTTTCATTAAACATAACATGCATAGATTCTTCAACAATTATTGTTCTACGACTGTAAACTCTATATGCCTTAGAATTAATAGAGTAATCTAGGAAAATCCCTTCATCGAATTTAGAATCAAAATTTCCTAAATTCTCCTTAGTATTTAGTATAAAATATTTGCATCCAAAAATATGAAAATATCCCACATTTGGGATTTTACCATTCCAAAGCTCAAAAGGTGTTTTCTTAATTTTGGGTCTTAATAAAACTCGGTTGAGAACATAACAAGAGGTATTTATGGCTTCGGCCCAAAAATACTTAGTCAAATTGTTTTCGCATAGCATGGTCCTAGCCATTTCTTGTAAGGTTCTATTCTTCATCTCAACCACCCCATTTGCACAAGCTCCTTGTCACTTTCTAGGGGAAGAAAAGGTATGTTGAATACCTAAGTCATCACAAAACTCGAATTTTTTTTCATTTTTAAACTCCCCTCCATTGCCACTTCTAATTTTCAAAATTGAAACTCCTTTTTCATTTGTAACTTTCTTTGCAAACTTTTTGAAAAAGCAAAAGTTTTATTTTTCTTGGCCAAAAAGAAAACCCATGTAAATCTAGAAAAATCATCAACTAATACATAGCAATATAGTTTTCCACCTAGACTAGCTACATCACATGGACCAAAGAGATCAATTTGCACAAGCTCAAGATTTCTAGATGTACTAACTTGATTAATGCTATGAAATTAAGATTTGACTTGCTTACCTAATTGACATGCATCACAAAGTTTGTCTTTGTCAAATTTTATCTTGGGTAAGACTTTGACTAATTCTTTCCTAGATATCTGTTGGATGAGGCTCATGCTAGCATGTCCTAGCCTTCTATGCCACAACCAAGAGTCATTCTCCATGGCAACTAAGCATCTAACATGAGGATTTGGCAAGACATTTTATTCTAAGGTGTATACATTTTCTTGCCTATTTCCAATAAACATGATATCATTTGATGGTGCACTTCTAATAATACATTTAGATGATTCAAAAACTATTATGTATCCATTATCACATAATTGTGATATGCTAATCAAATTATGTTTTAACCCATCAACTAATAAAACATTCTTAATGCATGGGTAAGGGAGTATACCTATGTCACCAATGCCAACAATCTTACCTTTGGCATTGTCTCCAAATGTGACATGTCCACCATCTTTACTTGATAGGGTTGCAAATAAATTGATGTCACTCGTTATGTGCTTTGAGCAATCGCTATCCAATATCCAATTGCTCCTACTTGCTTGAGGATGCTTCTCCATCTACAAAAGGAGAAGAGACCACTTTAGGTACCCAAATTTTCTTGGGTCCTTGAGTGTTAGTCATTTTGGAAACCCATGTAAATCTTGCATGTGGGTTCCTTCTTAATGCACAATCCTTGGCCATATGGCCAAATATGCCACAAGAAAAGCAATTTCTATTAAATTTTCTTATAGTGTGTGTGTGAGCATGGGAGTGTGATGATTTCTTTTTATGGACAACCTTTGGCATGACATTTTGGATAGTTATTATTTTTTCATTAAGCATGCAAAGTTCCTTTTTTAATGTTAGAATGCTATCATTCAAATGTTCTACTTGATCACTTAAATACTTGTTTTCATTCTCTAATTTTTGGTTGTCAATCTCTAAGTCGTTCTTAGCTTTCTCTAGGGTGCATGTCTCTTGCATAAGGGTGTCTACTTCTTTCCTTAAGGCATTGCATGAAAGTAGTAGACTATCATTCTCAAGCTCTAAAGATCTATTGTCCTTTTTGAGATCTTTAAATTTTCTCCTAATTGCATTGAATTCATCATGCATTTGCTCAAATTCATTTTCTATCTCTTCTTGAGTAAATGAAACTTCACCAAAAATAAATCTTACCTTATCATCCTTTGCCATCAAGCATAGGTTTGCCTTTTCACTCTTTGCTTCTTCTTCACTCGATGAGGCCTCTCTTTCATCCCACGTGGCCATCATTGCCTTCTTCTTCTTCTTGTACTTTTTCTTTTTTGTGAGGGTTGGAGGTGGAGGCCATCTTGAGAAGTGGGCAATCTTTCCTTAGATGTCCGATCTTGTTTCAATTGTAGCAATTGTAGCCTCCTCTTCCCTTCCTCATGCCTCCCCTCATGAAACTCATGAATCTTCTTGCTAGCATCGCCATTTCTTCAAGATCACACTACTAGAAATCAGGGCTTCTACGACCGCCAAAGCGGTCGCAAAAGCCTGCTGGCGACGATGATAAGCGGTCGCAAAATTCCGTCGCCGATGCCCTGGTCGCAGATAATGTGCGATCGCAGAAGGAGCGGTCGCAATAAAAAATAATTGCGATAGCAATTTGTCGTCGCAATACTTCCGTCGCACAGCAACTGCGACCAATGTGCTGTGCGACCAATCTTCTGCGACGGTATTTTCGATCGCAATACCGTCGCATAAGTGTATACTTTTTTTTTTTTTTAAATGAAAAATATATATTCCTATTTACAATATTTAATTAAAATACATATCAATCAAACAAGAGACATCAATTTATAATTTATATACATCAAATGGATATCAAAATATTATATACACCGTATCAAAACAATATTTACATCATATCAAAATAAAACATCAAACAAATACATCACTAGTGAGGCGCATCAAACGGCGGTGGGGGAGGCGATGAGGACAAGGGCTGCGTGGGGAGGGCATTAGTAGGCGTCGACGATGATGATGGATCTGATACTGATGTCGTCTTGTCGAATGAAGGGGGAGGCGGAGGGGCACGAGCACCAGGTATGATAGAAGCTATATACGCCAAGTACTCGGTCACATGTGTTATAGTATCCCTGATAGTGGCCATGTCAGTATTGAGGCGTGCTTGAGCAGCCACAATGGCCGCTAATCAGTCCTAATCCGCACGTGATGTTGATGGACCAACGGAGGAGGAGGTGAAGGCAGACAACCCCACACCATGTGACTGCAACAACGCCCATGCGTGGGCCGTTGTGCCAATGCCATATACACGGCCGTGGTCTACGCCTGTCACTTGCATCCATGCGTCAGCATCAAGTTGATGCTGCGTAGGATCACCTCCTCGCTGGGTCACCAACTCACTATACGTAGCCTTTAATAAAAATTAAGTGGATTAATTAAATTAATTATACATAATAGAACTAGATAAAAAAAAAATTAAATATTAACTTACCAATATCATCTTCGGCCTCCCGCTGATAAACTCACCCCGGTGAGGGCCACACTGATATCTATGCGTCTCATCGAAGACCCTTAGAGGGTCAGCTGGGATGAGCTCCCATGCTCGTCACGCGTCCCCTGCAATAAAATAAATATAATTAGTTTTCCTATAATAATAATAAATGGTCATTAAATTACTTACCAATCGACACTCGTGGCTGATAAATGAGATGGACCCATCGATATACCGAGTGACGGATCCCTCGACCAATGTCATCCTATTTTGGTGCACCGTCCGGGAGGCACCCTGCCATCCCTCCGATGCCCACATGTCGCATAGCTGATCCCATACGTCGACATGCATCTAGGTTGGCCCGTGTCCCTTGAGCGTATCAATATGCATATCTCTGTTACCGCCTATACTCGCCCGCGCCTCATCCCGCGCACGATGGAGGATATTCTTGAAAAGCCTCTTGCAGTAACCTTCCCAAGCATCCTTCACCTGTGCCTGAATGGAGGGATCCTAAGTATAGCGAGCCTACAAAAAGAAAATAAATTATGTAATACAATCATTTTAAATATTAATACAATTAACTAAAAAATTAATAAACTACGTACCTCGAACTCAGACTATAGTAAAGATCGAGATTGGTCAGGCACATGGGTCCATGAACACCATGGCTCCCGAAAGAAACTCTTGATAATAGCAGTGATACTGCGAGCAACATCATCTTACTCGAATCTACAACTCAAATATAACAACATATGTAGCAATTAATTAATTAACAATCATAATAAATAAATTTTTATATTTACTTTAGACCGTGTAGCGATATGAGCTGACGCTGGTCGGTCGATGATGATACATGAGCCCCCCGATTAGGCCCGCGAGGCCTACGACGACCTCAAGCCTCCGGGGCCGGTGGTGGTGGTGGCGGCGACGACACTATGGCAGACGTCGAAGGTCTTGATGCCACAGTTGCTGGTGCTGGTGCTGGTGCTCGCGACATCTACAGATGTATAGTATTAACCTCAAATTATATATTTATAAATTAAGCAATTTACAACATATAAAATTTCTTCAACAAAAAGTAAGTTGAAATGAACAGATAAGAACACTCTAAGATATAAGCAAAATAAGTAGTATCTTCCACATACAAGAGGACAATGTTGTTGGTGGATTTGCTTATGTCAAGTTGTCAACTGCCTACTGTAGACAACAAACAAGAACAAAAATTCCCATCGCTCTGGAGACTCAACAAAGCATTTCCACCACAAGAACAAAAATTCAAATTCAACTGTCAAACACTCAACAAAGCATCTCATCATGAGTAAAGAAACGTTTGAGTTCAGGATAAGTACATTCTACACACTGCGGAGTCGCAGAACATATATCTGCCCTTCGCTTGCAGGCATGGTATAGCAATTTGCGCCTTCCCTCTTCGACAATTCTTACTTGTCCATGCATGTATTTATTGCCCTCTACCTGTTCGAGCAAATGCGCAACTGAAATTTGCATTTACTCGGCCATTTGGGTTCTTCACAAACTGTTGTCCTCACCTAAATAAGTGATTCGTGCTCAAAGGTCATAACATTTTTCGATTTCATTTCACTTTATCACTTGGCAATGGATCCCATATGATCAAACAAATTGGTTTGGCCTTTTTTCTTCTGTTTAAAGAATCCTAGAATTTGGCAGAAACATAGCAGGATGTTGATGGGAACTACAAGTACATTATGCACTTGGATCATCTAGGGTTTTCTTTTGATGGTTCGGGAGACAATTATTCTAATCTAGTAATCTTATCTTAACTGTTCAAGGTTGTTGTACTAGCTGTGCTGTTCGAGTGAAATCTGGTCAGATTAGGCAACCTGAGGCTCTTGGAATATCTGCAGAATTGAAGGAAACGATTGGTTGCTATTACAAATGTATTATTGCTAATTACAAATGGAAATCAGATGGTCGCTGAATCTGATACTGTGATTTAGGGTTATGCATTGCTATGTGTGGGTTTCCCATCTTCTGATGTTGAAGTTGAAACTCAAGATGAAGATGAGGTATTACATTTTATTTGATATTTTGAAGCTACAATGTCATTCTTATAAGTTTGATTATGTTCTCTTATACTCTTCTACTACCTTAATAAATATGTACAATGCTCTAAGATAAGATACAACTACTGACTATATGTTAGGTCGATAGAGATAGAAGATATATGAACATATTATTTTGATAAATTGGAATATTTGAAAAGAAAAAGACAAGGATACATCCTTATTTCAGCAGGGATGATAACTAGTACGCATGCATGTCCAAAAAAATTCACATTGCAGTCTTTTTCCTTAATTTAGCATCCAATATGAGAAGACCACTAACTTAAAAGAGTTATTTAACCACCATAAGCCTATTATTCTAATGTAAAGCAAATCATGAAGAGATACTGAATGCTTAATCAATTAATTAGAACATCACAATGAGTGGACACCATAATAAGTATCAAAAGATACAACACTGATGTAATCAGTGGTTAAAATAAAACAAAACAAGTACACAAATCTAAAGGTGCTCCAATAATTGTTCAATTCAATGAGGTAAGGGCCACTTGCCTTTTGGTGGTAGGGTCAGTGGGACGCAAAGCCACCAAAAACTACCATTTTTATGAGATAATTAGGCCTGCATTATCAAGTTAATAAGTGCTAATCATGAGCTGCAAAATTAAGTCATGAGTAGGCTATTAGGCACCCAATAGCTGCAGCAGAGGTTGATTTGGGCACTGAGAAAAAACATACAACAGTTTGGTTGCAAAAGATACATTATAACCACATTATAATGGATAGACTTATACCAGCTTTCTGATTAAATTAGATAAACTTAAATTCATTAATCTTCTATCTTCATGCATCGTAATCTTTATGTGAGCTTTATTGCTTTACCAGCCTACCAGAGCATTGAAGTCATTTCACATATATAACATTTAACATCCAGTTAAGTAAACTTGAAGACTTGGCTTTGTCATTTAGGTGAGCATTTATGGCAGCCTTTGACAGTTGACTTTGTAAATTTGATATCTTTCTAGGTCATCCTAGTCTACAGTTTTTGATGCTATTAAATATGTATTTGTCTATATGAATGTAGGATCTGAAACACCTACAAGATAGTTGCCAACTTGGCAGGTTAATTAGCTTGGAGTTGCTAGTTACAGTGCATTGCATTAAAAATGTGAGAAACCTAACTTGTCTTATGCAGGCCTAATTTGGCAGATCAATAGACGGTTAGTAGTAGCAAAGATAAAACTCAATATAGAGATCTAGGTTGCTATTTGTTCAGTACTGCAACTTGTGGTCTCAATTGCACTGAAGGATGTGCAGATTTTGACTATAGCCTTGTACATATTCTGATTTATACATCATTATCTTGATTTATATGTGTCAATATCCTAAAGTAGACTCAAATTTAGGATCATGCATCACATTTTTTTTTTCTGTGCAATATACTGCTTTCTTTCCCAAATTAAATTATTTCACAATAGTACTACAGTCTACAACTACTACTAGCTAGCTAGCTAATTAACCTGCAACTATGATTTACTTTTCAAAAATCAAACTGATCTTTTGGTGCACTAACTTATAGTTTGAAGACTTGAAGATCGAACTAACTAATCTAAATATAGAGAACAAACAAGATATATATGGACTTGAATTAAATCAACAAAGCTAAATCGCCAAGAAGCTTTCTGATCAGAAGAGTACACAAGATAGTGATGGAATTCAGTTAAATATATATGGATTTGAATTAATCTAATGCACCCCACTAGTTTAACTAATGCACCCCGAGTGTTATGCTCCAGGATAGTGATGGGTGAGAGGAAGATGGGTAAAATAGGAAGAGAAATAAATAGAAACGGGTTAAGGAGAGGGGAAACATAGATAGGTAAGGCAACTAGAAGTTGGTGTTAGCTATTCAAATATATCTTTCTTACAATCATTCCCCTTTTTTTTTAAATTGTGCCTTGCACCTTTAATAAGGTAGCAAGTGGGTTGATACTATTTTTAACATAGTATTTTCCTAAGAGGAATACCTCTGCAAATAATTCAATACGAATCTTGTAACTTTTAAAATAATTGGAGCAGTAAACAAGGACTTACATATGCCAATTTAGAGAATAGATTGAGACAACAATTGTAACTAAAAATTACAATTAAGGATATAAAACTGAAAAATGTTTTAGGAAAAAAATATAATCAAGAATAACAATCATTGAATTAACATTTAGGTAGTACTCATTGTGTAAAAATCTACATGGTTTGGCCACTGGCCTTGGAAGGGAATAGTAGCATTTTCCACTATGTTGGTTTGAACTGGTTGACCTAAAAATTCAACTTGTCAGCAAACCAATTCACTACCTGCATTGTGACTCTACTGGCCAATTGCACTTCATATATCAAAGAAAAAATAGGGAGTTCTTAATGATATATATAATTCCAACTTTGTTCTTGTGTAAATGACACATTCCAGAATTGCTTCCCAAATTCTGATTAATATTTCCATCTAAATTACTAGACCAACCCTTGCTTTCTTTGTTTGGTTAAATTGTAGCACCAGTACCAAATCAGTACACATATTTGATTTCAGTCGTCGGATTACACACACACACACACACACACACACAGAGGAGAGGAGAGGAGAATACCGTCGGCTAGGGTTAGTGTGCGGTGTGCGGGTAGCAAGCAGCGGGCGGCGGCCAACGAACAACGGGCGTGCGGCAGGCGGCGACCAACGAATAGCGGGCGTGCGGCCGATGAACAGCGGGCGTGCGGCGGGCGACGAGTAGCAGGAGGTGGTCGGCGTGCGGCGGCAGAGATTGAGAGGGTTTGGGCGGCAGAGATCTAGGGTTGATCGATCGCGCGCGCGAGAAGGGGAAGAGAAAAAAAGGGTTTGGGCGGGAAATTTAATAACATTTTGCGACGGCATCGACGGTCGCAAAAAAGTGGTTGCAATGTGATGGTCGAAAATGGTGTCAACCCGTCGCCATATTACGACGGCACTCGAAACGGTCGCAATGCCGTTGCAATACTGGCCACTCTGCGACCCCAATGGACGGCGGTCGCAGACCCGTCGCATCTGCGACTGCATCCTTTGCCGTCGCAAATAGGTCATCGCAAAAGGTCATTTTTTTAGTAGTGTCATCTGTCTCTTCCTCGGATGATGACGACTCTTCTGCTTGATGTGATTCTTTTAAGGTGATGGTCTTGCCTTTGGGGGTATCTTCCTGTTGGTATTGCTTCATGTGGGTCTCATGTGTCATGTGAGACCCAATGAGCTCGGTAATCTTCAAGGTGCTCAAGTCCTTGGCTTCCATGATGCCATGATGGCTGTGATTTTGGGCTCCCAAGATTTTGGAAGGGAACGGAGGAGCTTCCTTACCTTCTCATTTTCCCTTATTTCTCTGCCAAGGTTAGCTAAGCCATTTGTAATATTTTGGAATCTAGCATGCATGGCATCAATGGACTCATGTGATAGCATTTTAAACATTTCATAATCATGCATGAGTAAGTTTATTTTGGATTCCTTTACTTGTGAAGTCCCTTCATGGGTGGTCTCTAGGACCTTCCATACTTCATATATGGACTTACATGTAGAAATCCTATTGAATTCATTAATTGATAGGCCGCAATATAAAGCATTGACGGCCTTTGCATTTGCATTGAAGAGTCTAATATCTTCTTGGTCCCATTTATCCATATCCTTATTGGGTTGCTTATACTGTACTAAAATCATCCTCCATACATCCATGCCTAGAGATTGTATGAAGCCATTCATGCGGATCTTCTAGTAGGCATAGTTGTTTCCATCAAATAGTAGTGGAGTACGAGTAGAGGACCCTTGACCTAATTGAATTTCACTAGACATCTTAATTTGTAGGGAAGACGGTTAAAGCTTGACCTACGACCTTGCTCTGATACCAATTGTTGTGTGAAATTCGACACTAGAAGGGGGGGGGTTGAATAGTGTATGTCCCCTTATTTCTTATATTTTTCTTTTTTACTCAATTTTAACTTCACTTAGGTGCAAGTGTTTCTTGACAATAGATGTGATCAAATATTAATAACAATGAAAGGCAATCAAGAAAGCAATGCAGACAAGATTAATTATAGTAGTTCGACCAACTGCCTACTCCACTACCTTGTCTCCTCACCAAGGATTTCTAACCACAACTTTATAGAGTTTGTGTTTACCTTTGAATACAATGAGGATACTCTTCTCACCACTCCGAGAACTCCTCAATTCCTATTCACCTAGGCAAAACATAATCCTATAAAGCTTTCCCTAAGTGTTTCCCTAGCACACCTAGCAGCTATTTCAGTTGGAAAACAAGTTTCAAATAAACTTCAAATATAGTGGAAAGAGCTTAAGAATGTAAAAATGAACCAATGCTCCTTTCCCAAGCCTTCAAGCTCCAACTTGCAAGAAGATGACTCTTTGAGTTGCAGTAAAGTTGAAGGAAGCAGGGAAGTAGGCGCTCGAAGAGATGTTGTCGACGGAAGCAGAGGGCGCGCAACAATTCAATCTTTATGAAGGCTCAAAACACTTCTTTAATTGCTCAATGAAAACTCTAAGAAGTATTAAATAAGTTAGGGGAGGGGTATTTATAACCCCTCACTCGAACGAACCGTTCAATGGGTAAAAAAATAGCGGTTGAAGCCGTTCGGTGGCTTGCCAGTCGATCGGTTGGTCGACCGATTGATCGACCGCCAATGCGACCGCTGGCGTTAAGAGAGAGGTCGGTCAACCGACGGGTCGACCGACTGACAAAAAACTATCGATCCCACATTTGATCGACCAGTCGGTCGATCGAATCAGTGGAGCCAAGGTCGTGCGACTTGTGATCTCCAATTTGGTCGATTGATTGGTCGACCGATGAACATTCTGCCTATTTTTGGCTTCGGTCGGTCGATCGACCGGTCGACCGATGCAGCCTTCTGCGGTTACTGCCACATTTTGACATCATTCGATCGATCGACCGATCGATCGAATTGGCTGCTGCCAATGTTACTACCTTGTTCGGTCGATCGATCGGTCGACTGAATGCAGGCTAAGACTGTTTTCTACTTGAAATTTTTACATGCCTTTTTTATGAATTTAGTTACCAAGTTCTAACTTGGATAACTATACAATTAGGGTTGGGATAAGATCGTCCTATGGGTATATTACAATATATCTATTTGATTTATGCCCGAGCCTTTCTTTGACGTTTTCTTCTTCCGTTTCTTTGACGGTCTTTTCATCCGATTCATTTGAACGAACTTGGCATGCTTTTGGCAACCTCATCCTGAACTCAAAACTTCACATATGGATTGAGTACTTGTTTGTTTTCATCAAAATAAAGATCGAGGCTTAAGAGAAACCATTAAGCCAACAATCTCCCTCTTTTTGATGATGACAAACCTAGTATGGAATTTTAAGAAACATTTGCATATATTTTTTGTGAGCTTGAGTTAAGGCATACATGAATTAAGGGCATGCAAGATATGTAACTTTAGCATATGCATTCAACTAATTATAAGTCAACCTATTATTCATTCAAATACTTATAACTCAACCTATGCTCCTCCTATCAATGTGCATTTCATTCGCCTTCTCTGACCTCGGTAAGCCTGTAACAAAATCTATAGTGATTTTCTCCCATTTCCACTCTGGCACCTCCAGATTCTGCAACAACCCTGCAGGCCTCAAGTGCTCAGCCTTACCTGTTGGTAGACCAAACACTTTGACACGAACTCTGCCACCTCTCTTTTCATTCCTTTCCACCAATAATGTTGCCACAAATCCTAGTACATCTTTGTGGCCCCTGGGTGCATGGTGTAGGTGGAATGGTGGGCCATCTCCAGCACTTGTCTGTGGACCTCCGCCATGTCGGGCACTACTATCCTGTTTTTGAATCTCAGGACACCCTTGGAATCCACATCGTACCCATTATCAGCGTCACCTCTCCTGACCAGGTCCACCATCAACGAGCAGAAAGAATCCTCTGCATGAGCTACCCGCAACATATCCACCAACATGGACTGTACTCGTATGTGTGCCACCAAAGCTTCGGAGTCAAATACTGACAGGACTGCTCCGCCGTCCAAACACGTGGCAAGTTCCCGTGCCATCGGTCTCCTCCTAACTATCCTATATGCCAGACTGCCCATGGACTTTCTGCTCAAGACATCTGCCACTATATTTGCCTTCCCGAGATGGTACAGGATTGTGCAATCATAATCTTTTAGCAGCTCGATCCATCTGCGCTTCCTCAGGTTCAAGTCCTTCTGGGTGAGCATGTATTGGAGGCTCTTGTGGTCAGTGTAGATCTCATAGGCCTCACCATACAAATAATGGCGCCACAGCTTAAGAGCAAAAACTATAGCTGCCAGTTCTAGATCATGTGTCCGATAATTCTTCTTGTGGTTATTCAGCTACTTGGATGCGTACGCAATTACTCGGCCATGCTGCATCAGTACACACCCTAGCCCAACCTGAAAAAGCATCACAATATATGCCCCAAGAATTTTACTTTTTTCTGTAGTAGCCGACCAACCCCGAGAAACTGCGGATCTCGATAACAATGGTCGGCCTCTCCCAATTCTGAACTGTCTCGATCTTTGCAATGTCCACTTTTACCCCCTCTCTGGACACTATATGCCCCAAGAAGCCCACACTGGTCAACCAGAACTCGCACTTTGAGAATTTTGCAAAAAGTTGGTGTTGCCTGAGGGTTTCTTGGACTACCTTCAGATGATCCTTGTGCTCAGCCACTCTCTTTAGAATAGATCAAAATATCGTCAATAAATGTTAAGACAAACCTATCTAAGAACTCCTTAAATACTCAGTTCATAAGGTCCATAAAGGCTGCTGGTGCATGAGTTAGCCCGAAGGACATGACCAAGAACTCATAATGACCATATCTTGTTCTGAAAGCGGTCTTCTGAATATCCTGATCCCGAATCCTCGGCTGATGGTACCCCAACCTTAGGTCAATTTTTGAAAACCATTGAGCTCCCTACAACTGATCAAACAAATTATCAATCCTAGGAAGCGGATAACGGTTTTTGATGGTTACCTTATTAAGCTTCTGGTAATCTATACACAACAACATGGATCCATCTTTCTTTTTAACGAATAGCATCGGCGCTCCCCAAGGTGACACACTTGGGCAGATGAACCCCAAGTCCAACAACTCATGCAGTTGGGCCTTAAGTTCTCTCAACTCCGTAGGTGCCATCTGATTTGGGGAAATTAAGATTGGTTTCACTCCCGACTGCAACTCAATGCAAAATTCAATCTCCCGCACCGGTGGTAATCCCGGTAGCTCCTCAGGAAACACATCAGGGAAATTCATGAGCACCGGAGTCCCCTCTATGCTGCCAGCCAAGTCCCTGCCAACGGTATCTGCAAACACAAAAGCCAAAAATGACTGACAACCACCCACCATCAGCTTGCGGGCCCGGAGGGCGGAAATCACCCTAATGGAATTTCCCCTCCCATCGCCTTGAAATGTAAAGGGTGGTATTCCCGACTTGCAAAAAGTGACCACCTTTGTCCTGCAGTTAAGTGACGCAAAATGGGCTGACAGCCAATCCATGCCCAACATCACATCCAGCTCAAGGGTTGGTAGGAGCATCAGCTCCGCTTTCATATCATGGCCACCTATGGAGATCTCATAGTCCCTAAATACCGTTTTAGCAATTTCAGTACTACCTGTAGGTGTGGATACTGCTAAAGGCTCAACGAGCCATCTTTTGTCCTTCCTTGACCTTGAAGCCAACAACTCAGATAGAAAAGAGTGTGTAGCATTCGAATCAAATAATTCATAAGCAGGTAATGTATTAACTACAATGACACCTGTCACCACTTTATTGGACGCCTCCACTCCCTCGGGAGTTAACGCAAAAACTCGAGCAGGTGGCCTCCCTGAGCTCGCTGTGTGCTGCTGCCCTAATGTCTAGGTCTGAGTCTGCTGCGCCACCGAGGTTGTAGACACAGGAGCTTTCCCTCTGATTGAGTCGCTGCTCGACCTCCCCCAACAGGGCAGTTCCTCTTAATGTGGCTCGACTAGCTGCACCCAGAACAAACATAGGTATGACCAAAATAGGTCCCCAAGTGCCTCCTCCCACATTATCCACACTGCGGAATCTGAGACTCGCCTCTCTATCCCCCAAACACTACAGCACTCAGAGTAGTCGTCTGCCCTGAGTCTGCTCATCCTATGAAACTGCCCTACCCTCGGGCCTGCAAATGAGCTGCCCTAGAGCCGCTAGCCTCTGAATGAAATTGCTGGTCCCCTGCTCCATGATGTCTGAATCTCTTCTTTGTTGGTCTGCCATGTCGATCTGTAGGTACCATGGCTTCCTTCCGCATCGCCTCGTCCACCACTTGTACGAAAGTGGTGTCCTCAGTGTAATGGATCAATCTTCCTATCTGAACTCTCAGATCCTCCACGAACCGCCTCACCTGGTCCGCCTCCGTTGCCACTAGGGTTGGGTGGTAACGGGACAACCGTGTGAACTCCACCTCATACTCTGTCACCGTCATGCTGCCCGTTTAACGAAGCTGCTCAAACTCTCTCGCCCGCCTCTCACAAACTTTCCTGGGAAAAGGTTCTTCTCTACAATGGCATTACAAAATTCCTCCTAGGTAGGGGACGACGCGTGAGTCCCTCTACGGGCCCTCCATGTCTGGGGCCATTCTTTTACCGGGCCCCTCAGTTGCAAACGGACCATGTATGCCATAGCCTCAGAAGAACAATCCAACACCTCACATAGCTCTATACAGTCATTCAGGAACGCTATCACCTCCACCTGTGGATCCGTGCCTGTGTACACTGGTGGTCTCAGCTTCACGAAGTTCATGTACATAGTACTGCTTGCCGCTGGCTCCCGACGATCCTCCTCTATGCTCTCGGACTAACCCGACCTCGCTGGATTCGGTACAGTGGATCCTACTGGTGGTATAAGTGGGGCATGCGGCTACCTCGCCTCCTGCTCCCTATGGAACTCCTCCCGCTCTTTGTGGAATTCATCCCGCTCTCTACGAAGCCCCTGGTTAGCTTTGTCACATGTGCTAGTAGAAATCCGACTCTAGGGTCCTGCACGACATCCTCCTGGGCCACCTGACTAGTGCCCCGAGACTGTCCTATGCCTTAGCCTCGGCCTCTACATCGGCCTCGGCCTCTCCTACCAGCAGAATTACTCCCTCGGCCTCTGTCACATGTGCTTGTAGCAATCCGACTCTAGTTTCCACACAATTTTAATATACAATTAACCAAACAATTAATTATAAATGGGTGGATGACGTGGATAGCCCTCCGAAGAGGCATGACCGTTCACATGTACCCCTTTCGAAGGGACACAACCCTCCAACAAGTATCGATACATCTCAGCACGATTCTGGTAATGCTTTTAATACTTCTCGCCCTTCTTACTCATGTTACAAACCTACTATTACTCCACATGTCCCCCATAATGCTTCTACAATTGGACTTGTGTCTAATTCATATGCGTCGGCTAATCTTGCTAGTACTTATACTGGGACAGTCGTGGCTACTAATCCTATGGATAAAGACTTTCAGCCGGGTGTTGATTTCCCCCATTCTTCCAAATCCTTGGAGGACTTAGCTGGAGAACTTAACATAGTTATCCAATCCACCACTGAACCTCATTGAACCACTCAACCTAAAAGGGTTTCTAGGAAGAAGAATTTCATAACCCCTAAAGAAAATTCCCACAATCTAATTAACGTAGATGGCAAGAATAAATATAAGAGTCATAGATCTCTCTCTGAGGCTTATAAAAGAGTCATCCATTGACTTTGAATCCCCTAACCCCTTTAACATTTTAGATGAATCTACTCAACTGGCATGCAAGAGGGGCCTAGCATAGGCCGGTTAGGGATTATCTCAGAATATTGTTACTCTTCAGGAAAGACATTTAAATACTATTTATTCTAACAAACTTGTTAAGTCATTTGGTCGTTCTTGGGATGCTGCCAGCAATGGTGCTTCTGGTGGTCTTCTTGTTGCTTGGAATATTGACTTTGTTAAAGCTCAGGTTCATACTTGGTCACCTTTCATTGGTTTGACAATTTGCGTAAATGAGGTTTGGAGGGCCATTTAGAACATTGTTCAAGGTAGTAATTCCGATGATGATTTTGTTGTCTAGTTGCCTGAGGTTGGTGGTAAGGCATGTTCTTCATCTGCTTTCCTATTTCTGAAAACCAAATGTTATAATCCTACTAATCCTGGTTTCAAGTGGAAGCAATTGTGGAAACTACCCACAGCCCCCAAGGTAAAACTATTTCTATAGAAGATTTTTCATGGTCGCTTGTTGACTCGGATTCAGCTTTTCTCATTGGATATTTCTACTGTTAAGTCCTGTGTACTTTTCACATTGATGAAGAAAATTTATAACATATTTTCTTTACTTGTCCTTTCTCTTCTCATATTTGGGTTGACTTGGGTCAGTTTCGCAATTGTGATTTGATTAGTAGGATGAGGTGACATTCTAGTAGTTGGTTCCTGTCGAGTTTTGATCCCAGCTGGGATCTACACTCCAGAACCATTGTTGCCAATATTGCTTGGTTCATTTGGTTTTATTGAAATAGTGTTTTGCATGGTGATGAGAAGCCTATCATTAAAAATGATGTACATCAGATTGTTTTCTTCTAGGCTCGATATTCTAAGGCAACAATTCTTGAAGGAAATACTTATTCTAATCTGTTTTGGAATGGTCCTCTCATCCTCTCAATTGGATGAAATTAAACTATGATGACTCATTTCTTAATAATGAAGGTTGTGCGACCTTTGTTGCTCACAATAATGCAAGTGATTGTATTTTAGTTTCTTCATTCTATTTCCACTATGAGTCTAACATTTTCTCCGAGGGTACTGCTATTTTCCATGCTTTATCTCATGCAGTCGTGAAGCATTTTTCTCATCTGATTATTGAGTCAGATTGTAAACAAGTAGTGGACACTATTAGAAACAAGCATCGACTGCCTTGGTAACATAGAAACTTGTTCAGAAATATCATTCTTTTATTAGATAAATTTGTAAATGTTGAACTGTGTCATGTACCTAGAAGTGCTAATAAAGCTGCCCATTGGGTAACAAATAGAGCCAGAAGTTGTAAGGAGTCCATTGTTTGGACCGCCGTCTGACCCCCTCAGCTCAACGATATTCTGTATATGGATGTTTTTCATCTTGGTTAACATATTTTAATTATTTTCTTTTAGCAAAACAATTATATATGAAAATTAATTCTTTTTGTAAACTAAATTAATTTTTATTCAATTTGTTATTATATAATTAATATATATAATTAATATATATAATTAATAGATCAAATACTTATCATTTTTATTAGGAATAATAGACTAAAAAATTGCAAGGTTTGCAGAAATTTTACGTTCCTACCCGTATTTTCAAATTTCGCATGTAAATGCACAACATTTACTTTCATTTATATCATCTACCAAATTGTCACGTGCCATCTCAACTTAGCTGACGTGGAGGTAAACGGCGTTTGCTTGGCATGACGGCGTTATACGTAGCCACAAATTCATCTGTTATTAAAAAGATATCTATATAGCCCCACCATTTTCTATCTCTCCTCTCTTCTTCCTCCCACCTGCTGCTACCTTTTTTTCATTTCTTCTTCTTCTTCTCCTCCTCCTCCCCCTCATCCTCCTCCACCATTGATGGTGGTGCCTAATGTAAGAGCTCCTGTCGGCAAGCACGATGAGCTCCTGAACCCCGAAATCGTAGACCAATCCGCTCCGCCAGTCGACAAGCAAGACCTCCTTCCAAGCCCAAACCCACTTCCCACCGTA
Source organism: Canna indica (assembly GCA_034359265.1). NCBI lineage: Eukaryota > Viridiplantae > Streptophyta > Magnoliopsida > Zingiberales > Cannaceae > Canna > Canna indica. The sequence continues at coordinate 58,874,825 of CP136890.1, read as the reverse complement.
GCCACCCATCACCACCATCCACCGCCACCAGTTGCAGCCATAAAATACTATATATGATGCTGATAACGATGATGACACTGAGAATTGCAAGGCAAACTTGGATGACTTTGCTATCATGCAAGCAATGAGTTGCAGCTTCAAGATACAATGATGATGTTGTAACACAATTTTGGAAGAGATAAATCTATGCTTTTATATTCCTAACACATTTTTGTTGAGAATGTCAAAGCAAGACTTGGATGGCTTAGCTACCATGCAAGCAACCAGTTGTAACCATAGTCTCCACAGCTTTGAGAATGGCAAAGACAAGAGATGGATGACTTTGCTACTGTGCAAGCAACTAGTTGCATTCATAGCCTAGATAGATCTGAGAATGGCAGGGCAAGACTTCAATGGCTTTGCTATCATGCAATCATTCAATTGCAGCCATAGCCTCTATAGCTCTGTTGAGAATTGCAAGGTCAGTCTTGGATGGCTTTCCTATCACTGCAACATGATGACCGCAACGACACCTACAACTATGTTGTTCTCTTCACCCCTGTCCTTTTCCTTCTCTTGTCCTCTGTTTTGACACGCATGATGTGTTTGCCTAAGGTTTTCTACCTTGGTCATAATCTCAGTTTTGATGATAACAAACATGGAACTAATGTTTAATTGAGAAATACTTTCAGGTTCTAAGTCGGTTAGCGCACGACGTCCTCGATCGAAAATATCAGAGAAATTAAAAAATCGGAAGGACATTGGTCGACGCGCTAGGATTCGTCAAGAAGATAGAGTCTATATTTAGGGTGTCTAGATAAATTGTAAATCCTCATGATGATGCAAAGAAACCCATAAACCAAACCCGAACCCGAAAATATGAAAAACCGGCAAATTAGAAAATGACCTTGGAATTCACTAAGCCTAGGGAGCTCCTTGGAGGGCTATATGACCTAGACATTTTCTTGACGCCAAAAGTGCCGGTAATTGTTCCTTGGGTAAAAACTAGATAACGAGGCATTTTTGGAAGCCTTTAGCCTACCCATACTTGACCCGAAAGATTAGAAAATTCCCGTTTTTCGGAAATTTGTACTAGATCCCAAAAGTTAGATTTTGATTCTTAAGGATTTTGATTTTTTAGATATTTTTATTGAATCCATGGGGGGTAATCCTTATATAACATTTATGTTTTAAAGTTATATACTTAAAGTTAAGAAATATTATATAAGTAGACATAGTGAAGACGGAACCCAGAAATGAGCAAACAAGCAAAAACCGGCCTAACCAAGCAATTTGCCTTGTCCAGGTTCGGTCGATCGATCGGTCAATCGAACATTGCCCAGAATAGGCAGAATGCCTTCGGTCGCTTAGCGGCGCTTGGTCGATCGATCAACCGACAAGTGATCGGGCTTCGCCAACAAGCAAAAATCAGCTAGTTGGGAGAGCTATTTTGGCTCTCTCTTCTTAAGGCTTATAAATAGCAGCCATTGAGTGCCTTCCATGCTTATCCAAGCTTCCATTGAGCCATCTTTGATCATCTCTAAAGCCTTTCTTGAGCCATCTCTTTGCAAACCCTAGTTTCCATCATAAAACCTTGATCTAGCCTTTGAACCTTCAAGATTCATCTTCTCAAGGCATCAAGAGGACTAGGGAGTTTCTTTTGGAGCTAAGTATAGTTTGATTTATTTATTGATCCAATTGTTATTGTATTTTCTTGGTTATTTTAATTTTATATCATTTGTGTAAACCTAGGTTGCTAGGTTTGATTGAGTTGGTGGTTGCCTTGGTGTTAAGGCTTAAATCCACCATTGTAAACTTAGTTTACTAGGATAGTTGAGTTGTCCCCTAGGTTGAGGTGGGACAGTACTCTCGGTAGGAAGACAGGATACTTCTGGGTGTGGAAGTGCCTTCGATTTGAGAGCGAAGACTTTCTAGTGTAAAGTCCTCTTTGTAAGGGAAACAATTAATCTAGTAAAATTTAGTTTGGAAATCCTAAGCGGAGTGCTTAGGTAGTAGAGTGGGCATTGGGGCCGAACCACTATAAATCACCGTGTTTGCATTGCTTCTACTTGTGTTTGCTTAATTAGCATATTTACTTTGCTTCCGTTTGTTATTCAATTTGTTAATTGCCTAAGTAATCAAGTAAATGATTAAAATCGGAATTAGGCAAAAAGATTAGTAAACACACTATTCATCCCCCTCTCTAGTGTGGCTATTTCACCAACATGATGTGGATGGGTTGGTGTGGTTTAAGATGATCAATTCCGGGGGAGGGAGAGAAAGTGTTGTGTAGTTGAGTTGTCTGGTTTGGGAGAGGATCAAGTGGGACAAAGCAGAGTGGGGTGTAGTGGTGGTGGGGATGAGAAGATGGAGAGGGTGGAGGAGTACAGAGGAGCGGGTGGATGGAAGAGGTTCGGTTGCTAAGTGTTGGTAGAGAGGTTTGTGTTGAGGAGGATGGATGGCACTGGAAAGGAGGAGGAGGACGAGTGAGAAAAAGATGGCAGCAGGTGGGAGGAAGAAGAGAAGGGAGAGAGAGAAGAGAAAAAATAGGTGACCTCGATTAAGTGCGAGTGAAGAGGAACAATGACTATATTGACGTCGTAAAGTGGGAGAATGTTGAGGGCAAAAATGGAATTTTGTAAAGTGGGAGAAAGTGGAGAGCAAAAAGTTGTGGGTGGCAGGCCACGTATGAAGCCGTCAGGCCACGCAAGTGCCGTTTTCCTCCACGTCAGCTAAGTTGAGACGACGTGTGACGATTTGGTAGATGACATAAACGGAAGTAAAGGTAGTGCATTTTGTTGGTGAAATGGCCACATTAGGAGGTGGGGGGGTGAATAGCGTGTTTGCTAATATTAAACTTAATTTTGGTTTCAATCGTTTCCTTCATTACTTATGTTAATGCACTATTCGACTACTAAATGAATGCGGAAGCGAATAAAACAAATCAAGTAATCGATACGTAAAGTAAGCAATGCAAACACAATGACTTATAGTGGTTCGGCCCCAATCCCTACTCCACTACCTAAGCATCCCGCTTAGGATTTCCAAACTAGTTTAACTAGATTAATTAGTTTTCTTACAATGAGGATTTTACACCGGATAGTCTCCGCTCTCAAACCGAAGGCACTTCCGGAAGTATCCCGCCTTCCTACCGAGAGCACTCTCCCACCTCAACCTAAGGACAACTTAACTAATCCTAGTAAACTACGTTTACACCGGTTGAATTAAGCCTTAACACCAAGGCAACCATCAACTCAATCAAACCTAGCAACCTTGGTTTACACAAATTTAAATACAATGAAATAAACACCAAAATACAACAATAATAAGAGCAAATAATAAACAATATAAACTTATCTCTTAAACAAGTTGTCCTAGCTCCTCTTGATGACTTGAAGATGAATCAAAGCAAGCTCAAAGTCAATGTCAAGGTTTCTAGTCTCAAAGCTAGGGTTCATTGCAAAGATGGCTCAAGAATTCTTGTAGAGATGCAAAGAGTGGATCTTTAAGGCTTAGAGGCATCAACAACCATTTCTAGGCTCTATTTATATCACTTTTTTGCTTGCGACTTGCTCAAATTCAGCTTCAACTGACTGATAATAGCATCCCTTGTTAACAACTCCCGATCTACTGCTGTGTTAAATGAAGTGCCACCCGCATATCTAATGAGCTGTGGAGGATTTATGCCATACAGAGCCCGGAAGGGTGTCATACCTGCTGAAGATTGGTAAGAGGTATTGTATCAAAATTTTGCCCAAGGTTAGAACATTTCCCAGGTTGATGGTTCTGCAAACGTAAAGCACCTTAGATACATTTCAACACACCTATTTAATGCTTCAGTTTGCCCATCCGTTTGAGGATGATAGGCTGTACTGAATAATAATTCCGAACCCTGGAGTGTTGCTAACTCTTTCCAAAATTCACTAGTGAAATGTGTATCCCTGTCACTCACAATTGACTTAGGAATACCATGCAATTTTATTACTCCTCAGAGGAAAGTATCAGCTACCATCTTGGTAGAGTATTTCTTTGGTAATGAGAAAAAGTGCCCATACTTAGACAATCTATCCACAACAACCATGATTGCAGTCTTTCCATTCGACACAGGCAACCCAGTGATAAAATCCATTCAAATATCATCAAAAACCTCATCAGGTATTGGTAATGGTTGTAACAAACCTGCAGGATTTAACTGATCAGCTTTCATCTACTGACAAATTTGACAAGTTTCAATGAACTGCTTGATATCCTTCCTCATGTTCTTCCAGAAAAAATTTGATGATATTCTATGGTGTGTTCTAGATATTCCTGAATGGTCTCCTTTTACAAAATTGTGGAATTCCCCAATTAATCTTGACTTCAAAGTTGAGTCATTTGGTATAAAAATTCGACCTTGAAACAATAAAATGTCATCTATGATTTCAAAATTGTCAATTGTTTCACCCCCTTTTATTCTATCTTGTAAAACTTTCAATTCCTCATTCGAATTGTTAAGATGGGTTGAGTTCTGATAGAAGACCAAAAACTAGTTGTGAAACTGTTAAGGAAGAAAATTCTGCTTTACTGGATAATGCATCCGCAGTTGAGTTAAGTTTCCCTGCTCGAAACTTAATATCAAAATCATAGCCTAACAGTTTCATGAGCCACTTATGCTGCTCAGGTGTGTGAATTACCTGAGTTTGCAGTTCCTTCAGTGAACCACGATCAGTCAATACTGAAAATTTTCTACCAATAAGTACTGCCTCCATTTTTGCACTGGTCGAATGATGGCAAACATCTCTCTGTGATAAGTAGAGGCTGATTGCATCTTAGCTGACAATTTCTGACTAAAGAATGCAATAGGTCTTTTACCTTGAGAGAGAACTGCCCCAATGCCAGTACCCGAAGCATCAGTTTCTATTGTGAACTATTTGTTGAAATCAGGAAGATCTAGGACTGGTGCACTGCTAAGTGCAGATTTCAGCTTCTGAAAGGCCAATTGCACACTATCAATCCACTGAAAAGCTTGTTTTCTGAGCAAATCAATAAGTGGAGAGGCAATCTGAGCAAATTCTTTTATGAATTTTCGATAATAACCAGCTAAGCCCAAAAATCCTCTCAACCCTTTAACATTCTTTGGTACAGGCCAAGCTTGCATAGCTTCTACTTTTGCTGAATCCATTTTTAACCCATCTGGAGTAACCAAATGTCCCAAGTATTCGATAGTACTACAACTAAAAGTACATTTACTTTGTTTGGCCACCAACTTGTTGTTGCTGAGCAATTGTAACACAACTCTCAAATGCCCTTTATGCTCCTCCGAAGAGCTACTATATATTAAAATGTCATAAAAAATATCAAGATAAACTTGCGTAAGTATGGCTGAAATATCATGTTCATTGTAGCTTGGAAAGTTGAGGGCGCATTAGATAAGCCAAAGGGCATTACCAAGAATTCATAATGCCCCTCATGAGTTCTAAAAGCAATTTTTGGAATATCTTCAATATGAACTCTTATTTGATGATATCCGACCAACAAATCTAGTTTGGAAAAAATATGAGCTCCTCCTAGCTCATCAAACAGTTCATCAGCTGTTGGTATAGGGAATCTATCCCTTATAGTGACTGCATTTAGAGCCCTATAATCAACACAAAATCTCCATGTGCCATCTTTCTTTTTAACTAGCAAAATAGGTGATGAATAGGGATTGTTGCTGTGTTGAATTAAACCCTCATTCAACATGTGTTTTACCTGTCTTTCAATCTCACATTTCTGGTAGTGTGGATATCTGTAAGGCTTTACATTAACTGGCTTTTGATTGTGTAACAGGTGTATTCTATGATTTGTTTCTCTGGCCGGAGGAAGACCCTTAGGTGGAGTGAAAACATCTTGAAACTCCAACAATATCTGATTAAGTTCTTCATTCTGACATGTGTTTTCTTGGCAAGCAGGAGAAATTAACTCCAATTGATACAATTCCATGACAGCATCTGTATCACACATCTTTTGCAAAGTGTGCATGTTCACCAATCCAATTGCACTGTTTCCCTTGAAATTGGAATTCAAATTTGAGATTGGCGAAATCCATTATTACTGGACCTAATGTTGTCATCCAAGCTACTCCAAGAACAATGTCAGATCCTTTGATTGGTAGTGCAAAAAAACCAATGGCAATTGTAGTACCTTGCACAGTTACGTGAACATTCCGAACTAGCCCTTCACTTTGAATTTTCTCTCCACTACCAATCATTACCCCACATGATGTTACTGACTCTCTTGCCAATCCCAAGTACTTAAGTATTCTGGTTTGGATGAAGTTGTGGGTGCTACCCCTATCAATTAGCACCTGAACATCTTTCCCTTTGATAGAACCCTTGAACCTTAAGGTTGTCGGGGAAAAATAGCCTGATAGAGCATTGAATGAAATTAAGGATTGCTCCATATTATCCTCTTTTGAAGTTTCATGTAATGCTTAAGTTTGCTCAGCTGACACACCCTCATCCATCATGAATAACTGTGGAATTTTACATTTATGGTCATAAAAATATTTGTCATCACAGTAGAAACATAAGCCTTGCTCTTTCATTTTCTGTGCTTCAGCTGAAGAAATTCTCCGAGCTGTCTGTCTACAGTCCCCAGCATGTCCAAAATTTGGTTTTTTGCTCGACATTGACATTGAATTCACGTTGCCCACCCCTTTCGCAGGAGTTGGTAAGAGTCCCTTATTGTTATTGTATTGAGCTGGGTACCTCTTGATGGCCGCAAGTTTGGCCTCACACCTCTTAGCCAGCATCACTGCTTCATGCATTGATGTGGGTTGGAAGGACAAGACGTCTGTTTTGATGTCAGCTCTAAGCCCCGAAATGAAACAATTTACTAGAAAAGATTCTGTTAAATCAGTAGTCCGCAAGGCTAACTCCTCAAATTTGCTTTCGTAGTCTTCTACTTATGCATTATGCACCAATTTTGTCAATTGTCCTTCAGGTGATTCAAGGTCCGTAGGCTCAAATCGCCTACGTATTGCTTCCACTAAATGCCTCCAACCAGCCAGTTGTTTTCTCTTTTGCATCTGACGAAACCACCGTCGAGCTAGCCCATCCATCCAAAATGAGGCCATGGTGACCCGATGCTGATCCTCCGTAGCGTAGAACTCAAAAAAGTCCTTAGCTGCAGCTATCCACTCTTCAGCATCAGTGCCATTAAAGAGAGGTAATTCAATCTGAGGTGGTCTGGGTTAGAAGGGAAATTCGTCATCTTATTCTCCATCACCTTTGGTTGCTGATCGCCATCGCGATTTTTTATAACTTGTACTACCTGGAGGCGATTGTTCTGCTTTTGCCCAATTCCACTGTACCATCTGGTTGTTTAACAATCCGATTTGAGAAGAGATGGTTTGCAGAATTGTCTGCTACCCCTCAATTGCTTGTTGTTGGGAATTAATGTTGTTCTGGATTGTCTCAAGCAATTGGTCATGTCGTGTTGTGGCTTCTTGTAAGGATCTTACAGATTCAGCTAAAGCATGATATCTCGTCTCCATGGCACCCCAATCGATTGCAAAAATGGCGAAATAAAAGCACCAAATGTCAGGTAGGGATTACCTGACTGCGTCGCTGGAGATCAGCCCAGCCAAATCTCGCCAATGCGTCACCTCCAGTGATGTCAATCGACGAGGGATAGCTTCATAATGTCGGAAGAGAAAGAGGGATATGAGGAGGGAAGAATAGAAGAGAGGCGGGAAGACAGAGAGAACAGATTCGAACAATTATCTTTTTTGCTTTATTAAAACTCCATGTCTCTATTTATATCACTTAATCTCAATTGAAACAATGTAAAGTTTTTACATTATGTAGTCACGACTCCGATGGGGCCTGTATTTTATTCGCCTTGCCAGCTCACCCTCAGCCTCTTTCTCCTTGCGAAACACGTCTCGTAAATCCACCTCAGCTTTTTCCCCGTTAAGATGGCGCCTCCCTGTTCCGCCCATGACAGGTCGACACTTTGACTCCCCAATTATTGGGGAGTCTGTTGGAGGATGAGTCCGAAATTTGAAGTCCGGGCCTCATCCAAATTTGGGTTGGCTAGTGTAGCCGACCCATGGAGATGCAGTAGGTCGGCTATCCCTAGCCGACCTAGGTGGTTGGAGAACCACCTATAAAATGGGGTGGCTTGTAGCCGAACCCCCTAAGCAATTTTTCTTGGTCATCTCCTCCTCAAGTTAAACGAGTCGCACCTCCCTTTCTTCCACATCTTCCACATCCTCCTCAAATTAAATAATTCAATAATGTATACATATCAGGCTATTTCCAGCGATACAACTATCCTGATTATTAATTAATTTATAAAGTACACAACCTGTATCTCATCCCCTCCCCTAGCCCGCCTCCCCTGTGCTCAAGCCAATAACATGTCGATGTATTGAGGGACTATTCAAGGGTAATAAATTATATGAGGCTACTTTTCATCATATGCTGCATTTATAGTGTTAATAGATTATGATGAACCCCATCAACTAGAACAAATGATTATAGGGCCATGACGAGATGATGCTAGTGAGACTTAGAATTTAGAGGCCCCAGTTCTAAATGTTCCTAGTCGTAGGATCACCGAGTCGGGGGGTCGGTGACTCTGGCAAGACTAGTGCGTTTGGTACATGCCCTATTGTAGGGGGTAGCTGATGTCACAGTTACCTATGAGGTGTAATTAATGTACAAGGGTGGGTGCTCATTGGAGAATGAGTTCATTGAACATACTCGCTTGAGTAACACTAAATCCTTACATGAGTGTCAATAGGCTATTCCTTAGGTGATAGTAGGTGCAAGTAGTCCTCGGACCTGAGATTGTCATAGTTATCTTGTGATTGACGATCTATCACTTTGGTGTATTCCCTTCTTGGCTCATAGAGTCATCAGTCGTGTGTTGGGTACTTTGGGCATAGTGAGGCTTTCATGGAGGTGGGTGAGAAACCAACAAGAAATTAGTTACTCCTAGTAAGAGGAGAGAATATCCTATGTGCTCCGACAAGTGTCAACTCGGTAATCTCTGGCCATAGTAGATAAGAAAGTCGAAAAAGGGGTTTTCGACTGTTCATGGTTGAGACGACAACTTGAGAGAGTGGAATACATATGGATCGATATTAGGGTTTGACACGACTTCCGTACTCTAGCCGCATTCGGGACATTGAGTAACCGTAGGATTTGATTGCATGAGAACTTATCACCAAAGGGCACTCGATCCCTCTAGATTAAACCTCACACTATCTGGGTAGTCATGACACATTTCTAGACGTCAATCTTGACTTGTGAGTAGAGTCTCGCACGGTCACTCTAAAGGGGTTTAGTGGTGGCTTTTGGAAATTGAAATAGAAGGTGTTCTATCGAATTCAACTTTTTGCTATGCATGACTCACTATTGGCTTAGTGTGGGGCCCAATGGGGCACACACAAATAGGCTTCTCTTGTAACGGGCTTTATTGGATAAAGCTTGAATGCGACACTTAATGTTTGCTAGCACGGACATGCCACGACACGATCACCATTCTCGTCTACTGACAAAATTGGGAAAGGTGTTTCCTATTCGAACGAATTAAAAATACTCAAGGAAGGAGTTCCTCGAAACCCTAATTAGTAGGGTTTGACATACGATATGTCTCAACCAACCCTTTGCTCTAGTTCATGGGATGAATCAAACTGATCCCTTGGTCTGCTTCATGGGATGAACCGGCCCATGGCTTGGATTGGATTGGTTGAGGCTTGGTGGGAAAATGGGCAGCAATTTTGAATAGCCACCAAATTTCAATTTCAAATTCAAAATAGTGGACCAAGGTTTGTATGACTTGGTCCAATGTGTGGCTTTGACTCCCTAATAGTTAGGAAGTCGGTTCTTTGACTCCTCAAAAGGTGGGGTGTTGAATTTGGAGGATCCCCGATATAAAGGACATGAGGATTGGGCATTTTGAATGGTCGAACCTCATCTAGACTAAGTCGACTACATTGTAGCCGACCTAGGTGGTTTGGAACCACCTATAGAAGGGGGTTGGCCTTGTGTCCGACCACCCTTCGTCTCTCCTGGACCAAGAACCACATATTGCAGCCACACGTTCCTCTCTTCCACCCCTTCAATAGCTGCAAGCGCGCCTTGGGAAGTCTTGTTGGAGTTTTCGTCATCGAAAATCGCTGCCGAGTTGGAGATTTGGAGGAGTTGGTGGACCAAGCCCTGTATGACTCGATCCAAGGTGTGTCTTTGACTCCTTACAGATAGGGAGTCGGTTCTTTGACTCCTCAAAAGGTGGGGAGTCGAATTTGGAGGCTCCCCGGTTTAAAGGACATGAGGATTGGCCATTTTGAATGGTCGAACCTCATCTAGACTAAGTCGACTACATTGTAGCCGACCTAGGTGGTTTGGAACCACCTATAGAAGGGGGTTGGCTCTTGTGGCCGACCACCCTTCGTCTCTCCTGGACCGAGAACCACATATTGCAGCCACACGTTCCTCTCTTCCACCCCTTCAATAGCTACAAGCGCGCCTTGGGAAGTCTTGTTGGAGTTTTCGTCACCGAAAATCGCTGCCGAGTTGGAGATTTGGAGGAGTTGGTGGACCAAGCCCTGTATGACTCGATCCAAGGTGTGGCTTTGACTCCTTACAGATAGGGAGTTGGTTCTTTGACTCCTCAAAAGGTGGGGAGTCGAATTTGGAGGCTCCCCGGTTTAAAGGACATGAGGATTGGCCATTTTGAATGGTCGAACCTCATCTAGACTAAGTCGGCTACATTGTAGCTGACCTAGGTGGTTTGGAACCACCTATAGAAAAGGGTTGGCTCTTGTGGCCGACCACCCTCTCTCCTGAACCGAGTACCACATATTACAGCCACACGTTCCTCTCTACCACCCCTTCAACAGCTGCAAGCCTTGGGAAGTCTTGTTGGAGTTTTCGTCATCGGAAATCGCTGCCGAATTGGAGATTTGGAGGAGTTCAAAAATTCCAGCAAGATACTTCCTTCTTGTGTAAATTCCTTCAGTGGTTTCTCATCGTCTTTCTCCCTTTGCATGCTGCTCGATTCTTGGTGGAAAGGTCGACTTGTTGGGTCATGGAGGACCAGGCAAATAACAAAAAATTATTTACACACTACGGAAATAGGAAAAGAATGATCCTCAACCCAATCGGATCCATGCTTCACGTCTAAGACGTGCGCATTGTTGGCCGAAGGGTTCAACCTAGGCCTCATTCTCTATTTTGATGATAAGAAACATGAAACTAACTCATTTGTTGAGTTCTGAGTTCTGGTTAATAGAATGATACGCCTATGAACTTCGTCCGAAAAATTGTGAAAAGTCGAATTAAAACACTCCAAAGGCTATCAAGTCAAAACCTAGGTTCAAGATTAGAAATGATAGTAATATGCCCCTAGGACATCAACCAAACCCATTCATACTATGTTCCAAATCAAAATCCAAGACTATACCCGAAAACGAAAACCAAATGTAAAAAATAAGTAAAACAACTTGTTAACTATGTTTCGATAGAATGTCCGGTCGAAGGGTCGATCGACCGACCCGGGGCCGATGATCGACCGTAATCAGGCAAAAACCCACATAAACTTACGGTTGATGATAGGTCGCATGTTCGGTCGACCGAACATTGGACCGGACGATCGACCGACAGACGCAACAGATAGAATTTCATCCGTTGCAACGGGTTGTAATAGCCCCTTCACTTCAAGACTTATAAATACAAGCCTTAATTCTTTCATCTACCCTCTCTACTATTCCATTGAGTTAATTTCCAAGTGATTTAGCTTTCAAGAGTGATTCATATGCCCTAGTTCTCCATTCTGAATCTCTCAAGTGGTGGTCTTCTCATTTCAACCCTCACAAGGCAACTCTTCTCTACATCTTGAGGCGTTGGAAGGATTGAAGGCTGTAAAAGAAGCTCTCCAAGTTTGATTTTCATTTATTCTCCTTTAAACTTGTTTTTCATTATTGTTTATTTTGAATTCTTGTAAACATCTTGGTGTTGTTATATGGATTTGTTTTGCTAGAGAATAGGTGTTGAAGCTTTCTCAAAGGTTTAAGAATTTAGTCCTCATTGTATTCTTAGGAAAATATTACATCTATGAATTGTTAAGATTAGAAATTCTTGGTGATAAGCCAAGGTAGTGGAGTAGGCGGGTTAGCCGAACCACTATACATTGTGTATGTTTGTATTGCTCTTTACTTGAGTACTTGCTAGTTAATTGTGCTTATTTTCTTACCAAAAGCATTCATCTGAAGAGAATTCAAGTTAGGTTTTTAAATTGCTTAAAATCGAAAAGAGTAGAATTGAACTTAGAATTAACCTACACAATTCAACCCCCCTTCTAGTGTGGACATTTGAACAACAATTGATATCAGAGTTTGGTTGTAGGTCTAGATTTAACTATCTACCCTACATTCTAGAATGACTACCAAAAACCAACTTGCACAAGGGACCTCTACTCCTGCTCCTCCACTCTTTAATAGCAATAACTATGCCTATTGGAAGAGTAGAATGAACATCTTCCTTCAATCTCAAGGAATAGATGTTTGGAGGATGATACAAGTAGAGTATAAACAACCTACTAAGAATATGGATGAACGAAACCTAGATGAGGTTAAACTCTTCAATATTAATTCCAAGGCCATGAATGGTTTGCATTGAGGTGTTTCCATAAATGAGTTTACTAGGATTTCAACTTGTAAGTCAGCCTTCGAAATTTCGAATGTTTTAGAGACTTAACATGAAGGCACCTCACAAGTTAAGGAGTCTAAGATAAATCTTCTCATGGATGATGATCAAGTGGAAATGGCTATGATGGTAAGAAGGTTCAGGAGGTTCATGAGAGATGGCATGAGGAGAAGCAAAGGAGGCTACACATGCTACAATTGCAACAAGACAGAGCATTTGACAAAGTTTTGCCCTCAAATCAAGATGGCCTCTATCTCCACTTCTTACAAGAAGGACAAGATCAAGAAGAAGAAGAAAGCCATGATGGCCTCATGGGATGAAAGTGAGTCCTCATCAAGTGAGGACACCAAGAGTGAGAAGGAAAACCTTTTGGTGAACTTTCACTTACGCAAGAAGAATTAGAACAAATGCATGATGAATTTAATGACATTAGAAAAAATTTTAAGAACTTAAAACGGACAACAAATCCCTATAAGAAGAAAATTATAGCCGACTACTTTCATGCAATGCCTTAAAGAAGGAAGTAGAAAATCTTAAGGGTGATAAGCATGCAATCCCTATAAGAAGGAAGTTAAAGAAGATTTAGAAAATGCAAATGAAAAATTGGAAAATGAAAGCAAGTTTTTGAGCTCACAAATAGAGCACTTGGATGATAAAATGCTTAGTTTAAGAAATGAATTATGCATGCTAAGTGAAAAAATGGTAACCTTACAAAATGTCATGCCTGAGGTTAATCATGTTAGAAAGACTTACATGTTCATGATTATGCACATTTCCATGGTCATACCCATAGCTCTAAGAGATTTAATGGAAATTGTTGGCATAAGGTTTTTAATATTGGTCTTAATCTCGATTTTGATGATAACAAACATAGAGCTAATGATTTCATGGAGAATTACTTTCAGGTTCTAAGTTGGTTAGCGCATGACGTCAGAAATCGAAAATATCAGAGAAATCAAAAAATCGAAAGGACGTTGGTCGACGCGCATGGGTTTTCATCAAGAAGATAGAGTTTAGATTTAGGGTGTCTAGCATGTGTTGTAAATCCTCAACTTGATGCTTATGAACCCAAAACTTCGAAACCCGAAACCCAGATACAAATGTCGCGAGAAAAAATCGCGAAATGCCTCATTTCCTAGTTGCCGGCAAATGGGCGGTCGACGGCCGATTGATCGGCCAATGGGTGGCCACCGATCGACCACAACCCAAAATGCGAAGTGGGCCCCAGTCGGTGGCCAGTCGCTCGGCCGGTCGACCAGCCGTCAGCCGGTCACCGGCCGGGCGATGCCAACGAGTAAAAATTTGCCCATTAGGATGGCTATTGAGGCCTTCTCTCCTCATGGCTTATAAATACCAGCCATGAGAAGCCTTCCTTGTTGATCCAACACTCCATTGAGCCATCTTTGATCATTCCTAAAGCTTTCATTGAGAGATTCTTTATAAACCCTAGCTTTGATCCTCACATTCTTGATTGAGCCTTCAAACTTCATCGATTCATCACCATGAGGCATCAAGAGGGCTAGGCATCAAGAGGCATCACCATTTGTTGTTTGATTTATTTGCTCCATTGTTTGTGTATTTTGTTGTTATTTATATTGTATTTGAGTTTGTGAAGACCTAGGTTGTTAGGTCTTGTATGGTTGGTGGTTGCCTTGGTGTTAAGGCTTAATTCCACTGGTGTAAACATAGTTTACTAGGATTAGTGATTGTTGTCCCTTAGGGTTGAGGTGGAAGAGTGCTATCGGTAAGAAGGCGGAGACTTTCGGGTGTGGAAATGCCTTAGGTTTAGAGGGGAGACTCTTTGGGTAAAAGGTCATCTTTGTAAAGGAAACAATATAATCTAGTAAAACTAGTTTGGAAATTCTAAGCTAGGTGATAAGGTAATGGAGTAGGCATTGGGGCCGAACCATTATAAATCATCGTGTTTGCATTGCTTCTACTTGTGTTTGTTTAATTAGCATATTTACATTGCTTCCGTTTGTTACTCGATTTGTTATTGCCTAAATAATCAAGTTAATAATTAAAACCGGAATTAGGCAAAAAGATTAGTAAACACACTATTTATCCCCCTCTAGTGTAGGCCATTTCATCAACATAAATTGCTTTTGTTGTGGGATATTTAGGCACATGGTTTGAGATTGTGCACCAAAAAGGAACCCCTATTCTAGATTTACTTGGGTTCCCAAGATGACTAACACTCAAGGACCCGAGAATGTTGGGGTACCTAAAATTGTCTCTTCTCCATTTATAGATGGAGAGCCATCCTCAAGAAAATAGAAGCACATAGATCTTGGATATCGGTTGCTAAAAGCATATGACCTGTGACATCAACCTATTGCAACGCTATCAATCAAGGATGATGGGTATGTAATATTTGAAGACAATGCCAAAGGTAAGATTGTTTGCATTGGTGACATAGGTATACTACCTTACCCATTTTATTAGTTGATAGGTTAAAACATAATTTAATTAGTATATTTCAATTGTGTGATAATGGTTATCTTGTAGTTTTTCTAGCATCTAAATGCACAATTAGAAATGTACCATCAAACGATATAGTATTTATTGGAAATAGGCATGAAAATATTTACACCTTATGCCTAAACATATTGTCTAATCCACATGTAAGATGCTTAGTTGTAATGGAAAGTGATTCTTGGTTATGGCAAATAAGGCTAGGACATGCTAGCATGAGCCTCATCCAAGAGATAACTAAAATAGATTCAGTTAAAGGAGTACCCAAGATAAAATTTGAAAAGGATAGACTTTATGATGCATGTCAACATGGTAAACAAGTTAAGTCATCCTTTCATAGCATAAATCATGTTACCACTTCTAGAATTCTTGAACTTGTGCACATGGATCTCTTTGGTCCTTATGATGTTGCTAGCTTAGGTGTCAAACTTTATTGCTATATATTAGTTGATGATTATTCTAGACTCACATGGGTTTTCTTTCTAGCTAAGAAAAATGAAATCTTTGATTTCTTCAAAAAATTTACTAGGAGAGTTATAAATGAAAAAAGAACTTCTATTTTGAAATTTAGAAGTGATAATGGAGGAGAATTTAAAAATAAAATTTTTTCTGGGTTTTGTGATGAATTAACTTGGTATTAAACGTACATTTTCTTCCCATAGAACCCCTCAACTAAATGTGGTGGTTGAGAGGAAGAATAGAACCTTATAAGAAATGGCTAGGACCATGTTTTGCAAAAATAATTTGCCTAAGTATTTTTGGGCCGAAGCTATAAACACTTCTTGTTATGTATGTTTTGAATTGAGTTTTGATAAGATTAAGAAAACTCCATTTGAGCTTTGGAATAATAGAATCCCAAGTGTGGGTTATTTTAAAGTCTTCGGTTGCAAATACTTTATTTTGAATACTAAGGATCATCTAGGAAAGTTTAATTCAAAATCGAATGAAGGAATTTTTCTTGGATATTCTACTAGTACTAAAGCATATAGAATTTATAATTGTAGAACTGTGGTAGTTGAGGAGTCTATGCATGTTACATTTGATGAAACTAATGACTCTTCTAGAAATATCAAGATTGTGAATGTAGGTGAAGAACTTGAGGAATTAACTTTTCATGATAAAGAGGATGAAGATGAAAAAAATGAGGCCCTCATGAAGAAGAACCTTCACCTTCATCTTCACAATCTTAAGTTGAAGAAGAGGCTTCACCTCCTCTCCCAAAAGCTTATCGTATGATAAAGGATCACCCAATTGATCAAGTCATTGGAGAACCTTCAACGGGAGTGGTAACACGTTCTAAACTCAAAAATATTTATCAATATGTTGCCTTTATTTCTCAAGTAGAGCCTAAAAAAATTAAGAAAGCTATAGATAATGAATTTTGGGTTATTGTCATGCAAGAGGAACTAAATCAATTTTTAAGAAATGAAGTTTGGGATTTAGTACCTAGGCCTAGTGAGCAAACCGTAATTGGGACTAAGTGGGTCTATAGAAATAAGCTAGATGAAAATGACTTAGTCATTGAAAACAAAGCTAGGTTAGTGGCCCAAGGTTACAACCAAGAAGAGGGTATAGATTACAATGAAACTTATGCTCCCATAGCTAGATTAGAAGTCATTCTCACGATTTTAGCTTATGCAAGTTTTAAATGCTTTAAACCCTTTCAAATGGATGTTAAAAGTGCATTTTTATGTTAAACAACCCCCAGGTTTTGAAAATTTTGAGTTTCCAAATCATGTTTACAAATTTAAAAAGGTTTTGTATTGTTTAAAACAAGACCCTAGGGGTTGGTATGAAAGGCTTATAACTTTTTGATTGAACAAGGTTTTAATGTTGAAAAGTCGATGTCTCCCTTTTCATTAAAAATGATAAAGATGATATCCTACTCGTACAAATATATGTAGATGATATTATCTTTGGTGCTACTAATGAAATTTTGGGTGAGTGGTTTGCAAAGTGCATGCAAGAGGAGTTTGAGATGAGCATGATGGGAGAGCTCTCCTTCATGCTTGGACTTCAAATTAAACAAACCAACAAAGGGATCTTCATTAATCAAGCAAAATACACCAAGGAGTTCATCAAAAGATCCGGGATGAATGAAATCAAGATTGCTTCAACCCCAATGAGCACATCTGTTAAGATTGATAAAGATGAAGAAGGTGTCAAGGTAAATGAAAAACGCTACCGAGGTATGATTGGTAGCCTTCTTTACTTAACCGCAAGTAGACCGGATATCATGTTTAGTGTTTGTCAATGTGCTAGGTTTCAATCTTGCCCCAATATTTCTTATATGAGTGCGGTCAAACGCATATTGAGATATCTTAAGGGTACGCTTGACTTAGGGTTATGGTATCCTAATCATGCATCTTTTGAGTTAATTGGTTTTTCCAATGCCAATATTGCTGAATGTAAAATAGATAGAAAGAACACTAGTGGGTGTTGTCAATTCTTGGGGATGAGTCTAGTTTCTTAGTTTTCCAAGTTTGCTTCAACTCGAATGCACTTTCAACTACCGAAGCGGAGTATATCTCTGCGGCTAGTTGTTGTGCATAAATCCTTTAATTAGATGAAACAAATCGTCATGGATTATGGTCTAAACTATTCATGTATACCCATCCATTGTGATAATACTAGTGCCATTAACTTAACAAAAAATCCGGTATTACACTCTAGGACCAAACACATAGACCCAAGGCATCATTTTCTAAGAGACGATGTAGCTAAAAATAATATGTTCATGGAATTTGTGCCTACCGATAAACAACTTTCGGATATATTCACAAAACCATTAAATGAGGAAAGCTTTACAAATTTAAGAATGCAATTGGGAATTTGTTCTATTCCACATGTTTAAAATCTTTTAGAAAATTTCATGTTTTCTCAAGTCTCTTTGAAAAATTGATTTTTATGGTATCATCACACTCAAGTAGATGCCTTGTAATGAGGCTTTACGACTTATCGATGTTTGTCTTCCACAGGCTCACCAAGGTAGGAAAGACTATAGTGGTAGATGATACTTGATTTTATGATTTTCTTGGTTTTCATGATGAAACTCATTAGTAGAGTCTTGCATTCTTGCCCTTTTTGATTGATGTCAAAGGGGGAGAAAAGACTTGGTCACATTTGTTTTATGATGCATATAGATATGGGGAGCTATCTCTTAGGTATGCATGTTGATATGGGGAGCTTAGGTAAGCTTTTATCATAAACTTACAAATGAGCACTTATCATTTACATTGAATTGCTTATTTTTCATGATATGTTTGTCATCATCAAAAAGGGGGAGATTGTTGGCCAAATGGTTCAACGTAGGCCTTACTCTCTATTTTGATGATAACAAACATGAAACTAACTCATTTGTTGAGTTTTGAGTCCAGATTAATGGAACGATACACCAACGAAGTTCATCCAAAAAATTGTGAAAAGTTGAATTAAAACACTCGGGAGGCTATCGAATCAAAATCTAGGTTTAGGATTATAAATGATTGTAATATGCCCCTAGGACATCAACCAAACCCATTCTTACTATGTTCCAAGTCAGAATCCAAGACTAGACACGAAAACGAAAACCAATTGTAAAAAATTAGCAAAAACAAGTTGTTAACTTAATCAGTCGACCGGCCCATGACCGACGGTTGACCTTAATCAGGCAAAAATCCAGAGAAACTTTCGGTCGACGACCGATCGCATGTTCGATCGACCGAACATTCAACCGGACAATTGACCAACGGAGGCAACAGATAGAAATTTGTCCGTTGCAACGGGTTGTAACCACCCCTTCACTTCAAGGATTATAAATACAAGCCTTAATTCTTCCACCTACCTTCTCTAATTTTCCATTGATTTAATTCCCAAGTGATTGAGCTTTTAAGAGAGATTCATATGTCCTAGTTCTCCATTCTCAATCTCTCAAGTGGTGGCCTTCTCATTTCAACCCTCACAAGGCAAATCTTCTCTACATCTTGAGGCGTTGGAAGGATTGAAGGCTGTGAAAGGAGCTCTCCAAGTTTGATTTTCATTTAAGCTCCTTTGAACTTGTTTTTCACTGTTGTTTATTTCGAATTTTTGAAGTAGCTTGCCAGGTGTGTTTGTAAACATCTTGGTGTTGTTATAGGGTTTTATTTTGCTAGAGAATAGGTGTTGAGGCTTTCTCAAAGGGTTGATAATTAAGTCTTCATTGTATTCTTTGGAAAACATTACATCTATAAAATTGTATTTTTAGAAATCCTTGGTGAGAAGCCAAGATAGTGGAGTAGGCGGGTTAGTTGAACCACTATACATTGTGTATGTTTTCATTGCTCTTTACTTCATTACTTGCTAGTTAATTGTGCTTAGTTTCTTACCAAAAGCATTCATCTCAAGAGAATTCAAGTTAGGTTGTTAAATTCCTTAAAACCGAAAAGAGTAGAATTGAACTTAGAATTAAACTACACACTATTCAATCCCCCCTTCTAGTGTGGACATTTGAACAACACGCGTGTGCATGTCGGAGTTGGGATCAGAGTAGATCTTCTTCCCTTTCAGCTAAAGGTATAAAACTGCTCCTCGCTCTCCTATTGAATTCCTTTGCATCGCTAAAGTAGATCGATGTTTTTGAGATCCTGTAAAATTTTTGAAATCTATTTTTTCCACTATTCTATGTTACATTTTCTCTCTACATCGCAATGTGGCCCTCTCGGCCGCAGACGATCACCCTGTCACCCCCTCCTGTGGACCCCAACGTCTACAGTGGGCTATAGCCTCTGCCTTTCCACGGGTAGCACCCTTGTTATCGCGGCTTAGCAGTCGTGACCGCATGCCAACGATCACTTCGCCGGTGTGAGGGCAGTGGCGTGGTCGCCCATGACCACCTCCGTTTTCACATCGTCGATTTCTCCTCCCTCAAACTCTACCCCTACCATCATTAGTGAATGAAGCCATGGGAAAACAATGGAAGAGAAGGTGAGATTCCTACCTCAATCGATATCAAAATCTCCAGGTTCTTCCTCTAGATTCCTCACCGCTACACGTCGTCACTCTGATCCCTCATCTCCAACTCCTCAACCACTGCCAACAACGATGGGGGATTAGAGGAGATTAGGGCTTAATTTACATCATTATGCACTTTTGTAAAAAGGTCCCTCCGAGAAAAATATTTACAATATAGCCTTTTCAGGTTATAACAACCTAGCTATCGAAAGAATAGTAGGGTGCCTCTCGAACAGCGCACCAGAACAGGATGACGCCTGTGGAGGGATCCCTCACTCATCATATCAGTGGGTCTATTTCCTTGACGAGCCATGAGCGTCTAACTAATTTGATAATTACTTTTTTTATTATTATTTTCATTGAAAACTAATATTTATTTCATTGTAGGGGATGTGCGATAACTAAGACACGCTGATACGTACCTGACCCTCTTAGGGTCTTTGGGGCTACACATAAGTATTGGGGGGGGGGTGTAATCAAACAATTCAATTTTAGTAATTAAGTTATTATTTGAATATTTATTTTGAGTTATACTATACAATGAAGTCTACATATACTAAATTGGTAACCTAATGAGTTCACTGAACGGACCTACACGAGGAACATAGAATGGAATCCTTACATGAGTGTCGATAGGATGTTTCTCGGGTGATAATAGGTGCAAGCAGTCCTTGGACCTGAGGTTGTCATGGTTACCTTGGGAGTGTCCACCCATTGCTTTGGACTTATCCTTAAGTGACCTTCAGTGTCATGTGTCAGACACTTCTGGGCATGAGAAAGCACCCATGGAGGTATGTGAGCAACTAATATGGAATCAGCTACTCATAATGAGAGCGACACTCAGGAATCTCTAGCCATAGTAGATATGAATGTCGGAAAAAGGTTTTTTGATGTGTCACTATTGAGACGATGATTTGGCATGCATAATACATATGAATTAGTATTAGGGTTTGACACTTCTTCCGTACCCTAGCAGTATTCAGGACATTGTAACTGAGGGACTTAGTTGCACGGTAAGTAATCACCGATGGGCGTTTGATCCGTGTAGATTGAACCTCACACTATCCGGGTAGTCATGACATGTTGCTAGACATCAATCTTGACTTATGAGTGGAGTCCTTCAAGACCACACTAAGGGAGTTTTAGTGGAGGCTCGTAAGATTCGAATAGAAGACATTCTATCGGATCCGACTCTTCGTTATGCAAGACTCACTGCTGGCTTAGTGTGGGGCCCAATGGGTCACACACAACAGGCTAATCTCGTAACGGACCATATAAGATAAAGTCCGAATACGGCCCTATATGTCTACTAGCACGGACATGCTGCAACTCGATCGCAGATCTCGTTTATGGACATGATAGAAAAGATGTTTCTTATAGGAACAAATGCGCGAGGAAGCAGTTCCTCGCTAACCCTAATTTGTAGGGATTAGCATATGATAATATTTGATGTAGTTGATTAAAATTAATTATGAATTAAATATTTAATTAACTACCTGATCAGGAATGTATTTAGTTATGAATTAAATATAATTTGATTTTGAATCAGATATACATGGTGTGAAAATTAGTTTCTAACCATGAGCCTAACCGGTTAATTGGGAATTAATTTATTTGGATAAATCCTAATTAATAAGAATTTGATTTATGTAGATAAATCATAAAATTAATAGATATATGAATTATGCGGATAAATCATAATTCTATTAATTAATAAGAAATTTAATTATTTCGATAAACATCTTTCCTATTGTTTAGGGGATTGGTTTATTTAGATAATTATCATTCTTGTTTATAGGCTCTTAATTTATGGAGATAAATTAAAGTTTATATTTTATTGG
The DNA here is from genome assembly GCA_034359265.1 of Canna indica. Lineage (NCBI taxonomy): Eukaryota > Viridiplantae > Streptophyta > Magnoliopsida > Zingiberales > Cannaceae > Canna > Canna indica. Next base: position 58,852,885 of record CP136890.1, on the reverse strand, counting down.
ATTTAATTAATTTCGAATTAATTATTAAGCCATTAAAATATAAATTACTTTTGGAGGCAAACCCCAGAATTTTGAATTCCGAGGAGAGTTTTTAAGAGGCCGGGGTCTACTTTTGTAGGCCCCCTATTGTGGCCAAACATCCCATAGGAGGGGTTGGTTTTTTTAGTTCTTCGTTTTCTTGAAGAGGATCAAGGACTTGATTCTTTAGAGATTTGCTGAAGAGAATGGCTAAAAAGAACTTCTCCTCCTCACATTAGTGGCCGACCATCTACATCCTCCTTCCCCGGTTTTTTCGCTGCCATAATTGAAGGTGTCTTCTCTTTTTGGGTGTGCCACAACCTTGATCTTCTTGGAGGAGTCGATGAGGACAGCGAGGTATCTTCCCCTCTTCTCTTTCATTTCGGTGTTTTCTAATCATCCCTCCTTCCCTTTTTGGTGCCCGATTCTTGGTGGAAGGGCTGGCCTTGCCTTGGTGGATTTCGGAATTGAGAAAGCTTCTCCGTTGAGCCACAACGAGCCCGTGTTCGCTGCCTTTATTGTTGCGAGGTGCTTGGTGTGGACTATCATTGGAGGACATGCACGTGTGCGTCTCAAGACGGGGATAGGAGCAAATATACCAACCGTGGTATAAGGTATACCTTCTTCGTCTACTCGTAGATTGAATTCCTTAATTGTTGCTAAAGTAGATCCTTGTTTTCGAGATGGTTTGAATTTTTTAAATTGCTATCTTCGCTGTGTTTCTTATTCCCATCCCAACAAGAGGAGCAATTGGCGATTATCAAGACAACTCAAGTGTGCATCATCTCTGATATTTCATCTATTTGAGATCAAATGATGCAGGAGATGCAGTACTTAGGACAGCTTGTAACTTTTTGGCCCGATGCTCCGCTCCCTCCATCATTTGTCACGACGACAGGCGCATCTAAGCCATCTTCTTCGTCGGTGCCAAGTGATGTGTTCCCTATGCAGTCCCTCAGCTTGCCTCATCCGCCACCTGATCTCGTCCACAAAGCTAATTAGTTTTGTTAATTTTTGTTACCATCTTGCATGTTTATTTGATAGTTAGATACACATTTTGATGCATTGATATATATATTTGATATCTTTCTAGCTATATATCATTTTGATACATTATGTAGATATAAAAGTTTTGATGTATATATTCGATGGTTATTTGATGCTTCGTGTTGTTTGGTTGGTAAATTATTATTTTTAATTTAGATAGCTATAACCATAACATTTTAACTTTTTGAGATATATGAAAACCAAATTTACATTGATGACATAGCAATGCCTATGTCGTCGCAAAAGGTATACCGAACAGCAAGATCAGTGGTCGCATACACCCATATCACCCATCACAAATTGTTTTGTGACGATTTCGCAACAACCATTGGCGATCGCCAAGTCATTGCAAATTAAAGTCATTTGAGCTATATATTGTCTACTCGCCACAGTTGGTTCACGACCGACTATGCGACGCTTAGTCACCATCGCAAATTCAATGGCTTTTGCAACTGCCATGTTTGTCGTCGCTTAGTATTACCGACAACATTTTTTGTAATGGACTTCTGCTACTGTCACTTCCCGTCGTAGTAGAGCTTGAGCGACGATTTGCGACCACTAAAGATGTTGCAGAAGGTCGATTTTTTAGTAGTGAAAGAATTAATTTTTTGCAAAAAATTAAAGTTGGATATAGAACTACCTAAAACTTAAGGTGCTATTTGATTAGCGAAAACTATTTTTTGGTTTGGTTTCAGTGAAATTAAAAATTTGGTTTCGAAAATTTGGTTTTGTTTTCTAATTTTCAGTTTTCTGAAAACGCATTTGGTTAATGAAAACAACATAAGTTTTAGTTAGTTGAAACCAGTGAATATTTATTTGGCTATAAAAAGTAATATTAATTTTCTTTGAACATTTTTAGTAATAATTAATATTTCGTTAGTTTACAAAATTAAATATTTGCTAATATAGTTATAAAATATTTGTAATATTTAATTAATTAAGTTATTGACCTTTTGAGATTTTTTTATTCAATTAGATATAAAAATTAATTAATAGTTATTATAATATTTCAAAAAAAAGAGTCTAGCGGTCTAAAATTAGTTTTGATTAATTATAAATAGATTAACTTTAAAAAAATTTCGGGATAAAATGTCTTTCTCACTTAATTTCGGGATAAAATGTCTTTCTCACTTAATTTTGTGCCGATCAAAGGCAGTCTTTTTCTTAACAAAAAATTAAAAATATTATTTTTTGCTCAGTAAGAAATTCCTAACCATATCTTGAACCAAGCCATAAGGACCTTGTACATAATAAACCACACAGACCATAGGATGACATTTTAACAAACCAAAAAATAACAAAATAGGAGCGCTTACTCTTAGACCACAACCACTCTTATAGAAGCTCATCATATCATGTACAACTTTATACATATAAAATTTGCAATCTCTTAATATCATTAAGTTTCAGCTTAAGCATTTTCAACTAGTAACATAGGCTTGTCAAATCAAGTCAGACAATAAAACCTATTTTCATATTATTATTTTTCAAACGAAGATGCCCCTAGTGCTCTTCCTTTTCGAATTGATGTTTGTTGGCTCGATCAAGAGGATTTCACTGCTACTATTATGGATGGTCTTCTACCGGCTCTTCAGAATCGGAGTACCACTGGTCAGTCTCTTCTGGGATGAATTTCGGCATGGAAATAACTTCTACAAATCAGTAGATTTTGATGTACTTCGAAGAAGAAAGCTGGGGCTTCTAGGAGATTACTCTTCTAAGGCCGACGCTGGAACTCTTTCTTCCTCTGAATTGAGAGAACTCCATAATGCAGAAGGGGACCTTGTCACTTTGTATCATTGTGAAGATCTTTATTGAAGACAGAGAGCGAAAAAGAGATGGATCAAAGAGGAAGATCATAACGCATGTTACTTTCACCTTTGTGCCTTAATTAGACGATGTTTCAATCACATTTCAAGCTTCTGAACGCCTACTGGTTTAGTCACTGGACATCAGGAAATTGCCAATGTGTTCTGAGCCTTCTATGTGGGTCTTCTGGGCGTCACATCATGCCACTACTGAATATTCGATGGCCTGAGTTATTTACTCCCCTTCATACTCTTCTTCAACATCGTGATGCACCATTCATGTCTGAGGAGGTTAAGGGAGCTGTGGAGAGTAAGAGAAATTATAAATCACTTGATCTTGACGGCATTGTCACGGAGTTCTTCAAGCGATTTTGGGAGTCTATTAGGGAGGACTTGGTTCATATTCTGAATGACTTACATCGAAAGCCTTCAAATCTGAAAAGAATTAATTAGGCTTACATTTCTCTAATTTCGAAGGAGGGGGTGGACTCGCCTTTCGATTTTCGTCGTATCTGTTTGGAAAATTCTCTCATAAAATTATTCTCCAAGCTTCTAGCAACCAGATTAGCTCCTTTAATGCATAAACTGGTTGTTGATTCTCAAGGGGCCTTCATGTCTGAAAGAGGAAGCCTTCGTAGCTTCATGGTAGTTAATGAAATAGTTTGGGCATGCAAGCGAAGGAGTGAAAACACTTGCCTGATCAAATCGATTTTGAGAAGTCGTTGGACTCGGTCGATTGGAGTTTCATTGCTTGACTCCTAGAAGCCAGAAGTTTCCTCCAAATTGGATTCTTTGGGTCAACCATTTTGCTGCATTATTTGGCTTCTTCCATTTTAATCAACGATCGACAGGGATTTCATTTTCTCATAGGAGGGGTCTATGACAGGATAACTCACTTTCACCTCTTTTGTTCAACTTGGTTGTTGATGTACTTTCTAGACTCATTTCTCATATGGCTAATTGTGGCCTTCTAAGAGGAGCACTATCTGGTTTATTTTCGACCGGGATCACACATGTTCTTTATACAGACGATCTTGTCATTTTTGTTGGTGAAATGGCCTACACTAGAGGTGGGGGGGGATGAATAGTATGTTATCTAAAACTTTAGCCTAATTCGGTTTTAATCATTTCTTACAATCTTTAGGCTAATGACAATTTAATGACTAAATGCGGAATCAATTAATAAAGCAATTAACACACACAAGATGACAATGCTAACATAATGATTTATAGTGGTTCAGCCCCAATGCTTACTCTAGTACCGAAGCATATTGCTTAGGATTTTCAAATTAGTTTAACTATTTTAATTAGTTTCCTTACAATGAAAATTTTATACCAGAGAGTCTCCACTCTCAAACTGAAGGAACTTCTACACCCGGAAGTATCCTACCATCATACCGAGAGCACTCTCTCATCTCAACCCTGAGGACAACTCAACTAATCCTAGCAAACTACGTTTACACCGGTGGAATTAAGCCTTAACACCAAGGCAACAACCAACCATTCAAGACCTAACAACCTTGGTCTTCACAAACTCAAGTACAATGAAATAAACAATAAAATACATAAACAATAGAGAAAATAAACAATACAATAAATACTTAGCTCCACAAGAAGATTCCTAGTTTCCTCTTGATGCATTTGATGATGAAGCAATGAACACTACTAGAAAAATGGGCATCAGCAACGGCCGAGCCGTTGCAATAGAGCCGTGACAGAAAGTCGTGTTGCTGATGACTTAGCAACGGATCAGCAACGGCCGCTCGGGCCGTCGCTCAAAACATTATCAGCAACGGCCGCTCGGGCCGTTGCTAAAAATATTAGCAGCAACGGTTTTACCACGGACCCGGAGCCGTTGCTGATAAAATTAATAGCAACGGCCTCGAGTCCGTAGCAACGCCGTTCGTAAAACCCGTCGCTAAGCCGTTGCTGTAAGTCATCAGCAACGACTGTCGATACACTTTTAGCAACGGCTTTCCCACGGACGGCCGTGGGAAAGCCGTTGCTGATGACCTATACCTGCAAGCAGAAAAATTTCAAATTTCAAATTTCCATTGATACATTGATACATTTATCTGATACATAACTCACACACCCATACCCTCATACACACATTCATTCACACATCACAAACACACCAAGATATACATCAAAACAATTATATTTATATTGATAATTATCCACGATAGTATAAAAACAATTCAAATGCAAAATTGAAGTATCAATATCCAAACAAAATAAGTTTAACAAGTTCAATATCTCAGTAACAAGTTCAATATCCAAACAAAAAATCTCACGATCACGATGGAGGATGGTCTGGATCATATGGCGGGGTCTGGAGTGCTTGAGTGTACACCGGCGTGGACTGACTCGAGGACGATGGATTAGATGATGCCGAAGAGATGCCTGCTGCGGGATGACCTGACATGTTGCGTAGCATAGCATGCATCTCCTCCATCATCTGACTCTGACGCGCGACCGTCTCCTCTAGAGTCCTTATTCTGCTACTATGATCATAACTGGATCTAGAGGTAGACGGCCGCTCACCAGCGACCGGAGGGGTCGGTGCCCCAAGTGGCCCTAGCACGGCTCGCGCATGACCACTATCTGCGAAGCCATATACGCGGCCATGGTCCCAGCCACCTGCGGCCTCGACCCACGATGCTGCGTCAAAGTCCTCGGGGGTACCCCCGCGCTGCACCACCCTCTGGCTGTACGTCTCCTACTCGAGTTTGATTTTTTGTTTAATATTTATCATAAAACTTAAATTATAAATATATAATGAATAATTTAAACAAATATATAATTACCACAATGTATGCAGCGCGGTTGTCGATGTACTCCCCCGTCCCATGTGCTCGACGGTGAGTCCGCTCAAACACCGCCATCGGGGAGGGTCGCTGGACAGTCCCGTCATCCGACACCATCGTCTACATTTACAAAACAAATACATTAATTAGTAAACATAATAACAAATAAAATATATAATTAAACGATATACTTACCATACGGTTTGCGTGCACTGCAAATGCAACAGAGCCGCCGGTGTGACGCGCTGCTCCCCCCGACATGCGATTTCTAGCCGCATTCTGAGAAACCTCCTGCCATCGATCCGTCGACCATATCCCCACGAGCTGGTCCCATATATCCGGAGTAATCCAACTGGGGCCGTATCCCCGAGTCTCCGCGATGTTAGTGGTCCCAGCTCGGGCCATCGCTCGGGACCGAGCCTGCCCCAGCTGCCCGTTGTACCTTGCCCGGGAAATAGACTCCCAGGCAGCGTAAATGAAGGACCTCTGGTCCTCGGCCCATGTATAGCGAGCCTGCAAAATAATAATATCAGTACCAATTCTTAATATATCATCATGCATGTAAAAAAAAAAATAATACGTGCCTCAAACTCGCGCCATAACATGTCGACGTGCTCGCTAGGCACGTGAGACCACGTAGGCCATGCCCCGTGCATGTATCGTCGAATAGTAGAAGAAATGCTCCTCGACACTTCTTCTTGCTCGAACCTGCACAACAAAAATAAATTTTAATATTATATTATGATATAATGAATTTGTAATGATTCATAATTCATGATATATTACCGCTCCCCAATCACGCTGATCAATCTACGTGACTCTGTGGCTGGTGGAGGCTGCCACCTGTTCGGCCCGCGTGGCCGCCTGCGTCTGGATGTACTAGCCTCGGCAGTATCATCCTCATGAGGATCAGCAACAGGAGGATCAGCAACAGGAGTAAGTGCTGGAGTCTCACCGATCGGAGACTCCGAAGCTCTCCTGCGTCGATAACCACGACCAGACATATCTGTCGAACAGACATATAATCAGATTATTGTATAAATAGTAGAGATATATTTAATAAAATATATATACTTTACAATTATTCCTCATCATCTGAATAATAGTCTTCGAATTCTTCTTCTTCTTCTTCCTCTTCTTCCTCTTCGTCATCTTCTTCATCTCCAGCTTCCTCAATTTCATGATCGTCATCATCAGCATATTCAACTTCTAATTGAATTGACGTTGTGTCTGCATCCTCGAGTATTGGAATAATACGATCCACAGCAGGAAGATCATCTTCTTGATAGAAACCAGGAGGATCATTTTCTCCTACTATCGGATCAATTTTTCCTCTACCTTTTGTCTTACAAACTACACGCCAATCTGCTCTATCTTTATTTCGAGCCGGATACTTCGCGTAATATACTTGTTCGGCTTGTGATGCCAATATAAATGGCTCATTTGCTGCCAATTTCGATTTGTAATTAACCTCAACAAGTTTGTATTTTTGATGAACTTTCATGCCCCTTTCTGTCTGTACTGTGGATTCAAAGTAAAATGAGCAGAATGTTGAAATTTCTTGGATGATATACGATTCAGATATTGATCCTTCAATAGCTGCGGTGTTCTTTACTTTTTTCTTCAGACGATTCATGTATCTTTCAAATAAGTACATCCAACGATATTGAACGGGGCCACCAACTCGTGCCTCGTATGCCAAGTGTATCGGTAGATGCTCCATCGAGTCAAAAAATGCAGGAGGGAAAAACTGCTCCAGCTTGCATATGATTTCAACAATATTATTTTCAAGTGTTGACATATCTTCGACTCGAAGGACATTTGCATAGATGCTTCTAAAAAACATACTTAATTCAGTCAACGGACCCCAAATATTATCAGGTAGAAGATCTCGAAATGCGATCGGAAGTAATCTCTGCATGAATACATGACAATCATGGCTCTTCATCCCTGATATTTTGCAATCATCGACGTTCACACATCGAGATAAGTTTGAAGCATATCCATCGGGTAATCTGAGTTCTTTTACCCATTGACAAACATCTTTGATCTGTTGTTTATTTAACACATATAGGGCCTTCGGTTTCAGATATCGTCCATTGACCTCTTGTAACTCCAACTCTGGTCTTTTACAAAGTATTTTCAGATCATGTCGAGCTTTGACATTATCTTTAGTTTTTCCAGAAATATCCATCACAGTGTTGAAAATATTATCAAACACATTTTTTTCAATGTGCATGACATCTAAATTATGTCGAATCAATAATGAACTCCAATAGGGCAATTCCCAAAAGATACTTTTTTTCACCCAGTTGTGTGTTTGGCCAAAACCTGACACTCTTTCATTGCGACCGAATACAATATCTGGAAGTGCTGAAACACGTGCTAACATTTGTTCACCAGACAACATCGGTGGTGGCCCATCTCTTTCGACTCTGCCCTTAGTAAATTTATTACGATTCCTTCGATACTGGTGATGAACCGGTAGGAATCGACGATGACAATCAAAGAATGAGATTTTTCGTCCGTTCTGAAGACTGATTGATTTAGAGTGTTCCATACAATACGGGCAAGAGAGTCGGCCGTGAGTGCTCCAACCCGACAACATGCCGTACGCGGGGAAATCATTGATTGTCCACAAGACCGCGGCCTTTAAATTAAAGTTTTGCTTCCGATGACAATCATAAGTGACAGCTCCCTCAGTCCACAATGTTTTCAATTCATCTATCAAGGGTCTGAGAAATATGTCAATTTCTTTTCGCGGACCCTTAGGACCCGGAATAATCATCGAAAGATAAATAAATTCATCTTTCATGCACATTGACGGTGGCAAATTATAAACTGTCAGCAGCACTGGCCAAACTGAATAAGGAGTTGCAGAATGTCCAAATGGATTAAAACCATCTGTGCACAATCCCAATCTGATATTTCTAGTATCCATAGCAAATGAAGGATAACATGTATCCAAATGTTTCCATGCTTCACTGTCAGATGGATGAGTCATTACTGTATCATCACGACTTCTTGCATGCCAACTCATGTAGGGGGCTGTCTTTTCCGACATGAATAATCTTTGAAGCCTCGGTGTTAGTGGAAAATACCGAAGCACCTTAAACGGGATATTTTTCTGTCGGACCGATTTCTTCTCCTTGTAACGAGGGTGTTGACATACAGGGCATTTATCCAACTGCATATTTTCTTTATAATATAAAATGCAGTTATTTTGGCACGCGTGTATTTTTTCGTACCCAAGCCCCAATTTTCTCATTAGCTTTTTAGTCTTATAAAAAGTAGGCTCAAACTTGTTATCAGTAGGCAGCATTCCATTAATCAATCCAGCAATCCGATCATACGCAATTCCGCTGATATTACAATCGGCCTTGATGTTTAAGAGCTGTGTCATTGCTGAAAACCTAGTGTATTTAGGACAATTCTCATACAAAGGTTCATCGGCAGCTTTCAACATCTCGTAAAATTCTGCAGCTTCTTTATTCGGTAATTCAATCTCTACCGCAGCCCCTACTTCTGTGATATCAACCGCTGTAGTATCTGGTGGGACTGATGTCTGAAGAACTGGCCGATCAACATTATCATTCAGGTGGAATTGACCCCCAAGACTATCAAGTATCATAGTTCTATAGGGATTACATTGACTGGATGAAGAAGCACCAGCAGAGGAAGATTCACCATATGTCTGAACGACAAGATTGCTCGACGTCCCGACTTCGCGTGACTCCCCGTGACAAGTCCATAGAAAATATCTTGGTGTAAATCCTTTGGTATATAGATGCAGAGTGACAGTCTCCCGATCCAAAAATCGTCCATTCGAACAAATGCGGCACGGACATCGGATTTGATCACCCATGCTAACGAAATTCCGATTCGAATAGGCGAAATTTAGGAAGTACGTTACGCCAAATCGAAACTCATTCGTTAAAGCTCCACGATCAAAACGTCGGTACATCCAACTTCGATCAGCCGACATGATTCTGTCAATCAATGACAATTTCTTTGGTTAATGTCTTTAGGTGAGATTGTCCTATTCCATTCGGGATTTATGTTATTCGTACTGCACTTACGTTTTTATTTTAACTGTTAACTAATTATTCTAAATTTCGACAGCATCTCCCTACAGTTCTCCGAATACGCATATCATCTGGGCGCGTATCGGAGAACAAGAGAGATGTTGCCGAATTTTAGAATAATTAGTTAACAGTTAAAATAAAAACGTAAGTGCAGTACAAATAACTATATTCCCAAATTGTCCAATCAGGGACAATTCAAGAATTGAACGTCGTATAAAAGATCATATACTTCTTTTACACGAACATACAATCCCCGAACGGATCTAAGGTTTTGCTAAATCATATCCGATTCGTCGATGCGTACGTGAAACATATCAACTCGTCGGATGGATGATTATTTTCTAAATGTTTCGAGACAGTTCGAGTCCATATTGGACGATTTCGGCGCGCGTCCGAAGTGGACGATTCCGGCGCGAGTCCGAAGTGGACGATTCCGGCGCGAGTCCGAATTGGACGATTCCGGCGCGCGTCCGAAGTGGACGATTCCGGCGCGAGTCCGAATTGGACGATTCCGGCGCGCGTCCGAAGTGGACGATTCCGGCGCGAGTCCGAATTGGACGATTCCGGCGCGAGTCCGAATTGGACGATTCCGGCGCGCGTCCGAAGTGGACGATTCCGGCGCGCGTCCGAAATTAATCTAAACCCTAATAATTAATCTAACAAATTAAACAATTAATCTAAACAATTAATTAACATTTATAAATTAATTAATTAACAATTTCAAAACAATAATATATATATATATATATATATATATATATTCCGGCGCCGGAGTCCACCCTCCGGCGCCGGCGTACAGTGGCCGGACACACTGTCCGACCACTGTAGAAGGTCCGGCGGCAGCCATAGGCCGACCGCCGCCGGCCGAAACCCTAGAAATAGGGTTTCGGTCGGATTTTAACATCTCCGGCCGATCAACATACCGGCAGCAGCGGCAGCGGCGCGGCGGCGAGAGGCGTCGGCGTCGGCAGCAACGGCAGCAGCGGCGAAGGTCGGCAGGAGCGGCGGCGGCAGAAGCGGGAGGAAGAAGGGTCGGGCGCGAGAGCGTGCCCTATATAAACTTATCAGCAACGGCTCACTCTCCCGTTAGAAAGCCGTTGCTGATAAGTTATCATCAGCAACGGCTCACTTATCCGTTAGTAAGCCGTCGCTGAAGATTAAATAATCAGCAACGGCTCGCCTTTCCGTCAGAAAGCCGTTGCTGATAATTAAAATAATCTGCAACGGCTCGGTTGTCCGTTAGAAAGCCGTTGCAGATACATATATCTGCAACGGCTCGAGCGGCCGTAAGAACGCCGTTGCAAATAGCAACGGCTTGAGCGGCCGTTGCTGATAGCCGTTGCTGAAGACCAAGTTTGTAGTAGTGGAAGGAAAGACTCAATCAAAGAGATGAGAGATCAATGCTAGGGTTTCCACAATAAAGCTTAGGAATCGATCACAAGATGACTCAAGGGTAGTAGAAGTGATCAAGATATCAAGCAAGGCTCTCGTGGCTTTGTATTTATAAGCCATGAAGAGGGAAAGCCACAAAAGCCTTTCCAACCAACGTTTTTCTGCCCGTTGGCACCGCCCGATCGGTGGCTAGCTTATGGCCGATCGACTGGCTGAGTAACCGGCCATCGACTGCAGCCCTCTGCCCGTTTTGGGGCTTAGCCAATCGGTGGTCAGCTGATGGATGGTCAACTGACCGTCGATCGCCCATCGATTGGCACCCAGGAAATGAAGTAGTTTGATGATTTTTCTCAAGACGTTCGTTTTCGGATTTCGAGTTTTGAAGTTTTTGGGTTCTTAAGCATCAAATAGAGGATTTACAACATCCTTCCCGACGAAATCCTAAACCTAAACTCTATCTTCCTAATGAAATCCTAAGCTCGTCGACCAACGTCCTTCCCATTTTTCGATTTCTTCGATATTTCCGATTGCGGACGTCGTGCGCTAATCGACTTAGGACATGAAAATGATTCTCCATGAAATCATTAGTTTCATGTTTGTTATCATTAAGACCAAGGCTGAAAATCTTAGGTTAACAATGTCCTCCTTTTTGATGATGACAGACATCCTTAAGAAAATATCTACAGTTAAGCATAAAGGATATCAAACATGGGATTTCTCCCCCTACTATCATGCATATCTACATAATGGAACTCCCCTATCTATATGCATGGTTTTCTTATATTTTCTCCCCCTTACTTATATTTTTCTCCCCCTTTTGACATCAATCAAAAAGGATGAGAAAAGTCAACCTATAGTCGAAGTTGAGACTCTAAAACCATTTTTCATGAAATATGAAAATCTCAATCAAAGGGATGAAAACCAAATATCTAATATGAGACTAAATTATACATGATAGCAAGGATTGATAACTAAAATTCAAATCCAGAAATCATGTATAAACTCAAGTATCGCTATTTTCAAATATCGGTCAAAATATAAAAATCATTTTAAAGCATGTATATCAAGTTTGAGATGAAAATATTGTCATTTGGTCAAAATTTCAACTTAGCATGATTTCATTCAACATAGAAAGGTTATCATGAAATTTGTTAAGTATCCAATTTTTTCATTTACTCATGGTTTTTCAATTTTTACCACATGGAAGTACATCATGAGTAAATTCAAACATGTTCATTAAGTTTCAACTTAAAATGAAGTCTCTAAGATGAATTTCTACCTAGTGCACATTTCATTCAATCAAGGTACCATGAAATTGCGTAAGTATCAAAATTTAATTTACTCATGAGATTTCAATCAATTATTATATAAAGTCATTCATGACCATAGAAATTATTTTATCAAGAAAATTGAGGTGTTATGCAAGAATTTTGCCGAAATGAAACTCATACCTCATTTCTTGAGAAATTCCAAAATTTTCATTTTCTTTCCTAATTTTCTTTAGCTTTCCATTAAAAATAAGTTTATATTGCAAGCAAGCATCATTAGTATCATAATGAACTTATGGCTATAAGCAAGATAACTGGACTAGATAGCTAGCAAAGCGGAAAAAACTCACGTATCATTTTCAAATACCTACTTTGCTAAGTAGTAAAGATTCATTTTAAAGAAGTAAACGTGATATCAAAATGAATCAAAAGATTTCAAAATATGAGAATTTTTAAAAGTATGATCTCTAAACATGTTTAACTAGTTTGGATTTAAAAAGGTCTCTAATAATAAATTTCAACCTAGAGCAAGTTTTATTCAAAATATGAGTACTAAAATTCTACCTACTCATGAGAATTCAAGGATTTAACATGCAATTCTAATCATGAGTATAAAGACATAATTGAAGCTTAAACATTGAGGTAAAACACTAAGGTGCTGTTTGGTTAGCGAAAATTATTTTCTGGTTTGGTTTCAATGAAACTGAAAACTTGGTTTCGAAAACTTGGTTTTGGTTTCTAGTTTTTAGTTTTCTGAAAACGCGTTTGGTTAATAAAAACAACATCAGTTTTATTTAGTTGAAACCAGTAAATATTTATTTGATTATAAAAAATAATATTAATTTTCCTTGAACATTTTTAGTAGTAATTAAATGTTTAGTTAGTTTACAAAATTAAATATTTGTTAATATGGTTACAAAATATTTAAATAATTTAATTAATTAAGTTATTGGTAATTTAAGATTTTTTTGTTCAATTAGATATAAAAATTAATTAATAGTTATTATAAAATTTCAAAAAAAAAAACAAGTCCAATGATCTAAAATTAGGTTTGATTAAATTATAAATAGACCAACTTTAAGAAAATTGAGTTATTTAAAATTTGGGTTTGAGTCAATTAGATATAAATTGGTTTAATTATTTTATAAATTTAAGATAAAAGTTTGAGTTAAAAATGATGATTTTTATTTTTATTTTTAAAAATTCGATATAGTTTGATTTATTTTTAAATTAATTAATTTTATAAAAAAATATTTATAATTACAAAGTTGTCAAGCATTTTGATAACGAAACCGACAGTCTCGAAACCACAGAAAACAACATTCTGTTGTTTTCATTTTTATTAAGAAAACTGGTTTCGTTTTCATTCTGGTTTCGATTCAGTTTCACGAAAACACTAAACCAAACACGTTTTCGTTAGCAGTTTTGGTTTCAGTGAAACTGAAACCATGAAAACAAACTTGGTTTCGCTAACCAAACAGGCCCTAAGATTTTGAAAGAATCGAAGTTATACCTTATTCATGATAATTTGCCAAACTTATCATTTTTCTCCTAATTATTAGCCTTCTTAAAATACTCATAACTTGCAAGTAAGCTACACTAATATTTTAGGGAAAATATAGCTACTTAGCTAGCTAACCAAACCAAAAAGCAAAGAGAAGCATCATGTATCATTATCAAAGTTCACTTTGCTAAATAGTTTGAAATCCATTTTAAATGAAATCAAGTGATACCAAAATGAATATTAAGAGATCACAAGTGAAATATAAATGGAAACATGATCCAACCCTTCCTATTGGTTGAAAACCGAAAAGCCACAATGAGCCAATGATTTAAAACCGCATGGTCGCATGAGCCCGTTATAGGCTACTTAGGTCTCCGAAGAGATCGGAAATCAAAAATCAAAATTCATATTTTAAAATATATCATGAGCGGGAAAAATAACTCAACTCAAGTAAGTATCATGAACTCTAACTATTAATGGATTAATTGAAGTTGAGAGATGATACCAAAACTTTTAGATGTCAACTTTCATTACCATAGGTATCTTGATGATAACTTGAAGTTGCAACCAAGTGAGAATTCATCAATTAAGACTTTGGTCAACTTCAACACTTCATCAATCTTTCACCCTTGTATGGTAGCTCCCCCTACAAAAAAATAAGACACCTTTGGTACCCAAAATATCTTAACAACACTAGGGTTCACTTTAAGAGCACAATAATAAATCGCATGCCCGTAAACACCACATCAAAAGCAATGACCATGAAATTCTTTATTTTCATTTCTCCTAATATGAGGTTTAAATGTAGAATGCCTAGTATTAACATGAGCACGGGCATTCATGAATGAAACATTTCAACTTCTAGAATTCTTAGAAGAGAAATTATTAGGTAAATTATTTGTTTTTCTATTCAAGAAAATAATCTCACTTTTCAAGTCATCCATGGATTTTTGAATAGCATTCAATTGAGATTTCAACATACCATTTTTATTTTTCATTTTCATATTTTCTACTTTGAAATTCTCAATCTCAACTTTTGAGACATTTTTCAATTCAATTGTCAAATCATCATTTTCATTTTTCAAATCAATATTCTCACTTTTTAAGTCCTCAATTTCAAGCTTAAAATCATCATGGCAACAATTAACCAAACTAGTATTTCAATTTCTCATTCTCTAATTCATGCACATGTGAACCAAGCCTTAAATTTTCTTTCTTTAGTTTTTTATTTTCTTTGATCTTTTTCATAAGCCAGGCATGCATCTTCTTAGATTCTTCTAATAGCTCATCATAAGTCATACCAAAAGAATTAGAGCTGCTATCATCATTATCACTATCAAGATTTTTATCATGACTAGAAGTAGAAGGTTTTACCTCATTCCGAAGACTCACGACTTCATGATCATGACAAGAGGATGCTTCTTGTGATTCGGAGGTGGAAATTGAAGCACTTGTCCTCTTCTTGACATTCTTATTTGATGAAGGGCAATTTCTTTTAAAATGCCCCTTTTCCTTGCACAAGCACTACTGAAATAACGAGTATCACTAACAGGTGGATACGTTGCAACGCAGTCGTTGCGGACGATGGCGTACCTGATAACTTAACAACGGAACTACAACGGCCACTCACGTCGTTGCTAATGATATTACCAGCAACGGTTCTACAACGGGCGGTATTCGTTGTTGATACGTTATCAGCAACGGTTCCACAATGAGGCATTGCTATTGCTGCTACTTTTATCAGCAATGCTTCCATAACAGCTTGTCGACTATTGTGGATATTGCCATCAGCAATGGCCCACAAGCCATTGCAAAGCCTTTGTTGAAAGGCTATTTCTAAGCCGTTGATGTTGTTCATCAGCAACGACTTTAAGTTTGCGGCCCAAGTATTACGATACACTTTCAGCAACGACTTTGACACGGATGACCGTGGAAAAGCCGTTGTTGATGATGTTAACCTGTAACTGAGAAATTTCAAAATTAGAAATTTTCATTGATACATTTACAACCTGATCCATAACTCACACACTCATAAACACATCCATTCAAATACACATATATTCACACACACATCACAGATACACCCAGATATACATCAAAATAATTATACTTGTAATTATAATTATCTACAATCGTATAAAAATATACGAAATTAAAACTATCGTATTAACATGATACGAATCAATATATCAAGTCACAGAACAAGTAACTCTAAGATATCCAAGTAACAAGTATATAACAAGTAAATATCCAAGTCAATCAAGTTATAAAACAATAAAAGCTCACTACGATGGTGGAGGAAGGTCGGGATCATACGGTGGGGTCTGGAGTTCTTGAGTGTACACTGGCGTGGGCTGAATCGATAATGATGGATCTGAGTGTACACTGCTGGAATGATCTGTTATCTACCTCAGCATGGCATGCATCTCAGCCATCACCTAATTTTGATGAGCCATCATCTCACTCTGTCGTGCGACCGTCTCCTCCAGTGTTGATATCCTCCTGTTATGATCATTAATCCTGGAGGTGGAGGGACGCTCACCGACTACCGGAGGGGTCGGTGCCCAAAGTGGCCCAAGCACGGCTCACGCATGGCCACTATCAGCAAAGCCATAGACGCAGTCGTGGTCCCAGCCACCTGCAGCCTCGACCCATGCTCCCGCGTCAAAGTCCTCGGGGGTGCCCCTGTGTTGCGTCATCATCTGTGTGTTGGTCTCCTACACGAGTTTGGTTTTTGTTTCATATTTTTTCTAAAACTTAAATTATAAATAAATAATGCATAATTGAAACAAATATACTTATCATGATGACTACATCGCGGGTGTCGATGTACTCTCCCGCCCCATGTCCTCTACAGTGAGTCCGCTCAAACACCTCCATCGGGGAGGGTCACTGGATAGTCCCCTCATCCATCACCGTCGTCTACATTTACAAAACAAATACATTAATTAGTACACAGAGTAACAAATAAAATATAATTCAAAATAAGGTATAATACTTACCACGCGTCTGGCGTTCACGACAAATGAAACAGAGCCGTCAGTGTGACGCGTTCCTCCCCTCGACATGCGGTTTCTAGCCGCAGTCGTCCCCTCCTACAACCGCTCGGTCGACCATATTGACACGAGCTGATCCCAAATATCTGGAGTAATCCAATCGGGGTTGTATCCCCAAGTCTCCGCTATGTTTCTGGCCGCAGTTCGGGCCATCGCCTGTGCCCGAGCCTACCCCAGTTGGCACTTGTACCTCTGTCGGGAAATGACGTACCACGTATTGTAGATAAATGGCCTCTGGTCCTCTGGCCAAGTATAGGAAGCCCGTAAAATAATAATATCAGTACCACTAATAATCAAGCTGATTAAAAAATTTTAAATACATGTATATAAAATTTTTAAATATGTACCTCAAACTCGCGCCAAAGCATGTCCACGTGCTCACGGGGCACGTGAGACCAAGTGGGCCAAGCCCCATGCATATAAATCATCGGACTGTCCCTGATATAGTCCTGGGGACATCCTCGTGCTCAAACCTGCACAACAAAAATAAAGTACAATATTATATTATGATATATTGAATTATATGTTATTCATAATTCATAATACATTACTGTTCGCCAATCACAGAAATAAGTCGGCGTTGTTCCGTTGCTGGCGGAGGCTGAATCCTGTGCGGCCCGCGTGGCCACCTACGCCTCGAGGAACTTGCCTCGACGGTAGGAGGATCAGCGGCAAGAGCAAGTGTGGCTGAATCGGGAGTCTGACCGATCGGAGACTCTGTAGCTCTCATTTGAGTAATAGTCTTCGAATTCTTCTTCATCTTCTTCAAATTCTACTTCTTCTCCACCTTCCTCAACTTAATGATCGTCATCATCAACATATTCAACATCTAATTGAACTAACGATGTGTTTGTATCCTCGAGTATTGGAATAATACAGTCTACTGCGGGAGGATCCTCTTCTTGATATAAATCATCTGTCACATCAGGTGTCGGCTCATTTTCTCCCGCTATCAGATCAATTCTTCCTCCAGCTTTAGTCTTACAAACTACACGCGAATCTGCACTATCTTTATTTCGAGCCGAATAGTTCGCGTAATATACTTGTTCAGCTTGTGATGCCAATATAAAAGACTCATTTGCTGCCAATTTCATTTTGTAATTAACATCAACAAGTTCGTATTTTGGATGAACTTTCATGCCCCTATATGTTGTATCGAACCAATGATATTTAAATAGGATAACTGGTTTCAAGCCAAAGTAGTGCAATTCTAGCACTTCTTCCAACAATCCATAAAAATCTATATCACATTCAACATATGTTGTCCCTTTCACGCAAACCCCGACATTCATCGTCTTCTTTGTAAATGCATATTCAACCGTGTAAAATTTATAGTCATTAATAAAATATCCGCTATAACATGACACTAGTCGCGACGGTCCACTAACAAAGTCAAATATTTTTTTCATCTATTTCAGCTCTATGATCTTTGCTGTAAGCCCGAATCCAAGTAGGGAAATCATGATTCTGTAATCTCTCCAACTCTTGATCGCTGTGAATAGAGTATTTTTGCACCATCTCAATGTCAAACATTTTATTGAATTGTTCAATCTCTGGACAAGTGAGTAATACATATAATTATGCCAAATGATACTCTTCGTCGCTTAAGTGTCGAGATGGACGAGAACCAAAAGCACGACCAGAGTGATAGAATATATTTAAACGCCCATCTGAATGTCGAACTCCCCCATCGTTGTTATGTGGAAGATGATCAAATCTTGTCTGCACTGTCGATTCAAAGTAAAATGAGTAGAATGTTAAAATTTCTTGGATGATATACGATTCAGATATTGATTCAATAGCTGCGGTGTTCTTTACTTTTTTCTTCAGACGATTCATGTATCTTTCAAATAAGTACGTCCACCAGTATTGAACGGGGCCACCAACTCGTGCCTCGTATCCCAAGTGTATCGGGAGTTGCTCCATCGAGTCAAAAAAGGCAAGTGGGAAAAACTGCTCCAGCTTGCATACAATTTCAACAATATTACTTCCAAGTGCTCATATATCTTCGACTTGAAGGACATTTACAGAAATGTTTCTAAAAGACATACTTAATTCAATCAATGACCCCAAATATTATCGGACAAAAGAGCTCGGAATGCGATCGGAAGCAATCTCTGCATGAATACATGACAATCATGGCCCTTCATCCCTGATATTTTACAATCATTGACGTTCATACATCGAGATAAGTTTGAGGCATATCGATCGGGTAATATGAGTTCTTTGATCCATTGACAAATATCTTTCATCTGTCGTTTATTTAACACATACGAGGCCTTCGGCTTCAGATATCGTCTGTCGACCTCTTGTAACTCCAACTCCGACCTCTTACAAAGTATTTTCAGATCATGTCAGGCCTTGACATTATCTTTAGTTTTCCCAAGAACATCTATCAAAGTGTAAAAAATATTATCAAACACATTTCTCAATGTGCATGACGTTCAAATTATGTCGAATCAATAATGAACTCCAATACGACAATTTCCAAAAGATACTTTTTTTTCAACCAGTTATGTGTTTGACCAAAGCTCGACACTCTTTCATTCCGACCAAACACTTTCTCTGGAAGTGCTGAAACACGTGCTAACATTTGTTCACCAGACAACATCGGTGGTGGCTCATCTCTTTCGACTAACACCCAAGGATCCAAGCACAAATTCCTAGTTACATCATTAAGGTTGTGAAACTTTCTTCAACTAAGGGTTTTGTAAATATATCGACAAGTTATTTACCGGTGGATACAAATTCTACCGATATATTTCCCTTAGCTACATTATCCCTAAGAAAATGATATCTCAAATCAATATGCTTAGTTCTAGAGTGTAAGATAGGATATTTGGGTAAATTAATTACACTAGTATTATCACAATGTATAGGTATGCAAGAATACCTAAGTCCATAGTCTAAAAGGGTTTGTTTCATCCAAAGGACTTGCGCACAACAACTAGCTGCGGCGATGTATTCTGCTTCGGTAGTTGAAAGCGCAACCGAATTTTGTTTCTTTGAGAACCAAGAAACAAGACTCACTCCTAAAAATTGACAACACCCACTAGTGCTTTTCCTATCTACCTTACATCCGGCAAAATCAGCGTCCGAAAAACCGATTAAATCAAATGATGCATGACATGGATACCATAATTCTAAGTCAACCGTACCCTTTAGATATCTCAATATACGTTTTACCACACTTAAGTGAGACATCTTAGGACACGATTGAAACCTAGCACATAAACATACGCTAAACATGATATCGGGTCTACTTGCGGTTAAATAAAGGAGACTACCGATCATACATCGATATCATTTTTCGTCCACTTTAATGCCTTCTTCATCTTTGCCAAACTTGATGGATGCGCTCATGGATGTAGAAGCTATCTTGTCTTCATTCATTCCAAATCTTTTGATGAGCTCCTTTGTATACTTAGCTTGATTGATGAAGATCCCTTTGGTGGTTTGCTTGATTTGGAGGCCAAGCATGAAGGAGAGCTCTCCCATCATACTCATCTCAAATTCATCTTGCATACACTTAGCAAACCACTCACAAAACATTTCATTAGTGGCACCAAAAATTATATCATCTACATATATTTGAACTAATAATGTCATTTTCATGGTGCTTAATGAAAAGTGAGACATCCGCTTTTCCTATGTCAAAACCTTGTTCAATTAAGAAGATAGAGAGTCTTTCATACCAAGCCCTAGGGGCTTGTTTTAAACCATACAAAGCTTTTTTAAGTTTGAAAACATAATTTGGAAACTCAAAACTTTCAAAATCGGGGGGTCGTTCAACATAAACTTCTTCATTTATAAAACCATTCAAGAAGGTACTTTTCACATCCATTTGAAAAAGTTTGAAACCTTTAAAACTAGCATATGCTTAAAACATCCTAATTGCCTCAAGTCTAGCTACGGGAGCATATGTTTCATTATAGTCTAATCCTTCTTGTTGGTTGTAACCTTATGCCACTAGCCTAGCTTTGTTTCTAATCGTTAGACCTTCTTCATCTAGCTTATTCCTAAATACCCACTTGGTTCCAATTACGGTTTGATTGCTAGGTCTAGGGACTAAGTCCCGTACATTATTTCTATCAAATTGGTTGAGTTCTTCTTGCATGGCTAATACCCAAAACTCATCTTCTATAGCTTCCTTAATATTTTTAGGCTCTACTTGAGAAACAAAAGCTACATATTGACATAAATTTTTCAGTTTAGAACGTGTTACCACTCCCGTTGAAGGCTCTCCAATGACTTGGTCCATTGGATGATCTCTTACCAATCGGTATTCCTTGGGGAGAGGTGGTAGAGCCTCTTCGTCTTCATCTTCAACTTGAGGTTGACTTGAGGATGAAGGTTCTTCATGTTGAGTCTCCTCATTATCTTCATCCTCCACTTCCTTATCATGAAGTGTGAGATCCTCAAGTTCCTCACCTACATTCACAATCTTGACATTTCTTGAAGAATCATTAGTTTCATTAAAAGTCACATGCATAGATTCTTCAACTATCATAGTTCTAGGGTTATAAACTCTATAAGCCTTAGAACTAGTGGAGTAACCTAGGAAAATTCTTTCATCGGATTTAGAATCAAATTTTCCTAAATTCTCCTTAGTATTTAAAATAAAGCATTTAAATCCAAAAACATGAAAATATCCCACATTTGGGATTTTACCATTCCAAAGCTCAAAAGGAATTTTTTTGAGTTTTGGTCTTAATAAAACACGATTAAGAACATAACAAGAAGTATTTATGACTTCAACCCAAAAATATTTAGGGAAATTATTTTCGCACAACATGGTCCTAGCCATTTCTTGTAGGGTTCTATTCTTCCTCTCAACCACCCCATTTTGTTGAGAGGTCCTAGGGGAAGAAAAGGTATGTTGAATACCTAAATCATCACAAAACTCGGAAAAATTTTCATTTTAAACTCCCCTCCATTATCACTCCTAATTTTCAAAATAGAAGTTGTTTTTTCATTTGAAACCTTTTTTGCAAATTTTTTGAAAAACTCAAATGTTTCATTTTTCTTTGCTAAAAAGAAAACCCATGTAAATCTGGAAAAATCATCAACCAAAACATAGCAATAAAGCTTTCCACCTAGACTAACTACATCACATGGACCAAAGAGATCCATGTGTACAAGCTCAAGAATTCTAGATGTACTAACTTGATTAATACTATGAAATGAAGATTTCACTTGCTTACCTAGTTGACATGCATCACAAAGTTTATCTTTTTCAAACTTTATCTTAGGTAAGCCTTTTACTAAATCCTTCCTAGATATCTCTTGAATGAGGCTCATGCTAGAATGTCCTAGCCTTCTATGCCACAACCAATAGTCATTTTCCATGATAACTAAGCATCTAACATGAGGATTGGGCAAGACATTTAATTCTAGGGTGTATACATTTTCTTGCCTATTTCCTATGAACATGATATCATTTGAATGCGTACTTCTAATAATGCATTTAGATGCTTCAAAGATAATTATGTACCCATTATCACATAGTTGAGATATGCTAATCAAGTTATGCTTTAAACCATCAACTAATAAAATATTTTTGATACATGGGTAAGGGAGTTTACCTATGTCACCAATGCCAACAATCTTACCTTTGGCATTGTCTCCAAATGTGACATGTCCATCATCTTTACTTGATAGGGTTGCGAACAAGTTGATATCTCCCGTCATGTGCTTCGAGCAACCGCTATCCAAGATCCAAGTACTCCTACTTGGTTGAGGATGCTCCTCCACCTACAAAAGGAGAAGACATGTTCTTAGGTACCCAAATTTTCTTGGATCCTTGGGTGTTAGTCACTTTTGGAACCCATGTGAATCTTGCATGTGGGTTCCTCCTTAATGCACAATCTTTGGCCATATGGCCAAAAATACCACACGGAAAACAATTACCATGAAATTTTCTTTGTGTGTGTGTGAGCATGGGATTGTGATGATTTCTTTTTATTGACAACTTTTGGCATGACATTTTGAATAGTTGTCATTTTTTCATTGAGCATGCAAAGTTCTTTCTTTAATGTTAGCATGCTATCATTTAAATGCTCTACTGTATCACATAGATACTTGTTTTCTTTTTCTAATTTTTCATTATCTATTTCTAGGTCCTTCTTAGCCATTTCTAGGGTGCACTTTTCTTCCTTAAGATTGTCTACCTCTTTCCTAAGGTCATTGCAAGAGAGTAATAATCTATCATTTTCAATTTCTAAGGACCTATTTTCCTTTTTGAGGTCCTTAAATTTTCTTTTAATTGCAATAAACTCATCATGCATTTGCTCAAATTCAATTTGTAATTCTTCTTGGGAAAATAAAATTTTACCAAAATTAAATCTTACCTCATCTTCCTTTGCCATCAAGCAAAGGTTTGCTTTTTCACTCGTTGCCTCCTCTTCGCATGATGAGGCCTCGCTTTCGTCCCATGTGGCCATCATTTCCTTCTTCTTCCTTTTGTACTTTTCTTTCTTGTGAGGGTTGGAGGTAGTGGCCATCTTTTGAAGCGGGCAATCTTTTGTTAGGTGCCCCGTATTGTTGCAATTGTAGCACGTATAGCCACTTCTTCCTTTTCTCATGCCTCCCTTCATGAAGCTCATGAACCTTCTTGCAAGCATCGCCATTTCTTCAAGGTCATCCATCTCTTCCTCGGATGATGATGTCTCTTCGGCTCGATGGGATGCTTTTAAGGCAATGGCCTTGCCTTTTGGAGCCTCTTCTTCTTGATATTGCTTCATGTGGGTCTCATGTGTCATGAGATACCCAATGAGCTCGGTGACCTTCAATTGGCTCAAGTCCTTGGCTTCCATGATGGCGGTTATCTTGGGCTCCCAAGATTTTGGAAGGGAGCGGAGGAGCTTCCTTACCTTCTCCTCTTCCTTGATTTCCCTGCCAAGGTTAGCTAAACCATTCGTAATATTTTGGAACCTAGCATGCATGGCATCAATAGACTCATGTGAAAGCATTTTAAACATATCATAATCATGCATGAGTAAATTGATTTTTGATTCTTTTACTTGAGAAGTCCCTTCATGGGTGGTCTCTAGGACCTTCCATATTTCATATGCGGACTTGCATGTGAAGATTCTATTAAACTCATTAATTGATAGACCGCAATATAGAACATTGACGGCCTTGGCATTAGCATTAAAAAGCTTAATTTCCTCTTCGTCCCATTGGTCCATATCCTTAGTGGGTTGTTTATACTCTACTAAGATCATTCTCCACACACCCATGTCTAATGATTGAAGGAAGCCATTCATGCGGATCTTCCAATATGCATAATTGTTTCCATCAAATAATGGTGGAGTATGGGTAGAGGACCCTTGAGCTAGTTGAATTTCATTAGATATGATTGTTTGTATGGAAGATGGTTAAATCTTAGCCTACTACCTTGCTCTGATACTAATTATTGGATGGACCTTGACACTAGAAGGGGGGGTTGAATAGTGTCAATCCCCTTTTTCAATTTCTTTTAATTTAATTTTGTCTTAGCTTAATGGAATTATTCTTTAATGAATGATATGATCACAATAATGAAAGCAAGTAAAGAGCAATACAAACAAAGCGATTTATAGTGGTTCGGCCAACCGCCTACTCCACTACCTTGGCTCCTTACCAAGGATTTCTAACACTACTTTATAGAATGTATGTTTCCCTTTGAATACACTTGAGGACACCCTTCTCCCTCACTTAGAGAACAACTCAATCCTATTCACCTAGGCAAAACACACTTCTACAAAGTTGACCCTAAGTGTTTCCTAGCACACCTAGCAAGCTATCAACTTGAAAACAAGATACAACAAAAATCAAATACAAGGAAAGAGCTAGAGAATGAAATATTGAACCAAGCTTCGTTCCACCGCCTTCTCGTCTTCAACTTGCAACCGAAAGATGACTCAATGGATGCAGCAAGGTTGAAGCAGAAAGAGAAGCAGCGCCTGAAGGAAGTTGAGATTGGGAGCAGAGAGGCGCGCGCAGATGTAGCTCATATGAAGGCTTTAAGACTCACTTTGAATGCTCAATTAAGTTTGCAAAAAATATGTAATGAAGTTTGGTGAGGGGTATTTATAACCCCTCAGCTGAACGACCGTTCAACGGGTGAAAAATCGACCGTTGCATCCGTTCGGTCGCAAGTCCGATTGATCAGTCGGTCGACCGACGGATCGACCGCTCGCAGCTAAGAGAGGCTGGTCGATCGACGGGTCGACCGCCAACAATTCTTCTGACATTCTGTTGACCCGCCGGTCGACCGAATGGCTGCAGCGAGTCGCACTTTTAAGGCAAAGTCATGATCGGTCGACCGATTGGTCGACCGTTACTTTCGGGCATTTTTTTCGCCTCTGTCAATCGACTGACGCAGCCCATCAAATCTGCCTTCGCCAACTTTGATAGACTGACTGGTCGACCGAATGCTTTGGCCAATTTCTAGCGATCTTCGATCGACCAGTCGATCGACCGAATGGGCTGTTGCGCCATTCTAAAGCCTCGTTCGGTCGACCGACCGATCGACCGAACCCAAGCTGAGGATGTTTAGTTCCTTACATTTTTACATGCCATTTCTAAGGGTTTGGTTACCAAGTTTCAACTTTGATAACCTTACATTTTAGGCTTAGGATAAACTCTCCTAAGGACATATTACATTGAATCTACTTGAATTAATCCCCGAGCCTTTCTTCCGTTTCTTCGACAATCTTTTCCGTCATCTTGATTGAACGGATTTGGCATGTGAATCGCAACCTCAACCTGAACTCAAAATTTCACACTTGGATTAAATATATATTTGTTATCATCAAAATAAAGATCGAGGCTTAAGAGAGACCCTTAAGCCAACAATTATCATTCAGCTAGAAATGACCCCCAAGACTATCAAGTATCATAGTTCTATATGGATTAGATGGACTGGATGAAGAAACACCAGCAGAGGAAGATTCACCATGTGTCTGAGCGACAAGATTGCTCGACGTTCTAACTTCACGTGACTCCCTCATGACAAGTCCATATAAAATATCTTGGTTTAAATCCTTTGCTATATAGATGCAGAGTGATAGTTTCCCGATCTAAA
This sequence comes from Canna indica, assembly GCA_034359265.1. Classification (NCBI taxonomy): domain Eukaryota; kingdom Viridiplantae; phylum Streptophyta; class Magnoliopsida; order Zingiberales; family Cannaceae; genus Canna; species Canna indica. The sequence goes on along the minus strand of CP136890.1, from coordinate 58,826,827 downwards.
AATTGTGCATTCAAGCAAATGCAGCACAGACATCGGATTTAATCACCAGTGCTAACGAATTTTTGATTCGAATAGGCAAAATTTAGGAAGTAAGTTATGCCTAATCGAAACTCATTCGTTAAAGCTCCACGATCAAGACGTCGGTACATCCAACTTCGATCGCCCGATATGATTCTGTCAATCAATGGCAATATCTTCAGTTAATCTCTTTAGGTGAGATGGTCCTATTCCATTCGAGATTCATATTATTCATATTGCACTAAGTATTTCTTTTAACCTTTAACTTCATTCTAAATTTCGGCAGCATCTCCCTAGAGTTCCCCAAATACGCATATTATTTGGGCGCATAACAGAGAACAAGAGAGATACAATAGCCAAAATTTAAGAATGACTTAACGGTTAAAAGAAAAAATTAAGTACAATACATATAATATGTTCCCAAATTATCCAATTTGGGATAATTCAAGGGTTGTACGTCGTATAAAAGATCATCGACTTCTTTTACACGAGCATACAACCCCCGAATAGATCTAAGGTTTTGCTAAATCATATCCAACTCGTCGATGCGTACGTGAAATGTATCAACTCATCGGATGGATAATTATTTTCTAAATATTTCGATGCCGGTTCGAGTCCACAGTGGACGATTCCGGCACGAGTCCAAAGTGGACGATTCTAGCGCGTGTCCAAAGTGGACGATTCTAATTAATCTAAATCTAAAGATTAACATTAAACTAAAATTAATTAACAGATATAACCTAAAACTAAATCTAAATCTAATTAATATTAAAAAAACATTAAACATTATAATCTAAATCATTAATCTAAATATTTAACCTAAAAAAACATTAAACATTAACCTACATTAATCTAAACATGAAAATTAATCTAAACATTTAACATTTAACCTAGATTAATCTAAACATCGAAAATTAACCTAAAATATGAAAAATTAATCTAAAATATGAAAAATTTACCTAAACGGTAAACAATTAACATAGATTATTAAATCCTAATCAAATTTTATTAGGGTTTAATTAAACCCTAATAAACTTTTAAATAGGGTTTAATAAAACCATAACCAACATTCCGGCGCCGGAGTCCAGTGTGGACTCCGGCATCGACGTCCAGTGTGGACTCCGGCACCGGTGTCCAGTGTGGACTCTGACGCCGGTGTCCGACCGAAACCCTAATATTTAGGGTTTCAGTCGACCCTAGTAAAGGAGAAGAGAAGGGGGAGCTAATACCTGGAAATAGTTCGGCGTCGAAAGGCGCGGCAGGCGGCGTCGAAGGGCAGCATTGGCGGACAAAGAATCAGCGATAGCAGGCGTCGGTAGAGAAGGAAGAAGGAACCAGGGAAGAAAGGGGTCTAGCGCAATCGCAAGTTAAATAAACTCATCAGCAACAACTCACTTATCTGTTGTAGAGCCGTTGCTAATAAATACATATCATCAGCAACGACCGCTCGTCCTATGTAAAGCCGTTGCTAATAAGTTATTTCCTTTGCGCGCCGCATTTGCACCATCCACTTGTCAGCAACGGCATTTCTTTTTCAGTTTTTTGATTTGCTTCTTTCACTAGAAGCACTAAGTGCATCAAAACTGAGGTTAGTACTAGGGGGATGACCATTGTCATCACCACCCTCAACAAGTGTATTAAGTTCTTCGGTTTGATGTACAATGCATGACCTTTTCGATGATGTCAGTTTGCAAAGTGCAAAATATGCAATTCATAGCTTGTGCATTAAGTTTAAATAGCTCAATCTCATTTTCATTCCAATCATGCGTTTCCTTTTTAGGTTCAACATATTTAATTTTGAACATATTGAATATTTCTAAACCTTGAGTATTCAAATAGGTATTCATCCTAGATTTCCAAAGACCAAAGTTCAAGGCATCGAACCTATAAGGTGAAGATGCTAAACTCTCTAGTGTCATTTTCTGGATCGAGACAAGATGTAGAGGAGATGGTGAAATCTCAATCTAGGACCCGCTCTGATACCAAATGTTGGTGAAATGGCCTACACTGGAGGGGGGGGGGGGGCGATGAATAATGTGTTATCTAAAACTTTAGCCTAATTCGGTTTTAATCATTTCTTACCATCTTTAGGCTAATGACAATTTAACGACTAAATGCGGAAGCGATTAATAAAGCAATTAACACACACAAGATGACAATGCTAACACAATGATTTATAGTGATTCGGCCCCAATGCCTACTCCACTACCGAAGCACCCCGCTTAGGATTTCCAAACTAGTTTAACTAGATTAATTAGTTTTCTTAGATTGAGAAATTTACATCGGAGAGTCTCCGCTCTCAAACCGAAGGCACTTCCACACCCTGAAGTATCTTGGCTTCCTACCAAGAGCACTCTCCCACCATGACCCTAAGGACAACTCAACTAATCCTAGCAAACTACGTTTACACCGGTGGATTTAAGCTTTAACACTAAGGCAACCGCCAACCATTCAAGACCTAACAACCTAGGTCCTCACAAACTCAAATGCAATGAAATAAATAATAAAATACATAAATAATGGAGCAAATAAATAATACAACAAATACTTAGCCCCACAACAAGATTCTTAGCTTCCTCTTGATGCCTTTGATAATGAAGCAATGAAGGAAAGACGCAATCAAAGAGATGAAAGATCAAAGCTAGAGTTTGCACAAGAATTGACTCAATAAAGCTTAGGAATCGATCACAAGATGGCTCAAGGGTAGTAGAAGTGATCAAGATATCAAGGAAGGCTCTCATGGCTTTGTAATTATAAGCCATGAAGAGAGAAGGCCACAAGAGCCATCCCAACGGGTGTTTTTCTACCCGTTCGTGCCGCCCGGTCGATGGCCGGCTAATGGCTGATCGATCGGCCACCGACCGAAGCCCTCTACCCATTTCGGGGCTCAGTCGGTCAGTGGCTGACTGATGGCCGATCGACCACCAATCGGGCGACACCCAGGAAAGATGAAGTTTGCTAATTTTTCTCACGACGTTTATTTCCAGGTTTCGAGTTTCGAAGTTTCTGTGTTCTTAAGCATCAAACAGAGGATTTACAATACATGCTAGATACCCTAAACCTAAACTCTATCTTCCTAACGAAATCCCGGGCACGTCGACCAACGTCCGATATTTCTCCAATTTTCGTTGTCGACTTTTGCATTATTTCCGATCGCGGACGCCATGCACTAATCGACTTGGAACCTAAAAATGATTCTCCATGTATTCATTAGTTCCATGTTTGTTATCATCAAAACCAAGATTAAGACCAAGGATGAAAACCTTAGGGCAATAGTTTTCAGTGAGGCCTCGGTCGGGTGCATCAATAACTTTTTTACATTGCAGAAATGCTTTGAACTTTGCTCTGGGCTTAAAATCAACCCCTCCAAAACCAAGTTGATTCATATTCTAAAGGATCAAAACATTGCTTCTCAGATGGCGGATATTCTTAGATGTTAGGCCAACACTTTCCCTCTTGCTTATCTTGGACTGCCCCTCTAGTTGGGCCATCCACTCAGGGAAGATTGGTCAGGCATTCTTGGCAGGGGCCTTATTATCCCATCCACTCTAGTTTTCAGATGTGATCGTTGTCTTGCCTCTTGGCAGGGGGCCTTATTATCTCGAGCTGGCAGATGAACACTGACCAATAGCATTCTCACGAGTCAAGCTTCCTACATCTTCTCTATTTTCGAAGCTCCGACTTGGGTTATTAGATAGATCGACAAAGGTAGGAGGAAATCCTTTGGACTGGCTCGGGTACGGAGGATGCTCGTGGGAAATGCTTGATTAACTAGGCGACCATCATGGGCGACCATCACGGGCAGTAAGCAGGAAGGTGGGCTTGGCATTTTGGATCTTAAAGCTCACAACATTACCATATTGGGCTCGTGGATCTAGAGACTTTTGGCTAACAACAACAATCTTTGGGTTCACATCCTCAACACCCTCTATCCAAACACCTCCACCTTGTCTGAAGTTTCTCGTGCCTCTTTTTCACCGACTAGGAAAGGTATTTTGAATCGTGCTGAAGCTTTTCGAATTTCATTATTATATCAGGACGGAACTCTGTGGATGGAGGGTTCTCGACTCCGTGATACGTTCCCGGAGCTATTTCTCTTGGCTTCCGCTCTGAATTCTTCTATTTTTGATGCCAAGGTTTATAGTGATTCTGCGATGGCTTGTGGATGGGATATTAATTTTACCGACTTTGTACCTTTATATAAACTTGCTCAGTTGGCAAATGATCTTAACCCTCTACTTCGTAGCAGTGGCGATGTTACACCTCGAAAATTTAAATAATTATTTTTCTAAATTATTTTTGGTAATTTTCAGAATTTTATTGTGATTGAGGGGTATTTTGGTAAATTTATGTAATTGAAGGGTTTTTATGTAAAATGCCCAAACCATATTAAAAACCTAGATTGATTAGGTCTTTTATTGGGGAGGTGGCAACCATCGTGAGAAGAGGTCGGGACTATCGGAGGGGTGATCGGTCGGTGATCGGAGCGATTCGAGAGGTAGGATTCTTTTCTCAATCCCTTGTCCTTCGTTTAGGGTAGTTGAATATGTTGGGATGAGATCGCGATCGTGTATTCTTGTCGTGGTCTAGAATCATTGCGATTTGACATGAAAATTTATATATATATTTATTGGAATTTCTTCCCTGGATTGTACCATCTTTTTTTCATTGAATCTGGCTTGGTTTTGTTGATTTGTTGTTATGCGGTTGTTGGCAGCGAAGGTTTGTAGCCATTCTTGCCGCCGATGGTTGTGTGGTCGGTGGATCAGGCTGACGCTGCCTGAAACTCGGCTAATCGCGGCCAATTTGGAGGAAGTGGGCAGCGCTGCTGCGCCTTGGTGAATTCGCCAGGTCGCACGCAGCATCTATAACTGCTTCACCTTGCTGCGTCGCGGCTCGGTGCTGGCCGTGATGAGCAGCGGCGCCTGGTAGGGCACCGCTGCCTCACGTGGGGGCCGCCACATCCATTTTGGATGAGCAGCCGAGGGCTGCCGCCTCACGTGGTCGCCTGTTCACAGGGCGGCGGTGACGGGCGGCACCGACTTGCAGTTGATCACCACCGTCGGTCGGCGGTGGTGTTGTATCAACCTCGTCGCTCGGTCCCAGGCGGCGACGACGATGGGGTTGGGGGAAGGCACAGGATGTAGAAGGTGGAAGATGAAGGGTTGTGATTATAACTGTGTTTTATTCACTATTACACTCGTGTGTTATATTCTTATAGCAATGATATTTAGAGGTATTAATTGTGGCAGTGTTATTATCTTTATAGCAGTAAGTTTGAGAGAGTCATATGGGAGTATTGTTATATTAGGTGGTACCATGTTTTGTAGTGTATATATCGGTGTTATATAGCTTGGTGGCAGTGTTTTGTGTTGTAGCAGCCTGGTTATTTGGTATTTTCTTGTAGAATTATGTTGAGGGTCTTGCGGTTTTTAGATCTAGACATATCTTATATGAATCTTTACCTAAATGATGTTTTGGATTTATTGGTGATGTTTGTTTCTCCAAAAGACCATCGAATTTTGAGGACAGTATTTGGTCGATTCTCTCGATTTGCCTGCTGAGCCTTAAATAATATTTTAAGTATTTTATTATGATGGTATAGTTGGATATGGTTTTAAAGGTGGTTGATTCTTGTCAACTCTCGTTGATTCTCATCCCGACACATGTCTGATTACCCTAAACCGAAGTGTTTATCTTATTGTTCCTTATCTTTGATTTTGATATCTGTTACCGTTGAAAATCCTGTTGCATGTTGTTGGCTCATATACATGTTGATATCATATTATGTTGCATGAATTGCATCTATAGTGATTATGATGATTAGGAAGCATGTGTAGTTGTTAGTGAGTTGCATAATGCTTGATTCAGATTGTTGGTTGGCCGCATTATTGATGTAGTTATTATCGTATGCATTATGTTTGTTTATATCATGCTGATAGCATTTTATGCATATTGCTTCTATAGTTGCGAGAGTTATATTGGCATGTTGTGCATTACGACCTGTTGTTGCGCGTAAGCCCGAACATTGTTGATTGATTGATCGAGTTATATGGGCGGTGACACCGGTGATCATGAAAATTTCACACGAGTTGTGTGTGCGGCGTCACGCTGTTAGACTGTAATATCCTAAATATTTAAATTTATTATTTTTCATCTTATGTGTGTTTGCCAATCTAGCAGACTAGTTCATGGTCGAGCCGAGTTGACTCATGGTCCGGAGCGAGCTTACGAGCTCGGGTAAGTAGGATATGAATTTATGAATTTTAGGCTTGGGTAGTTGAAATTATTTAATTTGATATTATGTGTGCATAATTGTTCATGTGAGTGTATTTAATTAATTGCTTATGATTTATTTTAGAATAAGTTTAATTGAGTTAAGTTAAGTTAGCGGGTTCAGGTTCGGCTTGAGGTGGATGCGGGTTGGTTATAGGGTTTAGAGGGTTAGGGATGAGGAGGGAGTATAAACCCCCCCTCCCCTTGGCTTGTGGCTCCTGTTTTGGAGCCACCCAAAGTTGTGAGAAAGGGAGCCAGCTGCCAAGCCGACCAGCCCCCTTTCCTCTTCCCCTTGGAGCCGCCACCGCCCACAGCCGAGCCGTAGCCAGCCACCGCCATCCTTCTCTTCTTCTCCTCCTCCTCTTCTCTTCCTTGTGGAGCCGAGCCAAGGGAGCCACTGCCCTGAGCCAAGCCGCCCCCAATTGCTTCTTCCCTTCCCCTTGGAGCCAGCGGCTTGGGAGGAGCCGCCGCCTGCCCCTTCCTCTTTGGGGGTTGAGCCACCAGATTTCAGAGCCGAAATCGGAGGCCATCGATTGAATTTTCTTGTCCAATCTTTTTCCAAATTAAGGTGAGTGGTTTACCCCCCTCTCTTCGGGTTTTGTTCGTAATCTTGGAGCCGTTCTTGGCGGCTCAGTGTTTTTGTTCGTTCTTGGATTTTTCTTCGAGTTCTTACCATGTTTTCTTGAAGTTGTGCTTGAGGAGACCCTAATCTCCCCTCTATGGGGCTTGGCAGCCCTAGGGTAAACCTAGGGGTGCTCGGCCAAGGTGGAAACCGGTGTCGCCCACAAGATGTTCCATGAAAAGCCCGAATGAGTTTTTTGTTTCCCTTGATACGCAATTCTTGATCTATTCTCCTGATTTGGGATTCTTGATTATGGATTTCTTGCTTAGAATTAAATATGTGACTTTTGGGTAAAAATCATGTGGTAGGATTAAGATCTTGATGTTGATGCTTTAGGGGTTCTTGAGAAGGGGGTTCTTGATCTTAATACTTGATTCTTGATCTAAGTGTTGTGGGTTCTTGTTAATCTTGATTAAAAGCATGATTTCTGTGAATTAATTCTTGGGATTTGTATTTCGTCCTAATGATATTTTAGGGGTTAATTTTTGTTAATTTTCGGATTTAATTCTATAGTATGCTGAAAATTGCATGTTGCTGGAATTGTATGCTGAAATGTTGAATCTGTGCTGATTTTGGTTTATTTGTTGTGGTGTTTGTATTTCTGTGAATATAGTCATGTAACCTATCGTTTCGACCAGAAAATATAGTTTGAAAACATAGGACACACTTTGGAGACTATATTCGGGGTTAGATACATCAATATAGGGCAGAACAGTAAGCTAACATTAAACCCTAATCTTGGTAGTTTAAATTTTAATTGCACAATTAAAATTGGGTTAAGGGCCATCATAATCTGTTATGAACCAATACATAAGTTTTGCATGAAATAAAGCCACACGAGTTCATGACATTACGGGTCTAGGAGTTGGGGTCGGATTTTGGAGTGTTGAGACACTTTTCAATAGGATCACCCCTAAGACACCGTAGGAGTGTCTTGACTTAGGTCATGGTGCGCCATATCTTTATGAATGGTGGAGAGGCTCGTAGAGGAGCCGGATTGCAGGCTAAGCCCGGGAGGTTAGATGGCTAATTCCCAACCTACAGAACAAGTTCGGAGGGCCTTTCCCGATTGTTCTGGTTTAGCCTCATGGGATAAGTTCGGAAGGCCTACCCGATTATCCCCGAGGTGGTGTTAAGGAATAAGTTCAGAGGGACTTTCCCGATTATTCCTATGATATCCTTTAGGAGTAAGCTCGGAGGGCCTTTCCCGATTACTCCTATGATATCTTAAAGGGGCAAGTTCGGATGAGAGAATCCCGATTGTCCCTACGCGTCTCGTCGAGCAAGTTCGGAGGGTCTTTCCCGATTGCTCTCGAGTTTCTTGTACTATGATAAGTTCGGAGGGCCTTCCCGATTATCCTAGTATGTGTTGTTGCCTTTGGGCATGGTAGGCTTCGGCCTGATGTACTCCACCTTGGAGGGTTAGATGCCTAGGGGCATGGGTGGCATGTTGGCCCGTTAGCTATAGTCACACTTTGGTGGCATTGCCTCTTTAGGGTTAGATTCTACTCTTATCATCTCTGTGTTTTATTTGTGAGGGTTGGTAAACTGCTCGCTGAGTTCTTTGAACTCACCCGTTGTCGTTTGATTTTTGTTTTGCAGAGCCTGACCGATGAGGTGGGCCGGAGCACTTGGTGCAGCTGGAGGGCAGTGGAGCCGCATGATCTCATAATAGTCCTAGTTAGGGTCGTAGTCGAGTCCTTTGGTAGTAGTCATGCACTTGTATTAGCTTGATTTGGAGTTGTAGCCCTGAGGCCATTTATGTCATTTATTTTAGGTTTTATTGTATCTACACTTTCGAACTGCTGAACTTAAAACGTTATTCCATACTTTTTGTTTCATTTGAGCTACTTGATTAAACTTGGTTTTGGTTCACTTTTCATTAAAATAAAACTTGTTATTTCTTTTCGCTATATTATTTGTTGAGTTGGCATGTGCATGGTTTAGGCTGCGGGGTATAGGCACATATACCCAGGCCGGTCACGTGATCCTAAGTTGGGGCGTGACATAGACATCGACAGGATATCCTTGGATAGTCGCATCTCTTGCTTGAGCGGGCTTGAGGTGCCACTCTCGAGGTGCGGGAGTGCGGGGGAAACCCAATGCCCACTACGCTCTTGATTGGGTGATTATTATGCATGTACACAATTGTCGATAGAGTATGTAAGATTTGACTATGTACTAGTTAACATGAGTACATGATAATAGTTATGAGGTGCATACATTATTATATATTTATATAGTGGTTGATAGATGCATAAGTGTTTATGTAAGGATGACACCGCATTAGTTGGTATGAGCATATAATATTAGTTGTGGTATGCACATAGTTGAATACCATGTCATCATGAAATCATGACATCATGGATGGTCATCTTTACCTCATTGACATATTGTGATATCCTACTCAGCTTTTCGCTAATTTTTTTTGCTTTTGCCTCAGATCTGTAGGTTTGAGTTGGTAGCTGAGAAGGTCTAGTTAGATAGAGCAGATGAGGCAGGCTCTGACATTGATTTCCATAGAGATGTATAAAATTTCTTGAATAACATTTCATTATTGTAATATATATTATTCTACTACAAGTGATTGAGGTCTATGTTGTATTTTTAGATCTTCGTTACACGAGTCCTAGGTGACCCCTTCCATTTGGGGATAATCCTAGGTGGGGCGTAACAGGCGAGGACCGCATATTGTGGAAATGGAGCTCTAACGGGATCTTCACAACCAACTCCCTTTACAGGCTACTCATTTTCAGAGGGATCAAAGATCCATCTGCTAATTACTTGTGGCATCGTGTATGTCCAGAATCTATCTCCATCACAAATTGGCTCGTTAATCGAAAGAGATTGTCGACTAAGGATTGATTGAATTCTCACAATGCACATCTAAATCCTGCTTGTCTCTCGTGTGCATCTACAGATGAATCTCATGATCACCTCTTTTCACTTTGTTCTTATACTTTAGATGGCTGGAGGATGTTCTTGGCTCTTGCCAATTTCAATTATTTTTTGCTCGGTTTTTGTCCTTGGTTGCACTTCTTGAAAGGAATAGTGCCCTTGAGCCAATCACATGTCGATGTATAGGGAACTATTTTTTGGATAATGAATAAATGAAGCAACTTTTTATCATATGTTGTATCTATATTTTTATATATTAGATTATGATGAACTCCATGAACCCGGGCAAATGATTCCAAGGCCATGATGAGATCATTCAAGTGGGACTTGGAATCTTGAAAGGAGTTCTTGTGTGGAAGAATTCCAAGAACCCTAAGTTCTTCTCCTTGGTGGCCGGTCTCCTTCTTCTTCATCCCCGGGTTTGGGAGAAGCCGAGATAAAGGTTATCTCTTCTTTGGTGTGCCGCAACCTTCATAATCTTGGAGGAGTCCAAGAGGACAGCGAGGTATCTTCATCTCTTCTCTCTCGTTCTTTGGTGCCCGGTTCTTGGTGGAAGGGCTAGTCTTGCCTTAGTGGATTTCGGGATTGAGAAAGTTTCTCTATTGAGCCACAACGAGCTCCGGTGTTCGTTGCCCTTTCGTTTCAAGGTGCTTGGTGTGGACTTGTTGGGTGAAATGAACACACTAGAGGGGGGGTGAATAGTGTGTCAACTAAATCTTATTGCTTAATTCCGTTTTTAATCGTTTCTTACAACTTAGACAATTTCCAATTCTAATATTCAATGTGGAAGCAATAAGTAAGGAAATTAAGCAAATTCAAAAGAGACAATGCAAATACAATTATTTATAGTGGTTCGGCCCCAATGCCTACTCTACTACCTAAGCACCCCGTTTAGGATTTTCAAACTAAACTTTACTAGATTAATCTTGTTTCCCTTACAACGAGGACTTTACACCCGAAGAGTCTCGCTCTCAACCTAAGGCATTTCCATACCCGGAAGTCTCGCTCTCAACCTCAACCTAAGGGACAACTCAACTAATCCTAGTAAACTAAGTTTACACCGGTGGAATTAAGCCTCAAACACTAAGGCTACCACTCAATTTCAAGACCTACACTCTAGGTCTTATACAAACTCAAATCCAATGAAAACAAGTTCAAATAACAATTAAAATTACAATGAAAAGATCTTAAAGAATAAAGCAAGACCAAATGCTTTTTTCCAAGCCTTCAAAGCCTCCAACTCGCCAAGACGTTGAGCTCGAATCGAAGCCCGAGTTGAGGGAAGATGAGCGCTTTGAGAAGTCGTTGATCGGAGAAGCGAGCGCAAGTCAATCAAGCTCTATAAGACACAAATCTCTCTTTTGAATGCTTATGTTAGTTGTTAAGAGAGGTTAAAGAAGTTAGGTGAGGGGTATTTATAACCCCTCAACCGAACGACTCCTTAACGGGCATGTTTTTGCCCGTTGGACACCGTTTACTCGCTTGTCGGTCGATCGTCAGTCGATTGACCGATCGACCGCCCAGCGACCGCTGGCTTTTTGTGCTTCTACCGCTCTATTCGGTCGACCAGAGGGTCGATCGAATGAGTCGCGATTCAGCTCCTCTGCTATCCGGTCGACCAATCGGTCGACCGAAGTAGACACTGCCGATTTTTAACCATCTTCGGTCGACCGAATTGGCTACTACCAATTTTTAACATCATTCGGTTGACCGACCGGTCGACTGAATTGGCTACTGCCAATTTTCAACATCATTCGGTCGACCGAATTGTCTACTGTCAATTTTTAACACAATTCAGTCGACCGACTGGTCGACCAAATCTGGATTGGAAAATTTTCTTTTTGATCTTCTCATTGCACGCTTTGTTTTCTGGTTTCGTTCTTCAGCGTGCTTCAGCTTGAAAGACTTTCCATGTTTTCTTTTGATTCGTCCAAGCCATCTCTGGTGCACACATTGGTTTGTTTCAAGATCGATCGCAAGACGTGAAACTTGACTTGTCATTTATCAATCCTGCGAGCTTCATAGTTCAAGAATTTTGTTAAATAGATTTGGTTTGTTATCATCAAAATAGTCATGAAGAGAATAGAGCATGAACGAAGAAACCTTCAGCCAATAGGACTTATGTTGGAGGACGTGTATGTGTGTGTCTCAAAACGGGGTTAGGAGCATTCATACCAACCGCAGTTTGAGGTATATTTTCTCCTTCTTCTCATATGTTGAATTCCTTAGTATTGCTAAAGTAGATCATTGTTTTCGGGATGGTTTGAATATTTCAAATTGCTATTTCCACTACATTTTCTATTCTCATCCCAAGTCATGACAGTTTCTCTTCAAAGAGGCGCAAGTACTTGGCAATCATGGTTTGGAATTGGAAAATTTGGCATCAACGTAACCTTTGTTGCTTCGATGATTCTGCTAAAGTATCCTATGTTCTTGCTTCCGAGCTAGAGCCGCTTATCTTAAGCTTCTTCTCGGTTCGGGGCCTCGATCTTGATTTTTTGTGTAGTTTTTTCTTTTGGTGCTTTGGCACCATTGTAAATTGTTTTTCTCTTTCCCTCTCTTTACTTGTATCTTTCATTTAATGACTAATACAAGTGTTCTTTTTCCAAAAAAATAGTAGCAGAGTTCTAGTTTTAGCAATTTGCACTATTGTTGATATGAAATACTAACAGTATATGCAGAACGTAAAATGAAAGGAAAAATCCAAAAGTTTTTGTTAATTCATGTCAGGTCTAAGAAGATGTCCTCAATGACATTCTCAATAAAACTCCTGTATTATACATGCATCCTCACTTCCTCACAACAAACTTACTTTGAATCATCTTCATGTGGCAGCAATCAAGGAAGTGAGAAAGCTTACGATGCCTATATACATTGTAGACGTGTCCTATAATGGTTGGCAATACAACTAAGAATCTTATATTTATCTACTCTTCTTTGAGCTATTTCATTACCTCAAATCAGCTCCAACTAAAGCCATTCAAGTCAAATTTGCTTTCAGTAGTACCTTCATTATCTTCACCAGCATTCAGATCGAGTTGTGGTGTCATTCCAAAACCAGCTGACTGCTTTCCTCTAGTTTGCTGATCTGCATGCCTCTTGCTGTTTGGGTGCTCAAGAAACATCTCATCGCTCCTCTCCTTTTGCCGGGCCTCAGAACCACCACTCCCTTCTCTCTCAGCTTTTAAACTTAGAGGTAGTGCATTGAAATCTTGGACCGAGAACGAAGTCCTTTCTGAGTTACCCAAAATTGATGAGGAAAAAGTCTTGCGCTCATTTGAGTAACACCACGCAGGTTGAGTGCTCTCAGGCCTATTAGTATTCTCATGCATTTGTTGTCTGCAGAGCAGTAAATTGCCACTGAATGTTCTCAAGCCTCTATGGAAATTAGTCATATCTTGATCCTTCTGTGATCCTTCAGATGTTGTGAGGCAGCTGTCTACTGAACAATCTGCAAGTTGGGTTGGATGCACTTGTATAGGATTAAGGCCTGGTATTTCTTCCAAGCCTGGGAATGCATTGCTGAAGCATTCATTTGAGACTTTCGAGACCAGTTCAGAGAGCTGAACTTTGGCATCTTCCAGTCCTGGAGAGCCCAAATTCTGCTTCCCAAGTGTTTCTTGAGCCTTCTCCAGTACAGATTGCAAGTATTTTCCCTGAGCCTCGATTCGGAGTTGTAAATGCCTTTGAACCTTTTTACAAATCCATTTTTCATGATGTAACAATATCATCATATAAAATTACAAGAAATGAAAATTAAAAGAGATTGAATGTAAATCAAAGGCTCGGATATTCTTTTTTCTAGAGGTTTATTCTACGTATCACTGCTAAATTTTAGTTATTACTAAATTACACTACACAAAATCAAGATTAGGGACACAGATATCTGGACTATTCATATTGATTACTTCTTCAAATATATAAGGGCAAATTATTTTGGAGGAAATTACTTATTAATTATCCCTGAAAGTATTTATGAAGGTACATACTTCATCTCTATCTGAATTAAAATTTTATAGATAGACAATAGTTACCAATTTTATAATTATCTCAAAAAGTTATAAAAGGAAATACATGACTTTTAGGGTCAATTTTGATTGTCCCTAAGACGCACAACTTTTCTAGCGTAATTTTCTCGAAGTTATGACTTTTATGTTGCTCAGTGCTTGCATATTCTGAGCTTCACAAAGAAGCAGTTTTTATGGTGCTAAAATTATGATATCCAGAAAAATATTGCATCAAGGCTAATTTAGTTTCAAGTTGTTTTTCTAAGAGGAAAATAAGAATGGAAGACCTGATACTTCTCGATTGCAGAATGATGAGTGGACATCTATAGGTTATTTTTCAACAACATTACGATTGATATATGCTAAAAAGTTAAAAAGTTTATGCTTCAGAACATAATTGTTCAAGTGTATGAATCAAAATAAGGTATTATGGATTTAAACATTATATATCAATAGTTAAGGCTTACCTCAAGTTGTTCTTGAAGCCTTCTCTGCACTTCAATTTGCATTTGAAGTGCTTCATTTATCTGAATAGTCCTGAAACAAATATTCTTATTAGTCAAAGTACATTCATCATACTTCATGGTAATGAAATGCATGTTCATGTTCTCTTATATACTTGTTTGATTGGGGAACGATATTTGTATTGCTCATATATGATCCATTTCCGTCAGTCGTTCTCTCTGCTATTATCTTGCAACCTACGACTGCAAAAGCATGTCTCAGTTTCTTTGTTTCCCCCTCTTTGTATATATGTTTCAAGAATTCAAATTTGAATTTCTATTCATTACCAGTCTTGGCAGTCCCAGTATTTGCTTGGGCTTGTAGATTCTTGCTGAGCCTGTACTTCTACAATCCCACAAGAAGAATTAATCAGTCTTAGAATGCAAACAAACGAAACAAAATAAGATAATAACTCAGTCTTCAAATGCAGTCAGGACCTGAAGATGGCTTTTCAGGTGATACAGAGTTAGTCCAGGAATCCCCATGAGTCGCATGACAGTTTTCGGCGTCGCCTCTGCAAGAAGATGAACATAAATTAAGGTAACATGCACAATTGACCTTCTGATACATCTTTTTGTCCATGTGCGTGTACTCACTGTCTGCTCCACCTAGCTGATTCACAGCCTCTATAAATCTGTCATGGAGCTCAGGAGTCCACTTCAACCTGGGCTTTGCATCAGTAGAAAGAACAAGTCCTGACTCATCTGGAACGCCTCCTCCTTGCAGCAACAAATGCCTATCCGAAGGAAACGACGCCCTGGAAGAGAGGATGTTGTTGTGCCCTTGGTGATGATGATACATCTTCTACATGGTCAAGGAACGGCAAGCAGAGATGAGAAGAGGCAAATGATCGAACGTCGAACGGGCAGTAAAAGAAGAAGCAAGTCTAGCTCTCCTCCTCACCTTTTTCCTCGATCTAGCCAGTACACGCCATGTCAGAACTGCTGCGGTTCCCCGAAACCGATCTCTTCCCTCTCACCAGCTCAACATTCCTCGAAAGCAAGGACACGCGCAATCATCCGTCGCCCAACTGCTCCTGCTGTTTGGGAAAGATGCTTCACCTGCTGCAGCTGCTGCTCCTCTTGCAGGTGAAGGGTGACCCAAAGAGGTCCTTTATAAGGCAAACGCAAAAGAGAATTTGGAATCATTTGAATAAAGCACTGAGGTCGATCCAATCTTCACAGCAACTCAAAAAGAGATCTTGTCCTTGCTTCACCATCGGCCATGTTCTTCCTGCAACTTTTCTTCGCAATTCTCATGGACTTAATTAAAGAGTACGTACGCGCTTATTCTGCAGAAGCTACTTTTTTGTGGAACAACTTTAGCTTGTCGCATGTGCCGAAGAATAGATCCATAAATATCCATTCTCTTTCATCAAAGACCTATTAAAGAAAAGGGAGGAATCATATACTTGCTGAAGACAATTTTTTAGTGCCTAATTGCTTGTCTTGTAACTAATTATGATTTGAGAGTTTGCAAAATCTCAAGACTCCTCAACTGAGAGAAGCAAGGTCCTCTTCATGCAAAATCTCTTTAGTAGCACTGCACTGCCTGCTTAAATTCTTTAACGTAACGCGCTCCAGCCTCATCATTTCTGAATACAATGGATTCTTGAGAGTTGGATTACTATACAAAATTTTGACAACTTCATAATCTGCAGTCACCCCTACTCATTATCTTCATGCGTTCGGGAGAATGTATTCTTATTTGACACTATTCGCTGGGTTTAATTTGATTTCTTCTTGTGAAGCATATATACAGGAGCATAAATAAATATATGAACTTGGTAAACCCTCCCATAACTGTTCAAGCCGTTGAGATATGTTGGTCACCCGATCAAATCCTTATCGGCGTCTAACAATTAATGCTGATCACATTATTAGATGAAAGTTTGAAAATTCTGTTTGACTGGTAGAATTAGATGCATCCTTTATGAAAAGAACATATATACTGTACATTATGCTTCTCAGTTTCTCATGGACTTGTTGACAGCAAGGTTTGGAATATGGAATGAGCATGAGATTCTCTTTTGTCTCTATGCTACGTTTGGTATTTGTTCATTGTCAATAGAGGAAAAGCAGATAGGGAGTTCAGAGGTTATATATCCACTGCTTTCAAGCCGACCCTTTAGGATATTGTTTAGAAGTATAAGAAAATAAAATAAAATATTTTATTAATAATAATAATTAGGTTTCAGGTTAACATATATTGTTTACCCTTTGTTTGGATAAAAAGGGGGAAGAGGACTGGGGAGAGATGGGAAGGGGAGGAGTGGGGAGAGATAGGAAGGGGATGGATAAGAAAAGGTGGAAAATGATAGTTAATCTCATGTTTAGATAGTGTAATTAAAAAGTGAGCAGGAAGATGAGATAATATATTCATCTCATTGTTTGTGTTAAATTTTAAAGGGTGGGCGAGGGAGGATAACTTTAATGAAAAAATTATTTTAACCTTTTCTTATGCACATTTATATATATAATGAAAGTTAACTTGTTTATATCTTTAATAATTTGTTAAAAATAATTAATTAAAATAAAAATTATAAATTTTAATAACCAAACTTTTTTTTAAAAAAAGGGTACAAATTAAATAATTTTTTTAAAAAAATAGGAGGATTTTCAATTGATTTCGTGGAGGGCAAAATAATATTTTTGATGGCATTAAAAATATTATGATTTTTCTATCCCTCCATATTTCACCAAAATAGTGAAATAAGATTTGAGGAGTTTGGTGAGATTTGGAGGGATCTAACATAGGATAATTAACCTCTCACTACAACAAACCATTGATATTTCGACATTAGAATAAACTAATATTTCGACGCCAATAGCAGTCGAAATGAACATACTGACGCCAGCAAAAATGACGAAAATGAGTGGAATATGACGAGAGCCTATATGTTCGTTTCGACGCCTGAGCAGACGTCGAGATGTTCGACATATTGACGCTTGCGTATAGGCGTCAGCAGGCGTCGATATGTCGAACATTTCGACGTCTACTCAGGCGTCAAAAGATTTTTTAAAAAAACTATTTTTTTAACATACCGGCGCTTGTCAGAGGCCCCGATATATTTATTTTTAAAAAAATAATAATAATAATCCTCGAATTTCACGTACAGCGGAAATCAAAAGGCGCGGAAAATGAATCTGTGCCTTTTGGAATTCCGTATACGGCGGATAAAGGGCAGGCGTGAATCCACACCTGCTCGATGTCCGCTGCGCGGCGAAAATAAGTTTGGTTATGAAAAAAATAAGTAAGAATAGAAAAGAAATAAAATGAAAATATCTCTGTTCGATCATTTGGCTTGAAGAGAGAATAGGAGAAAGAAGAAAATTGAGGAAAAAGAAGAGGAAGAGGAAAAAAATGAAGGAAGAAGTATAAATAGAAAAAATATATTAAAAAAATAAAATTTTAATTTTTTTTAAAGAAACCTACAGTATCCTGCCTGGGCGAGCGCGCCAGCACGCGCTCGTCCGCTTACTTGCGCCAACTGGCGCGGGTTAACGGGTTGGCTGGTCCAACCCGTGGATACCGGCACCACCGGCGCCGAAACATTTCGGCGCCTGCCGTCATAAGTCGATTTTTTTCGACGTCTGTTGTCAAGCGTCGAAATTTTTTCGACGCCTTCAATAGACGTCGAAATTTATTGTATTAAATTTTTTTTAATAGTTTTACATTTCGACGCTTATAGTAAGCGCCAAAATTTTGGTGTCGATATATAACGATTTTTTTGTAGTGTCTCACTTCTCCAAATCTCTTTTCCTCGTAAAATTGAAAGCCAAACATATATAGAATAATTAACTTCTCATTTCTCCATCCCTCGTTATCCCTCTCTATTCCACAATCCAAACAAAACAATGGACTCTTTTTTTTTCAATCTCGATTTGGTTTTCTAGTTTACTTGGATCAGATTTGATATCAAGGCTCTCCAAGTTTAACTGTCTTTCTCACTTAGAATCATCTAAATATGTTCAATGATTGTATTATGTCGTGAACCAGAGAATGTGAAAGTATATATGCAAAAAAAAACTCATAAAAGCATGCACTATTTTGTTCATGTTATTACTCTACATGTGGTCCTGTATGGAATTTCTTAGATATTTATGCAAAATGAGAGCATCTTCTTCTTTTTCTTTTCTGGGAAGCATCTTCACATACTTATTTCTTTGTGCAAGTAGGAAGCAAGATTCATATGAAGACCATGAATGCAACAAATTATAAGGCCTCTGGGTGGTGAGCAATATTTTCCGACACTCATGCAAACACTTCAATTTGTATTCTCATATATTCTATAATGTATGGTATTCTTCTATTGCTTAATATAATTAATTGACGTGTTTACTACAAATCTGTGATATGTATAACAATAGAGAAAGGAAGAGAAATGACATTTGTTATTCAAATTAATTGTATATACATGTAGTCCCATGCAAACCAACTTGATAACCAAAATATGTACATTAATCATGTTGACTCGAAGTTGACTATATGTTGATTGCATTAATTTGTCATGAAGACGCATGAAGGGAAGATGGCTCATAGTCAATCACACTGCATCGCAAAACCAAAGGTGTGGGACGAGACACATCTGCAGCAAGTGAGGACACAAACGATTACCCGTCTCAAGGAATGGAGGTGGCGTGTCGGCCACGTAAGAGTGAACAAGTGAAGAAGAGGCCCCACTGGAGCTTTCTCCATTCTCCCTACCTCTACTCTCTTCTTTTTTCTCAGATCCCTCTTTTCGTTTTCTTACGAGCTCATCGTCTCGCTATAGTGGATCGACCACTGGAGCAAGTTGATCAGACCCGGGATTGATCGTAGGAAAACTCAACGATCATCAGCTTCTTAAGGTAGTCGCCTCCTAGGTACGTCTACCGTGACATTGGTGCTTTCATTGTCCCTACTACCTAGGTATTAGACAAATCTATTGCAAGTCATGGAGATGTGATCTCATACGATAGCCGAATTAGTCAAATCCTTGCAAGAAATAAATGCTCGATATGATCAATTGTTGGGATCCCTTCAATAGAATTTGGAATCACAGTAGCAAGTGATCAAATTCGATCAACAAAGCTACTGCAAACAATATCCTCACATATCAATCTATTGAACAATGTACAATGGAAAAAAAATCAAATCTAATCGGACCAGTCTGGGAAATGTTATTTGCCAACCGCCGCGTGGGAAGAACATGGCAAGAGGTGAGGCAGGGGAGGATGATGAATTTCTATTTCCTCCGAATCCTCCTCAAATAGAACTTCCTCTTTTCAATGGTACTGATGCAGATGAATGAATTTTTGCGGCTAAGGATTTCTTCGACTTTTATACTATCGAAGACCAGCAACGAGTTAATTACAATGGTACTGATGCAGATGAATGGATTTTTGCGGCTGAGGATTTCTTCGACTTTTATACTACCGAAGACCAGCAACGAGTTACCATGGCATCATTTCGAATGGAATGTCTGAGAAGAAATTAAGTGGTTTAGATGGATGCAACGGAGGAAACAACTAGAAGGATGGAGGCATCTGGTAGAACTATTCAAAGACGTTTTGAGCCAACAGATCTTGAGCCAACTGGGGGGCAATTAACGAAGATTATTCAAAATGCCAGTGTCGAAGAATATGAAAGTCGATTTGAGGAATTGGCTTTGAGGACAACAAAACCTGCCTGAGTCATTCTTAGTTAATTGCTTTGTGTTAGGGCTGAGAGCATACATCAAGACTGATGTCTTAGCAACACAACCCACTAGAATGCATAAAGCGATTACTCTAGCTCAGAGATGCAAGGCAAAAATAGTAGTCGCGTGCAAGTTTTCAAATTCATATCTGGGATCGAATGGACATGGTCTTTTGCCGACTCGATCCGTAGAAAGGAATAGTACCAACCTTGCTTCCAATCAGAATATAAAAGGGGCAAATACAATAAAGCCAGCTTCTACATCGACGATGACACCATTGTCCTCAAGGTTCTGACGGGTACCATGAAGAATTTCTTCAGTTGAGGCCCAAAAAAGACGTGAACAAGGCTTATGCTACTATTGTGAAGAGAAATATTCTTGAGGACATAGATGTAAAACACCGTAGTTATTCATGTTGGATGATGTAGTAACTAAGGAAGAAGAAGATGAGATACAGGAATTGCAGTCAGAACTGGCGGAGGAAGAAGGAATAGAACACTCACTGATCTCCTTCAATGCCAAGTCAGGGTGTTTTTCACCTATGATGTTGAGGTTTAAAGGATTATTCGAGGCAAAGAAGTGCAGGTGTTAGTAGATAGGGGCAGTACACATAATTTCATTCAGACAAGAGTGATTAAATATCTGGGGCTTTTAGTGGAACCAACAACAACTTTCGGGGTGATGGTAGGAAGCAGAGCTAGAATTGAAAGTGAAGGGATCTTTAGAAATCTTCAATTACTGATACAAGGAACAAAAATTGCTATGGATTTTTATGATCTGCCAACTAAAGGATCGTATGTTGGTTGGGGGTCGCTTGGATGGCTACACTAGGTCCAGTGATCATAGACTTTGCCAATCTTCGTTTCGAGTTTCAATTGCATGGAAAGAAATGTTGTTGGAAAGGGGAACATTCCTTGCATTTTGAGCCAATACAATGCAACACTTCCGAGCAGTGATGGAGATGTATCAGTTCGAATTGATGCCAGATATTAGACAAGATAATGACTGTCAGGACGAGGGGTTATAGCGACTACTTGATAATTTTCAAGAAGTATTCACTCCTCCTTGTGGGCTTTCTCCTCAAGGGAAACTGATCATAGAATCCACCTCCCACATAATCAAAACCCTATAAATGTCAAACCATACAGATACCTGCATTTTCAAAAAGAAGAGATAGAACGACAAGTGCAGCAAATGCTGCACGAAGGGTTAATTCAAACTAGCAACAACCTTTTTTCATCCCTAGTATTGTTGGTAAAAAAGAAAGATGACACTTGGAGGTTTTGTGTAGACTATAGAGCTCTGAATATCGTGACTATCAAGGATAGATTTCCAATCCCAACTACGGACGAATTGTTTGATGAATTGGACTGCACTCGAATTTTTTCTAAGCTAGATTTATTGGTCGGGTACCACCAAATTCGAGTTCACAGAGAAGACGTGGCCAAGACAGCGTTTAGAACACATGAAGGTCATTACAAATTCTTAGTAATGCCTTTCGGGTTATCAAACACACCTTCAATATTTCAGGCAACTATGAAGAAAATGTTCAAGGCTTATCTACGAAAATTTATATTGGTTTTCTTCGATGATATTTTGGTTTATAGCGGATCAATGGAAGAACACAAAGAACACCTCCGGAAGGTACTACAAATTTTACAGAACAATGGATTCGTAGCTAAGAGAGCCAAGTGCTATTATGGATGCAAAACAATCGAATACTTTGGTCATTTGGTGTTTGCTGCTGGATTACAAGTTGATCCACCTAAAATAGAAGTAGTTCAAGCTGGAGAGTTCCTATAATATCAATGAACTTCGGGGGTTCTTAGGACTTGCCAGGTACTATAGGAGATTTATCAAAGGTTTTGCTCAATTAGTGGCACCTCTAACAGATTTATTAAAGAAAGAAGCTTTCATGTGGATGAGTGAAGCACAAATATCATTCAAAAACCTCCCGAATGTCTTGAGTAATGCATCTGTGCTCACATTGACTAATTTCAGTGAGGAGTTTGTATTGGAAACTGATGCTTCCAGGGTAGGAATTGGGGCAGTGCTAACAGTGCCGACAGTTGTTGCCGACTCCACTGCCTCCACCGCAGTCATGAGATTTTGGTTTACTGTATTTTATTTATATTTTGATACTTTTTAGCCTCCGTTTGAGGCTTAGATACTTGATAGATATTTATATTTTACATTTCATATTTTGATACTTGTTTGCCTCTGGTTTGAGGCTTAGATTGATGATATTTAAGTAAAACTTGTATGGTTGGTTGAAAATGTATGTGCATGATGTTTAGTGGTTGTAATCTGTGATTGTAAACAGATTGTAATGTATAAATATCATTGTATACAGGAATTTTTAAAATTTTATTTTTTTTCAATTACAGGATATAACTTCAGCCATGGCTTACCCACGGCTGACCGTCACTATGCCATGGCGAAAAGCGTATCGTAAATGACTGATGGCCTAGGCAGCACCAAATATCACTGTTGCTAATAATATCATCGACCCGCTCCCAGCCGCGGCTGATGTGTTTAAATTAGCAACAGCTGCCTAGAGCCGTCGCTGATGTGTTTAAATCACCGACAGCTCGAGCGGCTGTCACTGATGATTACTTGTGACGGTTGAGGACAGCTGTCACACCTTATCTGAGACACGTACACCAGTGACGGCATTTTGGTCACAACAGCTCGAGCCATGGCCTGAGCCGTCGGTGACAATGATAATTCTAGTAGTGAGTGCAGAAGTGGCGCCAATATTTATTGGGCAAGAAATTTACTATTTTGACAAATCACGACCCGCTCAAAGAGATACATAATCATGTAATTCAAACTCCAGAATAGCAGAAGTGGTTGATCAAACTAATGGGTTATGACTTTGACATCAAGTATAGAGCGGGGAAGCTGAACACAGTAGAAGACACACTCTCAAGGGAATCAGAGTATGCTATTATTGTCATATCACGATTGGTGTTTGAAATTTTGGAAGAAAATAGACGTCTGAATCATAATAATGAAGAATAATTTGATTTCATACATTATGATCTTGATCAAGTTAAATAATTTGATTTCTTCTTAAATACATTATAGAAGTCGACTGTATGTTGATTGCATTAATATGTCACATAAACGCATGAAGGCAAGATGGTTCGTTGTCAAATCACACAGCATGGTAGAACCAAGGGTGTGGGACTAGACATTTCAGTAGTAGTAGTGAGTGAGGACGTAAACGATTACCCATCTCAAGGAATGGAGGTGGTGAGTCGGCCACGTAAGAGTGAACGAGTGAAGAAGAGGCCCCACCGGAGCCACGACTATGATCCGTAGTCTACTGTATAATGAGGAAGTATAAATTAGCAGTGGAGAGCAATGTAAAGGCATTATGTCTTGATTTGAATACAACTTCCTCTCTACCCGCTCTTCTGCTTCTCCGTTCTCTCTTCTCTATTCTCATATCCATCTTTTAATGTTCTTCCGAGCTCATCGTCTTGCTGTAGTGGATTGACCACTGGAGCAGTTTGATCAGACCCATGATTGATCGTAGGAGAACTCAACAATCATCATCTTCTTAAGGTAGTCGCCTCCTAGGTACATGTGTTGTGACATTGGTGCTTTCATTGTACCTACTACCTAGGTATTTGTCAGACCTATTACAAGTCATGGAGATGTGATCTCATACAATAGCCAAATCAGTCAAATCCTTGCAAGAAACAAATGCTCGACATGATCTGTTGTTGGGATCCTTTCAATCGAATTTGGAATCACAACAATAAGCGATTGAGGGGCAACAAAAACTATTGCAAACAATATGCTCATAGATCAGTCTATTGAACAATCAAATGCTGCAATGGACAAAAATCAAATCAGATCGGGTCAGTTTGGGAAATGTTATCTGCTAGCTGTCGCGTGGGAAGAACATGGCAAGAGGTGAGGCAGGGGAGGATGACAAATTTCCATTTCCTCCCAAACCTCCTCAAATAGAACTTCCCCTTTTCAATGGTACTGATGCAAAAGAATGGATTGCCACAGCTGCGGATTTCTTTGACTTTTATGCTACCAAAGACCAGCACGAAGTTACCAAGGCATCATTTCGAATGAAAGGTCTGGCGAGAAAGTGGTTTAGATGGATGCAACGGAGGAAACAACTAGCAAGATCGAGGTGTTGGTAAAATGGCCACACTAGAGAGGGGGTGAATAGTGTGTTAACTAAATCTTTTTGCCTAATTTTGATTGTAATCATTTCTTAAATTACTTAGGCAATTCACAATTGTACGACTAAATGCGAAAGAGATTAATGATATAATAATTAACACAAACAATATATCAATGCTAACACAATGATTTATAGTGGTTCGGCCCCAATGCCTACTCCACTACCTAAGCACCACGCTTAGGATTTCACACCCAAATCTACTAAATTACAAGTAGCTTATAGTCGAGGACTTTAAACCGAAAAGACCCTACACTCACCTCGAAGGCACTTCCACACCCAGAAGTATCCCGCCTTCCTACCGAGTGAGCTTTCCTACCTCAATTCCTAAGACCTACTCCTAACTTAGTTTAACAAGTGGCTTTATACCTTCTATACCAAGGATGACACTTAATCACAAGACCAAACACTAGCCTTACAAGCTCAAACAAATCAATTCAAAACAAAATAAAATCACTTTAATCACAAGAAGAGAGTAAAGAGGACTTATCACAATAAGAACATCTCTTCTTCTTGAGCCTAGCAAACTTGAAGACCCCTTCAATTAAGAACACTTGAGGATGAGGGATCAAAAGCTAGGTTTTATGGATTTGGTCAAGGGAGAGCTTAGGAGATGCTAAGGATCACTCTTTGAGGTTTGGAAGCATCAACAACAATAGGGGAGAGAGATTGGGGTGGGTATTTATAACCCCCCAACTCACAAGGCTTGTCAACGAGCATTTTTCTGCCCGTTGCCAATGCCCAGTCGCTTGCCGATTGGTCGTCGGTCGACCGACCGAGCGACCGTTGAGCGACTGAAGGCATTCTACCCATTCTGGGCATCATTCGGTCGATCGACCGAATAGCCTACTGCTTATTTTCGGCTTATGCTGGTCAACTAGTCGGTCGATTGAATCTGGGTAGGGGCTAATTCTTGTGTATTTTTCTTGCGCGCTTTATTTTTCGGTTTCGACCTTCAGCATGAATCAACATAGAGAGCATTCCATATGTCCTCTAGACTCGTTCAAGACGTCTTTGGTGCACATGTTGAACTTCTAAAAATTTCTGCGATGGACCCGAACACGTCGACTAATATCCCTCCGACTTTCCGATTTCTTTGATATTTCAATCGGGGACGTCGTGCGATAACTGACTTGGAACCTGAAAGTATTTCTCAATGAAACCATTAGTTTCTTGTTTGTTATCATAAAAACCGAGGTTGAAAACCTTAGGCCAACAATCTCTCCTGTTTTGATGATGACAAACATCCTTAAGAAAATATATACAATTAAGCATAGAGGATATCAAACATGGGATTTCTCCCCTTATCAACATGCATATCTAAAAAATTATACTACCCCTATCTATATGCATGATTTTCCTATATTTTCTTCCCATTTACCTACATTTTTCTCCCCCTTTTGACATCACTAAAAAAGGGCAAGAAAAGTCAACTATGGTCAAAGTTGGGACTTGAAAAATAGATTTCATGAAAAACATGTTGATCTCAACTTAAGGGATAAAAACATACATGCAAGTGAGACTAATCAATACGTGATATCATAGAATGATAAACATAATTTAAAACTAGAAATCATGTACTAATTAAAGTATCAATATTACACGTATCGGTCAAAGTATCAAAAATCATTTTAGAAATGATTTTTAACGAGTGAAAATGAGAACAATAACAAAAATGAATTCAAAATATCATACTTGAAGTCTCATTCGAAGATTGGACCAAAAAACAAAGTATTAGAAAAAATGAACATTTGGGAAGAACGATACTTTAAAGCTTAGAAATCCAATTTCAAAAATCCATAACAAATCATGTTTATACTCAAGATTTTTGAAATTTTTTTATGCCATAAACTAGATTTTCAAAGGAAGATGCAGATTTAAGAAACAACCAAAAATTATTTTTCTGCATTTTTCTAAAATTCACTAAGTTTTAATGACATTTTCGTAAATAATTGTAATTTTTCAAAATGTTTCCAGATTTCATTCAAACTTTTCAGATACCAAGATATGGTCATCTAAAGCATGTGTATCAAGTTTGAAGTGAAAATAATATCGGTTGATCAAAATAAGAACTTAGCACGATTTCATTCAAAGTAGGCTTGAAAAATATGAAAATGCTAAGTATCAAATTTTGGTATCTACACATTTTCTCTAACTTAGATATCTAGACATCTAACATGAGTGAATCTAAGTATATGAGTCAAGTTTGGGCTGAAGATGAGGTTTCTAAGTCACTTTGTTGACTTAGGTCAAAGTATACTTCAAGTTTACAAAAATCAACCTTTTAAATTCATATAAAATCATATTCTTGACGAAAATTTTTGAACCCTTTAACTGGACAAACTTGATTTTTAAAGGAATAGATTCAAGAATCAGTCAAAAATTAGTTTCCTATAGATTCATAAAATTCCTGAAAGTCTAGGAGCATTTTCATAAATTTTAGGTATTTTTTAAAAAGTTGTCAATTTTGCTTCAAACTTCCAAACATCACTGAATGATCATTTAAGATGTGTGTGTTAAGTTTGAGCTCAAAATGAATTCTCTAAGTTCATTTTTCATCCTATCTCAATTTCAATCAAAACCCCATTTTTCAACATATTGCTCATTATAAAGGTCATTATGAATTCTTAGTAATGCCTTTCGGGTTATCAAACAAACCTTCAACATTTCAGGCGACTATGAACAAAATGTTCAAGGCTCATCTACGAAAATTTATATTGGTTTTCTTCGACGACAATTTGGTTTATAGAGGATCAATGGAAGAACAGAAATAACTGTTGGATGGACCTTGACACTAGAGGGGGGGGGGGGGTGAATAGTATCAACCCTTTTTTACACTTTTTTTTTTACTTAATTTAATCTTTAAGTAATTCAATTGTTCTTTGATGATTGATATGATCCCAATTCAATGGCAACGATAAAAAGCAAGTAAAGAGCAATGCAAACAAGAGTATTTTATAGTGGTTCGGCCAATCGCCTACTCCACTACCTTGGCTCTTTACCAAGGATTTCTAAACACTACTTCATAGAATTTATATTTCCCTTTGAATACACTTGAGGACACCCTTCTCCCTCACTTGGAGAACACCTCAATCATAATCACCTAGGCAAAACACAGTTCTACAAAGTTGGACCCTAAGGGCCCGTTTGGTTTGCTAAAAAACGGGGGACTGGACTGGACATTCGTCCATGTCCCACGTTTGGTTTGCAAAAGAAGCTTCAGGACAAGGACTTCTCCTTGTCCGGGACAGGATTTCCACCCATTTTGGTGTACCGAGAAATTTCTCGGTACACCGAAATCGGGCGGAGGACAAGGGCTGTAATTATCAAAATTACCCCTTCCTTTGATCGTAGAATCGTCGGATCGTGTCGAGGTGAATACCAAAGTTGTAAATTTTCGCGTGCTGAACGCGATGGTGGTGTCAGATTTCAGATTGGAAATCGTTTGGTATAATTTTTATATTTTTCGGTTATCCTATTGTTATACTTTTAGGTTAATTGAAAATTAGTTGAACACTTATTAGTTAAACTAAAACTTCTTATTGTATTAAAGTATTTGATACTATATATTAATTAATTTTAAGATTAATTTACAAGGGTATTTTAGTCATTTGTCATATATAATACTTTGTTATAGCGAAACAAACGCAGGATAGAACGGAATATCGTGTCCTGTTCTTGACGAAACAAACACGGTATAGCTATTGTTCCAGGACATCTGATGTCCTGTCCTTGTCCCTGTCTGGTGTCCTGTGATGAGCAGTTTGCGAACCAAACGGGCCCTAAGTGTTTCCTAGCACACCTAGCAAGCTATCTCAAACTTGAAAGCAAGATACAATGAAGATCAAATACAAGGAAAAAACTAAAGAATGAAAGATTGAACCAAGCTTCTTTCCACCGCCTTCTTGTCTTCAACTTGCAACTGGATGATGAATCAAGAAGTGCAGCACAGTTGAAGCAGAACATCGCCTAGTATTGATGTTGAGACTAGGAGCAGAGAGCGCGCGCAAGTGTAGGACTTTGAAGGCTTTAATGAACTCTTTTAATGCTCAAGTAAGATTGCAAAAAAGTGTGTAATGAAGTTTGGTGAGGGGTATTTATAACCCCTCACCCGAACGGCCGTTCAACGGATAAAAAATCGACCGTTGAAGTCATTCGGTTGCAAGGCTGATCGATCTGTTGGTTGACCGACGGATCGACCTCCTAGTGCGACCGCTCACAGCTGAGAGAGGTCGGTCGACCGACGGGTCGACCACCAACAAATCTTCCGACATTCGGTCGACCCGTCGGTCGACTGAATTGTTGCAGCGAGTCACGCGATAGAGGCTATCTTTAGGTAGGTCGACCGCTACCTTTCTGCCAATTTTTTGCCTCTGTCGGTCGACCAACTGGTCGACCGACGCAGCCCAGTTGTTTGCCCTTCGCCACATTCGGTCGACCGAAAGGCTTTTGCCAAATTTTTGCGATCTTCGATCGACCAGTCGGTCGATTGAATGGGCTGCGATGCTTTACTCTTGCCTAGTTCGGTTGACCAACCGGTCGACCGAACCCAGGCTGAGGATGACTTCTTCCTTGTATTTTTACATGCCTTTTCTATGGGTTTGGTTATCAAGTTTCAACTTGGACAACCTTACATTTTAGGCTTGGGATAAACTATCCTAGGGACATATTACATTAAATCTACTTGACTTAATCCCGAGCCTTTCTTCAATGATTTCTTCTTCCGTTTCTTTGACGATCTTTTTCGTCGTCCCATTTGAACGGATTTGGCATGCATATCGTAACCTCAACCTGGACTCAAAACTTTACACTTTGATTAAATACATGTTTGTTATCATCAAAATAAAGATAGAGGATTAAGAGAGACCCTTAAGCCAATAATAACACCTCTGTAAGGTACTGCAAATTTTTAGAACAATGGATTCGTAGCTAAGAGAGACAAAAATGCTCTTATGGATGTATAACAATCGAATACCTTGGTCATTTGGTGTCTGCTGTTGGATTACAAGTTGGTCCATCTAAAATAGAAGCAGTCCTAGCTTGGCTAGTTCCCCACAATATCAAAGGAATTCGGGGGTTCTTAGGACTTGCCGAGTACTATAGGAGATTTATCAAAGATTTTGCTCAGTTAGCGGCACCTCTAACAAATTTATTAAAGAAAGAAGCTTTCATGTGGACGAGTGAAGCACAAGCAACATTCGAAAACCTCAAGAATGTTTTGAGTAATGCACCAGCGATGACATTGCCTGATTTTAGTAAGTTGTTTGTATTGGAAATTGATGATTCTAAGGTAGGAATTGCAGGTAGTGTTGGCGCAAGGGAAATGACCAATTGATTTCTTTAGTCAAAAATTATCACCATAATTAAAAGCGGCATCTACTTATCAGCGAGAAACGTACGCTATTGTTAAAGTAGTGCAGAAGTGGTGTCAATATTTACTGGGCAAGAAATTTACTGTTTTGACAAATCACAGCCTCTCAAAGAAATACAGAATCAAGTCACTTGTAAGGCTCAGAGCTGGGATTTAGTTCAGCTTATCGCCCGTAGATAGATGGCCAAACAGAGGCTTTAAATCGGTGTTTAGAGATGTATTTAAGAAGCTTTGTATCTGACGAACCTTCGAAGTAGGAGAAGTTCTTGGCTTAGGCGGAATACTGGTGTAACACATCCTTTCAAACTTCTGCAGGTATGACAGCATTTCGAGCTTTATATGGAAGAAATCCATTGGAACTCATCCGATATTTGGGTGGTACTTCCAAGAATTCAGTGGTGGATAGGGAATTATAGGCCCAAGATTCAATCCTCAAGCAGCTTAAAACAATCTATTACGAGCGCAAATCTGAATGAAAATCCAGGCCGACAAAAGCAGACGAGAGGTGGATTTTGGAGAAGGTGACTGGGTCATTGTTAAACTAAACCCTATCGGCAACTATCGATAAGCTTGCAGAAGCATCAGAAGTTTAGTCCAAGATTCTTTGGACCCTTCCGCATTCTCAAAAAGATCAAAAAGGTAGCCTGCAAATTAGTGTTACCAGAAGGAAAATACATCCTCTCTTTCACATCTCAGTTCTCAAACAATGTCGAGGAGATCCCGACATGCAGATCATGCCCTTACCTTTGCTGCAAGTAGCTAACCAGGATGAGAGAAGAAGTAAAGCCACAACGGAGCAAAATGAAGCAAAGATAGACGACAATATGGAACGAAATATTTCGCAGAACCTTGAGGACAATGTTCCTATTGACCCGAGGAGTATTGTCATGAAGACGCATGAAGGCAATATAGCTAGTAGTCAAATCACACTGCATGGCAGAACCAAGGGTGTGGGATCAGACATGTCAGCAACGAGTGAAGACACGAACGATTACCCGTCTCAAGAAATGGAGGTGGCGAGTCGACCACGTAGGAGTGAACGAGTGAACAAGAGGTCCAACTGGAGCCACGATTATGAGCTGTAATCTACTGTATAATGAGGAAGTATAAATAAGCAGAGGAGAGCAATGTAAAGGAATTAAGTCATGATTGGATACAACTTCCTCTCTACCTGCTCTTCTGTTTCTCCATTCTCTCTACCTCTACTCGCTCTTCTCTGTTCTCGTATCCCTCTTTTCGTTTTCTTTCGACCTCATCATCTCACTATAGTGGACTGACCATTGGAGCAGGTTGATCAAACCCAAGATTGATCGTGGGAGAACTCAATGATCATCAGCTTCTTAAGCTAGTCGCCAGTACGTCTACCGTGACATTATCACCCATCGTGGATTTATGTACATCTTTTATTGTTGTTAGGTTTTGTGCAGTACTGTCACTGATATCCAAGTTGTAACTATATACAAATCTAATCATTTGATGATGATGATGATGATGATGATGATAAAAAATTGATTCAACGTATATGGTCAATATCTTATTTATAAAATAAATTTAATTAGTTATTTGTATATATAATTTTTGAAATTTATTTATAGTTTATGTTTTAGAATTTTATATTATTTATAAGAGTTGCATGCAATCTTTTCAAGTTGCAGATACACTTGCATTCATGGTTTTAAATATCGTACCGACTGTACGGGTTTCGGTACAATATTTTTTCCACTCAGTACGAGTTTTGGTACCGGCCCGTACCAAGTGTTGGTACGGTACGGTACCAATATATACCGGTACCGACTGGTGACACAAATCGGTACCGATATCGATATTTTAAACCTTTGTTTGCATTCATTTAAGAAATTAATGTTTTAATTTTTTAGCAAAGACGAAGCAATAGTTAAAAGTGAAACTTTTTAAGACTTTAACTATGGACGATAAAGATTGAAGACGCTTAAATGAAAATGAACTAATAATGTGTTTGTTTCACTGAATAGGATAGGATATAATAGAATAATAAATGAGACGAAGAATTAGATAAGATTTTTTATCCGGTGTACACCGGATAGAATACCAATTTTATATTTTTCTAATCCTAATTTCTTCTAATCTAAGCATTAAACAAATAAGAGATTAAAATTCATCCCTTATGCTATCTTCCCTCATCTCATGAAACAAACATACTCTTATATCGGATCAAGGGTGTCTTCGAGGTAGGGCTTCTCTCCACACTACACAGTTAGAGGTCCTCCAAATCATCTATCTAGGTGGAGTGGGAACAACATCTTGGTCAAGTCTGTGTATAAGATCTTAAACAATACTAAAAATTTGACCTTCTATAACGGTTTAGGCGGCCATAGTGTCGTTGTTATAGCCTTTCTACAACAACAAAAGACGATCGCAAAAGTTCGTTGTAGAAAAGTCATTGCAGATGCTTTGCGATAGTGGTCATTTGCAACGGCCACGACGACGATGACTAACCATCTTATAGACCATCGTAAAGACATCTAGGAGTGGCAGTTGCCATTGCGACATGCTGGTCTTTTGCGATGGTTGGGCCATGATCAACAACCATCGCGGAGAGATATGTGATAAGTGATACGGTGGAGGCGACCGATGATACGCCTTGTGACAACCTTTTCGATGGGCCTCTTATGATAGTGTAACACTCATGCCTGTATTTTTTATTTTAGGTCGAGACTCAGTTTGCGTGATAGAGCGAGTCAGAAAGATCGCCGGAGACTGTGGTCTGGGGTACGACTTACGCACATGCCAAATTGAATGATTAAGTTAATTTTGAGCTTTTTGTCACGAGTCGGCCTGTGTGATCTAACTGAATTTTGGACTTGTTTGGTTGCGAACTCAAGTGAAGGGGCATTTTGGTCTTTGGCACTTAAGTGGAATTAATTATAAAATGCTGATATTTTTGGGGACTAGGGACAGGAACAAGAACTTGCACATGCACCCCAAGGAGAGCGCACACAAGTTGCGGAGGAGGAGTCCATGGCGGAGTTCGTCTATGAGGTGAGTGGCCCTAATCCTTAGGATTTTGCCTTCTCTAGGGTAATTCCATTGAAGTGGTTGGACTTTTTATAGGAGTCATATTCTTGGATTGTTTCTCTCATTTTTTCCGAAGAATTCTCATTGTATTGTGGCTTGATGAGATGCTATTGGTGTAGGGCAGCCCTAGTGTGGGTTGGCCGAATGAAAACCCTAGTCTTAGGGAACTTTAGGGTTGTTTTGGTTGAGGGACTATTTTCCCTTTTGATAAGTTGCAAAATTCTTTTATTTTGATGCTAAAAGTAGAGCTCGTTTGAGGAATTAGGGAAGTAGGATCTCATATTTCTCTTAGGGCATGCGGCCCTAGTAGGGAAGCAAGCTCACAATATTTTTGACCCTTAAACTTAAGGATTGTTGTTGGCATTTAGGGGTGGCTGAAACCTCCTTGTATGTAACCACATGAAGAAGGGTGTGGTGTGACATGAGCATGCCCATCAAATGTTTAGTGAAATGCCACATCCACTTAATTTATGTTTAAATCTAAATTTTCTTTAGTATAATTTCATGTTGGTTTGGGGTATGTGTGTAGTATCCAAGTGTAGTTGAGTTGACCAATTTTAAGGACTGAAATCCCATGTTTAAGAGTTGTTTGAGTGAAAGGCTTAATTAAAAGCACTCAAGTCTGCCCAGAAATTTAGGTAGGCATGTTTGACATGCGTTTTGGAGGCCGAGATGTCATCCGACTCGAGTGAAATGTCGGGATTAGTTCGTAGGGCATATGTACAACCCCAATATCTCATTTCAATAGATTACAGATAATTGAAGGGTTTATGTATTTAGCAATAGGGCTAAGTGAATCTATCCATTTCTGTATATGATAGTCCAATTCTGGATAGGCGAGTTTGACGCGCCGTATGGAGAGTGAGATGTCATCCTATGCCAATAAAATTTTGGTAAAAACTCTTAGGACTTATGGACAAGTTTAGGAACCGTTCCTAAGAAAATTGGACTAAGTGTCGATGGTTTGCAGGCTTAGCCAAGTAGCTAGCTGAAACTGTATGGAAACTGCTTTAGAGTACAGAAATTTAAGTAGACATGTTTGTCACGTGGTTTAGTGGTGAAACCGTCATCCAAATGACATGAAACTTAAGGGATGATTAATATGATATGTGGACATGCTAGTTATGTAATTTATGTAGGGAATAAATTGAGAAATAAAGGATTTCCATGTGTGACAAAATGCTATCTAAATCTGGTTTTGAATTGCAGAATTTTGACTAAATGTTGGAGAATTCTGACTTAACCCTTATTTAGGAGTTGTTTTGATATTATGACTATGCGCACCATACCATAGAAGTTGGATTTACATATTTGTGTTTATGATGAGTATTTAGCCTTATGATTGTATCAGTGTCATACTTATGAATTTAAGCACACATTAAACCACTGTATTCTACATATTATTCATGTGAGTGGTGTTTTCTGACTCTATCCAATGATGGGGTGAGATGCCCGAATAAATTGCTCAGGAGGCCCATCCGGTGATGGGGGATACCCGAAGAGACGACGCTGGGTGTTGTATTGATATGTGATTCCGACCAGTGACGAGGATCGAGTGCCTCGAAGAGACGGCTCCGAAAACCCATCCGGTGACGAGAGATGCTCGAAGAGACTGCGCTGGGTATGGATTCCAACCGGTGACGAGGAATGCCCTAAAGCAACTACTCCGGAAGCCCAACCGATGACAGGGAATGCCCCAAAGGGACGACAATGGGCCGTGTGGTAGGTTGGGAGGCCACACCAACTATTTGGGTGTACATTCTCAACCATATCATACAACGGCTAGAAGGAGTTTATATCAGCTAGTGTGCATGTCCTATGAGAGAATAATATGATAACATGAATCCCATATGATAATTTGATTAAAATGTGATAGCATAATTGCTATATTATGCCATGACTTGATGAGTTACTTGAGAGTATGATTACCCTGTTATGAGTTTATCCTATTTATCATATTACTGTTTGTTATATTATTTTGTTTGAGATGGCTAGTATTAGCCACTCATTGAGTTGTAAACTCACACCCTCCTACATATGTGTGTAGGTTCAGGTGAGGTTCATCGTGTTTCATGCGGTTGGCGACGCAAGCTCAGCAAGGAGATTTCCCCAGTCGCAGTTTAGGGTGTCGATGTCATGTTTTATTTTTGAAAGCAGATGTCACACTTTGTAGTTCATTTGAGCACATTTGATACTTTTGTTTTGAGTCATGTTTCTCATTTGCATATTGTTGAACCCATACGAGTATTTATTCTATTATGCATTTCATTAGTATGAGTATAGTATTGTTTGCATACGGGTCGTATTCTCGACCGCTCATGTGACCCTGAAATTGGAGTATGACATATAGCTCCACAACAACTAGCCTTAGAAGAAGACTTGGGTATGACATTTGTGATGACATCATCGTCAATGTCGTCGCAGAATTATATTTTTTAATGAAAATGTTAAAAATGTTCTATTTACAACAATTTGAATTATAAGAAAATGCATTTCATCAATAATTAACTTATTAAACATCATGTAACATCAAGTTGTCATAATATATACATCAAAATAATGATATCAAAGTTATACATCAAATATGTATCCAAATGTCATATAACACTTTATAATAATGGAAAAATAACTAACTCTCAAGCATAAGTGGAGGTAGCAATGGTGGCTACAACATCGACAACAATTGAGTGAGGAGCAAATTACTAAGCGTCGACGACGAAGATGATTCTGATAGTGGTCATTGCACCAAATGTCATGGGGACCATAGCACTAGGCCATCAAGCTGCAATATCTCCTAAATACTGCATCAACAAAATCAATTCAAATGCTTGCGGTTAGCTGAAATGTTGGAAATGATGAGTCCTCTCGGTGTTAGCTAATTACTCCTCTAGTCGCCTAGATACAACTCACGTAGATGGTCCCGGAATGGAGGAGGTAGAGGCAAATGATCCGGACCATGCGGCTGCAACAATGCCCTAGCATGGGCAGTTTTGCGGATACCGTACATGTGTTCGTGCTTGATACTTGCCACCCGCATCCATTCATCAACATCTAACTAATGATGTTGCGCATGATCGATCACCTCTATATGTTGTGTAACCATCTCAATTTAGGTAGCATTGAATGTTGGTGAAATGGCCTACAGTAGAGATGGATGAATAGTGTATTATCTAAACTTTTTGCCTAAATTCGATTTATCAATTTTAATCATTTCATACAATCTTTAGGCTAATGACAATTCAAAGACTAAATGTGGAAGCGATTAATAAAGCAATTAACACAAACAAGATGACAATACTAACATAATAATTTATAGTGGTTCGACCCGAATGCCTACTCCACTACCTAAGCACCCCGCTTAGGATTTTGAAACTACTTTTACTAGATTAATTAGTTTTCTTACAATGAGGACGTTTTCATCAGAGAGTCTCCGCTCTCAAACTAAAGGCACTTCCACACCCGAAAGTATCTCGCCTTCCTACTGAAAACACTCTCTCACCTCAACCATAAGGATAACTCAACTAATCTTAGCAAACTATGTTTACACCGGTGGAATTAAGCCTTAACACCAAGGCAACCACCAACCATACAAGACCTAACAACTGAGGTCTTCACAACCTCAAATACAATGAAATAAACCATAAAAATACACAAACAATGGAGCAAATAAATAATACAATAAATACTTAGCTCCAAACAATGATCATCCTAGCTCCTCTTGATGCCTTGATGATGAATTGATTGAAGCTCAAAGGCAAGATCAAGAATCTATGGATCAAGGCTAGGGTTTTCGCAAAGAATGGCTCAATGAAGGTTTAGAAGGATCAATGGATGTCACAATAGGCTCAAGTGATAATGAGGAAGGCTCTCATGACTTGTATTTATAAGCCATGAAGAGAGAGGCCAAGACACCTCATCCCAACCGGCATTTTTGTACCTGTTGGCGTCGCCCGATCGGTGGTCGGTTGATGGTCCATCGACCGGTTGAGCGACCAGCCACCGATCGGAGGCCACTGTCCATTATGGCCCATCGCTGGTTGGTGATTGGCTGATGGTCGATCGACCGGTCGTCGACCACCCATCGGCCGACACCCTAAAAAAAACCTGATTTTGCTCATTTTTGTACGCGATGATCATTTCCAGGTTTCGTCTTTAGTTTTTGGTTCTTTTAGGGATTCAAGCATCATGTCAAGGATATTACATATTATCTAGACACTCTAAATCTAGACTCTACCCTTTCCGACGAATCCGAGTGCATCGAGCAACGTCTTTCGATTTTCCGATTTCTCAGATATTTTCGATCGCGGACGTCGAGCGCTAACCAACTTGGAACCTGAAAGTATTTCTTGATGAAAACATTAGTTCTATGTTTGTTATCATCAAAACCGAGATTAAGACTAAGGTTGAAAACCTTAGGCCAACATTGAAAACAAATTTAATTATTTTATTGTAACTCAAAATAAATATCGAAACTATAGTTAAAACAATTACTTACCAAGATAGTCCTCGATCTCGCGCTGATAAACTCTCCATGGTGAGGGTCATATTGATACATGTGCATATAGCCTCAAAGACTCTAAAAGGGTCAGTAGATATTAGTGCATCCTGCTCATCACACATCCCCTACAATGCAATGAATATTAGATTTCAAGAATTAAATCTATAAGATTTCAATAATTATAACTCTATAAGTAATAAACAATT
Organism: Canna indica; assembly: GCA_034359265.1. Taxonomy (NCBI): domain Eukaryota; kingdom Viridiplantae; phylum Streptophyta; class Magnoliopsida; order Zingiberales; family Cannaceae; genus Canna; species Canna indica. The sequence goes on along the minus strand of CP136890.1, from coordinate 58,789,483 downwards.
ACTTATCAGTTAATGCTTGTGCCTCGTGAAGGGAATGAACCTACCAGTATGATGAGCTAGGATCCCTCCACTGGTGTCATCCTATTTTGGTGCACCGTTCGAGAGACACCCTGCCATTCTTCTAATGCCCAAATATTGACCAACTAGTCCAAAATATCGGATACCATCCATGTGGGCCAATGTCCCTTCAATAGATGACATCGCTCTATCGCCGTCCTCACTTCCTGTCGAGCTTAGTGGTTGATATCCTAAAGTAACTTTTTCGAATAAGCTTCCCAAGTATCCTCCACCTAGACCAAAATTGAAGGATCCCATGTGTATCTCACATACAAAACACAAGTTATATAATACATACAATGTAATTAATATAAATAGTTTAAGAAAAAAACAAAACATTGTACTTGAAACTCGGTCTATTACATTGGTATTGTTCTAGCACATGCGTCCACAACTACCAGAATCCTTGGAAAAATCTCTTAATGATGTCAGTGAGGTCGCGAGTTACGTCGTCTTGCTCAAATCTACAACTCGAGTATAACAACAAAGTAGCAATTAATTAACATTTCTAATAAGTTAAATATTATACTTTAAACCATTTAATGATATCCATGGTTGTATGTTGGAAAATGACAGTTTATGCATGCCCCTATTAGGCCTACAACACCCTTGAACAGTCGTGGATGGAACTACAATGATTGGTGGTGGTGGTGCTATGACAATAGCTTCTAGTGGTGGGTTGTCCGCTACAACGGGAGGTGGTAGTGATGGTGCAACAACCATTGAGGTGGTAGGAGGTGCAACTGTTGGTGAAATGGTCACACTAGAGGGGGGGGGTGAATAGTGTGTTATCTAATTTTTTTGCCTAAATTCGGTTTATCGATTTTAATCGTTTTCTTAAGCAAAACACAATATGAGATAATTTATGTGCGGAAGCAAATAATAAGGCAATTAAACAAACACAAGAGAGACAATGCTAACACAATGATTTATAGTGGTTCGGCCCCAATGCCTACTCCACTACATAAACACCCCGCTTAGGATTTCCAAACTAAGCTTTACTAGATTAATCTTGTTTCCTTATAATGAGGACTTTACACCGGAAAGTCTCCGCTCTCAAACCGAAAGCACTTCCACACCTGAAAGTATCCCGCCTTCCTACCGAAAGCACTCTCCCACCTCAACCTAAAGACAATTCAACTAATCCTAGTAAACTACGTTTACACCGGTGGATTTAAACCTCAAACACCAAGGCTACCACCCAATTTCAAGACCTAATAACCTAGGTCTTTACAAGCTCAAATACAATGAAATAAATCACAAAAATATACAAATAATGAAGCAAATTAATAATACAATAAATACTTAGCTCCAAATATGAGTCCTAGTTTCTCTTGATACCTCAATGATGAATCGTTCAATGTTTGAAGGCAAGATCAATGATGTATCATGGAAACTAGGGTTTGCAAGGAAATGGCTCAAGAAAGGATTTAGAATGATCAAGAATGACTCAATAGAATCATGGATCTAGGTAGGAAGGCTCTCATGGTCTTGTATTTATAAACCATGAATAGAAGAGAGAACTCCCCTCTTCTCAACGGGCAGTTTTTTGCCCATTACCGACCGCCGGTCGCTTGTCGGTCGATCGTCGGTCGACTGCCGAGCGATCGAAGGCTTTCTGCCATTTCCTGGCAACCTTCAGTCGACCAAATTGGCTACTGCCAATTTTTGACCACATTCGGTCGATCGAACCTAGGCTGAGATTGAATTTTTTAGCCTTCTTCTCGCGCTCTTCATTTTCGGGTTTCGGCCTTCAACGTGCGTCAACTTGGAGAGCTTTCCATGTGTTCTTTAGACTCGTTGAAGACGTCTTTAGTGCACACGTCGAACTTCGAGAAACCTATACGATGAACCTGAATGCGTCGACCAATGTCCTTTTGATTTTCCGATTTCTTTCGATATTTCCGATCGAGGACATCGAGTGTTAATCAATATGGAACCTGAAAATATTTCTCAATGAAACATTAGTTCCATGTTTGTTATCATCAAAACCGAGATTAAGACCCACGTAGAAAATCTTAGGCAAACAATCTCCCCCTTTTGACATCAATCAAAAAGGACGAGAAAAGTCAATCAAAAGTCAAAGTTGGGACTTCAAAAGATTATTTTTCATGAAAATCAAAGCCAACCAACTCAAGGGATGAAAAAAAGACATCGAATAAGAGACTGAGTCATACATGATAGCATTAGCTAATAAATAAATTCCAAGTCTAGAAATCACGTATAAGCTTAAGTATAGATATTTTCATGTATCAATTAAGTAGACAAAAATCATTTTAGAAATGATTTTTCTCATCAAATGAGTAGAACGATACCATAAGTGAATTTGAAATATCATACTTCAAGTCTCGATCAAATAACGAGCACTTGCAAAGAATTATGATGAAATATCATACTTTGATGAAAATCCAAAGTATCGAAAAATGAGCACTTGCAAAGAACGATTCTTTAAAGTTTCGAAATCCAATTTCAAAAATCCAAATCAAATCACATTCATACTCAAGATTTTTGAAACTTTTATGCCATAAACTAGATTTTTCAAGGAAGATGCAGATTCAAGAGTCAACAAAAAAAATCATTTTTTATGCATTTTTCTAAAATTCATTGAGTTCTAGTGGCATTTTCGTAAATATAAGTCATTTTTCAAACGTTTCCAGATTTCATCCAAACTTTCTAGATGCCAAAGTATGATCATTTAAAGCATATTTATCAAGTTTGAAATGAAAATGATGTCATTTGGTCAAAATATCAACCTAGCACAATTTCATTCAAACATAAGCAAGATAACCTGAAATTGCTAAGTATCAAATTTGATCATTTACTCATGGTTCTTCAAACTTAGACAAATATACACCTAACATGAGTAAATCTAAACATGTTTGTGAAATATGGGCTCAAAATGAAATTTCTATGTCAATTTGTTGACTTAGGTCAAACTTTTCAAGAATAAGTCCCCTAAAGTAATCTAGTTGTCACTTTGTCTATCTACACATGGTTTTTCAAGTTTAAACACCTAGAAGCATGTCATATGTATATCTAAACATATTTATGAGTTTGGACTTTAAAAGGAAGTCTCTACTGACAAGTTCTAACATAGGGCAAGTTTCATTCAATCAAGATATCATGAAATTGCCTAAGTTATCAAAATCTTACCTACTCATGAAATTTCATATATTTATCATGCAAAATCAATCATGAGTATAGAGACATCATTAAATCATGAATATTCAACTATTATACTAAGTTTTTTGCAAAATCAAACTCATACCTCATTGTTGGAAATTTTCCAAACTTGTCTTTTTCTTTCCAATTTCTAAAGCCTTTCATTTTATCATAACTTGCAAGCAATAATCATTAGTAGCATAATGAAAATGTGACTACTAGCAAGTTATCAAACTAAGTAGCAAAGAGAAGAATCAAGTATCATTCTCAATGTCTACTTTGCTAAATAGCTTCAAATTCATTTTTAAAGAATTCAAATGATACCAAAACGAATTATAAGAGATCACAAATGAAATATAAATGAAAATATGATCTCCAACTCTTCCTATTGGTTGAAAACCTAAAGGCCACAATTAGCCTACGATTTAGAACCGCAAGGTCACTTAGGCCCGTTATAGGCCACATAGGTCTCCAAAGAGACCGGAAAATCAAAATCAAAAATATTTTTGAAATTCATATCAAGAGCGGAAAATCTACTAATGTTAAGCATATATCAAAACTCCAACTCTAATTTAAGCAAGTGAGTATAGGAGATGATACCAAAGTCTTTGATGCCAATTTCCATACCTATGGCATCATGATAGCTTGAAGTTGCAACCTCTTGGAGATTTCTTGTTTGGATCCAAGGTCAACTTTAATATTTCATTTCTCTTTACCCTTGTGTGGTAGCTCCCCCTACAAGAGAGCATAATACTTTTGGTACCCAAATACTTTTGGGTACTAGGGGGTTAGTGAGCTTAGGTACCCAAACTGTCTAACTCCACTTGGGTTCATCTTAAATGCGCAATCATATATAGCATGCCCATAGACACCACAACAAAAACAATGACTATGAAACTTTTTGTTATCATTTTTCTTAGCATGAGATTTTGCATTAGAATGCATAGCATGATATTTATGATGAACACAGGCATTTTTGAAAGAAACATTTTTCTCTCCAATTTTCTTGAAGGAAGTTGAGTTTTTCAAATTATATACTTCCTTGTTCAAGACCAAAATCTCATCTTTTAAAACTTCAATTGACTTGTGCATTGCATATAGTTGAGATTTCAAAATATTGTTCTCACTTATGATTTTTGAAATCTCAAATTTTAAATTTTCATTTTCAAGCTTTAAGCCCTTAAGCTCAAGTTTCAATCTATCATGACATAAATCAAATGAACTAGATTTCAATTTCTCATTTTCTAGTCTTAATTTATGCACATGAGAATTAAGCAACATATTTTCTTTCTTTAACATCTTATTTTTCTTATCTTTTTTAACAAGCAAGGCATACATCTTTCTACACTCATCTACTAACTCATCATATAGCATGTCATGAGAACTAGTACAACTAGCATTGTCATTTTCATTAGCATGACTAGGTGAAGGAGAGTGTACCTCATCATTAGCATCCATGAGGCTAAGTTTGGATGTGGCTTCATAGTCATGGCTAGAGGGTGCTTCAAATGAGTGAGAGGTGGAGGTGGAAGCACTTGACCTCTTCCTTACTTTGTTCTTCATGCTTGGGCAATTTTTCTTCACATGCCCCTTTTCTTTGCAAGCATGACAAATTACATTTCTTTTCGGTTCTTGGAGCTACTTCTTTGACTAGAAGAGCTATGGGCATCAAAACCAAGATTAGGGGTAGGTGAATGACCATTGTCATCACTACCTTCATTAAATGTACCAATTTCTTCGGTTTTAGCATGATCATATAAAACATTCAAACTAGCCCATAAATCAAAAGCAGTAGAGCAATGCATGACTTTTTCAAGAATGTCATTTGGTAAAGTGCAAAGTATGCAATTCATGGCATCTCCAATAAATTTAAATATTTTCTTGTCAAGTTCACTCCAAGCATGCATGTCAACCTTAGGTTCAATGAATTCTAATCTTAACATGTTAAGGACACCAAAACCTTTAGTCTTTAAGTATGTGTACATCCTATATTTCCAAAGACCAAAGTTCGAGGCATCGAACCTACGAGGTGAAGATGCTAAACTCTCTAGTGCCATTTTCCGGATCGAGAGACGATGTAGAGGAGATGGTGAAATCTCAATCTACGACCCGCTCTAATACCAAATGTTGGTGAAATGGCCACACTATGGGGGGGGGGGGTGAATAGTGTGTTATCTAATCTTTTTGCCTAAATTTAATTTATCGATTTTAATTATTTTCTTAGGCAAAACACAATATGAGATAATTATGTGCGGAAGCAAATAATAAGGCAATTAAACAAACACAAGAGAGACAATGCTAACACAATGATTTATAGTGGTTCAACCCTAATGCCTACTCCACTACCTAAATACCCCGCTTAGGACTTCCAAACTAAGCTTGACTAGATTAATCTTGTTTCCTTACAATGAGGACTTTACATCGAAAAGTCTCCGCTCTCAAACCGAAGGCACTTCCACACCCGGAAGTATCCCGCCTTCCTACCGAGAGCACTCTCCCACCTCAACCTAAGGACAACTCAACTAATCCTAGTAAACTACGTTTACACTGGTGGATTACAAACCTCAAACACCAAGGCTACCACCCAATTTCAAGACCTAACAACCAAGGTCTTTACAAGCTCAAATACAATGAAATAAATTACAAAAATACACAAATAATGGAGCAAATAATTAATACAATAAATACCTAGCTCCAAACACGAGTCCTAGTTCCTCTTGATGCCTCAATGATGAATCATTCAAAGTTTAAAGGCAATATCAAGGATGTATCATGGAAACTAGGGTTTGCAAGGAAATGGCTCAAGAAATGCTTTAGAATGATCAAGAATGGCTCAATAGAATCATGGATCTAGGGAGGAAGGCTATCATGGTCTTGTATTTCTAGACCAAAAAGAGAAGAGAGAACTCCCGTCTTCTCAATGGGCAGTTTTTTGCCCGTTACCAACCACCGATCGCTTGCCAGTTGATCATCGGTCGACCGACTGAGTGACCGAAGGCTTTCTGCCATTTCCTGGCAAGCTTTGGTCGATCGACTGGTCGACCGAATTGGCTACTGCCAATTTTTGACGACATTCAGTCGATCGAACCTAGGGCGAGCTTGATTTTTTAGCCTTCTTATTGCGTGCTTTCTTTTTCGGGTTCCGGCCTTCAACGTGCGTCAACTTAGAGAGCTTTCCATGTGTTCTTTAGACTCGTCCAAGACGTCTTTGGTGCACATGTCGAACTTTGAGAAACCTCCGCGACGAACCCGAACTCGTCGACCAATGTCCTTTTGATTTTTCAATTTCTTCCAATATTTCCGATCGAGGACATCGAGTGCTAATCGATATGGAACCTGAAAAAATTTCTCAATGAAACATTAGTTCCATGTTTGTTATCATCAAAACCGAGATTAAGACTAAGGTAGAAAACCTTAGGCAAACAGCAACGACTTCTGTGGTGGTGGGTGGTGATGCAATGGATCACTATGTGGATGGACCGGTAGCTCAAGAGGACAATGGCACGATGGCTCGTACGATTGGTGCAACAGTATTAGGGGGCAGACAAAGGTGGTTCACTAGATAGATGTGATCGTGGATAGTAGTTGGAGCCATCAATATCTGCATTGTAAAGATGATAAATAGATAATAATAAATATATTATAATATGAATAAAAAAATTAAAAAGGAAATATTACATCAATTATCGATATCATTTGAGTAAAAATTATGTAATGCATTATCTTCCTCGCTCATCTAATAATCTTCAATATTGTTCATTATCTAATTCATCATCAGCACTTTCTTCATGAAGACCTTGTGCAACAACAAATATTTCGTCTTCAAGTGTTCGACACAAATTCAACTGCATGTGGATTATCCTTCTAGTAAAAATTACCCTCTAATATCCTCGTAGTATCAACCTCCTTTATCATTGGATCTCAATTCTTAGTCATGCTTTAGCCTTACATACTACCCATCATTCAAATTTATATTTTTGTCTACCTGGATATTTTGTGAAATGTACTTGTTGGTTTGTGATGCCAAAATAAAAAGGCTTATTCGACGCTAACATTGATTTAAGCTTAACATCAACAAGGTTATACTTTGATCAATTTGAGACCCCCCTTTGTGATGTGTCGAACAAATGATATATATATGAACATTGCAATTTTTTGTTTTTGCACCCATAGTATTGAAGCTCAATCACTTTCTCTAGCGGGTCATAAAATCCACAATCACAATTGACCCATGTGGAACCCTTTTACACAAACTTTAGCATTCATCATGTTCTTTGTGGTTGAGTATTCTCTTGTATGGAATTTATATCCATTTATAAAGTACTAGTTGTAGCATGACACCAATCGTGACGGTCTGCATGTTAACTCTCTTAGTTAATTTGTTATCCATTTCTTGAATATGTCCATCTGGAATCTTTGAACCAATTTGAAAATTTTGTGTTACGCCTTCTTTCTAATTTTTCCTTGGTGATATTGGGTATTTGTCCATCTGAAATCTTTCTAATTCAGTCTATGTTATGCCAAATTGTTGAATGAATGGATCAACTTCCGGATAGTTCACCAAAACTTATAATTGTGCAAGATGATACTCCTCTCATTCAAATATCTTGATGGAGGAGAACCCACACCACGACCAGAAAAACAAAATATTGGCAAACAATAGATAGAATACACATTTCCCTATTATTATTATTTTGTTGAGACGATTATCCTTGTATGCACATTGGACTCAAAATTTAAAGAACAAAAAGTTGATTTTTCTTAAATAATATAATCTTCACATATTGAAGCTTCCATCGTAGTTGCATTCTTCACTTTCCTTACAACTTATGCATATACCTCTCAAATAACTTCCTGTAGACATCCACAGTAATAGCGAGGGCCGAAACAACATAAAAAAATAATTAACCTACTTACCTTCTTCGGTGGGCAGCGGTTCTCTAGCGATTGGGACGTTGATTGAAGGCAGTGGTCACATCCCCTACAGCAAGAGAGGATTTAATTAATGGGGAAGACAAATAGTAGTGAAGGAAAATGGGGGTGCAAGCATGACGGATTATTAAACACTATTAGAATTGTCGTTGTCACCGACGGCTCAAGTCATGGTTGAACCGTCGGTGACGACTATCACGGACGGTGTGGACCGTGGAAAAATGCCATCATTCATGTACGTGTCTCGGATAAGTTGTGGCGGTCGACCTCTGTCGTCACAAGTTATCAGCGACAGCCGCGCGCACTATCAATGAATTAAATACATCAATGATGACCCTCAACAACTGTCGTTGATTTAAACACATCAGCCGCAACTAGAAGCCGTCAGTGATATTATTAGCAACCGTGATATTTGATGCTGCCCAGGCCATTTACGATACGCTTTCAGCCACGGCCTAGTGACGGTCAATCATGGGTAAGCCGTGGCTAAATTATATCTTGTAACTGAAAAAAATAAAATTTTAAAAATTCTTGTATACAATAATATTTATACATTACAATCTATTTACAACCATAATTTACAACCACAAAATATCATACACATACATTTTCAACCAACCATACAAGTTTTACTTAAATATCATCAATCTAAGCCTCCAACCGGAGGCAAACAAGTATCAAATATCAAATGTAAAGTATATATACAACTATCAAGTATATATACAACAACTATCAAGTATCTAAGCCTCAAACGGAGGCTAACGAGTATCAAAATATAATCAAAATACAATAAACCAAAATCTGATGGCTACGGTGGAGGTGGTGGAGTCGACAACAACTGGATCGAGAGCATCGACTGGGTCGAGAATGACGATCGCTGCGACATCATCGGTAGAAGGCCCAAGTGAGATGCAATCTGAGTGAGGAGGGCCTGCATGTTCTACATCGTTTGTCTCAACTCGTGATTTGTGCGTATCTACTCCTCCATCGCTTGTCTCTACTAATCTATCGTCGCTCTCTACTGTGTTAGCTCGGACTCCAAGGCCGCTATTCGGCTCTGGTCCTGCGTCCGCGATATCGAGGGCCGCTCACCCGCAGCGGGAGGGGTTGGTGCCCCAAGTGGCCCTAACACAGCGCGTGCATGGCTACTATCTGCAAAGCCATAAACACGTTCGTGCTCCCAGCCACTTGTGGCCACGACCCTTGCACCCGCGTCAAACTCCTCTGGTGTGCCTCTGCGCTCGACCATGGTCCTTGTGTACGTCTCCTACTTGCATTTATATTTTAAATAATATATATATATAAACTATAAATAAAAATTGTGTAAATTAAATAGGCATAAATACTTAACATGATGATCGAGGCCCCGCTATCGACGTAGTCTCCCACTCCTCATCACCAACGGTGAGTGCGCTCAAACACCTGCATCATTGACGGGCGTTGGACGGTGCCATCCTCCGCAACCCGCATCCTACATTAGAAAACAAATATATTAGTATCATTATACAGAATATATAATATTTTAATTAAAAGTAAGGAAATTATACATACGATATGATGCTCATGCACCACAAAACAGATAGAGCCACCAGTGTGGCACGCCCCCGTGTCGTCCCCCCTGGACATGCAGTTTCTCGATGCTGTTCAGGAGACCTCCTGCCACTCAGGCATGTCCCACCGCTCTGTTGGATTTAGATTTTCAACCTTGGCCTTAATCTCGGTTTTGATGATAACAAACATGGAACTAATATTTCATCGAGAAATCTTTCAGGTTCCATATCGATTAGCGTTCGATGTCCCCGATCGGAAAAATCAGAAGAAATTGGAAAATCAGAAGGACATTGATAGTCGCGCTCGGGTTCGTCGTGAAAATTTATCGAAGCTCGATGAGTGCACCAAAGTCGCATTGGACGAGTCCAAAGATCAAATGAAAAGCTCTCCAAGTTGATGCTCGTTGAAAGCCGGAACCCGAAAATGAAGCGCGTAAGAAAAATGGCTGAAAAAATAATTTCAGCCTAGGTTCGATAGACCGCCCGATCGACCGAATGGGGGTAAAAAGCAGCAGCAACTACTTCTGCCGACCGAGCGATCGACCGACTGAGGCCAAAAATTGGTAGTAGCTTCGTCGATCGACCGATCGGTCGATCGATCGGTTGATCGAACTGCGGATAGTTGAAGATGCAACTTGCGTCGATCGACTGGGCGGTCAACCGAATTGCGGGAACGCAGGTTTGCGTCTGGGTGGTCGACCCGTCGGTCGACCGCACAGAGACATCAGGGCAGCTGTCACTTGAGCGGTCGATCGGTCGATCGACCGACCAATCGACCGAGCGTCTGCAACGGATAGTTTTCTATCCGTTGAGTTGCCGTTTCTTTGAGAGGGTATAAATATACCTCATATAACTCATTTAATCTTCTTCCTTCACACTTACAGATTTTATTGAGCATTTTAGGAAGGGATTTAAGCTTTCAAAAGAATTGATTGAAGCACGTTTGTTCTTCTATCAAAATCCGCTTCAAGTTCGCACTTTGTCTCAACAACTCGGGATTTAATTCGAGCTCTATTTCTTGGTGAGTTGGAGGCATCGAAGGCTTGGAAAAGAGCATTGATCCTTGGTTTCATTTGTAAGCTTTTTTTATTGTAATTTTAACTGTTATTTGATTCTATTTTCTTTGATTTGAGATTGTGAAGACCTAGGCTATTAGGTCTTGTGTGGAAGTGGTTACCTTGTTGTGAAGGTGTAAAGCCACTTGTGTAAGCTTAGTTTTACTAGGATTAGTTGAGGTATCCCTTAGGGTTCAGGTGGAAGAGTGGTCTCAGTAAGAAGGCGGAGACTTCCGGGTGTGGAAGTGCCTTACGTCGAGAGTGCGACTCTTCGAGTCAAAGTCCTTATTGTATAGGAAACCGATTTAATCTAGTTAAACTAGTTTGAAAATCCTAAGTGGGGTGCTTAGGTAGTAGAGTAGGCATTGGGGCCGAACCACTATAAATCTGTGTGTTTGCATTGATTCTTTATTTGTGCTAAATTGTTTATCTTGCTTCCGCATCCAATCGTAAAATTGTAATTTCCCTAAGTGATCTAAGTAAACGATTAAAATTGAATTTAGGCTAATTAATTTAGTTAACACACTATTCACCCCCCCCACTCCAGTGTTACCATTTCTCCTACACTCTCAATAAGCTAGTCCCACATAGGTCCGAGAATCCACTCGGGGGCATGTCCCCATGTCTGCCCAATCTGTGTGGCCCCTAACTGTCTCATCACGGTCTTACGGGCCTACTGAAGCAGCCCGTTGTAGCGAGCGCGGGCAACGCGCTCCCACACATTCTCTATAAAAGGAGTTTGGTCCTCCGGCCATGTATAAATGAGTCTGCAAAAAAATAAATTTCTTATTACCAATCGATATTTTAATAAATATACTTATCGAGAACTCTCACCATAGTAAATACATATGCTCATGGGGCACGTGAGACTATGTAGGCCACGCCCCGTGCATAAACTTTTGGATCGTCCCTGCTATTGTGCGTGGGACATCCTCCTGCTCATAGCTGCACCAAATATAGTACAATTCTATATTATGATTTATTGAATTATAAATACATTATAAAAAATAATTAATGAATCTACTTAACTTCTACCGCCAACACTAATCGATCTGCGTGACTCTCCCTCAACTGGCGAAGGGAGAATTCTATTAGGCCCTCGTGGCCTACGTCTCGATGTCAACGGGCCTGGATCGACTAAAGGGATGGTGGTTGGAGGTGGGCGGATGGTGGTCATATCAGTTGGGGAAATGGTGGACGGATCAGGTGGGGGAATGGTGGACGGATCAGGTGGGGTGATGGTGGCCTGAGGTGGGGGGATGGTGGTCGAAGGCGAATGGTCGGTGGGTACAGGGGTGGCAGGTGGTAATCGTCAGGGGGTAGTCCTACGAGGAATGGCTCCTCGGGTACGCACTTCTCGAACCATAGCTGTTAAATATGAATATAATTAGTATATATATAATAGATTAATAGATACATTTAATTATTGAAGATATACTTCACATTTACAATTATTCGTTATCGTCATTATCATCATACGTGTAATACTCTTCTTCTTGTTCTTCTGTATCGGAATCTTCAAATTCTTCTTCTTCTTTCTCCCTCATCATCATTCTGTCCTTCTTCCTCAACTTCATTATCGTCGTCATCAACATATTCTACTTCCAATTGAACTAGTTCTGTGTCATCATCCTTGAGTATTTGACTAAGTCGCTCCACTTCGGCAGGATCCTGTTCTTATAGAAGTCATCTGTTGGCTCATTCTCTCCAACTATCGAGTCAATTTTTCCTCTAACTTTAGTATTACAGAATACACGCCAATCTGCCCTATCTTTCTTTCGAGATGGATATTGCATATAATATACTTGTTCAACTTGGGATGCCAATATAAATGGCTCATTTGAAGCCCATTTTGCTTTGTAATTGACCTCGAGAAGTTTAAACTTTGGATGAAATCTCATGTCCCTATTGCTTGTATCGAACCAATGACATTTAAAAAGAGCAACTGATTTCCATCCAAAAAATTGCAATTCTATGACTTCTTCCAACAGTCCATAAAAGTCTACATCACATTCAGCGTATGTTGTCCCTTTGATGCAGACACCGGCATTCATAGTCTTCTTTGTAGATGAATATTCAAGTGTGTGAAATTTATATCCATTAACAAAATAACTGTTATAACATCGTACAAGTCGTGTCGGTCCGCTAGCAAACTCAAAGATCTGGTTATCTATTTGGCCTTTATGTTCTATACAGTAAGCTCGAAACCAATTAGGGAACTCACGATTGCATAATCTCTAATTCCTCATAGTTGTAAATTGAGTATTTTGTCACCATCTCGACGTCAAATATTTCAATGAACTTTTCAATCTCTGGACAGTTTAGTAAAACATACAAGTAGGTCAAATGGTACTCTTCTTTGTTTAATAATCGAGACGGACGAGAACCCAAAGCACGACCAGGGTAACAAAAGATATTTAAACAACATCTGATGGTCAAGATCCCCCGTTTGATGGTCGAGCTCCCGTGTCGTCATTCTGTGGAAGATAATTAAGTCTTATCTTGATGGTTGATTCAAAATAAAATGAGCAGAATGTTGAAATTTCTTCAATTATTTATGCTTCTGATATGAAACCTTCAACTCCAGCAGTGTTGTTTATTTTTTTCTATAAACGATTCATGTATCTTTTAAATAAGTACATCCACCGGTATTGAACGGGGCCACCAACTCGTGCCTCGTGTGTCAAGTGTATCGGTAGATGCTCCATCGAGTCAAAAAATATAGGAGGGAAAAACTGCTCCAACTTGCATATGATTTCAATAATATTATTTTCAAGTGCTGACATATCTTCGACTTGAAGGACATTTGCACAAATATCTTTATAAACATACTTAATTCTGTCAACAGACCCCAAATTTTATCATGTAGATGATCTCGAAATACGCGCTATCGGAAGCAATCTCTGCATGAATACATGATAAACGTGGCTCTTCATCCCCGATATTTTACATTCATCGACGTTCACACATCGAGATAAGTTTGAGGCATATCCGTCGAGTAATCTGAGTTCTTTGATCCATTGATACACATCTTTCATGTGTTGTTTATTTAACACATACGACGCATTTGGCTAATGAAATCGTCTATTGACCTCTTGCAACTCTAGCTCAGACCTCTTAGAAAGTATTTTCACATCATGTCGGGCCTTCACATTATCTTTAGTTTTGCCGGAAATATCCATCACAGAGTTAAAATTTTTATCAAACACATTTTTTTCAATGTGCAAGACATCCAAATTATGTCAAATCAGTAATAAACTCCAATATGACAATTCCCAAAAGATACTTTTTTCACCCATTTATGTGTTTGACCAAAGCCTAAAATTCTTACATTCCGACCAAAAGTAATCTTTGGAAGCAATTCAACATGTGCTAACATCTATTCACCAGACAACATCGGTGGTGGCTCATCTCTTTCGACTCTACCCTTGGAAAAATTGTCACGATTCCTTCGATACTAATGGTTAGATGGTAGGAACCGGCCATGATAATCAAAGAAGGAAATTTTATGACTGTTCTCAATACTGAAGGCTTTTTGAGTGTTTCATGCAATACGGACAAGAGAGTCGGCCGTGAGTGCTCTAACCAGACAACATGTCGTAGGCCGAGAAATCATTGATTGTCCACAATATAGCAGCTCGTAAAGTGGAGTTTTGCTTCCGGTGACAATCATAAGTGACAGCTTCCTCAGCCCACAATATTTTTAGTTCATTAATTAGGGGTCGGAGAAACACGTCAATTTCTTTCCGATGACCACTATGATCTGGAATAATAATCGAAAGATAGAAAAATTCATCTTTGATACACACTGACGGCGGCAAATTATAAACTGTTAGCAACACTGGCCATACTAAATACGGAGTTGCCGAATTACCAAATGGATTAAAACCATCCGTGCATAATCCCAATTTGGTATTTCTAGTATCTCTAGCAAATGAAGGATAGCATCTACCCAAATGTGTCCATGCTTCACTATCGGATGGATGGGTCATTACTGTGTCATCGCAACTTCTTGCATGTCAAGTCATATAGGGGGCAGTCTTTTTCGACATGAATAACCTTTGAAGCCTCAGTGTCAGTGGAAGATATCGAAGCACCTTAAATGTGATATTTTTCTACCGGACCGATATCTTCTCTTTGTAATGAGGATGTTCACATACCGAACATTGCTCCCACTGTGCATTTTCTTTATAATATAAAATGCAGTTATTGGGGCACACATGTATCTTTTCGTACCCAAGCCCTAATCTCCTCATCAACTTTTTTGTCTAATTAAAAGTTGGCTCAAACTTGTTATCTAGAAGTAGCATATCATTGATAAAGCCTGCAATCCGATCAAAAGCAACCCCGCTAATATTACAATCGGACTTGATGTTCGAGTTGCGTTATTGCCGAAAATCTTGTATATTTAGGACAATTCTCATACAAAAATTCATCGGTAGCTTTCAACATCTCGTAAAATTCTGCAACCTCCTTATTCGACAATTCAATCTGTATTGCAGGTTGTTCTTCAGTGACTTCAACTGTCATAGTATCCGGTGGCACTGTCGTCTCAATAACTAACTCAATATTATCATTTAAACAAAATTGTCCACCAAGACTATACTGAATCATTGTTCTATATGGATTAGTTGGATTGGAAGAAGAAACAACGACACTAGAAGATTCACCATGAGTTTGGACAACATGATTGCTCGACGTCCCAACTTGACGTGACTCCACATGATAATTTCAAATAAAATATCTTGGTGTGAATCCTTTTGTATACAAATGCATTATGATAGTTTCCTGATCCAAAAATCTTATGTTCGAATATTTTTAGCACGGACATCGGATTTTATCACCACTAAGGAATTTTTTATTTGAGTATGTGAAATTTAAGAAGTAAGTTACGCCAACTCGAAATTCGTCCATTATAGCTCCACGATGAATTCGTCGGTACATCCAACTTCGATCGCCCAACATGTTCTATCAAAATGTTGGCAATATCTTTAGGTAATGTTTGTAGGTGGGATGGTCATATTCCATTCGAGATTCATGTTATTTATATTGCACTTAATATTTCTTTTAGTCATTAACTTCATTCTAAATTTCGGTAGCATCTCCCTACAATCCTCTGAATACGCATATCATCTGAGCGCGTATCAGAGAACAAGGGAGATACAAGCCAAAATTTAAAAATGAATAATGACTACAAGAAATAAACTAGGTGCAATATAAATAACTATGTCCCAAATTGTCCAATTAGGGACAATTCAAAGATTATATGTCGTATAAAAGATCATGTACTTCGTTTACACGAACATATAACCCCCGGACGGATCTAAAGTTTTGCAAAATTAAAACTTGACTCGTCGATGCGTACGTTGTTGGCCTAACGTTTTCCACCTTGGTCTTAATCTCAGTTTTGATGATAACAAATATGGAATTATTGTTTCATTAAGAAATACTTTTAGGTTCCATATCGGTTAGCGCTCGATGTCATCGATCGAAAATACCAGAGAAATCGGAAAATCAGAAGGACATTTATCGACGCGTTCGGGTTCATCGTGGAAATCTCTCAAAGTTCGACGTGTGCACCAAAGACGTCTTGGAC
Source organism: Canna indica (assembly GCA_034359265.1). Lineage (NCBI taxonomy): Eukaryota > Viridiplantae > Streptophyta > Magnoliopsida > Zingiberales > Cannaceae > Canna > Canna indica. The sequence continues at coordinate 58,773,131 of CP136890.1, read as the reverse complement.
GAGTCTAAAGAACACATGAAATGCTCTCTAAGTTTATGTATGTTGAAGGCCGGAACCCGGAAATGAAGCGCGCAAGAAGAAGGCTGAAAAAATCAAGTTGAGCCTCGGTTCGGTCGACCGAATGCAGTGAAGAATTGGCAGTAGCCAATTCGGTCAACCGAATATGGTCAAAATTGGTAGTAGCCAATTTGGTCGACCGGACGAAGCAAAGAATTGGCAGTAGCCAATTTGATCGACCATCCGGTCGATCAAAGTTCGCCCAGAAGCGGCAGATTGCCTTCGGTCGCTCGGCGGTTGCTCGGTCGATCGACTGACGATTGATCGGACAAGCGACCGACGGTATAACGGCTTGAAAAATAGCCATTTTTACCCATTGTGCCCAACCACCACTTGGTGTTTTGCCTATTTAAAGGCCTTCTAAGTCTTCTTATGACCTACTACTGCTTCATGAGACATCCTTCGACACCTATAAGCTTTGATTGAGCCATCTTTGTTGAAACCCTAGCTTTCTACCTTGTTTTTCTTGAGTTTGCCATCAAGCTAGATTTGATTCATCATCAAGGCATCAAGAGGAGCTAGGATTCATTGTGTTGGAGCTAAGTATTTGTGTTGTTGTATATTTTGTTGTTTATTTCATTGGATTTGAGCTTGTGAAGACCTAGATTGTTAGGTCTTGAAATTGGGTGGTTGCCTTTGTGTTTGAGACTTAATCCCACTGGTGTAAACTTAATTTACTAGGATTAGTTGAGGTATCCCTTAGGTTGAGGTGGAAGAATGCTCTCGGTAAGAAGGCGGAGACTTCCGGATATGGAAGTGCCTTAGGTTGAGAGCGAGACTCTTCGAGTTAAAGTTCTCTTTGTAAAGGAAACGATATAATCTAGTAAACCTAAGTATGGAAATCCTAAGCCGGGTGCTTAGGTAGTGGAGTAGGCATTGGAGCCGAACCACTATAAATACTTATGTCTACATTGATTCTACTTGTGTTTATTTAATTATCACATTTACTTTGCTTCCTCTTGGTACTCATCTTGTAGTTTGCCTAAGTAACCAAAGAAATAATTAAAACCGGATTTAGGCAAAAAGATTAGTAAACACACTATTCACCCCCCCCCCCTCTAGTGTGGCCATTTCACCAAAAATTGGTATCAGAGCGGCTCGTGGATTGAGATTTCACCATCTCGTCTACATCTTGCTTCGATCTGGAAAATAGCACTAGAAAGTATAGCATTTGCACCACCTAGGTTTGGTGAAGAAAATTTTGGTGTTTAGAAGAGTAGGATGTATACCTTTCTTAAAACACAAAGTTTAGATCTATTGTGCATGCTAAAGAATAAATATGTTGAGCCCACCATTGACATAAATGATTGGACTCAAGAACAAGTTAAATTATTTGAATTGAATGCTAAAACAACGCATCTCGTATATTGCTCATTTTCAAATAAAATACGTGAAAATGTTATGCATTGTTCTTCCGCATTTGAAATTTGATCCACATTAAATATGTTATATGATTATGATAAAACCGAAGAGCTTAATACATTTATTGAGGGTGGTGATGACAATGGTCACACCCCTAGTACTAACCTCGGTTTTGATGATCTTAGTGCTTCTAGCCAAAGAAGCAAATCAAAAAGCCGTAAAAGAAATGTTATATGCTACTTGTGCAAGGAAAAGGGGCACATTAAGAGGAATTGCCCTTCATCAAAAAAGAATGCCAAGAAGAGGATAAGTGCTTCAACATCTACCTCCAAATCACAAAAAGCATCCTCTTGTCATGACTATGAAGACACATCCAAGGTTTGCCTTATAGGTATCCGTGATGAGGTACAATACTCTACTGTTAGTCATGATAAAGATATAACATATGATAGTGATGCTAGTTCTTCACATTCACTCAAAATGTCATATGAAGAATTAGTAGAAGAATGTCAAAATATGTGTGCCATGCTTTTGAAAAAGAGTAAAGAAAATTATAAAGGATAACTCTAGGCTTAATAAGGATTTGCATGCTCTTATCACACCCAACTGAGGGTAGTGTGACCGGCCAGGGCCTGCATCCTACCATGTAGCCTACTGTCTACACTGACATAAAGAAACCAAAACATGTCGACAAAAAGAAATCTCATCACAACCTTTATTTAAAAGTTTTCAAAGTTCACAATTTTAAGTTTTCAAACCAAAGAAGAAAACCAATATCAGAACAACTGAACGTCTCAAGTATCAAAGTTTTACAAAATTTTTCTAAATACAACTGTCAGTGCAGAAAAGAAAATAACTACCAAACACTGTACTATGACTCATGGACGCCGCTACGAGATATGGCACCACCTCTCGCCACCCGCTGCACCATGTCGATACGTCACAATCCTGCTCATGCTCTGTAAAAATAAGGAAACAAACTGTGAGTCCACTTGGGACTCAGTAAGTGGTTCTAGTGAACCTCTACATAATCCTCAGTTATTCATGCATATCATATAAGGTAACAAACTGAATATACAGGGAGGTAAGCTACTTTTAATGTGACTACTAACCCCATGGATGTAAACTGAATATGTGAAAACCTGCCATCTCGGCCTATCAAGCCTCCGGCATTCGGCCCTTGGGCCTACTTATGGAATAAAAATCCCGGCTACAATCGGCCCTACCAAAAAAGGTAGAATCATACTGGTCGTCGGCCACATCATATCAAGATGTAAACAAACAATCCCGGGCCATCGACTAGGATGGTCCACTAGTCTCCGGTTATCGTCTGGGGTAAGGATAGCTAGTCCCACCCAACTGGGGTCTGGCACCTAGCGGGCCCGCTGGCGCACCTCAAGACCCAACACTGGCTGAGCTGAGCATTGGTCATTCTCGACCTCCATGCTCCTCGGCGGACCATCTCAAGCACATCACACAATCAATGTCCTAGGGTTTCCTCATATACACTTTGGGTCATTGCCCGTATCTGGCCCAAATTCGGGCTACCGGGTCAACAATTAATGTTGCCCTCTCAAAATGTGTACACCTAAGAGTTCTATGTTTTCAAAATGTTTACAAGAAGTCCTAGAAGTGATAACATCTCCTAGCTAAGTTTCCATATATATACGCTGAGCGTCTCGCGATGTCCTACATGTTATCTAACCTTCTACACTACCTTGGGTGAGAAATTCCTTGTGCTGACCTTGGAATTCAGCCCATAAACATTTTTGGACAGCATGCGATCTAAAGAGAAATAAGCATTATTTACAACATATACCATATATAGCTATGATATTCTTACACAACAATTATACACTACATTTAAAATTAAGCTCAATAAGAAACAATTTATCTAGCATGGCAAGGTAGCAAGGAATTCAATAATGCATGAAATACTAAACATGGTAAACTAATACATCATTTCGAAATTTAAAGATTGAATGGGCTAAAGATGGTCGTTAAGCTAGCATTCCTACAATCTCCTAAATCAATCAATTTACTTACTATGGTTAGTATTCTTCCTAAGTATCATGATTTCTCTATAACTCGAACTTTATAACCATGGAAGTTTCCATCTAAAGTCACCCTCTTTCCCCCTCCCTAGGCTTGGCCGAGCCTTGAGCAAGGGAAACCTTGCTCGGCCATGGCCCTTAGAGTAGGAAAGGGAAGGAAGACTTTAACTACACTCCTAACTCTTCGTCTCCGATATATCATAATATCATGTGGACTAATTTATCCATTTCCCTTACCCTTGACCGGAACCCTCTTCATGAGGTGTGGAGTTCATTCGGCCACACCTAGGAGTTCTAGGGAAATCAAACAGTTTCATATGTGAAATCAATGACGAAGAGTGCTTCAGTGGGAGATTTATGATCATCTAAGGGCTCTACTTCCGTCAAGGGGATTGGTGAAAATTTTGGCATGAACTTTCCCCTTTCCCCATGATTCGCCAGCCCTAGATCTGAGAAATCGACGAGGAAGCAAGACGATCCGACAAGATTTCATACAAAATAGTGAATACACAGCAATGAAACCAAGATCCATCGGAAAGATCATGAGAAATACACCCTAACACATCTAGGGGTTCGGCTACCCGCCTCCCCCAATCTTTCAAATTCTAACCACTCACCTTGACCGCGGAGAACGAAAGATCGAATGACGGTGACTTTGAATCTTCCGGCGACGGCGCGAAATCCCGGATCGATCCAAGTCCCCCTTTCCTTGCTCTTCCTCCTCTCTCCCTGGGCTGCCTTGTGCGACTCAAAGGATAGGCTCTTGACTCAAAGGATAGGTTTTAATCCCTCATCTAGCCTTCCACATAGGCTCTTGACTCACTTGACTCATACTCAAGACTCGACTAAACCCGAACTCAATTTGGGTTCTGACTCAACCCACAATATGAGTCGATTTAAACTTGATTTAAGGTATGATTGCATACAAGAAAAGTCAATCACCCAATAAAATTCCATGCATCATTAGTCGAGTCATACCTTTTCACTCGAGGCGATCCTGAGGCTTGACTCGACTATCCCTAGGTCCGGCGCGCTGCATCAAGAACATATTTTTATATTAGCAAATTTTCCCGGGTCTTACAACTCTAGAATTAGAAAATAAAAATTTAAAGGCAAATCTAAGTTCCTCAAGTGTTGATTGTCATGATAGTATTGATGTTTTGAAAACTAGTAATTCACAATTGTTAATTGAAATTGAGGACTTAAAAAATGAGAATATTGATTTGAAAAATGCAAATGATGATTTAAAAATTGAATTGAAAAATATCTCAAAAGTTGAGATTGAGAATTTGAAAGTAGAAAATATGAAAATCAAAAATGAAAATAGTATGATGAAATCTCAAATGCAAGCCTTACATAAATCAATTAATGATTTGTAAAATGAGGTTGTTTTCTTGAGTAGGAAAACTAGTAGTTTATCACATGTTTCATCTTTTATAAATCCTAGGAAAAAAAATGTTTCATCTAAGAATGCTCATTCTCATCATGCCTCTCATTCCAAGCATTCTAATATTAGACCTCATGTTCACATGAATGTTAAAAAGAAAGTATTTCATGGACATTGCTTTTGTTGTGGCATATATGGCCATGCTATTTATGATTGTGCATTCAAGAAAAATCCAAATGTAGCTAGGACACTTTGGATTCCTAGGCCATCTAACCCCCAAGGACCCAAAGCCATTTGGGTACCAAAAATTTCATGCTCTTTTGTAGGGGGTGCCACCACACAAGGGTGATGGAAATTGAAGAGTTGAAGTTGACCAAGAAATTGAAGGAAGGATCCTTGCATGGTTGCAACTTCAAAGTCTTCACCTAGACTAGATGCCTTAGGTTTAAAAATTAGCATCTAAATCATTTGGTATCATCACCTTTTCTCTACTTGTATGTTTGAAGTTGGTGTTCATGATACATGCTTAAAATTGATTGATTTTCCCCGCTATTAATATATTTCAAATGATTTTTGATTTTACGGTGTCTTCGCAGACCTATGTAGCCTATAACGGGCTCATGCGACCTTGCGGGTTTAAATCATAGGCTCATTGTGGCCTTTCGGTTTTCAACCAATATGAAGGGCTGGAGATCATGTTTTCATATTTATTATTTTTGTGATCACTTAAAATTTGTTTTGGTATGACTTGATTAAATTTAAAATGAATTTCAAACTATCTAGCAAAGATGCATTTTGAAAATGATATTTAATGCCTCTCTTTGCTTTTTGGTTTGGTTAGCTTGCAAGTTATGAGTATTTTAGGAAGGCTAATAACTAGGAAGAAAAGGGTAAGTTTGGCAAATCATCATGAATAAGGTATAACTTCGATTAATTCAAAATCTTAGTGTTATACCTCAATGTTTAAGCTTATTATATCTCTATATTCATGATTAGAATTGCATGTTAAACCCTTGAATTCTCATGAGTATGTAGAATTTTAGCACTTAGGCAAATTTCATTAAATGAAACCTACTCTAGGTTGATATTAGAGACCTACTTTTAAGTCCAAACTAGTTAAACATGTTTAGAGATCTTATTCTTCAAATATTTCATATCTTAAGATCTCTTTGATTCATTTTGATATCATGATAACTCCTTTAAAATGAATCTCTACTATCTAGCATCGGTTAGGACTTTTAAATAAAACTTTGCATTGAACATTTGCTATTTAGTAAGTTAGCTTGCTAGTTGGTATATTATTTCATTATGATACTAACGAAGCCTACTTGCAAGTTGAGAAAGTGGTAAAATTTGGAAGGCTAAAGAAAAATGAAAAGAAAGTAGAAATTTTAGAATTTCTCAAGAAATGAGGTATGAGTTTTATTTTGACAAAAATTTTGCATAACACCTCTATTTTCTTGATAAAATGATTTCTCTATGCTCATGAATGGTTTTGCATGACAATTGATTAAAATCTCATGAGTAGATAAAATTTTGATACTTAGGCAATTTCATGTCATCTAGATTGAATGAAATGTGCTCTAGGTAGAAATTCATCTTAGAGACTTCATTTTAAGTTGAAACTTGATAAACATGTTTGAGTTTACTCATGATTTGCTTCCATGTGATTAAAATTGAAAAATCATATGTAAATGGATAAAATGACAACTAGCTCATATATCTTAGGAGACTCAAAATTGAAAAAGTTTGACAAAATTCAATAATTTGACTTAGAAATGTCTTTTTGAGCCCAAACTTCATAAATATGTTTAGAGTTACTCATGTTAGGTGTTCATGTGTCTATGTTTGAAAAAACCATGAGTATAGATTAAAGATTGATACTTAGCAATTTCATGATTACATGCCTGTTTTTGAATGAAATCATGCTAAGGTAAAATTTTAACCAAATGTTATTATTTTCATTTCAAACTTGATAAACATGCTTTAAATGATTATATCTTGATATCTGAAAAATTTGAATGAAAACTGAAAACTTTTGAAAAATTTCAATTATTTACGAAAATGCCACTAGAACTCAATGAATTTTAGAAAAATGCAAAAAAATAAATTTTTATTGATTCTTGAATCTGCATCTGTCTTGAAAAATCTAGTTTATGGTATAAAAATTTCAAAAATCTTGAGTATGAATGTGATTGATTTGGATTTTTGAAATTGGATTTCGAAATTTAAAGTATCATTCTTTCCAAATGCTCATTTCTCGATACTTTAGATTTTTGTCGAAATCATTGAATGAGACTTCAAGTATGATGTTAGATTCATGTTTTTCTAAAATGATTTTTGATATGTTGACTGATACATGAAAATATCATTAGTTGAGCTTGATACATGATTTCTAGTTTTAGATTATGTTTAGCATTCAATGATATCATGTATTGATTAGTCTCACTTGTATGTATGTTTTCATCCCTTGAGTTGAGATCTACATGTTTTCATTAAAACAAGTTTTTTGGTCCCAACTTTGCCTATAGGTTGACCTTTCTTGCCCTATTTGATTGATGTCAAAAGGGGGAGAAAAATATAGGTAAATGGGAAGAAAATATAGTTAATTCATGCATATAGATAGGGGGATTCTATTATATAGATATGCATGTTGATAGGGGGAGAAATCCCACGTTTGATATTCTTTGCGCTCTAATGAATATATTTTCTTAAGGATGTTTGGCATCATCAAAAAGGGAGAGATTGTTGGCCTAAGGTTTTTCACCTTGGTCTTAATCTCGGCTTTGATGATAACAAACATGGAACTAATGTTTCATTAAGAAATATTTTCAGGTTCCATATCGGTTAGCGCTCGATGTCCTCGATCAGAAATATCGGAGAAATCAGAAAATCGGAAGGACATTGATCGACGTGTTCGGGTTCATCGTGGAAATCTCTCGAAGTTTGACGTATGCACCAAAGACGTCTTGGACGAGTCTAAAGAACACATGGAAAGCTCTCCAAGTTGACGCACGTTGAAGGCCGGAACCCGAAAACGAAGCGTGCAAGAAGGCTGAAAAAAATCAGGTTCAGCCTAAGTTCGGTCGACCGGTCGGTCGATCGAATACAGTGAAGAGTTGGCAGTAGCCAATACGATCGACCGGTCGGTTGACCGAATATGGTCAAAAATTGGCAGTAGCCAATTCAGTTGACCAGGCGGTCGATCAGACGAAGTAGAGAATTGGCAATAGCCAATTTGATCGACCATCTGGTCGACCGAAGTTCGCCCAAAAGTGGTAGATTGCCTTCGGTCGCTCGGAGGTCACTCGGTCGGTTGCCCGACGATCGACCGGACAAGCGATCGACGGTATAACGGCTTGAAAAATAGTTGTTTTTACCCGTTGTGCCCGACCATCACTTGGTGGTTTACCTATTTAAAGGACTTCTAAGCCTTCCTATGACCTACTAATGCTTCAAGAGACATCCTTTGACACCTATAAGCTTTAATTGAGCCATCTTTGTTGAAACCCTAGCTTTCTACCTTGTTTTTCTTGAGTTTGCCTTCAAGCTAGATTTGATTCATCATCAAGGCATCAAGAGGAGCTAGGATTCATTGTGTTGGAGCTAAGTATTTGTGTTGTTGTATTTTTGCTCCATTACTTGTATATTTTCTTGTTTATTTCATTGGATTTGAGCTTGTGAAGACCTAGATTGTTAGGTCATGAAATTGGGTGGTTGCCTTTGTGTTTGAGGCTTAATTCCACCTGTGTAAACTTAGTTTACTAGGATTAGTGGAGTTATCCCTTAGGTTGAGGTGGAAGAGTGCTCTCGGTAAGAAAAATGAGACTTCCGGGTGTGGAAGTGCCTTATGTTGAGAGCGAGACTCTTCGGGTTAAAGTCCTCTTTGTAAGGGAAACGATATAATCTAGTAAAGCTAAGTTTGGAAATTCTAAGTAGGGTGCTTAGGTAGTGGAGAAGGCATTGGAGCCGAACCACTATAAATACTTGTGTCTGCATTGATTCTACTTATGTTTATTTCATTGTCGCATTTACTTTGCTTCCTCTTGGTACTCATCTTGTAGTTTGCCTAAGTAACCAAAGAAATAATTAAAACCGGATTTAGGTAAAAAGATTAGTAAACACACTATTCACCCCCCTCTAGTGTGGCCATTTCACCAACATACGTGAACCGTATCAACTCGTCATGATATTTCTAAATTTGTGGATACCAGTGTAAGTCCACAATGGACGATTCCGGCGCAAGTCTAAAGTGGACGATTCCAACACGAGTCCAAAGTGGACGATTTGGCAGCGAGTCCACCGTCGATGATTTGACCGTGAGTCCACGATGGACGATTTAGCCATGAGTCCACAGTGGACGATTTCAACGTGAGTCCATAGTGAACGATTCCATTAATACTAATTAATTAATATTAAACTAATCAACAATAACATTAAATAACCAAAAAATAATTAAACCCTAATCAACATTAACAATTAATTAACATTAACCAAACTAATTAACAATTAATTTCTAACAATTAACAAATAATAATAATAATAATAATAATAGGGTTTAATTAAACCCTAGTTAACAGATTGATTACGTAATACGGAAGCGCGCGTCTCTCACGATTCATAGGGGGATCGGAAGAGATTTTCAAATCGAATACTGGCCGCGAGGGGCACGGATTCGAAGTGAAGACGCAGAGAGCGGAAATAGAATTTCCGAAATGAGGAAATTATATTGAAGCGGAAGAAGTGTTACATAGTTGGAAGAGTAGAACTTCTCGTTATGCGAGGATGTTCTGCACCTTCATACTAAGACTCTATTTATAATGAAAGGTTGCTTACTCCTCAAGCAACCAAGGTTGCTTCCTGACGAAGGAAGCTCATCTTTAGTGCGGGTGCTCATTGGACCCCATCGACCACTAAATGATGGCTTTCCAAAAGTGGGAAGTGACCATACACACACTAAGGCAATAATTGCCCGACACAATTATTAAAGACAAGTCGAAGTCGGAGCCGATCGTCGAGGTGCCCATGTGATGTGGGTCCCTTGATATTCGGCTTCTCGATCCTTCGCGGCATCGGATCATCCAGCGGTCCGTGCTGTCTCGCCTTCTGTGTAACGAGAGGAGGATCTCCGAGTTCCTCCGCAACCTGCAAAACAAACTCTAATAAAAATATTAGATAACTGTGGCAATTTGTTCCCGGCGGTACGCCACTTCCGCACAGTTCATCTTCAATCCGGAGCCTTGTGTTTTAAACCATTGATGGACTCCGGCGGTGCACGTTCTGTTATGTTCAGAACCCAGATCATGAAGTGGTTGTCCATGTCTGCGTTCATACATATAGAACATGGCGGGGTAGAAATCTGCGTCCTTCCTAGGAGCCGTATGTGCAAAGCCAGAACATGAAGTGGTAGTCCATGTCTGCTTTCTTCGTAGGCAGAGTCAGAACATGAAGTGGTAGTCCATGTCTGATTCCTTTGTAGGAGCAATATAAGTCCCCACAACAAGGATCAACGACTCCTGGATGATCTTCAGCGTCCAGTCCGTAGTCATCGTCCGATCTGCACCTGTGGTGATTCTGTCCTGACGGTTCACCATTACCGCTTGAATCTTCAGCAGGGTCCTACTCTTGTGCTCGTTTTAGGAGTCTTGGATTTCTTGACGCTGCCCCGCTTATTTTCGCAATTTCTCGCGAAATGCCCCTCTTCACCGCAGTTGAAACATTTGCCTCGCCTGGCACGCGGCTTGGCTAAGCGGTATTCGGATTTTGGATTTTTCCGAGGGTCAGTCTTCTTCAGCACACCTTTACACTTCGAGCAATACATGGCCGATCCAGGCGGGATAACTTCTGATGATCTTTCAGAAATTATTAAATCTTCCATTTCATCCCCACCCTCCTTTAAAAGTGAAATTCGTAGAATTTCATCATTTCCTTCTTCCGATTTACCTTCTCTTTGTGGAAGAGAGAACGGAATAGATTTCGGCATGTTTTGATGTCGGACCTTTGAGGTTGAAATTCCTGGAATTTCACCATCCTCTACTTCTGAGTCTTCTCGATCAAGAGATGATTGGGGTTCCGACCGCGCCACAGTGAGATGTCGGACGACCGTCACGTCGTCTTCTTCCTCGACATCTGATTTATAACCCGTACAGATCTTGAGGACCTCGATCTGTAGGTTTATCTCTTCAACAGACGATGGTATGATCGCCATCGTATCCTTCTTTCAGCGATGAGATGATCCTGCAAGAGTTCCTACTCCTTCCAATTGATAGCGCTCGCCTCTGCACTCTTCAAAAATTCTTAGAATTTTAAGGGTATAAACAGGTTTCTGCAAAGCCGAAATATATTCTAAGCATGCAGTTCCCAGTTTTTCTCAGATCGTCCTTCGACTGATCTTTCAGATCCTTCGATCTCACAGATGCGTGCCTTCTCGGAATTACGAACGCTTTCGCCTCTGGGCTCTCCGACCTCTTCTTGGCTACTAACCTTGTCGTCCTTCCAAGTACACGTCTCCCAAATGTTTAATCTCGGATCTTAGGATCAAGTTTTCAAAACGAAGAGAAGAAAAACTTTTAACTACAAATCAGAGAATATAGATCAGGCTAAGAAAGAATTAACATGTGCAACAACCCTTATTCAATCAAGGCTCTGATACCATAGGGGGATCGGAAGAGATTTTCAAATCGAATACAGGCCGCGAGGGGCACGGATTCGAAGTGAAGACGCAGAGAGCGGAAATAGAATTTCCGAAATGAGGAAATTATATTGAAGCGGAAGAAGTGTTACATAGTTGGAAGAGTAGAACTTCTCGTTATGCGAGGATGTTCTGCACCTTCATACTAAGACTCTATTTATAATGAAAGGTTGCTTACTCCTCAAGCAACCAAGGTTGCTTCCTGACGAAGGAAGCTCATCTTTAGTGCGGGTGCTCATTGGGCCCCATCGACCACTAAATGATGGCTTTCCACAAGTGGGAAGTGACCATACACACACTAAGGCAATAATTGCCCGACACAATTATTAAAGACAAGTCGAAGTCGGAGCCGATCGTCGAGGTGCCCATGTGATGTGGGTCCCTTGATATTCGGCTTCTCGATCCTTCGCGGCATCGGATCATCCAGCGGTCCGTGCTGTCTCGCCTTCTGTGTAAGGAGAGGAGGATCTCCGAGTTCCTCCGCAACCTGCAAAACAAACTCTAATAAAAATATTAGATAACTGTGGCAATTTGTTCCCGGCGGTACGCCACTTCCGCACAGTTCATCTTCAATCCGGAGCCTTGTGTTTTAAACCATTGATGGACTCCGGCGGTGCACGTTCTATTATGTTCAGAACCCAGATCATGAAGTGGTTGTCCATGTCTGCGTTCATACATATAGAACATGGAGGGGTAGAAATCTGCGTCCTTCGTAGGAGCCGTACGTGCAAAACCAGAACATGAAGTGGTAGTCCATGTCTGCTTTCTTCGTAGGCAGAGTCAGAACATGAAGTGGTAGTCCATGTCTGATTCCTTTGTAGGAGCAATATAAGTCCCCACAACAAGGATCAACGACTCCTGGATGATCTTCAGCGTCCAGTCCGTAGTCATCGTCCGATCTGCACCTGTGGTGATTCTGTCCTGACGGTTCACCATTACCGCTTGAATCTTCAGCAGGGTCCTACTCCTCTGCTCGTTTCAGGAGTCTTGGATTTCTTGACGCTGCTCCGCTTCTTTTCGCAATTTCTCGCAAAATGCCCCTCTTCACCACAGTTGAAACATTTGCCTCGCCTGGCACGCGGCTTGGCTAAGCGGTATTCGGATTTTGCATTTTTTCGAGGGTCGGTCTTCTTCAGCACACCTTTACACTTCGAGCAATACATGGCCGATCCAGGCGGGATAACTTCCGATGATCTTTCAGAAATTATTAAATCTTCCATTTCATCCCCACCCTCCTTTAAAAGTGAAATTCCTAGAATTTCATCATTTCCTTCTTCCGATTTACCTTCTCTTTGTGGAAGAGAGAACGGAATAGATTTCGGCATGTTTTGATGTCGGACCTTTGAGGTTGAAATTCCTGGAATTTCACCATCCTCTACTTCTGAATCTTCTCGATCAAGAGATGATTGGGGTTCCGACCACGCCACAGTGAGATGTCGGACGACCGTCACGTCGTCTTCTTCCTCGACATCTGATTTATAACCCGTACAGATCTTGAGGACCTCGATCTGTAGGTTTATCTCTTCAACAGACGATGGTATGATCGCCATCGTATCCTTCTTTCAGCGAAGAGATGATGCTGCAAGAGTTCCTACTCCTTCCAATTGATAGCACTCGCCTCTGCACTCTTCAAAAGTTCTTAGAATTTTAAGGGTATAAACAGGTTTCAGCAAAGCCGAAATATATTCTAAGCATGCAGTTCCTAGTTTTTCTCAGATCGTCCTTCGACTGATCTTTCAGATCCTTCGATCTCACAGATGGGTGCCTTCTCGGAATTACGAACGTTTTCGCCTCTAGTCTCTCCGACCTCTTCTTGGCTACTAACCTTGTCGTCCTTCCAAGTACACGTCTCCCATATGTTTAATCTCGGATCTTAGGATCAAGTTTTCAGAACGAAGAGAAGAAAAACTTTTAACTACAAATCAGAGAATATAGATCAGGCTAAGAAAGAATTAACCTGCGCAACAACCCTTATTCAATCAAGGCTCTGATACCATACGTAATACGGAAGCACGCGTCTCTCACGATTCATAGGGGGATCGGAAGAGATTTTCAAATCAAATACAGCCCGCGAGGGGCACGGATTCGAAGTGAAGACGCAGAGAGCGGAAATAGAATTTCCGTAATGAGGAAATTATATTGAAGCGGAAGAACTGTTACATAGTTGGAAGAGTAGAACTTCTCGTTATGCGAGGATGTTCTGCACCTTCATACTAAGACTCTATTTATAATGAAAGGTTGCTTACTCCTCAAGCAACCAAGGTTGCTTCCTGACGAAGGAAGCTCATCTTTAGTGCGGGTGCTCATTGGGCCCCATCGACCACTAAATGATGGCTTTCCACAAGTGGGAAGTGACCATACACACACTAAGACAATAATTGCCCGACACAATTATTAAAGACAAGTCGAAGTCGGAGCCGATCGTCGAGGTGCCCATGTGATGTGGGTCCCTTGATATTCGGCTTCTCGATCATTCGCGGCATCGGATCATCCAGCGGTCTGTGCTGTCTCACCTTCTGTGTAAGGAGAGGAGGATCTCCGAGTTCCTCCGCAACCTGCAAACAGAACGTGATTTAATAATTTCAGAAAAATCATCAGAAGTTATCCCGCCTGGATCGGCCATGTATTGCTCGAAGTGCAAAGGTCTGCTGAAGAAGACCGACCCTCGGAAAAATGCAAAATCCGAATATCGCTTAGCCCTGCCGCGTGCCAGGCGAGGCAAATGTTTCAACTGCGGTGAAGAGGGGCATTTCGCGAGAAATTGCGAAAAGAAGCGGGGCAGCGTCAAGAAATCCAAGACTCATGAAACGAGCACAGGAGTAGGACCCTGCTGAATATTCAAGCGGTAGTGGTGAACCGCCAGGACAGAATCACCACAGGTGCAGATCGGACGATGACTACGGACTGGACGCTGAAGATCATCCAGGAGTCGTTGATCCTTGTTGTGGGGACTTATATTGCTCCTACAAAGGAATCAGACATGGACTACCACTTCATGTTCTGACTCTGCCTACGAAGAAAGCAGACATGGACTACAACTTCATGTTCTAGCTTTGCACGTACGGCTCCTACGAAGGACGCAGATTTCTACCCCGCCATGTTCTATATGTATGAACGCAGACATGGACAACCACTTCATGATCTGGGTTCTGAACATAACAGAACGTGCACCGCCGGAGTCCATCAACGGTTTAAAACACAAGCCTCCGGATTGAAGATGAACTGTGCGGAAGTGGCGTACCGCCGGGAACAAATTGCCACAGTTATCTAATATTTTTATTAGAGTTTGTTTTGCAGGTTGCGGAGGAACTTGGAGATCCTCCTCTCCTTACACAGAAGGCGAGACAGCACGGACCGCTGGATGATCCGATGCCGCGAAGGATCGAGAAGCCGAATATCAAGGGACCCACATCACATGGGCACCTCGACGATCGGCTCCGACTTCGACTTGTCTTTAATAATTGTGTCGGGCAATTATTGCCTTAGTGTGTGTATGGTCACTTCCCACTTGTGGAAAGCCATCATTTAGTGGTCGATGGGGCCCAATGAGCACCCGCACTAAAGATGAGCTTCCTTCGTTAGGAAGCAACCTTGGTTGCTTGAGGAGTAAGCAACCTTTCATTATAAATAGAGTCTTAGTATGAAGGTGCAGAACATCCTCGCATAACGAGAAGTTCTACTCTTCCATCTCTATATTCCGCTTCCTCCGCTCGTCAATATATTTTCTCCATCCTATTATGAAAATATGTTTCCTCTCTGCTCTTCATTATCTTTCGACTCAGTGCTCTTCTTATCCCGCAGTCGAAACTGAATTCATCTTCCCGATCAGGAGATCTTTAACAAAGAAAAGGAGAAGGCTAATCCCCAATTAACTCAGAAAGGGAAAGAGAGTGCAACATGACTTCTACAAGAACTGAAGTAGTTGCTCCAAGGCCTTCAATCTCAGGAAGGGAAAGTAACCTTCACCCCACTATCAACGACCAGATACGAGGCTACAGATTAGGTAGTCGTCTACGATACGAGGCTCAGAGAAGAATGACCAACAGAGGCAGAACCAACTTCAGAAGAAGTCTTGAGTCACAGCTCAACCCTGAAGCCGAGTTAACAGTGTCCGAATATTAGAGGACACAACAAGTACCTGCAGAAACACTCTACCAAGCAGGCTGGTCCGAACGTCATCACCGTGTGTATCAACACTACTCAGACGAAAGGATACTTGTAACTGAAGGAGCACAAGTGGAACTCCCCTTTATTACTGACCAAAGCTACAACCTCCTGGTTCAGGAAGGATTGCAGCATCTCCATATCGGGATGATCATGGTAAGGCTTCACACTTTACACAGAAGGAGTGCAGGAGTCAACGCCCATGTACTTCTGTGGATACACGATGGATGGATGATAGAGCTGTCATCAGCTCTATGGAGATTGACTTAACAACAGGCACACAGTTGGCCTACACAGCACCTGACATAACCTTGAGCATACATGACTTTAGAGAACATATACAACTAGTCCTGCAGACTCATGGTTACCAAGGATGGAAAGGAGGAGAAAGTAACCTCCTTCTCTCGAGATCATTGATTGGCAGACTGTCCAATAGCAGTCACTCCAACTTCAGGTACAACGTCCAACAAGTTGCAGACCATTTGGCAAGCAGAGGGGTCCGAGCAATCCCTGGACAAGTAAGATCTATAGAAAGCCTCCAAGGAAGACAATGGGTTATAAAACCCGCTATCCTTAGCAACACCCACAATCCACAAACATCTAGAATCCGCGCAAGAACGGATGGAACTCTTTCAGTCCAGTTTTCGGATTATACGCTAGCAACAGATACTGCAAGATCCGAACATTCGGACAATGAAAATGATGATGCAGATCGAGAGTTGGCCATGATGATGATTTGCAAGTGGGATGATTCAGAGGAAGTCTATAATTCTGAATCAGAAGACGAGGACCTTGAAGTCCTCAGGCACCTCATGACATTACAATTAGATGATGCACCAGCTGCACCAGCTGAGTATGATGATGAAGAAGAACCTCCTAAGTGGGATACATCTGATGATTCTGATGAAAATATGTCAGACCTATTTTTCTTTAACAGGGGAGGGGAAGATGAAGAAATCCCTGAAGAAGAAATTTCTGAAGTGGCTTACGCAGCCGAAATGGACTATACTATGATTCGACAACTGTCGAAAAAGACCGACAAGATTACCGAGTCAACATTTTCTACACCTGAGTCTTCATTTACTAAACTGCCAAGAGAACCCATCATGGGCCCGGCACAATATCCACCAGGGTCAGACAATAAACCCCGGATGAATGACATTCCGGTTATTCATTCAAGAGTGAATAACCTTAAAGGAGGATACTCTAAGCATCACACTGAAAGATACAATCTACCATCAGCCCAGACAAACAATGGAGCAATATTAGTCCTACCTGAGAGTATAGGACAGTACAGTGATGTTATTTCAAGGTGGGAATCTATAACCTTGAACTTGATCAATGAGAAGAATTGGACTGATAACAAGTCCAAAATGTGCTACATAGAGAATTTACTGGGAGAAACTGAAAAGAAGACCTGGATTCAGTGGAGAATGGCCTTCCCCAGTGAATACGATGAACTGACAAATATAGCAGATGACCCGCAGAATGTCCTGTCCCAGATCAGAAGGATGTTTTTGCTTGAAGATCCAACAACGGGATCTACTGAAGAACAAAATAGGGCCTATAATGACATTGAAAGATTATCTTGTCATAATGTGAAGGACCTATTTGAGTATATCAATGACTACAAAGTTCTGGCTGCCAGATCAGGTAGGATGTACATATCACCAGAGCTGTCAGAGAAATTTTTTAGGAAAATGCCACCTATTATCGGAAAGGAATTAGAACTGGCATTCGCAGAAAAACACCCAGGGAATACTCTAGGGGTATTCCCCCGTATTCATTTCACGTACCAATATCTGGAGGAGCAGTGCAAAAGAGCAGCCTTCCAAAGAAGTCTAAAGGACCTTACCATCTGTAAGAAGATACCCATACCTGGGTATTATAAGAAAGAGAAGAAATACGGTCTAAGAAAGGCGAAGACCTATAAAGGAAAACCCTATGATACGCACGTTAGAATTTTTAAAAGGAAGCATTCTGACAAAATAAGAAGATGTAAGTGCTTCGTATGTGGGGAAGAAGGGCATTTCACTCGAGAATGCCGAAGAAAACAAGGAAATATCGCGAGGGCCACAATAATAGAGAACCTCGAACTATCTGACAACTGGGACGTAGTCTCAGTTGAGAAAATGAGCCAGATAGTGACGCAATCTGTTCATTCTCTGAAGGAGAAGTAGGTATGGCGTAAACCCTTGCAGCAGAAATGAGAGACATGCCATACGAAACAGCATTGGTGATTTTGACAGAAGAAAGGTCGGAAAAATCTGAGGAAGATCAGCCTCACACCTGGAGAGAGAAAATCACCCTGCCAAAGAAGATGACTGATTGTTTGCACCAGTGGGAGGACAATAACCCTGAAATAACTAAGGGTTGCGAGAGGTGCACTTATTGTAAGGAACCAACTAATTCAAGAATGAGAGCTCGCTGCAGGAATTGCCTGCTTACGGTGTGTCCAATGTGCTCCAGATTCAATCTGGGCAGAAGGATTATTATCAAGAGGGCAAACTTCATGCCCTACGATGACAAGGACAGCCTAATCAAGGAGCTGCTTGACTACACCATATATCTCTTAGCCGAGAACCAAAGGCTAAAGGATGAGCTTGATGAACTAAGACTGAGTCAGGACATGGCTGACCTAGAAGAAGGATTCAGTAATCTGAAACTGGATCAGTTGAAGAGAAAAGAGAAAGGAAAAGCCATTGCGAAGGAAGAAGTTCCGAATAAAGACAGAAATAAACAAACAGGGATAATCTTCAAGGAGATTGTTAATATCTTATCTGAAGAAACTACTTTGCTAAATGATGCAACAGAGCACTCCATATTCCCTAGGAAGAGGATCCTAAACAGACTATATAATATGGAATTATTCATGGATATTCCAGGCATCAAGAGCTTCAAAGTTCAAGCAATATTAGATACAGGAGCTACGGTCTGTTGTATAGATCAGGATTCTATACCATCGGAGGCACTAGAGCCTAGTGCATACCCCATATTAATAAATGGGGTAAATTCGCAACAAACTGCAAGACTGAAGCTGCGAAATGGCTATATGTCCATAGAAGACAATAGATATAAGATCCCATTCACCTACGCCTTCCCCATGGGAAAAAGGGATGGCATTCAAATGCTTGTTGGATGTAACTTCATAAGAGCTATGCAGGGAGGAGTACGCATAGAAGGGCAAACTGTTACATTTTACAAGAAGGTGACCACTATAAACACAAGGGTAGACACTGAAATAGCTGCCACCACCTCAATAGAGGAGTTAAGTTTATCTGAGGAAGAGTACCTAGAAGTAAAGAGCGCAGTAGCCTTTGATAACTTCAAAGAATCTAGACACTTCAAGGAGAAATTCAACCCACTGCTCAAGAGGTTGAAGGAACAAGGGTTCATAGGAGAAAACCCAGCCCAACATTGGGCCAGGAATCAAATCACCTGTAAGCTTGATATTATCAACCCGGACCTTACAATTCAAGACAAGCCACTGAAACATGTGACTCCTATGATGAAAGAACAGTTTGACCGACATATCAAAACTCTTCTAAAGATTGGCGCAATCAGACCAAGTACAAGTCGCCATAGGATTATGGCAATTATGGTTAACTCGGGTACCAGTATAGACCCAGTAACCCAAAAGGAAGTCAAAGGAAAGGAGAGGATGGTCTTTAACTACAAGACCCTGAACGATAATACTCACAAAGACCAATACAGTCTACCGGGTATTAATACAATCCTCAAGAGAATAGGAAATAGTAAAATATTCTCTAAGTTTGACCTAAAAAGCAGCTTCCATCAAGTCGCTATGGATCCAAGTTCCATACCCTGGACGGCCTTCATTGTGCCCGGAGGATTATACGAATGGCTGGTGATGCCTTTTGGTCTAAATAATGCACCAGCAGTATTCCAAAGAAAAATGGATCAGTGCTTTCAAGGAACCGAGGAATTTATTGCAGTTTACATTGATGATATTCTTATATTCTCTGAAACTGAAGAACAACATGCAAGACACCTAGAGACCATGCTAGAGGTGTGTGAAAAATGGGGATTAGTTCTACCGCCCACAAAGATGAAAATTGCAACAAGGGAAATAGAGTTTCTGGGAGCCATCATAGGGAATAACAAGATCAAGCTACAACCACACATAATAAAGAAGATAGTTAGCTTTGATGAGGAGAAACTCGAGAACAAGGCAGGGCTAAGGTCATGGTTGGGCATATTAAATTATGCCAGGTCATACATTCCCAACCTGGGAACACTGCTAGGACCTCTCTATTCTAAGACAAGCCCTCATGGCGATAAGCGGATTAAGCAATCAGATCAACAACTGATTGCAAAAATCAAAAGGTTAGTACAGGAGCTCCCTGATTTGGAATTGCCTCCACCGGACGCACACATAATTCTAGAAACTGATGGGTGCATGGAAGGTTGAGGTGGTATCTGCAAATGGAAGATCAAGAGGTGTGACCCAAGGAGCACGGAGAAAATATGTGCTTATGCTAGTGGTAAATTTCCCACTATAAAATCTACAATAGATGCTGAGATACATGCTTGCATGGAAACGATGAAAGCCCTAAAGATTCATTATCTGGATCAGAAAGAAATCACACTCAGAACAGATTGCCAGGCAATCATAAGTTTCCACAACAAATCAGCTCAGAATAAGCCATCAAGGGTCAGATGGATCAATTTCGTTGACTTCATTTCAGGAACAGGAGTACACGTCAATTTTGAACACATTGACGGAAAGCATAACATACTGGCTGACGCGCTATCAAGATTAACAGCCAATCTCGCTCAGATTCACGAACCAAGATGTGTTATGGATCATCTTATGGATTTAGAGGGAGCCTTAAAAGAAGCAGAAGAAGCTCCCCCTTCAATTATCCAACAACTATGCTTAGCTATCGGGAAAATAGATAGCTTGTTGACTCAAGAAGACACAGCTCTTATGACCACAGTTTCATGGGACGACTACTGGCAGGAAACCTTTGAAGAAAATGCCAGGGTGATAGGAGAAATTCTGGACATCGGAAGAACGATCGATTCAGGATATGATCCTAACCCTCCTCCTCTATGGGACGAAATCCCTTATTGGGATGAATATGAGGAAGTAGCGAAAATAATTGACCGAGTAATCAAGTATGAAGAATCTGAGAATAATATTTTCCATCCCCAAGAAGTGAAGCAAGAAGCTGCCTTACAAAGCAGCGACAAGCCAGAAGAAGAAGAAAATTATTTCATCAACATCAACTACGAAGATGAGCAGCCTGAGTGTTCTAAAACAAGGAGCGCCTTATACGACTGGGAAAGCAGCATAAATCAAGAGTGGAATGAACCACCCCCCGAAGAAGAACACAAAGAAGAGGAACATGGAAGGGAAAACCTGATCCCTGAGTTCTTGCTGGATTACAATACCCTTAGAAAAGGGAAGTATCCAGCCCGCAGTAACGATGACTGAAAACAAGCCACAATGGGGGAAGCGGAAACCCCCTCAACAAATATCCGTAGTTATTTAATATTAACCAGCTTTAATTTTTTTTCAGATTGAAGATGATTATAGACGAACTTAAAGGACTCGTAGCTATCAACCATACAGCACCCAAAGCAAAGAAAGATATCACAACTGCCCAATACTGGGCAGTACTCAACGGAGAAACCGGCCTCGAAGAACTAGAACGCCTTACAGGAAAAATCATGTTCAAATACCCAAGAATGATGGACAAACGACATAAATGGGCAAAGGGAGTTTACGACATCCATCATGCCCAAACCTTGAAGACAATTGATGAAGTGGGTATGCTGCTTGCCATGGCTTATCTCCAGAAAGCCAGGCTGGAACAAGAGGCAACGAAGGACAATTGGGCAGAGGACGCACTAGGACCTGTGAGCCATCGTCAATAACTTGATCCAATGTCACAAGATGCTCTGCAGCAGCAGAAACAGTAATATCCACTAAGCCAAGAGATAAGAACGTATCTCACCCAAGGACAATAATTCAACAGTGATGTCTTTTCAATAGCTGTAAATTAGCTGGAAAGTAAAGTAGCCAGTACAATAATTGTGAATTGTCATTTTCAAGTTGTAAGAAGGGAATCTTTCATACTGTGGACAGCCAATAATTCAATGGACGATGGGGCCCAATGAGCACCCGCATTGCAATTATTGAGCTTCCTTTGGAAGCAACCCACCTGCCTATATAAGGGCACTTAGTTTGAGTTGCAGAACACACTGGAGATCCCAAGAGTTCTACTTCTCTTTTATCCACTCTGTAAACATACTCCACTTTGAATATTAATCTAAGCATTCCTCTATTCAATCCCGTGTTCTTCGTAACCTGCTGTACGATTGAATCGTGAGAGACGCGCGCTTCCGTATTACGTCCGATTAAACCCTAATCATTAACCATAGCTGGCATCACTGCCGACTATTGTTGCATAGGTTGGGGATTGATTAGGGTTAAACCCTAATCATTAATCATAGCTGGCATCACTGTCGGCTATTGTTGCATAGGTTGGGTCCGATGGTCCATCGGCCCCAAATCCGGCATCGGTGTGTAGACGCTAGCGCCCTTGTCCAGTGTCGATGATCGAACGATCGCCGACACTGGATGGTGGCGGAGTAGTGCCAGAGACATTAAAAGGGGGCGGCAAAGATAGAGATGAATACCGAAGAGAAGAAATCGAGCAACAGATAGGAAGGGTCGACGGCGGAGTTGATCACTAGCGGCCAAGGACGACAACAGTCGGCAGAGGGCGGGCAGACAGTGGCGGCAACAAGCGACAACGGCGCGCGGTAGTAGAGAAGAAGAAGAAAAGGAAGAAAGAGGAATGATCGGGCGCGTACACAAATAAAAAAGTTTATCACCGACGGTTCGCTAGCCGTCGTTGAACTATGGATTTACGTAAATAATCTCACCGACGGCCCAAGTAGCCCTCTCTAAGCCATCGGTAACGCGTTTTTTATTTTGTGTCACGTTTGCTCCATCAATTAATAAGCGACGGCCACTGCTAGCCGTGGTTAATTACTTACTTATATCACCGACGGCCCCTTGACCCCCGCTAAGCCGTCACTACTACATTATTTTATTTTATATCTCGTGAGTGCCATCAGCTATGAGCGACGGCCTTGGGCGGTCGTATGCGAGCCGTGGCTGATTTGGTTACATCAGCCAGGGCTACTGCAGCCGTCGAAAAGCCGTGAATTATTCTGACGGCCCAAGCGGCCATCGATGAGCCCTGCGACTGATAGCTAATATTCTAGTAGTGAAAATTACTCATCAACGCCGACTAAAGTCGGCTGCTGCTAAATGTCTGAGAATATCTATTTATCAGCAACGAGCGAACGTGGACATAGCGAAACCATCTCATTCGGTTTTTAATCCATGACAATTGGAGCTCTCATCACTAAGCCATCAAATATAATATTTATTTTTGGACTATCAACAGCGGTTATTGCAGCTATGACTAAGCTGCTGACCAAAATAGCTTAAGTCTCTGTCGACCGTCGCTGATGGGGCTAAAGCGAACTCCATGATTTCTAGTAGCAACTAGAAGAGAAGAAAATATTTCATAAATGCACAAGGACTAGATGATGTTGATTGTCTACTATTAAGATTGATAAGTACAAGAACACATAAATGCATCCTTTCTCCTCTAAAATAGACAAACTTATTAAAAAGAACCATGAAGCATCTAATATCTAAAAGCTTGCTTACAATCCGTAGATTTATACACCTCATTTAGTCCCATGTAGGAGTTCGTGGTAAGTTTTGTTAATTAATTAGTAACCCATAATGGATGTAGTATTCGACTAGTAGTTAGATCTACGAAGTTAAAAAGTTAGTTATTGCATCAAGTTTGGTTGTGATGAGATCCTTAGACAGGGTCATTCATATAGTAATAGTGGAAAATCTCAAAGCAAGATTTGTTTTTTAAAAAATCAAAACAATTTTTTTAAAAAAAAAAATAAATCAAAACAATGCATGCTAAACTACAATTTGGACTAGTTTCGATGCTCCGAGTGGGTGCTTCGGTAAACTAGGTGCTCTATCATGGCTACTGATATACTTCGCATGCGGGTGGCTTGCCCACGCGCTTCGCATGCGGGCAGCTCGCCCACGAGAGAAGCGACGTGTTCGAGTCTCTGCGCCCGCATGCGGGGCACACGGAGATGACACAACATGCATGGTGCGTGTCAGGCGTCCGCACACGGACGTGTTCCTGAGGGCTGTGCCCGCATGCGTGAGATGCGGATCCACCGTCCACGTACCCTTCCACGGACGGCTCTTGAATGCGCAGCTCAAATTCAAGCTGGTTTTCTCAATTTTGACCCGATTTCTCTCTGATTAAAAGCAATAAGAAGCTCGAATTTTTTCCAAGAATCCTAATTTTTCTCCGGATCGATGCATCCCTCTTGAGTATAAATACAAGTACTTTCCTTGAGGCAAAAATCATCCTAGACCAAGAGGAAGATATATAGAAAAATACTGTGAGAGAAATTTAGAGATACATAAAATTAAGAGTGCCGCTACGATCCTTTTCCAAGGAATGCCCCTTATCAGGTTCTAACATACAGCAGCAGGAGTTCAGTTTCAAGACGGATCTTGCAAAGGCAGTGCCTCTATTCCATACCGATTTCATGTTCAATTTATTTAAGACGGTTTGTTGGATTCTGAAGGAGATTTAATTTATTGATAATCTTATTATAAAGTTCTTTTTCTGCAATTAATAAAGCAGTTTCCTCTTCTCCTCGTGGACGTAGGATCGGCACCCCGTCGAGTCCGAATCACATTAACCTCATTGCCTCTCTTATTTTTCCCACATTATTATTATCGGATTTAGTTTTCTGTTTCTCTCGTTGGGTTCGGGTTTTGTCAATCCTGTATGAAATTATCCAAATTTACTAACAGTTGGTATTAGAGCCTACTTTCCCAACCATGTCGAGCACCAAATTCGACATCAAGAAGTTAGATCGCAACATCAACTATGCACTCTGGTCAATGAAGATAAAAGCGGTCCTAACTATGGAGAGGATAAATGACACCATCCTTGGTAAGGATAAAATGCAGGGGATTGAGGAGTAGAAAGAATATAAGGAGCAAAAGGCGATTGCAATTTTATACATAAGCTTGTCAAACGAAGCACTTCGAGAGATTACATCCCAAAAGACAGCTAAAGGTATTTGGGACACGCTCGCATCCTTGTATCAGGACACAACTCTCACCGGCAAGATGGCGTTGAAGCAGATGCTCCATTTCTTTCGAATGGCAGAAGGCACATCAGTTAAAGAGCATATCAATATCTTTTGGACAATCATCATGAACCTG
This sequence comes from Canna indica, assembly GCA_034359265.1. Classification (NCBI taxonomy): domain Eukaryota; kingdom Viridiplantae; phylum Streptophyta; class Magnoliopsida; order Zingiberales; family Cannaceae; genus Canna; species Canna indica. Next base: position 58,748,088 of record CP136890.1, on the reverse strand, counting down.
GAGAATATGGGTGTCAAAATTAAAGAGGAAGATGAGATTTTATTCCTTTTATGTTCACTTCCTTCTTCTTTTAATTTTTTTTGAGAAACTATGCTTTTTCGAAAGACTACTATTACTCCGGAACAGGTAATCATTGCTCTTGTGTCTAAGGAGCTTATGAACACGCATCTTACAGCGAATTCCTCTGGTGGAGGGAAAGGAGAAGCTCTCTACTCTAATGAAGCAGGAGGAAGTAACAAATCAAATGTCACGTGTTATTACTGCAGAAATGAGGTCACATCAAGTCTGAATGTCGTAATCTTAAGAAAAAGTTTCAGCAGCAAAATAAAGGTCAAGACGCACATATGGAGGTCTCTTGTGCATTTGAGAAAGTTGAGGTAATGGTCGTGACAAATGGCACAAGCACTGTTAAGACACGTCGTGGGCGACAGCGGTCTCATCAGCGACAACACACCTCAGGTCAAAATTCCTTTTCCTCATCTTCTAAAATGTTTGATCATAAAAAATGCAATCCAAGTCAACAAGCGAACAGGTCAACCACCAGTAGCATTGATGAGTGGTTCCTGAATTCTGAGTGTTCCTATCACATGACTTCATATCGGACGGTCTTTGTGGATTATCGGCGCACCAATAGAGGAGTAGTTCATGTTGGCAACAATGTACCCTACAAAGTTGTCAGATTTGAAACGATGAAATTAAAGTACGTTGCATGATGGCTCGATAAAAATCCTAGCAAATATTCATCATATCCCAAAGTTAGGAAGGAATGTAGTGTCCTTGGAGTTCCTCACACTAGGGGCTACACGACATCTTCTGTAGGAGGAGTCTTGGAGATTCACAATGGAGCTACAATGGTACTTAAGGCTTTAAGGATGTCGAACAATTTGTACAAGGTGGACAGATCCATCTTTGGTGAAGCTATCCAGATTCCAAGGCTAAACATAGCAAAATCAAATACCTTGTCAGGTATAAATTTTGCTTTCAGGATAAGCCTTTCTCAGCGGTACACAATAAAGGAGAAAACTCGGAGGACTATGTGGATTTCTAAGTCCAAGCAAAAAGCTGATGTAGCCTACTTGAGCACTGATTCGACGTAGGCCCTATACGGGTTTTGTGGGAGAGGGGGAGGACTTTTGAGGACTGCATCAGCCTCAATTTTTTTCAAAGGAGGAATTATTAGGTATTGACTCATATTGGGTCCGAACCGAATCTAACAAGCCTGACCAGATCCAAATTGAAGTTGATTTGATCAAGATATGCTTAAACCAACTGTGCTAAATTAGACCATGCAAAATTGGGCTTCAACCTTGCTGAATCAGAATTGATGGGCTCAACCACTAGGCTCGGCCCAAGCCAGGAAGACCAAGCGAGCGGGAGAACACCAGCGCTCGGGCTGGGCCACAGCACTTGAGCCCAGTCCACCCGCCCACGCGCTTCGCACGTGGGTGGCTCGTTCATACGGGCAACGATGTGTTCGCGCCTTTGCGCCCACATGCGGGGCACACGGAGACGACGCAACACGCTTGACGTGTGCCACGCATCCGCAGGCGGACACGTTCCTGAGGGCTGTGCCCGCATGCGTGAGACGCGAATCCACCATCCATGCGCCCTTCATCGGACGGCTCTTGCATGCTCGCTTAAATCCAAGCTGGTTTTCTAAATTTTGGCACGATTTCTCTCTGATTGCAACCAATAGGAAGCCCGAATTGTATCCAAGAATACTAATTTTTCTCTAGAACAATTCATCCCTCTTGAGTATAAATACAAGCAGTTTCCTTGAGACAAAAATCATCTCACACCGAGAGGAAGAAAAATACTGTGAGGGAAATTTAAAGATTTAGAAAATTAAGAGTATCGCTACGATCATTTTTCAAGGAGTGCCCTTCTCAATTTCCGACATACAACAACATGAGTTCAGTTTCAAGACAGATCTTGTAGACACAATGCCTCTACTCCATACTGATTTCAGGTTCGATTTATTTAAGACAGTTTGTTGTATTCTGAAGGAAATTTAATTTATTGGCACTTTTATTGTAAAATTCTTTTCTAAAATTAATATAGCAGTAGTCTCTTTTTCTTTTTGTGGATGTAGGATCGGCACTCCGTTAAGTCTGAATCATGTTAACCCATTTGCCTCTATTATTTTTCTCGCATTTTTATTATCGAATTTTATTTTTTGTTCTCTCGTCGGGTTTGAATTTTGTCGATCCTATAGGAAATTCTTTAAATTTCCTAACAAAATATATAGGTGAATTATAAAAATAGTATTTCTTTGTCTATTTATTTCATCCAATCAGAGTGAAAATCTTTTGTCTTCATTTCGTGTTCTCGTTCACTTTCCACCAATAATTATATATATGAATATATTATTCTCATGAATAGGTGCATAATAATTTTTATATATTGTAAAAAAAATTGCTGGTTCTCCGCCGCTTGCGCGCATCTAAGTCATGTTTTACACAATGGAATAATTAAGATGCATAATATATAGTCGACGTTCATTAGATGTACTTCCTTTATTAACAATTGTTAGCAAGGAAGGATTCGTTTTAAGTGCTGTGATGATGCGTTGCTCCACCATTTCAACTGAGACCAACTGGTACGTCCTCGTGCACGCATATATATCATCACTTTAAATTATAACTAGCTCCAATTGATTATGGATAATATTCTCCCCGCACGAGTACGTACGAGATTATTTGCGAACAATAAATATATTAACTAAAGTGTCAAATATGGCATCTTATATGTGCTGAATATAATGCGTATATATTGCATGCAGTACAAGCATGCATTAATAATCATTACTTCTTTCGGAATAAATAAAGAAAATGTTGATCATTTTCTCATTAATTGTTCTCCAAAACAGTACTCATAATTGAACTGCACGAAGCATATGTGCGTGCAAGAGAGTGAAAAATAATTGAAAATTGACAAAGTTGATAGAAATAGAATCATCTTTTTCTGGATAAAGAATTTAATAATAAGAAAGAATATATACATCGCTTTCCCTCCGGCTAAAATGATCTTGACAGTGGAATATGCTGCCCCATGGGGGCCATGGTTTCTCTTGCAAAGAGTTTTATATTTGTGTTGTTATATTTTGAACTGAATTAGCACTTTGAGCTCGATTAGACTACATCCAGAAGCATTCACATTTATGAACCAGACTCAAGACAAGTCAGATGGCGGATATTTGCGTCCTCATTAATCACGAGAGATTCATCATCACATGCCTGATATCTCCGAGATTAGTCTCGACCTACTCCGAGCAACATCCCTACGAGATTATCAGGCGACATCATCATCAATCCTCACTCATCCTGCAATATATACAGACACGACACGCCTTAAGTAATCTAGAGTCTAATTTTTATTATCTCCACCTTGATCATATTTTGACTTGAGTGTTGGAGTGTCTTTTGACAAGGAGACGCATTAGTCCGGATCAGATCGCTCCGACTTCTAGCAGGAACATTTGGGGCCCACCATGGGACCGAGTAAATCTTACATGTCGTGCAATGGTTGGTACTCGGAGTCAAGCGAACGCCGCCGCACGCAGGCATCACCCAAGCGGCAACGCATTCCCGCTACCTAAAGACGCTGAAATAGTTAGAAGAGACACCGACACCAAAAGAATCATAGCATTGAATAAATGACCTTCAGGCGGAGAACCAATGGTAGCAACCCAAGCCGAGATGTTGACGCAGTCCTGAGAACACCACCTGACCGATTATGAGCGTTGCCAGCATAAAGAAAGTAATCACTCGGAGAGGAGAAGACCAGTTTCTGTCCTCCGGGTCAAGGTCTCCATCACGCCTCACCAAAAAAAAGAGAAAGATCCCAGGGTCACGATGGCTACCACTACCCTTCCCGTCAACTCAGGATCCTTCGCCGAACACATCATGGCGGCATGCCTTCCACCCAGATTCAGGTTGCCGACCTCACTGAAGCCCTACAATAGTGTGGATGACCCAACTACACACATGACAATGTTCAAGTCCATGATGCTCCTCAACGGACCAACCAACCACATCCTTTGAAGAGCCTTCCCAGCTTTCCTAGAGAAGGTCGCACTATTGTGGTTTTTCTCTCTTCCACCAGGATCTATACACACTTCTGCGGAATTCTCCCGCACATTCGCCAACCGATTCTCCTCATCCCAGATCTACTCCAAATTAAATCGAGGACACCCTCCACTACATCAAGCAAGGGCAACATAAGCCCTTATGGGATTACATACGAAGATTCGAGGCTATGACCATGGAGATCCCGAATCTCGACCCTAGAGTCGAGTTTTTTTCAATCAAACACGGATTGAAGCCCAAACACTTCGCATACTAGATCACCCTAGCAAAGCCAAATGATAATAAAAGGTGCCCTTCTATTCCCCGAAGCCTTAACCAAACCCATGCATGAGAAAGAAAGGAAATATGCACTTTATTAAGATATTCCAAGATAAGTTATAGCATGCAAAACATTTGTGACATAAGTACACATAACTATCAAGTCGCCAATAAGTTTGTACATGAGACCACAACAACTACACGACTTAGAAATAACCATGACCAAACCACCTATGACTGCGACATAGGGACAATTCGTCGAGCTTGCACCATCGGCCGAGCATGAGGAACCCGAAGTACCTTCATTTAGAACCTACACACAAAATCAGAATGATGTGAGTTCTAAAAATTTAGTGAGGAGCACCCACTAATCAAACATCAACAAGAATAACAAATAATCATTTAGTAATATAAAGTGTACATCTAGCCATTGATTCCATACACTACTAAGCCTTTCAAGCATCACAATTTAAATAGGGCAGCACTCAAATGTTAAAATATAAAATCTGGGGTAGATGTTAGGATAGCCCTCTAACGTACTCCTCATTCCTAGGTCCGAGCAAGCTAGGATGGCCCTCTAGCACTACTGCCCTCTTTTGTTGAGATATCCCTCCAACAAGTTCTTCTTGTTAGGGTAGCCCTCTAATGCGAGTCCACCGTTAGGATAGCCCTCTAACGATCACCTCTAGTTGGGATAGCCCTTCATCCACCATTCCTTCTTAGGATAACCCTCTAACGAGCTCACTATTAGGATAGCCCTCTAACAGTCACCTCTGGTTGGAATAGCCCTCCAACTACCATTCCTCATTAGGATAACCCTCTAAAGAGCTCACCATTAGGATAGTCCTCTAACGGTTGCAATACAATCACCACACGCATAATACCTCAAGGGCCCGTTTGGTACATTGTATAGTACTAGCCTGTGACTAGTATATATTGACTAACCTGTATAGTACTATTATTATACAGTGTTTGGTGCAGACATGTATAATGAGCTTGTATAACTACTTTACAAAAATATCCTTTCCACATATAATATAATATAGAGTAAATACCAAAAAAAATACGAACTTTGGACCTTTTCCCATTTCTAGCATAAGCTTTTTTCATTAGCAAGAAAAAACATGAACTTTGATTCCGTCATCCCATTTAGCACGCACCGTCTTTTCTGATGGTTTTTGCTGATATGGCCGTTAATGACGACGACGTGGCAAGTTACTTTGCCAACGTGGTATATAATTTCAACGAACGAGTAAAGGGTAAATATAAAATTACGAAATTACCCACCCCTGAGGCTAATATTTTTTTAAACGGGGAGGGGCAAAATGGTAATTTTCCCGTCGTCTTCAAGTTGGGCGCGCTCGATGCCCTAGTTCTTATTTTACCTACTCGCCTGCTCGAACACTGCGAAGAGGAAGATTTTTGTCGCCGGATTAGGGCACGAAGGACGAGCGGTGGGGACATTGCGAAGCTGTGGTCCCAAAAACAACAAGTATATTTTTGGTTTCTTTCGCATGTGCTATCTTTTTTTTTTAATCCATCTGTTGTGGTCCTAATATACACGTGAATCCATTTTTTTCATTATTTTTTCACTATTTTCCATCTGCTGCATATTCATTTTCATGTATGATGAAAAAAATTGAGATTGTAGTACATCATGGTGGTCAAATGATTTTTGAACCCCATGTACGCTATGTGCGGTGTGAACTGCTCTTAGTAAGATAAGATGATATGATTTCAAATACAGTTACATTATCTGACATGAGGGCAATTATTTAATTCCAGTTATAAATTATAGATTTCAGTTATCTAATTCTAAGTTTCATGTAGATGCCTAATACAAAAGTTAGAATATTCCATGAAGGAAGAATTGGAGGAGGGCAGTTTGTCCATGAAGGCACCTAGGTGACCCAACCCACTCAAGGCACCCAACCCACCCAAGGCACCCAACCTATCCAAGGCACTCAACAGACCACCACCTCAGTAAGGAGCAGGAACACCACCTTAGTAAGGAGCAGGGACACCACCTCCACCTCAGTAAGAAGCATCAATAGACTCAAGGAAAAAAAGAAGCCGGACAATCAGTCATCTTCAAGTGTTAGGATTGATGTGGATTGATATGAATTGTATGTGGATTGATATGTCGATTGATATGTTTTGGATTGTATGTGGATTAGTCATGGATTTTGTGTGGATTGATACATCAGTTTATGGATTGTATTTGGATCAGTCATGGATTGTATGTGAATTAATATGGATTGATATGTGGATTATATGTAGTAACCATTACTTGATTTTGTATGAATTATGTGTCATTCTGAGTTTTATGTATGTGCATTTGGAATTCTAAATTTTATGTATGTGCATGAAATGATGTGTACTAGTTGAATTATGTACTGTGCAATAAATAGTTGTGCTATAAATGACAAAGTTCATGTATTTTATGGTTAAAAGTAGCAAAGTTCATGTATGGGCGTGTGGACCAACAACCCCACAACTCCCAATCTAGCAATTTTCGATTATAAGAGGCATTCAATCAAACACCTTGCATGCTAACTATTTCACAAACAAGAATATTGTAAACATGTGCATTTCAGCTGGCAAAACAACCTCAAATACGACATATTACCAGCGATTCAGGATTCGAGAAAAGCTCGTTGCCAAGCTGAAAATTTCAGCCAACAAATTCAGCCACTTAGCATGAAACCGAACATCTAGTGGGCATAGAATTTATGCGACAATAATCCAACAGATCGAAAACACACATAAATCAACTATTGCAGCCGATTGCAGCATTTCAACAAACAAATGGTGGGCCGATAAAACCCCGCCGAACAGAATGTACAATAGTAGTAGCAAAATAGGAAATTTAGCCTACAAAAATTCAGTAATCAGGCCACCAAAACTCGTATCCAACCCCACAGAAATCGGCCTATGACCTAAGCCCTCACATGCACAAACCAAGACAAATCCCAACCGAACAACAAGAGAAATCAAAAAATTTCAGCAACAAAAAATAAAGCAACATTCAAATCTTATTCAATCATGAAAATCTACGATTACATATGCACAAAAATCTATGGACATCCCCCTATGGTGGGAGAGCTACCTAAAGGTGTCGCCCAACCACTTACCTCAAATTGAAGCCCACTACCGACCCTATGGAGCGATTCTCGACATATGATCTCCTACGATCTTGCGCGCACGAAGATTCCTTGCGATCCGAATCCCCTCTACAAGGTGCCCACCTCTCTCAAATTTACAGTTTTGCCCAAGCCCTAGGTGTGTGCCACTCTCATCTCCTGCTTTCTTTTTTTCTAAGTATTTCACTTAAGTGGCCATGACTAATAATATACTTATGAGATAACCGAATTACCCCCCTATGAGTCTGCATCCAAAACAAGCCTAACGGCTCGACCACACCACACCAAATGGCACCAAACCTCAACTAATCCAAAGAGAACACCCAATCAAGAGTCCAGTAGTTGTGCTAAAAAATCATACATCCGATCGCGATATCCGCCGATCATCGCAACTAGCTCTGAAGTGTTGAGGCACATACACCATTAAATTTAACATGCACATACACCGGTATTACAGAGGGTCCTCGATCGACGGAACGATCACTTCTTCTATCATAAGTGTTGAGGCAAAGAGAAAGGCTTGCTTCTTGCATGTATCCTCTGTAGTCGACCATATCATCAATAATAGTAGGGTTTTCGAGAGAGAGAGGGAATCACAATAGGCATCATTTTAATATTTAAAGTTTTAATATAGAAAATTCATCTTTAACTGCACGTTAGCATACCACATTATCATTTTAATGAGGCTGACAAACAAAAAATGACTAAATACAATCGACACAAATGTGTTAGTGTATGATACAATTGGAACAAGTGAAGGAATTGAATGAAGATAAGAAAAACTCAAAATTTTAAAATATATTTAAGTAATTAACCATATATATATATAACTTTCGTCTGTGAACCATTATATGTGTCATATTGTCAAAGACCCCTTCATATATAAGATTTGCTAATAGGGTTTACATAGTAATTTTTTATTCTCACCTCAGTGTGATCATTCATGTGCAAAGTTTAGACAATGTTAATTATTGAATTGGGAGCATGCCAATTAAGTCCAAGTAAAATACTTGAATTAAATTCAAGTTGAAGGATGCAAGTGCCACAAAGGCTAATTAACTATCATTGCCAAACAAAAATTTGCTCCATCACTTATCTATATGCATTTTCTAGTCTAATATATATTTGGAGAACTTCTTCCTCAACCTCTCAATTTTTTGTCAATGATTGCCCACTGTTTGAAGGACTAATTAAAGTTTATCCATTTTTGTACTCTCAATTGCCCACTGTCAATGATTTTGAACAGGAATCAACATGACAAACTTGACAAGTGGGGATGCATTAACCAGTGATATTGGTGAAGAGAATTACTTTTAGTGATTGGTTCAATCAATTCTATTTATAAAAGATGCTTCTTTATTAGGAGTAAGCATAAATTCCTGAGTATATTTAGATTTGATTGAAACTAGTCTGTTTAAGTAAGGTCGCTGCTTGATTCCCAAAATGGTTGGATAGGCTCATGTTTCAAAAGATTATAATTTGGAAAAAAAAATGGGTTGATTTCAGTTTTGAACTTAACTGTAATAAAAATATCACCTTCACCGATCATTTACCCAACTTTGTGTGTATATACTTTATGTTGAGAAGAAAGAAAAGGTGACGCAGTGCACAAAACAATCCCACTTGTGTGAGCTCTAGGATCGATATATGTTGTTTCCATGGCTCAAATCCACGACATCCAAATAACAAGTGGGTAATTTTACCGTTACACCAAGTCACCCTCTCATATACTTTATATTGAGAAGCTCTTCGAATTCATTGACTTTCAAATAGATCGACAAGCCATGGTGCCTCTCCCTTATAGACGGACCCAAACACGCACCTCTTAGGATCTATTTGAACAATGATAAGTAAGCCTGCTAAATACAATTTATGTTTATGAAGAAAAGCTCTTAACCATAGAGAGGTATACTAGAATAATTTATCTTCAAGACAACATGATGTCGTTTTAGAATAGAAGGAATCACTACAACACAATTGATCTATAAAGACACAAAATTAGGGACAAATTAAATTTTTGTTTCTTCACATTTAGAGACTAATAGATACAATATTTATTCCTCATTAGTCTCTAAAGATCTATAGAAATAGCAACAACAGAGTCACTTAATTGATTTGACTCTAAGCTATAGAATCACCAGCAACAGAGTCACTTAATTGATTTGACTCTAAAACTACTTTTAGAGGCAAATTAGGAACAAATTTTGTGTCTATTAGTTTCTAAATGTGAAAATTTAGAAATAAAAAATTAATTTATCCCCAAATTATGTATTTCTATAGGCCGATTATATTGTAGTGAATCTACCATATCCAAATTAAATATTTCAAGAAAAGTAGATGAAGAACACAAGAACAATCTCACTTATAGTCTAGAGAGCTTCCAAGGAAAAATCCCTAAGAAAAAAGTTCCTATCCTTGATCTTCTCCACCTCTTCTATACTTCGTGATGACTTCCTTGAGACTCATTATCATGCCCTGTATGTTGAAGCTGCTAAATAGCTAGGCAACTTCCTCTCTCGCAGGAGAAAAACTAAGAACAACTCCAGTTTCATGGACAACTCATATTTTGAATAATTGCACCCAAAATGACCCATCAAGACCATCTATATATCCAAGACATAATATTTCAACTACTACAATTTGAATCAATGTACCCGAAATGACCCCACCAAGGCATCAACACCATCTACTCATCTATCCAAGTTGATTCCAGTGAAACACTGTGGAAATTTGACAACAAATCTCCAGCTAGGTTTCATCACATATAAATCTCCAAGTCATGCATGAGAGAGTAGCTAAGCATGAACTTGGTCAATTGTGTTGGAAAGAATTCCCCGAGCTTGCTTTCTCTTTTTGGTTTTTACAGCACCAAAAGGGTGAAAGGAATGAGTGCAAGATTTGAGCAAGCTACAAATCTTTATTCCTTCTACCTGATGCATATATTTTAAGATGGAGGAATTGGTTGCCGGTGGGTGGGGAATCTGATACTATTCTCTTCGTTGTCAGAGTAGGCAGAGATGATGAGAAATTAACTATGTGGGAATTATAGACTGCCCTTTGCTTAGGGCACAGAAAGAGGGAAGGTGACCGGTCCATAATTTGAGGAATTATTTGCTATGCTTGTTTGATTGTTTAATATGTACTTAGCTGAGCATATTATTGCTTATTGTTCTTGCTTTCTTTATTTCTTTGTGATTAATTGGGCAAATTAATTTCATGATTGGTTGGTAATACTAAAGTTGGCATGACATATATTTGTTAGGTTGATTGGGTCATGGGGACAAAGTGGGTGAATCATGTTGGGTGGTTTAATTTTAGGGTAAATTTGTTGGGAATTGCTAATCTGAGAGCTTGATCCTTCTCATTTGCAATCAAATCAAGTTGTTTAACATCTAATTATGATTACAAAGATGGCTTGTTTTCATTTGGTAGAACATGATTAAATCATATATATATATATATCATATGATTTAAGTGCTTATTTGCTTCATAAAATTAAGGAAGATATGATAAGATATAAATTTGAATTCATTATTTATTTAGTGCATTGATTAGAAAAAAATAGAATTAGAATCATATAAAATTAATATGATATCCGATGTACACCGAATTTAAAAGATTCATATCCAATCATCTCTTATTTATTATCATATTCTATCCAATGAATCAAATATATCATAAATGAACAAGGAGTTCACCCATTACTAATTGATTTAACTTTAAAATTCATACAAAAAAATGTTAAATAAAACAATACGACCATTATCAAAATTAAGTATCATCATCGATCAATAACATCGCATGAATCTTAAAGTTGTATAAATAGTTATGAAAATTAAGTGGACCCCACACTATATATGGATATATTGAATTTATATATATCTATTTAAATATATATATAATAATAATGCAGTTTAATGTTGCATGTAATGCTCTTCTAAATATCAAAATCCTTTATGTATTCCATTATTGTTTATAGATCATTATGGCACAAATATGGTTATCAATATAAATTTATTTTATAAAAAATAAAAATTCAAATTAAAGGAGACAAATTAAAGTAACTAACTTTCTAGAGTTGCATGAAATTTGATTTTTCCAATCAACATAGTTAAAGGCAGGGGCGGAGCCACATATATATGACAATTTGATTGAATTAATAAATATATTAATTTAGTTTTAATAAAGAAGTCGATATGACATCATGATGACATATCGAGCACACAATCAAACTAGTTGGATCGATCCAGCATTTACAATACAATTCTAAATTTAGTACTAATAATTGTTCAAGTATAGGATTCAAGTTGCATGCATGCTTCATCTCCAAGTTGGAGGCTAGCTAAGTGGATATATACCTCATCTTAATTCTTCCAGTTCCAAGTATATGCCCTTGTGAAAAGAAGTTGGAAAGTCGAGGTAATCAAGAAATGGAAGCCCACTGGCCTTGGAATCTTGCATATTGGAATTGGAATTAATCTTTGGGTAATGCTCAAAAAGAGGGGAACAATTAAAGCATCTTTTTGTATCATGGCAAGTGAGACATATCGTATGGGTGATATATTTTTCTCTTGCGCAAAGGATAAGCAATGAAAGCAGAAGTTGATAGATATCATGCCTTCGCTATCAAGAACAAAAGCCTTTACTATCCGAATGAAGATACTAAACTTCTATTCTAAAATTTTGAATAATATATCTCATAATGCTTTAAACTATTTTTGTTTAAATTTAGGAAATGTGTACATGTAAAACAATTAATATTACTTAATTATATATGTGAAACTTTATAGAAGATGTAACGAGACATCGCAATTCACGATCGACGTCTTCCATCTCCATAAATTGTCAAACCGACTCGAGCCCAATTAGAACGGGCTCAGCCCATAACTGCACAAATTATCTAGTCACCTAAATCGTCTGATAAATCCTACCGTTCCACCGATTCACTATATGCCTTATTTCATAAGATCTGTAACTGATCCTATGACATGTTAGAGAAAGTTAAGGATATTGTCTTATGTGATAGCAGATGGTTCTCAAAGTTGTGAGAACTGATTAGTATATGAAATGGTTCTTCTCTTTTACTTCATATGGTGACAATTAATGGGCTAATTAAGTAACCAGATGGAATTGCCTTGATAACATGGTAATTTGGTTGCTTAATTTGCCACTCATGTCCTAACATTAGAGTCACTGAAATAACCTGTATGCTCGAATTGAAAACATAAGGTACATATGCTGACTTGACAATAACCTTTATGAACCTGTTCTTTTTGCAAGGTAATTAATAAGACAGCTATGAGTAGATGAATTCAGTGATGGGAAATCATTATTATTTGAGACAATTGATTTAATCAACCTGTATTGGTAAATAACAAATAAATACAAATTTGTCTTCTACATAGTTGAAGTTGAATATTGACTTATTATACTCTAAGAAAAGCATGTATGTTAATTGCACATAAGATTATATACAACTTTTGTATTGGTGTGACCTTTTTTCATGTAAATAAAATAATGTCCATTTCCTCTAAAGAAATTGGAATGTTCTTATTTGTAGGTTCATCAAACAACTGCTATCAATAAAGATTGGTTTCAGTGGAATAATTGATTCAGGAAAACTGAGCAAAAGAGTCTTCCTAAACATATAGATATTTAAGGGAAATCACTATAATCAAAGGGAACTATTTGACTATGATTTAGAAAATCAGAGCAAATGAGTCTTCCTGAATAGATGTATATCTACGGAAAATCACTTGTAACTAAAAGAAACTATTTGACTTTCTCCATTTATTCATCCTAGTTCCCATTTTTACATAAGAAACTATGTATCTCCAAAATTTCAAGTGTTTGTGATTCAATGATGAGAAGATGTTGCTAGTATATTTAACTTCTCTTTAAGCCACTTGATCCTGTAGCTAATGGTTTATGATTTGCTGTAAATTATCTACAGGTTTCAGTTCTAAAAATGATTGTTATAAGTTATGATTCGCAATAAAAACTAATTTTTGCATCTTATGTATTCTATAGTTCACAAATGGAGAAGTGGGGGTAAAATTGTTAACCAACCTATTCAATTCTATCTTAAGAGTGGGAAAGATGTCAAATGATTGGAGAAAAAGTATTTTAATTTCTATATACACGAATAAGGAGATATTCAAAATTATACCAACTATCGTGGCATTAAACTAATGAGTCACACGATGGAACGTGAGAGAAGGTGATAGAGCAGCGACTCAAGGACATTACGAAAGTGTCGAAGAACGAATTCAATTTTATGCCCGACAGATCTACAACACAAGCTACATTTCTAGTGAGGCGCTTGATGAAGATCTATAGAAAGAAGAGGAAGGATCTCTATATGATTTTCATCGACTAGGAGAAAGCATATGATAGTGTTGAAAAAAATGCTTCGGTGGACATTGGAGAATAAATATATTCATGTTGAATATATAAATGTTACTAAAAACATGTACAAACGAGAAGTTAGGTGTGAGAGCAGGGGGAGGAGTTACGGAGGAATTTCCTATAACAGTAGGTTTACACTAGGATTCAGCCTTGAGCCCATACTTGTTTACTATAGTGATATGGATGATCTGTTGACTAGTAGTATACAAGATGATACCCAATGGTGTATATTTTTAGCAGATGTTATTGTATTAGTTGATGAGACGAGAGAGGGAGTTAATTAACTATAAGTTAGAGGTGTGGAGAAACACCCTTGAAAGCAAAGGTTTTAGGTTAAGTCAAAGCAAGACGAAATATATGCACTGTAATTTTACTCTTAAGTAAGAGGGATGAAGGGGAAGTGAGTTTAGGTGGTGTAGTAGTACTTAAGTGTAGTTCAAAAATGATGGGATGATAGATGAAGATGTGACCCATAGAATCAAAGTAGGACGTTTGAAATGGAGAAGTGCCACAAGCGTGCTATGTTACAAGAAGATACCTAACAAAGTGAAGGGAAAATTTTATAGAACAATAGTTAGACCAGTCATGATATATGGGAGCAAGTGTTGAGCAACTAAAGTTCAACATATACTTAGGTTGAATGTGGCGGAAATGCAAATGTTAAAGTGGATGAGTTGTCATATAAGATTGGACAAGATTAGAAATGAATATATTGGATACAAAAGGTCATTTAGCATTGTTTGGACATATGTTATGTGTTGGACGAATGGCCACACTAGAAGGGGGTGGATAATGTGTTATACTAAAATTATGCCTAAGTCCAATTTTAATCATTTATTGAATTACTTAGGCAAATTCACAAATCAAATAGCTAAGTTTGTGTGGAAGCGATAAAAGAAACTGTTCCTGCCTGAGAGTTGGGGCCTTCCGGTCCGGTTCGATGTCTCTCCTTGTTTGGTTCGACACCGGTGGTGGTGGCGGGGGGTGTTGGCCCAAGGTTTTCTACCTTGGTATTAATCTCCGTTTTGATGATAATAAACATGGAACTAATATTTCATTGAGAAATACTTTCAGATTCCAAGTCAGTTAGCGCTCGACGTCCAGGATTGGAAAAATTAGAGAAATCGAAAGGATGTTGGTCAATGCGCTCGGAGTCGTCGCATAAATCTCTAGAAGTTCGACGAGTACACCGACGACGCCTTGGACGAGTCTAGAGAACATTTAAAACACCAAGTTGAGCTCTCCAAGTTAACGCATACGGAAGACCCAAACCCGGAAATGAAAAACACAAAGAAAAATTAGCAAAAAACCTGATTTCCAAGGTTCGATTGATCGAACTGTGCCCAAAAGTGGCAAAATGCATTCGATCGCTCAGCGGTCGCTTGGTCGGTCGGTCGATCGATGATTGATCGGCAAGCGATCGGGCGTTGCCAATGGGCAGAAAAATGCCCGTTGACGAGCCTTGGTGTTTGGGGGATTATAAATACCCATCCCAAACACATTCCTAGTAAGTTGTTGATGCTTCTAAGCCTCAAAGAGTCACTCCTTGCATCTCAACAAGCTTTCATTGAGCCATCTTTGCAATAACCCTAGTTTTGATCTCTAGTCCTTGATTTAGCCTTCAAGCTTCACCGATTCATCATCTTGAGGCATCAAGCGAACTAGGGAGTTACTTTTGGAGCTAAGTATACTTTGGTTTGCTTATTGCTCCATTAGTTGTTGTATTTTGGTATTTATTTCATTGTATTTGAACTTGTGTAAACCTTGGTTGCTAGGTTTGATTGAGTTGGTGGTTGCCTTGGTGTTAAGGCTTAAATCCACCATTGTAAACTTAGTTTACTAGGATCAGTGGAGTTGTCCCTTAGGTTGAGGTGGGAGAGTGCTCTCGGTATGAAGACGGGATACTTCTGGGTGTAGAAGTGCCTTCAGTTTGAGAGTGGAGACTTTTCGGTGTAAAGACCTCTTTGTAAGGAAAACGATATAATCTAGTAAAGCTAGTTTGGAAATCCTAAGCGGGGAGTTTAGGTAGTGGAGTAGGCATTGGGGCCGAATCACTATAAATAATTGTGTAATTAGCATTGTTTACCTTGCATTTCTTATTGCTTATCATTTATATCTTGCTTCTGCTTACTACTCAATTTGTGAATTACCTAAGTAATCAAGTAAACGATTAAAATCGGAATTAGACAAAAATATTTAGATAATACACTATTCACCCCCCTCTAGTGTAGTTTTACCAACATTTGATATCAGAGCGGGTCGTGGATTGAGATTTTACCATCTCATTTGCATCTAGCCTCGATCCTAGAATGGCACTAGAGAGTATATAGTTTGCACCACCTAGGTTTGATGAGATAAATTTTGGTGTTTGGAAGAGTAGGATGTATACTTTTCTTAAAACACAAAGTTTAGATTATGGTGAATGCTAAAGAATGAATATATTGAGCCCACCATTGACATTAGTGATTGGATTCAAGAATAAGTCAAATTGTTTGAATTGAATGCTAAAACAACGCATCTTCTATATTGCTTTTTTTTAAAATAATATACTTGAAAATGTTATGCATTGTTCTTCTGCATTTGATAGTTGGGCCACATTAAATATGCTTTATAATTATGCCAAGACCGAAGAGATTGATACTTTTGATGAAGGTGGTGATCACAATGGTCATCCCCCTAGTACTAACCTTGGTTTTGATACCCAAAGCACTTCTAGCCAAAGGAGCACAAGCAAGAATCAGAAATGGAAACTTAGGTGTTTCCTTTGCCAAGGACACAAGAAGATGAATTGTCCTCTCTTGAAGAAGAAATTCAAAAAGAAGAAGTGTGCTTCTCCATCCACATCTCAATCAAGTGAAGCCTCTCTAGACATGGCGATGAAGTTACATCAAACTTTTGCCTCATGGGTATTCGAAATGAGAGATATTTACCATCTTCTAGTCATGATCAAAATAGTGATTCTAGTAGCTCCAAATCCCTTGACATGTCTTATTAGGAACTATTAGAAGAATCTCAAAAAATATATGCCTTTCTTATGAAAAAGAACAAGGAAAATAGAAAACTAAAGAAGAAAAATTTAAGGCTTAGTTCTCATATGCATGAACTAGAAAATAAAAAATTGAATACAAGTACACTTGTTTCTTGCCATGATGATTTTAAGCTTAAAATTGAGAATTTAAAGAGTGCGGTAAAAGATTTGAGAAATGAAAATGAAGATTTCAAATAAAAAATGAAACTTAGGAGTAATGATTTGAAAAATGATTTCAAACTTGAGAATGAAAAATTGAGAGTTGAGAATTGCATGTTAAAATCTCAACTACATGCATTGCATAAATCTATGAATGAGTTGAAAAATGAGATGTTGATTTTGAGTAGGAAAGTTAATGCTTCATCTTTTAAGAATTTTAGAAATCAAAATATCTCATTTAGGAAACCTCAAAACAAGAATGCTTCCTTTAAGAATACTCATGCTCATCATAGTTCACATGTTAAGCATTCTAATGATAGATCCCATGTCCATAGCAAAAATGAAAAGATGTTTAATGGACATTGCTTTTGTTGTGATATTTTTGGGCATACTATCCATAATTGTGCATTGAAGAGAAATCCAAGTGTTGCTAGGACATTTTAAATTCCTAGGCCATCTAACCCCCAAGGACCCAAAGCCATTTGGGTACCAAAAGTTTCATGCTCTTTTGTAGGGGGAGCTACCACACAAGGATAAGGGAAAGAGATATGTTGAAGTTGGCCAAGAATTGAATAAAAGATCCTTACATGATTGCAACTTCAAGTTTTCCACCTAGATGCCTTTGGAAATGAAAGTTGACATCTAAAAGGTTTGGTATCATCTCTTAACTTCAATTGATCCATTAATAGTTAGAGTTCATGATACTTTCTTCGATTGATTATTTTTCCGCTCTTGATATGAATTTTAAAAATGTTTTTGATTTTCGGTTTCTTCGGAGACCTATGTAGCCTATAAAGGGCTAACGCGACCTTGCGGTTCCAAATCATAGACTCATTGTGGCCTTTCGGTTTTCAACTAATAGGAAGGGTTGGAGATCTTAATTTGCAAATATTTCGTATTTTGAGATCTCTCGATTAATTTTGGATTCATGATAATCTATTTTGAAATGGATTTTAAACTATTTAACAAAGTAGACTTTGATATCGATAATTGATTTTCTCTCTTTGCTACTTAGTATGATAACTTGCTTGTAGTTACATTGCCATTATGATACTAATGAAGATTACTTGCAAGTCATCAAAAATTGAATGGAAGGCTATTCTAAGGAAAATAGAAAATGAAATGAAGTTTGGCTAAATTCCCATGGATATGTTTTTGGTTATTGCATATTTCTAGTCTAATACCTCAATTTTTATGTTCGATTGATGTCTCTATACTCATGATTGAAATAACATGAAAAATGATTGAAATAACAAGAAAAATATTTGAAATCTCATGAGTAGAAAAATTCCTAGGTGTTTAGAACTTGTCATTAGAGACTTTCTTTTTGAGTTCAAACTCATGAAACATGTTTAGATATACACATGACATGTTTCTAGGTATTTAGAATTAAAATTTAATGTGTAGATCAACAAAATGATATGTAGATAATCTTAGGAGACTCGAAGTTCAAAAAGTTTGACCTAAGTCAACAAAGTGACTTAGAAATTTATTTTTGAGCCCAAACTTCACAAACATGTTTAGATTTACTCATGTTAGGTGTATATGGGTCTAAGTTTGAAAAACCATGAGTAAAAATTAAAATTTGATACTTAGCAATTTCATGTTAACAAGCATGCTTGTTTTGAATGAAATCATGCTAAGGTAAAATTTTGACCAAATGATATTATTTTCATTTCAAACTTGATAAACATGTTTTAAATGATTATATCTTGATATCTGGAAAGTTTGAATGAAAACTGAAATGTTTTGAAAAATAGCTATTATTTACAAAAATGCCACTAGATTTCAGTTATTTTTAGAAAAATGCAGAAAATTGATTTTTGGATGATTCTTGAAACTTCATGTTCTCTAAAAAATCTAATTTCTTCAGTAAAAATTTCAAAAATTTTTAGTAAGAATATGATTTGATATGAGTTTTTGAAATTGAATTTCAAAACTTTAAAGTATCATTCTTCTCAAATGTTCATTTTTTTCTAGTACATTGATTTTTTGTCCAATCTTTGAATGAGACTTCAAGTATGATATTTTTAATTCACTTTTAGTATCGTTCTAATAATTTAGTGAGAAAAATTATTTCTAAAATAATTTTTGACTCCTTGACCGATACTTGGAAATATAGATACTTGAGTTAGTACAAGATTCCTAGTTTTGGATTTTGACTATCATTTCATGATATCATGTATTACTTAGTCTCTCATTCAATATGTTGTTTTCATCCCTTGGGTTGGTTGACTTCGTTTTCATGAAAACGAGTTTTTAAGTCCCAACTTTGACCATAGTTGACTTTTTTCGTCCTTTTTGATTGATGTCAAAAAGGGGAGAAAAATATAGGTAAAAGGGAAGAAAATATAGGAAAATCATGGATATAGATAGGGGAGTATAATTATTTAGATATGCATGTTGATAGAGGGATTAATCCCATGTTTGATATCCTATATCAAACATGTTTTCATCAAAAAGAGGGAAATTATTGGCCTAAGGTTCTACCTTGGTCTTAATCTCGGTTTTGATGATAACAAACATAGAACTAATGTTTCAATAAGAAAAACTTTCAGGTTCCAAGTCGGTTAGTGGTCGGCGTCCGCGAGTGGAAAAATCAAAGAAATCGGAAGGACGTTGGTCAATGTGCTCGGAGTCGTCGCAAAAATCTCCAGAAGTTTAACGAGTGCACAAAAGACGCCTTGGACGAGACTAGAGAACATGTAAAACACCAAGTTGAGCTCTCCAAGTTGATGCATGGGGAAGACCCAAACTCGAAAATGCAAAACGCAAAGAAAAATCAGCAAAAAACCTAATTTCCTAGGTTTGGTCGCACATTCGGTCGATCGAACTGTGTCCAAAATTGGCAGAAGGCATTCGGTCGCTTCGTGGTCGCTTGGTCGGTCGATCGATCGACGATCGATCGGCAAGCGACCGGGCGTTGCCAACGGGAAAAAAAAATGCCAGTTGACGAGCTTTGGTGTTTGGGGGTATCACACCCCAAAACCCAAGCATGACCAGCTAGAGTACTACATGTACTCCGAAGCCTAACTCAATCATAAAAACTAATAATTGCGAAACCTTGCACAATTCATAAAGAAAACCAGTTTTCATTCAATAAACATAATGGATCAATATTCCAAAACCGATCGGTAAATAATCAGAAGATTTCAAATATGTATGATTCATATAGAAGAAATCCAGTAATCAAAGACGAAGTTTTGACTTTCAAAACACAAAAACAAAGTTTAGACACCCATCTATCTAAGAAGAAATATAAGTGACCCAACGGACTCATCATATTCTTCGACCACGACGTGTCATGAGACGCGCTGCTCCTGCCGCCAGCAGTTGCGCTACGACAATCCAATACCTCTCTGATCATGTTCAGGGGCTGAAAACAACAGCAATATAAACCGTAAGTCCGCTAGGACTTAGTAAGCAATTATCACTCAATCCACCATGTACATTAACAACAAGAAACAATGCATGATTATTTAGAATATAATTTAACGAATGCATCTATTATTCCTCATGCGAATTAAATTCAGCAGTATACATATAGCCCTGCATCCAAGCATACAATGTGTATAATGTACATCAGTATTAACCATCAACCAATCAAACAAACCACCCGGGTCGGTCATCAGTGTGTTAGTGCTGACGAGCTTCCCGGTCCAAGGACCCGTCGATCCAATATCTAGGGACCTGTCGGTCCTAAAAGTCAGGTGCTGATCACCATTGTCTCAACATTCTTCTCGCTTTTGCCACCCGATCGATCGTCGATGTGGCGGTCGACGAGCTTCCCGGTCCACAACCACAAGTACATCAAATCAACCATATAGTAAGCAGTAATTGACCCAACAATGGACATAGCATTTCAAGAAGACAAAGTACATATCCTGGGCCCAAATGCCCCTAAGGTCCACATGATACACATATACGGCCCCCCATAGCCGTACATTGGCCTGTGCCACAACACATGACATCATAATCCACTCAATTATAAAGCAATTAAATATATCGTATAACAAGGAAATGAACAACAATAACTACTAAAAATGAATGTCATGGGCACTTCATGATATCACTCGCTCATCACCCCAACCTCTCTTCTCAAGGCCGACAGTATGGCTTTAGAAACGTTCTCAAGAACCCGACCCCTTACTAAGTTTGCCTCCCCTATAGTTTTGTGACTCTAGGGTGTCAAGTTAGGGAAACATGATCTATGTGTAACTAGGTCCATAGGCTTTCTACTTCACGTTCCTACATCAAGGAACATCTAAAGATGTTATATTCTCTATAGGGACAACTTGTTTACACCAAAATTGAGTAAATTACTTAGTAGGGCAGCATGTATGTAAAATTAAAAAAAAATGATTCCTACATGAACCGTATGATTATACACCTAAGGTGGTATATTTGCACTTAAAAGTATATGTCCCTAACCTTTATAGGCAAGCAACCAAATCCCTTAGTCTCCCCACAAATCCCAGTTCACTCAAGGTCAAAGCTAATAGGAATTTAAGCACATGTACAGGAAGCCGACGGTAACCCAATTCATGGTGCTTGAGTGGCAATTTAAATCAAGAAGGAGGATAGTTTTCATACAGGAATTAACTTATAATGATGCGGGATAAAAATGGATTAATTTATGAGAGATTTCTGTCAACAACTCATAAGGTAAATGAATCAATCCTTGAAGAACATCTCATGCACAGGAGGCCGGTGGCAGCCCTTGCTCACAGTGCATTAAACGGTGAGTTAAATCCAAGTAAAGGCAATATTTCATACAAGCATTTAGACATAGCAGTGAGGAGCAAGAGATAAATAATTTATGAAGAATTCCTATCAACAATTCATGAGGAAGATGAATTAATTTCGTGAAGAAAATTTATGGCATAGAGGGCCGGCGGCAGTCCACAAATCCGACGGAAAAACTTGTAGCCACACCATCAAATCCATGCAAACAAATTGGAATTAAAAGAGGTATCAAAGAAATCACAGATTGAATCAACAACTAGACAATCCACAAGAATTTCGGCGGTGAATCCATCAAGAGACGGTGGCTGTTTGAGGTTAATGAACAAGGGGAAAGGGGGTTTCATTTCTCATCTTTTGTAGGGAAGGGAAAGTAAAAGATGCCACTAAAGTCTCCCAATGATTGCCTCTGACGAACTCGGCCACATGGGTCGCCGGCCATCCTCTTCGCCTCACGCGCCGCCGCTGCCTCTCATCAAGATCGGGTGCCGTGTGGCCTCCCCCAGCCGCACATCCCTTTTAAATAGATTGGAGGTTATTTTAAACCCCAATTTACATTTTTACCCCTCATTTATCACTCGACTAGCTAGACCCACTAAAGAGCAATTTTAAGTCTGATTCAGATTCCGATCGAACCATTGAGTTCGTCTCGAAACCTACTCTCATGATGACATGTCAAATTACAGAAATAATAATTATAGAATTTTCTCTATTTTTTTCCTAAGTTAAAGCTTACCAAATTTTTGCCTTGAAATTTCGCTAATTCGCTAATTCGTCTCGAAAGCTTATCTAAAATAATGCATTGCAGAAACAAGAAATGCACTTAGCTGGTTGCAGAGTATGCAAAGAACTAACAATATATTAACAACACAATAGTCAAAACTGTTGTTTATTTGCTTGGACAATAATTATAGTAATTAGTAGTCTGTCTTTCAAATATTCTAACAAATGAATGAATGATTATTTACTACTCATCCAAACAATCACAAACACAAGCAATGGTCTACGTCGTACATAAAGGTACTTAATTAACCATCTCTCGGGTGATGTTAAAATCCTTGCCGATAACGTGGGTACACACCTATGCGCCCCAACCTGACCCTTTCTTGGGCCCAACATCTCGGCCTCATATTTTATCACCCAAAAGTAAATTTCGGCATATACAAACTAATTCCAGCATGCACGAACAATTTCAGCATTTATAAAATAATTCTAGCATATACGAGAAATTTCAGCATTTATAAAATAGTTCCAATATATATGAGAAATTTTGGCATTTATAAAATAATTCCAGCATATACGAGAAATTTCAGCATATGCACTCTAATAAAATTATGCATATATACTTATAATTCTGCATGTATATTCATACCACAATATCAAATTCCAGCCTAACTTATCAAGCTATAAAAATTCAGATTTCAGCATACTTACGAAGCTATAAAAATTCAGATTTCAGCATACTTATAAAGCTATAAAAATTCAGATTTCACCATAATACAACATTCATCAACTGAAAATAATTATCATTCTCAGCACTAGTATAAAATGCATAAATCATAATATAATTATCAAGTTCAGCATACGTGGACATGCATAACTAGTTTACTATTAGAGAGAAATTTAGTCTAGACCTCTCCACGTCATCAAGTTGCATCGATGAGGAACCTATGGTAACTTAGCATGGGTTAACCAAACAATGCATAGCAAGAGATGCACCACCAAGAAATACTAACCATCCTCTCCCCTTCACTTTTAATAGTAACCAAACCACACAAGAGTTGGTTGGTCTTTTGTAGAAGGATGGTCATACCAAATTAGTAATCAACATTCCAAACTAGCGAACTGCAGCAACCATTTGAATTCTAAAGCATTATTTTCTTAATTATGTGATTCCAAATAAATCTGAAAAATCATTGAACTCCACACTTAGCTGATTAGGATATCAGAACCATGAAGCTACATACAACGTAAAATCAGATATTCCTACATCATATATACAAAACATAATACCGAAGAACATAAAATATGGGGTTCCTCGACAAATCTGACAAAATACTATCTCCTTGATCCATCAGCCAATGCACAATATGTTGTAGTTATCAATCATCCTTCTTTATAGACCAACCAACAAAAATGTAGATCTCACTATTGGATCGAGGTAATTATTTGATGTATTACTCAAAGCTGATAAATTTCACTAGTGGAGAGCAAAATCGCAACAGCAAAAAAAAAACAAAAATAAACCAGCTTAGAGAAGGGACAAACCAAATCACCCTCTAGCTAGTATTTAGTCCAGGCAGCAATGAAAAGAATGGATAACCAATACACCAGCTATCACCAAGCAGCTAAAGGAATCTAGAATACAATAATTGATCCAATAATAGCAACTAGAAACCAAATGTTAACAACCTAAACCTGCTGCCTTAGTAAACTTGTCATTAGAAGATCACAGAATACCACTAGTTTAAATTCAAAATCAGGCCTATACAAAATGGAATACATCTAGCCTTGACAAATACCAATTAAGAGGTCCCCGACCTCAATAAATTCATATTACCAATAAACGATTCAACACTCCTCATTCCTTAGACATATTCTTCCAGATCTAATGTGATTAACCAACAAAAGAATATGACAATGAATTGAGTGAGCCTCATTAAATCATAATATTGCAAGGAGATAATGTATGTCATATATGAAGAAAAAATCCAATAGATCCCATGTGTCCCCTACTTAGAAATTAATTATACCATTTGTCAACAAATTGAAAGCACAAACTGGAGATGATCTCCAAACTGAACCAGATAGATCTCATATTCTTAGTACATGCCCTTTATTCCACATCTATCTCAATTAGTAAGTTCACCTCTTTGGCCTATATATATACGTCAGTTTATTATCTAAGTATCCATCTTAGAATAACCATCTGTAGGTAAGGTTTCAGGAGCTTATTATACCTGATTATTAGGGGTGCAACTTTAATAGAAATCAGGTTTGCTAAGGACTTCACTACTACTCATTTATTGGGAGTTCTGGTTCCGGAAGCAGTGCTAGATGATCAGACCACTCATCAAGATTCAAGAAGAATATGAGCTTTATCAAATATCAATTACATCCTGGCTTCTCATCTATTTTTTATCCTTTGTTTCTTATCCTGACAATTTGCAGAATAAATTTTTCCTGTTGGAATATCTAATTTTATGCATGTAAAGGATTAGAAGATATTTGCAAGTGATGTTGTCATTGATGTCATTGGAATATCTAATATTCTCAAAGTGGTCCTTTTGGTGGTTCATGGAATATGCAGAATATCGGACTCTAATTGGCTTGGATCCTGCTTTTTATGTTATGCACCAATGGATAATTGAACCAACACACTCATCAATGACTGAACAAATACACATACCGACCAAAAGATGATTGAAACAACATTGATGTATCTTTTTACAACTTTATCATTTAATTCCTCTGTAAGCAGCCATGTTCAAAAGGGAAATCATTCTCCTATCGAAGCCATAAGGGATGTTTCCTCAAACTGATTACATGACCTTGGTGGACCTTAGCGGGATCTAAAATACTTGCAAGTGTTGTCGTCCTTGAAAGGAAAGGACAATGGAAGCAGGTTGGTGTAGTAATATAAATTCTATAGGACGTGTTTCTTGCATTGTGCCCCCTAATGACCGATCAACATCACATAAGGTCATGGGGTTGCCCTAATGGCCGATCACCCTAGGAGGCTTCTCCTCCAAAAGAATTTGGGATCTCAACGAAAAAACAATAAAAAATTCAGATTTAGGATGAAATTCCAGATTTGACATATCCTTTACTTGATTAACTTAAACTAAAGAAATAACCATATTAAAACCACTCACGCAGCATCATCATGTGTCACCATATCTAAGAGTAAGAAGAACGACATCCAAACAATTTAGTATATAATTAACCAAGATTTCTAACTTAAATACGTACCGCCGCTGGTGCGCAGGTTCAGCCGTCAATCTCGTGACTAGGACATATCATATATAGACACGCTAGTAATGCCCCATACGATACCTAAAGTTCTATTGTCGTACCCGCTCTAATACCACATTGTCACACCCCAAAACTCAGGCATCACCGGCCAGAGTACTACATGTACTCCAAAGCCTAACTCAATCATAAAAACCAATAATTACAAAATCTTGCACAATTCATAAAGAAAACCAGTTTTCATTCAATAAACATAATGGATCAAGATTCCAAAACCGATCAATAAATAATTAGAAGATTTCAAATGTGTATGATTCATATAGAAGAAATCTAGTAATCATAGACGAAGTTTTGACTTCCAAAACATGAAAACAAAGTTTAGACACCCATCTATCTAAGAAGAAATATAAGTGACTCTACGGACTCAACATATTCCCTGACCATGACATGTCACAAGACGCGCTGCTCATGCCGCCACCAGCTGCTCTACGGCAATCCAGTCCCTCTCTGATCTTGTTCAAGGGTTGAAAATAACAACAATATAAACCGTAAGTCCGCTAGGACTTAGTGAGCAATTATCCTCAATCCACCATGTACATTAATACAAGCAACAATGCATGATTATTTAACGAATGCATCTATTATTCCTCATTCAGTAGTATACATATAGCCCTGCATCCAAGAATACAATGTGTATAATGTACATCAGTATTAACCATAATAAGAATTAAACATCTATAGCACCATCAACCAATCAAACAAGCCACCCCGGTCGGTCATCAGTGTGGCAGTGCTGACGAGCTTCCCGGTCCAAGGACCCGTCGGTCAAATATCCAGGGTCTCGCCGATCCTAAAAGCCAGGGACCTGTCGGTCCTAAAAGTTGGGTGCTAATCACCTTTGTCTTAGCATTCTTCCCTCTTTTGCCACCCGAGTCGATCGTCTATGTGGCGATCGACGAGCTTCCCGGTCCACAACCACAAGTACATCTAATCAACCATATAGTAAGCAGTAATTGACCCAATAGTGGACATAGCATTTCAAGAAAAGATAGTACATATCCTAGGGCCCAAAGGCCCCAAAGGTCCACATGATACACATATACCGCCCCCATAGCCGTACATTGGCCCGTGCCACAACACATGACATCATAATCCACTCAATTATAAAGCAATTAAATATATCGTATAACAAAGAAATGAACAGCAGTAACTACTAAAAATGAATGTCATGGGCACTTCATGATATCGATCACTCGCTCGTCACCCCAACCACGTACTCTTCACAAGGCCGACAATATGGCCTTAGAAACTTTCTCAAGAACCCGATCCCTTACTAAGTTTGCCTCCCCTATAGTTTTGTGACTCTACGGTGTCAAGTTAGGGAAACATGATCTATGCGTAACTAGGTCCATAAGCTTTCTGCTTGACGTTCCTACATCAAGGAACATCTAAAGATGTTATATTCTCTATAGGGACAGCTTCTTTACACCATTTTTGAGTTAATTACTTAGTAGGGCAGCATGTGTGTAAAATTAAAAAAAAAATGATTCCTACATGAACCGTATGGTTATACACCTAAGGTGGTATATTTGCACTTAAAAGTATATGTCCCTAACCTTTATAGGCAAGCAACCAAATCCCTTAGTCTCCCCACAAATCCCAGTTCACTCAAGGTCAAAGCTAATAGGAATTTAAGCACATGTACAGGAAGCCGACGGTAACCGAATTCATGGTGCTTGAGTGGCAATTTAAATCAAGAAGGAGGATAGTTTTCATACAAGTATTAACTCATAATGGTGGGGGATAAAAATGGATTAATTTATGAGAGATTTCTGTCAACAACTCATAAGGTAAATGAATCAATCCTTGAAGAACATCTCATGCACAGGAGGCCGGTGGCAGCCCCAGCTCACAGTGCATTAAACGGTGAGTTAAATCCAAGTAAAGGCAATATTTCACACAAGCATTGAGCCATAGTAGTGAGGAGCAAGAGATAAATAATTTATGAAGAATTCCTGTCGACAATTCATGAGGAAGTTGAATTAATTTCATGAAGAAAATTTATGGCACAGAGGGCCAGCGGCAGTCCACAAATTTGGTGGAAAAACTTGTAGCCACACCATCAAATCGATGCAAACAATCCAGAATTAAAAGAGGTATCAAAGAAATAACATATTGAATCAACAACTAGACGATCCACAAGAATTTCGAGGGTGAATCCATCAAGAAACGGTGGCTGTTTGAGGTTAATGAACAAGTGGAAAGGGGGTTTCATTACTCCCCTTTTGTAGGGAAGGGAAAGGAAAAGATGCCACTAGAGTCTCCCAACGCTCGCCTCCGACGAACTCAGCCACATGGGTCGCCGGCCATCCTCTTCTCCTCACGTGCTGCCGCTGCATCTCGTCAAGATCGGGTGTTGTGTGGCTTCCCCCAGCCGCACAGCCCTTTTAAGTAGATTGGGGTTTATTTTAAACCCCAAATTATATTTTTACCCCTCATTTATCACTCGGCTAGCTAGACCCACTAAGGATCAATTTTAAGTCTAGTTCAGATTCCGATCGAACCATTGAGTTCTTCTCGAAACCTACTCTCATCATGACATGTCAAATTACAGAAATAATAATTATAGAATTTTCTCTAATTTTTTTCCTAAGTTAAAGATTATTAAATTTTTGCCCTGAAATTTCGCTAATTCGCTTAATTTAAATCTTCATTTTCTTGCTACGAAACTAATTAAATATAATCATTTTTTTTTTGGGTTATAACAGGGGGATTATAAATACTCATCCCAAACACATTCCTAGTAAGTTGTTGATGCTTCTAAGCCTCAATGAGTTACTCCTTGTATCTCTACAAGCTTTCTTTGAGCCATTTTTGCAAGAACCCTAGTTTTGATCTCCAGTCTTTGATTTAGCCTTCAAGCTTCACCGATTCATCATCTTGAGGCATCAAGAGGACTAGAGTGTTTCTTTTGGAGCTAAGTATACTTTGGTTTGATTATTGCTCCATTAGTTATTGTATTTTGGTATTTATTTCATTGTATTTGAACTTGTGTAAACCTAGGTTGCTAGGTTTGATTGATTTGGTGGTTGCCTTGGTGTTAAGGCTTAAATCCACCATTGTAAACTTAGTTTACTAGGATTAGTTGAGTTGTCCCTTAAATAGTTATGTTAGCATTGTTTACCTTGTGTTTCTTATTGCTTATTATTTATATCTTACTTCCGCTCACTACTCGATTTGTGAATTACCTAAGTAATCAAGTAAACGATTAAAACCAGAATTAGGCAAAAAGATTTAGATAACACACTATTCACCCCCCCTCTAGTGTAGGCCATTTAACCAATAAGGGGGACATGCAGAAGACACTCTGATGCTCAAGTTAAAGGGACTCCAATATGGAGGTAATGAAATTGGAACTTAGATTATATAAGGCGTGTCGTGTCTGTATATATTATAAGTGGAGGTGATAACGGTGCCCGACAATCTTGCTAGGATTGTTGCCCAGAATGGGTCGAGGCCAATCCTGGAGATGACAAATTTATGATGGTATATTCGTCTTGATGAGGAAGGATGTAGGAGTCCATGTATGGTCGGGTGGGTTCCCCAAATAGAACCGTCTGGTCCAGCATGAGTCTGGCTCAAGGGTGTAGTTTGAGCGGAGACCTATGGGCGGGACTGCTTAGTTTGGTTCGGGGTGAATGATGGGGCGGTGCTGGGTCTAGTCTGACTAGGCCCAATAGTTCTAGTCCAGTCCATAACCCTCGAGCGCGGCCTGGAGGACTGTGTGTCAAACTCTTAGTTTGGTTTCTATCCTTTGACGTTTTTAAGGAATTCTTCGGAACGCTCTATGGAGCTACGTTGGGTGGCTTGGGGGGGGGGGCGAGTTAGATACTGCTTAGAAGCATTTGATCGTGAAGGTTGAACAGGTGACCGAGGAGACCTCTCTAAGGGAGATAACAGTAGGGGCTGAGTTGAAGGAAACGGCTGGGGAAGCTGGGCTTTGAGTAGTTGTGGAGATCGAGTTTGGAGTAAAAAGGTTTATAAAGACCGAGTCGGTGGCTGCTGGAGCTTGGGGCAAGTGGATGGTCGTGGAGACAGGACTGAAGTGGGAGTCGAAATAGTCTCTTGTCTTGTCTTGAGGTAAGTTGAGTCGGCATATTTTTACCATGTTTGTTGACCGATCTTGACAATGTCCTATCCTTTTGGGAGAGTGTGTCCATTGCCCGTGAAGGCAACGAGGGGGGTAACGAGTGTCTTCCAAGCCTCTTGTCAGACCGGGTGTGTTGTTATACTAACTCAGAGTTTATCTTCATGTACTGGACCTTCTTTGAGGAATTGGGGATTCACCTTCCCTTTACTAAGTTCGAGCACGGTGTGTTGAATCTAATTAACGTGGCTCCTACACAATTGCACCTGAATAGCTGGGCTTTCATTCGGTGCTCTGAGATAGTTATAGAGTGCCTTAAGATCAAACCAAGGCTACATGTATTATTTTCTTTCTTTCAAGCAAAGGGTGCCTAGAAAGGGCTGTGGGTATCTTTCAATGCTGTTCCAGGGAGGAAGCTTTTTGCCTTGTTTAAGAGTTTATATAAAGGCTTCAAGTCCTGCTTCTTCAGGGTTCGATCATGGGAGGGGATTTGGCCATTCTGGCCGGAGCCCGCAAATCTTGTAGAGAAGTTTCCTTTGTCCCAGAGGCCGAATCCCTGCTCTGTTCAGTATTTTGAGGAGGGGACTATCCCGCCCGAGGATGAAGTCTTGATTGACTTTTTAGAGAAGAATTATTCACTTGTTCCACTTTATCCTCAAGAGATTTTTAAGAGGTGGTGTTTGTTCTGGTGGTCGGGTGACCTCTTCGGTAGGAGTAGATCCATGTGAATCTGACATTTTCAATTTGTTCAAAAAGTTGCAGGAGTCTTTAAGCAAGGAGTTGGCCACTAGTTCTGGTAAGGTCGGTCTGTTATAGATGGCTCTGGAATCCAAGACCGGCAATGTTAATCTATTAATTGCCTGAGTAAAGGAAGTTGAGGACCAGTCTGCGATCGCCCAGGCAGAGTTAACTAAGCTTCGTCAAGACCTGGCTATGACTGAAGCGGAGAATGTTCGTTTACAAGATGAAACTGAAGTAGTCCGAGCGCGATTGCTGTCCGAATTTGAGGCGATAAAAGTGCAATTACAGACTGATGGGGATAAATGGCGATTCGACGCCCAGAGGCTCGCGGCCGAGGTGCGCGGTTTTGACAGTACTACTATCAAGGTGTATGACGCAAGTTTCTTCAATGCGCTCGAGTAGGCTCAACTTCTTGCCCCTAGTATTGACTTTACAGAGGTCAACCCTTCCAAGGAAGTGAAGGATGGTGTGCTTGTGGTTCTAGTACCGGGGGGGGAGACTCCTGCCCATGTTGAGGAGGATTCATCTGAGAAGGCTATTCCGGAGGAGGGGATTCATGTTGCATCAACCAAGGCTGAGTAGTTTTATTGAATTCGCCTGTATATTGGTCATTTTCTATCGGCCTGTAACGAATTATTGTCCTACGGGCCCTTTAACTATTAGCCCTTTTGTGGGCCCATTTTGTAATTTGTTTGTTGAATTTTCCTGACTTAGCTATTCAGTTTTGTTTGGCTTTCACCTATTTAGGGGGATCCTTTGGTTGGAATTGGATTTGTTCCCGAGTTGCGTAGTGGCGAGAGGGTATCGAGCCCTCGAGCGTGTCGGTGAGATAAGGACTTTGAGGTCGGTAGTAGTGACGGCCAGATGCCGTGTTCGGGAGTTCAGGTCGAGCTCGCTGAGGAGCGCAAAGCCGGACCACTCGTGAGGAGTCGTGTAAGGGCGCTAAGGTCGGAAGTAATGATGTGGCAGCTAGAGACCGCACTCGGGAGTTTAGGCCGAGCTCGTCGAGGAGCGTAAGACGAAACCGCTCATGAGGAGTCGTGTAAGGGCGTTGAGGCCGGAAGTAATGGCATGGTAACCAAAGACCGCACTCGGGGGTTCAAGCCGAGCTCGCCGAGGAGCATAAGGGGAACCGCTTGTGAGGAGTTATGTATGGGTGCTGAGGCCGGAAGTAATGGCGTGGTAGCCAAAGACCACACTCGGGGGTTCAGGCTGAGCTCGCTGAGGAGCGTAATGTGGAATTGCTCGTGAGGAGTCATGTAGGGGTGTTGAGGCTAGAAGTAATGGCGTGGTAGCCAAAGACTACAATAGGGGGGTTCAGGCTGAGCTCACCGAGGAACGTAAGGCGGAATCGCCCGCGAGAAGTCGTGTAAGGGCGCTGAGTCCAGAAGTAATGGCATGGTAGCCAGAGAATGCACTCAGGGTTTTAGGCCGAGCTCGCCGAGGAGGATAAGGCGGAACTGCTCGCGAGGAGTCGTGTAAGGGAACCAAGGCCAGAAGTAATGACGTGGTAACCAAAGACTGCACTTGGGAGTTCAGGTCGAGTTCACCGAGGAGCGTATGGCCGAACCGCTCGTGAGGAGCCATGTAAGGGCGTTGTAGTCAGAAGTAATGACATGGTAGCCAGAGATCATACTCGGAGGGTTCAGGCTGAGCTTGCTGAGGAGCGTAAGGTGGAACCGGATGTGAGGAGTCGTGTAAGGGCGATGAGGCCAGAAGTAATGTTGTGGTATCCAAATACCACACTCGGGGGTTCAGGCCGAGCTCGTCGAGGAGAATAAGGCGAAATTGCTCGCGAGGAGTCGTGTAAGGGCGCTGAGGTCGAAAGTAATGGCGTCGTAGCCAGAGACCGCACTCGGGGGGTTCAGGCTGAGCTCACTGAGGAGCGTAAGGCGGAATCGATCGCGAGGAGTCATGTAAGGGCAATGAGGCCGAAAGTAATGGTGTGGTAGCGAAAGACCGCACTCAGGGGTTCACGCCGAGCTCACCGAAGAGGCTAAGGCGGAACTGCTCGCGAGAAGTCATGTAAGGGCGTTGAGGCCAGAAGTAATGTCTTGGTAGCTAAAGACTGCACTTGGGGGCTTCAGGCTGAATCGAGGAGCGTAAGGTGGAACCGCTCGCGTAGAGTCGTATAAGGGCGCTGAGGGCAAGCTCGTGCGTGAGGACTCAAGCACGCTTTTGAATTGAGTACTTCTTAAAGCGGTGATATAATCATAGTGGTATCTTCAACATTCACAGAGAAAAATGCTAGGAATGCAATTTTATTTGAAAAATAAAGAAAATGGGCGTATAGGATGAGTGCTCAGGTCTGTGCTCTATCAAATTTTTTTGGTCACGACTTTAGTTTTTCAACGATGCAGTTGTGGTTCTTTCGCATGCCTCGTCATAGGTTCGGTTTGGAGACTTCGGTTGGTTGTTTGGTTTTGGAAGAGGAGGGCATTTTCGGGCCACAATATTTGATCTCCTTTGGCTTAAGGCATTAGTTATAGAATGATTGGTCCTCTTTTTGATCGGCGTATAGCATGCCTACCTCTATTTCTGAAACATGAAACTTCGATGCCAAATGGGGAGTAGAGGCAACGGCTCCCAAACTGTTCAAAGATGGTCGCCTTAGGATCATGTGGTATGTGATAGTGACGTTGATGACAAGGTATTGAACACCGCTTGTTTTTGCCCTTGGCTAGGAGTTGAATGTCGTCCTTAACCATATGGCTCCGTAGATGTCAACTTTCTCCCCGGAGAAGCCCATGAGATTTCCTTGCATTGGGTAAGTGAGGTTTCTGTTAATTGCATCCTTTCGAAGGTAGAGTGGAAAAGGATATCGGCCTAGCTACCTTGGTCGACTAAGACCCTTTTAATAATGAAATTTTCTACAATCACAGAGATTAGGACTGGATCTTGCTGATTTTGATTAGTCCCATGAAAATCAGATTCATAGAATGATATTATCGAGATTTTTTAGGGAAACCCGTGTGGTCGGGTGGTGTTGTTGACTGTTGTTGTCGTTTGAGAATACTTTCTCTTGGTGGAGCTTGATTCCCCGCTCGTGGTGAGTCCGCCAATGATGTAAACTTTATAGTAAACAAACTATTCATCCCTCCTCCCCTCTAGTGTAGTCTTTCACCTTCGCAGAGGCATGTTTAGCATGGGAATGAGAATGACATAAACACTTACATGGAAAGAGGTACCAAAGAAGACATCTATGTCTAGCTCTAGCAAGGTAGATTCTTGTTGAGAATGAAGGTGCATACGTGGATCGTCCTAAAAAAGTGGCTCTTAACCAAGGATGGACTTTTGGTCTATACAACATAGCTTGAAGACTATAGGTACGTTATTTGTAGGTAGGAATTGGAATTTGGAAAGTCATCTTCTTGAGGATTGTCCCATCACCACTTCGGGTTCGTGCACCTTCCTTAGTCATTTTCATTTGTGTGGTTCAATCTGATCCCCACTTCAAATATGGTGTTCTTGCTTGAGAGTTGGGGCCTTCTGATCTTGTTCGGTGTCTCTCCTTGTATGGTTCGATGCTGGTGGGGCGGGGGGGGCTACAAAAGACATTCCAACACTAAAGTTAGGGGGAGTCCAAAGTGGAGGTAATGTAATTGGAACTTAGGGTTACCTCGGTGCGCCGAGGCTATTTTTATTGTAGGGAAGGATGGTGTTGCCGCCCGAAAATCTTCCAGTGAGGTTGCCTAGAATGGGTCAAGACCATTCCCGAAGATGGCAGGTGTTTTCTAATAAGGTAGAATGCAGATATCCTTATGCGGCCAAGTGGGATCCCAGGGCAGAGTTGTTTACTCTGGCTTGATACTGACTCTGGCACGTAGTGAAATGGAGCCCCCTGGATAGGATCGTGTGGTCTGGTTTGGAATGAAGGATTGGGCGTTGTTGTGTCTAGTTCGATCGGGCCCTATATATCTAGTCCAGTCCACAGCCCTCGAGCTTGGTGGGAGTGTGGAAGATTGCGTGTCGAGCTCTTGAGTTGAGTGAGCCTCTCACTTGGTGTTGGGTATCTTTGGGAAAACCTCGAATAAGTTGGCTAAGTCGTACTGGGTGACCAGAGAGGTAATGTTGAGGTCGGTGACCACTGGGGTTGAGCTGAAAGAAATGATTAGGGAGGCCGAGCTGGAGAAGAGGGTTGGGATTGATCGTGATGACATAAACGGGTATGAGAAGCTAGGCTGAGGTAAG
Source organism: Canna indica (assembly GCA_034359265.1). NCBI lineage: Eukaryota > Viridiplantae > Streptophyta > Magnoliopsida > Zingiberales > Cannaceae > Canna > Canna indica. The sequence goes on along the minus strand of CP136890.1, from coordinate 58,713,210 downwards.
TGGTCATGTGTCCACCACAAGAAAAATAGGCATCAGTGACGAAAAATTCCGTCACTAAAGGGTTTCAGTGACAAATTTTTCCATCACAAAGTCCGTCACTGAAAACTCCATCGCTGATGCTCATTTGCTATTCTGTGACGGACAATTCGGTCACAGAATTTTGTGACGAAAATATTTCCATCACAAATTCCGTCACTAATTTCTATGATGGAAAATAAATTTTTCGTCACTAATTGTGATGGATTTGTGACCGAATTGTGATGGACTCATGGAGTCACTTTGTGACGGGTTAGTGACAAATCAGTGACGGAATATTTGTGACAGGTTAGTGATGGAATATTTGTGACAGATTAGTGACATACTGTTGTTATAGTTTTGTGACAGATCAGTGACGGATTAATGACAGAATATTTTGTGATAATTTTGTAACAGATTAGTGACGGAATTTTTTCATCATTGATACGAATCAGTCATGCTAAATCAGTCACAAATTCCATCACAAAATACACAGAATTTGATTACAAAATCAGTCAAAAAATCATGTAACGAATACACACTCTATTCAACAACCAAATACACAATCATGTACTGAATACACAATCTATTCAACAATCAAATACATAGTTCCATCATAATGATATAATCCTAAAGTACATAATCCACTCAAACAAAATACACAATTCATTCTCCAATAGCAAAAAATAACAACTTCAATACAAATTGTCCAAACAAAATGATGTATCCATGTAATACATAAATTTCACAAACCAAAATCTATCCATATCCATATCTAGTACTATTTCAAATACAAAACTCATTCATATACGCAACATTAACTACGATTCACCATCACCATGTATAGAAGATGAAGTTCCTCCTTGTGGCAAAATGGCTCCTCGCTGAAGCAACTCACTCATCATCTTTTCTACCAGTGCCTTTGTACGTGCTTCGATCTCTGCTTCCATCCCCTGTCGCAAGTCTTGCCGTATACGCTATTCAATGTCCTTAAGTTGCTCATCAACAATTGCACGCGATGAAGATCCACCATGTTCATATCTAGAAGAAGCTGAATAAGTTGTGTTGGATGCCAAGGTCAACTTAGTATCTTGTCGAGCTCCAAAACCATACACTCTCCCTTTAGTTGGAGCTCCAGCAGCTTCAATCCATGCATCCGAGTCAAAACTCGGCTGAGATGAAACGTTTGAGCCAAATTTTGCGTTGAGACATGATGTATAATCGTCCTATAATAATGGAAAAGATATTAATATTAAAACTTCAATTTATGATAATCATTAATCAAATGCATCAAAGTCACTTACACGAACTCTTTTGGACTTGTTGTCCACAAAATCACCCTTAGTTCCATCCTTTCCGCAGCGTCTATGGACATATTCGAATACTTCTATGTCAGTTGGGGGCCTACTCAATTTTTTCTCTTGCATGATCAAAATACTTTATGAGATAAAAATAAACTACAAGATTTATAATGTAATAAACAAATGCTAGTGTCTGTTATGCCAATCTTCTCTCATGCTCTGCAAAAGAAATGGAACCACCAGTATGCTTCACTGCTCCGCCATCTTTCTCTGTGTTCTTGTTCGTCTTTGCAGCCTTGGACTTGGCTCTCCGCTCATCGCTCGACCAAATTTTAACGAGCTCATCCCATACATCTCCACTGATCCACGAAGGATTAAGGTCTTTCAACTCAGCAACATCAGTTTTCTCATTAGCATCTTTTTGGTGTTCTCTTGCTTTATAAAGCACGTTGCTATATTGTTTACCACAACAGTCACGAAATAATTTCTTAACAACATTATCTGTTTCATTCCACTTATAAGTCGCCTAACAAAAATATCAAACTAACATTACCAATAAGTTAGTGAATAAAAACCAAAGTGAAAAATAAAGTAAATGAATAGTAGAATTAAAACCTTAATTTGAAACCGAAATAGAAACAACTAATAATTTGTACTAATAAGTCAAGCTAATAATATGAACTATTAGAATCTGTGCAAATAAAAGAAAACTATACTGAACTATACTCATAAAAGATTTGTTTTATGATTCCTCTTATTAAAGTGATTCTAAGGTTTCCCAGCATCAAGAGGGAGTGGCAAGAGTTGAACAGTGTTGAAGGAAATTTCTTCAAAAAGTATCGACATTTACCAAGTTCATATTTACCAAAAATGATATTTACCAAGTACCAAAATGTTGCCAAGTTCTCTTCGCCAGCTTAATCTTCTTTAATTGATCTGCATAGACATTTTTCAGATGAACAAGTTGGCTTAGGTAATCAATAGCATAATCGAACTTAACATGCCATAATCGAACTTAATCTTCTGTAAGCGACATGAATCTGATTGTTTATTTTGAACATCTTGAAACCACTAAAAGGTGACCTTTGAGTTTTATATGTGGATTTATAAAAAGTTATTAATCAAAATTATAATCTAGAACCAACCATTTGCTGCATGCAGAAACATCTTAGTATGGCTTCTCAAGGTACGTCCCTTCTAGTTGGTACGTGGTGGCTCTTCGTGTCACTTCAAAGTAAGTCAAATCAGTAATTTTGCCATGTTTAACATATGGCTTCTCGACTTCCACGCTTAGTATGTCAATTTTTCTAATGAAGATCTTCTCATTCTGCGTGGTGGCTGCTGATTGGCCCTTGCCCCCTCGCTTTTTGGAAAAGCATCATGGTAAAAAAGGCGTTTGTTCGTGCCTAGGGGGAGTTTCTAGGGAGCCGTCGATCGCTGAGCTGGCAGATGCAGATTTAGTTTCGCCTTCGCCAAGGGTTGTTCGATGGGAAAGTGGAGCCTATAAAATGGTTTTCTCCTATCACAGTATGCAAATTTTTCTTGCGTTCTTTGGCCTTCATCTTTAGCAGGCTTCATTGGTGCATTCCTCAACTAGTTGCTTTCTTTCGGTATCTGCTAGTTCTCGTTGATAAGTCTTCTCAGCCTCAATCCTCAGCATTGTTGTTGACTTTAGGTTTCACGATTTTTGCACGAATTGTTTAGCCCTTTCTTGACTTTCAAGCATGCGTTCCCAATTTCTAAACGCTTCGGGCATGCGCTCTCGCTTGATAGAGATGCGGGAGAGGTCTGCGGGAGAGGTCTACGGGAGACAAGGGGAACAACTCGCTGGTGGATGCGTTGTTGAGGCCTATGAGGGCTTCACAGTCTCGGAAGCAACGGGTTTCGGGAGCGAGAGTGGAGGCGGCCGACTCATCAGCCTCTTCGAATTCCCCGATCCTCCTTGGCACGCTGGCGGGGCGCCGAAGAAGGGCTAGGCACTCAGGGGAGAACCTTCTTGCCGAAGCGAATGTTCGTTCTTGGGGGAATGAGTCCATTCTTTCAGAGGTTGCGATGGTGGCCAGCATATCAAAAGGGGTTCGTCAGCCAGGCTCGACGTTGCATTTTTGCTCTAGCAACCAGTTTGTCTTTCCTGAGGGGTAGATCATTGGGAACATGTCCAGCTTTTGCTAGGTAAGTGTCACACCGCAAAACCAGTGTGACCGGCCAAGGTACGCCATGTACCCCGAAGCCTAACCCAACACAAATACAACTCAAACACAATAACCTGAACAATGAACTAATATTTATAAACCTTTTAAAAGATTAGAAATAACACCACATACTAAATCAAACCAAATCAGAGTCTAAATATAAAAAAAACACCGAACAAGTTATTTTTAGAAAATAAGGTTCAACAAATAAACCAAGACTCTAAAGGTAAGAATAAATGCGGAATAAAACCCGAGTCTACATTACTCAAATAGAAATAAAGACTCGGTATCCTCTCCCCGACCATGACATGTCACGAGACACGCAGCACTGCCGTCACCAGTCGCGCTACTGCACCCCAGTACCTCGCTGATCTAACTCAGGTGCTCAAAACAACAAAAATGAGGGGTAAGTCCAACTAGGACTTAGTAAGTAGATCAGTCCTCAGTTTCACCACATCATCATCATCATCATCATCATGCTATGAATATAAATACATCAATGAGTAAAATCATGTCATTTGGTAAGCATGTTCATTACTATAAGCATGTTATCAGAAATGGCATCATCTCAAAGATAAACATAACAAGTAAATAGAATCATATCAATGCTTACATAACTAGTAAATAGTATCACCACCAGGAAATAACACATCCACATATATACACCACAATGCATGTGTAAGTGAAATGGCCTACACAAGAGGGGGGGGGGGGGGGGTGAATAGTATGTTAACTAAACTTTAGCCTAAATTCGGTTTTAATCATTTCATAAACAACTTAGGGAAATTATCAATTCAAATCTAAATGAATGCGGAAGCAAGTGAATAGCAATTAAGCAAGCACAAGTAATACTGATGCAAACACAAGTATCTATCAATTCTTTGATACTATATGAGTTTATCAAGTTAGGGAAAATTAGTGATTTGGCAACAACAAGATAATCAAAGTAAGAACAAGCTAATCACACTCAACTAAAGGCAATTCTAACGAGATAGATTTATAGTGATTCGGCACCAATGCCTACTCCACTACCTAAGCATCCCCGCTTAGGATTTTCAACTCTAATTTACTAGATTAAAGTGTTTCCTTAATATGAGTTTCACCGAAAAGTCTCCGCTCTCACAGCAAGGCACTTCCATATCTGGAAGTCTCCGCCTACTCACCGAGAACACTCTCCCACCTCAAACCTAAGGACAACACAACTAATCCTAGTGAACAAAGTTTACACCGATGGATTTACGCCTCAACACCAAGGCAACCACCGAACTCAAGATCTACAACTAGATCTTTACACACTTGATATACAATCAAATAACCACTAAAAACATGAGTAAATGAGAGAAATAATAAACAATACAAACTTTGCTCTTAACCAAAAAGACCAAGCTCCTCTTGATGCCTTGATGATGAAACAATTGAACGTTGAAGGCCAGATCAAGGGTTTTTGTCTCCAAGCTAGGGTTTGCACAAAGGATGGCTCAATCAAGCTCAATGGTAATCAAAATATGTCTCAAGAAGTGTTAGATGCTTTGGAAGGGAAGTTTGGGGTCTTATATAGAGATCCCAAAGGTAGAAGCTTGGTTTCCAACAAGCTCAACGGGTATAAATTCCAAATAGAGCCGTTAGGAGCATTCTGGGAATTCTAGAAAGTTTGACTAGATGATTCTAGGAATACTTTCAAAGTACCGGTACTTTCTAGGCTATTCTGAAATGTCGATCCTAGTTGTTCTGGGTTGTCTATCCAGGTTGTTTTGGGTTGTCCATCCGGGTTGTTCTTGTTGGCTTAAGGGTCTCTCTTAAGCCTCGATCTTTATTTTGATGATAACAAACATGTATTTAATTCAAGTGTGCAGTTTTGAGTTCAAGTTGAGGTTGTGATACGCATGCCAAATCCGTTCAAACAAGACGACAGAAAAGATCGTCAAAAGAACGGAAGAAGAAATCATTAAAGAAAGGTTCCGGATTAAGTCAAGAAGATTTAATGTAATATGTCCCTAGAATAATTTATCACAAGCCTAAAATATAAGGTTATCCAAGTTGAAACTTGGTAACCAAACCCTTAGAATTGGCATGTAAAAATACAAGAAATTAGTCATCCTCAGCCTGGGATCGGTCGACCGATCGGTCGACCGGTCAAGGCAACAAAATGGCGATGCAACCCATTCGGTCGACCGAGTGGTCGACCGAAGATCGCAAGAAATTGGCAGAAGCCATTCGGTCGACCAATCCATAGACCAAATGTGGCGAAGGGCAAATAAGTTGGGCTGCGTCGGTCGACCGATTGGTCAACCAACAGAGGTAAAAATTTGGCAGAAAGGTAGCGGTCGACCGACCTAAAGATGGCCTCTATCGCGCGATTCGCTGCAGCAATTCGGTCGACCGACGGGTCGATCGAATGTCGGAAGATTTGTTGGTGGTCGACCTGATGGTCGACCGACCTCTCTCAGTTGCGAGCTGTCGCACTAGGTTCTCAATCCGTCGGTCGATCGACAGATCGATCGGCCGCGACCGAATGGGCTCAACGGTCGACTTTTCACCCGTTGAACGGTCCGTTCAAGTGAGGGGTTATAAATACCCCTCACCAAACTTCATTAAACACTTTTTGTGATCCTACTTGAGCATTAAAAGGGTTCATAAAAGCCTTCAAAGAACTTCACCTGTGTGCACGCTCTCTGCTCCCAATATCGACATCTTCCGGGTGTTGCTTCTCTTTGCTTCAACTATGCTGCATTCATTGAAGTCATCGTCCTGTTGCAAGTTGAAGAAAAGAAGGCGGTGGAAAGAAGCTTGGTTCAAGTTTTCTTTCTTTAGCTCTTTCCTTGTATTTGTACTTTGTTGAATCTTGTTTTCAAGTTGATAGCTTGCTAGGTGTGGTAGGAAACACTTAGGGTCATCTTTGTAGAATTATGGTTTGCCTAGGTGAATAGGATTGAGGTGTTCTCCAAGTGTGGGAGAAGGGTGTCCTCAAGTATATTCAAAGGGAAACATAATTTCTATAAAGTAGTGTTTAGAAATCCTTGGTAAGGAGCCAAGGTAGTGGAGTAGACGGTTGGCTGAACCACTATAAATAGTCTTGTTTGCCTTGCTTGTTTACTTGTTTTATGATTGCTATTGAATTGTGATCATATCAATCATTAAAGAATACTTGCATTAAGTTAAGATAAAATTGAGTTAAAAGAAATTTTTTTAAAAAAATGGGTTTGACACTATTCGACCCCCCCTTCTAGTGTCAAGATCTATCCAACAATTGGTATCAGAGCAAGGTAGTAGGCTAAGATTTAACCATCTTCCCTACAAGTCAATATGTCTAGTGAAATTCAATTAGCTCAAGGGTCCTCTACTAACACTCCACCACTATTCGATGGGAACAACTATGCCTATTGGAAGATACGCATGAATGGCTTCCTTCAATCCTTAGGCATGGATGTATGAAGGATGATCCTAGTAGAGTATAAACAACCCGATAAGAACATGGATAAATGAGACCAAGAGGAAGTTAGGCTTTTTAATGCTAATGCCAAGGTCGTCAATGGTCTATATTGCGACCTATCAATTAATGAATTTAATAGGATCTCTACATGTAAGTTCGCATACGAAGTGTGGAAGGTCCTAGAGACCACCCATGAAGCGACTTCGCAAGTAAAGGAATCCAAAATCAATTTACTCATGCATGACTATGAAATGTTTAAAATGCTTTCACATGAGTCTATTGATGTCATGCATGCTAGGTTTCAAAATATTACGAATGACTTAGCTAACCTTGGCAGGGAGATAAGGGAAGAGGAGAAGGTAAGGAAGCTCCTTCGTTCCCTTCCAAAATCTTGGGAATCCAAAGTGACGGCCATCATGGAAGCCAAGGATTTGAGAACGCTAAAGATCACCGAGCTCACTGGGTCTCTCATGACACATGAGACCCACATGAAGCAATATCAAGAAGAAGATGCTTCTAAAGGCAAGACCATTGCCTTAAAAGCATCACATCGGGCAGAAGAGTTGTCATCATCCGAAGAAGAGACAGATGACCTTGAAGAAATGGCAATGCTTGCCAAAAGGTTCATGAGCTTCATGAGGGGAGGCATGAGGAAAGGAAAAAGTGGCTACACTTGCTACAATGGCAATAGGACGGGGCACCTAAGGAAGGATTGCCCGCTTCTAAAGATGGCCACTACCTCCAACCCTCACAAGAAAGAAAAGTACAAGAAGAAGAAGAAGGCAATGATGGCTACATGGGACGAAAGCGAGGCCTCATCAAGTGAAGAAGAAGCAAGGAGTGAAAAAGCAAACCTTTGCTTGATGGCAAAGGATGATGAGGTAAAATTTAATTTTGGTGAAAATTCATTTACTCAAGAAGAATTACAAATTGAATTTGAGCAAATGCATGATGAGTTCATAACAATTAGGAGAAAATTTAGAGATCTCAAAAAGGACTATAGATCCTTAGAAATTTAAAATGATAGCTTATTACTTTCATGTAAAGACCTTAGGAAAGAAATAGACAATCTTAAGGAAGAAAATTGCACCCTAGCAAAGGCTAAGAAAGACCTAGAGATTGATAATGAAAAACTAGAAAAAGAAGACAAGTATTTATGTGATACAGTAGAGCATTTAAATGATAGCATGCTTACATTAAAAATGAAACTTTGCAAGCTCAATGAAAAGATGACAACTATTCAAAATGTCATGCCAAAAGTTGTCAATAAAAAGAAATCATCACACTCCCATGCTCACACACACACAAATAAAATTTTATGGAAATTATTTCTCTTGTGGTATTTTTGGCCGCATGGCAAAAGATTGTGCATTAAGAAGGAACTCACATGCAAGATTCACATGGGTTCCAAAATTGACTAATACCCAAGGACCCAAGAAAATTTGGGTACCAAAGGAAGTTTCTTCTCCTTTTGTAGATGGAGAAACATCCTCAACCAAGTAGGAGTACTTGGATATTGGATAGCTGTTGCTCCAAGCACATGATGGGAGACATCAATTTGTTTGCAACCCTATCAAGTAAAGATGGTGGACATGTCACATTTGTAGACAATGCCAAAGGTAAGATTGTTGGCATTGGCGACAAAGGTATACTCCCTTACCAATGTATCAAAAATGTTTTGTTAGTTGATGGTTTAAAGCATAATTTGATTAGCATATCCCAATTATGTGATAATGGGACATAATTATCTTTGAGGCATCTAAATGCATTATTAGAAGTACACCCTCAAATGACATCATGTTCATAGGAAATAGGCAAGAAAATGTATACACCCTAGAATTAAATGTCTTGCCCAATCCTCATGTTAGATGCTTACTTGCCAAGGAAAATGACTCTTGGTTGTGGCATAGAAGGCTAGGACATGCTAGCATGAGCCTCATCTAAGAGATATCTTGGAAAGATCTAGTAAAAGGATTACCTAAGATAAAGTTTGAAAAAGATAAGCTTTGTGATGCCTTAACTCAAACTAACAAATGCTGTTAATTTTCTTAAAATTTAATGTTATGTTTGTCATCATCAAAAAGGAGGAGATTGTTGGCTTAAGGATCTCTCTTAAGCCTCGATCTTTATTTTGATGATAACAAACATGTATTTAATTCAACTGTGTAGTTTTGAGTTCAGGTTGAGTTGCGATACGCATGCCAAATCCGTTCAAACAGGACGACGAAAAAGATCGTCAAAAGAACGGAAGAAGAAATCATTGAAGAAAGGCTCTGGATTAAGTCAAGAAGATTTAATGTAATATGTCCCTACAATAGTTTATCCAAAGCCTAAAATATAAGGTTATCCAAGTTGAAACTTGGTAACCAAACCCTTCGAATTGGCATGTAAAAATACAAGGAATTAATCATCCTCGGCCTGGGATCGATCGACCGGTCGGTCGACTGATCAAGGCAATAAAACGGCGATGCAGCCCATTCGGTCGACCGAGTGGTCGATCGAAGATCGCAAGAAATTGGCAGAAGCCATTCGGTCGACTAGTCGGTCGACCGAATCTGGCGAAGGGCAAATAAGCTGGGCTGCGTCGGTCGACCAACCAAAAGATGGCCTCTATCGCGCGATTCACTGCAGCAATTCGATCGAGCGACGGTTCGACCGAATGTCAGAAGATTTGTTGGCAGTCGACCCGACGGCCGCCGACCTCTCTCAGCTGCGAGCGATCGCACTAGGCGGTCGATCCGTTGGTCGATCGATTGATCAACCGGCCGTGACCAAACAAGCTCAACGGTCGACTTTTCACCCGTTGAATGGTAATTTTGAGTGAGGGGTTATAAGTACCCCTCACCAAACTTCATTAAACACTTCCTGTGATCCAACTTGAGCATTAAAAGAGTTCATAAAAGCCTTCAAAGAACTTCACCTGTGCGCGCGCTCTCTGCTCCCAATCTCGACATCTTCCAGGCGCTGCTTCCCTCTGCTTCAACTATGCTGCATTCATTGAAGTCATCATCATGTTGCAAGTTGAAGAAAAGAAGGAGGTGGAAAGAAGCTTGGTTCAAGCTTTCTTTCTTTAGCTCTTTCCTTGTATTTGTACTTTGTTGAATCTTGTTTTCAAGTTGATAGCTTTCTATGTGTGCTAGGAAACACTTAGGGTCATCTTTGTAGAATTGTGTTTTGCCTAGGTCAATAGGATTGAGGTGTTCTCCAAGTGTGGGAGAACGGTGTCCTCAAGTGTATTCAAAGGGAAACATAATTTCTATAAAGTAGTGTTTAGAAATCCTTGGTAAGGAGCCAAGGTAGTGGAGTAGGTGGTTGGCCGAACCACTATAAATAGTCTTGTTTGCCTTGTTTGTTTACTTGCTTTATCATTGCTATTGAATTGTGATCATATCAATCATTAAAGAATACTTGCATTAAGTTAAGATAAAATTGAGCTAAAAGAATATTTTAAAAAAAGAGGGGCATGACACTATTCAACACCCCCTTCTAGTGTCAAGATATATCCAACTGTTCTGGGTTATTCATCTAGGTTGTTCTAGGTTGTTACAACATCCCATCCGGAATGTTGTTTATAACTTGGAAACTCTTGGTAATACTATAGAGTACAGGTACATTCCGATTGAAGTCTGCTGGTTGACCAAACTAGTAAGGTTCTTTCTTCTGGTTCGGGTTTTAGGTTTGGTTCTTTAGTGATCTTTGTTTCATAAAGAGGATTAATACAATCATTCTAGACACCCTAAACCTAAACTCTATTCTTCCCCGATGAATCCGAGCGCATCGACCAACGTCCTTTCGATTCACGGATTTTTCGATATTTTCGATCAAGAATGTCGCACGCATACCGATATAGATCCTGAAAATATTGCTCCACAAAAATATTAATTCCATGTTTGCTATCATCAAAACTGAGATTAAGACCGTGGTTGAAAACCTTAGGCCAACAATCTCCCACTTTTTAATGATGACAAACATCCTTAAGAAAATATATTCATTAAAGCACAAAGAAAGCCAATTATAGGATTTCTCCGCCTATCAACGTGCATATCTATAAAAATAAACTCTCATATCTATGTGCACAGATTTCCTATATTTTCTTCTGTTTTAACTATATTTTTCTTCCCCTTTTGACATCACTCAAAAAGGGCAAGAGAAATCAACCTATAGTCAAAGTTGAGACATGAAGATCTCCACCTTCTTACCGAGAGCACTCTCCTGCCTCAAACTTAAGACAACACAACTAATCCGAGTGAACTAAGTTTAGACCGATGGATTTATGCCATAACACCAAGGCAACCACCAAACTCAAGATCTACAACTAGATCTTTACACACTTGATATTCCGAAATGTCAATCCTAGTTGTTCTGGGTTGTCTATCCAGGTTGTTCAAGGTTGTGCATCCAGGTTTTTCTGGGTTGTCCATCCGGGTTGTTCTGGGTTGTTCATCTAGGTTGTTCATCTAGGTTGTTCATCTAGGTTGTTCCGGGTTGTTCGAATTTTAGGGTTGGTTCTTTCGGGATCATTGCATCATAAAGAGGATTAATACAATCATTCTAGACACCCTATACCTAAATTCTATTCTTCCCCAATGAATTTGAGCGCATCGACCAACGTCCTTCTGATTCATGGATTTTTTGATATTTTCGATCAAGAACGTCGCACGCAAACCAATACGGAATCTGAAAATACTTCTCCTTGAAAATATTAGTTCCATGTTTGTTATCATCAAAACCGAGATTAAGACCATTGTTGAAAACCTTAAGCTAACAATCTCACCCTTTTTGGTGATGACAAACATCCTTAAGAAAATATATTCATTAAAGCACAAAGAAAGTCAATTATGAGATTTCTCCCCCTATCAATATGCATATCTATAAAAATAAACTCTCATATCTATGTGCACAGATTTCCTATATTTTCTTCCCATGTACCTATATTTTTCTCCCCCTTTTGATATCACTCAAAGATGGCAAGAGAAGTCAACCTATAGTCAAAATTGAGACTCAAAAATTATTTTTCATGAGGCATGAAGATCTCCACCTTCTTACCGAGAGCACTCTCCTGCCTCAAACTTAAGACAACACAACTAATCCTAGTGAACTAAGTTTAGACCGATGGATTTACGCCATAACACCAAGGCAACCACCAAACTCAAGATCTACAACTAGATCTACAACTAGATTTTTCTGGGTTGTCCATCCGGGTTGTTCTGGGTTGTTCATCTAGGTTGTTCTGGGTTGTTACCACATCTCATCCGGAATATTGATTATGACTTGGACACTCTTGATAATACTATAGAGTACAAGTACATTTTAATTGAAGTCTGGTTGACCAAACCAATAAGGTTCTTTCTTCTGGTTCGGGTTTTAGTTTGGGTTCTTTAGGGATCTTTGCATCATAAAGAGGATTAATACAATCATTCTAGACACCCTAAACCTAAACTCTATTCTTCCACAATGAATCCGAACGCGTCGACCAACGTCCTTCCGATTCACGGATTTTTTGATATTTCCGATCAAGAAAGTCGCATGCAAACCGATATGGAACCTAAAAATATTTCTCCATTAAAATATTAGTTCCATGTTTGTTATCATCAAAATCGAGATAAAGACCGTGGTTAAAAACCATAGGCCAACAATCTCCCCCTTTTTGATGATGACAAACATACTTAAGAAAATATATTCATTAAAGCACAAAGGAAGCCAATTATGGGATTTCTCTGTCTATCAACGTGCATATCTATAAAAATAAACTCTCCTATCTATGTGCACGGATTTCCTAAATTTTCTTCCCTTTTACCTATATTTTTCTCCCCCTTTTGACATCACTCAAAAAGGGCAAGAGAAGTCAACCTATAGTCAAAGTTGAGACTCAAAAAATATTTTTCATGAGGCATGAAAATCTCCACCTTCTCACCGAGAGCACTCTTCCACCTCAAACCTAAGGACAACACAACTAATCCTAGTGAACTAAGTTTAGACCAATGGATTTACGCCTTAACACCAAGGTAACCACCAAACTCAAGATCTACGACTAGATCTTTATACACTTGATATACAATTAAATAAACACTAAAAACACGAGTAAATGAGAGAAATATTAAACAATACAAACTTAGCTCTTAACTAAGAAGTCCAAGCTCCTCCTGATGCCTTGATGATGAAACAATTGAAGGTTGAAGGCAAGATCAAGGGTTTCTGTCTCCAAGCTAGGGTTTGCACAAAGGATGGCTCAATCAAGCTCAATGGTGATCAAAATATGTTTCAAGAAGTGTTAGATGGTTTGGAAGGGAAGTTTGGGGTCTTATTTAGATATCGCAAAGGTAGAAGCTCGGTTTGCAAGCTCAACAGGTATAAATTCGAAATGGAGCCGTTAGGGGCATTTTGTGAATTCTAGAAAGTTTGACTAGATGATTCTTGGAATATTTACAGAGTACTGGTACTTTCCAGGCTATTCTGAAATCTCAATCCGAGTTATTCTGGGTTGTTCTGGGTTGTCTATGCAGGTTGTTCCAAGTTGTCCAACTAGGTTGTTTTGGGTTGTCCATCCGGGTTGTTCATCTAGGTTGTTTTGGATTGTTACAACATCCCATCCGAAATGTTGTTTATGACTTGGAAACTCTTGAAAATACTGTAGAGTACATGTACATTCCGATTGAAGTTTGGTTGACCAAACCAGCAAGGTTCTTTCTTTTAGTTCGAATTTTAGGGTTGGTTCTTTAGGGATCATTGCATCATAAAGAGGATTAATACAATCATTCTAGACACCCTAAACCTAAATTCTATTCTTCCCCAATGAATTTGAGCGCATCGACCAATGTCCTTCTGATTCATGGATTGTTTGATATTTTCGATCAAGAACGTCGCACGCAAACCAATACGAAACCTGAAAATATTTCTCCTTGAAAATATTAGTTCCATGTTTGTTATCATCAAAACCGAGATTAAGACCATTGTTGAAAACCTTAAGCTAACAATCTCACCCTTTTTGGTGATGACAAACATCCTTAAGAAAATATATTCATTAAAGCACAAAGAAAGTCAATTATGAGATTTCTTCCCCTATCAATATGCATATCTATAAAAATAAACTCTCATATCTATGTGCACAGATTTCCTATATTTTCTTCCCTTGTACCTATATTTTTCTCCCCCTTTTGATATCACTCAAAGATGGCAAGAGAAGTCAACCTATAGTCAAAATTGAGACTCAAAAATTATTTTTCATGAGGCATGAAGATCTCCACCTTCTTACCGAGAGCACTCTCCTGCCTCAAACTTAAGACAACACAACTAATCCTAGTGAACTAAGTTTAGACCGATGGATTTACGCCATAACACCAAGGCAACCACCAAACTCAAGATCTACAACTAGATCTTTACACACTTGATATTCCGAAATGTCAATCCTAGTTGTTCTGGGTTGTCTATCCAGGTTGTTCGAGGTTGTGCATCGAGGTTTTTCTGGGTTGTCCATCCGGGTTGTTCTGGGTTGTTCATCTAGGTTGTTCTGGGTTGTTACCACATCTCATCCGGAATATTGATTATGACTTGGACACTCTTGGTAATACTATAGAGTACAAGTACATTTTAATTGAAGTCTGGTTGACCAAACCAATAAGGTTCTTTCTTCTGGTTCGGGTTTTAGTTTGGGTTCTTTAGGGATCTTTGCATCATAAAGAGGATTAATACAATCATTCTAGACACCCTAAAACTAAACTCTATTCTTCCCTAATGAATCCGAATGCGTCGACCAACGTCCTTCCGATTCACGGATTTTTTGACATTTCCGATCAAGAAAGTCGCATGCAAACCGATATGGAACCTAAAAATATTTCTCCATTAAAATATTAGTTCCATGTTTGTTATCATCAAAATCGAGATAAAGACCGTGGTTAAAAATCATAGGCCAACAATCTCCCCCTTTTTGATGATGACAAACATCTTTAAGAAAATATATTCATTAAAGCACAAAGGAAGCCAATTATGGGATTTCTCTGTCTATCAACGTGCATATCTATAAAAATTAACTCTCCTATCTATGTGCACGGAATTCCTAAATTTTCTTCCCTTTTATCTATATTTTTCTCCCCCTTTTGACATCACTCAAAAAGGGCAAGAGAAGTCAACCTATAGTCAAAGTTGAGACTCAAAAAATATTTTTCATGAGGCATGAAAATCTCCACCTTCTCACCGAGAGGACTCTTCCACCTCAAACCTAAGGACAACACAACAAATCCTAGTGAACTAAATTTAGACCAATGGATTTACGCCTTAACACCAAGGTAACCACCAAACTCAAGATCTACGACTAGATCTTTATACACTTGATATACAATTAAATAAACACTAAAAACACGAGTAAATGAGAGAAATATTAAACAATACAAACTTAGATCTTAACTAAGAAGTCCAAGCTCCTCTTGATGCCTTGATGATGAAACAATTGAAGATTGAAGGCAAGATCAAGGGTTTTTGTCTCCAAGCTAGGGTTTGCACAAAGGATGGCTCAATCAAGCTCAATGGTGATCAAAATATGTTTCAAGAAGTGTTAGATGGTTTGGAAGGGAAGTTTGGGGTCTTATTTAGATATCGCAAAGGTAGAAGCTCGGTTTGCAAGCTCAACAGGTATAAATTCGAAATGGAGCCGTTAGGGGCATTTTGTGAATTCTAGAAAGTTTGACTAGATGATTCTTGGAATATTTACAAAGTACTGGTACTTTCTAGGCTATTCTGAAATCTCAATCCGAGTTATTCTGGGTTGTTCTGGGTTGTCTATGCAGGTTGTTCCAAGTTGTCCAACTAGGTTGTTTTGGGTTGTCCATCCAGGTTGTTCCGGGTTGTTCATCTAGGTTATTTTGGATTGTTACAACATCCCATCCAGAATGTTGTTTATGACTTGGAAACTCTTGATAATACTGTAGAGTACAGGTACATTCCGATTGAAGTTTGGTTGACCAAACCAGTAAGGTTCTTTCTTTTAGTTCGAATTTTAGGGTTGGTTCTTTAGGGATCATTGCATCATAAAGAGGATTAATACAATCATTCTAGACACCCTAAACCTAAATTCTATTCTTCCCCAATGAATTTGAGTGCATCGACCAACATCCTTCTGATTCATGGATTTTTTGATATTTTCGATCAAGAACGTCGACGACACGCAAACCAATATGGAACCTGAAAATATTTCTCCTTGAAAATATTAGTTCCATGTTTGTTATCATCAAAACCGAGATTAAGACCATTGTTGAAAACCTTAAGCTAACAATCACACCCTTTTTGGTGATGGCAAACATCCTTAAGAAAATATATTCATTAAAGCACAAAGAAAGTCAATTATGAGATTTCTCCCCCTATCAATATGCATATCTATAAAAATAAACTCTCATATCTATGTGCACAGATTTCCTATATTTTCTTCCCTTGTACCTATATTTTTCTCTCCCTTTTGATATCACTCAAAGATGGCAAGAGAAGTCAACCTATAGTCAAAATTGAGACTCAAAAATTATTTTTCATGAGGCATGAAGATCTCAATCGATGGGATGAAAAACCAAATATCTATTAAGAGACTAAGTCATACATGATATCGTGAAATGATAAATGAAATCCAAAAACAAGAATCATGTAGTAACTTAAGTATTGATATTTTCAAGTATCGGTCAAAGAGTCAAAAATCACTGTAGAAATGATTTTTCTCATCAAAGAGTAGAACGATATCACACGTGAATTCAAAATATCATACTTCAAGTCTCATTTGAATATCTAATAAAAATTCAAAGTATCGGAAAATGAATACTCGAGAAAAACGATACTTCAAAGTTTCAAAATCTAAATTCAAAAATCCAAGTCAAATCACATCATATTCAAGTTTTTTAAAATTTTTATGTCATAAACTAGATTTTTCAAGGAAGATGCAGATTCAAGAATCAACAAAAAAAGCATGTTTCTAAGATTCAATAAGTTCTAGTGGCACTTTTGTAAATAACTAGAATCTTTCATGATATTTCTAGATTTCATTCAAACTTTCAAATTACCAAGATATGGTCATGTAAAGCATGTATATCAAGTTTGAAGTGAAACTAATGTCATTTGATCAAAATTTCAACTTAACACCGTTTTATTCTAAATAGACATGAAAATATGAAAATGACTAAGTATCAAATTTTGTTATCTACTTATGTTTTCACTAACTTAGGTACCTAGATATCTAACATGAGTAAATCTAAGTATGTCAGTCAAGTTTGGGCTTAAAATGATATTTTTAAGTCACTTTGGTGACTTAGGTCAAAGGGATACTTCAAGTATACATAAATCAAACTTTTAAATCCCTATCAAATCATATTCTTGATGAAAAATTTTGATACTTTAACTGGACAAACTAGAATTTACAAAGAATCTACAGGTTCAAGAATCAGTCAAAAATTAGTTTTCTATAAATTCATAAAATTTTCGAAAGTCCAGTGACATTATCCTAAATATCGGGTATTTTTTCAAAAGTTATCAATTTTGATTCAAACTTTCCAAAAATAGCTGAATGATCATTTAGGATGCATGTGTCAAGTTTGTACTCAAAATGAATTCCCTAAGTCCATTTTTCAACCTATCTCGATTTCAACAAAAAAACTCATTTTTCAAGTTATCGCTCAAGTTATCAAAATCATTTTTAGAAATGACTTTAGTCAAACAATAATGAAAACGATATTAGGAATGAAATCAAAATAGTATACACAAAGTTTCATTTGAAGTTTTCAACGAAAAACTAAAGTATCGAAAAGATTGATATTTCGAGAGAATGTACTTAGCAGTTTTGAAATTCAACTTCAAAATTCCATTATAAATCAGATTCTTAATGAAAATTTCTGAAATTATTACTAAAGAAACTAGATTTTTCAATCAAAATGCAGTTTTAAGAATCTTCTCAAAATCAATTTTCTACATTCTTCTAAAATTCAGTGAGTATATATCAGTAGACATCAGAAAAATTTAAAATTTTGAGTAAATATTCATAAGCCAATCAAGATTCCACATATCCAAGAACTGTTGAAAAAATGATTTGTCTATAGTTTTCTAAAAATGCTTGAGTGAAGGTATGACAAACTACTACAATCAAGCTTATCATCCTAACAATGATCAAATTTTATTTCATCACTTTACTCATGAATTTCCAAATCTAATCGCATACAAACCTGACATGAGTAAATCTAAACATGTTTCTCAAGTATGGATAGAAAATGAGATCTCTAAGTCAAAATATTGGCTTAGGTCAAACTTGTTTGAATGAGGTTTTCATAAAAACAACTCTATATCATTTTATCCATATTTTCATGAATTTTCAATTCCAAATGGATAGAAACATGTCATATGTATACCTAAATATGTTTGTGAAGTTTGGACTTAAAATAAAATGTCCAAGTCGATTTGTTGACTTGGGTCAAACCTTTCTAAGTTCAAGTCCCCTAAAGTGGTATAGTTATCACTTTGTTCATCTACCCATGATTTTTTTATTTTAACTATATGAAAACAAATCATGAACTAATCCAAACATGTTGGTCAAGTTTCAAACTAAAATGAAGTCTCTAAGATTAAATTTCAACCTAGTGCAAGTTTCATTCAATCAAGATATCATAAAATTACCTAAGGTATCAAAATTTTTCCTACTCATGAAGTTTTAAACATTTAACATGCACAATCAATCATGAGCATAGAGAAATCATTCAAGCATAGTTATTGAGGTAATTAAACTATGTTTAATAAAAGTCAAGATCATACCCCATTTGAGATAAATTTTGCCAAACTTGTCAACTCTCATTCCGATTTCAGTCTATTAGCCTTCCATCAATTTTTTGATAACTTACAAGCAACAACCATTAGTATCATAATGAAATTATGTGACTACTAGCAAGTTAGTGTACCAAATAGCAAGAGTTGAGTGCAAGGTTTCATTCAAAAGTCTCAACCAAGCAATATGGTAAGGATTCATTTCAAAACGAAGTAACATGATACCAAAATGAATCAACGAGATCTCAAAATTATGAAATTTTGAAAGAATAAGATCTCCAACCCTTCCTATTGGTTGCAAATTGAAAGGCCACAATGAGCCTACGATTTAGAACCGTAAGGTCGCTTAGGCCCGTTATAGGCCACATAGGTCTCCGAGGAGACTAAAAAATCAAAAATCAAAAATATTTTTGAAAGCATATCATGAGTGGGAAAAAACAATCAATCTAAGCAAGTATCATGAACTCTAACTATTAATGGATCAATTGAAGTTAAGAGATGATACCAAACCTTTTAGATGACAATTTTCATTTCCATAGGCATCTAGGTGGAAAAACTTGAAGTTGCAACCATGTAAGAATCTTTCATTCAATTCTTGGTCAACTTCAACACATCACTTTCTCTTATCCTTGTGTGGTAGCTCTCACTTCAAAAGAGCATAAAACTTTTGGTACCCAAATAGCTTTGGGTCCTTGGCGGTTAGATGGCTTAGGAATCCAAAGTGTCCTAGCTACACTTGGATTTTTCTTGAATGCGCAATCATAAATAGCATGACCAAAAATACAACAATAAAATTAAAGCAATGTCCATTAAATTTCTTTTCATTTTTGCTATGGACATGAGATTTCATTAAAATGATTGACATGCGAACTATGATGAGCATGAGCATTCTTAAAGAAAACATTCTTCTTTTGAACATGAGGTTTAATGGTAGCATGAGAATAATGATGAGCATTGGCATTCTTTACATAAGTATTTTTCATTCTAGTGTTCTTAAGAGATGAAACATTTTTGAGCTCATTTACTTTCTTATTCAAAAACACAACCTCATTTTTCAAAGAATCAATAGATTGATATAAGGCATGAGATTGAGATTTCAAAATACATTTTCACTTATGATTTTTGAATTCTCAAATTTTAAATTTTCATTTTGAAACTTTAATTCCTTAAGCTCGGGTTTCAACCTATCATGGGAAGAATCAAATGAACTAGATTTTAATCTCTCATTTTCTAATTTTAATTCATCCACATGAGAATTAAGCCTTACATTTTCTTTCTTCAATCTTTTATTTTCATTATTCTTTTTAACAAGTAAGGCATACATTTTCTTGTATTCATCTACTAACTCATTATATGACATGTCAAGAGAACAAGTCAGAGCTAGCATTATCATTATTATCATGACTAAAAGGAGAAGAGTGTACCTAATCATTAGTATCCATGATGCAAAATTTTGAAATGGCTTCATAGTCATGGCAAGAGGGTGCTTCACTTGAATGGGATGATGATGTGGAAGTATTTGACCTCTTCTTTGCCTTGTTCTTCATGGTACGGCAATTCTTCCTCACATGCCCTTTTTCTTTGACAAGTGGCAAATTATCTTTCTCTTTCGACTTTTAGTACTTCTTTGACTAGAAGAGCTATGGGCATCAAAACCAATGTTAGGGGTAGGTGAAAGACCATTGTCATCACTACCTTCATTAGAAGTACCAATCTCTTCGGTCTTGGAATAATGATATAAAATATTTAAAGTAGCCCATAAATCAAAAGCCGTAGAATAATTCATGACTTTTTCAAGAATGTTATTTGGTATGACACAAAATATGTAATTCATGACATCTCTATTAAATTGAAATATTTCCTTGTCAAGTTCACTCCAATCATGCATGTCAACCTTAAGATAAGTGTATTCAAATTTTAACATGTTATAAACACCAAAACCTCTAATCTTTAAGAAGGAGTACATCCTAGACTTCCAAAGACCAAAGTTTGATTCATCAAATCTAGAAGGTGTGGAAACAACCGACTGTAGTGTCATTCTCGGATCTAGGCAAGATATAGAAGATATGGTGAAATCTCAAGCTACGAACCTGCTCTGATACCAAATGTAAGTGAAATGACCCTACACTAGAGGGGGGTGAATAGTATGTTCGCTAAACTTTAGCCTAAATTTGATTTTAATCATTTCTTAAACTACTTAGGCAAATTATCAATTCAAGTCTAAATGAATATGGAAGCAAGTGAATAGCAATTAAGCAAGCACAAGTAATACTGATGCAAACACAAGTATCTATCCCCGCTTAGGATTTCCAACTCTAGTTTACTAGATTAAAATATTTTCTTACAAAGAGTTTCACAATAAAGTATCCACTCTCACACTAAGGTACTTCCACACCCGGAAGTCTCCGCCTTCTCACCGAGAGTATTCTCCCACCTCAAACCTAAGGACAACACAACTAATCTTAGTGAACTAAGTTTACACCGATGGATTTATGCCTCAACACCAAGGCAACTACCAAACTCAAAATCTACAACTAGATCTTACACACTTGATATACAATCAAATAAATACTAAAAACACGAGTAAATGAGAGAAATAATAAACAATACAAACTTAGCTATTAACCAAGAAGTCCTAGCTCCTCTTGATACCTTGATGATGAAACAATTGAAGGTTGAAGATAAGATCAAGGGTTTTTGTCTCCAAGCTAGGGTTTGCACAAAGGATGACTCAATGGTGAACAAAATATGTCTCAAGAAGTGTTAGATGCTTTCGAAGGCAAGTTTGGGGTCTTATATAGAGATCCCAAAGATAGAAGCTCGGTTTCCAGCAAGCTCAATGGGTATAAATTCGAAATAGAGCCATTAGGGGCATTCTAGGAATTCTAAAAAGTTTGACTAGATGATTCTGGGAATACTTTCAGAGTACCCGTACTTTCCAGGGTATTCCGAAATGTCAATCTGATTTGTTCTAGGTTGTTCTGAGTTGTCTATCCATTTTGTTCTTGGTTGTTCATCCAAGTTGTTTAGGGTTGTCTATCTAGGTTGTTCTCGGTTATTTATCTAGGTTGTTCTAGGTTGTTACAACATCTCATTCGTAATGTTGTTTATGACTTCGAAACTCTTGGTAATACTATAGAGTACAGGTACATTCCGGTTGAAGACTGGTTGACCAAACCAACAAGGTTCTTTCTTCTGGTTCGGGTTTCAGGTGTTGTTCTTTAGAGATCTTTCCATCATAAAGAGGATTAATACAATCATTCTAGGCACCATAAACCTAATGTCATGCCCAAACTCAGGGTCATGTGACCGACCAAGGTATACGTGCCTATACCCCGCAGCCTAAACCATGCACATGCCAACTCAACGATAAAACATAGCGGAAAGAAATAACAAGTTTTATTTCAAATGAAAAACCAAACAGAATTCATTATAAGTAAGTTTAACAAAAATATAAAGAGCGAAAATAATAAATCGGTTCAACTGTTCAATTACAATGAAATATGAAATAAATACATGAATGTCCTTGAGGGACTACAACTCCAAAACACTGAAACAAAAGTGCATGACTAGCTGCCAAAAACTCGACTACGACCCCTAACTTGGACTGCTATGAGATCTTATGGCTCCTCTGCCCTCCAGCCGTGTTAAGTGCTCCAGCCCACTTCATCAGTCAGGCTCTACAAAATAAAAATAAAATGACTATGGGTGAGTTCAAAAGAACTCAGTGAGCGGTTCTACCAACCCCCACGAAAAACGAAACACAAATATACTACATAAAGCAAAACTGCTAACTCAAGCAGAAAAGGTCACGAGAGAGTGACTAGCTATCAGGCCATCTGACCACCACCTGCCAGAAGGCATCCTACACCCAAACGGTGAAGATCAACAGGCCTAAGCCTACCATGCCCTAAGGCAACAAAACATACTAGGATAATCGGGAAATTAAGCCCTCCGAACTTATCCTATTATAAAGAAACTCAGGAGCAATCGGGATTTGCCCATCCGAACTTGCTCCACGAGATGCGAAGGAACAGTCGGGAATCGCCCATCCGAACTTGCCCCTCTAAGATATCATAGGAATAATATGGTAGGCCCTCCAAACTTATTCCTTAACTGCACCTCAGGAATAATCGGGAAGGCCCTTCGAACTTATTCCACGAGGCCAAACTAGAACAATCAGGATTTGCCCATCTGAACTTGTTCCGTAGGTTGAGAATTAGCCATCCAACCTTTCGGGGCTAGCTCTCAATCTACTTCCTCAACGATCCTCTCCGCCATTCATAAATGTATGACACAATATGACCTAAGTCAAGTCTCTCCTACGGTGTCTTAGGGGTGTCAATCTTATTGGGAAGCGTCTCAGCACTCCAATATCCGGCCTCAACACCTAGACTCGTAATTTCATAACCTGTGAGGTTTTATTTCATGCATAGCTTTATTTGTTGGTTCATAATAGATTATGCTGACCCATTGCTCAATTTTAATTATGCAATTAAAATTTAGATCACCAAGGTTCGAGTTTTGTTTTAGCTTATTGGTGTGTCCGATACTGATGTATCTAACCCAAATCTGGTTTCCAGAGTGTGTCATTTATTTTCAAACTATATTTTCTGGTCGAAACGATAGGTTACATGACTATGTTCAGCAAATTACAAACACCACAACAAATATTTCAAAAACAGCACAGATTCATTATCTCGGCATGAAATTCCAGCAACATTAAATTTTCAGCATAGTATGAAAATAAATCCGAAATTCACATAAATTAAATCCTTAATTATTATCAAAACAGAATACTAATCTTAAGCGTAAATCTCTCAAATTTCATACTTATTAAACAAGATTAACACGCATCAACATCATCCAAAACAAGAATCAATCATCATGTTCAAGAACCACTACAAGAAAACAGGGTATTACCGACGGACCAAATCCGTCGGTAATATTGTTACCGACGGAGTGACTGTCGGTAAAATCCGTCGGTAAAAGGCTCCTCGGTAATACCGACGGATTTTAATTAATCTGTCGGTATTACCAACAGATATTTTATTTTGTTGGTAATACCAACGGATACATATATTCGTTGGTATTACCAACGGATGTTGTTCCGTTGGTATTACCAACGGATATTTGTCCGTTGGTATTACCAACGAATATGTTTTCGTTGGTATTACCAACGGATATTTGTCCGTTGGTATTACCAATGCATACCGTTGGTATTACCAACGGATATTTTGTCGTTGGTATTACCAACAAAATAAAATATCTGTTGGTAATAACAACGAAACCTATCTATTGGTAATACCAACGTATATATGTATTTGTTGGTAAATCTGTTGGAATTAGAATCTACCAATTTTGATCAACAGATATTTTATTTTGTTATATGTGTACCTGATCAATCCTCAAATAATGAAATCACATATAAATTTGATCACACGAAATCTGAAAAATAATTTTTGAATCACACATTAAAATTCACACACATAAGAAACCATTGTGTACCAGTAATTTTGAAATACATTGTGTTATTCAAATATTTACAAAGTTCCAAAGTTTCAAAGTTTCAAATACATAAGATAAGTTTTTCCAAAAAGCTGATCCTTGCACTTCATCCTTTTACCTGCATGTAGAAACAAAAAAAATAATGAGGCAATGAAATGAGGAATACGATGTTTGTAACTCAATGCAAAATAATAAACTAACACTCTGAAGTTGTAAATAAAGTTTGTAACTCAATGAAATGAGAAATACCTAACAATGCAGCATGCTGAATTATATCAATAGCATGCTGAGAATTCACGCATGCTGAGAATTGACTCAGCATGCTGAATTCACAACTGAGAATTGGAATTCACTCAGCATGCTGAGAATTGAATTCAGCATGCTGAGATTCTGAGAATGAATTCCCAACATGTTCATTCTCAGCAAGTTTAATTTACCAAGTTTAATGTGCATAAAAGCAACAAGTTCAAGTTTAATTTTAATGCAGCATGCTGAATTGTAACAATAGCATGATGAGAATTGATGTTTTCCATAGCTTCCTTATTCATACTTCAGTTTTTTGTTCATGAATCTGTTAAGAGTAGGCATAAAGTAATGATATGTCATATTTCAAAATTGAGTGCTTATTTTTGCTTGGCTTATATATAATCTTTGGCACTTTTATTATGACTTTCATTCTTTATGCTGTGATTCTTCAGGTAATCCCCCAGGATGCAGTTCAGGCACTATTTGGAGCTTGCAAGTCTGGGGATTTTGATGTTGCAAACAAGGAGGTTAACAATATAATAGCAGAGGGATACCCAGTTTCCCAAATGCTCTATCAGGTTATTTTTACCATTAGTAACACCATTCAATCACCATTTCTCATTATTTCGGGTGTTAATTCAAGTTTGTATACCAGTTGTTAGAGGTGATAGTGAATACTGATGACATATCAGATGAACATAAGGCACGGATCTGCAAGAAATTGGGTGCTGCAGATAAGGTTAGTCTGAATGCTGTGATATCATTTTAGCTATTACGTTGTATATGTAAACATCTCGCATAGGAATTGTGAATTCCTTGATAGTAGTACGCAAGCATCAAGTATTCAGGTGTTTCCTTATATAAACCCCGTTCCATATCTGGAACATTATTTTTAGCAATGCCTACCCTATCTTGGCCAATCATCACGCTATTGCTACTAGTTGTTTACATTTTGCAGATGCACTATCTATTTCATGCATTTTATTCTTTCCTATATTGATGATAATTGATGTTTTCCATAGCTTCCTTATTCATACTTCAGTATGTGAGAGCATGCTGAGAATTATTCTCAGCATGCTGAGAGAGCTGAGAATTCACTCAGGCTGTGAGAGCATGCTGACAGTAGCTCATTGTAATGCAGAGCATGCTGAGAATTCACTCAGCATGCTGTGAGAGCATGCTGAGAATTATTCTTAGCATGCTGAGAGAGCTGAGAATTCACTCAGGCTGTGAAAGCATGCTGAGAGAGCTGAGATAGCATGCTGAATTCTCAACATGCTGAGAATTCACTCAGGCTATGAGAGCATGCTGACAGTAGCTCATTGTGATGTAGAGCATGCTGAGAATTCACTCAGCATGCTGAGCATTCACTCAGCATGCTGTGAGAGCATGCTGAGAATTATTCTCAACATGCCGAGAGAGCTGAGAATTCACTCAAGCTGTGAGAGCATGCTGAGAGAGCTGAGATAGCATGCTGAGAATTCACTCAGCATGCTAAGAATTCACTCAGGCTGTGAATGCATGCTGACAGTAGCTCATTGTGATGCAGAGCATGCTGAGAATTCACTCAGCATGCTGTGAGAGCATGCTGAGAATTCACTCAGCATGCTGAGAATTATTCTCAGCATGCTGAGAGAGCTGAGAATTCACTCAGGCTGTGAAAGCATGCTGAGAGAGCTGAGATAGCATGCTGAATTCTCAGCATGCTGAGAATTCACTCAGGCTGTGAGAGCATGCTGACAGTAGCTCATTGTGATGCAGAGCATGCTGAGAATTCACTCAGCATGCTGAGCATTCACTCAGCATGCTGGTGCTGGTGCTGGTGCTGGTGCTGGTGCTAGTGCTGATGACGTCGAAGGTGTAGGAGTAGAAGGTGTTTCTAGTGGAATAGTAACAGGTACAACAGGAGTACAAGGTGTAGAGGTCGTGGCTCCAACTATAGCTTCAGATGATGATGAGGTCGCAAAAGGTATTTCAATCAAAGAGGACGCCCTCGACCTCGTCCTCGCCCTCGTCCTCGCCCTCGTGACACCATTATTTACTAAAAGTGCATTAAAAATAGTTAATAATTCAAGACACATGAATTTTTTTTAAAAAAATCAATTACAAACAAATGAGAGTTTGTCATCATGTTCACAATGATTTTATAAGTGATCATCAAAAGTAAACTTATACAAAAAAAGTTTCAATTCATCATTCTCCTCATTTGACAAATACTCGTCAACTTCATCATCTTCACTATCTTCCATGTCTATAGTGTCCGCTTCTTCTTCATCCTCCTCAATGGCTTGTCTTCGAGTTCTTAAGAAAAATTCTTCATGTTGATCTACTTCATCAACTACACCACCGTTATCAACTAATACATTTAACAAATCCAACTCAGTTGTAGGCATAATAGGTTGTATTGTTTCAACCTCATCCTCTTGAAAAAAATCATCGGTCTGTGGAGGGATATTATTGTATGTTTCTTCAACCTCTAAAACATCAAATCTATTTTTTGCTTTAATTTTGCATACAGACCACCAATCACTTCTTCCTTTTTTCTTTGAGGGATAACTAGTGTAATAAACTTGTTGAGCTTGCTCTGCCAACACAAAAGGAGCGTCATGATAAAGTCTCAACTTGTGATTGATTTCAACAAGTCCATGGCGAGGATGTACTCTAGCTCCTTTTTCGGTATCAAACCACTCACATTTAAATAACACCACATTATTTTCACCAAAGTATTCTACCTCCACAATATCAATCAAAATGCCATAGTAATCAGATTCAAAGTCATTGTAGCAACTACCCTTGACACAAACACCATTGTTAATTGTTTTCTTTCCATGTGAAAATTCTTTGGTGTGAAACTTATATCCATTCACAAAATAACCCTTCATGGAACGAACCAATCTTTGTGGGCCTTGTGCAATGGCAAGTATTCAATTATCAACCATGTCAATGTTATGATTAACCTATCAAAAAAAAGAAATATGAAATAATCAAGATTATTCACATTGACATTAACACAAGAATAATTGTTCAACTTACATAATCTCTCAACCATTTTGGAAATTCTCTGTCTCGTAACTTCTCTAGTTCTGCGTCAGTTAAGTGTGGTTCTCTTTGCCTAACGATATCATTAAACTCACTAAAAACAATAAGGTTTACATTAACATAATTTGAATATATGAAATAATTAACGAAAAGTTGATGTTAATACTACTACGTACTTAATAAAAGGAGAGATTTCTTGACAATTTTTAAGTACGTAAAGCTCCATTGCTTTATACTCAGCTTCGTCGACAACCATACTATAACGTCCAACGGCCCCACAAGGTCGACCAGGATAGGTAAAGATAGATAGGCGTCCCATGGTAGTTGGAACTCCAGCATCATCATTTCGAGGCACTTGATTCAACCTTGTGTTTACCTTTGGTTCAAAGTAGAAAGAACAAAAAGTAGAAATTTCTTGTATGATATATGCTTCACAAATTGATCCTTCAACATATGCTCGATTCTTCACTTTTTTCTTCAATTGAAGCATATACCTGAAATATTCTTATAAATTAAGACGTTTAAAAAAATTAAAAATTTGAATGAAGAATCAAAAGGCATATGTGTTACCTTTCGAATCTGTACATCCATCTATATTGTACAGGACCGCCAACTTTAGCCTCATAAGGTAAATGAACAGGGAGATGCTCCATAGAGTCGAAAAAACTTGGTGGAAATATTTTCTCAAGCTTGCATAGTATCTCAACAATATTTAACTCAAGTTTTTTGACCTCCTCAATTCGCAACACACTTGAACACAAGTCCCGAAAGAATAAACTCAGCTCAGTTAATGTATCCCATACTGGATCAGGTAACAAATCACGAAATGCAATTGGAATAAGCCTTTGCATGAAAATATGACAATCATGACTTTTCATTCCATAAAATTTGCAATCATCTATATTTACACATCGACTTATGTTTGAAGCATAACCATCAGGAAATTTCAATTCTTTGACCCAATGACATACTGCTTTAATTTGTTCTTTGTTCAACACAAATGAGGCTCTCGGCTTCAACAGTTTTTCATTGACATTTTGTAATTCTAATTCAGGGCGCTTGCAATACTTATGCAAATCAGCTCTAGCCTTGACATTGTCTTTTGTTTTTCCCTTGATGTCCATTACCGTATTGAATATATTTTCAAAAACATTTCGTTCAATATGCATCACATCTAAGTTGTGTCGAATTAAATTTGTATGCCAATACGGTAAAGTCCAAAAGATACTTTTTTTAACCCAATTGTGTTGTTGCCCAAATCCTAAAATTCTAGCAACACATTGATTTCCAAATTGAATACTAGGTAATTTATCAACACGTGCCTTCATTTCATCGCCCGATAATCGTGGAGGTGGAACATCTCTTTCAATTCGGCCCTTCATAAATTTATCTCTTTGCCTTCGATATGGATGATCAAGAGGGAGAAACTGACGATGGCAATCGAAAAATGATGTCTTTCTCCCATTTTCAAGAATAAAAGATTTGCTATGCTCTAAACAATATGGACAAGCTAACCTCCCGTGTGTGCTCCATCCTGATAACATAGCATATGCAGGGAAATCGTTGATAGTCCACATAAGTGCTGCTCTCATTTGAAAATTTTATTTTCTAAACACATCATATGTCATAATCCCATTAGACCATAACATGTTCAGTTCATCAATCAATGGCCTCAAAAATATGTCAAGTTCTTTACGTGGGCTCTTTGGTCCAGGAATTATCAAACTTAAGAATATAAATTGATCTTTCAAACACATAGATGGCGGCAAATTCTATACAGTAATGAGCACAGGCCAAACTGAATATGGAATAGAAGAATGCCCAAATGGATTAAAGCCATCGGTGCACAATCCTAATCTGACATTCCTTGGATCAGAAGCAAATGAAGGATGGTGAACATCAAACTGTTTCCATGCTTCACTATCTGTAGGATGTGCAATAACATCTGAACTACGATTCTTTGCATGCCAAATCATATACTCAGCAGTTTTTTCAGACATAAAAAGCCTTTGAAGTCTTGGTGTTATCGAAAGATACCGTAAGACCTTATACGGTATTTTTTTTCTCCTACCATTATTTAATGGTGTTGGCTTATATCTAAGATGTCCACACACTGAGCACTGCATCAAATTTGTTGTTTCTTTATAAAACAACATGCAATTATTCTGACATGCATCTATCTTTTCGTATCCAAGTCCTAGTTTCTTCATCATCTTCTTTGTTTTATAAAAATTTTCTTCCAACTTCGCATCTTCTGGTAACATATCTTTGATTATTGACATCAGCCGGTCATAGCAATCTTCACTCATGTTAAACTCAGATTTGCAATTGAGTAACTGTGACATGGCTGATAACCTACTTTGACTCTTACAACCACTCCATAATGGCTCATCTGCGTAATTCAATAATTCAAAAAATTTGGTAGCTTCTTCATTTGGTCTTTCTTCTACATTTGATGAGCTAATACCAATTGCATCCACCACCATAGTTCTATAGGGATTTTGAGTGGTGCTTTCTGATTGAGGAATGGTTGAGGATTCACCAACTTCTTCACTTGTCAACTCCCCATGTGCAATCCAATGTGTGTAGCGAGGCATAAATCCCTTCGAACATAAGTGATATGCCACATCATCTCGATAATGATAATGATGATTAATACATTGTCGACATGGGCACCTAATTTTATCACCAAAAACATATTGAGTTTTGGAGTATGCAAAATTAAGAAATCCCTCGACTCCTTGAATAAATTCATCAGTCAAAACTCCTTTAATTATTCAACATTTCATCCAACTACGATCCGTAGACATTTTGATTAACTTTTTCAACCTAGAAACAATATTAAGCACATTAATTAGAACACAATTTTTTAAAAAAATCAGCTATCATGTTATTTAGATGATATTTTAAAAAATCAGCTATTAAAGTGGTACCTTGGTTTGTTTGGGAGTTGAGTTAAGCAAAAGAAGGGGTGGGAAGAGAAAGGGGGACGAAGGAAAAAGATTGTTAACAAATTCCTAGTTATCTAGGTGACAAGAGTATTTAAATATAGCTTCTACTTGGAATTGTTTTCAATTAAATTTTTAACTACCTTGTTTTTCTTTCGGTACTAGGCAATTTAAAAAAATTGGTAAAAATACCGACCGTACTAGACGGTACAGTATTTGAAATCATGCTTCAAACTATCTCTGAAAATGAATATAATGTAAGCACCATAGTTCAACAGTTAGCTGTTATGTTAATTGGGTATTTGATAGTGGCACACAACAATATGTGGAATAGCAATGGATGTTGACAGACACAATAATTATCAGTAATTATTACCACATAGATACTCTCTAAACCACTGGTGAATAGAGAGGAGATTATCGGTCTTCTCAAGATTCATTGCTCCTGTCTCTGTTCTCAAGGGTTTTAACTTTTTAATCTCAAGGTGACGGAGTATGAGCCCAGGGACTGTGGCCGTGTACTATGGAGGTGGAAAGCTGCGAGTCCTGAACAGGACGATGAAGATGATTGAGGTCGTCCTGAGGTGTGCCATTTGTGCATTTGGGGTTCTTGCTGCTGCTCTTATAGGGTTTGACTCCCAGGTCAGGAAGTTCTTCTCGTTGGAGAAGAAGGCAAGGTTCACTGATATGAAAGCTCTGGTGTAAGCCTCTTCGATCTCTTCATTATTGTTCCTCTTGTCTCTTCTACTATTTTTATCTCATTATTTATGTTTTGATTGAATCTGTGCATTCATACCCAATTCTCTTCACCACACAAGATTATGCAATCTTGCTCTATTCAAGACAAGCCTGAGGTCCTAAGTATCTAAATTAGGTCATTTTCTAACAGCTTAAGCATTTGAGACAAGTGACCACCTACCCAAATCTCTTCATCACACAAGATTCTGAGCTGTGGCTTGTTTGTGACATTTTTATGCACTCTTTTCCTTGTGGTAAGTAGGGTATATATGGTCAAGAGTTTAATCCAAGTTCAACTTGCTCCCGAGAAGATCATAAATATATAAACTGAGCTTAAATTTTTTGGTGTTTCTTATGTTTTTTCTCTCCTTATCTCTTCAACACAAGATTATTGCTTGGGACATCTTTCTATTTATTCTTTTCTTATGATAGTATAAGTTTGAGATCGTCTTTGGTATGATTTGCAGGTTCTTGGTGATAGCTAATGGGATGGCTGCAGCATATAGCCTGATCCAGGGGGTGAGGTGTGTGGTGAGCATGGTCAATGGGGTTGTGCTCTTGAACAAGGCCATGGCTTGGGCTATCTTCTCTTGTGATCAGGTGATTGATTCACCTACAACTCAGTGACTCTCTTTAAGAAGAAGCAACATGAATGTGAGATTTGGTCATTGTTTTCCAAAGTGTAAGGCATGGTTTTTCATAAGATAGGATATATAGCATTAAATAGCAATGGACCGGAAGGCTATTTAATTGCTAAATAAAATTAATCTTCCAGCTTTTAATATTGTAGACAATTATTAATAAAGTAGTCATTCTCAAGACAATTTATATGTGTGCAATCACTCACCAGTGTGCATGTGGAAACTTTCATGGGAGTACATAGACATCTCCCCAAAATATGCCAAGATGGGAGCTTGTTTAAGTAGGAGTAGTACTAGGAAGAAGGTCCCTCTTGTTAATTGCACTAGCTAGTTGATGAAGCAATTAAAAGCACAAGATAAAATAATTGGAGGAAATAAAAAGAGAGACAAAGCCTCATGGGAAAACCTTGTCTTCTTTTACATGTTCCAATAGCTCTTTATGGGAGTGAGGGAGGGAGCTGATGAGCTTTTACATGCTATCACTAAGGAAAGAAGCTCTAAAAATACCATTTTCATTAGATATGGTTTCTATTTTATGGCCATTTTCATTATTTGTTTGCTGGAAAATGAGAAAAGAAAAGAAAAGAAAAGATGGATTGAAGTTTTGGGCTGAGGTAGTAGTAGTGGCAGTGGATGTAATGTACAGTTTAGGTTAAAAATGTGTAGTGGCAGTGGATGTAATGTGCAACTTAGGTAGTAGTAGTAATGGCAGTGGCAGTGGATTGAAGTTTTGCATCCCCAGTCAATGAGACCTGCTAGAGAAGGTGATATACCAGTGAGGGTGAAGAATTCTTACAATCCTCAAGCTCCAAGTACTGTCATCACTAGAGAAAGAGATATGAGTAAGGCATAACCATAAGTCACCAATTTCTATTGTTTCTTCTAGAATTGAGGCCATTTATTCTTATTATTTGGACTCATTATTTTATTGTGTATAGTTCAGGCTATACAAACTAGTATTATTTTGAAATCAAATTTTACCATGTTGGACATTAGAGGAGCTGCTAAGGAAGAGGCAGTGGAGTATTTGGGTAGCCTAATAAGAATTCATAAATCAGATTTAATATTGTTGCAGGAAACTCATCTGGAAGATGATGATGCAAAGTTGTTTATTAACGTATTCCTTTTAAGATTAGAGATGGTTTCTAGGCTCCTAGATGTCTTCCCATTAAATCAACATCATATTTTTATTGTTTATAATCCTCTTCAATCATTTATTGGATGCAAATAATTGAGTTAAATAGAAAAAAAAAACATAAAGAATAACAAAATGCTAAAGGAAACAAGCTAGACAAGATGAGATATGAGCTTGGATGTAGGACTGTTTAGTCCTATAGAGGTTGAGTACCATCTGAACTATCTTTGCTAGTTTTGATATCACTTTCACAAAGAAATACACCATTGCTTTTAGTCTCTATCCCATTGTGATTGATATTCCGAAGTCCAAACTGGTGTTTGGACAATTTGGTTTCCTAGCAAAGGTGATTTTTGATACACTAATAGCTTATAATGATCCTTAACTTGAGGTCATCCCCCTCCCTCGAAAGGGGCATCCCCCTCACAAGATTCTTAACTCAAATAGGTGTCTACCCTAACTTGAGGTCAGTGGTGAACTTTCACTTCACCAAAATGGAGGGCAAGAACAGAGATAAATATGAAATGCAAATTAAACACACTAATGAGACAACAATAATTTGATTATGCACTGGATTGACATGCTATAGATAATGTTGGTCATGACAAGGCAAGGGGTTGCTTGGGAAGGTTCCTTGGAAGTGAAATTATGGGGGTAATCAAGAAGTTCCTTAAGTTGAAGAATGAATAGTTTAGCGAGAGAGCTAGTCTGAACTGTGAGAGCCAAATGATTTATATACTAGAGACTAACATGCAAATGATTGAGAGTTCCTTAAGTTGAAGAATGAATGGTTTAGTTGAAGAAGCTCCTTAAGTTTTAGGATTGAGAGTTCATAAGCTAATGTCTCAGCTTAAGAAATTAGAGGAGGAGAAGTTGCAAGCACTTGACAAGGTCAAGTTTGCTGCTTCATATATTGATGAACTGTCCGAGAAGAAGAACAAACTCATTGATGAACTTAAGACCAGCAAAGATGAATTGCAAAAAGTTAAAGAAACAATGGAAGGTTTAGCTTCAGCATTAAATGAAATGTCTATTGAGTCAAGAGAAAATCAAGAAAGGCTTATACAAAAGCAAGCTAAAATTGAAGATGCTCGATCGCAGATAGAGAAATTGGATTCAATTCTTAAGAACACTGAAGAGAGGTATGAGGTCATGCTTGATGAAGCAAGATATGAGATAGTTTGCCTCAAGAAAATTGTTGAAAAATTGGAAGCTAAAACTGATAATTCAAGCACTGAGTGGGATACAAAGGAGCTTCACTTAATTAATGCTATCAAAAATTCAGAAGATGAACTAGCTCCTCTCAAAGGCGAAATGGCTAAGGTTGTTGATTCACTCAAATTAGCAGAACAAGAAGCACATGAAGCAAAGGCGAATGGAGCTGAGATGTTAAACAAGTTGAAACAAGCTGAATATGCAGCAGCAGCTGCTTATGAAGCGGCTGAAGATGCAAAGTCTGAGACTCATGGTAGCATCAGAGAATAAGAAAGGAGTTCACAATGATGAAGAGGAAGATCCTATAGGTATTGTGTCCAAGGATTTAGCATCAGAGAAGGACGATGAGGATGAATCTGGAGATGACAATGCATATTCGAAGATTCATGGTGCTATCTTTGAACAGACAAATAGTATGACAGAGAGCACAGAAATCTTCCCCACCATGAACCAGCAGCAAAAGAAAAAAAAGCACAGAAATTTACATGCAGTAAAACAAATAAATGCATAAATCAATAACAAGAACATGGCTCTCTAAGAAATCAATAACAACTCTCTAAGAATAATCTATGAAATCTGGAAAAATTTGAAGATTAAAGAAATTTACCTCAAATCAGCACAAATCTAGAGAAATCGGAAGAAAGGGGCCTGCGATAGTGTTGGATGGGGGAAGAATCGTAGGTGGCAGGGGGGAGCTAGCTTGGCGATGGGCCTCCGTGAGAGCTTGTTGCGGGTGGAAGGGGAGATCGTGGGTGGTAGGGAAGAAGCGTCGGATGAAGTCACCGCGGTTGGAGAAGAATCCCACGACAAACGGGCCTCTGCGAGAGCAGGTGGCAGGGGAGATCGCGGGTGGCAGTCAGATGAAGAAGGATGAAGAAGCGTCGCGGGAGAAGAATCGCACGACAAAAGGGGGAGAGGGAAACTTTTGTCGCGCGCCTGCAAATTTTCGTCGGGTTGAAAAAAATAAGTAAGGGCGCGAGTTTTTGTCGGCTGAAAAATAAGATGGAATGAAAAGAAATAAGAATTTTCTAAAATTTACCAACAGATATATGTATCTATTGATAATTTTGTTGGTAATACCAACAAAAAATATCGGTTGGTAACACATCCATCGGTGAAACCTTCTTTTCTTGTAGTGAACCCATCCCAAGAATCCTCATGACATCAACATCAAAATCTAAATATTGAAAAATATGAGTTCTCTCCAGAAATCACAGATTAATTACAAGGCATGCTTGAGCATAAAGTAACTTAATTTAATAAGTAATTTAAGGCATGGATCTCAAGAACAACAAAAACTCTCATTTAGGTATTTCACCGAACACCTTGAGAACATCCTCGTATCCATCTTGGTCGAGCACTCCTAGGATCCTCCTAGGACTGTTGAACCCCAGTGTGTTCTG
The DNA here is from genome assembly GCA_034359265.1 of Canna indica. Lineage (NCBI taxonomy): Eukaryota > Viridiplantae > Streptophyta > Magnoliopsida > Zingiberales > Cannaceae > Canna > Canna indica. Next base: position 58,677,621 of record CP136890.1, on the reverse strand, counting down.
TTAATCCTTTTGTTAATTCTTTAATTATGATATTTCAAGTCTTTTGAAATGAACTACGTGGTCTGTCCTAACTTCTTTATCTTAAATTAGAAGAAAAGAAAAGATAAAAAAAAGATTATGAATGATCTTAGTACACTAATATATAATAGCTTGGTAAATTATGTTGCACATAAATATATCATGATTCTATATAAAATTACCTATAATCTTATTATAATCGAAAAGTAAATTGCCGATAACCTGAAACCTATTATTTAAATTTAGTTATAAACTATTTAAACTTGCTATAAACTAAATATGAAACAATATATTGAATAATATATTTACAACCAAATAGTAATTTACTCAAATCAATCTTTAGTTAATTACTACAGGTTGAACAATGGCTCAATTAATTAATCAAATCGTCGATTTATTTAAAAATTACTTTGTTATATGATACCAATAAAACTAAATGGTCAATTTTTCAACTCACAGTATAAGATCCAAAATCATACAATAAATCAAACTTCCCATGTAAGGCATTAATTTATCAATTAAATATGAAGAAAAAAAGTATTGCCGATATGCAAAATAACTTAAAATTTTCATATACGAACTAAAAATTCAAATTGGAAACGAAATAAAAAATCAAAATCCTGATCTAATATACAGAGAAAAGAGGGATTAGACAGAGTTAATACTGTTGCAGCCATCATATGTACCATCAAACCAATAGGGAAATCAAATATCCATCATCATCTTACCTCCTATACAAATTCATCCATCCACATTAATCAAATATACAACAAAAAGAGAGAGAGAAAAAGAAATATTAAAAGAATGAGCATCAGATCTCCAAGATTAAATATGATAGGTAACATCAAAATACTTCAGACGCAAATTATTCGTTAAAATCAAGAACTCGTCATTTATCCGCATAATTTAAGCGATTAAATGAAATAGAAATTGCACGAGGAAGAGAAGAGAATACAATGACGTAGTAGAGGAGGCAGGGAGGCTTCTTTATATAATGTGGAGAATTAGGGTCAATGGAAAATCTGAACCGTCAGATGTAATCAATCAAAAATAGGAACGGTGAGTTGACAACCAGTCAGTTGGTTTACTATTTTAGACTTGATTTGTCTCACATTGCTTTCTTTCCACTTTTATTTTAGGCAACAAATGCACGTTTTGGAATTTAATTTTGTTGTTGTTGTCATTTTATGTATTTTTAATCAAAGAAAAATCACGCTAAAAATAATTGAGTAATAATAACAATTCACCGTCACATCTACCCAAATAAGGGAACTACCACCTGTCGCATTTCGATTCCTTACTTTTTCAGCCAAATTTCATCATTAATACATGCAAATTTAGAATTCAAGTACCTTAAACTAAATTATATATTTAAATTAGCATTTACTAATTACAATTAATAGATTAAATGTTCTCATTTATATATACATTAAAATCTATATACTAAAATTAGCATATGAAAATATTTGTATATGCAAATAAGGGAATATTTTTATATGTAGATGTAAGTAGCATGTAGAAATATTTTCATGTTTGGTTGTCAAATTACACGATGAATGAAATAGCTATTCCTTATTTATTCTGTTGGGTGAATAGACACACTAGAGATAGATGTAGAGTGTATTTACTAATTATAAATCTAAGTTCGATTTTAATATGTTACTTAGGAACTATTCCTTAGGGACTATTCAAAGATAATAAATAATATCATGCATCTTTTTGTTCGTATTTTGACTTTTTATGTGTTGACTATATTTGGCAAAAGAAATATCAGTTAAGTTCTCAATTGTAAGTCAATTACAACTGCTCTAGTTATTGTGGAGTTTATGCTGAAACTTATGTTGTTGCAATGATGTCTTTTTGTTTACTATAATTATTTATGCTTACATGATATTTATTATTGATATATGTATTCATCTTTAATTACTTGGTCAATTATGGAAGAAATAAATCGGTCTTCATTGATGGGCTGGGCGATTTTCTTGAAGCTTTTATGATCGAAGTATTATGATGTATTATGGCTGACTTTTGAGTTTGAAACTAATGAAGTTAAGGTCTTTTATTATGTGGCATTTATGAGAGTTGATTGACTTTCTCTATATATAAGGAAAGAGAAGATATGGATCGTTAGGTCTCCTATGCGCTGAATCTGAGTTATCAATTGTATGAGGAGTTGAGACAGAAGATATGGATCCGAATGTCTGAATCTTCAGAAGAAGCTCAAGAAGTCCTTTACTGTCACCTGGAGTGATGATGAAGAGGAAAATGACTTCGAAGAATTTGAAAAAGGCAATTTTATAGCTTTCACAGTAAGCATTGGTGACCTAATCAGATGATAAAAGCATAGTTCAATGTGTTGAGAGTCTTGAAGAAGTTTACCAGGAGATGTTTGATAAACGGGTTGAAGTTGTAAAACTAAACAAATCCCTCAGTAATCAAAACAAGTAGTTGACTGAAGAGAAGAGCAATTTTAAGCAGAGAATTCAACATCTTCAAACTCAGATTGCTGGAAAGGAAGATAAAGAGTCCAAGTTGATTGAAGAACTAGAGATGGTAAAAAGAGAAGTTAGAATGATGAATTCTAGTGGTACCCTTTGTTGGCTTAAGGGTTCCCCTTAAGCTTTGATCCTCATTTTGATGATTACAAACAAGTATTTAATCTATGTGTGAAGTTTTGATCAGTTCAGGTTGAGGTTGTGATAAGCATGCGAAGTTCGGCGAATTTCGCTCGAAGAAACGAAAGACAAGAACGCCAAGAAAGGCTTGGGTGTAGGTTGAGTAGATATCTTGTAATATAGCTCTAGGATCTCATCCCAAGCCTAATTGTAAAGTTATCCAAGTTAAAACTTGGTAACTAAACCCATAAAAAAGCATGCATCAAAGATAAGTTAAAAATCAGTCTCAGCCTAAGTTCGGTCGATCGAACAAGACAGAAAATGGCAGTAGCTACTTCGGTCGATAGATCGATCGGCCGAACAGATGCAAAAATCGGCAGTGGCTACTACGGTCGATCGACCGAGGCCAAAAATTGGAAGTGCCTACTTCGGTCGACCGATCGGTCAATCGAATAGCAGAGGAGAATAATCGCAACTCAGTTGGTCGACCCTCGAGTCAACCGAACAAAGTGGCAAAAGCAAGAATTGCCAGCGATCGCTGGGCGGTTGATTGGTCGGTCGACCGACGATCAATCGAACGGCGTCCAACGGGCGAAAAAAAGCCCGTTGAAGAGCCGTTCGGTTGAGGGGTTATAAATTCCCCTCACCTAACTCCTTTAATACCCCTTGACAACTAAATTAAGCATTCAAGAGAGAGATTTGTGCCTTCTAGAGTTCAATTGCTTTCGCTCACTTCTCCGATCAACGTCTTCTCAAGTGCTCATCTTCCCTCAACTCGGGCTTCGATTCGAGCTCAACAACTTGGCGAGTTGAAGGCTTGAAGGCTTGGAAAAGAACATTGGTTCTTGGTTTTATTTCTTAGCTCTTTTCATTGTAATTTTAAGTATTGTTTGAACTTATTTTAATTCGATTAGCTTGCTAGGTGTGCTAGTATAAACACTTAGGGTTTACTTTGAAGAATTATATTTTGCCTAGGTGAATAGGTTTGAGGAGTTCTCAAAGAAGTGAGAATCGAGTCCTCGGTTGTATTCAAAGGGAAACACAAGTTCTATAAAGTAGTTGGTTAGAAATCCTTGGTGTGGAACCAAAATAGTGGAGTAGGCGGTTGGCCGAACCACTATATTTCCTCGTGTTAGCATTGCCTTGCTTGTTTGTTTATTGTTGTGCTTCATATTTGATAACAAACATTATTTAGTTGCACTTGTATTTGGTTGAAGTTAAAATTGGCTAAAAAGAAAATCGAACTAAATTGAAAAAGAACACACACTATTCAACCCCCCCTCTCTTCTAGTGTGGAATTTCACGTAACAATTGGTATCAGAGCAAGGTCGTAATATTAGATTTAACCATCTTCCCTACAAGTTAAAATGACTAGAGAAATCCAACTAGCTCAAGGGTCCTCTACTCATACTCCACCATTGTTCGATGGTAATAACTATTCCTACTGGAAGATCGTATGAATGTCTTCCTACAATCACTAGGAATGGATGTACGGAGAATGATACAAGTAGAGTATAAGCAACCAACTAAGGACATGGATAAGTGGGACCAAGAAGAGATTAAACTTTTTAATGCAAATGCAACGGCCGTTAATGCATTATATTATGGTCTATCAATTAATGAGTTCAATAGGATTTCTACTAGTAAGTCCGCATATGAACTTTGGAAAGTCCTAGAGACTACACATGAAGGTACTTCACAAGTTAAGAAATCTAAAATTAACCTACTCATGCATTATTATGAAATGTTCAAAATGTTATCACATGAATCTATTGATGCCATATATGATAGATTTCAAAATATTACAAATGAATTAGCTAACCTTGGTAGAGAGATAAGGGAAGAGGAGAAGGTAAGAAAGCTCCTTCATTCCCTTCCAAAAGCTTGGGAGCCCAAGGTCATCGCAATCATGGAAGCGAAGGATATGAGCACCTTGAAGATCACCGAGCTCATTGGGTCTCTCCTGACACATGAGACCCATATGAAGCAATACAAGGAGGAAGATGCTCCCAAAGGCAAGACCATTGCTTTAAAAGCATCACACTGAGGAGAAGAATCCTCATCATCCGAGGAAGAGACAGACGACTTTGAGGAAATGGCGATGTTGGCGAGAAGATTTATGAGCTTCATGAGAGGAGGCATGAGAAAGGGAAGAGGAGGCTACACATGCTACCATTGCAACAAGACCGGGCATCTAAGGAAGGATTGCCCACTTCTCAAGATGGCTTCCACCTCCAACCCTCACAAAAAGGACAAATACAAGAAGAAGAAGAAGGCAATGATGGCTTCATGGGATGAAAGCGAGACTTCATCAAGTGAAGAAGACTCAAAGAGGGAAAAGGCAAATCTTTGGTTGATGGCAAATGACCATGAGGTAAGATTTACATTTGGTGAGCTTTCATTTACTCAAGAAGAACTAGAAAATGAATTTGATCAAATGCATGATGAATTTAATGCTATTAGGAGAAAGTTTAAAGAGCTTAAAAAGGACAATAATCTTTAGAACTTGAAAATGATAGTTTACGACTCTCATGCAATTCTTTAAGGAAATAAGTAGATACCCTTAAGGAAGAGAAACATGCCCTAGATGAAGCTAAGAAAAACTTAGAATATGACAATAAAAAATTGGAAGATGAAAACAAGTACTTAAGTGATCAAGTAGAGCACTTGAATGATAGCATGCTAATATTTAAAAAAGAACTTTGTATGCTAAATGAAAAAATGACAACCTTACAAAATGTCATACCTAAGGTTGTCCATGCCAAAAAGTCATCACATTTCCATGCTCACACACAATAGAAGGAAGTTTAATGGAAATTGTTTTTTATGTGGTATATTTGGTCATATGGCTAAAGATTGTGCATTAAGGAGAAACCTACATGCTAGATTTACTTGGGTTCCTAAGATGACTAACACTCAAGGACCCAAGAAAATTTGGGTACCTAAAATAGTTTCTTCTCCTTTCGTAGATGGAGAAGCATCCTCAAGCAAGTAGAAGCACATGGATATTAGATAGTGGTTGCTCAAAACACATGACGGGTGATATCAACCTAATTGCAAGCCAATCAAGCAAAAGATGGAGGGCATGTGACATTTGGAGACAATGTCATAGGTAAGATTGTTGGCATTGGTGATATAGGTATATTTCCTTACCCATGCATTAAAAATGTTTTACTAGTTGATGGGTTAAAGCATAACTTGATTAGCATATCTCAATTGTGTGACAATGGATATGTAATTATTTTTGAAGCATCTAAATATATCATTAGGAGTGCACCATCTAATGACATTATGTTTATTGGAAATAGGCAAGAAAATGTCTACACATTAGATTTAAATGTCTTACCTAATCCCCATGTTAGATACTTGGTTGTCATGGAAAATGACTCTTGGTTGTTGCATAGAAGACTAGGACATGCTAGCATGATCCTCATCCAAGAAATATCTAAGAAATAACTAGTTAAAGGATTACCAAAGATAAAATTTGAAAAAGACAAACTTTGTGATGCATGTCAACTAGGCAAGCAAGTTAAATCTTCATTTCATAGCATTAATCAAGTAAGCACATCTAGAACACTTGAACTTGTGCACATGGATCTTTTTGGTCCATGTGATGTAGCTAGTCTAGATGGAAAACTATATTGTTATGTGCTAGTTGATGATTTCTCGAGATTTATATGGGTTTTCTTTTTAGCTAAGAAAAATAAAACTTTTAATTTTTTCAAAAAATTTACTAGGAAAGTTACAAATGAGAAAAGAGTTTCGATTTTGAAAATTAGAAGTGATAATGGAGGAGAATTTAAAAATGAAAAATTTTCCGAATTTTATGATAAATTGGGTTACCTTTTCTTCCCCTAGGACCCCTCAACAAAATGGGGTGGTTGAGAGAAAGAATAGAACCTTACAAGAGATGGATAGGACCATGCTTTGCGAAAATAATTTGCCCAAGTATTTTTGGGCCGAAGCCATAAATACCTCTTGTTGTGTGCTTAATCGTATTTTATTAAGACCTAAAATTAAGAAAACACCTTTTGAGCTTTGGAATTATAAAATCCCAAGTGTGGGATATTTTCTTGTTTTTGGATGTAAATGTTTTATCTTAAACACTAAGGAGCATTTAGAAAAATTTGATTTTAAATCCAATGAAGGCATTTTCCTAGGTTACTCCAATAATTCTTAAGGCATATATAGTATATAATCGTAGAACCATGATTGTTGAAGAATCTATGCATGTCACATTTGATGAAACTAATGATTCTTCTAGAAATGTTAAGATTGTGAATATAGGTGAGGAACTTGAAGAACTCACTTTTCATGACAAAGAGGTGGAGAATGAAGACAATGAGAAAAATCAACATGAAGAACCACCATCCTCAACTCTACCTCAAGATGAAGACGAAGAAGAGAAAGTTGTAGCACCTCTCCCCAAAGGATATCGATTGATAAGGGATCATCTAATGGATCAAGTCATTAAACTTAAAAATATTTGTTAATATGTAGCACTTATATCTCAAAGAGAGCCTAAGGACATTAAGGAAGCAAAAGAAGATGAATTTTGTGTAATAGTTATGCAAGAAGAACTCAACCAATTTGTTAGAAATGAAGTATACGATTTAGTACCTAGACCTAGAGGACAAACCGTGATTGTGACTAAATTGGTGTTTAGAAACAACTTAGATGAAAGAGGTTTACTTATTAGAAACAAAGCTAGGTTTGTGGCCCAAGGGTACAATCAAGAAGAAGGAATAAATTATTATGAAACTTATGCTCCCGTAGCTAGATTAGAAGTAATTCGAATGCTTTTGGCATATGCTAGTTTTAAAGGCTTTAAACTTTTTCAAATGGATGTCAAAAGTGTATTTTTAAATGGTTTTATCGATGAAGAAGTATATGTTGAACAACCCCCCGGATTTGAAAGTTTTGAGTTTCCAAACCATGTTTTTAAACTTAAAAAACCATTATATGGTTTAAAACAAGCCCCTAGGGCTTGGTATGAAAGGCTTTCAAATTTTATAATTGAACAAGGTTTTAATGTTAGAAAATCCAATGTTTCACTTTTCATTAAACGTTATGAAAATGACACCTTATTAGTTCAAATATATGTTGATGACATAATTTTTTGTGCTACTAATGAAATACTTTGTGAGTGGTTTGCTAAGTGTATGCAATATGAATTTGAGATGAGCATGATAGGAGAGCTTTCCTTCATGCTTGGTTTCCAAATCAAGCAAACCAACAAAAGAATCTTCATCAATCAAGCCAAGTACACAAAGGAGCTCATAAAAAGGTTTGGGATGCATGAAGCCAAGATAGCTTCTACACCAATGAGCACATCCATCAAGCTTGGCAAAGATGAAGATGGTGTCAAAGTAGATGAAAAATAATATCGAGGTATGATTGGTAGTCTTCTTTACTTAATCACAAGTAGACCAGATATCATGTTTAATGTTTGTGCATGTGCTAGGTTTCAATCTTGTCCTAAAATATCTCACTTAAGTGTGGTCAAACGAATATTGAGATATTTGAAGGGCACGGTTCACTTAGGACTTTGGTATCCATGTAATGCATCTTCTGAATTAATCAATTTTTCGCACGCGGATTTTACCGGGTGTAAAGTAGATAGAAAAAGCACTAGTGGGTGTTGTTAATTCCTAGGAGTGAGTCCTGTCTCTTGGTTTTCAAAGAAACAAAACTCAGTTGCACTTTCAACTACAGAAGCGGAATACATCGCTGCGGCTAGTTGTTGTGCACAAGTCCTATGGATGAAACAAACTCTTTTGGACTATGGACTTAAGTATTCTTGCATACCTATACATTGTGATAACACTAGTGCAATCAATTTAACAAAAAATCATATTTTACACTCTAGGACTAAGCATATTGATCTAAGGCACCATTTTCTTAGGGATAATGTAGCCAAGGGAAATATATCGGTGGAATTTGTATCCATGGACAAACAACTTGCCAATATATTTAGAAAACCCTTGAGTGAGGAAAGCTTTACAAATTTAAGAATGCAATTAAGAATTTGTGCTTTTTCAAGTGGTTAAAAGTTTTGGTTCAAAACATACATGGTTTTAAAATTGCATTTTACAAGGTATCATCACACTTATGTATTGCCTTGTAATGAGGCTTTGCGACTTATTGAAGTTTGTCTTTTATAGGCTTACATTAATAGAAAGGACTATAGTGAGAGATAATACTTGGTTTTATGGTTTTCTTGATTTTCATGATGGAACTCATTAATTGCACCTTAGCTCTTGCCCTTTTTGATTGATGTCAAAAGGGGAAAAAAAGTAAGGTCACACTTGTCTTATGATGCATATAGATAAGAGGAGTTACAAGCATGTTATGCACATTGATAGGGGGAGCATATGTTAAGTTATGTATTATGTATGCCTTAACTCAAACTCACAAAGAATACTTATTGTTTTCTTCAAATTCCATTTTATGTTTGTCATTATCAATCCTCATTTTGATGATAACAAACAAGTATTTAATCTATGTGTGAAGTTTTGAGTTTAGGTTGAGGTTGCGATAAGCATGTGAACTTCGGCGAACTTCACTCGAAGAAACGAAAGAAAAGAACGTCAAGAAAGACTTGGGTGTAGGTTGAGTAGATATCTTGTAATATACCCCTAGGATCTCATCCCAAGCCTAATTGTAAAGTTATCCAAGTTAAAACTTGCTAACTAAACCCATAAAAAAGCATGGATCAAAGATAAGTTAAAAATCAGCCTCAGCCTAAGCTCGGTCGACCGGTTGGTCACAATCTTTATGAATAAAGATGCAGCAAATGATGAAAAAGGTGCCTCATTAAGTTGATTACCCTTGAATAGTCCCTAAATACATCGACATGTGATTTGATCAAGGGCACTATTACTTTCAATCTTCCACTTGCACTTTAGCCAATCATCCTCAAATCTGTATACCAAATTTTAGTGGTGATCGAATATCCTACTGTGGTAATCAGTTTAATCTACATCAATGTCTTTTAGTCATCATCTCTTTCCAATGACGAGGTGATATCGCCTTTTAAAAAAAGCAATGATCCTCATGGGATCTTAGTTCCTTAACTTTTGAGCAACGGTCCTAGTACTGTCAAACAATACCGGTGCTGAACTGGCAACCTCAAGAACAACTCCCACTGAATGATAAATTCCTTTATCCGATGCTATCCTAAGCGGCAGAGTAAGTAGCAAAGCACAAAGTCTTAGTCACCTTACCGATTACAGTGCCAGCTAGGAACAATTTCCTACTTACCACACCACCACTAAAGGTATCCTTATACCATCATATGATTTCATCGTCATATAGAACACCTCTCATCCTTCTCAAGTGCTTGAGAGAGTTCTCCATTTTCTCTTCAATGTTACTCTCCAGGATTTTGCCCGAAATCTGCTAGATACCTCTAATGTATAAGCAATATCAAGCCAAGTGCAACGCATCGCATGATGGATCCCACTACCGAAGCATAATGGATCATTCTCATCCTTTGTCTCTCCTCGGATGTCTAAAGAGACATCATCTTGAAGATACTGATGCTATGACTCATAGGCAAATAACATCTTTTACTGCCTTTTATGCTAAACCTTCTTAGCATTGTATCAATATACATGGGCTGGGGCAATCCTAGCATCCTTTCAGACCTATTCCCAATAGATCTTAATATCGAGTATATAGGAGGCCTTTCCTAGATGTACAATGGATAATCAATATGGGTAATAACTGGAGCATGAGAACTTGTTTTTCCCACAAGTATGTCACACAATATGACTACACTCCCACTAAACACCTTGTCTACACAAGGTTTATCCACATTTTTGATAAAATCAAAACCCTTTTGACTATCTCATCAAAATGAATGTTTCAACACTTCGATGCTAGTTGTAGTCCCTAAATGGACCTTTGCAGCTCGCATACCTTACTCGGTCCAACCGAGAATACAAACTCCTCTGGCTAATGTCATATAGATTTCTTCATAATTGAAGAATGAAGTTTAGACACCCACTAGCCAGATCTCGTATTCATAGTACGCACTGATGGCTACCAATATCCTGATGGACTTGAGCATTGGAAATAGTGAGAATGTCTTATTGCAGACAACCTATTGTCTGAGTCAAATATCATTCACAACCAATCTGGTCTTATAGGTCCACACCATGCCAGCTGCTCGGATCTTTCCTAAAGATCCACCTGCACCCTATAGGAGTTATCCTTTTTGAGCCGATCAACCAGAGTTCATACTTGGTATGAGTCCAGTTTGGATTTGCATAATGCCACCGCATTAAGAGATCGTTAAGAGATCGTTAAGAGATCGTGGATTGCCTGAATCTAGGTCATACCCTATGGCTAGATATCATCACTCGGGCAGTCTACGTAGTCTCCTAGAAGAGTGATGGGAAGAAATAATTACATGGATTGGTTTAACCTGTGAACTTTCCACTAGTTGTTGCAATTTTATTCGTGGTTGTTGAACTTCACCAAGTTCAACATATCTTCCACTCCCACTTTTCTCGACGAATTCCTTTTCTTAGAAAGTAGTGACAAAACTCCTTTTGTTTAGTTTGGAGAACTTGATACCCAAAACACTTTTTTAGGGTATCCCTCAAAATTTGCACCTGGTCAAGTTTGTCATACTCTAGGCAACCCCAAATCATGAGAGGTCTCAGACTCGGCTTCTTGCTATTCCATATCTTATATGGTGTATAAGAGACATACAAAGTTATGGCTGCTACAATAGCATATCCCATGAAAATAGATTGGTAGCTAAGTATGGATCACATCATATCCAATAAGGTATGATTCCTCCTTTCAGACACACCATTGTGTCAGGAGAGATCCATACAGAGACAATCTTATTGTCTTCGACATAATTCACAAACTTAGTGGATAAGTATTCTCTGTCTCGATCCAATTGAAGGCCTATAATTACTTTTCCAATATGTTTCTTTAACTTCACCTTCATACTCCTTAAATGATTCAAAGGTATCGGGTTTATGCCAAAGCAAGTGGACGTACCCATGCCTAATCATATCGTAGGAGTATCCTTTTTTGGCTTCAGTTGTTATTCACCTACATACACCTATGTTGGCCAACTCTAATCAACTCAGCGAACCTTTTGCTAGGTCTGGTGAACAGAGACTCGATCAGAATCTCCTTGAGACACACTTCTCAAGTTCTGACCACGATTCATAATTGTCCAAAGTCATAAAAGCTAGAAGTAGGTGAGGTTAAATTTATCTCTTTGTGTGTTTGTACAAAAATATTTATCATTAACTTCAAAAACAATTAAATCAATTGAAATTGGTCCAGTCGCATGCAACTCATCAGAATGGTACATGCGACAACTATTGCTTTTTAAAGAACTTTTCACAACCTTGTTCAGATAACAAAGAAAAAGGATATTATTTTATTACCACTGGAATGAATCAATATCAACGGTCTTTTCGAATAGAAGACTTATGCAATAGGTTCCTACAGCTAAGGCTACAACTCTTGCGCCATTGCCTACTCGAAGGTCGTAGTTGTCTTTTGTCCAGTCTTTTACTTTTTTGCTTTTCCTACAACATCTTGAAGATGATAAATGGTATCAAATACTCGGTAGAGTTTAATGATGAAGTATTACGCACCTGAAGCGACGGTTTTAAAAAATCATCTTCAATTTTAACTCTGCAAAATACTCCTTGCAGATGCACTTCCAGTGGCCATATTTACCACATTAGTAGCAGGTGCTATTGGGAACAACTTTTCCTTTCTTCTTGATATTAATCAAAGGTTTCATAGCTTTATTTTTTTACTTCGTTCTTAACAGAGTGTAACTTTGCCTCAAAGGCATCTCCCACTAACGAGAATGTGTCCTTATCCTTCATAAGGTGGGACTCAGCAGTCTTCAACATATTAAAGAGCTCAGGAAGCGAGTCGTCCTGCTTGTTTATGTGGAAGTTATCATCAAACTGTGAAAATGAATCCAGAATCGATGGAGTACTAAGTCCTGACTTAGCCCCTTACCAATGCTTATGCCCAATTTCTCTAACCTCTCGATCAAATCAATTAGTTTGAGATCATGGGTTTCAACAGGGGTCCCTGCCGTCATCTTGGCCTGGATGAGTTGCTTTGACAACTCAAACCTGGCAGTCCGGCTCTCTTCACCATACAACTCCTTGAGGTGAGAGAGGATGGCCCTAGCATTTATTTTTTCATGTTGTCGCTGCAACACATCGGATAAAGAAGCAAGCATAATGCGTTGAATAGTAGTGCTTTGATCTTGCCACCTCTTGTAAGTGGCCCTTACTTCCTCGGTAGCCATTTGAGAAGGACATCTGGTGGCCAGTTATCAATAACATAGGAAACTCTCTCCTGGGTTAGGATAATCCTCAAATTTCGCAACCAATCAATGTAATTTTGTTCAGTTAATTTATTAGCATCAAGAATGCAACACAACGATGGTGAAGATGACATGTTAAATATGCTACAATGAAAAGAAAGGCATAAATGAGTAGATATGCATGATTATAGAGGTCTTTTGATTAATCATGACTCCCACTAATTTTCGCGGTTCCCAAATGACCCTCCTATTGGGAAGCAGGAAGCCATCGTTGATAGACTTCCTTAGGGGAAGATGGAACCCCACTCTCCTACTCGGGTCTCGCATTTAACACGACAAACCCTAATAGGTCCATGGGTAGGTAACTCTTTACCGATCACATCGCTACGTGATTTCCATCAAGTTTTGCCTCTAGTGGAACCACGGCCTTGTGTTTGCACAACAAACCAAGGAGCCCTAGTTGAGTTGGACCCATCGTTCGTATACTCTAGCGAGAAAACAACCATCCTTGAGTTTGCTCAACAAGGTAAGTCATGTTCAAGCTAGTAGTAGAGACACAAGGGTATGTGCCATATGAGATGCAACGTGTCTATTAGCACAAAAGGCCTTGTGTTTGCACAACAAACCCGTTGTGACAATAGACACACTTGTACAGCATAACGATGGAAGGCATGACCGATATTCTAAATACCTTAGCCATTCGGACTCAATATTAATGGACGGACTCTTTATGCAATTAAAAATAACTAAGCTATCAACAATTCAAGCACAAGCAATAAATAAAAGCATAAAGTAAATAAGGATGATTATGGGGTTTTTCAACCATGAACCCATGGGGTTTTTGAGTTAGAATTCTGTCCAAAACCAACATGGACAGTAGGCTACCACCTTGATTCATCACAGGAACCATGGAGCAGAGAAAACAACTCAAAGACCCCAAAAAACCAAAACCGGGCAGCATGACGTTTAGGGAACGAACGGTTCGTAAACGTGACTAAAACGCGAAATAAAAATTCCAGATAATTGCTAAAGGTGGCTCTGATACCACTGTTGTGATGGGAAAAATAAATGCAGCAAAAATAGCAATTTAAAAAATTCAAACCATCCGAAAAATAGCGATCTTCTTTAGAAATCTTTAAGGAATTCAATCGACTCGTGGTTTGTATGGCTGCTCCTATCCCCGCTTTAAGATACACACGTGCACGTCCTCCAATGTAAGTCCACATCAAGCACCTCGCAACAAAAGGGGCAGTGAACATCGGCACTCGTTGAGGCTCAATGGAGAAGCTTTCTCAATTCTAAAATCCACCAAGGCATGATCGGCCCTTCCACCAAGAGCAGGGCACCAAAGAGGGAACGAGAGAGGATGAGAAAACACCAGAACGAAAGAGAAGACATGAACAAACCTCGCTGTCCTCTTGGACTCCTCCAAGAAGATGAAGAATGCAGCACACCCAAGAAAAGAAGAATGCGGCCACCGAGGAGAAGAACTTAGGGTTCTTGGAACTCTTCCACACAAGAAGCCCTCTCAAGATTCATAATCTTTTCTTTCTTGATCTTTTCCTTTATCTCTATTTTTCATTACAATGGTTCGGCCACCAAGCCACCCATTCAAAGGGGGCGGCCACAAGAGATAATAATGGGGGGCCGGCCACTTGAGTTCAATTTTGAACTCACCCCGAATTTCAAAAATCCGAGGTTTGCCTCCACTTTAATTTTCATATTTAATGGTTTTATAATTATTCAAAAAATATCAAAAACCAATTAAAAGTAATATTAATTTATCTACATAGATTAAATGCTTATCAATAGGAATTATATTTATCTCCTAAAATCAATCACCTAAAGAATAGGGATGAGATAAATCAAACTCCTATTTATTAAATAGAACCATGATTTATCCAAATAAATCATCTATTAATTAAACATGATTTATCTAAATAAATCAATTCCCTATTAATTACGATTTATCTAAATAAATCGTTTCCTAATTAAAAGGTGTAGCGCATGGGAAAAATCAAAATTTCCCCTCCATGGTATTATGTTTAATTCTTAATTAAACATAATCCCCGTCTAATAGTTAATTAATTACTTAATTCATAATTAAGTTTAATCATCCCCAAAATAATATCGCATGTCATACCGTACGACTTTAGGGTTACCCTACCAAATAGGGATACCCTATAAATTAGGGTTATCGAGGAACTCTTTTCTCGCGTATTCGTTCCTATAGGAACACACCTTTCCTATTATGTCCATAAATGAGATCAGTGATCGAGTTGCAACATGTCCATGCTAGAAGACATATAGTGTCGCATTCAGACTCTATCTCAAAAAGCCCGTTACGAGGTTAGCCTATTGTGTGTCACCCATTGGGTCCTACACTAAGTCATCAGAGAGTTGTGCATAACAAAGAGTCAGATCCAATAGAATGATTTCTATTCAAACCTTACGAGCCTCCACTAAACCCCTTTAGTATGGTCGTGAGAGACTCCACTCACAAGCCAAGATTGACGTCCAGCAACGTGTCATGACTACCCGGATAGTGTGAGGTTCAATCTATAGGGATCGAACGCCCTTTGATGATTAGTTATCGTACAACTTAATCCCTCGATTACAATGTCCTGAAATCAGCTAGGGTATGGAAGAAGTGTTAAACCCTAATATCGATTCATATGTATTCCACCCACAAAGATGTTGTATCAATAATGAAACATCAGAAATATTTTCCTGACTTTCATGTCTACTCTAGCCAGAGATTCTCGTTTCTACACTTGTAGGGACACATGGGACATTATCTCCTCTTACTAGGAGTAACAGATTCCAAGTTGGTTGCTCACCTACCTCCATGAATGCTTCCCCATGCCCAGTAATATCCGACACATGATGCTGAGGGCCACGTAGGAATAGAACCAAAGCAATGGGTCATGACTCACAAGGTAACCATGACAACCTTAGGTCCAAGGACAACTTGCACTTACTATCACCCGATGAACATCCTATTGATACTCGTGTAAGGATTCCATTTTGTGTTCCTCGTGCAGGTCCGTTCAGTGAACTCATTCCATAATGAGCACTTGCACTTGTACATTAATGATGGCTCATATATTGGTAACTGTTAGATCAGCTTTCCCTTGTCGTGTAGGGCATGTACCAATTATACTAGTCTATCTGAAATCACTGATCCCCTAATTGGTGATCCTACCACTAGGAATATTTAGATTAGGGGCATATGGATTCCAAGTTTCACTAGCATTATCTCATCATGACCTAGGAATCATTTGCCCGTGTTCATAGAGTTCATCACAATCTTTATGAATAAAGATGCAGTATATGATGAAAAAGTTGCCTCATTAAGCTGATTACCCTTGAATAGTCACTAAACACATCGACATGTGATTGGCTCAAGGGCACTATTCCTTTCAATAAGAAAGTTTATATCTTGCTAGTTAAAAAGGATAAGGAAAACAAAAAATAGAAGAAAGAAAATATAGAGCTTAGCTCACATACGCATGCCCTATAATTAGAAAATGACAAATTAAAGACTAATTCTATTGATTCTTGCCATGATACATTGAACCTTGAGCTAAAGGATTTGAAAAATAAAAATGTGGATTTGAAAGCGAGATTGAAGTTTAGGAATAATGATTTGAAAAATGATTTCAAAATTAAGAATGAAAAATTAAAAATTAAAAATAAATTGTTGAAATCTCAATTGCATGCATTACATAAATCTATGAATGATTTGAAAAATGGGATGTTGATTTTGAGTAGGAAAGTTAATACTTCTTCTTTTTATTCTTTATCTCGATTGAATAAGTCGTTACACTACAACAAATGACTCAAATTTTGACGCCAGTACACTGCAAAATTTCGACGCCAACGTCCGACAAAATTTTCATACGGACGCCTCTATAAGTGTCGAAACTTAGTGAATAATCATTAGAGCCGCAATTGGTATGTTTTGACGCCTACTGAGGCATCAAAATATCTAACATTTTGGCGCTTCTAGTAGGCGTCGAAATGTCCTAAAAAACAATTTAATTCCTGCACACTAGCGCCTCTAAAAGGTGTCGGTATGCATTTTTTTTTAAAAAAAAATAACCGAGGAATTTGCATTCCTCGGCAGGCGCCGCACGCGAAATTCAAATTTTGCGTGCGGCGCCGTACGCGGTATTCTTGAATACCGCATACTGCGGTATTGAGGAGATAGCTTCGGAATTCAAGTCAATATATTTAAATTTTAATTTAAGCATAATAAAAAAAATTGATACTAACTTTGTTAAAATCTTGAATTTGATACCATTAGCAGCTTCAACAAACTCAAAAAAATAAGAGGAAGAAAAAAATTAACGAAGAGAAAAAAAAAGAAAGAAGAAAGAATGGAGAAGAAAAAAAAGAAAGAAGAGAAGAGAAAGAGGAGACGAAAGAAAATTAGATGAGGAATGTTGGAGGAGGAAAAGAAGAAGAATAGGGTGTTGATATAAAAAATAAAAATAAAAATTTTGATTAATTAAAAAAATACACGGAGGCGGGAAATCTCCTGCCTCCTGTGCGGGCGAGCGCACCAATTAACAGCTGGCGTTCCTGGGCGAGCGCGCTCGCCTGCCCCACGTACCTATGTGGGCAGACGCGACGCGGGCTACCACTCCCATAAGTCTGCGCGGGCACAGATATTGACGCCACAGGCGCTAGAATTTGGCACCGAAAGTTTGCGGCGCCTATCAGGGCACCGAAATATCGTACATACATTTCGACGCTTCTTCCAAGTGCCAAAATATATTATTTTATGATTATGAATTCTTTTTTTCATTTCAGTGCCTTTGCTTGGCGTCCAAATTTTTCTGCCGATAATTCGAACTTTTGTTGTAGTGTTAGCATGTTAATGGACTATATTCTTATCAAGCAAATCTTGGACTGAAATTGTCATTTGCAGCATATGCAAATATGTTGTCTTTAGTATTTTTAATATCCTAATCAAGAAAGTTACTAAATACATGTTATTTTAGTATTTTAGAATTTGAAAAAGTACTACAAGTAGGTGTAATAATATACAAAAAAAATTATTTTTTTATATATTAAAAATAAAATTACAATCTACGACGGCTTTACAACGACATTGCTATGGCATTGCCACAACGCTGCTACAGCATTGCAATAGCTTTGCTACAACATTGCGACGCCTTTGCTACGACATTTCAACGACGCAGTTGTCGTAGTAGGTTAATAAACTGTTGATCGAATACCCACACTAGAAGGGGGGTTGAATAGTGTTTGGTGAATTTTAACTTCTATACGATTTCTTTCGAGTTTAATTTCTAATGCAACCAAACTGATCACTCAACTAACTTACGATGCTTGACAAGTAATAATTAGACTTATAAGCACAATCAAAACAAGCAATGCAAAGACAAGTAATTATAGTGGTTCGGCCAACCGCCTACTCCACTACCTTGGCTCCACACCAAGGATTTCTAATCAAATCCTTTATAGACTCTGTGTTTCCCTTTGAATACAACCGAGGACTCGCTTCTCAACCCTTTGAGAACTCCCCAAACCTATTCACCTAGGCAAAACAAAATTCTATAAAGGAAACCCTAAGTGTTTACACTAGCACACCTAGCAACCTAATAACGACAATTACAATTTTAAAAAAATGATGAAGAATGACAAGAATGAGCTAAAAATGAAACCACAAGTTTGAGCTCCTTCCAAAGCCTTCCAAGTCTCCAACTCTTCAAGATGGTGAGCTAGAATCGTTGCTGGAGTTGAGACGAGAAGATCGCTTGAGGAGGATGAAGCTATTGGAGATCCAAGTGAGCACAAATCAATCTTTGAAAGCTTAAATCTCTCTTTGGAGTGCACTAATAATCATTAGAAGAGTTTAAGAGAGGTTGGTGAGGGGTATTTATAACCCCTCACACGGCATATTACTCCAACGGGCATTTTTCGGCCCGTTGGATGACGATTGGTCGCTTGTCGGTCGATCATCGATCAACCGACCGGTCGACCGCCCAGCGACCGCTGGGCTACTGCCCTATCTCAACCACATTCGGTCGACTGATTGGTCGACCGAATTGGCTACTGCCAGTTTTCGATTTTGTCCGGTCGATTGACCGAATTGGCCACTGCCATTTTTTGGCTTTGTTCGGTCGATCGACCGAAGTGACTACTGCCAATATTTTGCCTCGTTCGGTCAACCAACCGATCGACAAAACATGGGCTGGGGCTATTTTTTACATTTGTTTTGTTGCGTGCTTTGTTCCCGGATTCCGTTACCAAGTTTTGACTTGGATAACATTACAAATAGGCTTGGGATGAGTTCCTAGCGGTATATTATATAGAATCTACTTGATGATCTATGAACTCTACTAAATCTACATCCGAGCCTTTTTGACGATTTTTTATGTTTCTCTGAGCGAAGTTCGCGCGCGTATCGTAATCTCAACCTGAACTCACAACTTCACACATATATTAGATACATGTTTGTTATCATCAAAAGAGAGATCGAAGCCTAGGAGGAACCCTTGGGTCAACAATCTCTCCCTTTTTGATGATGGCAAACACAACATGAAATTCTAAAAAAAAACTCTAAGTACCGTTTGTGAGTTTGAGTTAAGGCATGCACAACCTATTTTGCAACTTGACATTTGCTCCCTCTATCAATATGCATATCATGCTTATAACTCCCCCTATCTATATGCATCATAAAACACATGTGACCTTGCTTTTTCTCCCCTTTTCACATCAATCAAAAAGGGCAAGAAGTGAGGTACAATTAATGAGTTTCATCAATAAAATCGAGAACAACATAAAACCGAGTATCATCAAACACTATAGACCTTCCTATCAATGTAAGCCTATAGAAGGCAAACATGAAATGCAAGCCTATCAATGTAAGTCTATAGAAGGCAATACATAAGCGTGATGATACTACATGAAATGCAATTTTTCAAAAGGCATGTAAAATTTGAAAGTTTAAACACTTGGAAAGACACAAATCCCTAATTGCATTCTTAAGTTTGTAAAGCTTTCTTCACTTAAGGGTTTTGGGAATATATCCACAAGTTGCTTGTCGGTGGATACAAATTCTACGGATATATTTCCCTTAGCTACATTATCCCTGAGAAAGTGGTGCCTTAGATCAATGTGTTTGGTTCTAGAGTATAAAATTGGATTTTTTGTTAAATTAATTGCACTAATATTATCACAATGTATGGGAATACATGAATACTTAAGTCCATAATCTAAAAGGGTTTGTTTCATCCAAGGACTTGTACACAACAACTAGCCGCAGCGATGTATTTCGCTTGGGTAGTTGAAAGTGCAACCGAGTTTTATTTCTTTGAAAACCAAGAAACAAGACTCATCCCTAGGAATTGACAACACCCACTAGTGCTTTTTCTATCTACTTTACACCCGGCAAAATCGGCATCCGAAAAACCAATTAAATCGAAAGATGCATTACATGGATACCATAATCCTAAGTCAACCGTGTCCTTCAAATATCTCAATATGCGTTTCACCGCACTTAAGTGAGACATTTTAGGACAAAATTGAAACCTAGAAGATGCACAAACGCTAAACATGATATCGGGTCTACTTGCAGTTAAATAGAGAAGGCTACCGATCATACCTCGATATCATTTTTCATCTACCTTTACACCATCTTCATCTTTATCAAGCTTAATGGATGTGCTCATTGGTGTAGAAGATATCTTGGCTTCATTGATCCCAAATCTTTTGATGAGCTCCTTTGTGTACTTGGCTTGATTTATGAATATCCCTTTGTTGGTTTGCTTGATTTGGAGACTAAGCATGAAGGAAAGTTTTCCCATCATGCTCATCTCAAACTCCTCTGGCGTGCATTTCGCAAACCACTCACAAAGCAATTCATTAGTAGCACCAAATATTATATCATCAACATAAATTTGCACAAGTAAAATATCATTTTCATTATTTTTTATAAAAAGAGAAACATCGACTTTTTCAATGCTAAAGCCTTGATCAATCAAAAATGTGGAAGTCTTCATACCAAGCTCTAGGGGCTTGTTTTAAGTCATATAAAGCTTTTTTAAGTTTAAAAACATGATTTGGAAACTCAAAACTTTCAAATCCGGGGGCTTGTTCAACATAAACTTCTTCATCGATAAAACCATTTTAAAAAAAGCCCTTTTAACATCCATTTTAAAAAGTTTAAAACATAAGCCAAAAGCATGTGAATTACCTCTAATCCAGCTACGGGAGCATAAGTTTCATTATAGTCTATTCCGTCTTCTTGATTATACCCTTGGACCACTAACCTAGCTTTATTTCTAATGACTAAACCTCCTTCATCTAACTTGTTTTTAAATACTCATTTTGTCTCTATTACGGTTTATTCACTAGGTCTAGGTACTAAGTCTCAAACTTCATTCCTAACAAATTGATTAAGTTCTTCTTGCATAGCCATTACCCAAAATTCATCTTCTATTGTTTCCTTAATGTTTTTTGGCCCTACTCGAGATATGAATGCTACATATTGACAAATATTCTTAAGTTTAGAACGTGTTACCACTCCCGTTGATGGTTCTCCAATGACTTGATCCATTGGATGATCTCTTATCAACCGGTATCCTTTGGGGAGAGTGGGTAGAGCTTCCTCTTCTTCTTCTTCATCTTGAGGTAGAGTTGAGGATGAAGGTTCTTCATGGTGAGTTTCCTCATTGTTTTCATCTTTAACTTCTCTGTCATGAAATGTTAGTTCCTCAAGTTTCTCATGTTCCTCACCTACATTCACAATCTTAACATTTCTAGAAGAATCATTAGTTTCATCAAAAGTAACATGCATGGATTCTTCAACAATCATAGTTCTACGATTATAAACTCTATAGGCCTTAGAACTATTAGAGTAACCTAGGAAGATGCCTTCATCGGATTTAGAATCAAATTTTCCTAGATGCTTCTTAGTGTTTGAAATAAAGCATTGACATCCAAAAACACGAAAATATCCCACACTTGGGATTTTATCATTCCAAAGCTCAAAAAGTGTTTTCTTGATTTTAGGTCTTAATAAAACATGATTAAGTACATAACAAGAGGTATTTATGGCTTCGGCCCAAAAATAGTTGGGCAAATTGTTTTCACAAAGCCTGGTCCGAGCCATCTCTTGTAAGATTCTATTCTTCCTCTCAACCACCTCATTTTGTTGAGGGGTTCTAGGGGAAGAAAAGGTATGCTCAATACCCAATTCATCACAAAATTCAAAAAACTTTTTATTTTTAAATTCTCCTCCATTTTCACTTCTAATTTTCAAAATTGAGATTCCTTTCCCATTTGTAACTCTCCTAGCAAATTTTTTAAAGAAATCGAAAGTTTCTTTTTTCTTAGCTAAGAAGAAAACCCATGTAAATCTAGAGAAATCATCAACCAAAATATGGCAATATGATTTTCCACCTAGACTAGCCACATCACAAGGACCAAAAAGATCCATGTGCACAAGTTCAAGTGTCCTAGATGTACTCACTTGATTAATGCTATGAAATGAAGACTTAATTTGTTTTCCATGTTGACATGCATCACAAAGTTTGTCTTTTTCAAATTTTATCTTAGGTATTCCTTTAACTAAGTCCTATTTAGATATTTCTTGGATGAGGCTCATGCTAGCATGTCCTAGCCTTCTATGCCACAACCAAGAATCATTTTCCATGGCAACTAAGCATCTAACATGAGGATTAGGCAAAACATTTAAAACTAGTATGTAAATATTTTCTTGCCTATTTCCAATAAACACAATATTATTAGATGGTGCACTTCTAATGATGCATTTTGATGCTTCGAAAATGACTACATACCCATCATCACACAATTGAGATATGGTAATCAAGTTATGCTTTAACCCATCAACTAGTAAGACATTTTTAATACATGGGTAGGGGAGAATACCTATATCACCAATGCCAACAATCTTACCTTTGGCATTGTCTCCATGTTACATGTCCACCATCCTTGCTTGATAGTGTTGCGAAGAGATTGATATCACCCATCATGTGTTTCAAGCAACCACTATTCAAGATCCATGTGCTTCTACTTGCTTGAGGATGCTTCTCCATCTACAAAAGGAGAAGAGATAATTTTAGGTACCCAAATCTTCTTGGGTCCTTGAGTGTTATTCATCTTAGGAACCCAAGTGAATCTAGCATGAGGGTTCCTCCTTAGTGCACAATCTCTAGCCATATGGCCAAAAATACCACATGAAAAGCAACTTCCATTAAACTTTCTTGGGCTATGTGTGTGAGCATGGAAGTGTGCATAAGCATGATTGTTTGATGACTTTCTAGCATGCACAACCTTAAGCATGGCATTTTGTAAGGTTGTCATTTTTTCATTTAGCATGCAAAGTTCCTTTTTTAAGTTTAGCATGCTATCATTCAAGTGCTCTACTTGATCACTTAAAAACTTATTTTCATTCTCCAATTTTTTGTTTTCATTCTCTAAGTTTTTCTTAGCATCATCTAAGGCATGCTTTTCTTCCTTAAGGGTATCTACTTCTATCCTTAATGCATTGCATGAAAGTAGCAAGTTATCATTTTCAAGCTCTAAAGATTTGTTGTCCTTTTTAAGCTCTTTAAACTTTTTCTTAATAGTATTAAATTCATCATGCATTTGATCAAATTCATTTTCTAGTTCTTCTTGAGTAAATGAAAGCTCGCCAAAAGTAAATCTTACTCGTTATCATTTGCCATGAGGCAAAGATTTGCCTTTTCACTTTTGGAGTCTTCTTCACTTGATGAAGACTCGCTTTCATCCCAAGAAGCCATCATCGCCTTCTTCTTCTTCATCTTCTTGTATTTGTCTTTCTTGTGAGGGTTGGAGGTAGAAGCCATCTTGAGAAGTGGGAAATCCTTCCTTAGATGCCCGGTTTTGTTGCAATTGAAGAATGTGTAGTCTCCTTTTCCCCGGTGTGATGCTTTTAAGGCAATGGTCTTGATCTTTAAGGTGCTCATGTCATTTGCTTCCATGATTGCGATGACCTTAGGATCCCAAGCTTTTGGAAGGGAACGATGTTGAGTGAATACCCACACTAGAAGAGGGGGGGGGTGGTTGAATAGTGTTGGGTGACTTTTTACTTCTACTTCAATTTCTTTTAAATCAATTCCAACTTCAATCGAAAGTAAGTGCAACTAAATGATGTTCGTTAGCAAGTATAAAACACAATTATAAGCAATCACACAAGGCAATGCAAACACAAGAGATTATAGTGGTTCGGCCAACCGCCTACTCCACTACCTTGGCTCTACACCAAGGATTTCTAACCAAATCCTTTATAGACTTTGTGTTTCCCTTTGAATACAATCGAAGACTCGGTTCTCAACCCTTTGAGAACTCCTCAAACCTATTCACCTAGGCAAAATACAATTCTACAAAGTAAACCCTAAGTGTTTACACTAGCACACCTAGCAAGCTAATCAATAAAGAACAAGTTTGTAAGACCCGGAAAAATTTCCTAATATAAAAATCTATTTTGGTGTAGCAAGCCGGACCCGGGGATAGTCGACTCGAGCCTCAGGATCGCCTCGAGTGAAAAGGTATGACTCGACCATTGGTGGATGAAATTTAATTGGGTGATTGACTTTCCTTTTATGCAATCATACCTTAAATCAAGTTAAAATCGACTCATATTGTGGGTTGAGTCGGAACCCAAGTCGAGTTCGGGTTTAGTCGAGTCTTGAGTAGGAGTCAAGTGAGTCAAGAGCCTATATGGAAGGCTAGATGAGGGATTAAAATCCCTTATCCTTGTGCCGTGCGACTCATCTTTGAGTTGCACAAGGCAGCACCTAAGAGAGGGGGAGAAGAAGCAAGGGGAAAAGGGATTTGGTCGATCCGGGATTTCGTGCCATCGCCGAAAGATTCGAAGTTGTCGTCATCCGATCTTTCATCCTCCTCAATCAAGGTGAGTGGTTGGATAGATGTTGAGGGGAGGCGGGTGGCCGGCCCCATAGATTTTGAAATCGGGATTCTTCTTCGAGAGTTTTGCCGATCGAGTTGTTCTTCCATGTTAGATTATTATATCATTGTATATGCTGTGATTTCAAGGTTTTATACGTGTCGATTTCTTGTTTTAAGGGGCTGGCCGAGTCGAGGAAAAGGGGAAAGGTCATGCCGAAATTTTCCCCAATTTCCTCGCTTGTCTCTCAACTTGCGCATCGACTTGTATTCGCTTGTTTTTGCTTTTGGATTGACAATCGTGTGGATATCGCAGCCATGTCCACCGCCCCTAGATGTTCGGCCGATCATGGTTATCATCCTGCTCAAGTTGGCCGAGCAGTAGAAGGGGGAAAAGTAGGACTGTTTGTATTAGCTTGTTGGATATCGTATTTTATCGTCTTAACCCGCACCGTCACGTTTAAATGTTTGATTCAATTTGAAATTTATCTTTACTGTTCCATTTGTCAAATTGCATAGATTCCAGCCCCTTTCCCACATGGATTGATCGGCTGAGCAAGAGTGACCTTGCTCAAGCTTCGGCCGATCAAGGAAAAGGGGGAGGAAGCGAACGATTTTGTGTAGTTGTTCATATCCCTCCGTTTAATGTTTATTCATATTCACGTTAATGTTAATCCATATTCATGTTGTGAATTGTTGGGATAGATTTATATTATCAAATTGGAAATGTTCTTGCTAATGCTTATATAGTATATGTAGACAAGAAAGGTTTCATTTAATTGCTCATATCATGTTTAATTGTTGTTATGCTTAGTGTACGTTCCATATGGGTTTAGCCTCTACATTACTTACTTTTTTTATTTTGATTCTTCATGATGTTACTATCCGAAATTACATGCTGTCCTGAAATATTCGTGGGTGAAATTATGAGATCGGTCCATAGAATTCCTCACCCAAGGTAGCGTATAACGCGAGGCAAAGTGTAGGACATTGTGAGATGCTCAGCATATATGGAAACTTAGCTAGGAGATGACATAACTTCTAGGACTGCTAGTAAACATTATTGGAAACCTAGAACCATTAAGTGTGCACAATTTGAAAGGGCAACATTAATTTGCTGACCCTGTAGACCGGCTTAGGGCCGGATACGGGCAATGGCCCAAAGTGTATATAAGGAAACCCTAGGACACTTGATTGTGTGATGTGCTTGAGATGGTCCGCCGAGAAGCGTGGAGGTCGGGAATGACCAATGCTTAGCTTGGCCAGTGATTGGGTCTTGAGATGCACCAGCGGGCCTGCTAGGTGTCAGACCCCAGTTGGATGGGATTAGCTATCCCTACCTCAGACGGTGTCCGGACACTAGTAGACCATCCTAGTCGATGGCCCGGGATTTGTTGTTTACATCTTGATATTATGTGGCCGAACGGCCAGTGTGATTCCACCTTGTATGGTAGGGCCGGCTGTAGCCAGAATTTTTATACCATAAGTAGGCCCAAGGGCCGGATACCGGAGGCTTGATAGGCCAAGATGGCAGGTTTTCACATATACTATGTATACAGAATGACCCATAGGGTTAGTAGTCACATTAAAAGTAGCCTACCTCCCGGAATATACATTATGTTGTCTTATATGTTATGCATGAGTAACTGAGGATTATATAGAGGTTCGCAAGAATCGCTCACTAAGTCCCAAGTGGACTCACAGTTTGTTTCTTTGTTTTTTTCGCAGAGCACGAGCAGTGATTTTGGCTTATCGGCATGGCGCAGCTGAAGGGTATATGGTGGTGCCGTATCTCTTAGCGGCGTCCTTGGGTCATAGTCCAGTGTCTTATAGTAGTTGTTTCCTTTTCTGCACTGACATTGTGTTTTGGAAAAGTTTGTAAAACTTGATATTTGAGATGTTCTATTTGTTACGATGTTGGTTTTCTTCTTTGGTTTCTTTTTATCGATATATTCTGGTTTCTTATATGTCAGTGTAGATAGTAGGCTACAGGGTAGGATGTAGGCCCTGGCCGGTCACACTCCCCTCAGTTGGGGTGTGACAAAGTTCAAATAACAAGTAAAATTATAATGAAAAGAGCTAAAGAGTAAACCACAACTAAGAGCTCTTTTCCAAGCCTTCAATGCCTCCAACTCCACAAGATGTTGAGGTCGAATCGAAGCCGGAGCTGAGGGAAGATGAGCACTTGAGAGAAATCATCGATCGGAGAAGCAAGCACGAGCAAATCAAGCTTAGAAGGCACAAATCTAACTTTGGAAGCTTTTATGAATTGTTAAACAAGATTAATGAAGGTTAGTGAGGGGTATTTATAACCCCTCACTCGGAACAGCACTCCAACGGGTGTTTTTTTGCCCGTTGCATGCCGATCAGTCACCTTGTTGGTCGATCATCGGTCAACCCACCGATCGATCGCCCAGCGACCGCTGGAGTTCTACCCTTCTACAGCCATGTTCGGTCAACCGAATTGATCACGATTAATTCCTCTATTGTTCGGTCGACCGAATTAGCCACTGCTAGTTTGCTCAGTCGATCGACCGGTCGACCAAAGTGGCTACTGTCATTTTTCTGCCTTGTTCGGTCAACCGAACCAAGGCTGAGGCTATTTTCTAAATTTGTTTTGTTACACGATTTTTTATGGGTTTCATTACCAAGTTTTGACTTGGATAACTTTACAAATAGGCTTGGGATGAGATCGTAGCTAAAGGAAAACCCTTGGGCCAACAAACGAAGGAGCTTCCTTACCTTCTCCTTTTCCCTTATGTCCCTTCCAAGGTTAGCTAATTCATTTGTAATATTTTGAAAGCGAGCATACATGGCATCAGTAGATTCATGCGATAACATTTTGAACATTTCATAATCATGCATGAGTAGGTTTATCATTAGATTCCTTAACTTGTGAAGTCCCTTCATGTGTAGTCTCTAAGACTTTCCAAAGTTCATATGCAGACTTATAAGTGGAGATCCTATTAAACTCAATATAATGCATTGACGGTCTTTGTATTTGCATTAAAGAGTCTAATTTCTTCTTGATCCTACTCATCCATATCCTTAGTTGGTTGCTTATACCATACTTGAATCATTCTCCATACATCCATGCCTAGTGATTGAAGGAAGTCATTCATGTGTATCTTCCAATAGGCATAGTTGTTTCCATCGAATAAAGATGGAGTATGAGTAGAGGCCCCTTGAGCTAGTTGAATTTCACTAGACATTCTAAATTGTAGGGTAGATGGTTAAATCTATTCCTACGACCTTGCTCTGATACCAATTGTTGATCGAATACCCACACTAGAAGGGAAGGTTGAATAGTGTTGGGTGAATTTTAACTTCTATTCGATTTCTTTTGAGTTTAATTTCTAATGCAACAAAATTGATCACTCAACTTACTTACGATGCTTGACAAGTAATAATTAGACAATAAGCACAATAAAAATAAGCAATGCAAAGACAAGTAATTATAGTGGTTCGGCCAACTGCCTACTCCACTACGTTGGCTCCACACCAAGGATTTCTAATCAAATCCTTTATAGATTTTGTGTTTCCCTTCGAATACAACTGAGGACTCGCTTCTCAACCCTTTGAGAACACCTCAAACCTATTCACCTAGGCAAAACACAATTCTATAAAGGAAACCCTAAGTGTTTACACTAGCACACCTAGCAAGCTAATAACGACGATTACAATTTTTTTAAAAAAATGATGAAGAATGACAAGAAGGAGCTAAAAATGAAACCACAAGTGTGAGCTCCTTCCGAAGAATTCCAAGTCTCCAACTCTTTAAGATGGTGAGCTCGAATCATTGCCGGAGTTGAGACGAGAAGATCGCTTAAGGAGGATGAAGCTATTGGAGATGCAAGCGAGCACAAATCAATCTTCGAAAGCTTAAATCTCTCTTTGGACTGCACTAATGATCATTAGAAGGGTTTAAGAGAGGTTGGTGAGGGGTATCTATAACCCCTCACATGTCACATCACTACAATGGGCGTTTTTCTACCCGTTGGACGTCGACCGATCGCTTGTTGGTCGATCGTCAGTCGACCGACCGATCGACCGCCCAGCAACCGCTGGGCTACTTCCCTTTCTCAGCCACATTCGATCGACCTAATTGGCTACTGCCAATTTTTGCTTCTATCCGATAGATCGAATTGGCCACGACCAATTTTTGGCTTTGATCGGTCGACCGAAGTGACTTCTGCCAATATTTTACCTCATTCGGTCGATCGATCGGTCAATCAAACCTGGGCTGAGGCTATTTTTTACATTTGTTTTGTTGCGCGCTTTGTTCCCGAGTTCCGTTACCAAGTTTTGACTTGGATAACATTACAAATAGGCTTGGGATGAGTTCCTAGGGATATATTACATGGAATCTACTTGATGATCTATGAACTCTACTCAATCTACATCTGAGCATTTTTGACAATTTTTTGTGTTTCTCATAGTGAAGTTCGCGCGTGTATCGTAACCTCAACCTGAACTCACAACTCCACACACATATTAGATACATGTTTGTTAACATCAAAATAGAGATCGAAGCCTAGGGGGAACCCTTGGGCCAACATAAACAGTATCAAAAACCAGTCTGCGACGGTTTTATGACTACCGTAGTCGTCGCAGAAGACCATTTTTTTGTTAGTGCGCCCTCATCGATGCCACCACCGATCACGTGCCTCCTACCCTCCCTAAGCTCCCTCTACCTCCCCATCGTCCTCCTTGACGACCACCATTGCCCATCCAACCACGCTTAGGCCGTCGCCACCATCAACGAGATGATCACCACGGAGCCGAACACGGCGAGGATCGATGTTGCAATGACTACCTACCATATGTGGCTAGTGGGATGTACATTCCCAATCATATCAGACAGCGGGTACAGAGGGCTAATTGTGACTAGTGAGCATGTCCTTTGAGAGAATGGTGTGACAACATGAATTCCATGTGATAATCTAATTATTAATGTGATAGCATAATTGCTATCGTATGCCATGACTTGATGAGTTACTTGAGAGTGTGATTATCCTATTATGAATTTAGCATATTCATTATGTTACTATTTATTACATTAGTTATCTTTGTGAGGGCGGTATTAGCCACTCACTGGGTTGTAAACTAACGTCGTCCTGCCTATATGTGTAGGTTCAGGTGAGGTTCATGGTGCTTGATACGGTTGGCGATGCAAGCTCAGTGAGGAGATTTCCCCCAGGCGCAGTCTAGACTGTCGTTGTCATGTTTTATTTTTGAAAATTGTTATCACACATTGTAGTTCATTTGATCACATTTGATACTTTCAATTTGAGTCTTGATTCACATTTGCATATTGTTGAACCTAGACGGATATTTATTCTATTTGCATTTCATGGGTATGAGTATGTTGTTGTATGTTGGATAGGCTTCGGGGTACTTGTGGTATTCTCGACTGGTCACATGACCCTGAGGATGGCCTGCTAGCGAGCTTCGCGTCCTGGGGCCTCACGAGCTACGATGGCCATCTAGCCTTGTCGTTTAAATTTGGTTGGGAATGTTCCTCCAACCAATGCCACTTCGGGTTGATCGTCGGTGTGGCTCTCTAACGATCTTCCCGGCCCAAAAGCCATACATATTGGGTCGGGCATTAGCATAGTCCGCTAATGCACTTCCCAGCCCAATGCCATCAACCACATTACATCCAATACCATCAAGATGTAAATCAAGCAATCATAATCATGATTGAATTAACCACATTCATATGGATGAGGCATTTCACCAATCACCTCGGGTGCGTCTAAGTACGCCACCAACCCGCTCCCTTCCTAGGCATAAAGCAATCGGCCACGAACCACACCACATCACAATAAGCACATTTAAATTTCAACTTCAAGGAATTTATCAATTTCATCGATTAATACTAAATTTCTCAACTTCAAGCAATCGGCCACGAACCACACCACATCTTGTTGGGGCATTTCACCAAGCACTTGGCGGGCACTCCAAACCATGCCCGACCAAGGCCAAGTGGCAGCCCCTTAAGTGGGTAAAATCTGGCCCACACGTCAAGGTACAATCATCCATTCGCGGCCTACAAGGAGCCCACATTTAGAGAGCACCACCTTCCACCCAAAACCCAGAAAATTTAGTGATAAGGCTGCATTAACTTGGCCATGACAGTCCTTGGTCGAATATTTCAACAAACAATTCACCGAGGAACTCGACTACAAGTACCTCGAATCAAACACAAGACAAACGACAAGAAACCAGAATCATCCTAGCCATTAGCATCACCAATAGTCGACCATAGCAGTGCATGAACAAAATTAAAAATTTCAGCATGACTTCCATGAGAATTCGTCCAATAAACATCTCGATCGAAAGTGAATTTAAATAACATAAAAATCAGAAATCGAGAAGCCCTTTTTCACTCAAAAACCTTCGACCACAACAGCTCTAAAATCGACTCCGAAAGTTCAGCAAGGTCATTCAGCAATCAGAAGCAATTACGATGAAAACTTTGCATGGGTCTGAATCAAACAAACACCCAAACCAAAGCCATCAACTGGGGACTATACCTGGCCCCAAATCCATCCTATTTTCTGCCCTAAGGGAGGCAACACCCTCCAAAACAAACTTCAAATCACGTTCCTATGTTTGTCGAAAACACAAAAACTCAAAAAAAATTCATATTTAACCTAAGCTAAGAAATCCGACTAACCCTATAGTGGCAAGCAAGCCACTAAGGTACCAGCCCAAGCCACTCACCTCAAATCAGAGTTCAGCCAATGCTTATGTATCCTGAAAATATCACTAAGTTCACGTAGCCATAATTAACTCATTATTCATTATCATCCATTATAGCATCCTGAAAACAAGTTTTTTTGCTTATGTATTGCTAAGATGGCGTGTGTCCTTATAAAGTATTCTTCTCGTTCTTATGTTTGTCTGCTTATGTGCACATCCATCCCTCTTATGGTGATCTATCTAAACTAGATTTGCTATTTTTTAGTAAGATCTAGATTTCATACAATAATTATGTACCTTCAGATTTTGTTTTGTTAACTTGCAGTGTAGTTTATA
Organism: Canna indica; assembly: GCA_034359265.1. Classification (NCBI taxonomy): domain Eukaryota; kingdom Viridiplantae; phylum Streptophyta; class Magnoliopsida; order Zingiberales; family Cannaceae; genus Canna; species Canna indica. Next base: position 58,645,692 of record CP136890.1, on the reverse strand, counting down.
AGGGTCATATTTTCCCCTAAAGTATTCGAAAAGGTACAAATTTGCCCTTAAACTTTTTTTTTAAAAAAAAATCCCTTGTCGTCCAAATTTTGGGCCAAAAATACCATTGTTTGTAACGGTTTGACAAGTCAGCAAACGGTTGCTTACATGGACAAAAATTTTGTGGCTTATTTTATTTGCCACGTAAGCAACTGTTTGCTGACTTGTCAAATCGTTACAAGCAGTGGCATTTTTGGCATAAAATTTGGACGGCAAGGGTATTTTTTAAAAAATAAAGTTTAAGGGCAAATTTGTACCTTTTTGAATACTTTAGGCGTAAATATGGCCCATATCCCTTTTTTTAAATTTCTTTCGCTTCTACAATCTTTGTATGAACATTTTTGTGCCCACTAAAAATGCGGCCTATTATCTTAGCTGGTTAGAGTGTCGTGCTAATAACGTGAAGGTCGCAAGTTCGAGTAGGGATATATGGTAATGATACCTGTTTAAGTGGGTACCAGTGGCTATTTACCCGTTTATGATGGGTATGGGGGTTAATATCCTATCCGTGGGGATGTCGTGGGTAAAACATTTTACCTATTTATTATATGGGGTGCGTACGGATATTATAGTATTCGTATCAGTGGGTACTCGTTACCCGCGAATATAAGTATAATTACAAAAAGACCTTATGTTATTGTTGATAAATGTTTGAAGACCTTATGGTGTTGATAATGTATTTATCTACTCATTTTTTATCCTAGAACTTATGTTGTTGTTGATATTTATTTCATTATTGTGAGTTTGAATTTTAATAAAATTTTATAATTTATATTTTTCAAAGTGTCATGGATACCCACCAATATCCGTGTGGATCCGTCCCCCGACAGGGAATTAAATGGGTACCCATTTATGATACCCGAGGGAAAATTAAATGGGCATGGTATTATATATGTTTTGCGGGGCTAGTAGCAGGTAGGCACCCCTTGTACCCGCCCCACCCTATTGAAATGCCTAGGTTTGAGACTTGCATGGGCTTAGGGTATTTTTTTATATTTCCATTGTTGTATCCTTAACTTGAATTGGAATATACTTGACATGGCTTATTAGCTCAGTTGGTTGGAGCGTCATGCTAATAATGCGAAGGTCGTAGGTTTGAGACTTGCATGGGTCAATTAGATTAATTTTTGTACCTATATTGTTTTGTAATATTACCTATTTACTTTTTACAATAACTATCATATATCTAGTTGTCAACATGGCATATTAGTTCAGTTGGTTAGAGCGTCGTCCTAATAACACGAAGATCGTAGGTTTGGAACCTACATGGGCCAATTAGATTAATTTTTATACCTACATTCCTACAAGCATATTAGTTACAATCAGTGGCATGTTTGGCCCAAAATTTGGACAGCAAGGCATTTTACAAAATAAAAGTTTAAGGATAAATTTATACCTTTTCAAATACTTTAGGGGCAAATATACCCCTTAACTATTATTCCTCTGGTCCCTTAATGTTTATATTTCTTTTAGAAATTAAATTATTGATTGTGCACCTAAATAACTCCTAGATTATAGGCTCCATGAAGGTGACATGAATACGAGTTATTTCCACGCCTGTACGAAGAATCGCCACCTACGTAATTCTATTTCCTGAATTCAAGATGAGCAGGGAGTTGTTGTTATCCATTTGAGCCACAGATTCAACTCGACAAACCCAAAAGATATAGAGTGTAACTTTCTTGGTATGGTAAAGGAGGAGGAGGTAAAACACGTAGTTTTCTCGATCAACCCATGCAGCGCCGCGGGCCCTGATGGGTTTACAGGAGCTTTCTTTCGACATCACTGGTCTTTAGTTTGATTGGATCTCACTACTACTATTGATTCCTTCTTCCGAAGTAAAAAACTTCTCATATCAATAAATGACACTTATATCACCCTCATTCCGAAGTGCAAAACCATCAAGGATATGTCCCAACTTTGTCCCATTAGCTTATGCACAATCGGTTATAAAGTTTTCTCAAAGATTATTGTTCATCGGCTTCAACCTCTAATGGACAAGCTAATCTCTCCAAATTAGAGTGCATTTGTCCAAGGTGGATTTATCTAAGAAAATATCCTCATGGCGCATGAAGTCATGCACCATTTAAAGACTTGGTAATCTCATTCGTCTCAAGGAATGGCGATAGAAATAGACATGAGTAGTGCATATGATCATGTGGAATGGTCCTTCATCTCTTCGGTTATGAAAGCCTTGGGCTTTGCCAATGATTTCATTGCTCTCATTATGCAAAGCATGTCCACAGTTTCATACTCGGTCACATTATCAGGTTCTAAATATGGTTTTTTTCCTCCTGCACGCAGACTCCGACAAGGAGATCCGCTCTCGCCAATGCTTTTCTTATTCTGCATGGAAGGATTCACTTATCTGTTACAGCAAATGTTCTCATCCAATGGATGCCACAGCATTTCCTTGGGTCGAGAATGTCCTGAAATCACTTCTTTATTTTTTGCCGATGACGTCATCATTTTCAACAAGGCCGATATGAAACATGCATCCTGTATTAAAGAGCTCATTGGAAAGTTTGGAGGTCTTAGCGGTCAACAGATAAATGATAATAAGTCTTCCATCTTTTTCTCCAAGAATTCTCCTTTCCGGGTTCAACATCAAATCAACAATGCTCTTAATATAAGGTATGTTGGAGGATAGGATAAATACCTTGGTTTACCTGCCTTGATTACCAAATCGAAGAAAAGCTCCTTGGATTTCATTATATAGTGGATCCACAATAAAATGGAGAGTTGGACCACTAAATTCTTATCTCGCACATGTAAGGGTGTTCTCATCAAGTTAGTTTTAGCCACCATCCCCAACTATATGATGGCTTGCTTTTACATTTCGGATTCTCTTAGCAATCAAATAAATAGAATCTACAGCAATTTTTGGTGGTCTTCTAATACTGAGAAGAGTGGAATGCATTGGCTTCAATGGTCCAAGTTATGTTCAGAATTCTCTGAGGGTGGATTGGGATTTAAGGAATGTCGAAGCATGAATCTTGCTTTATTGGCAAAACACAGTTGTCACCTCTTATCTCGTCTTGACTCGCTCTTGAGCAGGACATTCCAAGGAAAATACTTTCCTTCTTCTTCATTTCTCAATGCCTAGGTGAGATCTAACAGTTCATGGGGTAGGAGGATCATCCTAAAAGGGAGAGAGGTTCTTTGTATGGGTCTGCGAATACAACACTACAAGAAAAATGAGCATCAGTGACGAAAATTTTGTGACGGCTAAAATCCGTCACAAACTGTGATAGATTTGTCTTCTTCACTTAGATTTGTCTTCTAATGCCTATTTGTGATAGATTCCCATCCCTCCCTTACTTTGTGATAGTTGAGACACCAAAATAGTTGTATCCTTATCAAACATTCAAGCTCCATATTCATAAGGGCTAGGATAAATGGACGTGGCATTTCAATAATTCGGGCCAATACTCAATGGCTTAAGGATATCATCTAATTAATCAACTCCCATCATCATGACCTCCCCATATTACAACTACGTCGACATTCCCTTGGAATAGTATCTGGAAGTGAAAAGTTCCTCCCAAGATAAGAGTCTTCATATTGAGGTTAATTCAAGGTTGTCTTCCCCTAAAGGATGATCTCATTCATCGGATATACTTATTTCGAATGTTTCATGTCTGATCTGTGCTCAGGCTCCAGAAATGGCTCTTCATATCTTCCTCCAATGTAGAGTGTTGGTGTTTGGCTTATGTTGTGTTGGCTATATTTGGCAAAAGGATTATCGGCCCGTTCTTAGTTGCAACTACTATGAAGTTTGTACTGAAGTTCTTAGTTGTATATCAGTTGCAACTACTGTGGAGTTTATGCTAAACATCTCAGTTTATACTTATAGGTTACACTATGTTGTCTAACTGTTACTTGCTCTGTGGTTGCTTAAGCAAAAGTATTCCAGGTTATTCTCAATTTAATGGGTAGTCACAACTATGAGGAGTTCCGCTTATGTTGAAGATAGTTACAACTGTGTGAGGATAGATTTAACTACTCTTGCAGTCTATGGTTTTTTGGATGCGGATGTTATGCAAATGATGACCTTTGGGTTCCAATATTAATGATGATTTTATTTTATATCTCAGATATTTATAAATCATCTTTAATTACTTATTTATTACCTATGGAAGAAATGAAGCAATAGGTTAGCAGTCATCTTAAAGCCTTTATGACCAAAGTCATTTATGGAATAAATGAAGTGGACTTCAATAATGGGCTGGCGGTTTTTTCTTGAAGCTTTTATGGCCGAAGTATTATGATGTGTTATGGCTGTCTTTTAAGTTTGAAACTGTTGAAGTTAAGATCCATTGTTAAGTGGTATTTATGGAAGTTGGTTGGTCTTCGCTACTTTTGAGGAAAGAGAAGTTATGGATCTGCTTGTCTTCTATGTCAACAAAGTCTTAACTGCTCTTGTTAACAGTCTCAATTGCTCTCGCTGCAATGAAGGTTATGTTGTTGCGATGATTATCCTACTATGATGATTGCTTGAATGTTGCTGAGATTATTGATAATATATATATATATTACTGCGATGATTATCCTACTATGATGATTGCTTGAATGATGACTATGTCTTTTGGGTTTCCTACTCTACTTATAAAATGAGTGAGAGAATGTTTGAGAAGATTGATCCTCTCTAAGGAATCCACTCCAATGCGGATCCGATTCTATTTATCTACTTTTATGGATCCACTTCTATCAACTCCTATGTGCGTAAACTGTGTTGCCAACTATATGATGAGTTGAGACTGTTGAGTACAGGCTACTGAGTGCAGATTGACTGCTGAGTGCAGATGGCAACAATTTATCCTTCTTATCTTCTGAGTGAAGATTGGTTTTTGGGTGGATAGCTCGCTATAACACAAGGCTGTATGGAGGATAGAACTCTATGGCTGGGATGTCATGGAGAGGCAACTTGGTATGTACTTGTAATAGCAAATAGATTTTTGTTATTTCCATTTCACTATAGTACTGGTAGTCGAATTTCGAGTGTGAAATCCAGATGACTTATATTGTACTTATGGAGAGTAAATTGGGCATCTGTCCGGTGAGTGCCTCGTAGATTAGGTGACTGGTTTTGTCACTGAACTACGTAAACAAACCTTTGTGTTTGTGTGTGCTTTTTGTTTTGGTTCTTACTTTGCTACTAGTAGTTGTTGCAATAGCAGTTGTAACTTCCTATTCAACTGCCCTTAATAGAAGTTCCCTTGGAGACATATACTGTCATTTGGTATCAAAGTGGTTGTGCTAACCTATACCTACACAAGATCCTTAGTGTGTCTCTTTGTTTTCAGGCTCAAGATGGTAGGAATACCTATGTGAAATTCTGTCAATGGTCATCCTTTGCCTATTGGAACGAACTATGCATATTGGAAGGTTAGGATGAGGACTTTCATCAAGTCCTTGGATGATCGTTGTTGGGGCACCATTGAGATTGGCTACATACCTCCAACAATTGATGGGACTGAGCGTAAGACAAAGAACAAATATATCGAAGCGAAAATTGTTGCAGCAATTTATAACAAGGGTCCAAGAAACTCAGATGCAGAAGTTGATCGCTGCATAGTTATGTGTTGGTCGTCTTCTACCTATTTTCAACTAAAGAAGCACCAGTTGGAACTCTCTATCAAGTTCCTGAGGATGAATCTACTCTAGTTCTTGTGTCTAAGACAATTCTGTTGGGATAGGAAGAACAAGCACAGCGGGAAAAGTGAATTAAAAATTCAAAACATCCTTAAACCAACGATCAACTTTAGCAATCTTTAATTAATTCAATCAACGAGTAGAAGGAGAAGATTTACCTTATACTACAGATGGTGTGGCTGCTCCTATCCCTGTTTCAAAATGCACATGGCCATGTCCTCCTAGGAAAGTCCACACCAAGTGCCTCGCAACAAGGCGGCAACGAACACGGAGACTCGTTGTGGCTCAACGGAGAGGCAATCTCAACCCCGAAATGCACCAAGGTGAAGCCGGTCCTTCCACCAAGAACTGAGCACCAAAAGGGAAGAAGAGGGGATGAGAAAACCACAGAACGAGGAGGAAGATGAAGGAATACCTCGTTGTCCTTCTTGGACTCCTCCAAGAAGATAAAGTAGATGACACACCTAAGAGGAAGAGACCTTCAATCAGCTTCAAAAAACTGGGGAAGGAAGCTTTAGATGGCCGGCCACCCAAGGAAATGAAGATGAGTTCTTGGAGCTTTTCTCTTAAAGAAGACTCTTAAGAATGCAATCCTAAACTTTCTCCAAGATGAGTAACTAATTTGCTTAACCCCCTTGAAGGATGTTAGGCTATCAACTTTAGCAATCTTTAAGGAATTCAATCAACGAGTAAAAGGAGAAGATTTATCGTATACTACGGATGATATGGCTGCTCCTATCCTATTTTTAAGACACACACACGCACGTCATCTAAGAAAATTCCACACCAAGCACCTCACAACAAGGGGGCAGCGAACACGGAGACATGTTGTGGCTCAACCGAGAGGCAATCTCAACCCCGAAATGCACCATGGTGAAGCCGGCCCTTCCACCAAGAACCGAGCACCAAAAGGGAAGAAGAGGGCATGAGAAAACCAGAACGAGGAGGAAGATGAAGGAATACCTCGCTGTCCTTCTTGGACTCCTCCAAGAAAATAAAGTAGATGACACACCTAAGAGGAAGAGACCTTCAATCGGCTTCATAAAACTGGGGAAGAAAGCTTTAGATGGCCAGCCACCCAAGGAGATGAAGATGAGCTCTTGGAGCTTTTCTCTTTAAGAAGCATCTCAAGAATGCAATCATAAATCTTCTCAAAGATGAGTAACCAATTTGCTTAACCCCCTTAAAGGAGATTAAGTCATTGCCACCTAGGTAGAACCTCCCCCCCCCCCCACCGCCACCACCAACCCACCCACTTTTAAATTCTTTCTCCGGAATTCAAAATTTCGGAGTTTACCTCCAAAACAATAATTTATATGTAATGGATTTATAATTAATTCTAATTTAATCCAACTAAACATAAACTTTAATTTATCTCTATAAATTAAATTCTTATTGATTAAGATTTCTCATGTGTCAATCCCTATAATTTAGGGATGCCCTATAAATTAAGGTTATTGAGGAACTTCTTCCTTGTATATTCGTTCTATAGAAAAACATCTTTACTATCATGTACGTAAACGAGATCTGTGATCGTGTTGCAGCATGTCCAGGCTAGTAGACATATAGTGCCGCACTCGGACTTTATCTCATAAGGTCCGTTACGAGGTTAGCCTGTTGTGTGTGACCCATTGGGCCCCACACTAAGACAGCAGTGAGTTGTGCATAATGGAGAGTCAGATCCGATAGAATGACTTCTATTCGAATCTTACGAGCCACCACTAAAAACCCCCTTTAGTGTGATCGTGAGAGACTCCACTGACAAGTCAAAATTGACGTCTAGCAACGTCTCATGACTATCGGATAGAGTGAGGTTCAATCCAAAAGGGATCGAACGCCCTTCGGCGATTAGTTACCGTGCAACTAAGTCCCTTGGTTACAACGTCTAGAAGTCAGCTAGGGTACGGAAGAAGTATCAAATCCTAATACCGATTCATATGTATTTCACCCACCAAGATGTCGTCCCAATAATGAAACATCATAAACATCTTCCTGACTTTCATGTCTACTCTGGCCAGAGATTCTCGAGTCGACACTTGCAGTGACACATAGAACATTATCTCCTCTCACTAGGAGTAACCGATTCCATGTTGGTTGCTCACCTACCTTCATGAATGCTTCCCCATGCCAATAATACCCAGCACATGATGTTGAGGGCCACATAGGGATAGAACCAAGGCAATGGGTCGTCACTCACAAGGTAACCATGACAACCTCAGGTCCAAGGACTGCTTGCACCTACTATCGCCCGAGGAACATCCTATTGACACTCATTGAAGGATTCCATTTTGTGTTCCTCGTGCAGGTCCGTTTAGTGAACTCATTCTCTCATGAGCACTTGCACTTGTACATTAATGTCGACTCATAGGTAACTGTGAGATCAACTACCCCTTATCGTATAGGGCATGTACCAAGTGCACTAGTCTATCCGGAATCACCGATCCCTTAATTGGTGATCCTACGACTAGGAACATTTAGAACAAGGGCATCTAGATTCCAAGTCTCACTGGCATGAACTCATCATGGCCTCGGAATCAGTTGCCCGGGTTCATAGGGTTCATCACAATCTTTATGAATAAAGATGCAGCATATTGATGAAAATGTTGCCTTATTAAGTTGATTACCCTTGAATAATCCCTAAACACATCGACATGTGATTGGCTCAAGGACACTATTCCTTTCAATCTCCCACTTGCACTTTAGCCAATCAACCTAGTATTTGTATACCAAATTTCAGTGACGATCGAATTTGCTGTTGTGGTGATCAATTTAATCTACATCAATGTCTTTTAGTCATCACCTCTTTCAAACAACTAGGTGATACCGCCTTTTAATAGAAGCAATGATCTTCACGGGATCTTAGTTCCTTAACTTTGAGCAACAGTCCTAGTATTGTCATACAATACCGATGTTGAACTAGCAACCTCAAGAATAACTCTCACTGAATGATAAACTCCTTTATCTGGTGCTATCCTAAGTGGCAAAGTAGCAAAGCGCAAAGCCTAAGTCACCTTACCGATTACAATACCTAGCTAGGAACACTTTCTTGCTTACTGCACCACCATTGAGGTATCCTCATACCATCATATGGTTTCTTTGTCATATAGAGCGTCTCCCATCCATCTCAAGTGCCTGAAAGAGTTCTCTGTTTGCTTTTCAATGTTATTCTCCAGGATTTTGCTTGAAATCTACTAGATACCTCTAAGATATAAGCAATATCAAACTAAGTGCAAAGCATCGCATGGTGGATCCCATTGCCGAAGCGTAATGGATCTCACTCATCTTTTATCTCTCCTCAGGTGTCTTAGCAGATATCATCTTAGAAAGACTGATGCAATCACTCTTAGGCAAGTAACCTCTTTTGTTGCCTTCGATGCTAAAACTCTTTTAGCACTATATTAACATACATCGGTTGGGGTAAACCAGGCTTCCTTTCAGACCTATCCATATAGATCCAAATGTCAAGCATACAGGAGACCTTTCCCAAATGTACCATAGAGAATTAGTATGGGAAATAACTGGAGCGTGATAATACTTTTCCCACAAGTATGTCATACAATATGACAACATTTCCATTAAACACTTTGTCTACACAAGGTTCATCCACATTTTTTATAAAATCAAAACCCTTTTGACTATCTCAACAAAAACGGATGTTTCAACTCTTTGATGCTAGCTGTAGTCTATAAATGGACCTTTGCAGCTCGCATACCTTACTCAATCCAACCGAAGATACGAACTCATCTGGCTATGTCATATATACTTCTTTATAATGAAAGAGTGCAGTCTAGACACCCACTAGCCAGATCTCGTATTCATAGCACTCACTGATGGCTAGAAATATCCTGATGGACTTGAGCGTTGGAACTGGTGAGATGTCTTATTGCAAACAACCTATTATTTGAGTTAGATCTTATTCACAGCCAGTCTAGTCTTATAGGTCCACCCCTTGCCAACTGCTCAGAACTTTCCTAAAGATCCACCTGCACCCTATAGGAGTCATCCTTTTAGAGTCGGAGAACCAAAGTCTGCACTTGGTTTGCTTCCAGTTTGGATTTGCATAATGCCACTACATGATGTCAACACATTTGACCATTAAGATATCACAGATTGCCTGAATCTAGGTCATACCCTATGGCTAGATATCATCACTCAAGCAGTCTACGAAGTCTCCTAGAATAGTGATGGGAAGTAATAATTACATTGATTGGTTTAACCTATAAACTTTCCACTAGTTGTAGCGAATTTATTCGTGGTTGCTGAATTTCACCAAGTTCAACACATCCTCCTCTCCCACTTTCCTCGACAAACTCTCTTTCTCAGAATGTGGAGACAAAACTCCTTTTGTTCAGTTGAAGAACTTGATACCCAAAATACTTTTAAGGGTATTCCTCAAAATTTTGCACCTAGTCAAGTTTGTCATACGCTAGGCAACCCCAAATCACGAGATGTCTCGGACTCAGTTTCTTGCCATTACATATCTTATATGGTGTATCAGAGACTGACAAAATTATGACCGCTATAATAGATTAACCTCTAAAAAGAGATTGGAAGCTTAGTAGGGATCAGATAATATCCAATAAGGTGTGATTCCTCCTTTCAGACACATCATTATGTCAGGAGGGGTCTATACAGAGACAATCTTATTGTCTTCGAGATAATTCACAAACTTAGTGGATAAGTATTCTCTGCCTCGATCCAATTGAAGGTCTATAATACCTTTTCCTTCTTTAATTTCACCTTCATACTCCTTTAACGATTCAAAGGTATCGGGTTTGTGCCAAAACAGGTGGACGTACCCGTGCCTAATCATATCGTAGGAGTATCCTTTTTTGACTTGAGTTGTTATCGGCCTGCATACACCTATGTAGGCTAATTCTAATCAACTCAGCGAGCCTTTCGCCAGGTCTAGTGAACTAAGACTCAATCAGAATCACCTTAAGACACACTTCTCAAGTTCTGACTGTGATTCATAATCGCCCAAAGTCATAAAAGCCAGAAGTATGTGAGATTAATTTCATCTCTTTGTGTGTTCGTTCAAATATATTATCATTAACATCAAAAACCATTACACCAATTTAAATTGATCTAGTCGCATGCATGTAACTCATCAGAATGGTTCATGTGGCAACTATTGTCTATTAAAGAACTTTTCACAATCTTATTCAAAGAACAAAGGAAAGGATGTTCTTTTACTAACACTGGAACAAATCAATATCAACGGTCTTGTCGAATAGAAGACTTATACAATAGGTTTCTACATCTAAGGTTGCAACTCTTGCGCCATTGCCTACCCGAAGGTCGTAGTTGCCTTTTGTCTAATCTTCTACTTTTCTCTTATCCTGCAACGTCTTGCAGATAATGATTGGTATCAAATACTCGGTAGAGTCAATGACGAAATATTTTTATGACGTGCGCACCTGAAGCGGCGGTTTTTTTTTAAAAAAAAAACATCTTCAGTTTCATCTCTGCAAAATTCTACTTGCAGTTGCGCTTCTAGTGGCCATATATACCATAATGGTAGTAGGTGCAATTGAGAACAACTTTCCCTTTCTTCTTGATATTAATCAAAGGTTTCACAGCTTTGTTTTTCACTTTGTTCTTAACAGAGTGTAAATTTGCTTCAAAGGCATCTCCCACTAATGAGACTATGTCCTTATTCTTCATAAGGTGGGACTCAGTAGTCTTCGAGAAGTGAGTCATCCTGCTTGTTTATGTGGAAGTTATCATCAAACTGTAAAAATGAATCTAGGAGGGATTGGAGTGTTAAGTCCCAACTTAGCCCCTTAGCCATGCTTATGCCCAATTTCTCTAACCTCTTGATCAAATCGATTAGTTTGAGGATATGGGTTTCAACAGGGGTCCCTGCCGTCATCTTAGCCGTCCGGCTCTCTTCACCATACAACTCCTTGAGGTGAGAGAGGATGGCCCTAGCATCCATCTTTTCATGTTGTCGTTGCAACACATCGAACATAGAGGCGAGCATAAGGCACTGAACTGTCACACCCCAAATATAGGGTCACGTGACCGGCCAGGGTATACATGTCTACATCCCGCAGCCTAACTCATGCACATGCTAACATCATAAGAATAAACAATAGCGGAAAGAAATCAACGAGTTGTTATTTCATCAAGAATCAAAACAGAGTTCATCATAAATAACTTTAAACAAACGAATAAAATGGGGAAATAATACATCAATTCCAACATACCAAATACAATAAAATCTAAATAAAATGACATAAATGCCCTCAAGGGCTACAACTCAAAAAGACCAACAAAAGTGCATGACACACTACCAAAAGACTCGACTACAACCCTAACTAGGACTACTATAAGATCATACGGCTCCTCTACCCTCCAACTGTGCCAAGTGCTCCAGCCCACCTCATCAGTCAGGCTCTGCAAAACAAAACAACGACAACGGGTGAGTTCAAAGAACTCAGTGAGTGATTCTACCAACCCTCACAAAAACAAACATCATAGATAAGATGCATAAGGTAAAACTCCTAACTCAAGTAGGGAAAAATCACAAGGGAGTGACCTGCTAACATGCCATCTGGCCACCACCTGCCCGAAGGCAACCAACACCCAAACGGTGCAGAACAACAGGTCTAAGCCTACCATGACCTAAGGCAACAACACATACTAGGATAATCGGGAAAGCCCTCCGAACTTATCCTAGTATAAATAAACTCGAGAGCAATCAGGAAAGGCCCTCCGAACTTGCTCCACGAGACGTGTAGGAACAATTGGGATTCGCCCATCCGAACTTGCCCCTTTAAGATTTCATAGGAGTAATCAGGTAGGCCCTCCGAGCTTACTCCTTAAAGATATCACAGGTAATTGAGAAAGGCCCTCTGAACTTATTCCTTAAAACCACCTCGGGGATAATCGAGTAGACCCTCCGAACTTATCCAATGAGGCCAACCAGAACAATCGGAAAAGACCCTCCCAACTTGTTCTGCAGGTTGGGAATTAGCCATCCAACCACCCGGGCCTAGCCCGCAATCCAGCTCCTCGATGGGCCTCTCCACCGTTCATAAAGATATGGCGCACCATGACCGAAGTCAAGTCTTTCCTACGGTGTCTCATGGGTGTCCCTATTGGAAAGTGTGTCAACACTCCAATACCCGACCCTAACTCCTAGACCCGGAATGTCATAAACACGTGTGGTTTTATTTCATGCATAAACTTTTCATGTTGGTTCATAACAGATTATGTTGACCCTTTTACCCAATTTTAATTATGCAATTAAAATTTAGTTCACCACAATTAGGGTTTTGTTTTAGGGTTTTATTTTAGCTTACTATTCTGCCTGAAACTGATGTATATAATCTGAATCTGGTCTCCAGAGTGTGTCCTATATTTCTAAACTATATTTTCTGGTCGAAACAATAGGTTACATGACTATGTTCAGAGAAATACAAACACCACAGCAAGCATTACAAAAATAGCACAGATTCATCATCTCAGCATAAAATTCCAGCAACATTGAATTTTCAGCATGTCATGAAAATAAATCCGAAAAATTACAAAAATTAAATCCTTAATTCACCAACATATCAGAATTATAACATTTAGATAATTCTAACAAAAACTATATTTTTAAATAAGATTTGAAGCACTACCATCATCTTTAATCAAGAACAACCTTTAAGATCAAGCATTTAAATCAAGAAACCATCTTGCAAAAACCTTCATGGCATCAACATCAAGATCCTAATTTTCAGAACAAATGATTTTCTCCAAAAAACACATATTAAATACTAAGCATGTTTGAACATATAAGAACTCATTTTAATCATCAATTTGAGATATAAACTACAAGATAATCAAGATCCCTCAGTTAGGCATTTCATCGAACACCTTGAGGGCATCCTTTCTCCACCCTTGGCCGAGCACCCCTAGGGCCATCCTAGGGCTGCCGAACCCCATAGGGAAGGGTTTAGGGCCTCTTCAAACATGACACACAAAAAGAACATCGAGAATTCGAGAAATCATCGAAAACAAATCAAGAACATCAAGCCTCCAAGAACGGCTTCAAGAAACTTGAAGAAATCCCAAAAGAATGAGGGTAAAATCACTCACCTGATTTGGAATGATGATTAGAAGCAATCCCGGATGATGGCCCATGAATCCGGCTTCAAAAGATGATGGCTCAACCCAAGAAGGGGAAGAGAGGGGGCGGCAGCTCACCTCAAGCCGTCGGCTTGAGGAGAGAAGAAGAGAGAGGGGCTGGCTTCGGTTGGCTCCTCTCGCCTCGGCTCCAAAGGGAAGGAAGAGAGAAGGAGAGGAAGAAAAGAAGCTTGGCTCGGCGGCTAAAGAACTTGGCTCGGCGGCTGCAAGAGAGACAAAGGAGGGTGGGTGGCGGCTCCTCCTCTTTCCTCAACAGCTGGTGTGGCTCCAATCGGGAGCCACAAGCCAAGGGGATGGGCTTTTATACTCCCTCCTCAACCCTAACTCCTCTAATCCTTTATTCAACCTGCATCCGCCTCAAGCCGAACCCGGACCCGCTAACTTAATTAACTTAATTAATTCCATTCTCCACATAACCATCCAATTCATGCACATAATTAAACAATCATGCAACACAACATAAAATTAAATAAATCTATTTATGCAAGCAAAATTCACATAACTCATATCCTACTTACCTGAGCTCGCAAGCTCGCACCGGACCATGAGTCGACTCGGCTCGACCTCGAACTAGTCGGCTAGACTGGCAAACACAACCATAAGGAAAATAATACAATTAAATATCTAGGATATTACAACTGATCAGTAGTGTTGTCATCTTGCCACTTCTTGTAAGTGGCTCTCACTTCCTCGGTAGCCCTTTGTGAAAAAGGGGTACCGATGGCCTGTTATTAAGAACATGGGAAAGTCTTTCCTGGGTGAGGACAATCCTCAAATTTCGCAACCAATCAATGTAATTTTGTCTAGTTAATTTATTAGCATCAAGAATACAATGCAACGACGGTGAAGATGACATGTTATGAAAAGAAACACATAAATAAAAAATATGTTATATGCATGATTATTAAGGTCTTATGATTAATCATGGCTCCCACTAATTTTCGCAATTCCCGAATTACCCTCTTATTGTGAAGCGGAAAGCCCTCGTTGGTATACTTCCTTAGGGGAAGATGGAAGCCCACTTCTCTTACTCGGGTCTCGCATTTAACACGACAAACCCTAATCGGTCCATGGGTAGGTAACTCTTTACCGATCACATCGTTATGCAACTTCCATAAAGTTTTGCCTCTAGGGTTACCATGGCCTTGAGTTTGCACAACAAACCAAGGAGTCCTAGTTGAGTCGGACCCACCGTTCGTATACCTTAGCGAGAAAACAACCACCCTTGAGTTTGGTCAACAATGTAAGTCACGTTCAAGCTAGTAGTAGAGACACAAGGGTATATGCCATATGAGATGCAACGAGTCAATTAGCACAAAAGGCCTTGTGTTTTCACAACAAACCCGTTGTGATAACAAACACACATGTATCATAATGATGGAAGGCATGACTGATATTCCTAATATCTTAGCCATTCGAACTCAATATTATTTGAGGGTTTCTTCATGCAATTATAATTATCTAAGCTATCAACAATTGAAGCAAAAAAGCAATAAATAAAAGCATAAAGCAAATAAGGATGATTATGAATGTTCTAAGGGTTTCACCCGAGCCACCGGGCGAACCAAGGCCATCATCCTAGGGTTTTAGGGAGCTCCTTCTCGCCAAGGTGATGCCCAAAAATATCTTGTAGGTTGCCGATTCCATTAGTGCCTTCCCGGGGTTCTAGTCGTCATGAACATGGCGCTGAACACTTCCTCTCCGCATGCGCACCAAAACGGGACAGCAAACAAGCTCGTCGTGAATCTGCCCCTAAACTTCTAATTTTACAAAACTAAAAGAAGAAGACCCCAAACAACCCTTGGGGAAAGGTTTAAGGAGAGGGAGAAGAAGATTACAATCGGGATTCTCAAGAGGAAGACAAGGGTATGCAGGCCCTATTCAAAAGCTACAATGTTGAAATTTTATAAATTTACAAGCAATCAACACAATCACGTTTTACTCAAAGTCACAACACATAGGGCTCATCCATAATCATCCTTTCATGCATCTTAACAATTGAGAAAAAGAAAGAAAAAAACAGAATCCGAAAACACTCTAATCGGATTACGATTCCACCCAAAATAGTCCAAACAACACATGCTGAAAATTTCAGTTTTCGGGGCTATTCAACCATGAACCCAAGGGGTTCTTGAGTTCAAAATCTATCCAAGACAAGTTTGGACAGTAGGCTACCACCCTGATTCATCGCATGAACCGTGGAGCCAAAAGAATGACTCAAGAACCCCCAAAAATAAAAACCGGGCAACATGACGTTTAGGGAGTGAACGTTTGTAAACGCAACAATAACGCGTAATAAAAATTCCAAAAAAAAATGCTAAAGGTGGCTATGAAACCACTGTTGGGATAGGAATCGAAAATGCAGTGGAAAAAGCAATTTAAAAATTCAAAACATCCCTAAACCAGCGATCAACTTTAGCAATCTTTAAGGAATTCAATCAACGAGTAAAAGGAGAAGATTTATCGTATACTACGGATGATATGGCTGCTCCTATCCTATTTTTAAGACACACACACGCACGTCATCTAAGAAAATTCCACACCAAGCACCTCACAACAAGGGGGCAGCGAACACGGAGACTTGTTGTGGCTCAACCGAGAGGCAATCTCAACCCTGAAATGCACCATGGTGAAGCCGGCCCTTCCACCAAGAACCGAGCACCAAAAGGGAGGAAGAGGGCATGAGAAAACCAGAACGAGGAGGAAGATGAAGGAATACCTCGCTGTCCTTCTTGGACTCCTCCAAGAAGATAAAGTAGATGACACACCTAAGAGGAAGAGACCTTCAATCAGCTTCAAAAAACTGGGGAAGGAAGCTTTAGATGGCCGGCCACCCAAGGAAATGAAGATGAGTTCTTGGAGCTTTTCTCTTAAAGAAGACTCTTAAGAATGCAATCCTAAACTTTCTCCAAGATGAGTAACTAATTTGCTTAACCCCCTTGAAGGATGTTAGGCCATCTATTTATAAGGGGCATAGGTTGCCACCTAGGTAGAACCCCCCCCCCCCTTTTAAAATCCTCTCCTCGGAATTCAAAATTCTAGGGTTTACCTCCAAAACAATAATTTATATTTAATGAATTTATAATTAATTCAAAACTAATTTAATCCAACTAAATATAAACTTTAATTTATCACTATAAATTAAATTCTTATTGATTAGGATTTATCATATGCCAATGCCCTACAAATTAGGGTTACTGAGGAACTTCTTCCTTGCATATTCGTTCCTATAGTAAAATAACTTTCCTATCATGTTTGTAAACAAGATCCGTGATCGTGTTGCAGCATGTCCAGGCTAGTACACATATAGTACGACATTCGGACTTTACCTCATAAGGTTCGTTACGAGATTAGCCTGTTGTGTGTGACCCATTGGGCCCCACATTAAGCCAGCAGTGAGTTGTGCATAACGAAGAGTCGGATCTAATAGAACGACTTCTATTTGAATCTTACAAGTCACCACTAAAAACCCCTTTTGTGTGGTTGTGAGAGACTTCACTCACAAGTCAAGATTGACGTCTAGCAACGTGTCATGACTGCCCGGATAATGTGAGGTTCAATCTACAGGGGATCGAACGCCCTTCGGCGATTAGTTACCATGCAACTAAGACCCTCGGTTACAACGTCCCGAAAGCGGCTAGGGTACGAAAGAAGTGTCAAACCCTAATACCGATTCATATGTATTCCACCCGCCAAGATGTCATCTCAATAATGAAACGTCAGAAATATCTTCCTGACTTTCATGTCTACTCTGGTCAGAGATTCCCGAGTCAACACTTGTAGGGACACATAGGATATTATCTCCTCTCACTAGGAGTAACTGATTCCATGTTGGTTGCTCACCTACCTTCGTGAATGCTTCCCCATGCCCATTAAAACCCGACACATGACACTAAGGGCCACGTAATGATATAACCAAGGCAACGGGTCGTCACTCACAAGGTAACCATGACAACCTTAGGTCCAATGACTACTTGCACCTACTATCACCCAAGGAACATCCTATTGACACTCATGTAAGGATTCCATTTTATGTTCCTCGTGCAAGTCCGTTCAGTGAACTCATTCCCTAATGAGCACTTGCACTTATACATTAATGACGACTCATAGGTAACTGTAAGATCAACTACCCCTTATCGTATAGGGCATGTACCAAGTGCACTAGTCTATTCGGAATCACCGATCCCCTAATTGGTGATCCTACAACTTGGAACATTTAGAACAAGGGCATTTGGATTCTAAGTCTCACTGGCATGAACTCATCATGGCCTTGGAATCAGTTGCTTGAGTTCATGGGGTTCATCACAATCTTTATGAATAAAGATGCAACATATTGATGAAAAGGTTGCATTATTAAGTTAATTACCCTTGAATAGTCCCTAAACACATCGACATGTGATTGGCTCAAGGGTACTATTCCTTTCAAGTTCTTGTTGGAACTATCCTTGAAGCAGTTGAAACTGCTATACCAAGCCCTGAAGTAGTCGGACCTGCTGTTATAGTTCCAGATGCAGTTGAAACTGCCACAGCTATAACTAAGTATATTTTTTAGAACAACAAGTGGCAGACGTCTTCACAAAGACCTTTGATGGAGGGAGTTTTGAGCATGATCGGATCATTAAATCCTCTCAATCATGGCTTGAAGCAATAACCTCCTCAATCAAGGCATGAACTAGTAACCCCCTCTTTCAAGACTTGGAGTAGTAACCCTCTTCATTCAAGATTTGAAGTTGTAACTGCTCTCTTGACTGCTCCTTTACTTCACTTCTTTTCTGCATCTTCCTTCCACAAATGGAGTCGGCCAAGTCTCCCTCGAGTCCGCAACAAAAATAGTTTATGGGAATGGTTTACAAGAAAAACCTTTCTGCTTTGGATAAGGGCATGTCTTGAAGAAAAGGCTGTGACGACTTTCGATCCGATATCAATTGAATAAGTCGCTTCTCCTCTCTCTCATGGTCACCCAATGCAAGTCAAGTTTGGTCATCCTCCTGCAGATCACCTTCCAAGAAAGGGTCGAAGCTTGCAATTTATTTTTCATGATTCTCTACCTAGGATTTCTATTACTGAGGGGGAGAATTCTCATGTTGAGGGGGAGCTTTTGTATGGCAATCAATTTCCTATTCTGCCATTACTTTTCAAGCTGACACAGTTGAAATTGCTACATTTGTTGTCACTGTTCATGATTTCACTCCAGTGGATACTGGTCCCTCTAAAATTACTATAGGTTTTACTCATGAGAAACAACAAACAGATCTTGTTCTTGCATCAAAGTCCTTCTACCAGTATTCCCTCTTTTACAACTAAGGAAGAACCAGTTGAAACTGTGTGTACAGTACCTGAGGGTGATTTTGCTCTTGTATCATAAGCAGTTGAAACTACTACTCCAATTCCTAAAGCAGTTTTTGTTCCTGCACCTGAATCTAAGATTGAACATCAAGTGCGTGTTGAGGAAGCTGTCCAGCAAACTACTGAGAATGCTACTGAGTTGTAGAAGAAACCAACCACAACTCCTATTAAGAAAGAATTCCTCTAAATCTACCAAGAAGACTCGAAAGAAAATAATCACCAACAAGCTTCACAAAGGACTACTTTCTGATGATCTCTACTCTCTTTGGAAGGCTCTTCAATTAAGAGGTATTATCTCACAAAGACCTTCTAATCTTAGCTTAATTCTCTTTGAAGAGCAAACATGGACATTCTTGAGAAAAAAGATTTTATCTAGCTCTTTCATGATTGTTACTCCTTACTATAAATTACCTATCTTGGAGTTTTACTACAATCTTGTTAAGGATATATCTGATCCTAAGATCATTAATGAGTTTCTTGGTTTTTCTCCTTCTTCAACTGATCTTCCTAATGAATCCTATACTGATGTTCTGAGAACTGTTGGGCCAGAGCTATCAAATGGTAAATTTATAGACTGGGCAGGTGGATATGATGTCATACCTTCTTCTTTGAATACCTTCTATGCAGTGTTGTTTCAAAATGCAATATATTTCTAGATCCCTATATCTCACATCACTTTTTTGAGCAGGGAAATGGTGATGTTGTTGTTCAAGATAACCAATGGGATACATTCTGATCTAGGATGTTTTTTGAACAAATTACAAGTTGTAGATCTAGATTGAATTCTAATTCCAGAATGTTTTCGATCTTTCCAAAATTAATTTATGAAATTCTGGAAAGGCAAGGATTCAAATGCTCATCTGAAGAATTTCTTGAACTAGTTAATTCATCCCTAAAGATTCACTGCAAATTTTTTGAAGAGGTGAGTACTCCTGTGTAGTCCCAGCCTAGTTCTAGTTCAAAACAAGAAATCCCCAGGTGCTTCAACTGCTAGTGAACAGTCTATTCTTGAGGAACTCTTTAATACAAGGGAAATCATGTCTCTGCTCCAACAACAGTTTATTTCTATTGAGAAGAAAGTCATTGAGCACTTCACTACAACTTCAACAGGTCTTGTTTCTCCCTCCTCTGGTAGTCTTTTAGATTCTTCAAGCTCTTATTAATCTTGGTACTCTCACTACTTCTCATTTGGCTTATTATGCCAAAAATAGAGAGAAATGGTGCATCCAGTTGCAACCTTACTTATCTTGCCTACTCTTTCGTTGCTAATGTATTCTGGTTTGACTACTGTGACTGTTTGTTTGTCTGTGTGACTTTGCTTGTTGTAATATTTTATCTATGGATATGGATGAGTGGATGACTGTTGTGTTTTGCTAAATAAGCCAAAGGGGAAGATTTTTAGTGTTTGGCTTATGTGTGTTGGCTATATTTGGCAAAAGTATTCCCATATTATTCTCAGTTGAACAAACAGTTACAACTGCTTTTGCCTATGAGGAGTTCAATTAAGTTCTCAGTTGTAAAGACAATCACAACTGCTCTGGAGCTGAGCAGTTTATACTGAAACTTATGATACTAAGTGTGATGTCTATTAACTCATTTACAACTCGTCTTGCTTGATGAATTGCTTGAATGTTATTACTAGGATATACTTTGGATATTCTCTTGACAGCTTGTGTTTTTGCCAAATAAGCCAAAGGGGAAGATTGTTGGTGTTTGGCTTATGTTGTGTTGATTATATTTGGCAAAAGAATTATCGGCCAGTTCTTAGTTGCAACTACTATAAAGTTTATACTGAAGTTCTCAGTTGTATGTCAGTTGCAACTAATATGGAGTTTATGCTAAACATCTCAGTTTATACTTACAGGTTACATTATGTTGTCTAACTCTTACTTGCTCGGTTCGTGGTTGCTTAAGCAAAAGTATTCCAAATTATTCTCGATCAGTTAAATGGGTAGTCACAACTATGATGAGTTCTGCATATGTTGAAGGTAGTTATAACTATATGAGGACAGTTTTAACTGCTTTATGGTTTTCTAGACGGGGATGCTACGCAAATGATAACCTTTGGGTTCTAGTATTAATGATGATTCTATTTTATATCTCAAATATTTTTAAATCATCTTTAATTACTTGTTTATTGCCTATGGAAGAAATGAAGCAGTGGGCTGACAGTTATCTTAAAGCCTTTATGACCGAAGTCATTTATGGAAGAAATGAAGTGGTCTTCATTAATGGGCTGGCGGTTTTTTCTTGAAACTTTTATGGCAGCAGCTTTTTTGAAGCTTTTATGGCCGACGTATTATGATGTGTTATGGTTGTCTTTTGAGTTTGAAACGGTTGAAGTTAAGATCCTTTGTTAAGTGGTATTTATAAAAGTTGGTTGGCCTTCTCTATTTATGAGGAAAGAGAAGTTATGGATTTGCTTGTCTCCTATATCAACACTCTTAACTGCTCTTGTTGACAGCCTCAACTGCTCCTACTGCAGTGAAGGTTATGTTGTTGTGATGATTATCCTGCTACGATGATTGCTTGAATGTTGCTGAGATTATTGATAATATATATAGAGTTAATCTTGATTGATCATTTATGGTGACTTTTGAAATTGATCATTTGTGATGACTTTTGGACTTGGTCTTTTATGATGCCTATTAATGGAGTTTTAGCCATCATGGAGCTACTATTTTATGGCCTTGGTCGTTCACTTTGAGGGAGTTATAGTCATCATAAAGCTTTATGGTCTTGGTCATTCATTGGTGGAGTTAATGATCATTAATGGAGTTAATGGTCATCATGGAAATAGGAGTTTTTCTTGTGGAGTAATGGCTGTCTTTTGGATTGTCTACTCTACTTATAAAAGGAGTGAGAGAATGTTTGAGAAGATTGATCCTCTCTTAAGAATCCACTCCTATCCACTTCAATGCAAATCTGATTCTATTAATCTACTTTTATGGATCCACTTCTATCAACTCCTATGAGCGTAAACTGTGTTGTCAACTATATGAGGAGTTGAGACTACTGAGTGCAGATTGACTGCTGAATGCAGACGACAACAATTTATCCTTCTATCTTCTGAGTGAAGATTGGTTTTTGGGTGGATAGCTCGCTACCATACAAGGCTTTGTGGAGGACAGAACTCTATGACCGGGATGTCATAGAGAGGCAAGTTGGTATGTACTTGTAATAGCAAATATTTTTTTGTTATTTCCAATTCACTCTAGTATTGGTAGTCGGAGGCAAGTTGGTATGTACTTGTAATAGCAAATAAATTTTTGTTATTTCCAATTCACTCTAGTATTGGTAGTCGGATTTCGGGTGTGAAATCCAAATATCTTATATTGTATTTATGGAGAGTGGATTGAGCATTTGTCTGGTGAATACCCCACAGATTAGGTGACTGATTTTGTCACTGAACTGCGTAAACAAACCTTTGTGTTTGCGTGTGCTTTTTGTTTTGATTCTTAGTTTGCTACTAGTAGCAATTACAATTTCCTATTCAATTGCCATTAACAGAAATTCTCTTAGAGACATATACTGTCATAGAGTATCTTGTACTATGTGGAGACGATCGGGACTCAATCTCCCTTCTCTCTCTTCTCCAACTTCGGTATCACAGTGGTGGCTTGACGCTCGCTCTTCCCTCCGGAGTACAGCCTTGTAGCAGTGAGCTTCTCTCATGTCTCCTTTGGAGTCTTTGGAATACGAGGAATAATTGTCAATTTCGTTCATCCAATGTCTGCATGGACTCAGTGCTTCGTCAAGCCTTTTCATTATGGTCTGCGGTTTCATAACTTAATTATGCAGATGTACTTTGCTCCAGATTTTATGGAGTGATTTAGACTGTTTTGTCTATGTGCTAGCTGTATGGGTATAATCACATGTAAACTCTCTCTTCCTCAATGGAATTAAACGCTATTTTTTAGGGGAAAAAACTCCTAGATTAATTATAGTTGCATCATCAATGCCTTAATCTGCCATATTTATTATTTATTTTGTTCAAATTAATTCTGTGAATTTAATTAAAATTCAACTTTTATCTCCTATTCAACTTAGTTTTGGAGCCGAATGTATAGGGAAATTTTATGGGGTTACATAGTTCTGATACTTGGGATGGTTTTCAGGTGGTGTGCAGTGCCAGCTCTTGCTCAACTAGTCTCTTCATCGTGCCATGCTGCCATGTCATCATCATCTTTGGCACATTCCTCCGGGAAGGAGGATAGCATGCCGCATGCACTAAGCTAGAAGCTCTCCTCTTTTGTAATTAGTTGAAACAGAAATGGTTTATGATAGGCGTTTGTTTAGGCATCACAATGGTTGCAATATTTCCTAACTATCTGTTTTGAATAAGTTCCTTGAGTAAACTATAGATAGCAGTATATAGTTGCTTTTGCAAATTAGTTGTTCATTATTACTATTGCCTAATTAGTTTTGGTTGACTTTTTAATTACATGGTATAGAATGAAATACTTCAGAGATGAAGCTGACACATAAAATGGATATTTTATCCAATATGTATTTTTTACTTGTATATATGATCAGTGCATTTTATGTAGGAATCAATTTCCCGATGGATGTAGATGCTTATGCAAAATAGAGAAAAGAAAACTGTACTCTCGGCGTGCAGATTGATAAGTTAACCAGAAAATAAATGTGCGGCTTGGTTTAATGTAGATTGTAATTTATGTGCGACTGGAAGAATATTTTTATAGCTTGTATAATTTGTGAACTTTTTGGATTAGGTGCGCGCATGAAGTCATTAGAAACACGTTGTGTGATTGGTTTTGTTGATTCACACTATATCTTTCTTGTGATTTAGTGGTCGTTTGGTTATCCGCAAATATAAATATTGTAAAAAGAGTTTGCATGCAAAAGTAAATGTTTGTGAATAAAATTTACCTACAGTTTGATTGTCCGCAACTAGAGTTGCAATTTCTATTTGTAGGTGTTTGATTTGCCGCAAATGGAAAAGTTGCAACTACACTTGCAATTACGATATGCATATCTATATCTGACAATTTTGACTCGGACCGCCCGTTATCGTGCCTAGGTCGTTATCGGGCCAACCCGATAAGACCCGAACAAATATCAAGTCAGCTCGATAAGGCATGAACAAAATATAGGATCGGACCAGGCCTACACAGTGTACGCTCGGCTTGGCCAATATCCCAATAATAATTTTATTAATTATCGAAAATATCGAGCTATCAGACCCGGATTTGGGCCCGATAAACCAATTCCAATGGCTCGATTCGAGCCAGATAGTTTTATTTTAATTTTTTTGTTATCGTGCTAATGGACCGGAGTTGGCTCGTTTACTGTTCGTGTCGTGCCAAGCGGGGAGTCCCGGGCCCGAACTTTTATCGGGTCGGGGACAATTTTTTGTTCAAGCCGGGCCAGCTCGGCCCGATATCTCTGGCCTGGCATGAATTGTCGGGTTCAATAGGACTTCAACGGAATTTAGAAGCAATAACAAGCAAATATAGGTAAGATGGTAAATCTGTCATTTTACTGAATAATAATTCATCGACTACAAAAAAATTGTTCTAGCCCATAATAATATTATTTTTATACTCTAAATCACCATTTAGTTTAGTACAATATTATTTTATATTATTTAATTATTTATCAAAATAAAATAATAATTTTTAGTTATTGTATTATACCGAAAAATATAAAAAAAATCTATCAAACTACATCAGATCTAAAATCGGACACTACAATCGCGTTCAGCACACGAAAATCTACAACTTTGGTATTTATCATGTGTCCATCCGACAACTCTAAGTCGCCCAAATTAATTTTTTTCTAATACTTAAATTATTACATTTGTAGCCCGCAATCTAGTATTGCGGGCTTTTTGGGTTGCAATTGCTTTTGCAACTTGCAAGTGACATTAATAACACAACTTGTAAATACTAGATGTTGCAAAAGATTTTTGCAGACAACCAAACAAATTGATTTGTCTATTTGCTGCAAGTAGAGTTGCAGCATTTGCACTTGCGAACTACCAAATGCCCCCTTAATTTGTTATATTGGCATTATGTTCTTTTTCCTCTTTGAAGAAGATTTATTAGGATCCACCAATTTGATTTGTTCGTTGATTTAATTGGTTCACTCGGGGATTGTTTCTTCTTTTTTTGAGAAAAAGTGAGGCCGAAGCCACACAGTTCATTTCACGAGCTTTGAAATCTACAAGCCTTCCGGGGTTTCGGCTTAACCCGCTGCCCCATCAAGCGAACCAACAACCTAGGGGTAGTGCTCCCTTACATGCATGAGAAAGAAAAGAAGATAAATATTTGAGATTCATTAACCCCCCAAGCATTCCCCATGTATACGAGACCGGAAGCAGAACCCTATGGAGACCACTCTCTCCATCACTGCCGAGTTACCATTAAAAATGTGGTCATTCCTGAGTGACCAGACGCTCCAACACCATACAAGCACAGCCGATGCCCTTTTTGAATTCCATTCCCCTTCCTCTTCCAATGTAGTCAGTAAAGGCTGTTGGCCTAAGATTTTCAATCTTGGTCTTAATCTCAGTTTTGATGATAACAAACATGAAACTAATGATTTCAAGGAGAATTATTTTCAGGTTCCATATCGGTTAGCGCTCGACGTCCACGATCGAAAATATCAGAGAAACTAGAAAATCGGAAGGACGTTGGTCGACGCGCTCGGATTCGTCGGGAAGATAGAGTCTACATCTAGGGTGTTTAAATAAATTGTAAAATCCTCATTATGATGCTAAGATCCCTAAAGAACCAAACCCGTAATCCGAAACCCGAACCGAAGAAAGAACCCGATTGAAACTGAACAATAAAGTACAAGTACAATAGGTAGATTTTTGGTACTTTACGAATGGTCGACCGAACGATCGACCGGCAAGGGTTTTAAAAACACAGAAGCCTCCGGTCGAATGACCGGTGGCTCATCCGGTCGACTGGCCCATCGATCGGCCGGCCCATCGATCGGCCAACGATAACGGCTCTTTTTTGAGCCGTTGTGTAGTGTTTCACCCGAGTCTACCTCTTGGCCTCTCTATATAAACACATACCCAGCATGTTCCTTACATCTTCTAACATTCCTGTAGCCATTATATGTGATACTAAAGCCTTGATTGAGCCATTTTCATCTCTATACCCTAGTTTCTTGTTGAAATCTTGATTGAGCCTTCATTCTTCATCGATTTATCATCTTGAGGCATCAAGAGGACTAGGGAGTTTCTTTTGGAGCTAAGTATACCTTTGTTTGTGTATTGCTCCAATTGTTATTGTATTTTGTTATTTATTTTCATTATATATTAAGTGTGTAAACATAGGTTGCTAGGTCTGATTAAGTTGGATGGTAGCCTTTGTGTTTAAGGCTTAAATCCACCAGTGTACTTAGTTTGCTAGGATTAGTGATTGTTGTCCCTTAAGGTTTAGGTGGAAAAGTATTCTCGGTAAGAAGGCGAAGACTTCTGGGTGTGAAAGTGCCTTAGGTTGAGAGCGAAGACTCTTAGGCTAAAAGGTCCTCATTGTAAGGGAAACGATATAATCTAATAAAGTTAAGTTTAGAAATCCTAAGCAGGATGCTTAGGTAGTGGAGTAGGCATTGGGACCGAACCACTATAAATCATTGTGTTAGCATTCCTTAGCTTGTTTGTGTTAATTGCTTTATTAATCACTTCCGCATTTAGTCGTTAAATTGATAACTTGCCTAAGTAGTTTAAGAAAATATTAAAACCAGAATTAGTCTAAAGTTTTAGATAACACACTATTCACCCCCCTCTAGTGTAGGTCATTTCACCAACAATTGGTATCAAAGCGGATCGTAGATTGAGATTTCACCATTCCTAGCCTCTACATCTAGTCTCGATCCGAAAATGGCACTAGAGTTGGTAGCATCTATACCACCTAGGTTCGATGAGTCTAACTTTGATCTTTGGAAGAGTAGAATGTACACTTTCCTAAAGACTCAAGGCTTATGTGTATTTGACATGGTAAAGACTAAATATATTGAACCCAAGAAAAATATGAATGCATGAACCCAAGAACAAATAGATATGTTTGAGGCAAATGCTAAAGCTATGAATTGCATATTTTGTTCTTTGAAAAATTGTATCTTTGAAAAGATCATGCATTCTACTTCTGCATCGATATTTGGGCTTGCTTAAATGTCCGATATGATTATACTAAAACCGAGGAGTTAGCGACTTTTATTGAAGGTGGTGATGACAATGGTCATCCCTCCAATATTAACATGGTTTTTGAAGCTCAAAGTGTTTCTAGTCAAAGAAGCACTAAAAGTCGAAAGAGGAAGGTGATTTGCTATTTATACAAAGGAAAAGTGCACATGAAGAAGAATTGCCCTACCATGAAGACAAGACAAAGAAGATGTCAAATGCTTTCACATCATCATCTCACTCAAGTGAAGCATCCTCTTGTCATGGCTATGAAGCTAGTTCAAAAGATTACCTCATGAATACTAATGATGAGATACACTCTTTTTCTTCTAGTCATGATAACAAAAAAGATAGTATTAATTCATCTAGTTCTCATGACATGTTTTATGATGAATTAATGGATGAATATAAAAATATATATGTTTTGCTTGTTAAAAAGGATAAGAAAAACAAGAAGATTAAAAAGGGGAATTCTAGACTTAGTTCACATTTGCATGCTCTAGAATTAGAAAATGAGAAATTAAAATCTAGCTCATTTGATCCTTGTCGTGATCGATATGTTAAAACTTGAGCTTAAGGACTTAAAGCTTGAAAATGAAAACTTAAAAAATGGTTTCAAAATTGAGAATGAGATTTTTGATAAATGAAAACTCAAAATTTGGTAAGGAAAATTATATGTTGAAATCTCAAATGCATGCTTTATATAAATTCATAGATGACTTGAAAAAGGAGGTTTTAGTATTGAGTAAAAAGGTAAATGAACTTACAAAAGTTTCTTCCTGTGAGAATCCACAAAGGAGAAATAATACCTTTGAGAATACTCATGCATCTCATACTTATCATGTTAAGTATTCTACCTCTAGACCTCATGATCATAAGAAGATGAATGTTTCTCTCAAGAATGCTCATGTTAATCGTAGTTCACATATCAAGCATTCTAATGATAAATCTCATGACCATAGCAAAAATAGAAAGAAATTCAATGGACATTATTTTTGTTGCGGTGTTTATGAGCATGCCATCTATGATTGTGCCTTTAAAATGAACCCAAGTGTTGTAAACACACTTTGGGTATCTAAGCCTACTAACCCCCTAGGACCCAAAGGCATTTGGGTACCAAAAGTTTTGTGTTCTCTTGTAGGGGGGAGCTACCACACAAGGTTGAAAGAGAATGTGAGTTGAAGTTGACCAAGAATGAAAAATCTACATTTGATTGCAACTTCAAGCCATCTTGATGCCTAGGTAAAGTTGGCATCAAATTCTTTGGTATCATCTTCTAACCAACATTGATCTACTTTAGTTGAAGGTTTTGATACTATATATGCATAATTTGGTTGAGTTTTTGTCCACTCTCGATATGATTTCAAAAATGTTTTTGATTTTGATTTCGGTGTCTTCGGAGACCTTGGTAGCCTATAAAGGGCTAATGCGACCTTGTAGTTCTAAATCGTAGGCTAATTGTGGCCCTTCGATTTTCAACCAATATAAAGGGTTGGATATCAAGTTTTCATCTTCATTATACTTTTGATCTCTTTAAATTCGTTTTGGTATCACTTGATTTCATTTAAAACAGATTTCAAACTATTTAGCAAAGTGAACTTTGATAATGATACTTGATGTTTCTCTTTGCTTTTTGATTTGGTTAGCTTGCTAAGTAGCTATATTTTTCCTAAAATATTAGTGTATCTTACTTGCAAGTTATGATTATTTTAGGAAGGCTAATAATTATGAGGAAAATGATAAGTTTGGCAAATTATCATGAATAAGGTATAACTTCGATTCTTTCAAAATCTTAGTGTTATACCTCAATGTTTAAGCTTCAACTATGTCTCTATATATGATTAGAATTGCATGTTAAACCCTTGAATCCTCATGAGTAGGTAGAATTTTAGTACTTAGGCAAATTTCAGTTAATAAAACTTGCTCTAGGTTGATATTTATTATTAGAGACATTCTTTTTAAGTCGAAACTAGTTAAACATGTTTTGAGATCTTACTTTTTAAAATTTTCATATTTTGAGATCTCTTGATTCATTTTGATATCATGTTTACTTCTTCAAAATGAATCTTTACTACTTAGCAAAGTAGCTCTTTGAAAATGATACTTGATCCTCATCTTTGCTATTTAGTACGATAACTTGCTAGTAGATATGGTTTGATTACTATTAATGAAGTATACTTACAAGTTATTAAAAATGGAAGGCTATTGTGAAGAAAATGGAAAAGAAAATGAAAAGCTTGGGAAATTCCAAAAATGAGGTATGAGTTCGGATTTGCAAAAATCTTATTATAATAGTTGAATATTCATGCTTTAATGATGTCTCTATACTCAAGATTGATTTTCCACGATAAATCTATGAAATTTCATGAGTATATAAAATTTTGATACTTAGGCAATTTCATAATATCTTGATTGAATGAATCTTCTTCTAGGTTGAAATTCATATTAGATATCTCATTGAGTTAGTAGTTGGTAAACATGTTTAGATACACATGTCACGTGATCCTAGGCATTTAAACTTGAAAATTCATGTGTAGATGAATAAGGTGATAACTAGATCACTTTAGGGGACTTAAACTTGAAAAAATTTGACTCAAGTCAACAAATTGACTTGGATACTTCATTTTAAGTCCAAACTTCATAAACATGTTTAGGAATATGTATGACAGATTTTCATGCATTTAAACTGAAAAATTTATATGGATATGGATAAAATGACATAGAGGTCATTACATGATAACCTCTTTTGAACCAAATTGACCCAAGTCAACAAATTGACTAGAGGTCTCATTTTCAATCCATATTTGAGAAACATATTTAGATTTACTCATGTTAGGTGTTCATGTGTTTAAACATGAAAATCATGAGTAAATGATAGGATTGATACTTAACAAGTTTCATGATAACTAGCTTAGTTTTGAATGAAATCATGCTAGGTTGATATCTTGACTTACACCATTTATATGATCATTATGTGGTGTTATAAAAGTTTGAATGAAAACTGAGCACGTTTTGAAAAATAACTGAAAATTACTGAAATGCAATTGAAATTTCAGTATTTTTAGTTAATTTTTAAAAAATATAGAAAAATCATTTTTAACTTATTCTTGAAACTGCATCTTCATTGAAAAATCTAGTTTATTCAGTAAAAATTTTAGAAATTTTCATTGAGAATATGATTTATAGTGGAATTTTGAAGTTGAATTTTAGAAATACAAAGTATCATCCTCTTGAAATATCAATCATTCCGATACTTTGATTGTTCGTCGAAAACTTCAAATAAAATTTTGTGTATACTCTTTTGATTCCATTTCTAATATCGTTCTCACTATTTGAGTGAAATCATTTCTAAATATGATTTTGATAACTTGAGTGATATCTTGAAAATGAGTTTTTGGTTGGAATCCAGATAGGTTTAAAAATAGATTTAGAAAATTCATTTTGAGTTCAAACTTGACACATGCATCTCAAATGATCATTCAAGAAAGTTTGAATCAAAGATGATAACTTTTGGGGAAAAAATACTTAAAGTTTATGAAAATGCCCCTGAACTTTTAGGAATTTTATGAATTTATAGAAAACTAATTTTTGACTGATTCTTGAACATGTAGATTCCTTGAAAAATCTAGTTTGTCCGGTTAAAGTTTCAAAAAATTTCATCAAGAATATAATTTTATAAGGATTTAAAAGTTTGATTTTTGTAAACTTGAAGTGTACTTTGACCTAAGTCAACAAAGTGACTTAAAAATTTCATTTTAAGCCCAAACATCACAGATATACTTAGATTCACTCATGTTAGATATCTAGGTATCTAAATTACAGAAAATATGAGTAGATAGACAAATTTGATACTTAGTTATTTTCATATTTTCATGCTTATTTCGAATCAAATCGTGCTAAGTTCATATTTCGAATCAAATGATATTATCTTCACTTCAAACTTGATATACATCCTTTACATGACCATATCTTTCTATTTTAAAAGTTTGAATGATTTTTGGAAATGTCATAAAAATTCCAATTATTTACTAAAATGCCACTAGAACTTAGTGAATTTTAGAAAAATGCAGAAAAATAAACCTGGCTGAAGCTAAATCATAAAGTACAGGTACAAAAGCCTACGGACGGTCGACCGAACGATCGACCGACAAGGGTTTTAAAGCCTCAGAAGCCTATAGTCGAATGACCAGTCGCTCGTCCGGTCAATCGTGTTGGCTTAAGGGTTCCCCTTAAGCTTCGATCTTCATTTTGATGATAACAAACAAGTATTTAATCTATGTGTGAAGTTTTGAGTTCAGGTTGAGGTTGCGATAAGCATGCGAACTTCGTTCGGAAAAACGAAGGAAAAAGATCGTCAAGAAACGAAAGAAAAGGCTCGAGAATAGATTGAGTAGATATCCTGTAATATACCCCTAGGATCTCATCCCAAGCCTAATTGTAAAGTTATCCAAGTTAAGACTTGGTAACTAAACCTATCAAAAAGCATGTAACAAGGATAAAGAAAAAATCAGCCTCAGCCTGAATTCGGCCGATCGATCGGTCGACCAAACAAGGCAATAAATTGACAATAGACAATTCGATCGACCAAATATTGCCAAAAATTAGCAGTAGCCAATTCGGTCGACCGGGCGATCGACCCAAGATGGGTAACAAATGGCAGAAGGCTACTTTGGTCGATCGGTCAAGGCCAAAATCTGACAGTAGCTGCGTTGGTCGACCGAGCAGTCGATCGGACAACAGAGAAGCAGAATCGCGTCTGGCGGTCGACCCTCTATTCGACCAAATAGAGCGGCAGAAATTGGAATTGCCAGCGATCGCTGGGCGGTCGATCAGTTGGTCGACCTACGATCGGTCGGCAAGCGACCGAACGATGAAAATGGCTAGTTTTTCGCCCGTTGAACAGCCGTTCGGTTGAGGGGTTATAAATACCCCTCACCTAACTCCTTTAATACCTCTTAGAAACTAAATTGAGCATTCAAAGGAGATTTTTAAGCCTTCAAAAGATCAATTGCTTGTGCTCAGCTCTTCCGTCAACGAATTTTTCAAGCGCCCTTTCTTCCTCAACTCGGGATTTGATTCGAGCTCTACGACTTGGCGAGTTGGAGGCTTGAAGGCTTGGGAAAAAGAGCATTGGTTCTTTCTTTCAATTCTTAGCTCTTTTCATTGTATTTTAAGAGTTGTTTAAATTTATTTTCATTTGTAATAGCTTGCTAGGTGTGCTAGAGTAAACACTTAGGGGTAGACTTTGTAGAATTATGTTTTGCCTAGGTGAATAGGTTTGAGGAGTTCTCAAAGAGGTGAGAATCGTGTCCTCAGTTGTATTCAAAGGGAAACACAAGTTCTATAAAGTAGTTGTAGTTGGTTAGAAATCCTTGGTGTGGAGCCAAGATAGTGGAGTAGGCGGTTGGCCAAACCACTATATTTCATCGCGTTAGCATTGTCTTGATTGCTTGTTTATTGTTGTGTTTTATATTTGATAACAAATATTATTGAGTTGCATTTGAATTTGGTTGAAGTTAAAATTGAGCAAAAGAATATTGACTAAATAAAAAAAAGGGGGGGATACACACTATCACTATTCACCCCACCCCACCCCCCCCCCCTTCTAGTGTGGATTTTCATTCAACAGACCAGCCCATTGATCGGCGATTGACTGGCTGGCGATAACAGCTCTTTTTTGAGCCGTTGTGTAGTGTTTCACCTGAGCCTACCTCTTGGCCTCTCTATATAAACACATACCCAACCTTGCTTACATCTTCTAACATTCCTTGAGTCATTATATGTGATACTAAAGCCTTGATTGAGCCATTTTCATCTCTATACCCTAGTTTCTTGTTGAAATCTTGATTGAGCCTTCATTCTTCATCTTTTCATCATCTTGAGGCATCAAGAGGACTAGAGAGTTTCTTTTGGAGCTAAGTATACCTTGGTTTGTTTATTGCTTCAATTGTTATTGTATTTTGTTGTTTATTTTCATTGTATATCAAGTGTGTAAACCTAGGTTGCTAGGTTTGATTGAGTTGGGTGGTAGCCTTTGTGTTTGAGGCATCCACCGGTGTACTTAATTTGCTAGGATTAGTGATTGTTGTCCCTTAACATTGAGGTGGAAGAGTGCTCTCGGTAAGAAGGCGAAGACTTTCGGGTGTGGAAGTATCTTAGGTTGAGAGCGGAGACTCTTAATTCAGGTAAAAGATCCTCATTGTAAGGGAAACAATATAATCTAGTAAAACTAAGATTGAAAATTCTAGGCGGGGTGCTTAAGTAGTTGAGTAGACATTGGGCCGAACAACTATAAATCATTGTGTTAGCATTGCTTAGCTTGTTTGTGTTAATTTCTTTCGCATTTAATTGTTAAATTGATAACTTGCTTAAGTAATTTAAGAAAAGATTAAAATCAAAATTATGGTAAAATTTTAGATAACACACTATTAAATTTCATCTTCGTCTGCCCTTTGCTTAATGATGCTCTAGTAATGCTAGAAGCCTGTCGACGTCCGCTTGATCCACCGCACCCTTCCATGTTAATAACCACTCGCTTGAGATGGCATCCCTAATGTTTGTGATAACATCCCTCCGCTGTCGTCTCATAATGAAAAGGTGGGGGAACCAGTCGGCCAGCCGCGAGTTACATATCCATCGGTTCTTCCAGAATAGAGTTTTATTTCCTCTTCCCGCTATCGATTCCATGCACACAGAGAAAAACTACTTAGCCACATGGAT
This sequence comes from Canna indica, assembly GCA_034359265.1. Lineage (NCBI taxonomy): Eukaryota > Viridiplantae > Streptophyta > Magnoliopsida > Zingiberales > Cannaceae > Canna > Canna indica. Next base: position 58,611,632 of record CP136890.1, on the reverse strand, counting down.
CCCTTTCCACACACCGAATCAATGTACTGTGCAGTGATCATCCTACCATGGCTTCCTATTGAAATAGTAGTGGCGAACAACATGAATGTAAAGAAGGTCTTTGCCTGAGGCGAGTCCCCACCACCATCACCCTAGTATAGCCAAATAATGTATATTCAAATCCAGGATTCCCATTGTGCCTTGGGGTGAAGACATCATCTCATCCTACTAGGGCTATCATAGCCCCTTCACCCCCTTCCTTCTATAGGAAAGCTCTCTGTCTCTTGTCAAATTCCCTTATCACCCATTTTGGGGCCCTGAAGATAGCGAGAAAATGTCCACAAAGTCCACTCAGAACACAATTGATTAGAGTCAGCCTACCTCCACCCGACAGCAACTTCCCTTCCCAAGATGCAAGATTGTCGTCCGTTTGAGAGATTACCCGCATCCAGTCCTCTCTTACTAATCTTCCAGGTCTGAGCGGCAACTTTAGGTAGTCAATCAGAAAAGATTTCGCCTGGCATCCCAGTTCCCCGGCCATCAATGAAGCTTGAGCTTCATCATTCAATAGGTGGAGAACCGCCGTTTTATCTAGCTTGACCTGCAAACCCGTCATTAACTTGAAAGCTCTCAGAAGCAACTTCGTGTGAAGCATGTCATCACCCGATCCCCTAGTGAAAGTCATGAAGTCATCCGCAAATTCGAGGTGGGAAACTATGTGACCCCCTCCTAATTCAATGCTAGATATCATTCCCATATTATTGGCTCTATCCATAAGTTTTGCAAAGACGTCTGTCACCAACAGAAATAGGTAAGGAGAAAGCGAGTCTCCATGTCTAAGCCCTCTTCGGTGCCTAATCCATTTACCCGGCTCACCATTCAGAATTACAACCGATTCCCCAGAGCGTAGCAGAAGACTTATCCATTTTACTCACATATCAGGAAACCCCCTTCTCCAAAGCAACTCAAGCAAGAAATCCCAACTAACAGAGTCAAAAGCTTTTGACATGTCTAGCTTAATAGAAAAGCGTCTGTACCTGTGTGCTTATATTGGTGAATAAATTTGTTAGCGACCATGAATGAGTCATGAGTAGATCTCCCAAGCAAGAAAGCAGATTGGGAATCCCCAACCAATGAAAGCATCAATGACTTTAGATGCGGAGCCAGAATCTTCGAAAGAATATGAATCACCCCTAAAGTGAGGCTGATTGGCCTGAACTGCTCGAGACAGTCCACCCCTTCTGCTTTAGGAATCAACGTCAATCCCCCTCCCCAAAAAGCATTTCCTCGAGGAGGTTACGGAAGTCCTGCCCAACGATATCCCAAGCATTTAGGAAAAATTCCGCTATAAGGCCATCTGGCCCAGGAGTCTTATCCCGACCCAATGACTTGATGGCCCCCAGGATTTCCTAGTTAGACAATGGGCCAATAAGGGAGGGGTAGCCTGGGTCTTGCTTCGAGTACAGAAGAGGCCATAGAGGAAACATCCTCGGTTGATAGGTCGAGCCTATAGAAGCCCGAAAATAATTTAGGCAAACAGAAGCCATTTGATCTTGACTCTTTGCGATTGATTGCTGATGATGAAGGGCCGAAATCCAATTCCTTTTGTTTCTCCCTGAGGCGATCCTATGAAAAAAATTTGTATTCTTGTCCCCGTCCTGCAACCATCTAGCCTTAGCCCACTAGTGACAGATAACATGCTGAGCCTAATAGCAAGAATCCAACTCAGCCCTCAACACTTGAATACCACTAACAAGATCCCGGGCTATCGGACTATTCCCCTCAGCTACGGCCAGATTTTCCTCAATTTGCTTCTCTAATTCTATGATCCTAGAAACCGAGCCTAGAGATAGGTTACTGCTCCATTTCCCTAGGCCTACCCTTAGAAGTCTAGTCTTTCCCACCCATCGGTCAATAGTAGACCTTTCCCCAATTACCACCCCAAACATCCAGCATTCCAAGACTTTATCCTTGAAAGATGGAATGTCGAACCAGTAGTGCCATCCGAAATAGGTTCGACCTTTGATGATGGCTCCCCACCAGAATTAGGGGTGCATGGTCGGAGAGGCTCGGGCACCCCACCTTAATACGCCAATTTGCATCTAGGTTATTGAGCCAACGCAGGTGTCTACTGATTATTGCACCAAGTGTATCTCCTACCATTCAGAGGAAGGTCCACGAATGATGAATCAACGAGAATATCGAAGAAACAGACATCATCAATCGAGCAACCCTTTCAATTTAATCTTTCATCCAAGCCCAAAGTGGCGTTAAAGTCTCCACCAACCACTATAGGCATCTCAGAATCTTGAAGGAGATCTTCTAACTCGGCCCAAAAACTATCCTATTGGTGAAATTGTCACACTAGAGGGAGGGTGAATAGTATGTTATCTAAATCTTTTTGCCTAATTCTAATTTTAATCGTTGACTTGATTACTTGGGCAATTCACAAATTGAGTAGTAAACTGAAGCAATATATAAATAATAAACGATAAGAAACGCAAGGTAAATAATGCTAACACAATTATTTATAATGGTTCGGCCCCAATGCCTACTCCACTACCTAAGCAATCCGTTTAGGATTTCCAAACTAGATTTACTAGATTATATTGTTTCCCTTACAAAGAGAACTTTACACCGGAAAGTCTCTGTTCTCAAACCGAATGCACTTTCACACCAGAAGTATCTCGTCTTCCTACCGATAGCATTCTCCCACCTTAACCTAAGAAACAACTCAACTAATCCTAGTAAACTAAGTTTACAATGATGGGTTTAAGCCTTAACACCAAGTCAACCACCAATCATACAAGACCTAACAACCTAGGTCTTCAACCTTTGAAATACAATGAAATAAACAACAAAATACAACAATAATGAGAAAATAATAAACAATATAAACTTAGCTCCCAAACAAGATGTCCTAGCTCCTCTTGATGACTTGAAGATGAATCAAGGCAAGCTCAAAGTCAATATCAAGGTTTCTAGGCTCAAAACTAGGGTTCTTTGCAAAGATGGCTCAAGAATTCTTATAGAGATGCAAGGAGTGGCTCTTTGAGGCTTAGAGGCATCAACATTTGCTAGGAAGAGAGTTTGGGGTGAGTATTTATAACCCCCCCAACCAAATGGCTCGTCAACGGGCTGATTTCTACCCGTTAGCGATGCCCGGTTGCTTGCCGATCGATCGTCGGTCGATCGACCGAGCGATCGCCGAGCGACCGAAGGCTTTCTGCCCGTTCTGGGCAATGTTCGATCGACCGAAATGCCGCCGATCGACCAGTCGATCGATCGAACCTAGGCAGGGCAGATTTTTTGCTTATTTATTTTTCTACTCGTTTGGGTTCCGTCTTTGTTAAGTCTACTTATATAACATTTATTAACTTTAAGTAAATAACTTTAAAACATAAATGTTATATAAGGATTATCCTCATTTGGATTCAATAAAAATATCTAAAAAATTAAAATCCTTAAGAATCAAAATCTAATTTTTGGGGTCTACTATAAATTTCTGAAAAACAAAAATTTTCTAATCTTCCGAGTCAAATATGGGTATGCTAAAGGTTTCCCAAAATTCCTTAAAAATACCTCGTTATCTAATTTTTACCTAAGGAATAATTACCGATATTTTTTGTGTCAAGAAAATGTCTAAGTCATATATCCCTTCAAGAAGCTCCCTAGGATTAGTGAATTTTTGAGTCATTTTTTAATTTATCAATTTTTCATGTTTTGGGATTCAAGTTTGGTTTTTGGATTCTTATGCATCATCATGAGGAGTTACAACACAAGCTAGACACCCTAGACCTAAAGTTTAACTTTCTGAAGAATCCCGAGCGTCGACAAGCGTCTTTGTTAATTTTTTTGATTTTTTTGATTGGGGACGTCGTGCGCTAACCGATATGGAACCTGAAAATAACTCTCCATGAAATCATTAGTTCCATGTTTGTTATCATCAAAATCGAGATTAAGACCAAAGTTGAAAACCTTATGCCAACATGTCCCTCCCAAGAGACCGTGGTGACCCATAGACGTTCACAATGCGAATTGATTGGCCTGATGGTCGGTGATGGAGAACACACGATATATAGTGGCATCCCTCGGAGGACCAAACAGCCTCCCAGATATCTACATAAGGATCAAAAAAGAACATTTTAGAGTGAATATACTTTAAGAAGCGGTTAAGTAGGACAAAAAAATTGAAGGTGGGTAAACTTTTTATCCTATTTTATTCAATTTTTATTTGTTTCTTTTTTCAATTAAAATTTCTCTATTCTCATGTTTTTCTTTTTTGGGAAAATACCTAAATATAATTTATACTTTGACCTTTGTTTCAATTGTGGTATGTATTTTCATTTGTCTCATTTGTATACATGTACTAAGACATTTGTTTCAATTATGGTCTACCGTCTAATTCCCGTTAGACGCCCTGTTAAGTTGACAACGTGGCATGCTGACCTGTATAAAAATTAATTTTTTATTCTATTACATGCTCTGATTATTAAAATTGGGTCCCATTTCCTTAAATATTAAAAGTGGATCCCAGTTTTTTACTCTCTCTCTCTCTCTCATCACCGTCGACAGGGTTGTTCCCTGGAGGACGACGGGATGAACCACCTCGTCGTCGACGTCGGTGACTCATTCTCATGAGCGACGTCGACGCCTTCGAGCAGTCGCTTGAGCACGACGCCTTCAGCGTCGACGAGGTCAGTCTCTGGTACGGCCACGACAAGGGATCCGCCATCGATTTCAACCGTGCATACATAAATTCCACAGTTGTGACGGATTCTCCACGATTGTATACATAAATTCCTAGAGATTTTTGCCATTTAAGAATATTTAGATTGATACAATATATTGGATTAACTTCAGTTTAGATCACTTACTCTGAGCTCTGATCTCCTCGATGCTTAGCAATGGCTTTTCGGAAGCATCTCTTAGAAAGAGGAAAACGTCAAGAACGTCCTCCACATCCTTCTTCTCTCCATCATCGCCACCATTTTCTCTGCATCTCCTCCACTTCTCCAACCTCTTGTTGATGATTGCATCATGGTACTTGTATATCAACCCCATTGCCTATTTCATGATCTTCTCATGGCCTTCCAAATCGAGGAACCTCAGTGACGGTATGAAGTCCGACGGGCAAAAAGCGTACATGCAGGTCAACGTCGTGAATGTTGTACCGACATGATCTAACTCCTCCTCGCTAGGTCCTCCAAACTCGCCTCCCTCGCCGAAGTGCCTCACGCCGAAGACCATCCTCCTTATTATATTCCCGCGGTAATACCTCAGTGCGAGCCTAACGTCAATGGCGTACCCAGCGGCGCACAAGTTGTACAAGTACCGGGTGAAGTGGTCCGCCTCCTCAGCCCGCAGTATCGATTCCCTTTGCAGCCTATTGGCGCTTAAGACCTCCGATGCCACCACCCTTCGCATCTTCTTCCATTGATCACCTAGAGGCTGAAGATCACTGTGAGGAAGCCAGACCCGGCGTACTCCGTAGCCATGGTGAGGGGCCTCGAGGCAAAATTGGCATCGTGCTTCTTCAAGAACTCGCGACCAAGCTCGGGCGAGTTGACAATGACCACATGCACGCTGCCGAGGCAGATGCATATGATATCCTTACCTTCCGCCAAGCTAAGTACCCACCGAAAGTAGATCTTGCTGCGCAGCATGGAGATGATGCTGCCAACAATGGGCTAGGGCGTTGGGTCGGGTGGGAGGCGCCCCATGTCTTGTGTTCCGGATGCTCAAGCAACCACCCAAAGGCGTTGATATCGTTGTTCGCGACGAGCTCGAGGAGGCTTGAGAATGAGTCATCGGCGTCGACGGTGATGTGTGTGAGGAAGAACGTGAGAGAGAGAGTAAAAAATTGGGACCCACTTTTAATATTAAAAACTGGGATCCACTTTTAATATTTAAGGAAGTAGGACCCAATTTTAATAAACAGAGCATGTAATAGAATAAAAAATTAATTTTTATACAAGTCAGCATGCCACGTTATCAACTTAATGGGGCGTCTGACGAAAATTAGACGGCAGACCACAATTGAAACAAATATCTTAGTACATATATACAAATAAGACAAATAAAAGTACAGACCACAGTTGAGACAAATGTCAAAATACAGACTATATTTAAATATTTTCCTTTATTTTTTTGCCTTCCCCAACACAATAACTAATGGTAAATTAAATTTTCCATTTCCTATTTATCTTTATGAATCAATCATTATAATTAACATTTAATTATACTTACCCTTATTTATATTAGTACCAATTCTTATTTGTGTAGAAGGTTCACTATAATCTCTTTACCATGTCTTTGTTGATGGAAACTCATTTCAGATATGGAATTCTTATTTTTCAGAATTTTCTCTATAAAAACAATGAAATTCATTACAATTATGAAAACATCCCAAATATTCCACTAATTTTCTTTTTTCCAAACAAACTGTTGCACAACACAATATTATGTAGAAATAAAAGAACAGCCATAAAACAATGTGTAGCAGACTAGCAGCATCAGCATATCAAATGTTGCCACCATAGGTTTCAGCTCTCACTGGCTTCAGAGCCACCGACAGCCGGCGAAGAAGACGTCGGAGAAGAACTATCATTGCCAGTTCTTTGAGATGCCACCGTTGACGACAAAGAGAACAGCCCACTGAAAGGCCAAGAAACCCAAAACCTTCTCCCGCTAGCTCTACTACTATCATCACCACTTGGATCGCCGCCATTGCCTTCTTCCGCCCTATTACTACCGCCATTGCCGTCGGCATTGGGAACCTTCGTTTCATCTGCAGGCAGCTGAAACCTACACATAGGGCAGGAGCTATGGAGCTCCAGCCATGACAGAATGCACTCGCCATGGAACACATGCTTGCAGGGCATCTCCCGCGCCTCCGCGCCCACTTCGAAGTCCTCCAAGCACACCGAGCACCTCGAACTCTCTTCCACCTTCACGGTGGGCATTGCCTCCACAGCTTCTTTCCGCGCCGGCGGCGTGCCGTACCGGCTCGGGTCGTTCTCTGTCAACTGCTGCAGCAAAAGGTCTAGGCCCGGGCCGAGGAAGTAGTCCCCGAAGGCGACGCCAACTCCTCCGCCGCCATTTGTTTCAGCTTGCGCTTGCGACTGGTTCGCGTCAGTGGATGCTTGGACAATTACGGCCTGGTTGAAGGGGTTGATGAAGACGACGCGCTCCCTCTCGCCGTCAGCACCGCCAGAATTCGATCGGCCGGGGGATTGGAGGAGCCGAAGGATGGCGGGAGAGCTCCTCTGCAGCCTTTCCGTGGTCGCAGCAGTTTCGGGCTCGCGGCTGCGGTCGGAGTTCACCTCTTCTTCTCCATCTTCTTCCCTGGTGGTTCTGCGACGGCGCAAGGAGGCGCCGCTGCCGCCGAGCATTCCGAGTAAGAAGGGGGTCCACATTGATAACGCTAACTCTGAGCCGAGATCGAGGAGCATTCGATCCCTTCCTTCCGTGGGATTCATCTCTTCCACGAAGCCGCTGTCGCAGCGCGGGCATTTGATGTCCGCTTGAGGAACCGGGTTCACCATTTGCGAGCACCTGTGACACCAGTATCTGGAAACCAACTCTTCGTCCATCTTTCTTGCTCTCTGTTTCTTTTGATCTCTTCTTGAAGCGCTAAATTGTCTAAAAGTAACAATTAAATTATCAAAATTAATACTAAAAAAAAAAGATAAAGCAAACAAATTTCTGCAATGGAAAGCAACACGAAAGGAGAAATTGAATATTTTTAGTTTTTTAACATTAAGAGATCAACCTCCAAAGAGAAATTATCATGAAAATTTTAAGTGAGAAAAAAAAAGACATTTACCTCCAGGAAATTTACCTGAACTCTCTTCAGACGACCATGAAACTAATAATGCCCTGGAATCACAGACAAAAGAAGACACTCTCAAAAGATCAAATTTTTCTTCACAATCTCCAGCGTGATCGAATTTTGAAGAGAACATTTATTAGTATTCGAAGAAAAAAAGAAGAAAAGCGTGGATTTAAATAAGGCAGGTAGATTTGGTGGCAGAAGAATCCAGAAGTAGAGAGAACGATCTTGATATCTAAAAAACTATGAGAAATCGAATTCGACACGTTATCGCGTCGTAAGGAGTTTTTTCGGAAGGCGATTAAGTTGAGAGTAAGAAAATTGGAGTCGACATCGTTATCAAGAAGCAAGCAAGTGCATCAAAATAATTTACTGATATTATTTGATCAAGTTCTCCCACTCACATGCTTACTGAATCTTCTCGAAGGACGATGTTCTCGAAATCAGACCGGTCTTTGGTTCTTGGTTTGATTGACCGGTTCAATCAGTTCTGAAACTCAATTCATCCGAGCCGCTCGAATTGAGTTTAATCAAATTCTACGGTCTTTGACTAATTCTTATGTATTTGTTTAATAAATATCCTATTTCAATTAAAGTTAGGGATGTTCACGGGTCGCGTCGGATTTAGGAGAAAAATCGATCCGATCCGACCAAATATAATCGGGTTGGGTTGAATATTTTTCATCTCTCAAACCTGACCCGACCCGACCCGGGTCGGGTCGAATAGTCTGATTTACCCGTTTTGGTAAAAAATAAATTTTTAATAATAATTTTTTAAAAAAATTAAAAATAATAATAAAATAAATATTTTTTTAATATAAATATTTAAAAATATATAAAATTCGGGTAATCAGGTCGGGTCTCAAGTCATCGGATTTTAAAGATTGAAACCCGAATCCGACCCGATTATAATCGGGTTTCAAAAATTTAAACCCGACCTGACCCAATTACTCGACCCGACCCGATTGGTTCGGGTCGGGTTCTCAGGTTCATTGGGTCAAGTTTGACCCATGAACAGCCCTAATTAAAGTGATCGAAGTGAAAAGATTAAAACATGAAATATAACATGTATATCCATACAAATATATTGATTTATATATTTATTTCTCTAAATATTATTTGTTTCCCTTAGAAGGCTTAGTATTCTTGCATTCCTGAGGGTATTGACTAAGAAACGCGACATGGATATAAAACTATTTCTAATAGGAATTTAAGCTTTATATATATTGCAATCTGAAACAGTAATGAACGACATAAGATAACTAAGACATCGGGAATTTTGTACAACGGGAGTGCTCCCTGGTGCAACAGATGAGCACCCGATAGTGAAAAGAAACAAAGGAACAGATGAGCCATGGAACCTTTTCCCCTATACATTCGAGAGGACACAACTTTAAAAAGAGCACTATGCTAATTGGAAAAGACCATCGGATATATGGTGGTATTAGAAAAATACTATCAGCTCCAGATATGCAACAATTATCAGTTATCTCCTCATCTGAGTAAAAAGCTCTGATGGGGGTCTTCCAGATCCAGTGGAACCACTCCCTCCAAAAGCTGAGAATGCACTTCCTTGTGTGCTGCTAAAAGCCCCAAAACCACCTGGAACTGGAAAAATATAAATATGAGCATGGCCTCTTATAATCACGTATGAACAGTGACACATTTACCTAGTAAAACTAAGTTCGCCAAAATGAGAAACAACTAAGTTTGTATATTGAAGTTTGTTGGCGAGATAAATCAAGAGAACAATTGACAAGCCATGTCCCAACTACTTGAGGCCAGTTACATCTTTTCCTGCCATTGAGCTCTAGTTATACCAAGGACATTTAAGTTTCTTTTTATTGTTCTGTGTGGAGTTCTTTTAGGTCTTCCTTCGTTTGCCCCTTATTCCTCCCATTAAATAATAATCAATAAACACTAGCTACAGCATCTATTGGTCGATTTTGGACATTTCCAAACCATCTCAATTTATTTTCTTAAATTGTTCAAGGGATACAACTTATTATCCTATCTTTACTAGTAAGATGAATCATTCATCTAAGCATTATGATTTTCACTATAATAACTTACATGTTGTTTCTAAACAGCCTAACATTCACCCTTACATCTAATAAAACTTGATCACGCAGATGAATAAGTATGAGGTGTCCAATTCTAACCTGCTGTGAATCCGCCACCAATTCCAGCTCCTCCAAACCCACCACCACCTTGAGAAGCCGCACCAGCAAAACCACCACCAGTAGAAGCAATAGGCCCAAAGCCAGCTCCAGCTCCAGCTCCAGCTCCAGCACCAGCAAAACCACTGCCGGGAGAAGCCATAACGCCAAAGCCACCTCCACTACCTGCACCAGCAAAACCACCAGCACCACCACTAGAGGCAACAGCTGCAAAACCACCGCCACCACTAGAGGCAACAGCTGCAAAACCACCACCACCACTAGAGGCAACAGCTGAAAAACCGCCAGTAGGAGGACTAGCAAAGCCACTGCTGTTGGAACCAACAGCAGCAAAACCACCTGTAGCAGCTCCAGCAAACCCACCTCCCCGAGAAGCAAGAGCAGAAAAACCGCCTCCAGTAGTAGTTCCAGCAAACCCACTGGCAGAAGAAAATCCTCCAGTGGTAGCTGCACCTGAGAATCCTCCACTGAAGCCACCCGAACCTAGCTGTCGTGATTGCCCAAAAGCACCAAGAACTGTTCCAAGTACCTGCTGTCCTGCTCCAATTTGTGATGGCTGTCCAAAGCCACCAAACCCACTACTACCACCCGAAAATGCACTTGAGCTCATCGAAACTGATGGCTGAACTGGTTGAGCTGTTGGGAGATTAAAAGATTGAGGCCGAAAAAGCTGTCCTGGAGATGCTGTTAACGTAACTGGAGAACTTGCAGTACTTGTGTTGGCTGAAATAAAAGAGCCACCAAATGGATTAGGCTTTGGTGCACTTGCAGTAGATGCTGATCCAAGACCAAATCCACCAAGGGCTCCTAAGTTGAGCACATTATTTACATCTGAAACCTCCTCTTCCATTTCCTCTTCTTTTGATGAGTTAATATCTAATACATCATTGTTTTGTGTGGCTATGGTGCCTGCAAGAGGTGCAGCAGCAGATTTTATCTCAGGTTGAGAAGTAGATGAAGAAGAAATGATGCTATCACCAGTTGAAAGAGAACTGGGTTCTTTGGTCATACTTAATCCAGTCAAACCCAAATTTCCAGTTGCTTGTGACATTGCTGGTTCAACTTTTGAAAGGGAACTGGGTTCTTTGGTCATCCTTAATCCAGTCGAACCCAAATTTGCAGTTGCTTGTGACATTGCTGGTTCAACTTTTGAAGTACACTGATCATGCGAACTCGCCAGCTGTGAAGTTGGTTCAGATTCGGACTGGATGTCATTTAAGTTAGGCAGTGAAATTGGTAATACTGGACTTCCCGTAGATGTTGGGCCAGATGTTGAACTCAATGGCTGGGATTGAGAAGAGGATGAACTAGAAGAGGGAATAGAATTTTGAGAAAAAGTTGAAGTCAATGCAGATACAGAAACTTGTAAATTGGTCGCTTGTATGTCATTAGCATGAAGTGGAGATGATCTTCCAGATGCCATTGTTGGTAATAATGGTAGAGGCATTGCAGAAACAGCTGACATAGATAAAGGAGTTAACAATTCAGATGTTGAGAATGGAGGTTGTGAAGTCACTTTTTTGGAATGTGATGTCATAGCAGATACAGTTTTAATTACTTGCTCTTTACATGTTACTGTCACTGTCTGATCTGTTTGTTCAGTTAGATCTGAAGGTGCAGTACTTTTAGAGAAAAGCAAAGCATCAGTCTTGGTGGACAATGAAGATGAGCTTTGTGGAGAAGCTGCAGTGCTTCCTTGAAATTTCCAGGTAAAACCTTCCCCGAAAGGCTTCACATGTTGTTGCTTGTTTCCTTGTGCTTTTGCATCTGTTGATGTACTCTTTGGATATGAAGTGCTACTTGCAAACTTTGAAGAAGTTACCATAGAGTTAGGCGCCTCTATCTGCAAATTAGGAATCGTTTTGGGAGGTGAAACAGACTTCATAGTTGATGAAATATTGAGAGTGCTTGCTTTTCTTTCCTTTGAATCACTATTAAACAAAGATTGAGATGGTGTCACAGGGAATGATGTCGAAGTAGAGTTTTTTTGTAACTCTTCTACATAATGAGACTTTGACTCTGAAGTTTGTGCTAATCCAGGTAGAAACCGAGATGACATTTGAGGCAATTTGAATGATGCCTGAGTAGTATTTCTCTTTATCTCTTCTGTAACAGGAGATTTTGGCACCAATATTTGAGGTGTTCCAGATGGTTCCTTGGCCCACTTGAAAACAGGACTAGCAGGAGATTTAGAGATATGTTGGAAGGCTTTCTCTTGAATATCTATGAAGGAGACAATAGAATGGAGCCACATATAATCAAATCATATAATCAGCTAAGGGAAATATCAATCAGATTGAATTTGGACAAGGTCACTTACCTTTGCTTGCAGTCTTATGAGCTTCTGGTTGAACCTTACTATTCAATAACTCCGTCAATGATGTTGATGGTCCAGTGTCCTTTTGCTGGTTTATAGTAAACTTCTCAATTTGAGAATCAAATTGTTTCTTAGCCATTCTGAAAGGGTTATCAGCATTAACTTTGACATGTTCTTGCTGAGTAATTCTTTTCACAATGGTCTTTGGGGGTTCAAAGCTAGCCCAACTCTGCAAGAAGTATATTACATTGTATTGATGATATTATTTAATGACTGGAGTACAAAATCGTGAAAAAATATATTTAGGCAAAAGCTTCACCAAGACAAATGACAATTAGGATGATATTCGAAAATTGCAAGTTAAACATGCCAGGTGATAGAGATTTTTAGACATAAAAATATTAACTTTAAAACAGCTCAAGTACCGCCCAGTACTGCTGGCCCATAACTTTGTTCTCTCTCAGACTGGTAGGATATGAGCCATAATAGGCCATACAATTAGAGAATTAAAATCATCTACTACACTTGTCCCGCTATATACATTATTTTTGCCTGCTTTAAGGGACACCTACTTAGAAGATTAGCCCCCATCCAACCAAAAAGAAATCTTTTGCTGTCAATTTTTTCATCAATGGCATTTACATCTAGAAGCAAGCTTATTATCGCGAGTTCGCGACCAAAAAAATTTCGCGGTAGCGAACCTTGACATCGATAATATCGTTTCGTGACCGATATATCATCCATTTCGCGACATATCGACAATCTAATATATATATATATATATATAATATCAAACATAAATCCACTTAGCTCCTTTGATTCCAAAACAAGTTCCGAAATCAAGCAACGGAAGCAAAGCAAAACAGGAATGAATCGCTAATAGAAGAAAGAAAAAACAGCGGAAGCAAAACAAAATAGGAAAATAGAAAAGCAAAAAGAATAATCGCCGGATACCTGGCTGCCGGAAAATACGTCGCTGGAAGTGACGCCGAGGAAGTGATGCTGAGGATGCGCCGACGGGATGCGAGGAAGAAAAGAAGAGGAGGAAGTGTGGAGCGTCACGATTACCAGGGTTTAAGTTAGGTTTTTTTTTAAAGCTATAATGTAGATATCGTTTATCTACATGTTGGAAGAAAATTTTACAAAAAAATTAACCCTGGCCCAACGGTGGAACCTTTCTTGGTCCACCGTGCGGGCCAAGGTTCGAAGACTCACGTGTTTTTTTTTCACAATGCGCCCATCTCGTCGGGATCTCATCCAATCTTGGACGAGATCCCGACGATATGTGGGAAATATCGGGATCGCCCGTCTCGTCCGGACGAGATGGAATTTTCCATCGAGATGACGATATCTCGTCGCTATCTCAACGAGATGATAACAATGTCTAGAAGCTTACTGTCATAAGAGATATTATTTATTACATGTGCTTGCTGTCAATTCTTTTATCAATGCTATTCATCTAGTCTTAACACTCCCATGCACATGCTGATGAACAAGAATAACCAAATCCCAAAACTTGGTAATTGAAATGGGAAAACAAATTTCTTAATTTGCTGCCAATGTAAAATTTGAACACAGGAGCTAACTACATTAATAGCATCTTAAGATCAATGCTATTCCATCTAAAAGCTTTAGTAGTCAAATGAGATATGAATTATTTATTTATATTCTTGACAACTCTTTCTACGATGATGCAACTTGCATAGTTGCACTAAAAACAAATGTAGATGCTGCATGATTGCATATGTGCTTATGTAGAAGACAGAATATATATATATATATATATATAATATATACTTGGAGAATTTAAAAGTAGAACTAACCAAATCAAGCTGAAATAACATTATCACCCAATGAAGAGATATATATATATATATATATACTTGGAGAATTTAGAAGTAGAACTATCCAAATCAAGCTGAATAATATATACATATATGGTGGTGCAAAACAAACTGGAATCTTTTAGCTAGCAACCTATAATGCACAACAGGGAACACATATGAGGATTGAAGAAGCATATCATGGACAAATATAAAATCACATGTATTAAAACTATAAAGCTACAAACAGATTAGAAACTTACTCTTCCCAAAGATTCTCTTCTCCTTCTCATAGTTTCTGTCTCAGCACTTGACAAGGCACTTGTCAAAGCTTTCTTTGGATGCTCCTTACTGGCAATATGTGCTGAAGCCGAAATTCGTTTTATGGAATCAGGCGTAGAGAAAGGATTTTTCACAAATGGAGATTTCAGAGTGACATCTTCATCACCAAGACCAATAGATTCAAATAATTCCTTTGCTACACCAGTTCGCTTAGTTGAACTATTGTTTATATTTAGCAGGCACATCTGTTTTGATAGACATTCAGATAGCTTCTCAGCTGCTGCTAACTGCGAGTTTAGTGTGTTGTGAACACTGTGCAAAGATTGAATATGCCTGCAGAAAAAAAACAAATCAATAGTAAACCATTATTATATATTGTTACTTATGCAAAGTGAATGTTCTAAAATGGAATCAGTATTTATTCCTTTAAAAGCATGCATAATACAAGATGGCTTAGTATGATGAGTATACGCAGCAAAGCAATATAACAAACTATAGATACCTACAGAGAATATGAGAGTAAATTAGGCTATTCATAGGGGATTTTATAAAGACTATATAAGTAGAAATATGACCACATTTCTTCTTAAGAAACAATTAAGATATAAAGTTCCAAAAGACCAAGGTAAAGAATGTGAGAACAGCATCTATGTTTCTCTTCAAGGCTGCCAATACCTTGATTGATTCAGGTTACCATGTAAAGCTCTTCGGCCTGCAGAAACTGTGTCATTTCGACCAAATTTGCTAATCTCGAGATTATTAAAGTATCTCTCCAGTTCGATAAGCTGGTTTGTCAAGTCCTGAATGAACAACATATATAACAAATGAGGAACATCTATGTTGTAAGAAGAAAATTTTCAGCATCAAACTCATAAGATGGACCTGGTATGACTTCCAAATATGTTGCTTCTTCTGTTCAATTTCAGGACTCAGCTTCTGCTTATTCCATATGTCCCAATACTGGTTATTAAAAGCTTGTTTAACTATGTCTTTCATGTACACTTGCTTAGCTGAAACTGAAATTAGAAGAAAAAAGAGGCAAAAGAAAATTTTCAGCAAATGAATGGTTTTGTAAAATATGCTCTTTCCAATATTAGAAAAAATATACAGTCAGAAATTTGATTCAAATGTGAGTACAGGAACATATTAACAGTGTAAAACATCAAGATTTCTTATTGATGGTAAAATTAAAAGAATGTAAAACACAGTCTTAAATATTTCATATTTCGTCTTGAATCATATTGTCAGAAGAACAATAGTAGGTTTGTTAAGCAGGGGACATAGTTGCACAAGGGCTTGGTTACTATCTAAACATTTAGGTTATTCATGTCCTTTGATCAATTGATTTTTAAATCCCACAAACCAAATAAACTAGGTACCCAAATAAAATTAACTACTAATTAAGAAGAAATATGATGGTTATTAATTAAAACTAAAGTCAAATTCACTTTCTTTTTCATTCTTATTATTTAAGGTGAGCATCTGATTGTCATCGCCAGTCAATTTCTTTCAATTAAGTATTTTAGAAATAAATTCTTATATAAAGCGTTGTATTTCAGTGAGGAAATACAAACAATTATCATTTTTGTATTACTCTAAAGTTAGCTTTAGTTAAAGTTCAGTTTATCATTTTGTTGGATAAAGCTGAGATTCAACATTATGAACAAAAACAAACAATTTGCTTGATATTCAACTTTAGTAGGAAAAGTTAACCAAAAGATGATGGGATGTCACATTTCCTATATGCCTAGAACTCACTTATGATGTAAGTTATGGCAATTCTTGATGCAAATAAAGAGGATAAAATAAGCATACTCATATGCTTAGACGAAAATGGGGCTAAACAATTGCATTTCAAGAGTTGTCATACAACTCACATTGACCTAAATCATAAAATCCAAAATTATATTAAGTTTCTTGAGCATGCGGCATGCTCTTGAAAGGAAGGCAAGTGCCATAAAGAATCTCAGTAAAATACATAATAATCAGCTCAATCCACATGACTGGAAATCCTCAATCACATACCTTGCAACATCTTCCTTTTAAGTTCTTGAATCTCCAGGAGTTCTTCATCTACATTTCTCTACAATGTTGAGAAGAAAGACTTTTAACAATAAAGGTGAATGATGAACATAAGAAATGTTACACCCTAAAGGGTCTTTCAAAAAAGGTAGAAAGAGATACCATGCATAGCTTCGATATTTCTGAGAGATCTTTCAGCCCCTCTTCAAGTGTTGAAAGTGAACTTTGCTGATAGACAATGCAAGCATCCCTGAATCCACCTTCTTGTTCTATAAGTGCCAACAAATTGTCAAGTTCCTTGATCATGTCTTTTACCTGAGCACAAAATTACGAGAAATCAAATAGATTATACAAGAAACCAAATTGCACAAATGCCTGAGATAAGCTGAGGAATGCACCACAAAGCAAATTTGATCCAGTTTACCATACTCAGTGTTTCTAGGTGCAGGTACCAAGATATATGGATTGCTATGACCGGTAAGGACATACACCAGACTATGCTGACCTATGTATTAGACTACAATACCCAATACAATCCCAATGGGCAGCATTCTAACCATTGGACCACTATTTTTAAGCAGTTTGGGGCTTACTTTGTGATGCAGCACCAACATTAAAGAGATAGCATCACTTTAAGTTCTCTGGAAGCCAATTAACGCTCCAAATTCTCTAAAAAGCATCATCACACTCTCTCACTCAAGCTCTATAATTTCTCTCAATCTCAGAATCTCATTGGAACAAATCACAACTAAGAACTTCTTTTACTCTTTTGTTGAAAGCCACCTCCTGGTAGGTTTTCTAAACCCACCAATATGGGAGAGAAAAACATGTGACATGGGAATTCTATTCCCATAATTGTAGCAACAACATGGGTATAGTTGTGACAACCATGAAAACAAATGGGATGGGAAAGAAAACTTCCATACCAAACAAGAACTTAGTTCTCAGTTGAAAATGTTATATTTGAACTTTTAAAAAATGTGAACTATTTATTTTATTTGAGTGACTCATTCAAATTAAGGTTTTTCCCAATCTAAGGGGTTTTACTAGCTTATTGTGATTCCACCTCCACCTCCATTTGTATTGGTGGTTGAGTCTTCTCTAATTCAGATTTGCAATAGCTTGGGTCATTTGGGCCTACAAGGGGGTTCTAGAGCAGTCTATGATGCCACCTCCACCTTGATACGCAGTGGTGGTTTTGTCCTCTCTAATTCAGAATCACAACCGCTTGGGTCATCCAAGTCTATAGAGTCTTAAGAAGATGCATTGTACTGGTATCAATCTCAGCAATTGGCCAATATAGGTGCATGCATTGTACCATGGGACTGTATGGTAAAAGTTTCTTTTCATTTCACACTCTAAACAACATAGATGAGAGATTAAGAGAGTTCGGGGATGAAAATGAGAAATT
The DNA here is from genome assembly GCA_034359265.1 of Canna indica. Classification (NCBI taxonomy): domain Eukaryota; kingdom Viridiplantae; phylum Streptophyta; class Magnoliopsida; order Zingiberales; family Cannaceae; genus Canna; species Canna indica. The sequence goes on along the minus strand of CP136890.1, from coordinate 58,593,784 downwards.
GAGAGAGAGATTAAGAGGTTTGGAGATGTAGAGGAATGTAGATAAGGATTTTGAGGGGTTCTTATAGGCCTCAAACCTCCTAACAATCGGGCTCACCTTGTTTAGTACTTCATTGAACTAATCGCTTATTGTTTTCATGCATTAAGCTCATGAATACGTTTATTTGCTAATATGATGGCCGATCACAGTTCAATAAAGATTTTAAGTGGGTTTGCGTGGATTATGCTATTGTTGAATAATATTTTATGTCATAGGAGATCATGGTCTTTTATTTATAGTTTGTTATGCCCACTAGACAGCCACATCAACAAAACAGATCTACGTCATCGATCTATCAGCATCAACATGGGCGATCAGGACAGGTGGCAGCTCAAGTATAAATGCAGGAAGCAAACAGACATGGAGAAAATCCAGAATGCAGGGAAATTGATGTACAAATTGTAACTGCAGGAATCTCATTAGATAAATATTTATGTATTACAGTATTACATAATTATCCTGAGAAATCAAGTCTTGTAATTGATCAATTAAGATCAGAATCTTGTAATCCTTTTAAGGAAAAAGAATGAAGAAATAAACAATTACAGCTTGTTCTCAATTTACAATTCTTCTACTTCCAAGCTACCTCTTCATCTTCTTCTTATTCTACCTTCGACTCCTTCCCTCTCCCTCTTCTTCCTCCTCTGTCTTCTCTTCTATCTCTCAACCTGCGCTGCTTGCTGTTGGTCGCCAAAAGGTACACTCCCGTAGGATACAGTCCACCGTGGATCCACCTCAGGCGTCTCGACCTCGGACCCGTGCCTATAGCAAGGCACTTGACAAGTTGGTATCAGATCCTGGCATGGGAGAGACCTTCCAAGGTCAGGTCTTGAACTTCATGCGCGAGATAACGGCTTCACAAGCTCACAACCGCGCTGAACGCGAGAAAAAACACGATGAATGCGGGCAGATCTTGGCACAAATAGCAGCTCTCTCCAAGGAAATGAAGGCCCTTCGAACTCAGACCACGGTGACTATTAAGGCCCACGTCCACCATTCCCATGGGACCATGGTTTAAAATACCGATACCGGTCATCATCTCGGTGGATGACCGGTACCGGTACGTACCGATACCGTACCGTACCGACACACGGTACGGTCCGGTACAAAAATTGCATACCGAGCTTTTTTTTTTTTTTTTTTTTTTTGATTTTACTGCTAAAAATAACTCTCGTGTGCTAAATAGCTCGTACCGCCCGGTATTTGCTAAATACCGAGCGGTATTTATCGGTATTTATCGGTATACCGGGCGGTATTTATCGGTATACCGGGCGGTATTTATCGGTATTTATCGGTATTTATCGGTATTTATCAGTATACCGATATTTTTAAAGTATTGATATTTTGCTACAGTGCAAAATATCATACCGGGCGGTATATCCCGGTATGATAGCAAATACCGCCTGGTATTTCATAAATACCGGACATACCGGGCGGTATTTACCGAGATGCCCGGTATTTACCCATACCGGGCATCTCGTATACCGGTTTTTTCAAAAACCGGTAAATACCGAGCTTACCGCCCGGTATACCGCGAGATTTGAAACCATGCATGGGACGAAACCAGAACCCTCCATCTTCATCAATATTCGCCTCAGTTTGAATTTACATGCTAGGATAGCTCGGAGGACCCCTACCTTGGTTAGCACATTGTGATCAATATTTCCTCTTCCATCAACTTTGCAAGGAATCAAAGGTGGCCATTGCAGCATACCACATGACTGACGATGCGCAATTTTGTGTGCTCAAACTGATGACGAACACTCCCCATCTCACATGGGTGGACTTCCAAGATAATTACCATCGTCGTTTCGGGCCGCCAAGCCAAGGCAATAAATTGGAGGGAACTAGCCAGTTTACGTCAAACAAGAACCTTCGTCCATTATCAACTTTCCTTTCAGCACCTCCTCACCCGCACTGGCACACTATCCGTAGAACAAGAGGTTGAGTTGTTTCTACGTGGCCTCACTCCCAACCTTCAGGTGTTAGTCGAAGCTCTCAACCCCGTGGACCTCACGAAAGCCATGAGACTCACCCGCTTGTACGAGCATGTGGCGTGGTCTCTCACACCATCCAGGTTTCGACAATCTTCCTAGTCCCTAGTCCCTGTTCCAAGGTTCCACCACCTCCATCACCTCGTCGTACCCAACCCCGTGCACCCCTCCTAACCGCGATCCGCTAGCATGCAATCCACCCATCAAAGGCAGCCAACACGACCACCCCACCCAGCGATTCACCCAGGAAGATGTTGCTACACACCACCGACAGGGTTTGTGCTTCCATTGCAACGAAGAGTGGCATCCAACTCATCGTTGTCTGTCATTACCTCGTGATGAGCTCCCAACACCTGACGACCTCATTCCCACGGCTGAGATGGACACTGCACCAACCTTGTCCCTCATTGAATTACACAGCACACCATAGCTGCAAACCATGCAGATCGCACGCACTATTGATGGGTTACTCATCTGTGTACTCCTCGATTCCGGAAGTACACATAACTTCCTAAGTTCCTCGGTGGCGCATCATCTTCACCTTCCTGTCTGAGACAGCTTCGAAACCTCGGTGACAATTGCTAATGGAGCTCGCCTCCCTTGCCTTGGAGAGAAAAGGGCGACTCTGCGCCTCGCCAATGACACCATAACAGCCATCATTTTCTTCATTGAACTTAGCGGGTTTGATGTTGTTCTTGGGATTTAAAGGCTTCAAACATTGGGGCCGATCACGTGGGACTTCCACAAGCCGAAGTTGCAATATGCTGTTCTAGGCAAGGGCCTTCTGTCCTGTGATCATGATCATCTGCAGATGATAGGATATAATGATGTTGATTGGCCAAGTTCTATCAATCAATGTTCCACATGAAGGTAATGCATTATTTTGGGGGAATTTGATTTCCTGGAAAAGTTTAAGAAAAATTGTGGTGACACATTCAAGTGCGCAATTTAGGGCTATGGCACTCTCAACTTGTGAGCTTATGTAATGGAAACACATGATAGCAAAGCTTTGCATCGGTGAGATGGAGCTAATAAAATTGTATTGTGATAATAGGGCGCTCATGTAAGCCCTTATTCCATCAAACTACAAAATTATGGCCTAAGGTTTTCAACCTTGGTCTTAAATAACAAACTCGGAACTAATGCTTGAATGAGAAATAATTTCACGAGTAGTGCGCAACGTACGTGATCGGAAGATCAGCACGAAATCAGAAAAACTCAAGTGGACGTTGATTGGCGTTCGAAAGTCAAAGAAGACTTAGGTTTAGGTTTTTGGGTCTAGTTATATTATATATTGCTCAAAATGTATGTTGATGATGAAAGAAATCAAAACCCAAAACCGAAACGAAGTCGAGCTGAAACTGCACACAGGGCAGTTTCGGTCGAACTTCGGCTGACCCTCAGTCGACCAAAGATTAGCTAACCATCAGTTGAAAGCCGAAAATCTCAATGGCTCCTTTTCTAGTCATTTCAAGTCGTTGAACCCGAGCTTCACTTCATGTTTTCTCTATATAAACTCCTTACATAACTTCCTATGAACCCTCGGAACATCTTGAGCCATCCTTTGATCATTTGTGAGCTTACTTTGAGCCATCTTTTTGAAAAAACCCTAGTTTGAGTAGAAACCTTAATATTGCCTTTGAGATTGGATTGATTTAACATCAAGGTATCAAGAGGAGCTAGGACTTCTTGGTTGAGAGCTAAGTTTGTAATTGTTTTAGTTTTGCTCTCATTTACTTGTATATTTTTTTATTTACTTTGTTTTCAAGTGTTGTATTTATAGACCTAGGGTGTAGGTGTAGGATTGAGTGGTCGTTTTGGTGTTGAAGCATAAGTCCACTCAGTTTTGTTATACCTGAAAATATTTTTGGACCTAGTTGTAAAAATATTTCTTAGAGGGGCCTTTTTGCAAAAATGCTAATCCTATTTAATTAAGCCCTAATCCCTCTCTAATCCTTTTTCCTCTCTCGGTTCCTGTAGCAGCAGCGGTCGACGGAGGATCTTGAGGCGTCGGCGGTGAGAAGACTCCGGTGAATCGGAGTTCGGAGGAGATTTCCGGTAGGATTCTTAACCTAGTCCTTTCCTTTCGCTTAGGGTAAACTCGGTTTTGGGATGAGATTTGTGTAGGCATCATGTTGATTCGTAGATCGGGAAGTTTCTCGTGGTTTCCTTGAGTTTTGGCGTATTCTCGATTGTTCTTGTTGCGTAAATTTTCAGATCGGAAGTATTCTTGTCGAATCGAGTCGTCTTGGTAGTTGACTCCGACGGTGGGCTGCTTGCAGTCCGAGCAACCGGCGGGTAGGGTTTTTTTTTTTGATCCGATCGGCTCCGTCAACCCTCGATAGAGTCGGATCGCACTCGATTGAGCGCTGCTCGTGCGATCGGCGACCGCGCGGCGACACACCTCATTGTCGCCGAGCGCAATGTCGCCGAGCGCAATGTCGCCGTCGGACGCGTCCCCGTCGGCTAGCACACTCCTTGTCGCCATCAAGTGCAGTCCCGCGAGTCGCACAGCGACATCGCGCAGGGCGCAGCGTCGCGCAAGAAGGGGGGGGCGCGATCGCCCCCGAGCTAGGTCCGCCGCCCCTTGCTTCGTCGTCGTCTGTTCGCTGAGCGGCGGCGAAGTCGAGGGTGCCGGCGTCGGGCTTCTCCACCGACGCGGTCGGCCGGGATGGTCGGGGGTGGCGACTGGTAGGGGTGGCGTCGGGATGGATGCGGGCGGGTGAAGAAGTGAAGGAGTAGAATATATCAATGTTTTATTTTAAATTATATCGGTGTTGTGTTATATATATATATCAGTGATATTTTTCTTGTAGCAGTGTTATATCCATTGAACGTTGTTACTTGAGTTGGTATCTGTGGCAGATAGTTATATCATTGTTATATATATAATAAATTGGTTATATATATATATTGGCTAGTATCACTGCAATGTAACAGTGACTTATGGATTTTTAGCACTGTTACGATCTTTATATCAGGAACTTATTTAAGTTGATATTTTGAGTTAATTGTTGATATTTAAAAGATTATTTTGAGGCTTTAGAGTGGGTCAAAATAATCGTATTATATATGAATTTGGAACTACTCGGCGCCCCGAATCCATTGGTGGAGTCAGTTTTGTCGCTTGGCTTTCGGATGTTGAAATCAGTATGCGTTATTGACTCGTTTTGCCTCGTTTTGCGTGCCGGGCCGAAAAGTATTGTTTTATCGGTTTTCATGGTTTCTACTCGAGTTATTCTTTTGTGGTAGTTGTTGTCAAGGTGAATCTCATCCTAGATCGGTTGTTACCCTATGTCGAAATATATCTTGTTGTTCTATTCCGTTGAAATTGATATCTACTGCTGTTGAAACTCTTTATGCATATTTTGTTGATACATGTTGCCAGCATGATATTTCTATATGCATATTAGTTGAGGATGCTAGTATAGATGTTGCATGCCTTATCTGTTGATAACATCTTAAGCTGTTGTTTATATATTTAGTTCATATAAGATGACATGACTACTAGCATTATATTAGTCGAGTTGTAGTTGTGTAGTTGTTGACATGATGCATAGTTGATCTTTTGTTGGGCGATAGCCCTGGACACTGTTGATATATATTGCCCAAGGTATAGGGCAAGTGACACCGGTGATCACCTATTTATCACACAGGTTGTGTGTACGGCGTCGAGGTGTTAGACGTCGGCGGACTACCATTTTTGGATAGTCGCATCTCTAGCTGGAGCGGACTTGAGGTACCTCTCGGGGTGCGAGAGTGCGGGGGAAACCCAATGTCCACTACGCTCTTGATTGGGTTTATGACACATACTCATATAGATGATAGTTGACATAGTTGACATAGTTGATTGGTATAGGTGCATCGAGTAGATGGTTGAATCATATCTTCCGTTGTACACATGGCATCATAGCATCTTGTTGAAATCCTACTCAGCCTTCTGCTGATGTTTGTTGTTTTTGCCACAGATTCTCAGGTATGACGACATTATCTCATGGGGTAGCCAGAGTTTTGGAGGAGACGTCTTCCGCACAGCATTTAGTTTTCTAATTTACTAGTTGAACTATGCACTTTTAGCTAGACTCTAGAATTCATTGTTCACTTATGGACAGTTGAAATTTTATTATTATCTGGTTGGACATTTTATTGGAATCTGGTTGTAAATTTAAATTCAGTCCATTTTGATGTTGATGTTCTGTTGCTAGTTGCACTTCTCCTAGGTGAGGTCCCTTATATAGGGATAAACCTAGGCGGGGCGTAACAAGTTTGCTAGGATTTGTATTGTTGTCCATAGGATACAGGTGTTGGAGGTACTCTCGGGGATAGAGGAAACCTCAGGGAGAGGGTCGTGCCTTTGGTAGTAAATCCTCTTGTAGGAAACAATTTAATTCTAGTATATTAGGTTGAAATCCTAAGCGGAGTGCTTAGGTAGTGGAGTAGGCAAGAGTGTCGAACCACTATATATTCTTATGTGTTTACATTGTCTACTTGTGTGTTGTTCTTGTTTATATTTGCTTCTGCCTGCTTGATTAAAATTATGAATTGCCTAATAATCTCAAGAACCGACTAAAACTGAAATTATGCTTAGTTTTAGTAATAACACACTATTCACCCCCCACCTCTAGTGTGCTCATTCACTTGACACAACATATATTCGGGTAGAGCGTAGTGGAGGAACGATTTGGTTTTCCCTTGACTTTTCTTGTTCAAGCTTTTGTTGTTGTTGTCTTTTTCCTCGATTTGTTTGAGAGAGATGTTAAGCCCAATTGCCATTTTATAACGGAAAAATGTTATCCAATGACATAATTATGCCATTTGTGAGTCATAATGATCAATGATTAATTAGCAGATCTGCTAAGTCTTCAGAGGTGCTACAATTTAGTTTACTTGTGGCAAATTGGGGCTCGGTATCTAGCCTTAACTAGAGTGTATTATCGAGGGACCTAAATGTAAATATATAAACACACACGGAGTTGTGTATAGATTTACCTTTTATTATTATGTATATATATGAGTAGAGAGAGACAACTCACTTCATCTAATTTCTTTTTCTCCTCACAATCTTCATATGAATTAGTATTATAGTATATATAAGCAATGTAAAAGATAGGCAAGGATTCAAAAGTTAAAGACAATGGAAAAGAACAGTTACTAGACCCACCAACAAATGTAACAGATCATTTCCTAAAGCTTCATTTGAAAGAAAAAGATCGAAAATAGCATATTTTTGCAACCTTGCTGACAATATAGATGACTGGGATGAGAAACAGAGTCAAAATTCATTCCACATGAGAAAAACCAAAAAGATTAAGAATATAAATAAAAAATATAGTAATGGAATATATATTATCAAAGATACAATAACATTAAAAATAATGAACTTACAATATAAAATTGCTTTGAAAGCTCTGGTTCAGAATCCAGCATCTGTGAAGACTTTGAAGTTCTTGAATTCATAACAGATTGTGGCTTAGAAAATGATGATTTGCCCACAACAGGACTTTCTTGAAATGGAAAAGACCCGGAGAAGGAAGAAGCTGCTTCAAAATTGAAGATTTATTCAGAATGATGAATGCAGTTCACTTCAATAATCTTTACTAGAAGAACACTGTACCTGGTTGTCCGCCACTAGATCCCTTTAAATTAAAAGATTGACTGCCTGATAGAAGATTAGAAGAAATGGGTTTTTGAGTAGAAAAGGATGTCCTCCCCAATCCCACCACAGACTTGTCACCAAAACCACTGATGACTGCACCAGAACTGAATGGTGAAGATATTGCATTGCTACCATCAGATCTAAAAAATCCATGGGATGGTAAACTGGAAACAGCTCCCTGAATCTTACTTGAGCTATGGATTACTTCACTCACATTACTATCTTTCAAAATATTAGTTGCATTCTCTTGCCTGGTTAGATCAGCTTCACTCAGTACGTTACTTGCAAAGAAAGGAACATTTACACTCTCTCCTATAGAAGAGGCAGTTTCTGCAATCACAGATTTTCTATCATTAACATAACCAGGTCCATTTTTCTGAGACAAGTCTGTGAGCAGTTGAGCCTTATCTGGAATTTTGCCTATGGAAGGCTTAACAATTGAATTGTCGTGGCTTTCATCCCCTTTACTATATTGGACATCGTCTCTTGGAGCCTCATGTATATCTTTGCTTCTAGCACTTCTCAATTTACTACCTAGTTTATACAATTTTATTTTTTTCCAAAGAATGAAAATAGTTAACGAATTTCAACAAAGAAACCTTGCAAGAATGTAGAAATGATTAAACTTGCAGCTAATTTCTCTTTCTTACTTATAGGGACAGAAGGGACTTCAGAAGTAATATTGGTTGCCAATATATCATCTTCCAATGACACATCTGTAGGAGGAAGGGAGGGCTGAGGAAGATCTGAAGGATCTGAAATCCTAAAAGAAAAGTTACATGATAAGCTTTAGACAGAAGGGCCATCAATGAAGACTTAAAGATTCCAGGCCAACTAAGCTCAATCAAATTCATGCATTAGACATCTACCTTGCAACGTGATACATGATAAGCTTTCCCTCACAAGTAAGACAGAAAAGAACACAGAGTGGTGAGAGTTCTTTAGATTCTACACCAACTTGTACTCTAACTTTTTCATACAAGGAAACCTTATCAATGCCAAACGCCAATATCAGATTATCATCACCATTTTCTGAAAGAGAAATGAAACAACAAAAAGTGATTCATAAGATGAATAGGAGAAAACATAAAATAAAAATTTTAACCTTAAACTGAACCATTCCATTTCTACAGGAAAAATTCATCGACAAAAATTTATTTGTGGATAACTCAAACAATTTGAAAACTTGAACAACTAATGACTGGAAGAAACATCTCCTTATTGAAAGAACCAAAATGTCAGAATTTTTATTAGTAAAAAGTTTTTTATGCTAGAAAAAGTAAACCCAAATTTGGAATGTATTTGATAATTAAAATAATGTTACATATAGAATCTCTTTGGGTATCAAATATAAAATAATGTAACAGACCTGAAATACAGACTCACTTGATGCTGTCTGAATATTTACCAAAATAGCTAAAGATCAAAACAACATCATATGCTCGTGTTTTATATATTTATGCGTGCTATCAAGGTCACAGTATTTGAAAAGTAAGGTGCAAGTTTTTTAGTTATCAATGTTGCATAGATAATTTCCAAAATCACAAAAACCTCATTGCAAACTAATATTTGATATGGTGCATTTGTTCATAAGCCAGGACAATCATGAGAAATAGAAGCCTAAATAGACAGGCAGTAACTCAGATAACACAGTACCATGGCAATGCCTATTAAAACTTAGTATGCAATCACGTATCCTCTTTCAATGTAGGTTAAATACGGTTATAGTAATTCCAAACAGATTGCTTCTACATGCCTCAAGTATTATTAGAACAATTGCCAATATATTGTAGAGCACGCTACTAATGAATGTAGTTTGCAAAATCAAGCCAAACACCCAAACCCACAGCTACAACAAAATGCAAGGATGGAATGTATCATTTTAGCTTGATAAACAGACATTACAATGTAAAGAGAGCATATGCACAGATTTGCATAAATTTGAATATCCCTTGATACAATTTCATATGAAGGAAGACAAGAACATACATAATGATGGTCTAGGTAAGCATAGCCAAAGCATCAAACTGTCTATTACAGTTAGGAGGTATCTATGTTTACAATCATCATCGTCAAACAGTAGGCATATCGCACTAGACCTTTCTATACCACATATTTGTAAAATTAGCTCTAATAACATGATGCAATAATAGGGATCATATACCTGCTAAAAAAGAAGTCAATGCAATAGAGATTTGAACCAAGGTTTAAAATACCAGTACCAATCATCATCTCGGTGGTTGACCGGTACCGGTATGTACCGGTACCGTACCGTACCAACACACGGTACGGTCCGGTACGAAAAATGCATACCGAGCCCCTTTTTTTTATTTTGCTGCTAAAAATAACTTCAATAACACATAATTGATCGGGTCATACCGGGCGGTATCGCCCGGTATGATGGCAAATACCGCCCGGTATTTGCTAAATACCGGGGCATATCGGGCGTTATTTATCAATATATCGGTATTTTTTAATACCCGGTATTTTACTACAGTACACAAGGTCATACCGGGCGGCATGATTCAAAAAATTGTACCGTACCGGGCGGTATCTCAGTAAATACCGGGTATCTCAGTAAATACCGCCTAGTATGGGGCGGTATTTATCACATATCACCCATACTGGGCGGTTTAGTGTCATACCGAGCGATATCGCCTGGTATGATGCAACGAATATATAGGCGTTGCTACCGTGGCCGACAGCCATGTCGAGCCGTCGGCCACATAGAATGTCATGACAATACCGTCCGGTTTGGGCGGTATTATCAAATACCGCCCATACCGGGCGGTTTCACCGGGTATGATGTACAATACCCCCCCCTCCCAAACGGCTATAGAGCCATTTGGGGCCGAGTTTGGCTTGTTTTGGGGGCTATATAAAGCCCCCAAAACACCCCTTTCACCCTCACTCACGGTGTTGACCTTTTGGGGGTCGGTATTATGCCATGGGAAAATTTTCAAATATGGGCATTAGAGACCTACGATGTTGACCTTAGTCGTGTATGTCCCCAAGCCTAAGATATGTATGGGTACAACAGACGTCATTCGTCCGCATTTTAAACATTGTGTTCATGTATTTGACATTTGAATATTGATTTTAAACATTTCTTCATCAATTATGTGTTATTGGAGACTTGGAGTTATTTCTAACCAAAAAAAAAAAAAAACCCAGCCGTATTGCATTTTCATACCGTTCCGTACCGTGTGTCGGTATAGTATGGTACCGGTATATACCAGTACCGGTCACTGACCGAGATCGGTACCGGTACCGGTATTTTAAATCATGTCGGGCGGTATAGCCCTGTATGATAGCAAATACCGCCCGGTATTTGATAAATAACGGGCATACTAGGCCGTATTTACCGAGATACCCGGTATCTCCCCATACCGGGTATCTCGTATACCGATTTTTTCAAAAACCGGTAAATACCGGGCTTACCGCCTGGTACGGTACGAGATTTAAAACCTTGATTTGAACTACAAAAATTGATGACTAATTGTAAAAGGTGATCCACAAAAATCTCATGACAGCAGCAAAATATAGACAGGATTTCTCACAAGAAACATGATTCACATAAAAGCACATAGTTGTTGCCTCTATCAAGAGATGAAAGCACTAAGCAAATACAACGCCACTAACTTTAGGAAATAGTTCAATAAATAACAGCTGGAGTTATAGAGAAGAGATAAGTACAAGTACACGTTAGTCTATACAAGCTTGTATATGGGACTAAACCATATATGTACAAGAATACCAAACAAGCATAAATTGCCCTAGCATCCTTTAATTTTTCAACTAAAAATTCATAAAAAATAAAAAAGTGACAACTAAAAGTATATGTATCTTTATAATATTTATTTCTCTAAAATCTTTTCATTTTCTTGCTATTTTATATTAAAATTTATCTTTCCTTGTTATGTATAGGAATCCACTAACAATCAAATGATATGCATTACTTAATAAACATAATATTTTTATGATTATCATATATATATAACATTTAACAATTTTCTATTTTTGTAATTCTAAAAATATTTTTATATTCAGCATATATCAAATAGTTAAATATTTTTAAACAAAATTGTGGTCAAAGCGGTGGACAAATCAACCAGAGCTGACTGGGTCAATAGCCAATCTGGTTTTGAGAACTACAAGCTCAATTTCTAAGGTGCATCCTAGATGGAGACTTCGAACCTTGATAAATAGAGAGTATTTATTTCACCAAAATGTTTTTTATTCTAAACAGAAAGAAAGATAATAACACAAAACACTTAGGAGTCTCAAAACTTCACTCATTTTTACCTTGTAAAGGAATAGAAGGTCTATATTTCTCATTTTGAAACTCAAGCAGTGACACCTCCTTTTGACTGCCATCAATTGAGTACTTCAATAGAAGAATATGCTGATCAATGTTCTTTTTATTTGAAGCAATTAAAAGCTCCCTATTAACCCAAAAAAAATGATATTAACACGCACGTCCAACAATGAGTATAACAAAAAATTGAGTAACTTTATTCTAACTAAAATTTCGTCAAAATTTTATTAGGTTAAGTACATAGTAATTGAGTAGTTAAAATGTTAATTATTATACTGAATATAAGAAAAAACATTGAACACCACAGAGAACCACCAAAACACACGCTTCTAATGAGCTCTGTTGTTAGAATCGTGTGATTCACAATTCGAATCGCACGATTCGATTCGATTCGTGATCCCAGCGATTCAGAAATCAGTTCTGAATCGTTTTTGCCTTTGAATCGCATGTGAATCACTTGAATCGCTGCGATTCTGAATCTGCGATTCTGAATCTGCGATTCAAAATCGAGTCGCGATTCACAGCTGCCTTCACAGGTTGCCCTCTCGCGACTTCACAGGCGCACGATTGAATTCTTTCTGCAATCCCCCTTCCCTCGACGCTGTGTCATTGCGCGAGAGGCGACGCCGCCCCTTCACGCGAGAGGCGACGCCGCCCCTTCGCGCGAGAGGCGACGCCGTGGCTTCTGCAATCACTGCTCCTGTGCACCACTTCTTTACGCGAGAGTAGGTATTTCTTTCAGGTTCTAATTTCCAATCGCCAATCTATTTTCTAGTTATATAACGCATCACTGCAATCTATTTTTTCCTTCTTGGCTTATTGTTGGTACCGTATACCTATCCAATACTTCAAAGTTACTTGTTAATTGTGATTTATGAATTTTCAGATACCCTTTTGGCCTTTTCTTTCATTATTAGACCTTTGGTGACTTCAACTCTGCTTTCATGATTTCAATAGGACAAGTTAGGTCATATAATGTACTTGTTAACTTTTCTATTTCGAAAGTGATATACTGAAAAAGTACTTATCTAATTATTTGTTACTTTTTAAGTATTTTCTTTATATTTTATGTATGTAATTTTGTTATTAAGCTTTTTATGAATATGATTCTGTATCGTACGATATGAAACGATACACGATTCACGATTCAAAATTTGATCAAAGGATTCACGATATGATTCACGATTTGACAACTATGCTAATGAGTATTAAGGCCTAATCTATGAACCAGAACTTAAAAATTACCTTTTTATCTCCAGAATCTCCTATTTTCTCTCTGCTCATACAACTAACCCATAATATTTTTCAGCTACCCAATATCATAGTATTCTACCCACTGTTATCCCAGCTCAGTTTCACTCTAGATGACAAATCAATGGATTGATACTTGCTATCCACCAGTAATTTCTTGATATGTATAGTATCACCTTAAAAAATCAGGTACATAATTGAACTCAACCTAAGTCAACCAAACCCTAAATCCCAATAAGTCTCTGGTGACATTCTTTGCTGATATTTCTGAAATAAAAAAACAATGATTATTAGTGATTGAGAAAATGACTCAAAAAAGCAAGTTGAATACCAATTGAAAAATCAAATTTGAACATGTATCTAAGGGTCCATAGGCAGACTCATGTTAGGTTGATCCCTGCACTACATTATTTGAGTGGATCTGTAGGACAATCTTTTATTTGCATCTTCACTTCTTAAATTTACAAAACTTGTCAAATAATTATCTGACCAGGCTCAACAAGTTAAGGTTTTACTAACATTAAAACAGGCCAAAAAGTTATGGATAGTTGGGAAATTCAACTTGCCAAGAAACACAATGATCTGAAACATTTAACATAAACCATCTAGTCAAAAGAATCTACTAAATCATTAAAAAAGGGTATCACAGTGCATCTCCTATGAGAGCTGATGTAGAACAAAAAGGGGATAAGAGAGAGAGAAAAGAAGAAAGAGACAGATCACAGGAGAGAAAAACAAGAACTGAGAGCAGTTGACTGAAAGTCAATATTGTATTTCAAAGTCAACGTCCTACGTTGCCCATGGGCTAAAAATATATAGGCTATAATTCTTAATGATGGTATGAATAGAAATCAAAATAAAAGGAAGAAAGAATATAAGAAGCAACTAACTTATAGTTATGGCCCACGTAATGACCTTACTGAATCTAAAATATGAGAAAATAAAGGTGATTCTAATTTTAAGCATGGGCGGGGATCATACACCATGTTGTTGACAAACATGCTATCAGAGCCAACCAAGGGCGGAGAAATTCAACGATATAGCCCACGGGGGTTCGCAGGTTCGTGACATCAAGACTCTTTGCATATGCTCGGGTGCTACTAAATAATGAGGTTTGTTTCCGCAATGATTGAACTGGGTCATCGCGGTCAAATCTATTAGCTGGGGTTAGTTGGAGTTGGACCTGATTGGCACCTACATAAGTGTTCCCTCGGGGTTGGGTGCTCAAGAACACTCTCCAACGGTGAAGTCAATATGAGGAGATGAGGTGGGGTCGAGAGGTAGGCCATCTCTACCTTGAACAAGAGAAAAAAGGCAGAGAAAGTGAGAATGGAGAAGAAGAGGTCCCCTAGCGCGAGGGTGGGGGTCTACCTTTTATAGCCGTCTTAAAGGACATTTTGGTTATTTCCTCAAGGGGATTTTTGGTCCTCTTGAAATGATACTGTGTGCATGCACCATGTGCCTGTCAAGCTCAAATAAGGTCGAATGCCTTCCCTATGGCAGCTTGGAACAATCCCTTGGGTCAGGCCAAAGCATTGGGCCCTGCTCAGCGGGTTTGATGATCTTATCCGGCTTGGAGAGCCCCCATGGGGGGGCAGGTTTCCCAAATCAATACCTATCCCATATTGTCAAAACCTCCCAACCACACACCTAACATGGGTACATAACCCATTTCCATTCAAAACCCCCAACCGAAAAAACCCTAATATTAGTATCAAAATGTTTTACATGTATATTCATGATATTCAAAAACATTAAGCACTATTAAAGATCACAAAATAGACACATAAAAACCAAGCTCAAGAAGGTAGGAACGGTTGCCTAACCTCTTGAGAACGTGGAATGGTCCAAACATTTTGACATAACTTCCTGAGTGTTGAGTCCTATAGGGAATCTCTCTAGGAAAGTGTACAATTACACGATCATCCAATGAAAACTCCTTTTTTGATTTGTTTTGCTCATCTACATTTCAGTACCTTGCATTTGACACTTGCAATTGCAATAGGCATAGTTGTAAATAGCGCACATAGTGCGCTTCACATAGACTTCAGCGTAGCGCATTACGCGGCGCAGCAAAAAAGCACGCAACACTGAAATATGTTGAAGGCATTTTAGCTTCAGCCTTTTTCTTTGGCTTTGGAAGGACAAGGGTTTTTTTGGAAAGCAAGTTGAAAGAAATTCCAGAAAATAATGAAGAGGAAGAATTTAGAGCCATCGAAACTGATACGGAGGAGGAAGAGGAGAAAGACAGTGAAGACTATGGCTCTCATGGTCTTGATGTGGATGACGAGATTAACCTTGAGGATGAAAATCTCAACGATGATGAACAAAGTTGGGTTCTTGGGGAATTTTGGAGCTTCAAATCTGAATTTTAGGTTTTAAAACTTTGTTTTGCTAACTTTTAGACTTATCCCTTATGGTTGATTTACGATGTTTTGCTTGGTTTATCTTATCTTATAAATATGGTTTCTTTTTATACATTTGGTCTTCATCAATTTTAAATATTTAGTTGTTATTCTTTATGATAGTTGGAATCTATTGGTATTTTTGGTGTATATATAAAATATATACCTATATTTTTATTTTGCGCTTTATTTCAATAAAGCGCGCGCTTGGCGCTGCACTATAGCTCCAAGTGACCTTTGCGTGTTGGTGCGCTTTTCACCCCGGACAAATATGGCAATAGGTCTAGGATATGTCTTTGAACTTCATGAAGATGGGTTTATATAGAAATGGGCTTCTGAATAAGACCTACTTGGGTCGCTATGAGATTAAGTTCTAATAAAGATAGTGGGATATAGGCCATTCCGCCATTAATACAATGTTTCAAAGGATGATTTGCAAGTATATTTATTCTTATGCTTATTATAGGTAAATTTGGATATCATGACTAACTTCCTGTCCAGCTACACATATTATTAAAATATCTAAACAAAACTATTGACTACATCTTGACCATCACCAAGAATGCAATACTATATTAAAGGTTAGTTTCAAATTTTGATCAAAAATATGAAGTACTTTATAATTAACTTCGAGACATACTATCTCTATTGGATGTAAAGTTTTTCGGATTTCGGAATACCATGTAATCCAACAATTTTCAACAATTTCAGGATACCATAAGAACTTGCCATAGAGACGATTATGAAACAAGTTCCAAGCATACCTTTATAGTAGGTGTCTAGGTGATATTAGTTTATTTCTAAGAAGATAATTGCAACCATAGTTACCATACCAACGATCCAAATAGCTCATAAGCAAGTAAGGTCCAGCTCCAGTTGGCAAAATATCATCTAAAGCACCTTCAAATAAATCAGGGAAGGAAAAGACCACTGGCTTACAGGAAATCTGGAGAAAAAGAAAAGTTGGTTAGTAAACTTAGTGGTACAGCTATGTGATGCACTCACAAGGAACCAAAAATATCTTTGTGATGATTATTGAAAAGTCAAGTAAGTCATCAAAATCACCAACATTAGAGCATATTGCCAAACAAGAATCGTAGTATTGTACCATGATGCAGTAGTTAGAACAAACCACTAGCACCTCTCAAAGTTCAAAAGATCCTACAATGATGTCATTGAAAGAATGACCAGGAGAGACATTTGCCTTGAGTTTTTTTTTCAGACATCTAAGTGTCATAGCATGTTGTGAAGGATAGAACTAATTGAGCATGTGTAAAAGTTGATGCTGGCCCAGAAATCATTGCTGGATTAATTCTATTGTGATTTATCTTATCTTCCCAAGCTTTGTGTTCAGCCTTCACTTTCAGTGACAAGTTAACAGAGCAGTTCTATAACTGAAAATGGTACCTGATCTGAATAAAACTACTTGTTTATTTGACCATCAGGCATCTCATTCTTTAAAAGAAAGATGGAAAACCTTCTTTTCACGTCTAATCAGGTAGCCCTAAGCAAGGTAAAGGTTCAGTTCTGGACATTCTTAATGCAGCTTGAAATTATTAGCATGTGTTATCTAGAATAGACCATATAACATTCAACTTCAATTGCCCTGAAGTTTGCTAAAGAGAAAAAACAAACTATTAGAAGCATCAGAAAGAGCACTTATTCCAAAAATGAAGCTATCATCTTTAGTCAATTGATGAGTCAGAAAAGAACTACAAATGATATATGAAAAAATGTTTAACTTGAGTATTTTACATGAGTAGACTCTAGGAGATTGTCTGTCTTACATAGAAATAACCTAGATTTCATACTAAACCATATCCCACACTTACTAGTGTGTTTTGGGCCTTTTGGCATCAGGAAAATCACAAAGAAACTTTTACACAACAAATCAAGATGGGGATGGATGGGAAGCATGTCGAAGTGGTGATCAGTTATTCAGTTAATGATGTGTTAAAATTTAGGGAAAAGGTACAAAAATGCCCCTAACGTTTCCTCACGGGTAGTAAAATGATCCTAAGGTTTTTTTGGATCAAAAATACCCCTTACGTTATGGAATTGGGTACAAAAATACTCCTATAGGTAAACGGCGTTAATTGAGAGATAACGGAGCTGACGTGGCTGATGACTGGGACTGATGACGTGGACATGTGGCGCGCATGCAAGCCAAGACGTTTTCTCACTAGTACTAAAATACCCCGGACGTTTTCTCACGGGTACTAAAATGTCCCTAACGTTTTCTCATGGGTACAAAAATGCCCCTAACATCTTCTCACAGGTACTAAAATACCCCTAACATTTATTTTGGAGCTAAAATATCCCTGAGATTATTGAAAATGGTACAAAAATGATATCAGACTAACTTTTGTTATGTGAGACTTAACTGAGATGTCGTGGATACTGATAAAGATGTTGACTTTACACGTGGTGCACATGCAAAGAGCAACTTGCCACGCAACCGTAGGGGTGAGCAAAAAAATCAAAAATTCGATTAATTAAAAAATCAGTTTGAAACCAAACCAAATTTTTTGATTAACCGATTTGATGGTTTCAATTTCGGTTTTTATTTTCTAAATTTTTAGTTTTCGATTTCTTATGTGTCGCTTACGTGGCAAGTTGCTCTCTACATATGCGTCACGTATAAAGTCAATATCTTTGTCTGCATCCATGACTTCTCCGTTAAGTTTCACCTAACAAAAGTTAGTCTAGTGTCATTTTTGTACCATTTTCAATAACCTCAGAGGTATTTTAGCTCCAAAATAAACATTAGGGGTATTTTAGTACCCGTGAAAAAACGTTAGGGACATTTTAGTACCCGTGAGAAAACGTCTTGGCCTGCATGCACGCCACATATTCACGTCATCAGTCCCAGTCATTGGCCACGTCAACTCCATTATCTCTCAATTAACACCGTTTACATATAGGGGTATTTTTGTACCCAATTTCATAACGTAAGGGGTATTTTTGATCCCAAAAAAACCTTAGGAGCATTTTAGTACCCGTGAGGAAACGTTAGGGGTATTTTTGTACCTTTTCCCTAAAATTTACAAAACTAACAATGGTGTTTGATAACGAGTTGTCTTCATCTTAAAAATCAAAGAAGAGCAGTATTATTCATCTCCATAATAGGCCTCCTAGGAACTAGGATGTCACAAAGGGCGACCAATTATTCATTCAAGAAAAGAAAACAGGCAGGCAAATAGACCATTAGAAAATTCTACTTCTGAATAATTAAATTGGTACCTCTTGTGGGCATCCTGTCATTGATCAATGATTCATCAACAAAAGTTGTGCAGGTTTACATAGGTTCGGCTTCATTTCAACTGGTCTGAGTGTAATCATCATATTTTTACAAGATAAATATTTCAACATGATGCTATCCTATCTGAACGTCATCAAGAGTGTTTTTTGTTAGTAAACAATGCCCTGACTAACTTGGGGATTTACCTCTGTATTTTCACAGTCTTCTCCCTCCTTTAAGATTGTAACTTTGTTAGTCAACAGTGTCCTGGTTAAGTTGGGGATTTACTTCTGCTACTAGGCATTGCCTCACATTCAACCAACCGACACCACTATATACATTTCACATTAGAGAAAGTTCAAAAACAGACAAGTGAGAGAGATCTAGAAACCGGTAACTTTTTGACTGAGTCAATAATAACAAAAGCAATTGAGGACTATAGTTCAACGTTTCAATGAACATCAGGCAACTACAAAACAATGTACACAAATACTTTTTCATCTGGCGTTTTAATAAAATACATTAATCAGAAATAGAAAAACAAGAAGTGGGTCTTCTTATTTCATAAACCAAATCGCCATTGCCAAGATGTCCTGGCAATTCATTTTTTGAAAATTGTAAAGGGCAGATGATAGTCTTATCTTATATATTATTACACGTGTCACTTCCATGTTTCTCTACTTCCCCTCCAAATATTGTCGTCCCTTATTAACACTATCTTAAGTTATTTCTATTGCATGGTTAAGATTTATTAGAACCACAACTCAATAACCTTTCATATTTCAAGGTCATGCACACTTCTTATCTTATATGTATTTTTTAGCTATAACCTTTTGATATTCGTACAATTTACATTTTTTAGTACACTTGCATGCTTACAATTTCTTGGAACCACAAATCAATAGCCTTTCATATTTAATTAATGATTGTCTGTCGCCGGACATTAATTACTGCATATTTTGGTTATTACTTATGCAGGATATTTGTAATTCTAGATTATCATTTCTATATATTTTTCTTTATTATGTAATTTTGAACTTTCGTAGAATCAAATATTATGACGGATAATTATTTTTAGCATTTTCTCTTGTCTACTTTTATGTAATATGTATGAATATATTAATATTCATGTGCTCTATGTATAAAACTTAAGTTTATTAGATTTTTTTATATATCAATTTTTCGTATCATATATATTTTATCCACTCCGAAAACCCGTGCATCGCACGGATAATTAAACTAGTTCTAATAAGTAATGGATTGGCGATGCAAACCATAATCTATGCCTTGTTCGAAAAGGAGAAGAATCGAAAACTAGTTTATTTCAAAGAATGACTTGCTCATCTTTGTGTGTACCTTCGAAAAGATTCAGCTTACAAATTAGAAACAAAAGACAGCTATATGAAAAATAACGGATTGGTCCTAGACTCCTAGATGTGACCAAAAATTACAATTTTCCAACACTAACCTCAGTGAATTTCTTCTCCCCACTTGTAATCACTTGAACCAGGTAACCGTCTTCAGCACCATCTTCATTAACTCGAACACATCCAACAACTATACTATCATCACGCACCCATTCGATAGAATCCACTGCTTAATTGAAAAAGAAATATCATTATAAGCATTCATTATAGAATTACTTTGAGATCAGCAATTAAAGCAAAAAATAGCAAGCATAATTTGAAAACACAAAATGATATATACCTACTCCAAAGGAACTTGAAACATGTTCAAAAATAAACATTGCTGGTCATGTCTCAAAAAGTAGAAAATACATGCCCTTGAGTATAGTGCAAATAAAGTATTTAGGTGCACTGCACTGAACACGTAAGGATGTTTGTGCAAGCTTTACTTAAAGAGTACTTATGAGAACATGCAAGCATAAGCGAGTGTTTGCTTGGATGGAATAGATGAGGCATTAAATTTCATTCCTTATGGCCAACCTATTCACTTGTTTGGTTGTAACTTTTTGACAAGAAATAAGTGGGTCATAAGAAATAAATAAGGAATAATATTCCTCATGGATGGGATACTGTTTCTTACCTCAACCTAAGGAATAGTATTCCACATCTATTCCTAAATTGACATTTTCTAATATTGTCCTTCAGTATTTATAATATCATATACAACAATAACTAAGCCTTAATCTCATACTAAATGGGGTCGACTATATGGATTCTCTGTCTCCAAATCCTTCTGTCCAAGGCTAGATTTATAATATTATATAAGGATATAAAAAATTAAATTACTAAATTAATTTTAATAATTACATATATTAAATAAATATTTATTATTTAATTGTTAAACACTATTTAAATATTATTTTATGAAGATTCAACTATTTTTTTATAAAAATAAAATAAATAATAATTTTTAGGGAAAAGGCCTAAATTCGTCCTTCAACTTTTTCGGTTTTTTCACTTTGGTCCCTCAACTAAAAATCTTGTCACATGAATCCCTAATTTTATTCTTAGTTGGGGTAGGGACTTAACTGGAAACGGATAATAAAATTAGGGATTCATGTGACTGAATTTTTAGTTGAGGGACCAACGTGAAAAGACCGAAAAAGTTGAGGGAGGAATTTAGGCCTTTTCCCTAATTTTTAGAGTAATTAGACTAAAAAATCACAAAGTTTCGCTATATTTTAAGTTCTACCCGCGATTTCAAAATTGTCTTGTAAATGCATATAGTTTCCATCCGTTGATGTCATCTACCAATTCGTCAAATTTCATCTCAACTAAGTTGACGTGGAGGAAAATACCATGGCTGATGGCTTCATACGTGGCTGGCCTAGTTATGGGTCCGTTATTAAAAAGGAAAATACCTATATATGGTCCCACCTCTTTCTCTCTCTTCTCTTCTTCTTCGCAGTTGCTCACCTATATGCACTTTTTTCCCACCTATATGGGATCATCGAGTAGAAGGCAGTCGTCCCACTGCAGTCGGTTTCAGAGCTGAAGGTGATGCCGGAGCACGAGACCGACGCGTCGGCGGAGCCAAAGCCGCCACGGTGGAACCTGAGGACCCACCTACATGCCCCTATGGAATTCTAAGCTCATAGGCTGCCCTTCGATCCTGCGCATGCATGCATGTATAAATCTCCCACGCAACCTCACTCCCTCTCTTGGACTCTAAAAATCTCTTGGCCGCTCTGGGCTCAAAAGGGAGGAAGAAACCTGCCCAGTCTTCGTCGTCAACCGCCGGCATAGAGCTCGCCCACAAACCATGGTAAAATCTTATTGATGATAACCAATGAGTAACAACTATTCGATTTTCTATGCCACCTGCCAAACCAGATCAAATCAGGTCATTGCAGTCCTCTTTCTGTCGCCACCTGCAAGCCACCATCTTTACTTAAGATGTTTCCTCTCTATCCCTTGGGTTGCTTCTGTGTTCGGATACTTCACCTTTTTATTGCAGCAGCTGCTTCAACCTAGGGCTGCAGACTTGCTACTTTTTCCTTCAATCTAGGACAGCACCTCTTCCTCCATCACCTAGGGTGACCAGCCACCTATTTCAAGGAAGCTATCATGTCCACCTCTGATAAACAACATAAAATATACAGCCAACAGAAATGACCAACCCTTCACTCTTCCTCCTCTCTTCAATTGCAAACTGCAGGAGGGTTTTCGACCCTCTCTTTTCTTAGCAACGATAGGCCATCACCCCATCTAGGGCCGCAGTCCAAAAGGAAAAAGAAAAGCATCCATTACTTCATGTAATTTGTCTTTATTATCTATTTCCTTTTTTTCTCTCCTACTACTATTTATGTCCATTTTTCCCCCTTTCTACATGTCTTTTTTCTTTCCTCTTTCTTATTCCCTCCTATTTGTCCATATTTAAGCCTAATCTGGCTTTATTGTGAAGGGGGGCAGATAAATGGCAGATTCTTCTCTTGCCAAATCTTCTCCTCTTCTCTTATCTCTTGATCTTTCCACTTAAGACTTATTCTCTATCCTCTTCTCTTATCTCTTGATCTTTCCACTTAAGACTTATTCTCTATTGGCGCGTTTGTTTGGCAGGATAGGATTTCAGACGGATAGGAATTCACTTGGAATTAACTAGGATAAGAAACACGTGGGATAATTTTATATCATATCTAGCGTTTGTTGAATTCTCGGATAAGAAGATAAAAAAGATAAGATTTTGAAATCCTATGTTTGTGTTGACTCTGGATAAAAGAGTCGGATATTAATAATTTAATACTTAAAATTTGATTTTAACAAATTTTCATCTTAAAATTATGAAATTAATTTTAAATAATTATTTTAACATAATGATAATAATAATTTATAAAATATTCTTAAATATTGAATTAAAATTGACTTATTGCAAATATCCAATTTAAATGACATGAGAAGAAATAATCCTGGGATTTTAATTCCTACCCCCCTCGGGAGGATATCTATATCTCATTCGAACCGGATTTGGATCCGGTCATATCCAACTTAAATGATATCCGATGCTCGTAACAAACGGCGGATAGGATTTGACAAATCCTATCCACCAGTCATATCCCGTGAAACAAACGCGCCCTATCAGTACACACCCTCCATCTTCCTTATTCTCTTCCTCTTTCAAAAGTGATACCGAAGCACACATCCTTGCATTTCTCCCCCTCCATCTTCTTCCTTCTCTTCCTCTTCCATAAGCAATATTGGAGTTTGCATCCTCCCCCCTCCATCTTCTTCCTCTTGTTTTTTCCATACCTCTTTGTTTTGGTGGACATCAAGATATATTCATATGGCGATGTTTATTGATCAGCCAGATCGATCATGAGGGAGGTCATTCAGATATATTCAGTTGAGTTTTTATCTATGTTTCCAAAACCAAGCGGTATGTTTTATAAACTGGCTTGAGTTTAAGGAGGGATGTTTACAATATTAAGTATGTATAATATAATAAAGAATCAATTAAATTGGTTTTCTCTAGGTGGTTTCCATTTAGCTTTATGCTACTGGTTATTGCTTTATTTGGTCTTTCCATTAGGGATGTTTCCTTACGTAGTCATTGTTATTTACCTATATCACAGGCCATTGCATTTGCTAGTTAAATCAATCTAATATTCTTTTTTTACAAATGCAGATGAAAGGCTAACGGGAGGCTAATGTTATTACAAAGTTAAAAGATGGCATACAAAATTTTGTTATTTTTTAAGTAGAGACCAGATCTGTTAAAATAGTGGAAAAAAAAAGTTAGTTAAATTCATCAAAACCCAAATTTTAATGCAGCTAAAGAGAAGACCCAGAATACAAAGAGCAAGCTTTTTATGGCAGAAAAGTCAAATATATGAAAGGACATGAAAATCCTTGACAGTTACTGAGTTCTTGAGGTGCTTTGAAAGATACGAAAATTGTACAAGGAACAATCCTTGTTGAGCAAAAATAGGTCAAACATTATGTGGAAGTGGCTGAATAGCCAGCTAATTTTATGTATGATCCACAAATAGTTTCAGCTTAAGTTTAATGAGTAGATATTTTTCAACCAATCATGAACAATACTGTTGAATTACCAGAGAAATATTTTTTAAAATGAGATGGTTGTTCTAATTGTCAAAGTTTTGCAGCTTTTGCCAACTCCATGGTGTTCTAATGTTGGGTATGAACTTGTAATCTTACAAGACATCTTATTAACATCTGCCACAAGAACCTGGAAATTGATAGATGGATTATATATAGTGGAGGAAAATAAAGCAACATGAGCAAATAGCAATAAAGATGCTAAAACTGTTGGAATAAAACAAGTCAGTTTTCTTCGATGTTCTTATGATTCTTGAGACAGCCTGTTTTCTGGTACTTTCAGATAGGTTCTCTTCTTTTTAGTAGAATTGGCATCGTAAAATCTACTTCAGGTATATAACAAATAAAAGAGCTTTGAGTAGAATATGTGGTGCTACCACTTTGACATCATGGGATGAGAAGATTGTACAACTGTTAATGACTTTGCATCAGCAAGTCTTTCCTAAGTGACAAAGGAACTAGGTGAGCACCTCAAGGCACTCTCAAGGGAAGGCAACATCTCCAGCAAAACACTTTACCCTAAGGCCTTGTTTTGGTAGGAGAAAGAGAACAGGAGAAAAAGACTTTTCCCTTGTTTGGATAAGAGTGGAAGAAAAAAGAAATTTTGTTTCCCTTGTTTGGATTTAAAAATTTGAGAGAAAGTTAGAGAATAGAATCCATTTCCATCTGCATCAGCCAAAACATTTCATCCTAAAAAGGGGAGGAAGTGGAGAAAAGACAAACCACTAAGTAATAAAAAAATCTGTCATTCTATCCAAGAACTTTAGAAAATAATTTTGGAGAGGGGGAAGGCAAATGCAAATGCTGCAAAAAGTTTTTGCATGCAAAAGTAAATGCCTTGCAACCTGCAAGTAAACTTGTAACTTCTATTTGCAGACGTTTGGTTGCCCGCAAATAGAAAAGAGGGAGGTTGTTGTGGACGAGAGAGAGGTTGTCGCAGGGGAAACGGAGACGGTTGCGAGCGAGATGAAGAGGGAGGTTGCGACGAGCGAGATGAGGCTTTTGCAAGTGAGAGGAAGAGAGAGCTTATCGCGAGCAGGAGAGGTTGTTGTAAGGGGGGAGGTTGTCGTAAGCGAGAGGAAGAGATAAAACCTTAACAATTGAATGTTGCGAATTGATTTTTGGGCCACAACCCCAAGCGGCAAGCTAACGGGGGGAGGGGGGGCACACTCGATTAGCTGTTCGTGCACGTAAACTCGGACGAAAGCAGAGTCGTCAAAGTTGCAACAACTCATCCTCTAATTCGACCAAAACCAACCGTGGTGAGGGGTTGTCAAGGGGGGGCTCGATTAGCTGTTCGTGCACGCAAACTCGACGAAAGAAAAGTCGTCAAAGTTGCAACAACTCATCCTCTAATTCGACCAAAACCAACTATCGTGAGGGGTTGTCGTGACGACACAAGATAGGTGTGTTGGCACTAATAAACACACTCAAGTGTCAAGTGGGGGAATCCACAATGCTGAGGTAGCCACAGGACAAATGCGAAGCACTTGGCGGGCTGATATTATTAGGCATCGAGCTCAACCCAACTGATTCTATTGTTGGGCACGACAAAGCAAAATACACGAGGAGCGTAACGTTTAGGAACTATTCATGCCCGGAGCAAAGGGGGGCGTATGGTGCTCAGAAGACACAAGATTGCCATGGGTCTCGTAGCATGTTCCCTTAGGTAGGTGGGCCGCCTTGGAAAGGCAGGCACCTCCCACCTTTCCAATGTAGCACCCACTACCTTGGGAAAGCGAGCGCCGCCACCCGCTTTCCCAAGGCAAGTGAATCGGCCGAGCTAGGCACAAATTTGGCCCAAACCCAAAGGGGCGCGGACATGCTGGGTCGCCCCTTTAAAAATCTAGGGTATCTGAGCTTGGGTATGGGTTGGCATGGGCACAACCTATTGCCACCTCCTTTCTCTCTTTTTTCGGTGATGGTGGTGGGGGGCTGGGTGGGTGGGGGTGGTTTGGGGACACTCGATTTGGAGTTGATATAATTATATAAAAATGTATTATATTTAGATAGATGAAATCTTATAAATAGATTATTTAGATTTATTTTTAAACTTTTCATTAGATGTTAATATAAAAATATATATTTAATATTTAATATTTAATATATATTGGCGGGTATCGGGTTTCTGGAGGTGTGGATAGTATAGTATATATACCCGTACCCGTTTATTAAATGGGTAAAAATTTATACCCGTAATCATACCTGTGCGTATAATATGTTCTCCATACTCGACCCTAGGGGTGCAAGTGAATCCAGCAGCTCGTGAGCTACTCGGAATAGACTCGATGAAACTCGACTCGATTTTATCGAGCTCGAGCCGAGCTTTATATATGAGCGAGCTGAGCTCGAGCTAAGCAATACTTGGCTAGAGCTGATCGCGAGCCTAATCAAGCTTCATATATTTATTTATAATGATATAGATATTAATATTTCAGATCGGGCCAAGCAAAAACCCAAGTCGAGCTGAGCTTAAATGAGCTCGGTCAAGCTTGAGAAAAATAAACGAGCCTAAACGTGCTTAAACGAGCTGAACTCGAGCCTAGAGATTGAAGCTCGACACTTCTTAAACGAGCTGAGCTCGAGCACAGGCAAGCTCGGCTCAGCTTGGTTACACCCCTACTCGACCCGTGTCGGATAAATATCCACGGATATCCACGGGTACAGGTAATATTGTCATCCCTAGTAGCACCCATTGCCTTGGGACCTCTTACTTTCCCAAGGCAGGTGATTCGACCGAGCTTGGCACAAATTTGGCCCAAGCCCAAAGGGAGGGCCGCCTCTTTAAAAATCTAGGGCAATTAGCCAGCCTGAGCTTGGGTATGGGTTGGCATGGGCACAGCCTATTGCCACTCCGATTTTGGGTTAGATTAATCATAATAAGCTGCTAGATGGTAACAATTTTATTTTACTTAATTATTTTCCAATCAACTAGAGAGATGAATAAGGAAACTCTCCAACGTGATGATGACCTTATGAAACAAAGGGATATATCACATTCTCCAATGGTACATCTACTAGATGTGCGTACAATTATTTTTTGGATTCTAAAAGGGATAGTACTTTTGAAATAGGAAAGAAACAGTAGAAATAATCTGATTAATCAGTTTCCTAGGGGAGATTTACAAAGTAGATTCATATGAATGAAGGATATCAACTAGATGTTGCTAATAATATGCATAACAAACATGTCAATCCTTTCAAAAAGGAAAAGAAAATATTAAAAATATACAGCAATAGTACCTAATACGATATGCAAAACGTCATACTAACTCTAACAAGAAAATGGGAGACATGCTCAAAATTCAAGTTTTGAAACCATGAAAAAGCTGGTGTAAATAAATAGATATAAACATACCTTTTATGGAGCTTTCAGATTCATCATCAGTTGACCATGATTGGAACAACAAGGAGATGCAAATTTGCTCTTTGAAATCAGATGAAAAGATGCTTAGATTGCTCTTTCTTGCAACAGCAATAAAATCACCTTCCAAGCTCCAATCGACTACATATGCATCCATTAAAACAAATAGCAAAAAAATACTTAGGACAAAATATAAAAGAAATTGATGTCATACTTTGTCTAACTAGGCCAAGTAAAAGATCTAAATAGCATATACAAATTTTCTATTCCATATTCAATCATCAACCGTAATGCCAAGAAGCACAAATGAATAAATTTTGAAACAAATTTTGATTTTGATACAATACATGAACTAAGGGTCCATTTGGTACCTTGTATAGTATTATCATAATACTATAGTATTTGGGAACTCTTAAAAGGAGGTACTAGATTAGAAATAGTACCTCAAATGGTGTATTAATAATACACAATGAGACCCCATCATTAGCTGTATTAGAAAAATAGCAACTTCCCAAAATCGAATTTTGGAGTAGAAATTCCCAAATTCGGATTTTGGATGTGAAAATTCCAAAATCTAGAATGTAATGTTTCAAATACCCATTTTACCCCCGCCCAAAGTCTGATTAGAGACTTTGACCGAATATATATATTTATATATATATAATTTTAATTTATAAAATATTTTTTAATGATAAAAAAGAGATGTTAGATTCTAAATTTTTTTTCTTTGAACTCTTTAATGCATTAGAGAATTTTGTACAAAGTCTATAAAACTAAATTTAAATTTAAATTTACGAAATATTTTAATAAAAAATACTTTTTAAATCATAACACCTCTTTTGTATTATAAAAAAAATTATTTCATTAATTAAAGGGTAAAGGGCAAAAAGCCCCCTAAATTTTAGCCTAATTAACAAAAAAACCCACGAACTTTAAAAACCTACAAAAAAACCCACGGACTATTGAAAACTAGCAAAAAAAACTCATGTTGTCATCTCTCCGTTAACTTTTTAACAGAATTCCACATCATCGCCGCGTGTCAACACCTCACTCGTCCATGTGTAATTAATTTTCCACGTCATATTTAATATTTTAAAAAAAATAAAAATGTACAAATATTCCAAAAAATTATCCCTCTCAACTTGCAGTGCTATGCAAAAAAAACCCCTTGAACTTTAATTGTGATGCAAAAAGTCCCTTGAACTTTGATTATGCAAAAAACCTCCATGAACTTTGATTGTGATGCAAAAAAAACCCCGAACTTTGATTGTGATGCAAAAAAACTCCTAAACTTTAATTATGATGAAAAAAAAAAACCAATGACAAACATGTATGCGGCAAATAAAATGCAACCACAATGGGTAATATATACAAGACAATCATAAAACATACCAAAAATCTTTTCTCACTTTATAATAAAGTTCCATTGGAGTCGACACCAATGACAATATCTACCCAATTGCATATGCGGTTGTGGAGATTGAAAACAAAGATTCATGTTTCATTGGCTTATTGTTGAAAGATATTGGTTCTGTGAAGCAAATGAGTTGGACCTTTAAGTATTGTCATTGGCGTCGACCCCAATGGAACTTTAAAGTTTAGGGATTTTTTTGCATCACAATTAAAGTTCATGGGATTTTTTTGCATCACAATCAAAGTTCAAGGAGGTTTTTTGCATCACAATTAAAGTTCAAGTTGATAGAGATAATTTTTTTAATAAATATTTTTTTAAGAATATTTATACATTTTTTATTTTTAAAAAAAAATATTAAATATGATGTGAAAAATAAATTACACGTGGCGATGATGTGGAATTATGTTAAAAAGTTAACGGTGAGATGATGGCATGGGGTTTTTTTTGCTAGTTTTCAATAGTTCGTAGGGTTTTTTTGCGGGTTTTTAAAGTTCATGGGGTTTTTTGCTAATTAGGCTAAAGTTCATTGGGCTCTTTGCCCTTTACCCTTAATTAAAATACTAATGAGTTCAAACTTATTTTATTAATTAAAATACTAAGTAGTTATGCATCCTCATAATACAATACAACGTACCAAACGGGCCCTAAATGGATAATATCCCACGATACAGTCCAAATAAACAAAGAAAACACATTGACGGATGGAGGAAAAAGCATAACCAAATCAACTTACCCTAGTGGCCAATAGGAAGCTAGTAAATTAAAATATGTTATAGCAGGATTAGAAGCTCAAAGAAAGATATACGAGAACTTGATGCAATTGAAACTCTAAAATTCTAAATACATCATAAGAATGATACAACAAATGTGTAAATTTCAAAAGATTCCAAAGAATTAAGTGGAAGTTTTGCTTTATCTTCTCAAAAAGAATCAAACTTGACATCATATTATCAAAAGGAATTGCATTAAGGAAAAACTAACCAGCATCAACATTTTCCATTACATCTTTTAAGGGATCCTTGATGCGTCCATGACAGAGTAAACCATCATTCAAGAGAAGAATGAAAGATTTTTGAGAATTCTTTTGCCATCTCAAGTCCTTAACTTTCCTAGAGTTTCTCAGTGAGCATGAAAAGGATGGTTTATGCTCCTACATAACCGTCACAAGAATAAACAGCACTGATTAATAACAGCATATCATGTACTAAGATGAAGAATATAAAAACAATATATACACAAATTATAAAATCTACTCAACCATTAAAACATTTGGAGTATATTCACTAGAACATTTTCATAACAAACAATGCTACAACAGTGAAAGCGTTGGCAAATACCATGTTACGAGATGTAATATAATCTGTCTTAGAATCTTCCTAAGCAAGATATGTAAAAATATTTAATAAAAATTCTACAAGAGAGAGGGTGGCTTTGGTATAACAGTAAAATTATCGCAGTTGTGACCTGGAGGTCATGGGTTCGAACCATGGAAATAGCCTCTATGCAAAAAAGCAGGCTGGGTACATCAACCCTTCCCGGAGCCCACAAAATTGGAATTGCTTCGTGCAGTCACCCTTTTTAATGAAAATTCTAGAACATCTGTCTATTGGAGAAAGCAATTTACTTCAGACATGTAAACTAGAATCATAGATGGTAGATTGCCTATAACCTTACATCAAACAAGAATGACTTCTGCTCTGCTATGCAGCATAATAGTAATGTGCAACAATAAGTCATATAAACTTTTTTCTCATTCTATGCTTCTAGTTCCAATCGAACATAAGTAGATAGTCTCTATTAACTTTAGTAGACCTAGTCAATGGATCTCCAAGAATTTTCTGAATCATACAGGTTAAGAAAATATTTTTCTAGTTTAGTGCTGCTATTGTTTTATGATTTCTGTTTATCAGCTTAATCTCAAAAGAGAATTGGGTATACAATTTTTCATTACATAGATGAGATGAGATGTTTGGATGTGTGTTGAGCAATTCATTATATTAGTACAACTAGAGAAGTTTAAAATTAAGATTCCCAACCCCCGGTGTTTCACTATATTTCTCGAACTTGATCTTCTTCATGTACTTTTTTCAGTGAGATATTGCCCACAACACAAGCTTATAGATAACATTTGTTATTTAGAGACAGGTAATATATAAAAAAGATAAATCAGAGCATAAATATACCAATAAATTTCCATTTCCAAACAGAAAATTGAAATTCTTTTACACCAAACACCTCTCATTCTGCAACGTCAACTCTATCTACACCATTATAAGCCCCTCATTGAAGTGTTCAAGAGCAATGTCTATCTAAAGAAATAAAGAATTTTTCAAATAACATAAACAATATAACAAAAGAAATGCTACTGGAATTAGACATTGGCTTGTTCAATTTTGTACAGCAGTAAAGCCTAACATCAATTTGCACCAGCCAACATGAGCAATATGACAACACAAAATGGTTATAAACAAAATTCAGAAAGCAACTATTTCCGTTAAAATATGAGCAGCATTGAGTCAAATGATAAATGATTGCAGATTTCATGTTCCATAGTCTAGCCCAACAAAAAGGTAAAGAAAGAAAACAGAAGTACTGGAGCAAGTACTAAAGTTAGGCAAAACGACCGTGGTACCAGCAAAAAAGCAACAGATTATTGTAATATACATCAGAATTCTGACCTTATCATTAAGGAGAGATGGCACATAAAAGAAGTTAATCTCTCCGCCTACGGCAGCTGCAAGGACTGAAGAATCATTTGAGAGTGCAAGAAGATACACCCTACCGATGTTTACATCCACGACACACGAGTTCTGAATGCAGGGGCCGTTCCCCTTCTCTTTGATCTCCTTGCCCAACCCAATGACTTCTTCCGTCTTCGCCACCATAAATCCTAAGAAAGGAAACCCATTAACACCAAGAAACTGAGTCCCGACGGAGTAAAAGGAAACTGTGATCATACCTTCGGAGTGGGCGAGAAATATGGCGCGATAGCGCTCGGAGATGGCAAGGGGGCGCGAGGGCGGGGCCTGGAGATCGAACTGGGAGTCCGAGTGCTTCAATGGGACGGACTCGCCAAGGCGGCAGAACAGGAAGTCGGCGGTGGATCCGTGGTCGCCCTCGATCTCCTCCTCGAGGCGAATGAGACGGGGCGACGCCTCCGTCATCGCTGGCGGCCACAGCCTAGACAATGAGAGCGATGAAGAGAGCGTAAGCCGAGCGGGGGCGATGGTTTCAGGGTTCTTTTTTGAATACTAATGGGAAAGAGGGAGGACAAAAGCCCTAAACCAGCGGAAGCTTGAGAACAAAGCAGCTTTCTGCGTAAACAATTTACACTTCACAACAATTCACTAACCCTTGGTATATGGTATATTGGTATGATATTGATTAATTTATTAATTGGGAAAACTTCTATGAGATGATCATGCTTTATGATTTATAATTTATCATAATTTAAACATGTTGCCACAAACCAACTGTTTATATATATATCATAGTTTAACGATAATAAATTTTGGTTAATTTTTTAAATTATAAATTTAACTATTTCTCATGATTTAATAAAATATTATTTTAAAATATCTTCAATCAAAATTTATAGTTCTTATTATGTCCTCTATTTATCAATATCATATTAGATTTTTACTTATGATTGTTGATCGATTAAATCAAGATTTTATTCTCCTCTATAATTATTCTCATTTAACTATACAAGATAACAGTACAATATCATGTCATATCATATATTACTAAATTATATTACATCTCGTCCAAACAAAAATGTTGATTTCTCTTTATAAATTAGAATTATTTAAATGTTAAATCATCAAGAATTTAAATATTATTTAAAAATCAATCTTATAATATAAATATTTATTAATTATTATTTTTAAAAAAAATTATCTATTTAATTTTTTTGTTCTAACATTTTTTTATTTTTTAAAATTTTTTAAGTATCTGTCACACCCTAACTGATAGTAGTATGACCGATCAGGGCCTACATCCTGCCCTGTAGCATACTATCTACACTAACATCAAGAAAACCAAGACATATCGACTTAAAGAAAACTCGACATACTTTATAAAAGTTTGCAAGTCACAATATATATATTTTTTTTCAAAACAAATAGAAACATCAACATCAAAACCGAATAGTCAAATATCAAGTTTTACAATTCTTTTCAATTACAACTGTCAGTGCAGAAACAAAACCAACATATCTAAGGACTAGTCTAAGACTCATGGACGCCACTACGAGATATGGCGCCGCTACGAGATATGGCAGCACCATGTCGACACCAAGCTACTGCTCATTCTCTGCAAAAATAGAAATAAACTGTGAGTCCACTTGGGACTCAATGAGTGGCTCAATTGAACCTCCACATAAGCCTCAGTCATGCATATATATATATATATATATATATATATATATATTACAATGCAATAAAGGAATGTACAAGAAGGTAAAGTGTGCTTCAAATGCAACTACAGATCCTCAACGGATCCATCAGTATCCACTATACAAGATAACCTGCACCATGGCCTATCACGCATCTGGCATTCGGCCCTTGGGCCTACTCATAGCAATATATTCCGGCTACAGCCGTCCCTACCATATCATGTAGTATCATACTGGTCATCGCCCACATTATCTCAAGATGCAAGAAAATAATCCCGGGTCGTCGACTAGGATGGCCACTAGTCTCCGGACACCGTCTGGGGTAAGGATAGCTAGTCCCACCCAACTGGGGTCTGGCACCTAGCGGGCCCGCTAGCGCACCTCTAGACCCAACTGCCCGAGCTGAGCATTGGTCATTCTCGACCTCCTCGCTCCTCGGCGGATATCTCAAACACATTACACAATCAATATCCTAAGGTTTCCATATATATATACTTCGGGCCTTTGCCCGTATCTAGCCATGTCCGGCTACCGAGTCAATAATTCATGCCGCCCCTTTTAGTATATGTGCACCTACAATCTCTAAGTTTCCAAAACTATACAAGCAGTCGTAGAAGTATTATCGTCTCATATCCAAGTTTCCATAAATGTGCTATGAACATCTAGTGACACCTTACGTGTTACCTAGCCTTCTACACTGTCTTAGGTGAGAATTTCCATGAGTCAACCTTGGAATACCATCCAAGGACATTTAGGGCAGCATGAATAATCTAAAGAAGAATGCTCAAATATTACATCATTCATCATATATAATCATAATGCACATACCTAACAATTCTTATACTACCTTAGGGGCCCGTTTGGTTTGCTAAAAAACGGGGGACTGGACTGGACATCCGCCCATATCCCCCGTTTGGTTTGCAAAAGAAGCTTCGGGACAAGGACTTCTCCTTGTCCGGGATAGGATTTCGACCCGTTTTGGTGTACCGAGAAATTTCTCGGTACACCGAAATCGGGCGGAGGACAAGGGCTACAATTGTCAAAATTACCCCTTCCTTCGACGGAGCCGGGCCACCATCGTCGGACTGGTCGCGGAGGTCGGGGAGAGGGCGGACGTGTTGCCGGGATGATCGTCGGCGGCCGGGAGGACCGGCCGACGTGGGTCCGAGCGAAGCAGAGGAAGGCGACGGGATCAGACGCAGAAGAGGCTGGCGATGAGTCGGATCGTGTCGCCGGGAGTGATCGCCGGCGGCCGGGAGGACCGGCCGGCGTGGGTCCGAGCGGACCAGAGGAAGGCGGGGCTCGGGCAGGCGTCGAGCGGGCGTCGGGTGGAGAGGGAGACGAGTGAGGGAGAGGGTATTTATTTAATAAATTGGGTAATTAAAGAAGAGAGTTGTATCATATGAAATTGGATTAATTTATGAATTATTGGGGTATTTTGTAGTTGATCGTAGAGTCGTCGGATTGAGTCGAGGTGAATACCAAAGTTGTAAATTTTCACGTGCTGAACGCGATGGTGGTGTCAGATTTCAGATTGGAGATCGTTTGGTATGATTTTTATATTTTTCGGTATTATCCTATTATTATACTTTTAGGTTAGTTGAGAACTTATTAGTTAAACTATATATTAGTTGAAAAATATTTGATACTATATATTAAGATTTTTTTACGTATTAATCAGTTTTAAGACTAATTTACAAGGGTATTTTAGTCATTTTATCATGTACAGTACTTTGTTATAGCGAAACAAACGCAGGACAGGACGAAATATCGTGTCATATTCTTGACGAAACAAACACGGTATAGCTACTGTTCCAGGACACCTGATGTCCTGTCCTTGTCCCTGTCTGGTGTCCTGTGACGAGCAGTTTGCGAACCAAACGGGCCCTAGGAATATTAGCACAATAAGGAGCAACTATCTAGCATGACAAGGTAGTAATAAATTTAAATAACATGTATGAATTATAAAACATGGCAACATTGTCAACATCCAAGTTTAGGATCAAATGCTAAGTATGGTTACAATCTAGCATTTCTACAATTCAAATCAATTAAGCTACTTGCTAAGTTTGGTGTTCTTCCTAAGTATTGTCATATCCCTAAGATCATGAAATTTTCATCTAAGGCAAGTCTCTCCTCCTCTCCCCAACCTTGGCTGAACCATGACCAAGGGAAACCTTGTTCGGCCAATGTCCTTGGGGTAGGGATAAATGGAAGAGACTTTAGCTATACTTTGTCTTTTCAATTCCACATACTTCTTAAATACCAATGATTAACTTACCATTCCCCTCACCCTTGGCCGAACCCTCTTCATGAATCTTAGGGTTCATTCAGCCATTTCAAGGGGCTTTAGAGGGGACATGCTTCATATTATGTGAGGAGTTTAAGGGTCCGTTTGGTTCGCAAACTGTTCATCACAGGACACCAGACAGGGACAAGGACAGGACATCAGATGTCCTGGAACAATAGCTATACCGTGTTTGTTTCGTCAAGAACAGGACACGATATTCCGTTATGTCCTGCGTTTGTTTCGCTATAACAAAGTATTATATATGACAAATGACTAAAATATCCTTGTAAATTAGTCTTAAAATTAATTAATATGTAAAAAAATATTAATATATAGTATCAAATACTTTAATACAATAAGAAGTTTTAGTTTAACTAATAAGTGTTCAACTAATTTTCAATTAACCTAAAAGTATAACAATAGGATAATACCAAAAAATATAAAAAACATACCAAATAATTTCCAATCTAAAATCTGACACCACCATCGCGTTCAGCACGCGAAAATTTACAACTTTGGTATTCACCTCGACTCGATCCGACGATTCTACGATCAAAGGAAGGGGTAATTTTGACAATTGCAGCCTTTGTCCTCCGCCCGATTCGGTGTACTGAGAAATTTCTCGGTACACCAAAATGGGTGGAAATCCTGTTCCGGACAAGGAGAAGTCCTTGTCCCGAAGCTTCTTTTGCAAACCAAACGAGGAATATGGGCGGATGTCCAGTCCAGTCCCCCATTTTTTAGCAAACCAAACGGGTCCTAAAGGACCACATCAAAACAGTGGTATAAGGGCATCTAAGGGCCTTCTCGCCGTCAAGGGAATCAAGAAAAATTTCGGCATGACATTTCCCCTTTTCCCATGACTCGGCAGCCCCAAAAATATGCAAATCGGCGATTAAAACAGCGAGATCCGACAAGAAATATCATAAAATAGTGAGTACATATCGTTAAAATCATGGATCGTCGGGAAAAATTACGAGAACTCGACTTATCATCTAGGGTTCGGCCACCCGCCTCCCCCAAACTGTTAAATCCTTAACTACTCACCTAGATCGCTAAGAAATAAGGATCGGGTGACAACGACTTGACAATTTTCGGCGACGACGTGAATTCCGAATCGATCCAAGCCCAAGCCCCCTCCTTGCTCCTTCTCCTCTTTCTCCCTTACGACCTTGTGCGACTCAATGGTTGAGTCGCACGACTGCCATATGGGGGGGGGGGGTTATCCCCTCAATCATCTTTCCAAAGATGGTTTCAAGGCTCACTTAAGTCATACTCGGAACTCGACTCGAGTTCCGACCCATCCCATAACATGACTCGAGTTAACTTAATTTAAGGTATGATTTTATATATAAAAAAGTTAATTATCCAATAAACTTCATGATTCATCAGCCGAGTCATACCTTTTCACTCGAGGCGATCCTGATGCTCGACTCGACTACCCCCGGGTCCGACACGCTGCACCAAAACAATTTTTTTTATATATTAGACAACTTTTTTCGGGTCTTACAGTATCTTTCTAATATCATTAAATTCATATGTTCTATTTTATTCTCTAATAACTCTTGAGTAAAGACATTATCACCAAAATTGAATATCGAATGTACCTTATTTATGGGTCCGTTCGTTTCGCAAACAGTTTAGTACAGAATAGACTAGTCAGTATTATATAAGGTTATACATAACAGCATAACAAATAGTCTCATGTTTGTTTCGCACAGTACTGGATATCAAATTTAGTACTATCTTGTGTTCGCTTTGTATTATCACAACACATGATAAGATAATTTGACGAAAATATTATTTGTATTATTTATTTTTCATTTCATCGTATAAAACATACTAGACAATATTATATATTATTATAATAAAATATTCATTTTAATTAACATAATGATTATAAATCTAATTAATATGTTTTATTACAATTATATAACAAGTAGATTACAATTATACTTTCTATATATACTACATAGAAAGTATACATGATCATAATATTTTATTTGACTAAAGACCAATTTTCGATCCAAATATACTATCAATAAATAAAGATATATCTCATTTGAATATATTATATTTTAATCCAAATATACTCTTCCTAAATATAGATACATACTCAATTTCTATCAAAATATACTTTCTTTGAGTCTAAATATACTCTTTTTTAATCCAAATATTTAATCTAAACATTGTTATATACCCAGTTTCTACCAAATTATACTATATTTGAATTCAAATATACTTTCTCTAAATATAGATATACACTCAATTTCTATCAAATATTTTTTTTGAGTCTAAATATACTTTCTTTTGATTCAAATATACTCTCTTTAAATAAATATATATATATATCAAAATATACTCTCTTTTAATCCAAATATATTATCTTTAAATATAAATATATTCATTTTTGAAAAATTGGACATTCATGGAAAAAAATTACATATATTGAAAATATGAACAAGGCTATTCTTGTCATTTTCAACCTTGTACCAAAGTAACAAGCCCTTGTTACTCCAAATTGGAGTAACAAGAAAATGAGCCTGGTGTACTATCCCAAGACATCATTCTTATCTTGTTCATGGTACATTTTCGCAAACGAACATGGGACAACTTATGTTGTCCAGTGTTGTACCTTAAAATTATGCAAAACGAATGGTTGGTTGTCTTATTTTTCTAATGTACCTTATTTTTCTTTGCCACGAGACAAAGGTTGGTTGTCTCGTCTTTAGTTTTATCCCCACTTAATAATGATTCACTCTCATCTTATGATACGCTCATGAGAATTTGTATTTCTTCTTTCTTTTAAAAGAAAATAGTCAAATTTGTCTCTAAATTATTGAAAAAGATGCAAATTTACTCATTAAATATATTTTGGGGCAAAATTATCCTCGTTGTTACATAATTTGATCAATTTTATCTTTTTTTACGAAAGTTCACGTCAGCAAACGGAAGCCAACATGGTAAGTGAAGCTCGGCCACATAAGATGCCACAGTAAAAAATGACATGTGGCAATTATATACTAACAAAGTATCAATGACAATTTTGGCCCAAAATATATTTAAGGTGCAAATTTGCACATTTTTTAATACTTCGGGAGTAAATTTAATCAATTTTCTTTTATATATTATTATCATTAATGTGGTTTTAATTAACACTATAAGAATGATGTTGATATTATCTTTACCAAAATCAAGAAAATATTAGTTTGACAATTATACTTTGTGTTGTAAGAATGATATTTTTTCTTAATTGTTTACTTAAAGATATAAATTGTCAGCTCTAGTCACTTGTTCTCGTAATAAGAAACCAACCAACATAGTAGGGATGAGTTCGAGCAGGGACGAGTCGGGATTTGGTATGTCTCGTTCCCGTCCCGGTTTGAGTCAAGACACAAATATATGTTTCGGTCCCGATCTCGAATATGAAGCATTCCGATTTTGTCTCTTCCTGAATTTTTTGGGACGGGACCGGGACGTCCCGAATTTATTAATGTTGTTTTTTCTACAAAATAAAAATATTATCTACATTAAATAATTAATAGTGCATTATATTATGTCGTCCCAAAAATTAATATTAAATAATTAATATTACTTATATCATAAATTGGGTTGGGCCAAGAGAGTCACGATTTTTTTACATCGTCTGATCCCATCCCGATCTCGTCCCAATTTTTAATTGGGACGAATATATTTGTCTCGGCAAAATCGGGACGGGATTTTTCCCGAACTTCTAGGTCAGGCCGAATCGAGACGGCTGGGATGTTCCGCCCCGTGCTCACCCCTACAACAGAGCCTGTAATAATAACTATGAGAAACTACAAACTAAAAAAATAAAGTCTCATGAATTTTATAATCAACACATAAAATAAGGAAATTAATAAATAAATAAATAAAAGAAGCAAAACAAATAGCAAATGATATCAATAGCCAAGATTTTATTCTATGAAAAGAGTCAATGTTGCCCCTAAAGTATTGAAAAAAATGTACATTTGCCCCTAAAGTAGTGAAAAAAGTGTAAATTTACCCCTTAAATATGTTTTGGGTCAAAATTACCCTTGCAAGTACATATTGCCATGCGACATTTTTCATCATTGCATCTTATATGGTCGAGCTTCACTTGCCACATTGGCTTCCATTTGCTGACGTGGACTTTCATTAAGAAAAATGGTAAAATTGATCCAATTATGTAATGACAAGGGTAATTTTGGCCCAAAATATATTTAAGAGGCAAATTTGATCTTTTTCCCTTCTTTTATCCTTTTTAAATAATGAGGATGAGGATGAAAGTTTGAGTTAAATTAATCCTTCTTCACATGACTCGACTTATTGCATTGGAAGCATTTGCAGTCACATTTGCCGATATATCTTAAAGAGTCTTATCATTCTTGTTACAAGGAAGATCATCTCCTTTTGTGTATTCATGTCGTCCGCCTCCAAGTGTGTCCTCATGTGGATCTCATGTGTCATAAAAGTTCTAATGAGTTAGGTGATTTTCACGATAGTAAAATCCTTAGTTTCGATGATAGCAATTATCTTTGGTTCTCAAGTTCTAGAAAGTGAATGAAGTAGCTTTATCATATTTTCTTCTTCTATTTCAAGATTCGATAAACTATTAGTATTATTTTGAAAGCAAACATACATCTCATTAATTGTTTCATGAGTTTGCATTAATGATAACTATTAATTACCTCTATTTAACTAATGACAATAAATAAATTGTCTCTTTTAAAAGTTATCAAAACATGGCAGTGACCGAAAGTAGATAATGGAGTAAATCAAAAGGTTTAAAGATCAAAATTTCAATCACTTTTTTCACGGTTAACGAAACAATCCTTTAGGGCGCGTTTATTTGTGAAAATATTTTTTGATTTTTCTTTTCATGAAAACCGACATGGATTTTCGAGTTTCGAAATTTTGGTTTTGATTTTTTTGTTTGGCGAAAACGCGTTTGTTTAGCATGTTCAAATTTTATGTTTCACAAAATGAAATCAACGAAAATATATTTGTTTTGTGTTGATTTCAGTGACAAACCGTGTTTGTTTATCAAAAACAGACTCAGTTTCAATTTTAGAATTTATATTATTTTATTTATTAATAAATATTAAATTAATTGTTATTAAGTAATACTGACCTTATTTATTACAACTATTTGAGTTAAAAATATTTTACCTAATAAATATAATAATTTTATTTTAATCTTATTTACTAATTATTAATAACTATTAATAAATATAAAAATTATGAATTACCTTATACAAATTGAACATGAAGATAAAAAATATATTATAACAAGGGTAAAGAGCAAACAGCCCCATGAACTTTGGCTTAATTAGCCAAAGACTCCACAAACTTTAAAAATATGCAAAAATATCTCCATGAATTATTGAAAACTTGCAAAAAGCCTCATGCTGTCATCTCTCAATTAACTTTTTAATATAATTTCACATTAGTGCCACGTATCGACACCTCATTCGTCCACGTGTAATTTTTTTTCACGTCATATTTAATATATATTCCAAAATATATATATAACGTGGAAATATTTATAAATATTTTTTGGAATATTTATATATATGTATATGACGTGAAAAATAAAATTACATGTGGACGAATAAGGTGTTGGCACATAGCACTGATGTAGAATTCTATAAAAAAGTTAATTGAGAGATGACGACATGAGATTTTTTGCAGGTTTTCAATAATCCGTGGGTTTTTTTGCATGTTTTTAAAGTTCATGGGGTCTTTTGCTAATTAAGCCAAAGTTTAGGAGGTTTTTTTGCCCTTTACCTTTATAAAAATTATTTATTAATGACTCAAATAATATATGTTGTGTATTGTATGAATATGTTTGTCATTCCAATATAAGTCCATGTTCAAATTATTATGGTATGTAGGATAAGTCATAAATAAATTGAGTACATGATAAGTCATAAACATGTTAAGTATAGGGTAAGTCATAAACATCGTGTTGAGTAAAAGTAAGTATATATCTTTTTTTTTCACACGTGTTATCTTTTTTTTCATACACTCACAGATGGTTATCGTCGTTTGATATGTTATCTTTTGGCATGTCGTCGTTTGACACGTTATCTTTTTTGTTATCGTTTAGCATATCATCATTTCATATTTGACATATAATTTAATATATCAACCAACACAGTAATATAGTAACAGAATATACTAACACAGTAACAGAATGTACACATGTATAAAATTGAATAAAATATTAACATGGTAACACAATATCAAATTATACACATGCATCAGATTATACAATTAGATAGAATATTAACACAATAACAGAATACTAACAGTATCTATATAACATTGCAACTACTAACAAAGTAGCTTCATCTAGTAGCTATACTGACACCTTATTTACAACAGAACATCTTCAAAGTAGCTATACAAAGTAGTTAAATTCAATGGCTTCACAGTAGCAATACCTTCATCAACTATTAACAGCAACAAACATCTTCAATTCAGAAATCAAACACATCACCATCAACTCCAGCAATATAACAGAATTACAACAGCCAACTCCAGCAACCATTAACAATAATAGAATAGAATTACAACAGTCAACTCCAGCAATCATTAACAACAATAGAAGATAATTACAACAGCCAACGCAAGGCAAGGCAAATATTACAACACCATCAATCAAATTACAACAGCCAAGGCAAAGCAATATTACAGCACCATCAATTCATATCAGTCCAGAAATAGAAAAATAAAACCATCATTGTATGAATGTAGGACTATGAAGAAAAATGTGTATCACCATTAGTTGGTGATCGCCTCCAATTCATAGTCCACCAAAACATAGTTTGCCCATTATCTCAAAATAACCAAAGCATAAAATTAACCACACATTTATATAAGCACAACCAAGCAATGAAATATATAAGCATCACCACAAACAGATAAAAAACATAACTGATAATGGGCAACATTACTTTACGACCTTAGGAGGAAAGTGCGCATAACCATTGATTGATTATCGCCTCCAATTTCTCTCGCCGATATAAAACTAAGTTAATCCAATAAAAAGATAAAGTAGTCTAATTACATTAGTTGTAAAACATGTATTTAAGTTTGCATCATTAAAGTTATCTAACATATTTAAACGAAAAAATAATTGCAATGAAAATAAGTACTATCAACCCTGTGCAACCCATGTCAAGGAGCTTGTCCATTTTTGCCTCAAGTGAAAAGAGGTCTCTACTTATTTGGTTCACTTCTTCTTCCCCATCGCATATCGTCGTTGCAATGAGAGTGATCCATCAAAAGAATTGACAACTGGAAATGTCAATTTTGCCTCTATTTATGCAAGCCGCATATAATCGGCCGTGATTTTTCTCACTTTCTCTTATCCTTACTGCGGCTCATAAACCGCAAAAACATTCTCTGTTTTGATATCTCAAATACGTTTCACTTATTCAGGATGAAGAAGCTGTCATACTATTTAATGAAACCAAAATTAGTATATTATTGGTACCATATACTACCAAAAATAAATCTAATTAACAAGTAAGTCTATTACAAGTCCAAGGCATAAAATTCTATTACATGTTTAAACCTAATTAAAATATGGAAGGGGCAATCAGTGTCAATGTGCCCAAAGCTGATTTGCAATCCTCTCCCGAATGTCATGCATAATATTTTGAGTTAAAGAAGATTCACATACTGATGATTCAATAGGGGGTGACGATTTACATACCTTGTATATGTTATCTTGTCG
Source organism: Canna indica (assembly GCA_034359265.1). Lineage (NCBI taxonomy): Eukaryota > Viridiplantae > Streptophyta > Magnoliopsida > Zingiberales > Cannaceae > Canna > Canna indica. The sequence goes on along the minus strand of CP136890.1, from coordinate 58,550,147 downwards.
AGGTTTTAAGTGGAGGTTCGAAAGAATCATTCACTGAGTTCCTCGTGAACTCACAGTTTATTTATTGTTGTTTTGTAGAGCCCGACCATTGAGGTACGACTTGGGGGAATGGCACGCAGGGGGGCAGACGTGGGTGCAGATCTCGTAGCTGGCAGCTTTATAGTCGTAGTCGTGGTTGAGTAGAGTCTTGTGTATGCACTGAGTTGGTTTTGTAAAACATGGAGATCGATGTTTCTTTGCAAATCTTTAGATGTTTATTTAAAAACCTTGTGATGTTTTCGAACTTGGATTGGTTAAACTATTTTCAATAACTAATAAAGTTTGGTACTGTTGCTTTTGTTTACGATTCCCATGTCGGTATAATTGTGTTTTATGAGTCATTGGTCAATGCATAGGGTAGGCTTCGGGGTACTGGCACATACCCTGGCCGGTCACGCATACCCTGAGTTGGGGCGTGACAATGAGTAATAATACCAAGTCATCGATAATTTCTTCAAGGCTATCTATTGTACGTGGAGGTTGATGACTCATTCTAGGACAATTAAACAATAATTAATGCATATTTCTTAACATAGTCAATAAACTAAAAATACAACTACGCATGAAAGTAAACAAACTAAAAATACATTGTACCATTACAAGCATGAAAGAGCATGAAATCAAAGTAATGTTACACACATAGTTCAATGACAAATAACAAGTTCTAACCGGCATCATAAAAAATAAAATAATGTTTCACCCATGTAAACTTTCCTTTCATTTCTTGAGCTGTTCATCATTCAATGACATAACAAGTGGTCGAGCATCTGGATGCTCAACCAAGTAAGTCATTGTCTTAAACAAGAGTGCTTCAAGTAGCCCTTCCACACTAGTAATGCGACCAACACAATTTGGAACGCTATATGAATCCGGGGGTGATGTGTACACTGAAGTTGTATTACTTCGACGGGCTACATAGTGATTTGAAATAAGTTCATACGGCTTTTTCTTCTCCTCATCTAGAGTTGATATCATCGAGGATTTACCTCTTTTCTTGTCGCGTGAGGAAATAGATGGATGTCTATCTACCTCCTCAACACTATCAGCATCGTCATCTTCCTCCACTAAGGGCTCCTTCCCACGTACATTTGGATCCAAAATTCCTTCTCTAACATACGCTCTTTATCCGAATTCAATGGGGGATGTGTTGATGATCGGACCATCCCACCAGTTGCGGAATAATTTTAAAATATCAATTCCATCAAATTATAGTGTGATGATGGCTCATTCTTAAAGGGGTTGGAATAACTTTTTGTCGTTGCTTTCTGCATACAAATTTTTTTTTCTAAAACCAACTAACTTAACCCCATTGATTAAATACAAAAAGACATACTGATGAGTTCCACACTATTTCATCGGAATCAATCTTCCCAGTGTTAGAATTCCATGTGACCCCGGTGTGGTTAATCAACTCTTGGAAATACTTATATAAACGAAGAAACCGTATTTGTTGAACTTACATTTCTTCACCCCGTAATAAGTCTCACACTTCTCCTTCAGTTTTTTAGTAATATCTTATCATACAGTCTTATCAAAATTGAGATTGCCTAATTCAGCTTGACTATTATGTAAGAGGTACAAAAATTCTTCTGTGATATTCTTTGGCCAGAACTTTGACTTTTCCGTCGAATTTCGATGGCCACCCATATGTTCAACTTATTATATCTACTAAAAAAATTATTTGTGAGCTACTGATAACAGTCTGAACAACAATAAATGATACTATGCTCTCAAGCAATAAACACAACAGTAAGTAATAACAAGTATACACATAACTGAAAATCACAATGAACATAATTGATTCATAGCAATGAAATTGGAAACCAACCATCAATGCAAACAGTCAACTTAACTGTTTAATAACATGCAAACTGATAAATACAACTAATAACAAGTATAGACATAACTGATAATAACAATGAACATAAGTAGGGCAAATATAGTGATCAACAGAGTAGGGAGAAAATATCCATACAAGACATGAATAAAATATCAGTATCCAAATTGAGAAAATATATGAAGACATGTTTAAAAATATGCAAACTGATACATGAATAATATACACAATACAACATGAATAAATGATACAAATAGAACAAGGAAATTGAACACATTGTAAAAAATAACTGATAAACATCAAACAAATAAATTATAACAATCCATGCTCTCGAGCAGTAAACAAAATAGTAAGTAATAAACATAACTGATATCATGCAAATTGATAAGTAAACTAATAAGTAAATCGATAAGTATAACTAATAACAAGTATATACATAACTGAGAATAACAATGAACATAACTGATTAATAACAAAGAAAAAGGAAATCAACCATCAAGTATACATGTAAACTGATAAGTACAACTAATAACAGAACTGATAATAACAGTGAACATAACTGATTAATAACAATGAAGTTGAAAACCAGCCATCAATATAAACAATCAACTTAACTGATTAATAACATACAAAGAAACTTTGTAGAATAGATATAACTGATAAACATCAAAATAGAACAAACACAGGATACAAATAGAACAATTTTCGAATACAAACATCAAAATATAACCCATAAACATCAAAATAGAATAGATATAAGATACAAACAAAACAATGAAATTTGAACAGAATAATTTTCGAATACAAACATCAAAATATAACTAATAAACATCAAACACATAAATGATAAACATCAAAATAGAACAAATTAAAACCCTAGATGCAAAGCTTAGATAACAACCGATTAAAACCAAACCCTAGTTTAGATAACAACCGAGAAAGATCGACGACAAAAAAAAAGCAACAAAAAACCCTAGATCTAAGAAAGAGCGGCGACGAAATGCAATCACATGGAACTAGAAGAACAGGAAAAGGAAACCCTAGTAGATCTAGATCTGAGAATGAGCGGCGACGAAAATGAAAGCACATGGAATCGAAATAACAAAAAGAAGGATGAAAAAATGAAACCATAGGTCGGATGAATAGTGAAAAAATGGTGAATCAAAGAAGGAAAACATACCTTGAGTTCGGTAGAATGGAAGGAGAAGTAGTTATCAGTCGGTGAAGTGGAAAGAAAGAGATTCGTCGGCAAAGGAGAAGGAGGAATGAAGTCGGCGACAACTTGTCGCCTGTTGTCGCCGAAGAGAGGGGCTCAGATGATCACTCGAGGGTGGGATGCCCTAACCTGAGCGGTATCAGGTTTTGTTCACTTTTCGCGAACGAGCGAATACTTGGTTTTAATTACAAGTATGTCACCGTCCGTTTCAGATACTTTTCGCGAAAATCCAAATTCTACTCCAAGTAGAATTCAGCTTCATGTACAAAAGAATGTTTCGTGAAAACTGGATTTCGCGAAACAAATTTGAAATTTCGACCCATTTTCATCAACAAACGCCATTTCGGGGGCGGGTTTCAGTTCAAACAAAACCAAAACATGAAACGGGTGGTAACAAATAGGCCCTTAAAGATTCTTCGATTTTCTCAAAATGTGGGCTTACAAGTTACAATAATATATGGCTAGTGGGCGGAAGGTTTATACCACTAGATTATCCTATGGACAAAAGTGTGATGTTTGAAGCAAAAGTCTAGAACAAGTAGGATTTGACATTCTCACTTCATGACAACATCAACACAATAAGCGGGCATTTGGTTGCCCGCAAGTGCAAATACTGTAAAATCTATTTGAATGAAAAAACAAGCCCGCAAATAAATTTTGCAGCCTACCATTTGGTTGCCCACAAGTAGAGTTGCAACTTCTATTTGCAAGCGTTTGGTTGGCCGCACATGAAAGTTGCAATTACACTTGCAACTTGCATCTTACGATTTTTTTCGGACTGGGCCAGGCACAATTTTTTTTTGGGCCGGGCCGGGCATGATTTTTTTCGGTCCGGGCCGAGCCCGAATTTTTTCGGGCCAAATCGAGCACGAATTTTTCGAATCGGGTCGAGCTCGGGCGGGTAGTGCATGAATTTTTTCGAGTTGGGCCGGGCTGGGCCGACCACAAATTTTTTAGGGCCGCGTCGGGCATGAATTTTTTCAGGCTAGGTCGGGCACGAATTTTTTCCAGTCGGGCCAACACTACTAGAAATGTGTTAATCAACAACGGCCATCACCAATAGTTCCCCATGCCGTTGCAATGACTCACGGCATTCTTACGATCGCTCAGGCCATTGCAGACGTGATATATCTATAACAACGTCTTTACGACCGCTCGAGCCTTTGTTAACAAGTGGATGGCGCAAACGCGACGCGCAAAGTAAATTACTTATCCACAATGGCTTACTAAAGGCCGTGTTGGCCGTTGCTAATGATATTACCACATTAACAATGACTTACTTACGATTTCTGTACTCATTGCGCTTTAGTCGATGGCGCGCTCACGACATGAAAATGAAATACTTATCAGCAACGACTTTGCATATGATGAGCGATTGTTGTTGATGATATGTATTTATTAGCAACGACTTTGCAATGGATAAGTGAGCCATTGCTGATGAGTTTATTTAACTCATGATCCCACCCGATCCCTTTCTTCCCCGCTTCCTTCTTCCTTCTCTGCCGACGCCGTCAATAGTAATGACTCATCCATCCGACAGTGAAGCATGGAAACATTTGGATACATATTATCCTTCATTTGCTAGGGATACTAGAAATATCATATTGCGATTGTGCACGGATGATTTTAATCCGTTTGGTCATTTTGCAACTTCTTATTTAGTTTGGCTAGTACTGCTAACAATTTATAATTTACTATCGTCAATGTGTATAAAAGATGAATTTATTTATCTTTCGATGATTATTCCGGGTCCTAAGGGTCTGCGAAAAGAAATTGATGTGTTTCTCACACCCCTAATAGATGAATTGGAAACATTGTGGACTGAGGGAGCTGTCACTTATGATTGTCACCGGAAGAAAAACTTCAATTTAAAGGCTGCATTCTTGTGGACAATTAATGATCTCCCGGCCTATGACATGTTGTCTAGTTGGAGCACTCATAGCTGACTCTTTTGTCCGTATTGTATGGAACACTTTAAATCATTCAGTCATCGAAACAGACGAAAAATCTTATTCTTTGATTGTCATCGTCGATTCCTGCTGGCTAACCATCAGTATCGAAGGAATTGTAATAAATTTGCTAAGGGCAAGGTCGAATGAGATGAGCCACCACCGATGTTGTCTAGTGAACAAATATTTGCATGTGTTTTAGCACTTCTAGAGATAGTGTTTGGTCGAAATGAAAGAGTGTCAGGCTTTGGTCAAACATATAACTAGGTGAAAAAAGTATCTTTTGGGAATTTCCATATTGGAGTTCATTACTGATTCGACATAATTTGGACGTCATGCACATTGAGAAAAATATATTTGATAATATTTTTAACACTTCGATGGACATTTTCGAGAAAACTAAAGATAATGTCAAGGCCCGACATGATTTGAAAATTCTTTGTAAGAGGCTGGAGTTGGAGTTACAAGAGGTCAACGAACGATATCTGAAGCTGAAGACCTCGTATGTGTTAAATAAATAATATATGAAAGATGTTTGTCAATGGATCAAAGAACTCAGATTACCCGATGGATATGCCTCAAACTTATCTTGATATGTGAACGTCGATGATTGCAAAATATCAGGGATGAAGAGCCACGATTATCATGTATTAATGTAGAGATTGCATTCGATCGCATTCCGAGATCTTCTACTTGATAATATTTGGGGTTCGTTGACTGAATTAAGTAAATGTCAACGAACCCCTACTTGGATTCGGGCTTACAGCAAAGATCACTGTTCTGAAATAGATGAAAGAATATTTGAAATTATTAGTGGACCATCGCGACTATGTATATTTGTAGTCTTTATCAAATTATATTAAATAATATAAAATAATATTTTATATTTTATATTTAAAAATCACTCCATGTTCACCCCCGACATGGCTCGGAGTGATTCTTTAATATAAAATATAAAATATTATTTTATATTATTTTTATATAAATTAAAGTGATTTTCTTATATATTTTTTAAAATAAAAAAATATTATTTTAATCAACGTCAAAGCGCCATGTCATTGCCTTAACGGTGCTACTGACGGAGTTGACGTGAGGATATAATTGAGACAAATGTCAAAGTTCGGAATACAATTTGGTAATATTTTGGAATTGGCCACAAATAAGACAAAGTGCATAATTCAGAATATATTTAGGCAATTACCCTATAAATAAACATGAAGAAATTTGTGTACCTTTCTCCATTCTTGTCATACTTTGTAGCGGAAAATAATTTGTAAGTGATCGAGAAACAAAGTTTCCTTCTCCTGTACGTGCTCCGAATTGAATCTCACTAGTATTTAGAACTCATGAGAATTCTAAATGACAATAATATGAAAAGTAGGGGTGAGCAAACTTCACCGATTCACCGAAACAGAACCGAAACCGACCGAATCGAAACCGATTTAATCGAACCGAATTAACCGAATTAATTTCGGTTCGGTTTTCGGTTAAAGAAATTTTTAGGTTCGGTTTTCGGTTCGGTTCGGTAAATTAACCGATGGTTCGGTTAATTTACTGAATTAACCAAATATATATGTATATGTATATATATATATAATAACAGATATATTAGATCTTATCATTTGTCTTGGTGGTTAAGTGTTAAGTTTAACATTTCCGCCGGCCCGGGTTCGAATCCCATGTTGTGTAATAATATTTATTTAACATTCGATATATATATAATAGGTTTTAGTTATATATAAATTGATAGTAATGTTTGCTAAGATGGTTAGAAGGGTAAAAATTAAAATTTAATTCTCCATTTGGCCGAGTTTGAGTCCACATGCATGCTTTGAATTTTTTTTTTATCTGTTCGGTTAACCGAACCAAATTAAAATTTAGTGCCATATTTTATGAATTCGGTTAAATTTTTTTCTATGGTTCGGTTCGGTTAACCGAATTTTCGGTTCGGTTTTTAACCGAACCGAACCGATGCTCACCCCTAATGAAAAGTGTAGATAGAGAGGATTTGTTTCCCTATCAATAGACTATTTATAATGGGAAAATCAACCCATAACTAGTATTCTATTGTTATTCCGAAAATACCCTTGTAATTATATAGCAAATTTCATTATGCCCTTATGTTGCATAAAGACCATTAGTGTCACGCCCCAACTTAGGGTCACGTGATCGGCCAGGGTATATGTGCCTATACCCCGCAGTCTATTCCATGCACATGTCAACTCATAATAAATCATGACGAAAAGAGTAACAGACTTTATTATGAACGAGAAACCAAATAGATTTTATTTCAAAAGTAAAGTATTAGCAAAACATTTTAAAGTGCGGAAGTAAGTAAATCAAAGTTTAGCAGTTTGCCTTAACAAATAAAATTTGAATGAAAGACATAAATGTCCCCAAGGGACTACAGTTCCAAAATGCAAAACACAAGTGCATAACAAATCTACCAAAGACTTGACTACCACCCCTAACTAGGACTGCTATGAGATCAATGTGACTCCTCTGCCCTCCAGCCACGCCAAGTGCTCCAGCCCACCTCACTAGTTAGGCTCTACAAAAAATAGAAATAAACAATGGGTGAGTTCAAAAGAACTTAGTGAGCGATTCTACCAACCCCCATCATAAAACCAACCACAGAGATAAATGAATAAATGCCCCTGTCTCATACAGGGATAATGCATCAAGTGGTGTGACTAGTTAACAGGCTAAAGGCAAACATATTCACTTAGCAGTGAAGTACAACAGGCCTCAGCCTACCCATGCAATAAGGCAACAAATCACACTCAAGGGTTATGAGGATAATCAGGATTGACCCATTCGAGCTTATCCTATAATCAAACCCTTAAAAACAGCGCAGGAATAATCGGGATTCGCCCATCCGAACTTATTCCTTTAATAAAGAAACTCGGGAACGATCGGGATTCACCCATCCAAACTTATTCCACAAGAAATGCAGGAATAATCAAGATTTGCACATCCGAACTTGTTCCATAATAACACAAGAACAATCGGGATTTGCCCATCCGAACTTGTTCCATAAATAATCACAGGAATAATCGGGATTCACCCATCCGAACTTATTTTTTAAACACATATTGGGAATTAACCATCCAACCTTTTGGGCCAAGCCCGTAATCCGGCTCCTATCTGAGCCTCTCCGACATTCATAAAATATGACACTAACAAGACCTAAGTCAAGTGTCTCCTATGGTGTCTTAGGGGTGTCTTTATTGGGAAACGCCGCAATACTCTATGCCCGATCCCGATGCCTAGACCCGTAATATCATCAACCCATGAGGTTTTATTTCTTGCATATAATTTATTTTATTGGCTTTAACAGATTATGCTGCCCATTGAATTTTAATTATACAATTAAAATTTTCATTGCCGAAATTAAAGTTTTGTTTTAGGGTTTTATTTTTAGTTTACTGTTGAGCCCAAAACTGGTGCACCCAAGCTGAATCTGTTTTTCAAAGTGTGTCCTATGGTTCCAGACTATATTTTCTGATTAAAATGATAGGTTACACGACTATGCTCAGTAACCCATACACATTACAACAGAGATTTTAAAATCAACTTTGGATTAACAATTTCAGTATGAAATTTCAGCAAGTTGAGTTTTCAGCATGTCAAAATAATTAATCCAAAAATCACAGTAATTAATCCTAAATTACCACCATGATAGATTTATAACACCAAGATAAAACATTCAGAAATGAAATCATGATTCCTAATCAAGATTTAGCATGCATCCACATAACCCTAAAATCAAGACTCAAGCTTTAAACCAAGAACCCCAAACATGAATATACATGGCATCAAGATTTAATCTTTGCACATGCAAAACATAGATTCATATGCTAAAATTTTTAGGTATCAATCATGCAATGGCATCATAGGAATTTAATTAAAACAATTAATTTAAAGTCTAGATCTCAAAACCTTCAAGAATCTCTCTTAGGCATTTTAATGAACACCTTGAGGGCAACCTGTCTCCCACCTTGGCCGAGCTTCCCTAGGGTAGTCCTAGGGCTGCCACACCACAAAGGGGGGTCTTCGGGCTTCTCTTTCATGGCAATACGAAAAATCGACAACAAAACTTCAAGAAACAATGGAGAATTCGACAAGAATTTCTCAATCTCCAACAATGGCTCAAGAACACAAGAAATTCAAGAAAAAGGGGAAGGGAAGATCCACTCACTTGATTGGGAAGAAGGAAAGAGAGAAATCTTCCCGATCGACGGCCTTCGAATCCGGCCACAAGGAAGCGGCGGCGGCTCAGCTTGCAGCGGCTCCAAGAAGCAAGGGAAGGGGCGGCGGCTCCTACCAAGCCGACGACTTGGCTTCCAAGAGGAAGGAAGAGAGGGGGAAGGAGCCAAGCCAAGCCTTTTTCCTCCCCCCTCTCTTCCTTCCTTCCCCTTGGAAGCCAACTTATTCCTTAAACAATCGCAAGAATAATCGGGATTCACCCATCTGAACTTATTCCTTAAACAATTGCAAGAATAATCGGAATTCGCCCATCCAAACTTATTCCTTAAACACAGGTTGGGAATTAACCATCCAACCTTCCGGGCCAAGCCTGCAATTCGGCTCCTATCCGAGCCTCTCCGCCATTCATAATGATATAACGCTAACAAGACTCTATGCCCGATCCCAACTCCTAGACCCGTAATATCATCAACCCATGAGGTTTTATTTCATGCATATAATTTATTTTGTTGGCTCTTAATAGATTATACTCTCTCTTGAATTTTAATTATACAATTAAAATTTTTATTTGCCAAAATTAGGATTTTGTTTTAGGGTTTTATTTTCAGTTTACTGTTGAGCTCAAAATTGGTGCACCCAAATCGAATATGATTTCCAAAGTGTATCTTATATATCCAAACTATGTTTTATGGTTAAAATGATAGGTTACACGACTATATTCAGTGAACTGTACTCATCACAACAGAGATTAACAAATTAGCCTCCCTAATGACAATTCAGCATGAAATTCCAGCATGTTGAGTTTTCAGCATATCAAGGTAATTAATCCGAAATTTACAGTAATTAAATCCTTAATTACTACCAAAATAGATTTATAATATTGAGATAAATCACACAAAGATTAAATCATAATTGCTAAACAAGATTTAGCATGCATCAACATCTTCTTTAAAACAAGACTCAAGCTTCATAGTCAAGAACCCAAATCAAGAACATACATGACATCAAGATTAAATCCTTTCATATGTAAATCATGATTAATATACTGAAATCACAGATTTAATTACAAGATATGCATTGACGTCATAGGAACCTAATAAGGTAAGCAATCCAAAACATAGATCTCAAAACAAACAAGAATCTTCTCTTAGGCATTTCATGAAACACCTCGAGGGCACCCCTATTTCCACCTTGACCGAGTATCCCTAGGGTAGTCCTAGGGCTGTCGAGCCACAAAGGGGAATCTCGAGTCCCCTCCCTCATATCGACACAAGAATTCGGCGATAAAAACTCAAGAATCGACGGAAAATCAACAAGAATGTCTCAACGTCCAAATCAGCTCAAGAACACGAGAAGAATTTCAAGAAAAGGAGGGGTAAAACCCCTCACATGATTAGGAAGAAGAAATCGGGGAAAATTCCTAATCGGCGGCCTCCGAATTCGGCCTCAAAGAGTGTTGGTTTAAGGGTTCCCCCCTTAGGCTTCGATCTTCATTTTGATGATAACAAATAAGTATTTAATATATGTGTGAAGTTTTGAGTTCAGATTGAGGTTGCGATAAGCATGCAAACTTCGGTGAACTTCGCTCGAAGATACGAAAGAAAAGATCATCAAGAAAGGCTCAGATGTAGGTTAAGTAGATACCTTGTAATATATCCCTAGGATCTTATCCCAAACATATTTGTAAAGTTATCCAAGTTAAAACTTGGTAACTAAACCCATGAAAATGCGTGTAACAAAGAAAAGGTAGAAATCAACCTCAGCCTAAGTTCGGTAGACCGAATAAGGCAGAAAAATGGCAGTAGCCCCTTTGGTCGACCGGTCGATCAACCGAACAATGCAAAAAATTGGCAATGGCTACTTCGGTCGACCAGTTGGTCGACCGAACTATACCAAAAATTAGCAGTGGCTACTTCGGTCGACCGGTCAGTCGACCGAACGAGGCCAAAAATTAGTAGTGTATACTTTGGTCGATCGATCGGTCGACCGGACAGTAGAGGAGCTAAAACGTGACACATTCGGCCGATCCTCCGATCGACTGGATAGAGAGACAGAAGGGCAGAATGCTAGCGGTCGCTGGGCAATCGATCGATCAGCGTCCAACGGGTGAAAAAATGCTCGTCGAGGAGCCGTTCTTGTTGAGGGGTTATAAATACACCTCACCTAACTTCTTTAATTTTTCTTAACAACTAAGATAAGCTTCTAAAAGAGTGATTTGTGCCTTCTAGAGCTTGATGGGCTTGCGCTCGCTTCTCCGATCAACGATTTCTCAAGCGCTCATCTTCTCTCAACTCCGGCTTCGATTCGATCTCAACGTCTTGAGGAGTTGGAGGCATTGAAGGCTCAGAAAAGAGCACTTTGTTTTGGTTTATTCTTTAGCTCTTTTTATTATAATTTTAATTATTATTTGAACTTATTTTCATTGGTTAGCTTGCTAGGTGTGCTAGTGTAAACACTTAGGGTTTACTTTATAGAATTATGTTTTGCCTAGGTGAATAGGTTTGAGGAGTTCTCAAATGGTTAAGAATCGAGTCCTCGGTTGTATTCAAAGGGAAACACAGAATCTATAAAGTACTTGGTTAGAAATCCTTGGTGTGGAGCCAAGGTAGTGGAGTAGGCAGTTGGCCGAACTACTATGCTTTCGTGTGTTAGCATTGCCTTGTGTGTTTGTCTATAATTGTGCTTCATATTCGCTAACGAAGATTACTTAGTTGCACTTACATTTGGTTGAAGTTGGAATTGATTAAAAAAGAAATTGAAGTATATTGGTAAAGTAACCCAACACTATTCAACCCCCCATTCTAGTGTGGGATTTCACTATACACTTGGTATTAGAGCAAGGTCGTAGGATTAGATTTAATCATCTACCCTACAAGTTAGAATGACTAGTGAAATCCAACTAGCTCAAGGGTCCTCTACTCATACTCCACCATTGTTCGATGGAAACAACTATGTCTATTGGAAGATACATATGAATGGCTTTCTATAATCACTAGGTATGTATGTATGGAGAATGATACAAGTAGAGTATAAGCAACCAACTAAGGATATAGATGAGTGGGACCAAGAAGAGATTAAACTCTTTAATGCAAATGCAAAGGTCGTCAATGCATTATATTATGGCCCATCAATTAATGAGTTCAATAGAATTTCTACTTGTAAGTCCGCATATGAACTTTGGAAAGTCTTAGAGACTACACATGAAGGTACTTCACAAGTTAAGGAATCTAAGATAAACCTACTCATGCATGATTATGAAATGTTCAAAATGTTATCGCATGAATCTATTGATGCCATGTATGCTTGATTTCAAAATATTACAAATGAATTAGCTAACCTTGACAGAGAGATAGGGGAAGAGGAGAAGGTAAGAAAGCTCATTCGTTCCCTTCCAAAAGCTTGGGAGCCCAAGGTTATCGCAATCATGGAATCCAAGGATATGAGCACATTGAAGATCACCGAGCTCATTGGGTCTCTCATGAGACACGAGACCCATATGAAACAATACAAGGAGGAAGATTCTCCTAAAGGCAAGACCATTGCCTTAAAAGCATCACACCGGGGTGAAGAATACTCATCATCCGAGGAAGAGACAGACGACTTTGAAGAAATGACAATATTGGCGAGAAGATTCATGAGCTTCATGAGAGGAGGCATGAGAATGGGAAGAGGAGGCTACACATGGTTTAATTGCAACAAAACCGGGCATCTAAGGAAGGATTGCCCACTTCTCAAGATGGCTTCCACCTCTAACCCTCACAAAAAGGACAAATACAAGAAGAAGAAGAAGACAATGATGGCATCATGGGATGAAAGCGAGTCTTCATCAAGTGAAGAATACTCCAAGAGTGAAAAGGCAAATCTTTGCTTGATGGCAAATGACAATGAGGTAAGATTTACATTTGGTGAGCTTTCATTTACACAAGAAGAACTAGAAAATAAATTTGATCAAATGCATGATGAATTTAATGCTATTAGGAAAAAGTTTAAAGAGCTTAAAAAGGACAACAAATCTTTAGAGCTTGAAAATGATAATCTTTAGAGTTTGGATTCAATAAAAATATCTAAAAAATCAAAATCCTTAAGAATCAAAATCTAGTTTTTGGGGTCTAGTATAAATTTTCGGAAAACGGAGATTTCTTAATTTCTCGGGTCAAATATGGGTAGGCTAAAGGCTTCCAAAAAATCCTTAAAAATATCTCGTTATCTAGTTTTAACCCAAGGAACAATTACCGCCACTTTTTATGTGAGAAAAATATCTAGGCCATATAGCCCTCCAAGGAGCTCCCTAGGCTTAGTGAATTTAGGAAGGTTTATGGGTTTTCATGTTTTGGGATTCGGGGATGGTTTTTGGGTTCTTATGCATTATCATGAGGATTTACAATATAAACTAGACACCCTAAACCTAGACTCTATCTTCCTGACGAATCCGAGTGCGTCGACCAACGTCCTTCTGATTTTTTGATTTCTCCGATATTTCCGATCGAGGACGTCGTGCGCTAACCGATATGGAACCTGAAAGAAACTCTTCATGAAATCATTAGTTCTATGTTTGTTATCATCAAAACTGAGATTAAGACCAAGGTTGAAAACTTTAAGCCAACAAAGTGATCAAGTAGAGCACTTGATTGATAACATGCTAAGTCTAAAAAAGGAACTTTGCAAGCTAAATGAAAAAATGACAACCTTACAAAATGTCATGCCTAAGGTTGTCCATGTTATAAAGTCATCGCACTTCCATGCTTACACATGCAGTCCAAGAAAATTCAATGAAAGTTGCTTTTCATGTGGTATTTTTGGCCCTATGACTAGAGATTGTGCACTAAAAAGGAACCCTCATGCTAGATTAACTTGGGTTCCTAAGATGACTAACACTCAAGGACCTAAGAAGATTTGGGTACCTAAAATTGTTTCTTCTCTTTTTGTAGATAGAGAAACATCCTCAAGCAAGTAGAAGCACATGGATATTGGATAACAGTTGCTCAAAACACATGATGGGTGATATCAATCTTTTCGTAACCCGATCAAGCAAGGATGGTGGACATGTGACATTTGGAGACAATGCCAAAGGTAAGATTGTTGGCATTAGTGATATAAGTATACTCTCCTACCCATGCATTAAAAATGTCTTACTAGTTGATGAGTTAAAATATAATTTGATTAGCATATCTCAATTGTGTGACAATGGATATGTAGTCATTTTTGAAGCATCTAAATGCATTACTAGAAGTGCACCATCTAATGAAATTGTGTTCATTGAAAATAGGTAAGAAAATATTTATACATTAGTTCTAAATATTTTGCCTAATCCCCACGTTAGATGTTTGGTTGCCATGGAAAATGATTCTTGGTTGTGGCATAGAAGGCTAGGACATGCTAGCATGAGCCTCATCCAAGAAATATCTAAAAAGGACTTAGTAAAAGGAATTCCTAAGATAAAATTTGAAAAATACAAACTTTGTGATGTATGTCAACATGGTAAACAAGTTAAGTCTTCATTTCATAGCATTAATCAAGTAAGCACATCTACAACACTTGAATTTGTGCACATGGATCTTTTTAGTCCTTGTGATGTAGCTAGTTTAGGTGGAAAACTATATTGCTATATTTTGGTTGATGATTTCTCGAGATTTACACGGGTTTTCTTTTTAGCTAAGAAAAATAAAACTTTTGATTTATTCAAAAAAATTGCTAGGAGAGTTACAAATGAGAAAGAAACTTTTATAATTCAATTTTGAAAGTTATAGGTGATAATGGAGGAGAATTTAAAAATGAAAAGTTTTTTTAATTTTGTGATGAATTGAGTATTGAGCATACATTTTCTTCCCCTAGGACCCTTCAACAAAATGGGGTGGTTGAGAGGAAGAATAGAACCTTACAAGAGATGACAAGGATCATGCTTTGCGAAAATAATTTGCCTAAGTACTTTTGGGCCGAAGCTATAAATATCTCTTGTTATGTGTTTAATCGTGTTTTATTGAGATCTAAAATTAAGAAAATACCTTTTGAGCTTTGGAATGATAAAATCCCAAGTGTGGGATATTTTCATATTTTTGGATGTAAATGCTTTATCTTAAACACTAAGGAGCATTTAGGAAAATTTGATTCTAAATCCGATGAAGGTATTTTCCTAGGTTACTCCAATAGTTCTAAGACATATATAGTATATAATCGTAGGACTATGATTGTTGAAGAATCTATGCATGTTACATTTGATGAAACTAATGATTCTTCTAGAAATGTTAAGATTGTGAATGTAGGTGAGGAACTCACATTTCATGACAAAGAGGCTGAGGATGAAGACAATGAGGAAACTTAACATGAAGAACCCCCATCCTCAACTCTACCTCAAGATGAAGACGAAGAAGAGGAAGCTCTACCACCTCTCCCCAAAGGATATCGATTGATAAAGGATCATCCAATTGAACACATAACAAGCTCTAAACTTAAAAATATTTGTCAATATGTAGCATTCATATCTCAAGTAGAGCCAAAAAATATTAAGGAAGCAATAGAAGATGAATTTTGGGTAATAGCTATGCAAGAAGAACTCAATCAATTTGTTAGAAATGAAGTATGAGACTTAGTACCTAAATCTAGCGGACAAACCGTGATTGGGACTAAATGAGTGTTTAGAAACAAGTTAGATGAAGGAAGTTTAGTTATTAGAAACAAAACTAGGTTAGTGGCCCAAGGGTACAATCAAGAAGAAGGGATAGATTATAATGAAACCTATGCTCCCGTAGCTAGATTAGTAGCAATTCGAATGCTTTTGGCTTATGCTAATTTTAAAGGCTTTAAACTTTTTCAAATGGATGTTAAAAGTGCATTTTTAAATGGTTTTATCGATGAAGAAGTATATGTTGAACAACCCCCTAGATTTGAAAGTTTTGAGTTTCCAAACCATGTTTTTAAACTTAAAAAGGCTTTATATGGCTTAAAACAAGCCCCTAGGGCTTGGTATGAAAGACTTTCCACGTTTTTGATTGATCAAAGCTTTAACATTGGAAAAGCCGATGTCTCCCTTTTTATAAAACACAATGAAACTGATATTTTACTTGTGCAAATTTATGTTGATGATATAATATTTGATGCTACTAATGAATTGCTTTATGAGTGGTTTGCAAAGTGTATGCAAGAAGAGTTTGAGATGAGTATGATGGGAGAACTTTCCTTCATGCTTGGTCTCCAAATCAAGTAAATCAACAAAGGAATCTTCATAAATCAAGCCAAGTACACAAAGGAGCTCATCAAAAGGTTTGGAATGAA
Source organism: Canna indica (assembly GCA_034359265.1). Taxonomy (NCBI): domain Eukaryota; kingdom Viridiplantae; phylum Streptophyta; class Magnoliopsida; order Zingiberales; family Cannaceae; genus Canna; species Canna indica. Next base: position 58,533,628 of record CP136890.1, on the reverse strand, counting down.
TGAAGTCAAGATAGCTTCTACACCAATGGGCACATCCATCAAGCTTGACAAAGATGAAGATGGTGTCAAAGTAGACGAAAAATGATATCGAGGTATGATTGATAGTCTTCTTTATTTAACAGCAAGTAGACCCGATATCATGTTTAGTATTTGTGCATGTGCTACGTTTCAATCTTGTCCTAGAATGTCTCACTTAAGTGTGGTCAAACGCATATTGAGATATTTGAAGGGCACGGTTGACTTAGGACTATGGTATCCATGTAGTGCATCTTTCGACTTAATCGATTTTCGGACACTGATTTTGTCGGGTGTAAAGTAGATAGAAAAAACACTAGTGGGTGTTGTCAATTCCTAGGAGTGAGTATTGTCTCTTGGTTTTCAAAGAAATAAAACTCGGTTGCACTTTCAACTACCGAAGCGGAATACATCGCTGCGGCTAGTTGTTATGCACAAGTCCTTTGGATGAAACAAACCCTTTTAGATTATGGACTTAAGTATTCTTGTATACCTATACATTATGTTAACACTAGTGCAATCAATTTAACAAAAAATTCTATTTTACACTCTAGGACTAAGCATATTGATCTAAGGCACCATTTTCTTAGGGATAATGTAGCTAACGGAAATATATCTGTAGAATTCGTATCCACCGACAAATAACTTACATATATATATTTACAAAACCCATAAGTGAGGAAAGCTTTACAAACTTAAGAATGCAATTAGAAATTTGTATTTTTCCTAGTGGTTAAAAGTATTCAAAACATACATGTTTTATTTTTAAAAAAAATTGCATGGTATCATCACACTTATGTATTATCTTGTAATGGGGCTTTGCGACTTATTGATGATTGCCTCCTATAGGCTTACATTAATAGGAAGGACTATAGTGGTAGATGATACTCGATTTTATGGCTTTCTTAGTTTTAATGATGGAACTCATTAATTGTACCTTAGCTCTTGCCCTTTTTGATTGATGTCAAAAGGGGGAGAAAAAGTAATGTCACATTTGTTTTATGATGCATATAGATAGGGGGAGTTACAAGCAAGATAGACACATTGTTAGGGGGAGCATATGTTAAGTTGTGTATGCCTTAACTCAAACTCACAAATAATACTCATCGTTTTCCTCAAATTCCATGTTGTGTTTGTCATCATAAAAAATGGGGAGATTGTTGGTTTAAGGGTTCCCCCCTTAGGCTTCGATCTTCATTTTGATGATAACAAACAAGTATTTAATATATGTGTGAAGTTTTGAGTTCATGTTGAGGTTGCGATAAGCATGCAAACTTCGGCGAACTTTGCTCGAAGATACGAAAGAAAAGATCGTCCAAAAAGGCTCGGATGTAGGTTAAGTAGATACCTTGTAATATATCCCTAGGATCTCATCCCAAGCCTATTTGTAAAGTTATCCAAGTTAAAACTTGGTAACTAAACCCATGAAAAAGCATGTAACAAAGAAAAGGTAGAAATCAACCTCAGCCTAAGTTCGGTCGATCGGTCGATCGATCGAACAAGGCAGAAAAATGGCAATAGCCACTTCGGTCTTTCGGTTGACAGGTCAATCGACCGAACAATGCAAAAAATTTGCAGTGGTTACTTTGGTCGACTGGTCAGTCGACCAAACTATGCCAAAAATTGGCAGCGGCTACTTCGGTCGATCGGTCGATCGACCGAACGAGGCCAAAAATTGGCAATGTCTACTTCGGTCGATTGGACAACAGAGGAGATAAAATGCGACACATTCGGTCGACCCTCCGATTGACTGAACAGAGCAACAGAAGGGCATAATGCCAGCGGTCGCTGGGCGGTCGATCGATCGACAAGCGACCGGTCAGCGTCCAACGGGCAAAAAAATGCTCGTTGTGGAGCCGTTCTGTTGAGGGGTTATAAATACCCCTCACCTAGCTTCTTTAATTTTTCTTAACAACTAAGATAAGCTTCCAAAAGAGTGATTTGTGCCTTGTAGAGCTTGATTGGCTTGTGCTCGCTTCTCCGATCAACGATTTCTCAAGCGCTCATCTTCTCTCAACTCCGGCTTCGATTCGATCTCAACGTCTTGGGGAGTTGGAGGCATTGAAGGCTTAGAAAAGAGCACTTTGTCTTGGTTTATTCTTTAGCTCTTTTCATTGTAATTTTAATTGTTATTTTAACTTATTTTTATTGGTTAGCTTGCTAGGTGTGCTAGTGTAAACACTTAGGGTTTACTTTGTAGAATTATGTTTTACCTAGGTGAATAGGTTTGAGGAGTTCTCAAAGAGTTGAGAATCGAGTCATCGGTTATATTCAAAGAGAAACACAAAATCTATAAAGTACTTGGTTAGAAATCCTTGGTGTGGAGCCAAGGTAGTGGAGTAGGCGGTTGGCCGAACCACTATACTTTCGTGTGTTAGCATTGCCTTGTGTGTTTGTCTATAATTGTGCTTCATATTCACTAACGAACATTACTTAGTTGCACTTACATTTGGTTGAAGTTGAAATTGATTAAAAAAGAAATTGAAGTACATTGGTAAAGTAACTCAACACTATTCAACTCCCCATTTCTAGTGTGGGATTTCACTCAACAGGGGTGGTGGCTCCTACCAAGCTGGCGGCTTGGCTTCCAAGGGAGAGGAAGGGAGGGGTGGCTTGACTCCTCTCTTCTCTAGGCCGCTTGTGCGGCTCCAATAGGGAGCCACCTAGCCCTAGGGGGGGGATTTTATAATTTCTTCCCCATCTCATCCAACCCTAACCTCTTTTAACCCGCATCCTCCTCAAACTCGGATCCAAACCTGCTAACTCCTCAACCCAAACTAACCCCATGCTAAATACAAGCATCAATCACAAGCACATCCATATGAAACATAATTTAATCAATCAAATTATATTATTATAAATAATAATTCGACTTACCCGAGCTCTCAAGCTCTCACCGGACCATGAGTTGACTTGGCTCGACCTCGAACTAGCCCGCTAGGCTGACAATCACAAACAATAATAGAAATCAACAATAATATCTAGGATATTACACCTACCGAGGAGACGAAGCTCTTTAGCAATGCCATATAAACTTCTTCCTCAGGCTCTCTATTGAGAGAATGTAGTATTGCCCAATCTCATGATCACGGTATGTTGCAAGCATAATTCGGATGGACTTGACCATAGTTACTAGTGAGAAAGTTTTAGCATAGACAACCCTTTGTCTTGGTTTGAAACCATTTGCAACCAATCTGGCCTTATTCGTCTCCACCTTGTCATCTGTTCTAATCTTTCACTTAAAGATCCACCTGCACCCTATAGGAGTTACCCCTTCGGGCAGGTCAACCAAACTCCATACTTTGTTGGTATATGTAGAGTCCATCTAAGAATTCATGGTGTTTCGTCATTTCTTACATTCAACACTCTTGACTACTTCATAAGAGGTTGTGGTAGTTGGACTGATTCAACTTGTGGACTCTCCACCGGTTGGTACGAGATTGATTTGTGGTTTATGAACTTCATCAAGTTCAATATTCCTCTCACTCCCATTTTTTTCGATAAACTCCTTTTCTAAGAAAAGCGACGTCCCTACTGACAAAACACCTTTTGCTTAGTCGGGGAGTGAAAGTAATACATTAAACTCTCTTTAGGATATCCCACAAATATGTACTTTTATTGATTTCACACTAAGCTTGTCTAGTTCTAGCTTCTTGACGCACGCAAGGCAGCCTCAAATATTAAGATGCTTAAGACTCAGTGTCCTTTCTCTCCATATCTCATATGGGGTACTTGAAACAGACTTGCAAGAAACCTTTATTAAAAAGGTACATGGTCGTAAGCAAATCCCCAAAATGAGATGAGAAGATTAGTGAAGCATGGACCATGCCATATTCAATAGAGTGTTATTCCTTCTTTCGACCACTTCATTATATCGCGGTGTGCCAGAATGGGTCCATCCTAAGACAATCCCTTTGCCCTTGGGACAATTAAAAAACTCATTAGATAAGTATTCCCCGCCTTTATCAGATCAAAGGCCTTTAATACCTTTTCCAATTTGTTTCTTAACCTCACCTTTATACTTCTTGAACTTTTCAAAGGCATCAGATTACTATCTCCTCAGATGGACATACTCGTTCCTCAACATACCGAAGGAGTATCCTTTTCTGGATTGAGTTGTCATCGGTCCGCATACACCTATTACCACGTCCATTGAACGGAGACTTAGTCATCTTGCCCTTAAGACACGATTCACAAGTTGGTTGTAACAGTTCATAATCGTATGAGTCAAAGTACCCATTTTATACCCAGGTCTCAAATGCTAGAGATTGTGAAGTTTAATTCATCCCTTCTTCTTTTGTTTGCTTGTTCGGTATAAAACCTACTATCACTAACATCAAGCCATTAGAAAATATGTCTAGTACCATATAGCTCACTAGAATGATATATGGGACAACAATTACCTTTTAAAAAATATTTCATAACTTTGTTATAAAATAAATAATATTTCAAACTTGGAATAGTGTTTAAGCTCGATAGTCATGCCAGCAAACAATAGGTTCCTACAGCTGAGGCTGCAACTCTTGCGCCATCACACACCCGCAGGTCGTAGTCCCCTTTGTTTAGCTTTCTACTTCGCCTCAGGCTCTACAACCAATTACAGACATGAGAACCACATCTAGTATTACCCATGAAGTAGAATATGTTATTGACATGCAAACACATCAGAAAGAGCGGCTTGAGAAGCCTTCTTCTGCCTCAGCTCTGCAACTCCTTGCAGTTTCTCTTCTAGTGGCCATCTTTCCCACGATGGAAGTAAGTGCTTCTGGGAACTTCTTTCCCATTCTTCTTGATGTCCCTTTTTCGATTTCATAACTTTATTTTTAGCTTTGTCCCGAACATAGCGTTTCTATGCCTTTTTCTTAAAGACACCTCCCAATAACAAGACTCCTTCAGAAGGTGGGTCTCAGCAATCTTCAGCATATTAAGGAGCTCCTGCAATGATACATCCAACTTGTTCATGTGGAAGTTGATTATAAAGTGTGAATAGGATTCTGGGAGGGATTGAGGCACAAAGGCCTAACTTAGTTCTCCATTCAAGGCAAAGCCCAAAACTCTCTAACTCCTCAATCACATTGATTAGTTTGAGGGCATGGGCTTCAACATGAGTTCCCTACTCCATCTTAGCACAGAAGAGTTGTTTAGATAACTCTTATCTAGCATACCTACTTTGCTCACCATACAACTATTTGAAGGTGACATAAAATATTGCTTCATATAATATGGTATCTCTTCCTCAGTGTATTCCCCTTCTCCAAAAGGTTTTACCTGTGTTGGAGTATCAAGAATATAGGAGACTCTCTCGTAAGTGAGGGTGATCCTCAAATTTATTTCTTAACTGGTCAACTTAATTAAGCATTTTTAATTTGTTTTGCATCGAGTAGGCAATGTTATGACAGTGATTATCATGACGATAATTGCTTAACGAAAAATGAACATGTATAAGAAGATATCCATAATGCATGATTATCGAGGTCTTTTAATTAATCATGTCTCCCATTAATTTTCACGGTTCCCAAATGACCCTCTGGTTGGGAAGCGGGAAGACCTGTTGGTAGGCTTCCTTAGAGGGAAGGATGGAACCCCGCTTCTTCTACTCAAGTCTCGCATGTAACTCGATAAAACCCTAATAGGTCTATGGGTAGGGTAAAATGACCACCCTTGAGTGTAGCTCAACAAGGTAAATCACGTTCAATACATCTCATGTGCTATGATAAGGTGCATCATGCCAACTTGCACAACAGGCCTTGTGTGTGCACAACAAACCCGCAGCGTTCGTAGACACACTCTACCCCTCATACGATGGAAGACATGACCGGTAAATTAAATAAGGATGATTATGGACGATTCTAATGTGATCCACTCGAGCCACATGGTGAACCACAACCATCACCCTAGGGTTTTTGGAGCGTCATATCACCAAGGTGTTGCCAAAACATCATACAGAGGTTGCCGATTCAATTAGTGCCTGTATGGTGTTCAAGTCATCATCGCCATGGACTCGAACTCCTCTTCGCGCATACCGAAATGAGGCAGCAAGCTTGCTCAAGTAAAGAACTCCTAAAATTCTACTTTCACATACTTAAAAGAAGAAGACCCAAACAACCATTGGGGAGAGATTTAAGGAGAGGGAGAAGAGATTTACAACCAGAATTCTCGAGGTGACACTATTAGAAATCATGTTATCTGCGACGGTAAGTTTGTGACGACACTATTTGTGGTCGCAGATGTGACGGGCTACGACCGTGCGCAACAAGGGGTCGCAATGGCGTCATATTTGCAACGACATTGCGACCGCAGACGTGATCATCACAATCTTAACGACACGGAGACGACGCTTCTACAACTTTGCGACCGACACAGAGAGATTCGAGTTGCATGCGTGGGGGTCCCAAATGCAACTCAGTCATGGTTGACGACGCCAGGCACGAGGAAAAGAGAGGGATAAATGTTGGCCAACTAATCTCTGGGATAATATCTATGTAGTTCAATCGATTCATCATATAATTAATTAATGAAAGCTACCCCAAAACCTCTTCTTTCTCTCTCACATGTTGTTTTCCCAACTGAATGGATAACCCTTTTCTTTTCCTTTTGTTCAGATTGGACCCAAATCCATGGCTTATATACCATGTTAATACAACTGTTCAAATAAGGAAGGCCATTTAGTTATCCAATAAGGAAAATTGTGATTATCTTGTCGATAAGGAAAATTTCTCATAGACACAGCATGTACACCTCTTATTTGGGACTATACACATTCTCTTATTAACAAACTATACAACAACATGTACATCATCATCTACTTTGATGTAGAAATCTGCATCCCACATAGACACGGTAGTAGCAAAATATATTTTAGTTTTGGCTGATAACTCAAGATAGCCTTCAACATGATCCTGCAACACATTAATGATATAAAAACATATTTAATTACTTACCAAAGGCTTCTTTTGCTAGAGAGAGTATGCATGTGACTATAGACTATCTATGAATTAATTTAACCCTCCGTCGAATTCGTACCCTGCCGTGTGCCGAAGGGCCTGACTTGAATTAACAATAGAACAGATTTGGTAAAATGCTACTCCCATACTAAATAAAAGAATACAAGTACATAGGATTGACAAGTTTTCCTAGTTGTTTCTCAAATAAACATATAAAAACTTGAGATTACTAAGAACTCAGAGAAGATCTTCAGAATCAGAGACAATATCATCAAATATTCTCCATTTTCTTTTTATCCAAATCTTTAATTCCTCACCATCAAGCATCACTTTAATAAAACCAATTCAATCATATAGGGAACGTACTGTTTCCACATAGAGCATCTAATCATTATTTTTCTTCAAAACATAAGTCAGCACAGTACCTACTAGGTCATTTCTAGAGCATTCAGACCAGGTTTCATCCTTGTACTGAGATTCAGCTCCCCGTGATAATTCCATTTGTTAATTTCCTCATTAATCAACAAACCAAGATTAAATTTCAGGCATAAACCTTGCTTACCTCTGCATATGGGAAGACAGTTTCCCCACCCTTCTTAACATTGCTAAGATACATTATCACAGTGGCATATCGGCTGCCACCATTTGCTTGGTTTCTTGGATCGACAAGATTATACCAATGAGGAACAGTTGGCTTATACACCAACTGAATGGATCACCCTTTTCTTTTCATATATTTTAGGTGATCTGAGTTATCCAATAAGGAAGGCCATTTAGTTCATTCATTTTGGTTTCCTCTTATACTTGCACAGTCAAACTCATCTTCTTCTCCATTCACTGCAAGGAAAATTGTGGATTTTCTTGTTGGCCTATTTAGTTAAGAATGAACAATGAGTAGGACTCCAACCACTTAGAAGAATTTGAAGATTGATACTGAATATTGCTCATTATGGCTTAAAAGGATTTGGGCATTCATTGAGCTCACATCCTTTTATGTGCAGGAAATAGGAAACCGTTCATGTGTGCAATCACCTAAATATTTATGGTTTAGATCTTATGAGTTTTGATGGATATACATTTCCATCAATTAATTGTACCAACTCATGAATCCACTTTAGGGTATTAAAACTCAAGTTGCAATGTTTAATAATTGACATCTTACCAAAGGCATGAACAGTTGAACACAAAGCTTTAACGTTTTAATGAAAGTTGTCATTAATTTGAAGGCTTCATCTATCATCTTACTAAGGCTTCATCTGAAATGTGAAGACATTTCATTAGATATGAAAAGTTAGCACACAATATGATAAGACATTTCCGTGCGGTCTATTTTAAGTTCAGGTTTAATATATAGTTTTATTTCCATGATTAATTAGTGATTATTGTAATTTTACTTGTCACCCGTGTAAATGATGTAGCTATTTCAATTCAAGTTTTTAAGTTCAGTTCAGGTTTAATATATAGTTTTATTTTCATGATTAGTTGTGCCATAATCTTACGAGACAAGTGAAGATGTCGAGACCTTCCACGTCCGCCGCAGTGCCGCCGCCGCCACCACAACTGGCCCCGGAGGCTCGAGGTCGTTGTAGGCCTCGTGGGCCTAATGGGGGGGGGACTTGTGCACCTTCATCGACCGACTAACGTCAGCGGATATCGCTGCACAGTTTAAAGTAAGTGTCGAAGTTTATTTTTTATAATTGTTAATTAATTAATTACTACTTATGTTGTTATACTTGAGTTGTAGATTTGAGCAGGACGATATTGCTCGCAACATCACCTCTATTATCAAGAGGTTCTTTCAGGAGCCGTGGCTTTCATGGACCCACATGTCAGAGCATAATCGAGATTTATTATGGTCCGAGTTCGATGTACGTAGTTTATTAATTTTAGATATTGTAACTAATTAATAGGTGGACTTAAATGTTATTATGTTTCTTCAATTTTATATGGTAAAGTATCAAAATATTTTGATACTATAGCAAAGCCCACACTAATATTTCTATTTAATTCAACTGTGTATTAACTGAATCATGAACTGTAATAGCTATCAGTTCATAGCTATGATAGAAGTAGTTCATTTGTACGTACGTTGTATTTAATTCAACTTTATTTTGGTGTATTTCTAGTATTTGATGTATTTAATTCACTCTTGCAAATGTATTTATTTTGATGTATTTCTAGCATTAGATGTATTTAATTCATTTGATGTATTTCTAGCTTTTGACTTAAATGTTCATTTATTGTATTTAATTCACTAATATTTTTATTTTGATTATTGATTTTTGACAGTCTGTAATTAATGGATCGATCAGTGAGTTGGTTCGCTGCACTTAACATAAGTTGTAACATCGATTGCTAAATTGGTTTTTTAGTCAATTTCTTTCATGGGAATTTCTCGTATTTTCGTGTACATTTATTTCCTGGCCCATTGACATCCATTCTTGAATTAGTTATGTAGTGTTTCATTGCTTTCTAAATTGAGGTAGCTAGGTTGGTTCCGTTCTAGTTACTTGCACAGTTAGTATTTCTAAATTCTAATAGTGTAAATGATGGTACAAAGTATATAAGGTTCGAATCTTGGTTGAAAGGCATTGAAGCAGCCGATGAATAACTTGAAGAACTTGTGCTATTCTGAGTTTTTAACTTGAAGAACTTGTTCCATTCAATTTAGGCATCCCATATTTTTCTCACTATTGCTTAACTTCGTGATCCTATCAGTGTTTCCATTCTTGAGCCTTATTATAATTTAAAATGTTTTCAATTGATTGAGTGGTCTTAGAAGTTTGTTTGCTGCCCAAGAATTATTAAGGTCACTCAAACATACTAGCGCAAGTAATGTGCTCCTGGTTAATAATTGCATAATATTAGGAACATTGTGCTTCTTAAAGGGTATTGTTTCTATTCTTTTTTTATTGCTGTATTTAAATTTTACATGCGATAGATCTTTTACCTTGAGATGATCTCAAGAAGCGAGCATGTGATAGTTCTTTTACCTTGAGATCATTTGAAAGTGAGAATGATTGTAGAGCTATGCAATTATTAAGCTATTAAAGTAAATAGTTATCATGCTTTATGTTTAGTATTTTAGAGCTATACTTGCTTGCTGGTACATCTTTAACAAATTCGATGATTGCTGGTACTTCTTTAACAAATTTGATGTTATATATTAGTATCTTGATTTTCTCTTCTGGGAATCTTGTATTGAGTAAAACTCAAGATCGGCTGGATCACTACTATGTATTTAGAATTGCTAAGTAGGAACAGTTGTGTATGGAACATTGTATTGTAACCTTGATGGCTTTAGTACGGATTGCCTTTAACACGAGAACGCGGATGGGAGTTTGGGTTTATTCATATTAATATTTTTTTTAAAGGCCTGATACACCTCGGATCCCACCATTCAGGCTCGGGTGGAAGATGCTTGGGAAGCTTACAATAAGAAGCTTTTCAAGGATATCCTTCATCGGGCGCAGGATGAGGCGCGAGCGAGTGTAGGCGGTAACATAGATACGCCTATGGATGCGCTCAAGGGACACGGGCCAACCTAGATGCAGGTCGACGTATGAGATCAGCTATACGACATCTGGGTGTCGGAGGGATGGCAGGGTGCCTCCCGAACAGTGCACCAGAATCAAATGACGCTGATCGAGGGATTCGTCGCCCGACATACCGGTGGGTCCATTCCATTTATCAGCCACGGGCGTCGATTGGTAAATAATTTAATAATAATTTTTTATTATTATTTATTTATTATTATAGAAAAACTAATTATATTTATTTTATTGTAGGGGATGCGAGACGAGCAGGGGACGCTCATCCCTATTGATCCTCTGAGGGTCTCTAAGAAGACACATAGATACCAGCGTGATCCTCGCCGGGGTGAGTTCATCAGCAGGAGGCCGGAGATGGTACTGGTAAGTTAATATTAAATTTTTTAAATCTAGTTCTATTTTGTATAATTAATTTACTTTTATTTAAATGCCACATATAGTGAGTTAGTGACCCAACGGGGAGGTGATCCTGCGCAACATCAGCTTGATGCTGACGCATGGATGCATGTGGTAGGCGTCGGCCACGGTCATGTATATGACATTGGCACAACGACCCACACAAGGGGCGTTGTTACAGCCACATGGTGCAAGGTTGTCTGCTTTCACCTCCTCCACCATTGGTTCATCAACATCACGTGCGGATCAGGATCAATTAGTGGCCGTCGAGACTGCTCAGGCATGCCTTAGCACCGAAATGGTCGCTATGAGAGATACTGTGACGTAGATGGATTAACATATGACGCAGATGCATGACCCAACATGACACATTTATCTTCTATCATACTTGGTGCTCCGGGCTCCTCCGCCTCCCCCATCATTCGGCGTGACGACATCAGCATAGATCCTTCATCATCATCGACGCCAACTGATGCGCTCCCCATGTAGCCCCTCTCCACGCCGCCTCCCCGCCGCCGATGTACTTTTTTGATATTTTATTTTGATATGATGTAAACATTATTATTTTCATACGATGTAAATAATATTTTAATATCCATATATTATAATTTGTTGTCTCATGTTTGTTTCATATGTATTTTAATTAAATATTGGAATAGGAAGATATGTTTTTTGAATTTTAAAAAATAATATAGACATGGTCATCGACCTAGTCGCGTGAACCGGTCACAAATAATAATGCGACGGCTGTTGCGACGGACAGCGGCGGTCTCAATATCTACATATTTGGTGACGGTGATGTGACGGTCGCATAAACTCTGTGACCAACATATTTGTGATGGACTCTTTGCGACAGCTTTTCTCTTTTGCGACTGTGGTGGCCGTCGCAGATGACGAAATTTTTGGTAGTGTGAAGGCATGAGTACGCATGCCTTATTTAAAAGATACAATGCTGAAATTTTATAAATTTACAAGCAATCATCACATCCACATTTACACCCAATCACATACACATAGGACTAGTCCATAATCATCCTTTCATGCATTTTATCAAATAAACAAACGAAAAGGAAAAAGAAACAGAACCAAATTCCGTATTAATCGGGTTACGTTTCCATCTAAAATACACCTCGCAAAATATACTGCAAATTTAACTTTCGGGGCTGTCATCTCATGAACCCAAGAGGCTCTTGAGTTCGTTTTCTGTCCTAGAAGGACAAGAATAGTAGGCTTCATCTTCGACTCAACGCTTGAGCTGTGAAGCCAACGAACAACTCAAGAAGCCCCCTAAAGCGCATCAATCGCAGCAACGTAATTTAAATGCGAACGGTCCATAAAAACAATAATAATGCAAAACTAGAATTCCAAAACTCGCTAAAGGTGGCTCAGATACCACTATTGGGGTACAGAGAAAAAATACAGCGGAAAAAGGTGGAAAACATATTTAAAAAATCTTAAGGACACCCCGAAAACAATGATCTACTTTAGCTACGTAGAGGAATTTGATAGGGGAGCAAGGAATAGTTTTATACCTTAGCCGAAAAGGAAGAAGAGCTGCTCTGATCCCAAACTCCGAGACGCACATGCACACGCACACATTCTCCAATGATAGTCTACACCAAGCTACTCATAACGTCGAGAAACTTCTTTCCTGAGTAGCCGATCACACGAGGCTCGTCGTGGCTCAACGGACGAGCTTCTCAATCTCCGATTTGCACCAAAAGAGGGCCGGTCCTTCCACCAAGGAACGAGATAGCAAAAGAGAAGAGAAATAGTGAGAAATCACGAAACGAATTCACACAAGAGAGCTGTACCTTGCTGGAATTTTTGGACTCCTCCAAAACTCCAACTCGACAACGATTTCTAGCGACGAAACATTAATAAAACTCCTTGAGACTTGCGATTGTGGGAGAGGTGGAAGAGAGGGATTCAGCTGGTCCAAAACCAGGGTTTTTTGGCCAAAAACTTAGGGGGTCAACCATATAAGCCAACGCCTTTTTATAGGTGGTTCACCAACCACATAGACCAAGTTTAGATGTGGCTAGGAATTTAAATTCTAGCCTCATCTCTCCTTGAACCAAGGAGTCAACCAAAACTCAACCAAAACCGAGTCCCTAAGAATTAGGGAGTAAAAAACCGACTCCATAACTCTTCGGGAGACTCAGCCGAATGGGTTGACCAAGTCCAACATGGCTTGGTCTCCGCTATTTTGAATTTGAATTTGGGCGGCCATTCAAAGTGGTCGACCCCAAATCCAATGTGGTCGGGTCCAACCCTAACCCGTTGGTCGGTTCATCTTATGAATCAAACCATATATTTGGTTGAGTTGTATCGTGTGTTGTTTCCTCCTAATTAGGGCTTCGAGGAACTTCTTCCTCAAGCACGTATAATTCGTTCAAAGGGGAAACACTTTCCCACTTCGTCCGTAGACAAGAATAGTGATCGTAATGCGACATGTTTGTGCTAGCAAACATCAATTTTCGAGTCCAAGTTTTATCCCATAAAATCCGTTAAGATGGAAGTTTGTTAGTGTGTGACCCATTGGGCCCCATACTGAGCCAAACGTGAGTTCGTGCATGATAGAAAGTTGAATTCGATAGAACGCCTTGTATTCGAATTTCCACGATCCACCGTTAAACTCATTTATTGTGATTTTGTGTAACTCCACTCACAAGTCAAGATTGACATCTAGCAACATGTCATGACTACTTGGATAGTGTGAGGTTCAATCTTTAGGGATTGAACGCCCTTTGGCGATTAGTTTCGGCACATGCAATCAAATCATTCGGTTACACAATGTCCTAAATGCGGCTAGGGTACAAAAGTGGTGTTAAACCCTAATATCGATCCATATGTATTCTACTCTCTCTAGTCGTCGTCTCAACAATGAACAATCGGAAACCCCTTTCCAACTTTCATATCTACTGTGACCAGAGATTTCTCGAGTCGACACTTGTTGGAGTTCATAAGACATTCTCTCCTCTTACTAGGGGTAACCAATTCCTTGTTGGTCGCTCACCCTGTAGGCGAAATGACAATATTAGAGGGGGGGTGAATAGTGTGTTTACTAAATTAATTAGTCTAAATTAAATTTTAATCATTTACTTAGATTGTTTAGGCAATTTACAATTGAATGATTAGATGCGAAAGCGATAAATGATAAAGCAATAAATACACACAAGTTATCAATGCAAACACGAGAATTTATAGTGGTTCGGCCCCAATGCCTACTCCACTACCTAAGCACCCCACTTAGGATTTCCAAACTAGGTTTACTAGATTAATTCTTGTTTCCCTTACAATGAGGACTTTGACTCGAAGAGTCGCACTCTCGACCTAAGGCACTTCCACACTCGGAAGTCACCACCTTCTTACTGAGAGCACTCTTCCACCTCAACCCTAAGGGACAACTTAACTAATCCTAGCAAAACTAAGTATACACAAGTGGCTTTACACATTCACAACAAGGTAACCACTTCCACACAAGACCTAAACAGCCTAGGTCTTCACACGCACAAATTCAAAAACATTTTCAAACAACAGTTAAAAATACAAGTGAAAAAAGCTTAAAATAAAACCAAGAATTCGTGCTCTTTTCCAAGCCTTGAAACCTCCAACTCGCCAGAAGATGAATCTTGAGTTGAAGCAGAGTTGAGGAGCAGACGGCGCATGAAGAAGAACTTGACGGAAGAGCAGAGCACGCTGCATTCGATCTTTGGGAGGCTCAAAACTCCCTTTTAATTGCTCAATAAAATCTGTATTAGTCAAGGAAGAAGATTAAAAGGAGTTAGATGAGGTATATTTATACCCTCACGAAGAAACGACAGCTCAACGGAAAGAAAACTATATGTTGCAGATGCTCGGTCGATTGGTCGGTCGATCAACTGCTTGGAGCGACCGCTACGTACCTGTTCTCTCTATGTGGTCGATCGACGGGTCGACCACCAGACACAAACTTGCGTTCCCTCAATCCGATCGACCGATCGGTCGACCACTCGAGGTACTGCCTCTATTTGGCCTCTGTCAGTCGATCGAAGTAGCCACTGCCAATTTTTGGCAGTGTTCGGTCGACTGAATTGGCTACTGCCAATTTCTTACACTCTTCGATCGATCGAACAAAGACTAATATTAGTTCCATGTTTATTATCATCAAAACCGAGATTAAGAGATTAAGACCAAGGTTGAAAACCTAAAGCCAAAAATCGCCCCCTTTTTGATGATGACAAACATCCTTAAGAAAATATATTTATTAAAGCATATAGTATATCAACTAAGGGATTTCTCCCCCTATCAACATGCATATCTACGAAATAGACTCCCCCTATCTATATGCATGGATTTCCTATATTTTCCTCCCATTTACCTATAATTTTCTCCCCCTTTATCCTATACTTTTCTCCCCCTTTTGACATCAATCAAAAAGGACAAGAAAGGTCAATCTAGTCAAATGGATGAAAATAAATATTTATTATTTTTTTTGAAGTTGAGACTCTAAAGATTATTTTTCATGTAACATGAAAATCTCAACCAAAGGGATGAAAAATAAATATTTAACATGAAACTTAAATCATACATGATATGTTCAAAACTAAATATTTGAGTTCAAAATTAAATCATGTATGTTCTCATATCCTTTTTTCATGACATTTTTAGATTTCATTCAAACTTTCAAAATACAAATATATAGTCACATGAAACATGTATATCAAGTTTGAAATGAGACTAATGTCATATTATTAAAATATGAACTTAGCATGATTTCATTCAAAGTATGCTTGAAACTATGAAACATGCTAAGTATCAAATTTGGCTATCTACTCACGTTTTCTCAAACTTAGGCATCTATACATTAAACATGAGAGAATGTAAGTCTATGAATCAAGTTTGGGCTTAAGATGAAATTTCTAAGTCACTTTGTTGACTTAGGTTAACCTATACTTCTAGATTTGAAATACCAATTGTGGGATAATTTTTTTTTGATACTAATTGTTGAATGGTCATTTGAAATGCATGAATCAAGTTTGAACTCAAAATGAATTTTCTAAATTCATTTTTCATCCTATGTTATTTTCAATGAAAAAATGAATATTTCTAGTTATCATTCAAATTATCAAAATCATTCCTATGAATGATTTTACTTAAGCAATGGTGTGAATGATATTAGAAATGAAATAAAATAATATGCATGAGTTTTCATTTGAAGTTTTTGAAGAAAAATCAAAGTATCGGAAAGATTGATATTTGAAGAAGGATGATACTTTGAGTTTTCGAAATCTAACTTTAAAATTCCATTTTAAATCAGATTCTTGATGAAACTTTTCAAAATTTTTACTGAAGAACCTAGATTTTTCAGTGAGGGTGCAGTTTCAAGAATCAATTAAAAATGAGTTTTCTATATTTCTCTAGAAATAACTGAAAGTGCATACTAATTGTTGATTGAAATTCCATTTTTGTAATTTTCAGTTATTTTCAAAACGTGTTCAATTTTCATTCAAACTTTTATGATACCATAAAGTGATTATGTAAAGAGTGTATGCCAAGTTTGAAATGAAAATTATATCCTTAAGTCAAGATATCAACCTAGCATGGTTTCATTCAAAAACTAAGCTAGTTATCATGAAACTTGCTAAGTGCCAATCTTATCATTTACTCATGATTTTTAAAACTTAACCCTATGGGCACCTAACATGAGTAAATCTAAACATGTTCCATAAATATGGATTGAAAATGAAACCTTTAAATCAACTTCTTGACTTGGGTCAACTTGGTTTAAAAGAGGTAAGCATGAATTGACCTCTATGTCATTTTATCCATATCCATATGAATTTTCTATTCTAAGTGCATGGAAATATGTCATACCTATTCCTAAATATGTTTATGAGTTTTGGACTTAAAATGAAGTGACCAAGTCGATTTATTGACTTGGGTCAAACTTTTCAAGCTTAAGTCCTCTAATATGATTTAGTTATCACATTTGTTCATCTAGACATGAATTTTCAATTTTAAATATCTAGACTTATGTGATATGTGTTTCTAAACATGTTCATTAAGTATTTACTCAAAATGAGGTCTCTAATAAGAATTTTTACCTAGAGCAAGTTTCATTCAATCAAGATATCATGAAATTGCCTAAGTTATCAAAATTTTGCCTACTCATGAAACTTCAAACATTTATCATGCAAAAACAATCATGAGTATATAGAGACATCATTAAAGCATGAATATTCAAGAATTATATTAAGATTTTGCAAAAAAAAATTCATACCTCTTTCAATAGATTTGGCCAAACTTGTCATTTTCTTTTAGATAGCATAGCCTTCAATGTTTGCCGCTTTCTTAACTTGCAAGTAGGCTTCATTAGTATCAAAATGAAATTATATGCCAACTAGCAAGCTAACATATTAAATAGCAAGGGTTCAATGCAAAGTTTCATTTAAACACCTTAACCTATGCTAGATAGTAAAGATTCATTTTAAATGAGTTGTCATGATATCAAAATGAATCAAAGAGATCTTAAGATATGAAATATTTGAAGAATAAGATCTCTAAACATGTTTAACTAGTTTGGACTTAAAAGAATGTCTCTAGTAGTGAATATCAACCTAGAGCAAGTTTCATTCAATGAAGTTTGTCTAAGTACTAAAGTTCTACCTACTCATGAGAATTCAAGGATTTAACATGTGATTACCATCATGAGTATAAAGACATAATTTAATCTTAAATATTGAGGTATAAAACTAAGATTTTATGAAAATCAAAATCATACCTCATACTTGAAAATTTAGCCAAATTATTTTTTTTCTTTTCAATTTCTAATGTCTTCCATTTTATCATAACTTGCAAGCAATGTTTATTTGTAGGATAATGAGAATATAATTACTAGCAAGTTATCATACTAAATAGCAAGGCGAAATATAAATCTTCATTTGAGAATTTCAACCTAAGCTAGATAGTGGAAATTTCGTTTTAAGTAAAATCGACATGAAACTAAAACGAATCGAGAGATCTGAAAATATAAAATTTTGAAACATAAGATCTCCAACCCTTCCTATTGGTTGAAAACTGAAAGGCCACAATTAACCTACGATTTAAAATCGCAAGGTTGCATGAGCCCATTACAGGCTACATAGGTCTCCAAAGAGACCGGAAATCAAAAATAAAAAAACGTTTTAAAAAGAACTCTTTAGCAAGAGTGGGGAAAAACAACTCAAATTAAATATAGTATCATGATCTTCAACTAAGGTAAAACGATGCAAGTTAGAAGATGATACCGGAATAGTTTTGATGCCAACTTTACCTAAGGCATCAAGATAGCTTGAAGATTCAACCAAGGAAGGATTCATCATTCAAGTCCATGGTCAACTCCAATACACCACTTCTCATTCATCCTTGTGTGGTAGCTCCCCCTACAATAGAAGATGAGACTTTTGGTACCCAAATGGGTTTGGGTCCTTGGGGGTGAGTTGGCTTAGGAATCCAAAGTGTCTTAACTACACTTGGATTTTTCTTGAATGCACAATCATAAATAGCATGACCAAAAATATCACAACAAAAATAATGTCAATTAAATTTCTTTTCCTTTTTGCTATGGACATGAGATTTATTATTAGAATGCTTGTCATGTGAAACATGATGAGTATGAGCATTCTTGGAAAAATCATTCTTCTTGTTGTGATCATGAGGTCTAATGGTAGAATGCATAGCATGAGAATGATGATAAACATCGGCATTCTTTACATAAGCATTTATAGTGTTCTTAAGAAATGAAACATTTCTCAATTCGTTTACTTTCTTATTAAAGGACACGACCTCATTTTTCAATAAATCAAGAGATTGATATAAGACATTAGATTGAGATTTCAAATTGTTGTTTTCACTTATAATCTTTGAATTCTCAAATTTCAAATTTTCATTCTTAAGCTTTAAGTCCTTAAGCTCAAGTTTCAACCTATCATGGGAAGAATCAAAAGAACTAGATTTCATTATCTCATTTTCTAGTTTTAATTTATCCACATGAGAGTTAAGCCTTATATTTTCTTTCTTTAATTTCTTATTTTCTTTATTCTTTTTCATGAGCAATTCATACATCTTTTTGCATTATTCTAGTAGTTCTTCATACGACATGTCAAGATATTTTGAGCTACTAGAATCACTATTTTGATCATGACTATAAGATGGTAAATATACCTCATTCCGAAGACCCATGAGGCAAAAGTTCGATGTAGCTTCATCGTCATGTCTAGAAGAGGCTTCACTTGATTGAGACATGGATGAAGAATCACACTTCTTTTTGGATTTCTTCTTCAAGAGTGGACAATTCTTCTTCTTGTGTCCCTTCTCTTGGCAAAGGAAGCACCTAAGTTTTCTTTTCCGATTCTTGCTTGTGCTTCTTTGGCTAGAAGTTCTTTGGGTATCAAAACCGAGGTTAGTACTAGGGGGATGACAATTGTCATCACCACCCTCAACAAAAGTATTAAGTTCTTCAGTTTTAGCATAATCATATAACATATTTAATGTTGCCCAAATATCAAAAGCGGAAGAACAATGCATAATCTTTTCAAGTATTTCATTTGAAAATGAGCAATATAGGAGATGCGTTGTTTTAGCATTCAATTCAAATAATCTAACTTGTTCTTGAGTCCAATCATTTATATCAATGGTGGGCTCAACATACTCATTCTTTAGCATGCACAATAGATCTAAACTTTGTGTTTTAAGAAAGGTATACATCCTACTCTTCCAAACACCAAAGTTTTCTTCATCAAACCTAGGCAAATGCTATACTCTCTAGTGCCATTTTTCGGATCGAGGCAAGATGTAGACGAGATGGTGAAATCTCAATCCACGACCCGCTCTGATACCAAATATAGGCAAAATGGCAACACTAGAGGGGGGTGAATAGTGTGTTGACTAAATTAAATTAAATTTTAATCGTTTACTTAGATTGTTTAGGCAATTTACAGTTGAATGATTAGATGCGAAAGCGATAAATGATAAAGCAATAAATACACACAAGTTATCAATGCAAACACGAGAATTTATAGGGTTTGGCCCCAATGCCTACTCCACTACCTGAGCACCCCGCTTAGGATTTCCAAACCAGGTTTACTAGATTAATTCTTGTTTCTCTTACAATGAGGACTTTGACTCGAAGAGTCGCACTCTTGACCTAAGGCACTTCCACACCCGGAAGTCACCGCCTTCTTACCGAGAGCACTCTTCCACCTCAACCCTAAGGGACAACTTAACTAATCCTAGCAAAACTAAGTTTACACAAGTGGCTTTACACCTTCACAACAAGGTAACCTTCCACACAAGACCTAAACAACCTAGGTCTTCACACACACAAATTCAAAAATAATTTCAAATAATAGTTAAAAATACAAGTGAAAAGAGCTTAAAAATAAAACCAAGAATTCGTGCTCTTTTGCAAGCCTTGAAACCTTCAACTCGCCAGAAGATGAATCTTGAGTTGAAGTAGAGTTGAGGAGCAGACGATGCTTGAAGAAGAACTCGATGGAAGAGCAGAGCGCACTGCAATCGATCTTTGGAAGGCTCAAAACTCCCTTTTAATTGCTCAATAAAATCTGTATTAGTCAAGGAAGAAGATTAAAAGGAGTTAGATGAGGTATATTTATATCCTCACGAAGAAACAACAGCTCAACGGAAAGAAAACTATCCGTTGCAGACGCTCGGTCGATTGGTCGGTTGACCGACCGATCGACCGCTGCCTATTCTCTCTGTGTGGTCGACCGCCAGACGCAAACTTGCGTTCCCTCAATCCGGTCGACCGATCGGTCGACCGCTCGAGGTATTGCCTCTATTTGGCCTCTGTTGGTCGACCGAAGTAGCCACTGCCAGTTTTTGGCAGTGTTCGATCAATCGACCGGTCGACCGAATTGGCTACTGCCAATTTCTTACACTCTTCGGTCGACTGATCGGTTGACTGAACAAAGGCTGATATTGATTTTTCAGCCCTTTTTCTTGCGCGCTTCATTTCCGGGTTCTGGCTTTCAATGAGCATCAACTTGGAGAGCTTTTCATTTGATCTTTTGACTTGTCCAATGCGACTTTGGTGCACTCGTCGAGCTTCGAGAAATTTCCACGACGAACCCGAGCGTGATGATCAATGTCCTTCCGATTTATCGATTTCTCTGATTTATCCGATCGAGGACATCGAACGCTACTCGATATGGAACCTGAAAGATTTCTCAATGAAATATTAGTTCCATGTTTGTTATCATCAAAACCGAGATTAAGAGATTAAGACCAAGGTTGAAAATCTAAAGCCAACACACCCTCCTCCATGAAAGTCTTACTATGCCCAAAGTTTCCGACACACAACTCTAAGAGTCATGCTAGAGAATACACCAAAATGATAGATCGTCAATCACAAGGTGACCGTAACAACCTCAGGTTCGAGGATTACTTACACCTACTGTCACCCGAGGAACAACCTATTGACACTCAAGTAAGAATTACATTTAGCGTTCCTCGAGTGGGCCCGTTCAGTGAACTCATTCTCCAATGGGCACCTACACTTATACATTACGATACCTCATAGGTAACTATGAGATAAGCTACTCCCTACAATAGGGCATGTACCAAGTACACTAGTCTTACCAGATTCACCAATCCCCTACTCGGTAATCCTACAACTAGGATCATTTCGAAATGGGGCTTCTAGATTCTAAGTCTCACTGGGATGATCTCATTATGACCCTATAATCATTGTCCTGGTTCATAGGGTTCATCATAATCTATTAACAATTATAGATGCAACATATGATGAAAAATTGCTACATTATATTCATTACCCTTGAATAGTCTCTCAATACATTGACATGTGATTGGCTTGAGGGCACTATTCATTTCATTATAGTCTACTTATATCATTCTCCAAACTTCTAGTCCTTGGAATTGAAGAAAAATATTCATTTTAATTTTCCAATAAGGATAGTTAGTCTCATTAGACAATTGAGGTGCATGGGTGAAAGCCTCTTATGCTACTGCCATGTTAGATGCCATAAGTGTAGGTTAGATTTGATTTATCATCAATGCATCAAAAGGAGCTAGGATTCATTGTTTGGAGCTAAGTGTTTTATTATTTGGTTATTTCCTCCATTTGTCATTATATTTTGTAGTTTGGTTTGTTTATTTAAAGTGTTTGTGTAGACCTACACTGTAGGTCTTGAAATTGGGTGGTTGCCTTGGTGTACAACTTGGTTCACTAGGAATTGTATTCTTGTCATTGTGAGAGAGGTGTTGGAGGTAGTCTCGTGGAGAGAGTAACCCTCAGGGAGAGGGTTAGTACCTTAACTTGTAAATTATCTAGCAGAAAATAATATAATTATAGTGAATTAGGTTGAAATCTCAAGCAGAGTGCTTAGATAGTGGAGTAGGCAGGTTGTCAAACTACTATAAATCTATTGTGTTTGCATTACCTATTATTGTGTGCTTGATTGATTTATATTCGCTTCCGCATTTATCATGTTTAATTGTGATTTGGCTTAAGAATTGAAAGAAACGATTAAAATTAATTTATGCTTAATTTATAGTAAACTCACTATTCACCCCCCTCTAGTGTGGATCATTCATCTCATAACATCATTAAGACTGAACCTAAAGTAAAATATTAGGTACATTTTTTCACTATACATGTTCACTCTTACTTTGGCTTCAGTCTTAATAAAACTAGATTCACTCCTATGAGCGGCTCCAGAGAAACTTCTATAGAGCCTGCCTCTATAGAAGTTGTGGTCTTTTGGTTAATTGAGTGGTGTTTTGTCTGATTGCTTATATAGAACGACATGACTTTAGCTGGGTTGGTTTGGTGGCTTGGGTTTTATAATAAAAGACTATCTAACTGCGTGTTCAACTTGAGGAAAAACAATACTCATCCCAATACTCAACCTAAGGAAATTCCTCTGTGCACCCCATCCGCTGGGCGGACTCGGTTCACCTCCTTGTTTCTCTATACATTTCAAAACATTTGAAATGCATTGTGTGGCACTCTGCCTCACTTCTTTTTCAAAAAAAAAATCACAGAGAGGCTAAGGATGCTTAGGAGTTTCGCTTGTTTCCATTGATTTGTTGGGAGATTTGATTAACAGAGTAGATGATGTGAACCTCGACGAACCTGCCGCGATACCCGACAATAATATACAGAAAACAAATCCTGGATCGTCCAATGAAGGTTTCAGGGATGGAGAATATTGACCTGTTGATTATGAAGAACCAAGAAGTAATATTATAATAAGGATGGAATAATGACCCGCTGATTATAAAAAACCAGGAACCAATATTATAAGTGGTCGAGAATCACATGTTCTACACTTGCAATCTCCGCAAATTTGCTGAAGAACAACTTGGAGAAAATGTCGTCACATTTTGTTGATAGAAAACTCAATACCTTACTTCTAATCACTATAGAACTTATATAATACTCTTTACAATGACTAGATATCCACAAATCTAGTAATAATTAAGATAACAATTCCCAAGCATGGGAAAGAGAAATGTGCTTAATGAAAATAGCAAGTTCCCCGCGCACACGGAAGCAATTTCCTAGGCAAGAATCTTCAAGCATTAACATCGAATCTCACATGAAGTCCACTTGACTTTATTCCACCATGCATCTTGAACAAAGAGCCCTGACTAGAAATTTGGGGCATATCAATAGATTAATCGCATTTTAGGGAGAGAGATATAATCTATTCTTGAGGGTGAAAACATTGTAATCTTTTAGTCTAAAATCAAGGCATCTCTCCTTCAAATTAAGCTTGAATTTGAGTTGAACGATGTTAAATTCAATGTTTTTTCTATGGTATTAATGTGTTTGTCCTTCCATGCTCTGTAAGCTGGGATGACACTACTAAAATTCAAGGCATTTGCGACGGCAAGGATAGCGATCATAGATGCGACGGTTCTGCGACCGCTACCGAAAACCGTCACAGATTGCCACCTATGCGACGTATGTGCAACCGTCGTCGCAAAATAATCATCTGCGCGACGGTTCAGCGACGCATAGCGACCGAATTTCGCCATCGTAGAACTGTTGGGTATTCCTATACTAAACCCCCGATCCCTTAATTTTTCCTTGCTCACAAACTCACTCTCGCCTCTCTCTCTCTTACACATTGCCCCTACGATCTCTCTATCGTCTGTCGCCGCTCGCCGCCTGCGCCGTCCATCGCCGTAGGTATCCTCTCTCTCTCTCTCTCTCTCTCTCTCTCTCTCTCTCTCTCTCTCTCTCTCATCTTCGGTTGAAACCCTAGCCGACGGCTAGGGTTTCTTTATTTTTCATTCCAATAATGCATTGTATTGTTTCCATTGATGTTGTACTAGCTAGAACTATAATGCAGGCATATCCATTTACTCGAAATTGTTCAACCTCCTTCCTATCTTTGACATTAGGTAAATATTTGCCGCAGATTTTTTTCATTTGTTCATTGATTTATTTATTGGTCAGACAAAATTAAGTTGCAATGGCAGCTTGGCGATCTGGACATCACTGAACTCTTCGCCAAACAGCTGGCTAGCTTCCTTTAACATGAGATCAGATTACTCCGGCTGTCGCCAAACTGATGTCCTTGTGCTTCCTTTTTCACTCGTTGTAGAGTTGGAAGCCTGAATTGCTAGTCCTGTGGAGGCCTTCTTGTGAGATTGGGTTCCTTGACTTTGAAACTTTCTCTTGGCTGATTTCAATTTGTGAGCTGAGAAGAGCGGGTCACCTCCAAACTAGCATAGGTGATGTTAAGGGCTTTCTCTAATATGGATTGCAAGTATCTTCCTTGAGCCTCAATTACAATAGAAAGATATAAAAAAGCGACAGGAAATCGAACAGTATGTTTACTGAAGATGGCCAGACTAACCCTTCCATTTTTCATCAAATATTTTGCATAACTTTTCATGCTTAATTTAGAAACATTGAGAATTTTCAATCTTCAAACAATAGAAATATATGAAAAGTTTATGCGTTGGTTTTTGCTTAGAGAGGGTGAAATCTTCATTATGAGTTCATGTGTTGCTAGTTCACCAAAAAACATATTTGAATTGCATGTGTTGCTTTATAAACTTTATAACATATAAAATTCTAATATGAAATTTCTAATCCAATGACCATTTGCTTTATAACATGCAGGATTTTTGGAGTTGTTTTACTTGAGGCTAACATCGACTTCTAGCAAATTGAGAGGTATTACTCTTGCAAGATGTTTTTTATGTTTAATTTCATTGAGAGGTATTATTCTCTGGTATTACTCTTTTATGTTTATTTTGTTCAAGCTGAAACGTCTTTGAGTACTTGGTGATTTATGAAATAATTATAACATGAACATTTTGAATTATAACATGTGGGAAGCAATAGTTCAGTCAAAGATGCTGAATAGCTGAGAAGTAAATGATCATATGATCTTTTGTATAACATGAACATTTTGAATTATAACATGTTTAATTAAATATGTTTGTTTTGTCTAACATGAACATTTTTGAATTATAACATGTATAATTAAATAGGCTTGTTCTGTATAACATGAACATTTTTCTGGATGTTCTACTTGACTTGATAAATAGTTAAGTCTCAACTTTTCAAGCATGATTTGATCATTTCTTTGGTGATTTCTTGTTGAATTCAGTGAATTGTTAGCAGATTTTTAATCATTACATAAATAAGTTTTTTTGGTTGATAAATAGGTTTTCTTTCAATCATTACAAGAAATGCTTCTATCTTAAATATGAAGTAGTTTGTATATGATGCCTCTGTAATACCCGGGGTTTCCTAATATAATTTTTTTTTGTGGTGCAGACCATCGAGTCGGGAGCTAGCCGAGTCGAGTGGCATGATCACCTCGAATAGCAGGTAAAAATTATTTTGAATCATAACTAAATGTTGGTGATTGAATGGATGGGCATATTGGTTGACTCAAGTTTGGTTTGAGTTTTGGTTCGCGGATCAGGTCGGGACTCGAACTGGGTTAGGTGGACTCGGATGAGGGGGTAAGTAAGTGATCAGGGGTAATTGAGTCATTGGATGAGGGGAATAAAACCCCTCACCCAAGCTAGTCGTGCGGCTCAAGGAGAGAGCCGCACGCAGCCCAAGAGGAAGGGGGAGCGAGAGGGATCTTGTCGGCGCCGAGTTTGCGTCGATGCTTGAGGAAAATGGAGCTCGTCTTCATCGAGGTCACCTTGGGATCCGATCAATGTGAGTGGTTAGTGCGTTTATGAAGGGAGGCGGGTGGCCAACCCTAGAAGTTTTGAAATTGGGTTTCTTTTGTGAGTTTCTTGCCGATCGACGTGTTTCCTCCTGTTAGAAATTTAATTGATTATACCTGTGATTTTATGTTTTAATCGTATGTATTCTGCATTTTTATGGGTTGGCCGAGTGGAGGAAAAAGGGGAAGGTCATGCCGAAAATTTTCCCAATTTCCTCGCTCGTCTTGAAACTCATGATACGATCCATGTTCGTTAAATGTTGATTCTTGATTTGATATTTGCGTAGTCGTCGTAACCCTGTCCACCTTCCTTGAGGGCTCGGACGAATAGGGGGGTACCCTGCTTGAGTCGGCCAGGCAAGGGCAAGGGTGGAAGATGTGGACTTTTCGAATCAATTTGCTTGGTTTCAGATTATGTTGTCTTAATTCATACTTATATGCTTATAGATAGGTTGAAATCATATTACATGATTCTTGTTCATCTTAGAGATTGTTGCAACTATAGATCTATATTTTCATAGTTATGGAAATGTTCTTGCTAATGCATACATGGATAGAACTGTTATGGTATATGAACCATAGGAAAGGTTTCATTAATTGTCAAATATTATATTCAATCATAACTATGAACACATTGCATGTTCCTTATCGGTTTAATTAATGGAATTCATCTTCTTTTATTCGGCTCTCATGTGATAATTGCTGCTCATGATTAATTTCGATAAGTGTCGTTGACAATGGTAGGTTGAGTACTCATCTATAGTCGGCAAGTTCTAACAATCTAGAAAGAATGGTTTCGGTGACTAGTGATGACATTCAACCTAGATACAAGGTTCACTTACTAGGTTTTACACCTAGGGATAGTTAGCGGATGTCAATATCCTAGTAGTGTGACCCGAGGGGAAGGGTTGGACATGGGCAACGCCCGGAAAGCAAAACACAGGAAAACTTGCACAACCTGGTTCTGGTTGTGGTTGAGATGGTCTACTGAGGAGTGTCATTAGTCGAATGGCTACCACATGACTTAGCGATTGATAGGGTCTTGAGATTGCACCAGCAGGGCCGCTAGGTGTTAGACCCGAGTGGCGGAGGGTCTTGAGATTCTGTCAGTGGGCCACACTGATGATAGACCCGAGTTGGGTGGGACTAGCTATCCCTAACTCGGAGGATTCCTGAGGCTAGTGGCCATCCTAGTCGACGGATCTGAATCATGAAAGTTCATAATTGAGATGCCCTTAGGGGCTGGTTTTGGGTAGGCCGACCGGCCTGGTTACGTAGAGGGAAGAATTGAACCTTTCATATGTATTTTAGGCCATTAGTGGCCGAGCTAGTGAAATGGATAAGGGCCTGAGAGGCCGGTTCATCCATTCTTCTGTCTTGGCAAACTGATTAACTTCTGTGGTGTGATCTTATATTAATTCCTTATATATGTTATCTTGTCGAGGTTTTAAGTGGATGTTTGAAAGGACCGCTCACTGAGTTCCTCGTGAACTCACGATTTATTTATTGTTATTTTACAGAGCCCGACCAGTGAGGTACGGCTGGGTGGCATGGCGCGCAGGAGGGCAAACGTGGGTGTAGATCTCGTAGCTGGCAGTTTGTTAGTCGTAGTCATGTTTGAGTAGAGTCGAGTATATGCACTGTGTTGCTCTGTAAACATTGAGATGTTCCTTTGAAAACCTTTGGATGTTTATTTAAAAACTTGTGTTGTTTTCGAACTTGGTTTGGTTAAAATGTTTTCAAACAATTAATAAAGTTGGTATTGTTGCATTTGCTTATATTTCCATGTCAGTCTAGTTGTGTTTTATGAGTTGTTGGTTAGTGCATAGGGTAGGCTTCGGGGTACCGACATAAGATTTATAGTGGTTCGGCCCCAATGTCTACTCCACTACCTAAGCACTCCGCTTAGGATTTCCAAACTAGTTTGACTAGATTAGTTCTAATTTCCCTTTCACAGAGGACTTTTCACCGGAAATTCTCCGCTCTCAAACCGAAGGCACTTCCACACCCGGAAGTATCCCGCCTTCCTATCGAGAGCACTTTCCCACCTCAACCTAAGGACAACTCAACTTAATCCTAGTAAAACTACGTTTAATTACACCGGTGGATTTAAACCTCAAACACCAAGGCTACCACCCAATTTCAAGACCTAACAATCCTAGGTCTTCACACAAATCCAAAAATAGTTCAAATAACAGTTAAAATTACAATTGAAAAGAGCTTAAAATAAAACCAAGGAATCGTGCTCTTTTCAAGACTTGAAGCCTCCAACTCGCCAGAAGATAGATCTCGATTCAATTCCTGAGTTGAGCCCAGCGTGTGTGCTTGAAGAAGATGTCCGCGGAAAGAAACAGAGCGCAAGCAGTTGATCTTTTGGAAGATTCAAATCTCTCTTAATACTACTCAATAAAATCTGTAAAAAATCAGCGAGAGAGGTTAAATGAGATAGGTGAGGTATATTTATACCCTCACGAAGAAACGATAGCTCAACGGGCTAAAATCTAGTTGTTACAGACGCCCGATCGATTGGTCAATCGATCGACCACTGCCTTCCTTTCCGTGTGCGGTCGACCGACGGGTCAACCGCCAGACGTAAAACACTCGATCTGCCATTCGGTCGACCAGCCGGTCGATCGACGCGAGTTGCATCTTCAGCTATCCTCAGTTCGGTCGACCGACGCGAGGGAAGCAGGATCACGACCGCGTGATCCTCAATTCGATCGATCGATGAGCATTTTGCTCATATTAGGTCTCTGTCGATCGACCGAAGTAGCCACTGCCAGTTTTTGGCAATGTTCGATCGATCGGCTGGTCGACCGAATTGGCTACTACCAATTTCCTTACCCTATTCGGTCGACTACCTGGTCGACTGAACCTAGGCTGAAATTTATTTCTCAACTGATTTTCTTCCGCGCTTTGTTTTTGGGTTCTGGCTTTCAACGACCATCAACTTGGAGAGCTTTCATGTGATCTTTGAGCTCGTCCAAGACGACTTTGGTGCTCATGTTGATCTCGAGAACTTTTGCGACGAACCCGAGCGCGACGATCAATGTCCTTCTGATTTTCTGATTTCTTCCGATTTTTTCGATCGAGGACATCGAACGCTAATCGATATGGAACCTGAAAGATTTCTCGATGAATTATTAGTTCCATGTTTGTTATCATCAAAACCAAGATTAAGAGATTAAGACCAAGGTTGAAAACCTAAAGCCAACAATCTCCCCCTTTTTGATGATGACAAACATCCTTGATAAAATATAACATTAAAGCATAGAGATATCAACTATGGGATTTCTCCCCCTATCAACATGCATATCTATGAAATAAACTCCTCCTATCTATATGCATGGATTTCCTATATTTTTTATCCCCTTTACCTATAATTTTCTCCCCAATTTTCCTATACTTTTCTCCCCCTTTATACCTATACTCTTCTCCCCCTTTTGACATCAATCAAAAAGGGCAAGAAAGTCAATCTAGTCAAAGGGATGAAGAACAAATATTTTTTCATAAAGTTGAGACTCTAAAGATTATTTTTCATGAAACATGAAAATCTCAACCAAAGGGATGGAAAACAAATATTTTTTCATGACATTTTTAGATTTTCTTCAAACTTTCAAAATACCAAGATATGGTTATTTAAATCATGCACATCAAGTTTGAAGTGAAACTAATGTTATTTAATCAAACTTTCAACTTAGCACGATTTCATTCGAATTAAGTATGAAAACAAGAAAGCTCTAAGTTTCAAATTTTGCTATCTTCTCATGTTTTCTCAAACTTAGGCATCTAGACATCAAACTTGAGAGAATATAAGTCTATGAATCAAGTTTGGGCTTATGATGAAATTTTTAAGTTACTTTGTTGACTTAGGTCAACCTATACTTCAAGATTTAAAAAAAATCAAACTTTTAAATTTATACAAAATCATATTTTCGATGAAAATCTTTGGTACCAATTTTTGGACAAAGGTTTTTGATACCAATTGTTGAATGGTCATTTGAAATGCATGTATAAAGTTTGAACTCAAAAGAATTTTCAAAGACCATTTTTCATCCTATATTGATTTTAATCAAAAGCTTATTTTTAAGATATCGCTCAATATATCAAAATCATTTTTAAAGATGATTTCACTCAAGAAAAATGAGAATGATATTAGAGTGAAATCAAAATAGCATGCACAAAGTTTCATTTGAAGTTTTTGAAGAAAATTCAAAGTATCGAAAAGATTGATATTTAAAAAAAATGACACTTTGCATTTTTAAAGACCAACTTCAAAATTCCATTATAAATTAGATTCTTAATGAAATATTTTAAAATTTTTACTGAAGAAACTAAATTTTTCAGTGAATGTGCAGTTTCAAGAATCATTTAAAAAATGATTTTTCTATATTTCTCTAGAAATTTCTATATTTCTATATTTCAAAGTGCAGTTTTCATTCACACTTTTATGACACCCTAAAGTGATCATGAAAAGAGTGTATGTCAAGTTTGAAATGAAAATTATGTCCTTAAGGTTAAGATATCAACCTAGCATGGTTCATTCAAAGCTAACTAGTTTTTATGAAACTTGCTAAGTTTCAATCTTATCATTCACTCATGATTTTTCAAACTTAAATCTATGGATACCTAACATGAGTAAATCTAAACATGTTCCTCAAATATGGATAGAAAATGAGACCTCTAAGTCAATTGGTTGACTTGGGTCAACTTGGTTCAAAAATTGACCTCTATGTCATTTTATTCATATCCATATGAATTTTTCACTCTAAGTGCTTGGAAACATGTCATACCTATTCCTAAACATGTTTATGAAGTTTGGACTTAAAATGAAATGCCCAAGTCGATTTATTGACTTGAGTCCAACTTTTCAAGCTTAAGTCCCTTAAAGTGAGATACCAATTATATTTGATCATCTAGACATGAATTTTCAAGTTTTAAATGTCTAGACTCATGTGATATGTGTATCTAAATATGTTCATTTGGTGTTTACTCAAAATGAGGTCTCTAATAAGAAATTTTAACCTAGAGCAAGTTTCATTCAATCAAGGTATCATGAAATTGCCTAAGTTATCCAAAATTTTCCTACTCATGAAAATTCAAATATTTATCATGCAAAATCAATCATGAGTATATAGAGACATCATTAAAGCATGAATATTCAAGTATTATATTAAGATTTTTGTAAAATCAAATTCATACCTTAGTCTTTAGAAATTTGCCAAACTTGTCATTTACTTTTCATTTATCTTGTAGATAGTATAGCCTTTCATCACAATTTTGATAACTTGCAAGCAATATTCATTAGTAGCATAATGGAAATGTAACTACTAACAAGTTATCGTACTAGATAGCAAAGAGAGAATCAAATATCGATTTCAAAATTTACTTTGCTAAATAGTTTTAAATCCGTTTCAAGATAAACAATCATGAATATAAAATGAATTGAGAGATCTCAAAATATGAAATATTTGAAAAGAAAGATCTCTAAACATGTTCGACTAGTTTGGACTTAAAGATGAGGTCTCTAATAATGAATATCAACTTAGAGCAAGTTTCATTTTATGAAGTTTGCCTAAGTGCTACAATCCTACCTACTCATGAAAATTCAAGGGTTTAACATGCAATTCTAATCATGAGATAGAGACATAACTTAAACTTAAGTATTGAGGTATAACACTAAGATTTTGAATTTATCAAGGTTATACCTTATACTTGAAAATTTAGCCAAATTAATCTTTCTCATTCTAGTTATTAGCCTTCCTATGATACTTATAACTTGCAAGTAAGCTACACTAATATTTTAGAGAAAATATAGCTACTTAGCAAGCTAACCAAACCAAAAAGCAAAGAGATGCATCAAGTATCATTATCAAAGTTCACTTTGCTAAATGGTTTGAAATCTGTTTTAAATAAAATCAAGTGATACCGAAATAAATTTTAAGAGATCACAAGAGAAATATAAATGAAAACATGATCTCCAACCATTCCTATTGGTTGAAAACCGAAAGGCCACAATGAGCCTACGATTTAGAACCGCAAGGTCGCATGAGCCCATTACAGGCTACATAGGTCTCCGAGGAGATTGGGAAATCAAAATCAAAAATCATTGCATAAAACATATCAATAGCAGAAAATCTACTAATATTAAACATGTATCAAAACTCCAACTCTAATTTAATCAAGTAAGTATAGGAGATGATACCAAAGTGTTTGATGCCAACTTTACCATAGACATCTAGTCTACGTGAAGACTTTGAAGTTGCAACCATGCAAGGATCATTCCTTCAATTTCTTGGTCAGCTTCAACTCTTCAATTTTCATTACCCTTGTTTGATGGCTCCCCCTACAAAAGAACAAGACACTTTTGGTACCCAAATAGCTTTGGGTCCTTGGGGGTGAGTTGGCCTAGGAATCCAAAGTGTTCTAGCAACACTTGGATTTCTTTTAAAAGCACACTCATGGATAGCATGGCCATAAACACCACAACAAAAGCAATGTCCATGAAACTTTTTCTTTTTGCTATGGACATTAAATCTATCATTAGAATGTTTGTCATGTGAAGCATGATGAGTATAAACATTCTTAAAGGAAATATTTTTCTTTTGAGGTTTCCTAAAAGAGATATTTTGATTCTTAGAATTACAAGAAGAAGTATTTAATTTGCTACTCAAAGTCAACATCTCATTTTTCACATCATTCATGGATTTGTGCAATGCATGCACTTGAGATTTCAACATGTTATTTTCAACTTTCAATTTTTCATTTTCAAGTTTGAAATCAATTTTCAAATCATTACTCCTAAGTTTCATTTTTGATTTCAAACATTCATTTTCATTTTTCAAGTCTTTTACCTCACTTTTTAAATTCTCAATTTCAAGCTTAAAATCATCATGGCAAGATACATTTGTACTGGTATTCAATTTTTCATTCTCTAGTTCATGCACATGAGAACTAAGTCTTAAGTTTTCTTTCTTTAACTTTTTGTTTTCTTTATCCTTTTTAATCATCAAGGCATACATGATTTTGTACTCATCCATCAATTCATCAAAATCATGAGAACTAGATGAGTTAATACTATCATTATTATTAACATGACTAGAAGGAGAGGAGTGTACCTCATTGTTATCATTCATGAGGCATTCTTTTGAGATGACTTTATCATCATGGTAAGAGGATGCATTACAACGAGGTTTGTGGCTACTCTATTGGCTACTGAGACCACCAAGGTGAAGAGGTTTGTGGAGGGTCTGAGATCTCAGATAGGCAGGCTTATCCATTACAACGAGGACTCCACATTTGCTCGGGTAGTGGATGAGGCCCCCCGGAAGGAAGCATTGGTGCCGTTCGAGAGGAAAGATGGGCCGCCCAAGAAAAATCTTCGACCTCAAGGGTCAAGAGGTCGGCTGTGGCATTCAGAGGGAACTGTGGCCATCGTAGATCACCAGCAGAGTCGTGGGCAAAGCTGTAGCCGGGGCCGCGAAGGCTCAGGATCAGGGGCGGCGAGACAGGCAGAGTCAAGGGGCGCTACGTAGAAGTTGGATATGCCGCAGTGTGGTCATTGTAACTGGAAACAGTAGGGAGTTTGCTATAGCCGCACAAATGCGTGCTTCAGATGTGGGCAGGTGGGACACTTTAGGAAGGATTGCCCGGATATAGGTGGCCACAAAACTGAGCTGTCAAGGGGAAAAGCGCCGATGTCAGTGGGGTCAGTGGCACAAAAGGGTCAGATGCAGAGCAAAGGGCCGCAGGCTAGTCACTCCGAGAAACCGTCTGCCCGAGTTTATGCCATGAACCGTGATGGGGCAGAGGCATCTAGAGCAATGGTAACAGGTACTATTTTAGTATGTTCATCTACTGCTTATGTTCTGTTTGATCCGGGTGCCACACACTCGTTTGTATTTACCAAATTTGCTACTGAGTTACCAATGACACCTTCTTTGCTCGACGAGCCATTTCTAGTATCAATGCCTATGGGCGATGCAATCATAGCCAAATCAATTTTTCAAGGTTGCAAAGTGCTCATCTGCGGCCATGCATTGAGGGCAGATTTGACACTCCTGCCCACGCTTGAACTCGATATCATTCTCGGCATGGATTGGTTGGATGAGCACTTTGCGTTGCTAGATTGTAGGGCTAAGATAGTCACGTTCAGCAAGCCCGGGTTGCCGCAGTTCACCTTCGAAGGAGAAGGAAGAAGCGAGCTGATTGGGGTCATCCAACCCTTAAGGCTCGTAAGCTAATTCAGGGGGGTTGCCAGTCCTTCCTGGCCTTCGTATCAATGGAAGAGGAAATAGGAAGAAGGCCCCTAGTTCGAGAGTTAGCGCTGTGCCTGGATGGGGGAGCAACCCTGACTGTGTCAGCATCGGGGGCCCTGGTGGCGCACCTACAGGTACAGTCCACCTTGGTTGACATATTGCGTGCCGCGCAGGAGGAGGACACATTTTGTTCTCTGACAAGGGATCTGGTCCATAGAGGTGACGCTGATGATGGATTCAGGGTCGACTCGGAGGGTGTCCTAAGGTTTAGGGACCGGATTGTAGTGCCTGATATGGTAGAGGTTCGCCGACAAGTTTTGGAAATGGGTCACCGTTCCACTTATACGATGCACCCGGGAGCCACAAAAATATACCGAGACTTAAGGCAGCATTACTGGTGGAAGGGCATGAAGAGAGATAGCAAAGTTTGTATCCAAATTTTTGGTCTGCCAGCAGGTGAAAGCCGAACATCTGAAGCCCGCGGGGCTGCTGCAGAACCTCGAGGTCCCCGAGTGGAAGTGGAAGAAGATCACCATGGACTTAGTGATCGGGTTGCCTAAGTCAAGAGGATGTTTTGATTCTATTTGGGTGGTAGTGGATCGGTTAACCAAGACCGCACACTTCATTCCAGTGAAAATGACCTTTTCTGCGGAGCAGTACATACGACTATTTCTAGATAGGATTGTGGCTTATCACGGTACCCCAGTGATGATCATATCAGATCGAGGTACCTAGTTCACAGCCCAATTTTGGCAGTCCTTTCAAGAAGCCTTGGGCACTCAAGTGCGTTTCAGCACGACTTTCCATCCGCAGATAGACGGACAGTCTGAGAGGACCATCCAAACTTGGGAAGATATGCTGAGGGCCTGCGTTCTGTACTTAGCAGGCGGTTGGGAGAAACACCAACTGTTGATTGAGTTCGCCTACAACAATAGCTATCACAGTAGCATTGACATGGCTCCCTTCGAGGCATTATATGGGCGGCGGTGTAGGTCTCCTATGGCCTGGTTTGAGACTGGAGAGACGCTTATGGTGGGTCCTGACTTGATCGAAGAGGCAGTGAAGAAGGTACAGTTGATAAAGGAAAGGTTGTTGGCGGCTTAGAGTCGCCAGAAAATGTATGCCGATAAGAAAGCCAGAGAGTTGGAGTTCGCTGAGGGCGACTAGGTGTTCCTAAAGGTTTTCCCCATAAAAGGGGTGGTCCGGTTTGGGAAGAAGGGAAAGTTGAGCCCTAGGTTCATTGGGCCTTTCCCTATTCTCAGGACATGAGGGAATGTTACCCTTCCCTGTTCGAAGAATTGGTAAGTCTGTATGAATCTACAAAATTCAAGGATGAATTTCCCTTAAGGGGGGAAGGTTGTAATACCCGGGGTTTCCTAATATAATTTTTTTTCATGGTGCAACCCATCGAGTCGGGAGCTAGTCGGGTCGAGTCACATGATCGCCTTGAATAGCAGGTAAAAATTAATTTAAATCATAACTAAATGTTGGTGATTGAATGGATGGGCATATTGGTTGACTCAAGTTTGGTTTGAGTTTTGGTTCGCGGATCGAGTCGGGACTCGAACCGGGTTAGGTGGAGGGGGTAAGTTATCGAGGGTAATTGAGTCATTGGATGAGGGGAATAAAACCCCTCACCCAAGCTAGCCGTGCGGCTCAAGGAGAGAGCCGCATGCAGCCCAAGAGGAAGGGGGGGGGGGGGGGGGGGGGCGAGAGGGATCTTGTCGGCACCGAGTTCGCGTCGACGCTTGAGGAAATCAGAGCTCGTCTTCATCCAGGTCACCTTGGGATCCGATCAAGGTGAGTGGTTAGTGTGTTTATGAAGGGAGGCGGGTGGCCGACCCTAGAAGTTTTGAAATCGGGTTTCTTTCATGAGTTTCTTGCTGATTGACGTGTTTCCTTGTGTTAGAACTTTAATCGATGTGTATACCTATGATTTTATGTTTTAATCGTATGTATTCTTCATTTTTATGGGCTGGCTGAGTGGAGGAAAAAGGGGAAAAGTCATGCCAAAATTTTCCCCAATTTCCTCGCTCGTCTTGCAACTCATGATACAATCCATGTTCGATAACTATTGATTCTTGATTTGATGTTTGCGTAGTCGTTGTAACCCTGTCCACCTTAATTACTTGAGGGATCGGCCGAGCAGGGGGTTACCCTGCTTGAGTCGGCCGAGCAAGGGCAAGGGTGGAAGATGTGGACTGCTAGAATCAATTTGCTTGGTTTCGAATTATGTTGTCTTGATTCATACTTACATGCTTATAGATAGGTTGAAATCATATTACATGATTCTTGTTCATCTTAGAGATTGTTGTAACTATAGATCTATATTTTCATGATTATGGAAATGTTCTTGCTAATGCATACATGGATAGAATTGTTATGGTATATGAATCATAGGAAAAGTTTCATTAATTGTCAGATATTATATTCAATCGTTACTATGTATACATTGCATGTTCCTTATCAGTTTAATTAATGGAATTCATCTTCTTTTATTAGGCTCTCATGTGATAATTGCTGCTCATGATTAATCTCGATAAGTGTCATTGACAATGGTAGGCCGAGTACTCATTTATAGTCGGCAAGTTCTAACAATCTAGAAAGAATGGTTTCAGTACCTAGCGATGACATTCAACCTAGAGACAAGGTTCACTTACTAGGTTCCACACCTAGGGATAGTTAGCGGATGTCAATATCCTAGTAGTGTGACCCGAGGGGAAGGGTCAGACATGGGCAATGCCCGGAAAGCAAAACACAGGAAAACTTGCACAACCTGGTTCTGGTTGTGGTTGAGATGGTCTACTGAGGAGTGTCATTAGTCGAATGACTACCACATGACTCAGCGGTTGATAGGGTCTTGAGATTGCACCAACGGTCCCGCTAGATGTTAGACCCGAGTGCCGGAGGGTCTTGAGATTCTGTCAGTGGGCCACGCTGACGATAGACCCGAGTTGGGTGGGACTAGCTATCCATAACCTGGAGGATTCCTGAGGCTAGTGGCCATCCTAGTCGACGGATCTGAATCATGAACGTTCATAATTGAGATGCCCTTAGGGGCTGGTTTTGGGTAGGCTGACTGGCCTGGTTACGTAGAGGGAAGAATCGAACCTTCCATATGTATTTTAGGCCATTAGTGGCCGAGCTAGTGAAATGGATAAGGGCCCGAGAGGCCGGTCATCCATTCTTCTATCTTGGTAAACTGATTAACTTCTGTGGTGTGATCTTATATTAATTCTTTATATATGTTATCTTGCCGAGGTTTTAAGTGGAGGTTCAAAAGGATCGCTCACTGAGTTCCTCGTGAACTCATAGTTTATTTATTGTTATTTTGCAGAGCCCGACTAGTGAGGTATGGCTGGGTGGCATGGCGCGCAGGAGGGCAGACGTGGGTGCAAATCTCGTAGTTGGCAGTTTGTTAGTCGTAGTCATGTTTGAGTAGAGTCGAGTGTATGCACTGTGTTGCTCTGTAAACATTGAGATGTTCCTTTGAAAATCTTTGGATGTTTATTTAAAAACCTGTGTTATTTTCGAACTTGGTTTGGTTAAACTGTTTTCAAACAATTAATAAAATTGTTATTGTTGCATTTGCTTATTTTTCCATGTCAGTCTGGTTGTGTTTTATGAGTTGTTGGTTAGTTCATAGGGTAGGCTTCGGGATACCGACACGTACCCTGGCCGGTCACGCGTACCCTAAGTTGGGGCGTGACGGCCTCGAAGTAATTAGTGTTGATGCTTATTGTACTTTATGCTACCTAAAACACATTAGAAATGCTTATTGTTCTTTATGTTGCCTTAAAGATTTCTCTGATGCCATCCACTTCCTCATGTTTAATTTTGTAGTGATGTTACTCATGTTAGAGTTGACATTCCTTGTGCAAGTTTAGAAGGGGAAAGTAATATTCTCAAGGCTCCAAATAATATTTTGTATCCCTACTTTAAGACAAATAATATTCTATTTCTCAAGGCTCCATCTTGCTGTGATGTTACTCATTGCTGTGATTTTAAGGCAAATTTCCAATGGATCGAATAGTTCACCAGTTTTGTATTTCTGTATCCCTACTTTCCTAAGCAATTGAAGTTTACTATTATAATGATTATTGTTTGTATAATTTTAGGATTAAATTGAAAAAATAATATTATGATTCGTGAGTTGATAAAGTGACACAAACTTATCGACCGTTGGATCATAAATTTTTTTACAATACCTTTGATTCATTTGGAGATCGTATCATCGTCTATAAGAAGTACAAAACTTATAAATTCTTTACGATTTTTGAATTATCCCTGATTGAACAGTTTGGGATCAAAATTATTCTACTTGCACTTAAATATTTTTTTTAACATTCATTTCGGTTAGAAATTCTAGCAGATATCCCTTGTTCTCCAAGTATGCATATCATCTGGGCGCATACTTGGAGAACTGTAGGGAAATGCTGTCGGAATTTCGACTGAAATTGAATGTTAAAAAGAATATTTAAACGCAAGTAGAATAATTTGATTCCCGAATGGAATAGGACCACCCCACCTATGAAGGTTTCTAAAGAATTAATTGTTGTGATATATCACGTACAGAATTATGACGGAATATCGTAGTTGGATGTACCGTGGAGGTTTACTTGAAGAATTCAAGAGCGATGTTCAGGAATTTTTGAACTTCGCATATTCAAATCCATAATTTGTCAGTGTTGACAAAATCAGATGTCTGTGTCGTCGGTGTGTCAACTTGTTTTACCTAGACTGACAGACAATGACATTGCACCTATACAAAAATGATTTCATGAATCGTTATCATCGATGGATTTCACACGGGGAGTCATTCATAGGCATGTCATCGTCTAATATTGGATCTTCGTCTGCAACTCATACGACATCTGTTGAGCAGTCGCATCGAAATATGGTTTTGGATGCTCTAGGCGGTCATGAATTCCAAAGGTTGCCAATGCCTCACACAGAATTAGGAGCTCAGTCGTCAAGTATTGAAGCGGCAATGGATATAGAGTGTGAGCCACAAGTACAACCAAAAACTCAAATAGAGTTACCAAATCCAGAAGCAGCACAATTTTACGATTTACTAAAAGCTACAAATGATCCATTGTATGAAGGCTGTGACAAATATTTAAAGTTGTCAGTAATGACTTAAATGTTAAATATTAAGTCTGATTGCAACGTAATCGAGATAGCATATAATCAGTTTTTCGAGCTTTTTCACAAAGCGTTTCCTAAGGATAACAAACTGGAGGACAGTTTCCATAAGACAAAAAAGAAGATGAAGAGACTTGATTTGGGGTATCAGAAAATTCATGCATGTCAGAACAACTGCATTCTCTATTACCGTGAACACGCAGACTTGACCCAATGTCCAACATGTGAACATCCATGGTACAAAGAGAAATCTTCAAGTAGGCAGAAAGATATACAATTTGGTACTAGGCTTATGTACTAATGGATTCAATCCATTCGGTCAATTATCTACTTCATATTCTATTTGGCCGGTGCTCCTCATAGTCTACAATTTGCCATCATCGATGTGCATGAAAGATGATTTCATATTTTTTAGTATGGTAATCCCAGGACCAAGGGGGCCAAGAAAAAAATTGGATGTGTTTCTTCAACCGTTAATTGACGATTTAAAGAACTCGTGGGATGACAGAGTCATCACTTATGATATTCATAAAAAAAAAAAAAAATTCAACTTGAGGGCCGCATTGTTGTGGACAATTAGTGACTTCCTAGCATATGCTATGTTGTCTGGTTGGAGCACACACGAGAGGCTTGATTGTTCGTATTGTATGGAACTAACAAAAATATTCAGTCTTTAGCATGGATGAAATGTTTCATACTTTAACTGTCATCATCAATTTTTGCCACTTGATCATCTATATCAGATAAATAGAAATAAATTTATCAGAGGCAAAGTGGAAAAAGATGGACCACCTCCGCATTTGTTTGGTAATCAAATATTAGCTCGGGTTTTTGTGTTATCGGACATCACATTCGGAGAGGTTGACAGAATTAGTGGTTTCAGAGAAAGACACAATTGGGTCAAAAAAAAATATTCTGGGAACTACCTTACTAGAGCTCATTACTAGTTCAACACAATTTGGATATGATGCACATTGAAAAGAATGTGTTCGAGAATATTTTTAATACAATGATGGATTTTGCAGGAAAAAAAAAGATAATGTGAAGGCAAAAATGGACTTAAAAGTATATTGCAAACGTCCAGATTTAGATCTACAAGAGGTGAACGGCAAATAAGTGAAACCGAAAGCCTCTTATGTTCTCGGTAAGAAACAACAGAATGATGTTTGCCAGTGGATAAAAGATCTCAAATTACCATATGACTATGCATCTAATTTAGCTCGATGCGTCAATGTAGACGAAGGTAAAATATCAAGAATGAAAAGTCACGACTGTCATGTGTTCATGCAGAGACTACTCCTTATTTCATTCCATGATATTTTACCAAACAAAATTTGGGGTTCGTTAACCGAGCTTAGTTTGTTCTTCATAGATATCAGCGCCAATGCCCTCCGTATCGAAGATATGGAAAAGCTAGAGAAAAATATTATAGAAATTCTTTGCAAATTTGAGTAGATATTTCCACCTGAATTTTTTGACTCGATGGAGCATCTACCGGTTCACTTAGTATACGAGGCAAGAGTTGGTGGCTCGATTCAGTATCGGTGGATGTATTTATTCGAGAGGTATATGCAGAGGTTAAAAAGGAAAATAAAAAATATAGCTGCGGTGGAAGGTTCAATAAGTGAAGCTTATATAATTCAAGAGATATCAACTTTTTGTTCTTTCTATTTCGAGTCCAATGTGCACACAAGGTTGACTTGTCTTCCTCGAAATGATGATGGGGAAATGTGAACGTTGTAGATTGTCTACCAATATTTTGTTTTCTTGGTCGTGGTTTGAGATCACGTCCATCGAGATATTTAACTGAAGAGGAGTACCATCTTACACAATTATATGTACTGATGAATTGCCCCGAGGTTGATCCTTTCATTCAAAAATTTGACACGAAAGTTCGTACACAGACACCGAATATATCTGAGGAAGAATTATAAGATAAACGTAGCGTAGAATTTCGAAATTGGTTCATAACTTGGTCGAATGAACATATTCAAGAAATATATAACAAATTACTCGAGTTAGCATGTGGACCGTTACGACTAGTCTTAATCTATAACAGATAATTTGTGAATAGATATAAATTTCATACAAAGGAGTACTCAACCACAAAGAAGATAATGAATGCCGGTGTTTGTGTCAAAGGCTCCACTTGGATTGATTGTGATTGTGATTTCTACGCACAGCTTGAGGAAGTATTTGAGTTTCAGTATGTTGGATGCAAAAAAATAGTGATATTCAAATGTCACTGGTTTGACACATCATCTCGGGGGAGTCAAATTCACCAAAAGTATAAGCTTGTTGACGTTAATTTTAAATCAAAGTTAGCATCGAACGAGCCTTTTATTTTGGCATCACAAGCACAACAAGTATATTATGCAAAATATCCAAGCAGACGAAGAGGTAGATCAGAATGGTAGGCAGTGTGTAAGACTAAGGCACGATTGAGGATTGATCCAATGGTCGAGGACAATGATACTAAAGATTTGTACTAGGTGATTTTTATCAGGAGGATGATCACCCAATAGTTGAAGTTGCGGGTCAAACACTTGAAGATGAAAATTTAGTCTTTGCACAAGGTGTGTCTGAAGAAAGTGTTGATGTTGAACCAGATGATGCAGAGAACGAAGAAGATAAGAATAGTTGTGAAGATGAAGAGACAAGTGAAGAAGAAAACGACTCAATCGATTATTATTCAGATGATATCGATGACTAATGTGTAATCTATATAGTTTACATTTTATTTATTTATATTATATTATTGGTTGACATCACTAATCAACATTTATATATGTAGATGTCGCGTGCCCGTTCTAGGGTTCATCGCACAGGACTATCTCGGCCACCGCCGCTACTCGCGACACCACCACCACCACCACCGCCAGCCGTGGTAGATACTATACCACCACCACCAGCAGTAGCTTGAGGTCGTCGTAGGCCTCGTGGGCCTAATGGGGGGGGGGGGGGGGGGTGATGCACCTTCATTGTCCGATCAGCGTCGGCAGATATCGTTGCATGGTCTAATGTAAGTATCAAAATTTATACCTTCATCGTCCGACCAACGTCGGTGGGTGTTACTTATAATGTTGTTATACTTGAGTTGTAGATTTCAGCAAGATGATGTCGTTCGCGGCATGACCGTTATTATTAAGAGTTTCTTTCATGAGTCGTGGACTTCATGGACCATGGTGCCGAACCATAAACGAGATTTATTATGGATCGAGTTCGAGGTACGTAGTTCAAGTTCAAATTGGTTTCTTCTACTCTAAATTGAATTTTGATAATGATTTTATCAACTTTACTTGTCTCATATCAACTAATCAAATTGATAATGATTTTATCAAATTGATTTCTTCTACTCTAAATTGAATTTTGGTTTCTTCTTTGAGTTACTGAAAGCAATAGAAGCAGGGGCGTATGCAAGATTTTGAAAATGAGGGACATAAAGAAGTTTAAAAGTGAAATTAGGGTGTTCAGTTATAATTTGGGGATACGAGAGTTTGCTCCCGCGGTACGATACAATATAATTATATAAAAATACCTTTAACATAAGACAATCAAAATATATAGATTAACAAATGAGAAACAAATAAAAGTAGTCTTTTATAATAAATAAAAATCAATCAATCAAAGTAATATTTAATTTTGAGCAGAATCATTTATCTTATAAAACTGGAATTGTATTCACCAAATCAAGAACTATACGATTGTTTAAACTAGTTGAAGCTACCCGTTAACAAATAGATAATATGTATTATTTTCTTTAAAATAAGTAACAACACAAATTCAATAATTTATATATAAAAAATTAAATTTCATCAATCTTGCAATAAATATAAAATAAGAATTACTGATAAAAATTAAAGTATAAAATTATTTTAATTTTTTTTTAAAAAATGGGGGACAAAATGTCCCCCATTTGCTATGCTGTATACACCCTTGAATAGAAGTTCAGTTACTGAAACTGTGTAACTTGATGATTGGATCTTTATCGTCTAGTACTTACTGGAACAATCAGTGTCACTTTATTTATAATTTGGTATATGTGCCACTTTTGAGAAAAAAAAGAAGATATTTCTAATTAAAATTTTATAGTTTGGGATATATAATTAAATTTATATTCTTTTTGAAAATAGTTGGAATTAAAACTGTTGTAATCATCAAAGATTTGCATGGATATATATAGAAGACAACTGCTTAAACATATTCCTAGTTAATTGACGGCACAATTCTTGCAGTGTGTTCATTTCAAAGGTTGAAGAGTTGTGATGTTTCTGCTCTTAACATTTCTGTTGCGTAAATCTACAAGTTTTGTTATCTAACAAGGGATATGTTTGATCAAATCATTTAGAGTTTGCAAATGATGCGAGATTTTTGAAAGTGTGGAAGCAATATACTGAAAAA
Organism: Canna indica; assembly: GCA_034359265.1. NCBI lineage: Eukaryota > Viridiplantae > Streptophyta > Magnoliopsida > Zingiberales > Cannaceae > Canna > Canna indica. The sequence goes on along the minus strand of CP136890.1, from coordinate 58,489,706 downwards.
ACAACATATATCATTAGAGTGCATATACTAGCACTGCAAATTGAAAATTAAGTACTATTCAAAGCAAATGTAAATTAGGATTAGGAAATGTGATCAATAACACTCCAATGCTAGATTTATTTGGGGAAAATTATATTCAAAATTGTTATTTCTAGCCTTTAAATAAAAGTTTAGCAAATACATTATTATATACCACTATTGAAAAAATGGGCATCAGCAACGACTTGCAACGGCCCGGCCCGTTGCAAAGTAGCCGTGGCAGAAAACTGCGTTGCTGATAATTTAGCAACGGCGCTGCAACGGCCGATCGGGCCGTTGCTAATAACATTATCAGCAACGGCTTTGCCACGGACATCGGGACGTTGCTGATAACCTTATTAGCAACGGCCCGTGAGGCCGTGACAAGGCCGTTAGTGAAAGACCATTACTAAACCGTTGCTGATGTTATACAGCAACGGCTTACGATACACTTTTAGTAACGGCTTTCCCACGGACAATCGTGGGAAAGCCGTTGCTGATGACTAAAACTTGGAACAGAAAAAAATTTCTTAACTATAACAGTGACAATATAATTATATTAGTGTCGTCAATGATATTTTGCATTAGTGTTATTAATTATACTTGGGCCATTAGAATTTTCATGAATAATTTGCCAGAGTTAATTTCATAAAAGGGAAAAGGAGGTTTTTTGCCCCTGTATTTTTCAAAATGGGGTAATTTTGTCCCTATATTTTTTGGGGGCCAAATTTTACCTTTGAACTACCTGAATGGTGCGTTTTTACCCTTACTTTGGACGGATATTATGTGACTAGGCAAACAAAACTAATTAATAGCAGCCACTTAAAACGTGACATGTCATCAAACCCAAAGTTTTAAAAAAATTAAAAAAAACTGATATGTAATCCCACGTGGCTTACAATTGACCTAGATTCAAAGCTGCCCTCTCCTTCCCTTCTCTTTTTCCATACCCTTCCTGATCTTGATGACGATCTCGACGGAGACCCCGATCCCACCTTGTCGTTGTCCTTCGTGGCCACTGCGGCAGCACACCTCAAGAACGGGTTGTCAATCGGAAATGTGTTGGCGGCCGGCTGCTTCACGTTTCGCTCCATCGAGTGCAAGGCGGTGGCGGCGGGCAAAGGGGAGCTCTTGCGGTGGAAGGGGAGATGCAGTGCGAACGGTGTCGAGGCGGGGGATTTCTTCTCGCCAGTTGTGGGCGGCAAGGATCCGATGAGGGATTGAAGGTGATAGAAGAAGGGCCACTAGCTTTCCATGCCGGCGCCGACCCAACTCATCTCGGCCTTGTATTTCTTCTTGAGGGTGTCGATCCGGTTCTTGCACTGGACGTCCGTGCGAGCCGGGCGACGGCCTGCGCTGGGGCGGCAATTGACGTGGGATTACACGTCAGCTTTTTTTATTTTTATTTTAAAAACTTTGGATTTGATGACATGTCACGTTTTAAGTGGCTGCTGTTAGTTCTGTTGTCTAGTCACATATCCGTCCAAAGTAAGAGTAAAAATGCAATTTGGCAAAAAAAAGTAAGGGGGCAAAATCACCCTATTTTGAAAAGTACGGGGGCAAAAAAAACTCCTTTTCCCTTCCTAAAACTATTATGATCACATGAGGGGCAAAAAAACTCATAGAGAAGTATCCATATAGAAGTATCACATGATGTGAAATGATTCAAATACTTCTATAGAAATATATTCATTGGTTGCGACTTGTTTCCATACAGAAGCTTTTAATGCTCAATGTTTTACAATTTGCAATATTGAGTTTATTCTTGAATCTGAGGATGACCTGTTTATGTTATCTATTCCTAGTCATGAGAAATGCTTGATGTTGAGCTTGAAAGAAATCAATGATTTTTAATTTATTTATGACTTGTATCAGTTTTTTCAGTTTCATGTTAATATGGTTTTATTATTAATCCACTCTTGTCATTATCATACTTTTCCTCAAGCTCTTATCATGTTAGTGGGACTTGCTGACTATTATGTTGGATTTCTTAAATTACATAAATAGCTCTTGGTGTTGCTTTTCAGTGGAGTGTTTATCAACGTCATTCATCAAATACGTACCTTCTTGGCTTCAAAACTTTATATAAGCATGAAACTTTCATATTCGTGGTCCTTGATGGAGTCTTAAAATATTTTCTCCATCATCTGTTGTACAATGTTCAGTATAATTTATGATATGTTTTCATTGTAGCTAATACCTCTTTCATTAGAAGTTCAGTTTCAGTGTATTAATGTTATTAGTTTCAATGATGTTTTAAATGATTGTATTAATTTTTTTTTTTTTAGGTCCGGTACACCTAGAACCCTGCCATTCAAGCTCAGTCGGAGAATGCTTGGGAAGCTTACAATAAGAAACTTTTCAAGGATATCCTCCACCATGCGCGGGATGAGGCACGGGCAAATGTAGACGATACTCGGGATACGCCTATGGACGCGCTGAAGGGACATGAGCCCAACTGGGACGGGTCACGTATGGGATCAGCTATGCGACATCTGGGCGTCAAAGGAGTGGCAGGGTTCCTCCCGGACGGCGCACCGAAATCGGATGACGCTAGTTGAGGGATCCATGGCCCGACATACTGGTGGGTTCATCCCATTTACTAGCCACGAGTGTCGCTTGGTAAGTATTTTAATAATTGTTTTTATTATTTATTATTATTATATAAGAACTAATTAAATTTATTTTATTGCAGGGGACGCGAGACGAGCAGGGGACGCTCATCCCGGCTGATCCTTTGAGGGTCTTCGAGGAGGCATAGACATAGGCATGGTCCTCGTCGGGGTGAGTTCATCAACGGAAGGCCAGAGACAATCCTAGTAAGTTCATATTTTTAAATAATTATCTTAGTTCAATTATGTATAATTAATTTAATTTATCAATCTTTAATGGCCACATATACTGAGTTGGTGACCCAGCGGGGAGGTGATCCTGCGCAGCATCAGCTTGATGCTGACGCATAGATGCATGTGACGGGAGTCGGCCACGGCCGTGTATATGACATTGGCACAACAGCCCACGCACAGGGCGTTGTTACAGCCACATGGTGCAGGGCCGTTTGCTTTTAGTCTTTCACCTCCTGCATAGTTGCTTCATCAACATTACGTGCTGATCAAGATCGATTAGCGACCGTCGAGAGTACTTAGGCACACCTCAGCACTAAAATGACCGCTATGAGAGATACTGTGCCGCAGATGGCTCAACATATGGCGCAGATGCATGACTGACCCAATACATGGAACATTTATCTTCTATCATACTTGGTGCTCCGGCTCCTCCGCCTCCCCCATCATTCGACGCGACGACATCAGCATCAGATCCATCATCATCATCGACGCCAATGATGCGCTCCCGGCCCACGCAGCCCCTCTCCACGCCACCTAATGCCCCTGATCATCGATGTATTTTTTTGATATTTTATTTTAATATGATGTAAACATTATTGTTTCGATACGATGTAAATAATATTTTGATATCCATATATTATAATTTGTTGTCTCATGTTTGTTTCATATGTATTTTAATTAAATATTGAAACAGGAATTTATGTTTTTTGAATTTTTTTAAAAAATAATATACACATGGTCATCGACCTGGTCGCAAATAACAATGCGACGGCTGTTGTGACGGACAGCGGCGGTCGCAATATCTACATCTTTGGTGACGATGACGCGGCGGTCGCATAATCTCTGCAACTAACCTATCTACGACAGACTCTTTGTGACAGCTTTTGTCTTTTACGACAGCTCTGCGACTATGGTGGCCGTCACAGATGATGAAATTTTTGGTAGTGTGAAGGCAGGGGTACACATGCCTTATTTAAAAGATATAATACTAAAATTTTGTAAATTTACAAGCAATCATCACAACCAGATATACACCCAATCACATACACATATGGCTAGTCCATAATCATTCTTTCATGCATCTTATCAAATCAACAAACGAAAAGGAAAAAAATAGAACCAAATTTCGTATTAATCGGGTTACGTTTCCATCTAAAACATGCCTTGCGAACTATGCTGCAAATTTAACTTTTGGGGCTATCATATCATGAACCCAAGAGGCTCTTGAGTTTGTTTTCTATCTTGGAAGGACAAGAATAGTAGGCTTTGTCTTCGACTCAACGCTTGAGTTACGAAGCCAACGAACAACTCAAGAAGCCCCCTAAAGCACATCAATCACAACAACGTATTTCGAACGCGAATGGTTCATAAACACAACAATAACGTAAAACCAAAATTCAAAAACTCGCTAAAGGTGGCTCAGATACCACTGTTGGGATGAAGAGAAAAAATGCAGCAGAAAAAGGTGGAAAAACATATTAAAAAAATCCTAAGGACACCCCAAAAACAATGATCTAGAGGAATTCGATAGGAGAACAAGGAACAGTTTTATACCTTAGCCGAAAAGGAAGAAGAGATGCTCTGATCCAAAACTACGAGACGTACACGCACACATCCTCCAATGATAGTCCATACCAAGCTACTCATAACTTTGAGAAACTTCTTTCCCCAGTAGTGATCACACGAGGCTTGTAGTGGCTCAACAGACGAGCTTCTCAATCTCCGATTTGCACCAAAGAGGGCCAATGCTTTCACCAAGGAACGAGATAGCAAAAGGGAAGAGAAACGGTGAAAAATCATGAAATGAATTCACACAAGAGAGGTGTACCTTGCTGGAATTTTTGGACTCCTCCAAAACTCCAACTCGACAGCGATTTCTAGCGATGAAACACAGATAAAACTCCTTGAGACTTGCGACTGTGGGAGAGGTGGAAGAGAGGGATTCAGCTGGTCCAAAACCAGGGGTTTTTTGGCCAAAAACCTAGGGGGTCGGCCATAAAAGCCAGCCCCTTTTTATTGGTGGTTCATCAACCACATAAACCAAGTTTAGATGTGGCTTGGAATTTAAATTCTAGCCTTATCTCTCCTTGAACCAAGGAGTCAACCAAAACTGAGTCCCTAAGAGTTAGGGAGTAAAAAACCAACTCCCTAACTCTTAGCGAGACTCAACCGAATGGGTTGACCAAGTCCAACATGGCTTGGTCTTCGCTGTTTTGAATTTGAATTTGGGCAGCCATTCAAAGTGGTCGACCCCTTCCACCATGACTGAACCGACCAAATCCAGTGTGGTCAGGTCCAACCCTAACCCGTTGGTCGGTTCATCTTATGAATCAGACCATAGATTTGGTTGAGTTGTATCGTGTGTCGTTTCCTCCAAATTAGGGCTTCGAGGAACTTCTTCATAGAGCACATGTAATTCGTTCAAGGGGGAAACACTTTCCTACTTTGTCCGTAGACACGAATAGTGATCGTAATGCGACATGTCCGTACTAGCAAACATTAACTGCCGCGTTCGAGTTTTATCCAATAAAATCTGTTAAGAGGGAAATCTGTTAGTGTGTGACCCATTGGGCCCCAAACTAAGCTAACAGTAAGTTTGTGCATTACGAAAAGCTGAATTTGATAGAACGCCTTCTATTCGAATTTCCACGATCCACTGTTAAACTCATTTAATGTGATTGAGTGTAACTCCACTCACAAGTCAAAATTGACGTCTAGCAACGTGTCATGACTACCCGAATAGTATAAGGTTCAATCTTCAGGGATCGAACGCCCTTTGGTGATTAGTTTCAGCCCGTGTAATCAAATCCTTCGGTTACACAATGTCTCGAATGCGGCTAGCGTACAAAAGTGGTGTTAAACCCTAATACCGATCCATATGTATTCCACTCTCTCAAGTTGTCGTCTCAACGATGAACAATCAGAAATCCCTTTCAACTTTCATATCTACTGTGGCCAGAGATTTCTTGAGTCGACACTTGTTGGAGTACATAGGACATTCTCTCCTCTTACTAGGAGTAACTAATTCCTTGTTGGTCGCTCACCCACCTCCATGAAAGTCTCACTATGCCCAGAGTTTCCGACACACAACTCTAAGAGTCATGCTAGACAATACACCAAAATGATAGATCGTCAATCACAAGGTGACCGTAACAACCTCAGTCCGAGGATTACTTACACATACTATCACCCGAGGAACAACCTATTAACACTCAAGTAAGTATTCCATTTAGCGTTCCTCGAGTGGGTCCGTTCAGTGAACTCATTCTCCAATAAGCACCTACGCTTGTACATTATGATACCTCATAGGTATCTATGAGATAAGCTACCCCTTACAATAGGGCATGTACCAAGTACACTAGTCTTACCAAATTCACCAATCCCCTACTCGGTAATCCTACAAGTAGGATCAATTCGAACTGGGGCCTCTAGATTCTAAGTCTCACTAGGATGATCTCATCATGTCCCTATAATCATTGTCCTGGTTTATAGGGTTCCTTATAATCTATTAACAGTTATAGATGCAACATATGATGAAAAAGTTGCTGCATTATATTCATTACCCTTGAATAGTCCCTCAATACATCGACATGTGATTGGCTTGAGGGCATTATTCCTTTCATTATAGTCTACTTATATCATTCTCCAAACTTCTAGTCCTTGGAATTGAAGAAAAATATTCATTCTAATTTTCCAATAAGGATAGTTATTCTCATTAGACAGTTGAGGTGTATGGGTGAAAGTCTTTTGTGCTAGTACCATGTTAGATGCTATAATTGTAGGTTAGATTTGATTTGTCATCAATGCATCAAAAGGAGCTAGGATTCGTTGTTTAGAGCTAAGTATTTTATTATTTGGTTATTTGCTCCATTTGTCATTGTATTTTATAGTTTGTTTTGTTTATTTGAAGTGTTTGTGTAGACCTATGATGTAGGTCTTGGAATTGGGTGGTTGCCTTGGTGTACACTTGGTTCACTAGGAATTGTATTCTTGTCATTGTGAGAGGTGTTGGAGGTAGTCTCATGGAGAGAGTAACCCCCGGGGGGAAGGTTGGTGCTTTAACTTGTAAATCCTCTAGCAGGAAACAATATAATTATAGTGAATTAGGTTGAAATTCTAAGCGGAGTGCTTAGATAGTGGAGTAGGCGGGTTGTCAAACTACTATAAATCTATTGTGTTTGCATTACCTATTATTGTGTGTTTGATTGATTTATATTTGCTTTCGTATTTATCAAGTTTAATTGTGATTTGACTTAAGAATTGAAAGAAATGATTAAAATCGATTTAGGCTTAATTTATAGTAAACACACTGTTCACCCCCTCTAGTGAGGGTCATTTATCTCACAGCGCCATTAAGACTGAACCTAAAGTTAAATGTTAGGTTCATTGTTTCACAATATATGTTTCACTCTTATTTTGGGTTCAGTCTTAATCATATTAGATTTAGTTTTAATAAAACTAGATTCACTTTTACTAGAGGCTCTATAGAAGTTCCTATAGAGCCTTCCTCCATAGAAGTTGTGGTCTTTTGGTCAATTGAGTGATCTTTTGTATGATTGCTTACATAGAACGACATGACTTTAGCTGAGTTGGTTTGGTGGCTTGGGTTTTTATTAGTTGGTTTGGTGGCTTGGGTTTTGTAATAAAAGGCTATCTAACTGCGTGCTCAACCTAAGGAAAAACAATACTCATCCCAATACTCAACCGAAGGAAATTCCTCTGTGCGGCACTTTGGCTTGGGTTTTGTAATAAAAGGCTATCTAACTGGTGACTTTAACTGGGAACTTTTGAAATTCACTGTGCGGCACTTTGGCTCACTTTTTTAAAAGAAAAGATCATTAGAGGCTAAGGATGCTTATGAGTTTCGCTTGTTTCCATTGATTTGTTGGGAGATTTGATTAAGAGAGTAGATTAATTGCATTTCGGGGAGAGAGACAGATCAAGTGCGTCTGTCGGTCAAATTAAGTTTGAATTCAAGTTGAACGATGTTAAAATTCAATGTTTTTTCTATGGTTTTGATGTGTTTGTCCTTGCATGCTCTGTAAGCTGGGATGAGTCGATCAACTTAAGCCAGAACCCAGAACAATTCAGTAGTTTGCAACATCTTTTACAGAGAACAAAAGATTAACAGAGAATCATATCATAAATTCACACCGGAAATTGATATTTTACTTGGTGCAAATGCAATCACATATATATGACAGTGGTATGCAAAGAAGAAACGAGATGAACACCTTCCGCTTTTATTAGTACACATGATTTACATAGATGGCAGTCCGGTCAATTGGCTGAGGGTGGAGACTTGGTAATCATAAATCTTTGCTTATTAGCTTGGAAAAAAGCAAGCAGGTATTCTCTTGGAGGCAGGCAGTCCATGACTACATCAGACTTGAAGAATTCTTCCATCCATTTGCACAAAGTGGGACAGTTTTCATCATTGACCAAGTTTATGCCAGCCACTTCTTCAACCACTCCAGACCAATGGGCAATGTAGCTGTTAGCAATATCAACCAGCCCTATACAATCACCTCCAAAGAACCTTTACCTTTGAGCTCTTTCTCAAGAATCTGTAGGCTTTCTTTTGCTTGTTCCATAAAGTTCTTCTGTGCCTCCCCTTCTGTCCTACATGACATCCAAAGTGCAACTATGCACTGCACCAAATATATATTAGACACTGCAAAAATTTAATTCAATTTTTTTTTATTTGAAAAAGGAGGAAAACAAGCATAAACTTATAAGCAGTAATGCTTAGAAGACCTTGTCATCTATGAACCTTGCCCAGAACCTGGCCATAGCCCTCTCATAGGGGTCCTTGGGCAGGATGGGGTTCTCCTTCCAAGTATCTTCGATGTACTCGAGGATGACAAGGGACTCGGCTATCGGCTTCCCGTTGTGGAGGAAGACGGGGACCTTCTTGTGGACAGGGTTGTATCCAAGAAGCAAAGGGCTCTTGTTGGAGAGGTCCTCTTCTACCTTCTCATAGGCAACTCCCTTCAACTTCAGAGCAAGCTCCACTCTGTAGCAGAAGGTGCTTCCCCATGTTCGCAAGACCTTCACTTCCTCACCCATCTTGCTTAATTTTTACTTTCTCTTCTTATCATCTTCGTACATATGTATGTATATAGATTATTTTATGTCAAACTTTTATTCAAGGATTAATTACACTGTATATCCTTGAGCTTTACTAGTATTCTTAATATTGACCCAAACTTTTGATTGTATCAATTTTGTACTCAAAATTTCAATTTGTTTCAATAATATTCTATCGTCAAGTCATCGTAAATTTTGTCGTTTAATTGCTGACGTGATTTTGAATACGTGTACCAGAAAATATAAAATATGAAAAAATCTATTAACTGTCACGTCAGCGTGCCACATCAGCAATAAATCTAAACTTGAATAAATAATGTCAAAAAATACACGTCAGCATTACACTATATATCTTGAACTTTAGAGGTATTCCCAATTTTGACCCGAACTTTCAGTTGTATCAATTTTATACATCAATTTTTAATTCGTTTCAATAATATCCCAACGTCAAGTCACCGTGAATCTTGTCGTTTGATTGCTGACGTAACTTTGCATACGTGTACCAGAAAATATAAAATATGAAAAAAAAATTATTCACTGTCACGTCACCAACAAATCTAAACTATTTCAGTGTTTACTGATTAATCAATGGTATTTATTGGTATCAATGTGTACTGATTAATTATTTATTCAATGAATATTAACTTGTTGGTATCAATTTTTTACTGATTCAGTGTTTATTGGAAAAGTTAGCTTTTGATATCATCACGTAACTCAAACATTTTTAAAGAATTGAATAGAGATATTATTGATGTTGCCGTCAAAGAATTTCAAATGCGAAATTTCATGTGATATCTTAACTACTTTGTCATTTACATTATGGTATCTTTGTCATATGTAGTCATGTTACACTCTTATATGCTTCTCATCAATTAAGTCTATGCAGAAGATGCCATTATCAAACCAAGCTTCAATAACATGGTTGTCAAGTAAAATCCTCCCTTAGTTTAGTTTTTAAACAAGCTACTTCTTGCATTATGAATGTTGCGTGCACCTGAAATTACGTGCTTAATGAATGCTACTCTTTGTTCTTGATTTGTGTAATTCTTTCAGGCTGATGTGGATGGAAATGGTTCCATTGACTGCATCAAGTTCATAACTGCCACAATGCACACACACAGACAGGAAAGAGATGAGCATCTGTGTAGAGCTTTTTAGTATTTCGATAAAGATAACAATGGGTAGGTGTTTTATTCAGCTTAAATTGTACATTTGAATTCTTAAAAATGACTCGAATATTCCAGGCTTATGTTCTTACTGTTTGAAAAGGTTTATCACAAAAGATGAAATGGAAATAGCCATGCAGGAGCATGGAATGAGCGACCTCGCTACTATTAAAGAAATAATAAATGAGGTTGACACGGACAATATAAGTTTTTTAATTTTCACTATTTTTCTTGAAAACTGCTTATTTACATTGCATCGCTCATGAACTCACTTTCGATATTATGTTTGTGCAGGATGGAAGAATTAACTTTGAAGAATTTTGCGCAATGGTGAGAAGTGGAACTCAGCCGCAACTAGCGAAGCTCTTTTAGTTTAAGGAACAAACACCAAATTATCAATTACCATCCATCGATCATGACATATTAATTTTGAATTTAGAGGTCAAGAATAGGGTCGTCGAGGAAAGCATGTGTTCTGAACTTTGTTTGGGTATATAAATTTGACGCCCAAATCTTCATGCACATTAGTTCCTCACTAGAGGATAATTTTGTAAATTAGGCGTTTTATCTTGCCTTGTGCAATTGTTTGGGTGGTTGCACATGTGACTGCTTGGGAAAGAGATTTGTGAAGTACAGGGAGCTAAATTATTGTATGCATTCTTAAGCTACATGCTTTCATGGTGCCAATAATTTGTATATCATAAAGCTTGTAAGTTGCTTTAATTCGAAATAATGCTTTTCAGCTGAGAAGGTAAAGATGTTCCTTAAGTTTTACTATTTATGGTGCATATTCAAAAGTGTGAGTTAGGGGAGAAAAAATAATCAAGCACGAATAAAATGCACATGATTTTTGTGGTATCTCACGTTTTCTTGACTTTGTTTTATTATATATATTTTTTTAAATTATAATGCTATGATTATCAATTTAATAGTAATAATAAAATTCACAAAAAAAGATTAGCTGAATAAGACATTATAAGATTCAGTGACAATTGTAATTTTTATAAAAATAGTCATTAAATATATATACATTTAGTGACGATTATTTTTATTTTTATCAGCGATTGTATAAATTGCTTCTAAAGTTTTTAACGATAATGATCGAATCTAGTCGAAATTCATTAATTATTAGTAAAAAATTTTGCAGTATTTACAATTGCTAGCAAATGTCATCACAATCGCCGCTAAAAGGTCAAATTATAATAGTGACTGATATCATTAAGTTACTTGGTTTTCTGCATCAAATCATTCAATTTATTTTTAGAACCTTAGGTATAATGTTGTTAACTGCATCTGGTCTAGTGCTGCAGTTACCTGTTGCAAACTAATGTTAACTGCTGCAATTACCTGTAGTACAGTTACCTGCATGTAAATGTTTAGATAGTATCCACTGACGTGGCAACAGATACATTTTTTTTTTTTTTCATATTTTATATTTTCTGATACACATGCAAAGTCACGTGAGCAATCAAACAGCAAGATTCACGATGACTTGACGATGGAATATTATTGAAACGAATTAAAAATTAGGGTATAAAATTGATATAATCGAAAGTTTGGATCAAAATTGGGAATATCCCTAGGACCTGTTTGGTACCCTGTACAATATTAGCATGTATTGACTAATATGTATAGTACTAGTCTGTATTATATTATTATTATACAGTATTTGGTGAAGACCTGTACTGATCTGTATAGTATTAGTCTCTTATGTTTAACCTCAGGTGTCTTTGTCATGGATCATAACGACCCTTATCAAAATATTCGGACATAATACCTGTTGCAAGAATGAGATGCATGTCATCATTCTATACATAATAAACAAATAATTTTATGTTTCTAGAATCCAACTGGAAAAAAAGATAAGTATAGTTTTCTTATGGAGTCCAATAAACAATGGCCTGTATATCTGAGTAGGTCCAAATATGAAAGCCAAGTCAAATTGTCTAAGAGGGAGAAAATCCATTAGGAAACAAAAAGATTAGAACCATATCCGAGAAGAAAGAGAGCTTATAACTTGTTTAGTTGCATAAAAATGTTAGCTTTAGGTGTAATAATTATTTTTCAAGCAACGAAATCTTTCATCGATATTTTTATTTTCATCTAAAAACCTCCAACAACACATCAAATTACAGCAATTCAAATCATGAAGTCAGAAACACAATATCAAATTGCAGCGATGCAACTGTGATATGTATGGCACACACAACAAATCGATCATGAAGTAATATTTGAGGAGGCAATGGAATGAGGAGGCGCACAGCAGGTTGAGGCGTGGCGAGGCTTGTTGCCTCGACGGCCCCTTTGGAAGCAGCGATGGCCCATCCCTCGACGGCCTCTTCGGCATGGCCAGGCTGGCTGCCTCGACGACCCCTTCGGAAGCAGCGCCTCGCTGCCTCGACGACCCCTCTGGAAGTAGTGACAGACCCTTCCTCAACGGCCCCTCCGACGTGGCGAGGCTCGCTGCCTCGACGACCCTCCGAAAACAACACCTTGCTGCCTCGACGACGCCTCTGGAAGCAACGCCTTGTTGCCTTGATGACCTCTCCGGAGCCAGCGCCTCACTGCCTCGACGACCCCTACGGAAGCAACGCCTCACTGCCTCGACGACCCCTTCGGCGTGAGGCTCATTGTCTTTGGAGGGAGGAAGTGATGCGACATGCGGGTTGAGGCGTGGAGAGCGTGGAGAGAAGATGAGGCAAGTGCAGAAGAAGAAGGAGAATACGTACCTGGAAATTGCGTGCAGAGGCCGAAGGGGCGATCGCGTGGAGGAAGGGGCGTGTGGTTTTTTTCTAATACAGGCTAATGATGGGTCGGGCAATGTATTATTAATACACTGTTTCCTGTATTATATTCTAGTCCAGCGTTAACTAATACCTTGTTTAAAAGCTTCCCAAACATTATATAGTATTACAATGAGAGCTTATACTGGGTACCAAATAGACCCCTAAAATTTAGAATATATAGTGTAATGCTGACGTGTATTTTTTAATATTATTTTTTCGAGTTTAGATTTGTTGCTGACGTGACATGCTGACGTGACAGTGAATAAATTTTTTTTCTTTATATTTTATATTTTTTGGTTCACGTATGCAAAGTCACGTCAGCAATCAAACGACAAGATTCACGATGACTTGACGATGAGATATTATTAAAATAAATTAAAAATTAGAGTATAAAATCGATACAATCGAAAATTTAGGTCAAAATGAAGAATACCTCTAAAGTTTAAAATGCATAGTATAATAAATCTTTTATTTAACTGTATCCATCGAAAAATCTAAAATTTAAAGTTTGACTGCAAAAATATGTAAGAAGTATGTTATTGAAACGTCTTTGTTACTTAAGAATTAAGGTTCTCCAGCTTCCTTCTTTTTACTTGAGCTTCAGTTGACTGTCACTGCAAATTAGTATTAATAAGCTTGAGAGAACCGGTAAAGGAAAGAACCATTCTAGTGAAAAGACAGGTTTCTAAAAATTTGCTGACTTGTTCTCATCCTTAAATCATCAGTCTTTGATCTGCAGGGTTTACTGTGCATAAAGGTTATGTATATATTATATATTTAAAAGAGAGATCGATGACCTTGGGGATTTTTAAAGCCATTTAGTCGTTTTCTGTTTGGTCTTGTGGATGAATGTCTTGAAGAAAGTTACAAGTCAATTTAATTTGTTTTTCTGATATATGTTGGTTTACACAGTATCCATATTGCATAACGATGTTGAATTTAGGGGAGTTATGAATCACATACAAGAGTATAAAAATATCACCCGTCCGTCTAAACTCTTGGTAGACTCAGTATACGTAATACACTTAATATTTTGGAGTTTTTACGTGCTTATCCTTCTAAAATATAGAAATTATATATTTACGGTTTATATACCTTATATATATATTCCATATGTATTATTTGAAATAATATAAACTTAGGGAGCGTTTGATACATTACCGATTAAGATTACTAGGGATCTACATTACCACACAGATGGATTATCACTTTTAAAATTATCAGTAATGTTATGTTATCATTGTTGGGTGAAATGACACACTAGAGGGGGGTGAATAGTATATTAACTAAATCTATTTGCCTAATTTCGGTTTTAATCGTTTTCTTAAACTACTTAGGCAATTTACAATTCAATGACTAAATGTGAAAGCGATAAATGATAAAGCAATAAATACACACAGGATATCAATGCAAACACAAGAATTTATAGTGGTTCGGCCCCAATGTCTACTCTACTACCTAAGCACCCCGCTTAGGATTTTCAACCTTAGTTTACTAGATTAAATAGTTTCCCTTACACGAAGGACTTTGACTCGAAGAGTCTCACTCTCACACCGAAGGCACTTCAACACCCGGAAGTCTCCGCCTTTTTACTCTTCCACCTCAACCCTAAGGGACAACTCAACTAATCCTAGTAAACTATGTTTACACAAGTGGCTTTACACCTTCTACACTAAGGTAACCACTTACACACAAGACCTAACACTAGGTCTTCTTACAAGCTCAAATTCAATGAAATAAATAAGAAAATATACAAGTAATGGAGCAAAAAATACAACAATACAAATACTTAGCTCCAACACAATGAATCGTAGCTCCTCTTGATGCCTTGATGATGAATCAAATCAAGCTTGAAGGCAGACTAAAGGAATGAAAGATCAAACTAGGATTTCTCTAAAAAAAGGGCTCAATGAAAGCTTGAAATTGATCAATGATGGCTCAATGAAGATTAGGAGTGATCAAAAAATTATTTAAGGAAGGCTGAGTTTGGGTATTTATAGAGCCAAGAAGAAATGAAATGTAACGGGCGAAAAACTAGTCGTTTTCGTCGTTCGGTCGCTTGTCGGTCAATCGTCGATCGACCGACTATCGACCGCTCGAGCAATCGATCGACCACTCGAGTGACCGCTGGCTCAATCTCTCTGTGCGGTCAACCGACAGGTCGACCGCCAGACGCGATTCTTCTTTTCTATAATTCGGTCGACCGATGAGCCTTCTACCAATTTTTGGCACTAGTCGGTCGACCGAAGTAGCCTACTGCCATTTTTTGGCGCTATTCGATCGACCGAAATGGCTACTGTCATTGTTCAACATCATTCGGTCGATCGAACCTGGACTAGGCAGAGTGGTTTGCTTTGTTTTTCTGCTCGTTTGGGTTTCGTTTTTGCTAAGCCTAACTTTAAAACATAAATATTATATAAGGATTACCCCCATTTGGATTCAATAAAAATATCTAAAAAATCAAAATCCTTGAGAATCAAAATCTAGTTTTTGGGATCTAGTACAAATTTTCCAAAAACAGAAATTTCCTAATTTTTCGAGTCAAGTATGGATAGGCTAAAGGCTTCCAAAAAAATCCCTAAAAATACCTCGTTATCTAATTTTAACCCAAGGAACAATTACCGCTATTTTTTATGTCAAGAAACTATCTAGGTCATATCGCCCTCTAAGGAGCTCCCTAGGCTTAGTGATTTCAGGGCGGTTTTCGGGTTTTCATATTTTGGGTTTCGGATTTGGTTTTATGGATCTTTGCATCATAAAGAGGATTTATAATATATCTAGACACCCTAAATCTAAACTCTAACTTTCTGAATAATCCGAGCGTGACGACCAACGTCCTTCCGATTTCTCGATTTCTTTGATATTTTCGATTGAGGACGTCGTGCGCTAACCGATATGGAACATGAAAGATATCTCAATGAAACATTAGTTCCATGTTTGTTATCATCAAGATCGAGTAACCGATAATTTTGCTAGTAATTCACATTACCTTGTTTGGTATAAAAAAAGATCTTTTGGAAATTTATATATTTAACTAAAATACCCTCAAATAAAATTGGATAACTGGTAGACTTATGATGCTCAAATAAATAATAATAATAATAATAATAGGCTAAAGGCTTCCAAAAAAATCCCTAAAAATACCTCGTTATCTAATTTTAACCCAAGGAACAATTACCGCTATTTTTTATGTCAAGAAACTATCTAGGTCATATCGCCCTCTAAGGAGCTCCCTAGGCTTAGTGATTTCAGGGCGGTTTTCGGGTTTTCATATTTTGGGTTTCGGATTTGGTTTTAGGGATCTTTGCATCATAAAGAGGATTTATAATATATCTAGACACCCTAAATCTAAACTCTAACTTTCTGAATAATCCGAGCGTGACGACCAACGTCCTTCCGATTTCCCGATTTCTTTGATATTTTCGATTGAGGACGTCGTGCGCTAACCGATATGGAACTTGAAAGATATCTCAATGAAACATTAGTTCCATGTTTGTTATCATCAAGATCGAGTAACCGATAATTTTGCTAGTAATTCACATTACCTTGTTTGGTATAAAAAAAGATCTTTTGGAAATTTATAAATTTAACTAAAATACCCTCAAATAAAATTGGATAACTGGTAGACTTATGATGCTCAAATAAATAATAATAATAATAATAATAATAATAATAAATAAAATAAATAAAATAAATAAAATAAATAAAATAAATAAAATAAATAAAATAAATAAAATAAATAAAATAAATAAATAAATAAATCAATCAATCAATCAATCAATATGTGAGGAGGGCATGGGAGGAGGCATGCGCGAATGAGATGATGCGAGTGTTTTTTTCTATATTAATAGAGGGTATTTTTATCAAAAATATTTTTTTTTTAAAATCATTTTACTGGTAATCCATATAGCCACCCCCTCCCTTGGTAATGTGGATTACCACTTGAGTGGTAATATAGATTACCATGAGCATTCGGATTATCGATAATCTGTTTCAACCAAACACAGTAATCTGGTGGGCCTAGATAATTTTAGTTCAGATTATCGATAATCCATTTAGATTACCTCATACCAAACGCCCCCTTAGAGTTAAATTGATTTAATCATGATCACCAATAGATAATAATCCAATTAACTACTCGCAAATATAGGACAATATAGGAAATAACATTACAAGAAAATGAACCATCATCGACGGCTATAGCAGTTGCTAAGCCGTTGGTGATGGCCGGTTATCACCGTCGGTGAACACCATCACTAAAGGTCGTGGCTAATGAAAGCGTTGTTGATAATTAGCAACGACCGCCAGAGCCGTTGTAAATAATATTATAAGCGACAGTCACCAGAGTCGTTGCAAATAATATTATTAGAGACTGCCACTAGAACGACGGCTAAAGCGGCCATTGCTGACGGTTCCTTTCTATTACCAACGCCCCCAGCTGTCAGTAATATAAAAAAAAGTAAATGATTTTTTTAAAATCAGTTTTTCAAATTTAAATGCACATATTGTACCACACACAAAACACGAAATATAAATAAATGGATATTTATATAAACCAAAATTAAGCAACATCGTTGTCATGCAAAGTATTTTTAGAAGTAATCAAAGCAACTATTTTTTAATTCCATCAGATCAAATGAATCCAGTGGAGATTGGGTCGAGAAGGATGGATCAAACGGAGGAGGTAACTCAATGCCCAAGTGAGCTGCAAGTCGTGTCATCATCATCTGTATGTCATCCATCATCTCTCTATGATGTGCTAACTCCACCTCCATGGCTGCCATTTAGGACTGGTCATGCCCGCGAGATGTGAAGGGCCGCTCATACAGTCCGCGCATGACTACTATCTCTAAAGTTATACACACGAACATGGTCCCAGCCACTGGTGGCCTCAATCCACGCAGTAGCATCAAAGTCACCTCATTGGAAAGTTGGTTCAAGAGTTGGTTTTAACTTATTATCTTTTGTTAGATGTGTCTTGAATTTGTAATATCGGGTCGGAGTGGAGGGCCGCTAGGGTTATTATTTAACCCGTTATATTGTAACCCGACCCGTTTAGGGTTATTATGTATTTATAGGTTTGGAGCGTTCGTTGGTTAGCAATTGTGAGATATTCTGTACTTTCGGGACTAGGGATTTCCTCTCTCTGTACTTGTGTTCTTGGTGAATAGTGAAGATCTCCTCCTCCTTTGCCCGTGGATGTACAGATGACATATCGCTGTCTCGAACCACGTAAATCTTGTGTGTTATATTTTATGTTCTTTCTTGTTCTTTGTTGTTTTGTTTGTCGATCTATCCCTACATCTTTAGGTAATGCTCGATGGAAAAAGCCCACAAGCCGACAAAATCCTTCCTCACTGATATTGCAATAGGACTTGATGTTTAAGAGTTGTGTCATTGCTGATAATCTAGTGTATCCATCACAATTTTCATACAAATTAAGGTTAATTCATCGACGGCCTTCAATAACTCGTAAAATTTTACGACATCTTTATCCGATAAGTCAATTTCTATAACAATAGGTTGTTCTATGTGGCATCAATTGCTCCGATATCCACCATTGACGTCGTAGGATTGCTCGAGGTTCCGACATCATATGACTCTCTGTGACAAATCCACCGATTATATATTGGTGTGAATCCCTTTGAATACAAATGCAATGTAATAGTTTCTTGATTATGCCTACTCGAAACTTATTTGTTATAGCTCCACGAGCAAATTCAGAAGGTGCAAGACCTTTACTTTCTCACTCATCTTGCTTAATTTTTACTCTCTTATTCTCATCTTCGTACACACATATATAGATTGTTTTATGTCAAACTTTTATATTATATATATCCCTCAACAAATCTAAAATTTGAAGTTTGACCACAAAAATACGTAGAAGTATGTTATTGTACGTATCGTCTTTGTTACTTAAGGATTAAGGTTCTCCAGTTTCCTTCCTTTTACTTGAGCTTCAGTTGACTCTGTCACTGCAAATTAGTATTAATAAGCTTGAGAGAACTGGTAAAGCAAAGAACCATTCTAATGAATAGACATGCTTCTAAAATTTGCTGACTCGTTTTCATCCTCAAATCCTCAGTCTTTGATCTGCAGGGTTTAAAGTGCATAAAGGTTATGTATAATATATTATAGGATAATTATCTGAATATATCTTGAATTATGAATTTTGTCTCAAATCTATCATAAATTTGACTTCTCCAAATTACATAATCAACTATCACATTTGTATCAATTGCATCACTCCGTTAAAATTTCGTCAGCTACCCCGTTAACCCTATGACGTGGCATGCACACGTGTATTAAAAATATTTTTTTTACCTAATTAAAAAAATATTTTTTAAAACTTTGTTTTTTGTTGTGTCCACGTGTGCTTCTCTATTTCCATGAGTACTCCTCACCAATATCCACGTGTCCTCCCCCCTCAGGACAACGAAGTGCCGGTCGCCGTCGCGCGTCAGCACCGTGATGGCCACCCTGCCCACCCTGGCTCCGACAGAGGAGGTGGAGGCACCAGTCTCTCCAGTGGGTTCCAGCAAACGAACGACCACATGGATCACCCCATGGTCGCGGCCGCTGTGACGGGTGGCGGAGCGTGTAGATGAGGCGAACGACAGCAGCTTCTGACATTAACGATGACGCCGTGCCCCCCGCACCATATATCAGGTGGCAGAGCATGACCTAGATCTCGTCGACGATGCTGGCGCTGAACACCACCACCGCGTTCCCGCTCGCCATCCTCGCCACTCTCTTGTATGGACTCCTCCGCCTCGCCTACACCGCCACCTCCTTCTCCTCCGCCCCCGTTGTTGTGATCGTCGTCTCCTCCATCCTTAGCTAGAGCAGCAGGGGATGTGTTGCAGAAGAAGAGGAAGAGTGGAGAAGAAGGAAGAGTGGGATGCGTTGCACAAAAGAGAGAGAGAGAGAGAGAGAGAGAGAGAGATGAAAGGGGAAGGCACAGATATGCCCGGACGAGTAGCAGATATGCTCGGGCGAGTAGAAAGATTTCCCAATCGGAAAAACTAATTCCCTATTGGGACAAAGTGAATTCCCAATCGGGTAAACATGGTCCCAATCAGGTAATCTCCTACCCGATTAGGAATTCACTTTGTTCCAACTGGGAATTAGTTTCCCGATTGGGAAATCTCCCTACTTGCCCCGGCATATCTCTGCCTTCCCCTTTTATGGCTCTCTCTCTCTCTCTCTCTCTCTTCTACAATGCATCCCACTCTTCCTCTTCTCCTTCGTCTCCTTCTTCTTCATCTGCTCTCCATTCTTCCTTTTCTTCTACAACGCATCCCCTGCTGCTCTGAGGATGGAGGAGACGACGGTCACAACAACGAGGGCAGAGGAGAAGGAGGTGGTGGTGTAGGCGAGGTGGAGGAGTCCATACAAGAGAGTGGCGAGGATGACGAGCGGGAACACAGTGGTGGTGTTCAGCGCCAGCGTCGTCGACGAGATCTAGATCGTGCTCTGTCACATGATATATGGCGCGGGGGGCACAGCGTCGTCGTCGACAGTGGCTGCGGCCATGGGGTAATCCATGTGGCGATTCATCTGCTAGGGTCCCACTAGAGAGACTGGCGCCTCTGCCTCCTCTGCCGGAGCCAGGGTGGCTATCGCGGTGCCGGCGCGCGGCGGCGCCTGACGCTTCGTTGCCCTGAGTGGGGAGGACACGTACGTGGATATTGGTGAGGTCTACTCGTGAAAATAAAGACGCATAAGTAGACACAAAACAAAAAACAAAGTTTAAAAAAAATTAATTTTTTAATCAGGTAATTTTTTTAATACACGTGTACATGCCATGTCACAAGATTAACGGGGTAGCTGATAAAAATTTAACGGAGGAATGCAATTGATACAAATGTGATAGTTGAGAATGCAGTTTGGAGATGTCAAAGTTTACAATTGATACAAATATGTTGGTTTACGTAGTATCCATATTGCGTAATTATATGGATGAATGTCTTGAAGTCATCTGGGGTAAA
This sequence comes from Canna indica, assembly GCA_034359265.1. Lineage (NCBI taxonomy): Eukaryota > Viridiplantae > Streptophyta > Magnoliopsida > Zingiberales > Cannaceae > Canna > Canna indica. Next base: position 58,468,809 of record CP136890.1, on the reverse strand, counting down.
GATTTGTTTTTCTGATGTTGGTTTACACATTATCCATATTGCGTAACAATGTTAAATTTAGGGGAGTTATGAATCACATAAAAGAGTATAAAAAATTCACCCGTTTGTGAAAAGTCTTGGTAGACTAAGTATTATATTGGAGTTTTTAGGTGGTTATCCTTCTAAAATATAGAAATTGTTTATTTAGGGTTATATACCTTATATTTCATATATATTATTGAAAATATATCAAATTAGATAGCTTTTGGTTGAATAGAATTGATGGAAAATGAAATACTATTCCTTATGCCCAACTTATCCCCATATTTGGTTGCAACTTATTGACAAGTGTCACGCCCTAAATACAGGGTCACATGACCGACCGGGATATACGTGCCTATACCCTGCAGCCTAACTCATGCACATGCCAATATTATAAGAAATAAAAAAATAGCAAAAAGGAATCAACGAGTTCTTATTTCATCTAGAATCAAAGCAGAGTTCATCATAAACAAGTTTTAACAAACGAATAAAATGCGAAAATAATACATCAAGTCCAACATGCCCTAAGGCAGCAACATTTACTAGGATAATCGGGAAGACCCTCCGAACTTATCCTAGTATAAATAAACTCGGGAGCAATCGGGAAAGGCCCTCCGAACTTTCTCCACGAGACGCGTAGGGACAATCGGGATTCGCCTATCCGAACTTGCCCCTTTAATATATCCGAACTTTCTCCTCCGAGCTTACTTTTAAAAGATATAACAGGAATAATTGAGAAAGACCATTCGGACTTATTCCTTAAAATCACCTCGAGGATAATCGGATAGGCCATTCGAACTTATCCCACGAGGCCAACCAGAATAATCGAGAAAGGCCCTCCGAACTTGTTCTGTAGGTTGGGAATTAGCCATCCAACCTCCCGGGCCTAGCCCGCAATTCGGCTCCTCTACGAGCCTCCCCGCCAATCATAAAGATATGGCTCACCATAACCTAAGTCAAGTCTTCACTATGGTGTACGTCTCATGGGTGTTTCTATTGGAAAGTGTCTCAACACTCCAATTCCTGATCCCAACTCCTAGATCCGTAATGTCATAAACCCGTGTGATTTTATTTCATGCATAAATTTCTCATGTTGGTTCATAACAGATTATGCTAACCCTTTTACCCAATTTTAATTATGCAATTAAAATTTAGTTCACCACAATTAGGGTTTTGTTTTAGCACAATGTTCTGCCCGAAACTGATGTATCTAATCCGAATCTGGTCTCTAGAATGTGTCCTATGTTTTCAAACTATGTTTTTTGGTCGAAAAGATAGGTTACATGACTATGTTCAGACAAATACACACATCACAACAAGTAATTTAAAAACCGCACAGATTCATCATTTTAGTATGCAATTTCAGCAACATCAAATTTCAGCATAGTCCAAAAATAAATCCGAAATTTTCAGAAGAGACAAATTTCTTAATGTCCATGCTTAACAACAAGGCTAACAAGCATCAACAAGTACTATAAACAAGAATCAAGCATAATGATCAAGAAATTTTCTTCAAGAACCTTCTTGACATCAATATCAAGATCCATATTTTTTTAAAACATGATTTTTCCAAAAATCACAGATTACATACGAGGCATGATTTTTCCAAAAATCACAAAACTCATTTAAATGAAAAAATCAAGATATAAACTACAAAATAACCAAAATCTCACTTGAGCATTTTATCGAACACCTTGAGGGAACCCTTGGCCGAGCACTCCTAGGATTCTCCTAGGGCTACCGAGCCCCATAGGGGAAGGGTTCGGGTCTCCACGCATGACAATCACAAGAAACGACGAGAACTCGAAAACCAATAAAAAAATCCAACAAGAATACTTTGTTTTCAAGAACGGCTCAAGAAGACGGAGAAACCCGAAAGAAGGAGGGTAAAACCACCCACCTAATTAGGAAGAATGAATAAAGAAGAAATCCCGGATGACGACCCTCGAATTCGGCTACAAAAGATGCCAGCTCGACCCAATGGAGGGGACAAGAGGGGCGGCGGCTCACTCCTAGCCGCCGGCTTGGAGAGAGGGAGAGAGGAAAGGGCGGCTAGTTAGCTCCTGCGGCTATGGCTGCCCTTTCTCCTATTGCTTGGGTGGCTCCAAATAGGGAGCCACAAGCCAAGGAGGGGGTTTTATACTCCCTCCTCAACCCTAATTCCTCCAAACCCTTTATCCAACCCGCATCTGCCTCAAGTCGAATCTGAACCCGCTAACTTAATTAACTCAATTAATTCTATGATAAACTATAAGCAACCACATAAGATAATCAATTATTCATACACAACATAAAATTAAATAAATTTAACTACTCAAGCAATATTTCACATTCACAATCCTACTTACCTGAGCTCGTAGGCTCGCACCGGACCATGAATCGATTTGGCTCGATGTCGATCTAGTTCGCTAGGGTGGCAAATACAAGCATAAAGGAATATAATATAATTAAATATCTAGGTTATTACAATCCTCCCTCCTCAAAGAAAATTCGTACTCGAATTTCAGAAGAAAAAAATTAAAGACTCACCAAATTGTCGAACAATGAAGGATAATGCTCCCCCATATCCTGCTCCACCTCCCAGGTGGCCTCCTGCCCGGAATGGTGCTCCCACTTGACCTTAACCAAGGGAATCTCCTTGGATCTCAATTTTCGGATCTGCCGGTCTAGCATCTCAACTGGCCGCTCCTCATAGGAGACTGCTGAATCCACCTCTATTGCGTTAGGCTCAATCACATGACACTCATCCTGAATATACTTCTTCAGCATAGACACATGGAACACTGGATGTACCCGGTCCATACTAGGAGGTAAGGCCAACTCATAGGCCAAAGCTCCCCTGCGCTTGAGAATAGAAAACAACCAAATAAACCTAAGGCTTAGCTTCCCTTTCTTACCAAATCTCACAACCCCTTTCATAGGGGACACCTTGAGGAACACCATGTCCCCCTTAGCAAACTCTACCTCCCTGGCCTTTCCATTAGCATACATCTTATGGAGACTCTGAGCTGCCAACAGCTTCTCTCTGATTAGCTTCACTTTTTCTATTGCCTCCTCCACTAGGTCAGGTCCCATCATAAGGGAATCCCTTGCCCCAAACCAACCTACAGGCGACCTGCATCTTCGCCCATACAATGCCTCAAATGGGGCCATCCCGATGATGCTGTGGTAGCTGTTATTATAGGCAAACTCAATCAGAGGTAGGTACCTCTCCCAACTGCCCTCCAAATCCAGGACACATGCTCTCAGCATATCCTCCAGCGTTTGAATTATCCGTTTCGACTGACCATTTGTCTGAGGGTGAAACACAATACTGAACCGAACCTGAGTGCCCAAAGCCTCCTGGAATGATTGCTAAAAATGAGCTGTGAACTAAGTACCCCGATCTAGGATGATCATAATAGGAACACCATGATATGCGACGATCCGATCCAAAAACAACCTCACATACTGCTCAGCTGAAAAGGTCATCCTGACCCGTATACAATATGACGTCTTGGTTAGGCGATCCACCACTACCCAGATAGAATCATTGCCCTTCCCAGACTTTGTTAACCCCGTCACAAAATCCATGGTTATCTTCTCTCATTTCCACTCTGGTACTTTTATGTTTTGGAGCAATCCTGCCGGCTTCAAATACTCAGCCTTTACCTGCTGACACACCAAGCACTTAGACACGAACTCGGCCACTTCTCTTTTCATGCATTTCCACCAATAACTTTGCCTTAGGTCACGGTACTTCTTCGTGGCTCCCTGATGCATAGTGTAAGTGGACCGATGAGCCATCTCTAGCACCTGCTTGCGAACCTCGACCATATCTGGCACCAATATCCTGTTCTTAAACCTCAGAACGCCCTCCGAGTCAACACTGAAACCATTATCGGCATCGCATCTCCTGGCCAAATACATAGTGAGAGCACATAAAGCATCCTCCTCCTACATTGCCCGCAGTATGTCAACCAATGTGGACTGCACCCTCAAGTTGGCCACCAGCGCACCAAAATCTGATACTGATAAAATTGTCCCACCATCCAAACATAGAGTTAAATCCTGAGCCAACGGCCTCCTCCTGACCGCCAAATGCGCTAGACTACCCATAGACTTTCTGCTCAAAGCACCAGCTACCACATTAGCCTTCCCTGGATGGTACATGATCGTGCAGTCATAATCCTTCAACAGCTCAAGCCATCTTCTCTACCTTAGGTTCAACTCCTTCTAGGTGAGCAAATACTAGAGGCTCTTATGATCAATGTATATCTCACAAGCCTCGCCATAAAGGTAGTGACGCCACAGCTTCAATGCGAACACCACTGCTGCTAGCTCAAGATCATAAGCTATCACCCTACGATTCTGCATCAGCACACAACCCAAGCCGACCCGGGAGGCATCACAAAAAACAACAAACCCTCCCGTGCCCGAAGGTATTGCTAGAACTGGCGCCGACGTCAAGCAGTCCTTGAGCTTCAGAAAGCTCTCCTTGCACTTACTGTCCCATTCGAACTTGACCTTCTTCTGAGTTAGGCGGGTCAATTGTGCTACAATCCTGGAGAAATTCTCCACAAACTTTCTGTAATAACCTACCAACCCCAGGAAACTACGGATCTCAGTGACATTAGTCGGCCCCTTCCAATTCTGAACAGTTTCTATCTTTGCGGGGTCCACTTTTAACCCTTCCCTGGACACCACATGGCCAAGGAACCCCACACTCTTCAGCCAGAACTCGCACTTGGAGAATTTGGCATACAATCGGTGTTCCCTGAGAGTTTCCAGAACTACCTTCAAGTGCTCAGTATGCTCCTCCCTGATCCATAAATGTTGCAGGCGCATTAGTCAGCCCGAAGGACATCACCAGGAACTCAAAGTGCTCATACCTCGACCTAAAAGCAGTCTTAGGGACGTCACTGTCCCGGATCCTCAACTGATGATACCTTGACCGCAGGTCAATCTTAGAAAATCACTGAGCTTCCTGAAGCTGATCAAACAAATCATCAATCCTAGGCAGCGGGTACCGATTCTTCACCGTTACCTTATTAAGCTGCCCATATCTCGACCTGAAAGCAGTCTTAGGGACGTTGCACAAAGAGCACTGGAGCACCCCAAGAAGAAACACTTGGGTGAATGAAACCCAACTCAAGTAGCTCCTGCAACTGGGACTTCAACTTCCTCAACCCAACTGGTGCCATCCGGTACGATGGAATGGAGATCGGCTTCACCCATGGCTGCAAATCAATACAGAATTCGATCTTCCTCTCTGGAAGCAACCCTGATAACTCCTCCAGAAACACATCAGAGAACCCGCACACCACGGGCGTTCCCCCGATGTCCCTAGTCGCACCTCCGCCTTCCTCTGCCACAGACACAAAGGCCAAGAAAGACTCGCAACCGCCCAAAAGTAGCTCCCGAGCCTTAAGAGCTAAAATCGCCATCAACAGCTCTCCCCTTCCCTCACCCTTGAAGGTAAACTGGGGCAATCCGGGCTTACTGAAGGTCATAGTCTTAGCCCTGTAATCCATAGAGGCGAAATGATCCGCCAACCAGTCCATGCCCAAAATTACATCAAGCTTCAGCATCAGCAGGAGTGTCAATTCGGCCATTAGCACGTGCCCACAAATGACCACCTTGCAGCCCTGAAAGACTGTCTCTGCCAACACAGAATCACCCATAGGCGTAGACACCACAAGAGGCAAATCAAGCATAGAGGGTTTCCTGACAACTTAGCAGCAAACAATGCATATACAAAAGAATGCGTAGCACCTAAATCAAACAAAACATAAGCAATAGCAAAACCAACAACAAGGTTACCTGACACTACTGCCCTGGACGCCTCAACGCCCTCTTGGTTCATAGCAAACACCCATGCATCGAGCCTTTCTGAACCACCAGCTCACTGGCCTCCTCCCTAAGCCTGACCTCTCTGAGCTACGGAACCCACTGATATCGGTGCATTTCCTCTGATCTAATCAGGCTGCTGTCTGCTCTTGTTAGGACAATCCTTTTTGTAATGCGCAGTTTGCCCACAGCTAAAACATACATTCGAACGTCCCCAACAAGCCCCCCAGTGCCTCCTGTGACATCGGTCATAACAGTTCCAGAGGCCACATGGGATCAAGACCAAGGGCATCATCTAGAGGGTCGCAGCAAAGATCTGGGCTATCCTGAAAGTCCCCTATGAATGAGCTGGCCGACCCCCCAAAGGCTGGGGCCGAAACTTTTTCTTCAGGGGACCAACATGCCTGTTTGTCGGTACTAGCGCCTCCTTTCGGAGCGCCTCATCTACAACCCAAGCAAATGAAGTGTCCTCGGTGTAATGGATTAGTCTGGCGATCTGCGGCCTCAACCCCTCAACAAACCTCTTGACGCTGGCGGTCTTTGTGGCTATGGTACTTCGAGAGCTGAGTGAACTCCATCTCATAATCTGTCACCGATATACTGCCCGTCTGATGCAGTAGCTCGAACTCTTTCGCCCGTCTGTCCCGAACGCTCATTGGCAAGTACTTCTCCACCATAGCAGCTCTAAACTCCTCCCACGTAGGGGGTGGTGCATCTGCTGCTTTGCGGTCCCTCCAGGTGTGAAGCCAATCCTTGGCTAGACCTCTCAGCTGTAGCCGATCAGTCGAGCAATCATCTTAGAAGAATAACCAAGTTCCCTGCACAGCTCATAGCAATCTCCCAGGAAACTGGTGATCTCCACTCGCTGATATGTCCCTGTATACTCCGGTGGCCTAAATGCAACAAAATCTACATATGAAGGTGCTCTGGGGGCTCTGACCATCGGTGCTACTGGATGGACCACCTCTGGTGCGACATGTACTATCGGTACTAGTTGTGGCTGCTGCCTCAACCTCTGCTCCTTGCAGAGCACCTCAGTCAGCTCAGCCATACGGGCCTGCAACTGAACAACCATGGGATCTTATCTCACATCCTCGCGGGCCTGCGGTGGTCTCCCACGACCCCGGCCCCAGCCTCGGCGCTCAGTAGAGTTACTGTCACTACCACTCCTTGTGTCATCAAAAGCCTCTATCGATCTGGAATCACCAGAAAGAAAATATTAAAATTTAAACAATTCAATTCACCATAAGTCGTTAAATAAATAAGCCACAAGTCGCACCGAGGTGCAGACTTAGCCCATTGATATGATAACATACCCCTACCGTATACTGACACACTAGCAATGCCCTATATGGTGACAACTCTAGGTCGTAGTCAGACTGAACCACATGCTCTGATACCACATTGTCACGCCCCAAATAAAGGGTCACGTGTCCGACCACGGTATACATGCCTATACCCCGCAGTCTAACTCATGTACATGCCAACATCATAAGAAATAAAGAAAATAGCGGAAATGAATCAACAAGTTCTTATTTCATCTAGAATCAAAGCAGAGTTCATCATAAACAAGTTTTAACAAACGAATAAAATGCAAAAAAAATACATCAAGTCCAACAAACCAAATACAATAAAATCTGAATAAAATGACATAAATGCCCTCAAGGGCTACTACTCAAAAAGACCAATAAAAGTGCATGACATACTACTAAAAGACTCGATTACGACCCTAACTAGGACTGCTATGAGATCATACGACTCCTCTGCCCTCCAGCTGCACCAAGTGCTCCATCCCACCTCATCGGTCAGGCTCTGCAAAATAAAACAATGACAACTGGTGAGTTCAAAGAACTCAGTGAGCGATTCTACCAACCCTCACAAAAACAAACATCACAGATAAGATGCATGAGGTAAAACTCCTAACTCAAGCAGGAAAAGGTCACATGAAAGTGACCAGCTATCAGGCAAATCGGCCACCACCTGCCCGAAGGCAGCCAACACCCATACGCTGAAGAACAACATGCCTAAGCCTACCATGCCCTAAGGCAACAACACATACTAGGATAATCGGGAAGGCCCTCTGAACTTATCCTCGTATAAAGAAACTCGGGAGCAATTGGGAAAGACCCTCCGAGCTTTCTCCACGAGACGCGTAGGGACAATCGGGATTTGCCCATCCGAACTTGCTCCTTTAAGATATCATAGGAGTAATCGGGTAGGCCCTCCGAGCTTACTCTTAAAAGATATCACAGGAATAATCGAGAAAGGCCCTCCGAACTTATTCCTTAAAACCACCTCGGGGATAATCGGGTAGGCCCTTCAAACTTATCCCACGAGGCCAACTAGAATAATCGGGAAAGACCCTCCGAACCTATTTTGCAGGTTGGCAATTAGCCATCCAACCTCTCGGGCCTAGCCCGCAATCCGGCTGATCTACGAGCCTCTCCGCCATTCATAAAGATATGACGCACCATGACCTAAGTCAAGTCTTTACTACAGTGTCTCATGGGTGTTCCTATTGGAAAGTGTCTCAACACTCCAATACCTGACCCCAACTCCTAGACCCGTAATGTCATAAACTCTTGTGGTTTTATTTCATGTATAAACTTCTCATGTTGGTTCATAACAGATTATGCAGACCATTTTACTCAATTTTAATTATGTAATTAAAATTTAGTTCACCACAATTAGGGTTTTATTTTAGCTTACTGTTTTGTCCGAAACTGATGTATTTAATCCGAATATGATCTCCAGAGTATCTCCTATGTTTCCTAACTATATTTTTTAGTCGAAACGATAGGTTACATGACTATATTCAGACAAATACACACATCACAACAAATAATTTTAAAACAGCACAGATTCATCATTTCAGCATGTAATTTCAGCAACATCAAATTTCAGCATAGCCTAAAAATAAATTCGAAATTTCCAGAAATTAAGCCCTTAATTATCATTTAAACAAAATATAAATCTTGAGACAAGTTTCTCAATTCCCATGCTTAACAACAAGGCTAACAAGCATGAACAAGTACTATAAACAAGAATCAAACATAATGATCAAGAAACTTTCTTCAAGGACCTTCTTGGCATCAATATCAAGATCCATATTTTTTAAAAGCATGAATTTTCTAAATATCACAGATTACATACAAGGCATGCTTGATCATATAAGAACTCATTTAAATGAACAAATCAAGATATAAACTACAAAATAACCAAGATCTCTCTTGAGCATTCTATGGAACACCTTGATGGCACCCTTGCTCCACCCTTGGCCGAGCACTCCTATAGGATTCTCCTAGGGCTGCCAAGCCCCATAGGGGAAGGGTTCGGGTCTCCTCTCGCATGACAATCACAAGAAACGACGAGAACTCAAAAACCAATGAAAAAATCCAACAAGAACACTTTGTTTTCAACAACGACTCAAGAAGATGGAGAAACCCGAAAGAAGGAGGGTAAATCCACTCACCTAATTAGGAAGGATGAATAAAGAAGAAATCTCGGATGACGGCCCTCGAATCCGGTTTCAAAAGATGACGGCTCGACTCAAGGGAGGGGACAAGAGGGGTGGCGGCCCAATCCAAGCCACTGGCTTGGAGAGAGGGAGAGAGGAAGGGGCGGCTGGCTGTCTCCTACGGCTGGCGGCTGCCCTTTCTCCTATTGCTTGGCGACTGCTCCTACGGCTAGGGGTCGAGCCACATGCCAAAGGGAAGAGATTTTATACTCTCTCCTCAACCCTAATTATTCCAAACTCTTTATCCAACCCGCATCCGCCTCAAACCGAATCCGTACCCGCTAACTTAATTAACTCAATTAATTCTATAATAAACTATAAGCAACCACATAAGATAATCAATTATGCATACACAACATAAAATTAAATAAATATATTTAACTACTCAAGCAATATTTCACATTCACAATCCTACTTACCCGAGCTCGCAGGCTCGCACCGGACCATGAGTCGACTCGGCTCGACCTCGATCTAGTCAGCTAGGTTGGCAAATACAAGCATAAAGGAAAATAATATAATTAAATATCTAGGATATTACGACAAGGAATAGGTAGGTCATAGGAAATAAATAAAGAATATTATTCCTCATGCGTGAGGGATACTATTCCTTACGTCACCCATCGAATGTTATTCCCCAATACATTTTTCAAAATTGTCCTTGAATATTTATAATATTATATAAAAATATAATTATTAAATAAGAATTTCCCAAAACCGGATTTTGGGAGAGGGAAATTCCCAGATCCGGATTTTGTGGGTCAAAATTCCTAAAACTGGAACCTAGTGGATTTGATACTCATTTTACCCATGAGCCAAAGTCTCTAACCAGTTAGAGACTTTCATTAAAAATATATATATATATATATATATAATTTTTTTTTTTTAAAAAAAATTATTTATAAAAAAAATTATAATAAAACTGAGGTGTTAGAGTCTAAAAAATATATTTTCGAACTCTTAAATTCATTAGAGACTTTTGCACAAAGTCTATAAAACTAAATTTAAATTACAAATTATGAAATATTTTGATGAAATTTTTTTTTTTGAACCACAACACATCTTTTGTATTTTAAAAAAGATATTTCATTAATTAAAATTATTATTTTTTGAATTATAAAACTATTATAGACTTTGGGCAAAAGTCTATAAAATTAAATTTTTAAAAAATATATTGAAATATTTTTTGTCCAAAATATTTTGATAGACTCTAGCACATTTTTTATATCACATATATATTTTTTTGAATTAAATTTTATTTTTTATAATTAAAAATTATTATAAATAAAACTTTGTAACTAATTAGAGATTTTTGTGCAAAGTCGATAATAACTTCATAATTTTTTTTAAAAAAAATTTGAATTCATGAAATAATTTTTTAATTATACAAAAGATGTACTATGATCCAAAAAAATATTTTACGTGAAAATATTTCATAATTTTTTATTTAAATTTAAATTTATAGACTTTGTGCAAAAGTCTTTAATGCATTAGAGAGTTTAAAAAAATATTTTTTATACTCTAATATCTCATTTTATCATAAAAAATATTTTATAAATTTAAATTATTTTATAATATTTTATAAATTTTTTTAAATTTTTTGAAATTTTTTGATCGACTTTGGCCCAAGGATAAAATGTGTATCCAATCGACTAGGTTTCGGTTTTTAGAATTTTGATCCCAAAATTCAGATCTTGGATTTTCCCTCTCCCAAAATTCAATTTTGGGAAATTTCTATTTATTAAATTATTAAATTAATTTTAATAATTGCATATCTTAAATAGATAATTATTATTTTATTTTTAAATACTATTTTAAATATTATTTTATGTATATTCAATTACTTTATGAAAATAAATAAAAAATATATTTTTTTAAATTTTAAATTAATAAATTATTTTATACTACTGCATATTTTTATTATGTTTTTATTAATTAGAATAATTAGAATATAACTCATTATATCTTGGAATGATATTTTAGTCATTTTTCTCGCAATTCATTGTTTATTATTAATGTCAATCATACAAGATAATATTATTATGTGTCTATTTTGTTCCTTATTTATTCATATTCCTTATGATTTCATTCCATCCAACCAAATACCACCTAAGAGTTAAATTGATTTAATCATGATCACCAATAGATAATAATCTAATTAACTACTCGGAAACGTACTGTCTAGTACAAAACAAGACTAGTTAGTACAATATAAGCATAGGAAATAACACTACAAGAAAATGAATCATCATCGATAGGGTTGTTCACGGGTCGGGTTGAGTTGGGTTGGGTTTAGGGAAAAAATTGATCCGACGCAACCAAGTGTAATCGGGTCGGGTCGTGTTCAAAATTTTCCACCTGTCAAACCCGACCTGACCTAGTTTGGGTTGGGTGAGGTCGGGTAGTCAGGTTTACCCGTTTAGGTAAAAATGAGTTTAATTTTTTTAAAATACTTAAGAAATAAATATTTTTAATATAATATTTTTAAAATAAATTAAAAAATATAAATTCTTTGGTCATCAGGTAGGGTCTCGGGTCATCGGGTTTCAAATTCTTAAACCCGAGACCAGACCTGATTATGGTTGGGTTTGGTTGAATTGTACCCGACCATACCAAATAGGTCGGGTTGGGTTCTCGGGTTCATTGGGTCGGGTCGACCCAACAAACAACCCTAATCACCGACAACTCTAATAATTGCCAAGCCGTTGGTGATGGTTATCACCGGCGGGGAACACTGTCGCTAAAGGTCGTAGCTGATGAAAGCATCGTTGATAATTAGCAACGACCACCAAAGCCGTTGCAAATAATATTATTAGCGGCGGTCGCTAGAGCCATTGCAAATAATGTCAGGCGATGAGTACCTAATTTGTGTAGGAGGTCAATCGAGATCTACTTCTGGTTGATCGTCGAATGCTGATGCTCGAAAAGCCAATTTGGATCGCGTAGTCGAGTTGAGGATCGATCGAATCCATGCATAGGAATGTAATCAGATGAGAGAGAGAGAGAGAGAGAGAGAGAGGGAGAGAGAATTAATAGAGGAGGAGCTAAGGAAAGAATTCATGTTATTACTTTACTATTCTCTTTACACTGCCTTGTAGTATTTATACTATTTTTATTTACATCTCGATCGTAATCCTCAAATCGATGTGGCACCTTGCGATTGCGTGCAGCGCGTGGTTGCCGTCTCATAATGCCCGAGTGATGTGACAGACGTTCTAATTCGCGAGCTAGTCCGCTTTCACTACATCACCCTGGTGTCGTTCCTTCAACGGCCCTGACGGTGGAGCTACATGCCACGTCATGCGTCCGTGGCTTTGTATTCGTGACAATGGCCTCATCTTCAGGAATCTTGTCCTCAAGGTTCAGCTCATGCGTCCCTTCCGGCAATCCCTCCCCATTTTTGTCGAAATTTCCTGCATGACCCGATGTATTAACTGAATAAGACTTGTATGAGCGGCCTGCTCATACAAGTCTATATGAGCAGGCCGCTCATCATCCGCCACATCAGCCCAGCACCAATCTCAATGCAATAAAAAAATTGCAATGAGTGTTTTTTAAATTTCGGGGATGCATCCAGAACTCAATGCAATTTTTTTATTGCATTGAGATTGGTGCTGGGCTGATGTGGCGGATGATGAGCGGCCTGCTCATATAGACTTGTATGAGCAGGCCGCTCATACAAGTCTTATTCGTATTAACTGGACTCAACAAGGCTAAGGGAGTTGCTTGTATGCTAGGATTGTCGTGACACTATTTCAGTACTGAGACGTGCAAGACAAGATGCAACTTAGTTGTCTCCGACATTGCCAGCTTATACTCGACCCTTCCCACTCTCTTGATGATGCAGAAGGGGCCGAAGAATCACGGTCCGAGCTTTTGATACTTCCACAAGCGTAGGGATAACTGTTTTATGGTTGTAGTTTAACGAAGACGCATTCTCCCTTCTTGAACTCAATTTCCCTTCTCTTTTCATCTGCCTGAACCTTCATTCGCCCTTGTGCCTTCGTTAAGTTATCCTTAAGCCTTCTGAGAATCTCGTCTCTTGTGGTTAACTCTCGATCCACAATTGAACTCTTCGAGGTTTCGGTGGGTTTCTCCCATAGAGGCCTTAAAGGGCGTCATCCCTATCGAGGTTAGCAACGAAGTGTTGTATTAGTATTTTGCCCACGCCAAGAACTTTTCCCATTTGCCCAGTTCGTCAGCCACAAAGCTCAAATACATTTCTAGTATTTTGCAAGTTCCTTCCACAACTCACTCAGGAAGTGACTATCTCTGTTGCTGATGATTGATCTGGGCACCCCGTGGAGTTTAACTACTCCATTAAGGAAGACCTACACTACTTTCTCTGTGGTATAGTGTTTTTGCAGAGCAAAGAAATGTTCGTACTTCATCAATCGATCGACCACTACTAAGATTGTCGACTTCCCATTCGAAGTAGGCAATCCGGTAATAACTTCAAACACCTCTTCTGGAATAGGTAAGGGCTACAGCAATTCGGCAGGAGATAGCTGCACATTCTTCATCCTCTGGCAAGTTTGGCATTCTTCTACAAATATTTTGATGTTTGCCCGCATGTTCTTCTAGAAAAAATTCACAGCTACACAGTGATGAGTACGACTAACTCCAGCGTGGCCGCCTATTATCGAGTTGTGAAACTCTCTGAGTAATAAAGACTTGAGAGTGCGATCTTTTGGTATCAATATCCTTCCTTGAAATAGAAGGATACGATCCCGTATCTGGTAATCACTGTTAGCGTTCTGGGCTTGCTCGTGTAATGATGAAAACTCCTTACATTCCTAATTTAATCTGCGTATCTCCTACAAGATATCGAAGACCGATTGTGACAGAGCTAGTAAGGTGTACTCGGTCTCCCTGAAAGAGTGTCGGCGGCCCCATTTGATTTCCCTGCTCTATATTGGATGTCAAAATTGTAGCGCATTAACTTTACTAGCCATTTTGATCCGGAGTCTGGATGACTTTCGAAGTCAGCTCCTTTAAAGAACAATGATCCGCCAATATGAGGAACCTCCGCCCCAATTGGTACTATCGCCACTTCTGAACTGCTTGTGTTATTTTAAACATCTTTGTCACAGTCACTAGCTTCCCATTCAAAAAAGGGGTAGGCAGTATACCACCCTTCTTGGTACCCGTCGAATACGTAGATCCTTTCGATCCGGGTAAGGGACCAGAGTATTGCATGCCGAACTGCATTAATCTTGGCTTCGAAGCGTTTGGCCATAGTGATTGCTTCGCGCATGGTACTGGGCTGCATCGCCAATACTTTTTTCTTAATGTCAACTCTCAGCTCGAAAACAAAGCAGTTAATAAGAAATTATTATGGTAGGTTGGTGGTTCTGAGTGAGAGTTCTTCAAACTGGCCTTCGTACTCATCCACCTTAGTGATCTGCATCAATATTGTTAGTTGGACTCCGGAGGTTCCAAATTTGTTGGCTCAAATCGTTGCCGAATGGTCTAGACTAGATGGTGCCACCCGCCAATTGCTTCCAGTGTTGCATCCATCTAAACCATTTCTTCGCTATTCCTTCAATCCTAAAGGAGGCCATCGTCACGCGATGTTGATCCTCCGTAGCGTAGAACTCAAAGAAGTCTTCGGCAGAGGCAATCCAATCCTCTGCATATGTCCGATTAAAAATTGGCAACTCCACCTACGGCAACTTCAGAGGAAACAAAAAGTCATCTTCCTCACCCATTCCCCTTGTATTGTCGATCTTAGCTGACCCAACTGGCCTCCATTTCCTCCCGATCCAGACGGCTCCACTTTCATCCTTGTCAGTTGAAGCATTTGTGTGTTCAATAGACTAATTTGGGAAGACACGGTTTGCAAGATTTTTTGCTGTGCATCCATCGCCCGCTGTTGGGTCTCCAATCCCGCTTGGAGAGTTTCTAACAACTGATCATGCCTTGCATTCGCTTCCTATAGAAGTTTTACAGATTCTGCGAGAGCATGGGATCGAGTTTCCATGATCTCAATGAAAGCACCAATGTCAAGCGATGAATACCTTATTTGGGTAGGAGGTCAATCGAGATCTACTTCTGGTTGATCGTCGAATGTTGATGCTCAGAAAGCTGACTTGGATCGCATATTCGAGCTCCGGATCGATTGAATCGATGCATAGGAATGTGATCATATGGGAGAGAGAGATAAAGAAAGAGACGAGCAGAGAGGGAATTAACAGAGGAGTAAGGAAATAATTCATATTATTACTCTACTCTTCTCTTTACACTACCTTGTAGTATTTATACTATTTTTATTTACTTCTCGTAATCCTCAAATCGACGTGGCGCCCTACGATTGCGTGCAACGCGTGGTTACTATCTCATAATGGCCGAGTAATGTGACAAACATTCTCGTTCACGAGCTAGTCCACCTGCACTACATCCCCATGGTGTCGTGCCTTCAACGGCCCTGGTGATGAAGCTACTTGCCACGTCATGCGTCCGTGGCTCCGCATTCGTGACACTTGTTGGTGAAATGGCCACACTAAAGGGGGGGGGGTGAATAGTATGTTTACTAATCTTTTCACCTAATTTTGGCTTTAAACATTTCTTAAACTACTTAGGCAATTCACAAGTTATGTAGCAAGCGGAAGCAAGATAAACAATAAGTAATTCAATACGCAAAGGAAACAATACTAATACTTTGATTTATAGTGGTTCGGCGCCAATGCCTACTCTACTACCTAAGCACCTCACTTAGGAGTTCCAAACTAGTTTTACTAGATTAATTAGTTTCTTTACAATGAGGACTTTATACCGAAAAGTCTATGCCCTCAAACAGAAGAGACTTCCACACCTGGAAGTATCTCGCATTCCTACCGAGAGCACTCTCCCACCTCAACCTAAGGACAACTCAACTAATCATAGTAAACTACATTTACACTGGTGGATTTAAGTCTCTAATACCAAGGCAACCACCAACTCAATCAAACTTAGCAACGTAGGTTTACACAAGTTCAAATACAATGAAATAAACACCAAAATACAACAACTAATGGAGAAATAAATCAAACAAGAAATACTTAGCTCCAAAAGAAACTCCCTACTCCTCTTGATGCCTCAAGATGATGAATCGGTGAAGCTTGAAAGCTAAATCAAGGAGTGGAGATCAAAACTAGGGTTCTTGCAAGGATGACTCAATGAAAGCTTGTAGAGGTGCAAGGATTGACTTTTTGAGGCTTAGAAGCATCAACAACTACAAAGAAATGAGTTTGGGATGGGTATTTATAACCCCCCAAACACCAAGGCTCGTCAACTGGTATTTTTCTGCCCGTTGGCGACGCCCGATCGCTTGCCGATCGATCGTCGGTCGACCGATCAAGCGACCGAAGGCATTTTGTCCATTTTGGGCATCATTTGGTCGACCAGCCGGTCGATCGAAATTCCTTCTGCCCATTTTTGCCTTTTGTCGGTCGACCAGTCGGTGGATCGAATCTGGGCAGGGCTAATTTTTTGCATATTTTTCTTACGCGGTTCATTTTCGGGTTCCGACTTTCAACGTGCATCAACTTGGAGGGCTTTATATATGTTTCATAGACTCGTCCAAGACGTCTTTGGTGCATACGACGAACCCGAACACGTCGACCAATGTCCTTCCGATTTCTCTAATATTTTCGATTGAGGACATCTAGCGCTAACCGATATGGAATCTGAAAATAATTCTCTATGAAATCATTAGTTCCATATTTGTTATCATCAAAACCGAGATTAAGACCAAGGTTGAAAACCATAGGCTAACAATCTCCCCCTTTTTGATGATGACAAACATCCTTAAGAAAATATATATATTAAAGCACAAAGGATATCAAGCATAGATTTTTCCCCCTATCAATATACATATCTATATAATGGAACTCCCTCTATCTATATGCATGGTTTTCTTATATTTTCTTCTCATTTACCTATATTTTTCTCCCCTTTTGACATCAATCAAAACGGACGAGAAAAGTCAACCAATAGTAAAAGTTGAGACTCTAAAACTATTTCTCATGAAGCATGAAGATCTCAACTCAAGGGTTGAAAACTAAATATCTAATATGAGACTAAATCATACATGATAGCAATGAATGATAACTAAAATATAAATCCGAAAATTAGGTATAAACTCAAGCATCGATATTTTCAAGTATCGGTCAAAATATCAAAAACCATTTCAGAATTGATTTTTCTCAAGTAATAGTGAGGACGATACCAAAAGTAGAATTATGATGTCATACTTGAAGTCTCATTTGAAAATTTCAACAAAAATCCAAAGTATTAGAAAGATGAGCACTTGGAAAGTGCGATACTTTAAAGTTTCAAAAATTAATTTAAAAATCCACAACAAATCATGTCTATACTCAAGATTTTTGAAATTTTTATGCCATAAACTAGATTTTCAAAAGAATATGCAGATTCAAGAATTAACCAAAAGTCATTTTTCTGCATTTTCTA
The DNA here is from genome assembly GCA_034359265.1 of Canna indica. Classification (NCBI taxonomy): domain Eukaryota; kingdom Viridiplantae; phylum Streptophyta; class Magnoliopsida; order Zingiberales; family Cannaceae; genus Canna; species Canna indica. Next base: position 58,450,994 of record CP136890.1, on the reverse strand, counting down.
AAATTTACTAAGTTCTAGTGCCATTTTTGTAAATAATTAGATTTTTCAAAATGTTTCCAGATTTTATTAAAAAATTCCAGATACCAAGATATGGTCATCTAAAGCATGTGTATCGAGTTTGAAGTGAAAATAATATCGTTTGGTCAAAATTTTCAACCTAGCACAGTTTCATTCGAAATAGACATGAAACCATGAAAATGCTAAGTAATAAATTTTGCTATCTACTCATGTTTTCTCTAACTTAGACATCTAGGCATCTAACATAAGTGAATCTAAGTATATGAGTCAAGTTTGGGCTTAAAATAAAATTTCTAAGTGGCTTTGTTGACTTAGGTCAAAGTACACTTCAAGTTTACAAAAATCAACCTTTTTAATCCTTATAAAATCATATTCTTGACCAAACTTTTTGAAACTTTAATTGGACAAACTAGATTTTTCAAGGAATCTACAGGTTCAATAATCAGTGAAAAATTGGTTCTTAATAAATTCAAAAAATTTCCGAAAGTCCAGGGGCATTTTCGTAAATTTTAGGTATTATTTTTTTTTTTAAAAAAAAGTTGTCAATTTTGCTTTAAATTTTCTAGACATCTCTAAATGATCATTTAAGATGTGTGTGTTATGTTTGAGCTCAAAATGAATTCTCTAAGTTCATAGATTTGTCATAGATTTGTCATGCATCTAGGCATCTAACATGAGTGAATCTAAGTATGTGAGTCAAGTTTGGACTTAAAATAAAATTTCTAAGTCACTTTGTTGGCTTCGATTAAAGTACACTTCAAGTTTACAAAAATCAACATTTTTAATCCTTATAAAATCATATTCTTGACCAAACTTTTTGAAACTTTAACGGGATAAACTAGATTTTTCAAGGAATCTACAGGTTCAAGAATCAGTGAAAAATTGGTTTTTTATAAATTCATAAAATTCCTAAAAGTCCAGGAGTATTTTCATAAATTTTAGATATTATTTTTTTAAAAATGAATTCTTCAAACTTTCCAGACATCTCTGAATGATCATTTAAGATGATTCTGTCAAATTTGAGCTCAAAATGAATTCTCTAAGTTCATTTTCATCATATCTTGATTTCAATGAAAAATTAATATTTTTAGCTATCATTCAAGTTATCAAAATCATTCCTAAAAATAATTTTACTCAAGCAATGGTGTGAATGATATTAGAAATTGAATCAAAATGGTATACATGAGTTTTCATTTGAAGTTTTTGACGAAAAATCAAAGTATCGAAAAAATGAGTATTTCAAGTAAGTGATACTTTGTGTTTCCGAAATCCAACTTCAAAATTCCATTATAAATCAGATTCTTGATAAAAAAAATTTGAAATTTTTACACAAAAAACTATATTTTTCAATGAAAGTATAGTTTCAAGAATCATCGCAAAATCAATTTTCTATATTTTTCTAAAATTGACTGAAAATGCTGAAATTTCAATGGCATTTTCGTAGTTTTCATTCATTTTTCAAAACGTGCTCAGTTTTCATTCAAACTTTTTGACACCACATAATGGTCATGTAAAGAGTGTATGTCAAGTTTGGAATAAAAATAATATCTTTAAGTCAAGATATCAAACTAGCATGGTTTCATTCGAAACTAACCTAGTTATCATGAAACTTGCTAAGTGTCAATCTTATCATTTACTCATGGTTTATCAAATTTAAATATATAGACATCTAACATGAGTAAATCTAAATATGTTCCTCAAATATGGATTGAAAATGAGACCTCTAAGTCAATTTGTTGACTTGGGTCAACTTAGTTCAAAAGAGGTTATCATGAAATAGCCTCTATGTCATTTTATCCATATCCATCTAAATTTTTCGTTCTAAGTACATGGAAATATGTCATGTCTATTCTAAACATGTTTATGAAGTTTGGACTTAAAATGAAGTGTCTAAGTTGATTTGTTGACTTGGGTCAAACTTTTTCGAGTTTAAGTCCCCTAAAGCGATCTAGTTATCACCTTGGTCATCTACACAAGAATTTTCAAGTTTAAATACCTAGACTCATGTGATATGTGTATCTAAACATGTTTGCCAACCACTAACTCAATATGAGATCTCTAATATGAATTTCAACCTAGAGCAAGTTTCATTCAATAAAGATATCATGAAATTGCCTAAGTTATCAAAATTTTGCCTACTCATGAAATTTCATAGATTTGTCATGCAAAGTCAATCATGAGTATAGAGACGTCATTATAACACAAGTATTCTATCATACCCCAACTTAGGGTCATGTGACCGGCCAGGGTCTATGTCCTACCCCGAAGCCTACTACATACACTGACTGATGAGAAACCAGAAGCACGTAAATAAAAATAATGATGCAACTTTATTTAAATTTTCAAGAAGGTTCACAATTTTTATAGAAAGGAAAAGTTGCGAAGAATCAACCACAATATGAAACAACTCGAATTTAAAGTCGAATACATGTTTCAAATACACAATTCTCAGTGTATGAAAAACAACAATCCAAGACATCTAGACTATGACTACTAACGCTGCTACGAGATCTACGCCACTACATAGGGATATGACAATACTTAGGAAGAACATCAAACTTACCAAGTAGCTTAATTGATTTGAATTGTAGAAATGCTAGATTGTAACCATACTTAGCATTTGATCCTTAAACTTGGATGTTGACAATGTTACCATGTTTTATAATTCATACATGTTATTTAAATTTATTACTACCTTGCCATGCTAGATAATTGCTCCTTATTGTGCTAATATTCCTAAGGTAGTATAAGAATTGTTAGGTATGTGCATTATGGTTATATATGATGAATGATGTAATATTTGAGCATTTTAATTTAAATTATGTATGCTGCCCTAAATGTTCTTGGATGGTATTCCAAGGTTGACTCATGGAAATTCTCACCTAAGACAGTGTAGAAGGCTAGTTAACATGTAAGGTGCCACTAGATCTTCATAGCACATTTATGGAAACTTAGATATGAGACAATAACACTTCTATGACTGCTTGTATATTTTTGGAAACTTAGAGATTGTAGGTGCACATATACTAAAAGGGGCAGCATGAATTGTTGACCCATTAGCTGGACATGGCTAGATACGGGCAAAGGCCTGAGGTATATATATATATATATGGAAACCCTAGGATATAGAATGTGTAATGTGCTTGAGATGGTCCGCCGAGGAGCGAGGAGGTCAGAAATGACCAATGCTTAGCTCGGCCAGTTGGGTCTAGAGGTGCGCCAGCGGGCCCGCTAGGTGCCAAATCCCAGTTGGGTGGGACTAGCTATCCTTACCCCAGACGGTGTCCGGAGACTAGTGGCCATCCTAGTCAACGGTCCGAGATTGTTTGCTTGCATCTTGAGATGATGTGGCCGATGGCCAGTATGATACTACCTAATATGGTAGGGACGGCTATAGCCGGGATATATATTGCTATGAGTAGGCCCAAGGGCCGGATGCCAGAGGCGTGATAAGCCAAGGTGGTAGGTTATCATGTATAATGGATACTCATGGATCCGTTGAGGGTCGGTAGCTGCATTTGAAACACACCTTACCTCTGTCTTGTCATATATATATATATGCATGACTGAGGCTTAAGTGGATGTTCAATTGAGCCACTCATTGAGTCCCAAGTTGACTCACAGTTTATTTTTATTTTTGTAGAGCATGAGCAGTAGCTTGGTATCGACATGGTGCAGCTGGAGGGTAGAGGCGCTGCCATATCTCGTAGCGGTGTCCATGAGTCTTAGACTAGTCCTAGTTATGTTGGTTTTATTTCTACACTGACGGTTGTAATTGAAAAGAATTGTAAAATTTGATATTTGACCATTTGGATTTGACGTTGATGTTTCTTCTTGTTTTGAAAAACTTATACATTGAGACTTGCAAACTTTTTATAAAGTATGTTAAGTTTCTTTCAGTCGATATGTTTTGGTTTCTTGATGTCAGTGTAGACAGTAGGCTACTGGGCAGGATGTGGGCCCTGGCTGGTCACCCTACCTTCAGTCGGGGTGTGACAAAGTTGGTATCAGAGCACTAGGTTAGGTCTTGTCTATGACTCAGTGTTGGGTACCATATGAGGCATATGCTAGTGTGCCGACATACGGTATAGTTATGCTACGAGATTGGACGACCACTCCTTCTCTCAGCGCAACATGCGGTTAGTAACTTTTCAAAGCTTATGTTAAAAATTTATTATGTGACAGGAAACTTTTTCTTTTCTGTGATAGTGTAATGGAGGCTCCCAATGCTGCACTGAGCGACAGTGGCAGTAAATTGGGTGATGAAACATAGAGCCAAGAGGTTAGACACAAGAGATGGTCGAGTTGGGGTGCATAGACGCGTACCCCGGTTGTCGGTAGAAAATATTCTTTATGTGCTTGTGCGTACTGTGCATGGATATTGATTGTGGTTGTGGTTGTGGATGAGCGATGGCCGAGCCGAGAAGCGTATCGACTTGGCAAGTTGGTCCCGATTCGGCGAGTGGATTTTGGGTTTTGATACTGCGTGAGTGAGCCACGCTGACGTTAGACCCAAGGGGAGCCACACTAACTTTAGACCCGAGTGGATTTGGTTAGGTGGGCTATACCCAACCAGAGAGGGCCCGGGTAAAAGGCTCGCTAGATAGATTCTAGCGACCGACTTGTATGATTGCTAGGTTTGGGCCGGGTTGGGTCGTATGAATGTATTGTTTTCTGTGGGGCCAACATGGGCCGAGTGATTTTGGCATTCGTGAGCATGTCATGTATTAATGAGTGTTTGTGATAAGCGAGCGCGGGACCTTGAGATGCTGCGCAGGTCTTGTGGCATGACAGTGTCAGAGTATGAGATGGAGTTTAATCGTCTCTCCAAGTACCATCCCACCCTAGTGGCGACTGAGACCGCCGAGGTCAAGAGGTTTGTGGCAGGATTGAGGCCACAAATTGGCAAGCTTATTCATTACACCGAGGAATCTATATTGGCTCGGGTAGTGGATGAAGCACTGCGGAAAGAAGCTTTGGTGCCGTTTGAGAGAAACGACGGGCCAGCTAAGAAGAAGTTCCGATCATAGGATTCTGGTAGTCGACCTTGGCACTCCGAGGGGGCAATGCCCACAGCAGAGCAGCAGCAAAGCCGGGCGCAGAATGGCAATCAGGGCCACGGGGGCCCAGGGACTGGGTCAGTGAGGCCGACAGTGTCAAGAGGTGGTTCTCAGAGATCTGAGGCACCGTAGTGTGGCAGCTGCAGTCGGAGGCATTGGGGGTCCTGCCTTAACCGCACTAATGCTTGCTTCAAGTGCGGTCGAGTCAGACATTTCAAGAAGGACTGCCCTGAGGGAACTAGTCAGAAGCTTGAGTAGTCAAGGGGTAAAGCACCTTTGTTAGTAGGGTCAGTAGAACCGAAAGGGCAGACTCGGAATAAGGGGCCGCAGACCAGTTATGCAGATAGAGGCTTCCAAAGCAGTGGCGACAAGTACTATTTTAGTATGTTCATCTACTGCGTATGTATTATTTGATCTGGGTGCCACGCACTCATTTGTGTCTGTCATATTTGCTGCAAAGCTGCCAATGACACCCTCTATGCTTGATGGGCCATTAATGGTATCAACACCTACGGGCGATGCAATCTTAGCAACCTCAATTTATCAAGGGTGTGAAGTGCTCATATGCGGCCATGTGTTGAGTGCGGATTTGACACTCCTACCCACTCTTGAGCTTGACGTCATTCTTGGCATGGACTGGCTGGCAGAGCATTTCGCAATGTTGGACTGTAGAGCCAAAGCAGCGATGTTTAATAAGCCTCGGCAACCGCAATTCATCTTCCAAGGAGAGGGTGGTAGGAAGCCGATAGGGGTCATCTCGGCCCTAAAGGCTCGCAAATTGCTTAGGGGCGGCTGCCAACCTTTCCTGGCCTTTGTATATGTGGTCGAGGACGAAGGGAGTGAAGCAAAGCATGTCAGCGGAACCCCCGTGGTCTGTGAATTCCCTGATGTATTTCCCGAGGAATTGCGAGGGTTGCCGCCCAGAAGGGAGGTAAATTTTTTTGCATTGATCTGCAGCCCAGTGTGAAACCAATTTCTATTCCCCCTTACAGGATGGCACCGGCCGAACTTAGAGAGCTAAAGGTGCAATTGCAAGAAATGCTAGACCTGGGATTCATCCGGCCGCACCTGGGGTGCACCGGTTCTCTTCGTGAAGAAGAAGGATGGGTCGATGCGCATGTGCATTGATTATAGGTAGCTGAACAGGGTGACTATTAAGAATTGCTACCCACTGCCGAGGATAGACGATCTGTTGATTAGCTGCAGGGGGCTCGATGGTTTTTAAAGATAGATCTGAGGTCCGGATACCATCAGTTGAGAATCTGGGACTATGATGTGCCAAAGACGGCCTTTAGGACTCGCTACGGTCACTATGAGTTCCTAGTGATGTCCTTTGGCCTAACCAATGCACCTGCTACCTTCATGGACCTAATAAACAGGGTATTTACGGAGTACCTGGACAGCTTTGTGATCATCTTCATTGATGACATTCTGATTTACTCCAAGAGTGAGGAAGAGCACTCTAAGAACCTGAGAATGGTCCTGGAAACCCTCAGAGAGCACCGCTTGTTTGCCAAATTTTTCAAGTGTGAATTTTGGTTGGAAAGTGTAGGGTTCTTGGGCCATGTAGTGTCCAAGGAAGGAATAAGGGTAGATCCTGCCAAGATTGAAGTGGTTCAGAACTGGGAGCGGTCAACTAGTGTGATCGAGGTCCGCAGTTTTCTTGGGTTGGCCGGCTATTATCGGAAGTTTGTGGAGAATTTCTCCAGAATTATAGCCCCTCTGTCTCGGTTGACCCAGAAGAAGGTCAAATTCGTTTGGGATGACAAATGCGAGGAGAGCTTTCAAAAGCTCAAGTCATGTATGACATCTGCGCTCGTGTTGGTTGTCCCTTCAGGCTCAGGAGGGTTCGTGGTTTTCTGTGATGCCTCTCGGGTTGGTCTGGGCTGCGTCTTGATGCAGTATAGCAGAGTGATTGCTTATGCGTCTCGTCAGTTGAATGTTCATGAGAAGAACTATCCGACGCATGACCTAGAATTAGCAGCAGTGGTCTTTGCATTGAAGCTTTGGAGGCACTACTTGTATGGGGAGACTTGTGAAATCTACACAGATCACAAGAGTCTCCGATACTTGCTTACCCAAAGGAGCTGAACCTCATGAAAAGAGAGGTGGCTGGAGCTCCTAAAGGACTATGATTGCACCATTATGTATCATTCGGGGAAAGCAAATGTGGTAGCAGATGCGCTGAGCAAAAAATCCATGGGCAGTTTGGCCCATTTGGAACCTGCAGGTACAGTCCACACTGGTGGACATGCTGCGTGCCGCGTAGGGGGAAGATGTCTTTGGTGCACTGACCAATGACCAAGTACAAAGATGTGATGCAGAGAATGGTTTCAGATTGGACTCAGAAGATGTACTGAGATTCAGAGACCGGATAGTAGTACTAGACATGACTGAGGTGCGCAGGCAAGTCTTGGAACTGGGTCATCGTTCCACTTACATGATGCATCCGGGGGCCACCAAGATGTACCAGGACTTAAGGCAGCATTACTGGTGGAAAGGCATGAAAACAGAGGTGGCAGAATTTGTTTCTAAATATCTAGTCTGTCAGCAAGTGAAGGCCAAACACCTTAAGCCTGCGGGGCTCCTGCAAAATCTCGAAGTGCCCGAGTGGAAGTGGGAGAAAATCACCATGGATCTAGTGACTGGATTGCCTAAGTCAAAAGGCGATTTTGATTCCATTTGGGTGGTGGTGGATCGGTAAACCAAGACCGCGCACTTCATACCAATGAAGATTACCTTCTCTGCGGAGAAGTATGCCTGACTATTTTTGGATAGGATTGTGGCCTATCATGGTACCCCGGTGATGATAATATCCGACCGCGGTACCCAGTTCACAGCCCGGTTTTGGCAGTCCTTCCAGGAAGCCCTGGGTACTCAAGTGCGTTTCAGCACAGCTTTCCATCCGTAGACTGACGGGCAGTCAGAGAGGACCATCTAAACTTTGGAGGACATGCTGAGAGCATGCGTCCTGGATATGGCAGATGGCTGGGAGAGGCACCTACCGTTGATCGAATTTGCCTATAATAATAGCTATCACAGTAGCATTGACATGGCTCCTTTTGAGGCCTTGTAAGGGCGACGGTGCAGGTCCCCAATGGGCTAGTTTGAGGCAGGGGAATCACTCAGGGTGGGCCCCGATCTAATTGAGGAGGCGGTAGAAAAAGTAAAGGTCATTAAGGAAAGATTGCTGGCGGCTCAGAGTCGACAGTAAATGTATGCCAACATAAAGGCCAGTGAATTGGAATTTGCAGAGGGTCACTTAGTATTCCTAAAGGTCTCTCCTATGTAAGGGGTGGTCCGGTTTGGGAGGAAGGGAAAGCTGAGCCCTAGATACATTGGGTCTTCTCCCGTTCTCAAGCGGAGGGGCAAAGTGGCCTATGAGATGGCATTGCTTACTAGCCTGAGTAGAGTGCACCTGGTCTTCCATGTATCCATGTTGTGGAAGTATGTAAAAGATGATTCGCATGTGATAGAGCCCTCTTCTATCGAGTAGATTCGGCCATCTCATTCGAGAAAAGGCCGGTGGAGATTCTTGACCTCCAAATCAGAAAGCAAAGATCCAAAGAAATTCCCCTGGTAAAGGTGAGATGGGAGCACCATTCCGGGCAAGAGGCCACATGAGAGCTAGAGCAGGACATGAGAGAGCGCTGCCCTTCCTTGTTCGAGGAGCCAGTAAGTCCTTGTTATTCAATTAAATTCGAGGACGAATTTCCCTTAAGGGGGGAAGGTTGTAAGACCCGGAAAAAGTTTCCTAATATAAAAATCTATTTTGGTGCAGCGCGTTGGACCCGGGGGTAGTCGAGTCGAGCCTCAGGATCGCCTTGAGTGAAAAGGTATGATTCGGCTAATGAATCATGAAGACTATTTGGATAATTAACTTTCCTTTTATAAAATCATACCTTAAATTAAGTTAACTCGAGTCATGTTATGGGTTGGGTTGGGTTGGAACCCGAGTCGAGTTCGGGTTTAGTCGAGTTCTGAGTATGACTTAAGTGAGCCTTGAAACCATCTTTGGAAAGATGGTTGAGGGGATAAAACCCCCCCATATGGCAGCCGTGCGACTCAACCATTGAGTCGCACAAGGGCGCAAGGGAGAAAGAGGAGAAGGAGCAAGGAGGGGGCTTGGGGCTTGGATCGATCCGGAATTCGCATCGTCACTAGAAATTCTCAAGTTGTCGTCACCCGATCCTTATTTCTTGGTGATCTAGGTGAGTGGTTAAGGCTTTAACAGTTTGGGGGAGGCAGGTGGCCGAACCTTAGATGATAGGTCGAGTTCTCGCGATTTTTCCCGACGATCCATGATTTCAACGATATGTACACACTATTTTATGATGTTTCTTACCGGATCTCGCTATTTTAATAGCTGATCTACGTATTTTTGGGGATGCCGAGTCATGGGAAAAGGGGAAAGGTCATGCCGAAATTTTCTTCGATTCCCTTGACAGTGAGAAGGCCCTTAGATGCCCTTATACCGCTGTTTTGATGTAGTCCTTTGAACTCATCACGTAATATGAAGCATGTCCCCTTTAAAGCCCCTTGAAGTGGCCGAATGAACCCTAAGATTCATGGAGAGGGTTAGGCCAAGGGTGAGGGGAAGGGTAGGTTGATCCTTGGTATTTAAGAAATATGTGGAATTGAAGAGACAAGGTATAGCAAAAGTCTCTTCCATCTTTCCCTACACAAGGACCTTGGCCGAGCAAGGTTTCCCTTGCTCATGGTTCGGCCAAGGTTAGGGAGAGGAGGAGAGATTTTCCTTAGATGGAAATTTCATGATCTTAGGGATCACACATAGGGATATGACAATACTTAGGAAAAACATCAAACTTATCAAGTAGCTTAATTGATTTGAATTGTAGAAATGCTAGATTGTAACCATACTTAGCATTTGATCCTTAAACTTGGATGTTGACAATGTTACCATGTTTTATAATTCATACATATTATTTAAATTTATTACTACCTTTCCATGCTAGATAGTTGCTCCTTATTGTGCTAATATTCCTAAGGTAGTATAAGAATTGTTAGGTATGTGCATTATGATTATATATGATGAATGATGTAATATTTGAGCATTCTTCTTTAGATTATGCATGCTGCCCTAAATGTCCTTGGATGGTATTCCAAGGTTGACTCATGGAAATTCTCACCTAAGACAGTGTAGAAGGCTAGGTAACATGTAAGGTGTCACTAGATGTTCATAGCACATTTATGGAAACTTGGATATGAGACGATAACACTTCTATGACTGCTTGTATATTTTTGGAAACTTAGAGATTGTAGGTGCACATATACTAAAAGGGGCGGCATGAATTGTTGATCCAGTAGCCGGACATGGCTAGATACGAGCAAAGGCCCGAGGTATATATATATATATATATATATATATATATATATATATGGAAACCCTAGGATATTGAATGTGTAATGTGCTTGAGATGGTCCGCCGAGGAGCGAGGAGGTCGAAAATGACCAATGCTCAGCTAGGCCAGTTGGGTCTAGAGGTGCGCCAGCGGGCCCGCTAGGTGCCAGACCCCAGGTGGGTGGGACTAGCTATCCTTACCCCAGACGGTGTCCGGAGACTAGTGGCCATCCTAGTCAACGGCCCGAGATTGTTTGCTTGCATCTTGAGATGATGTGACCGATGGCCAGTATGATACTACCTAATATGGTAGGGACGGCTGTAGTCGGGATATATATATTGCTATGAGTAGGCCCAAGGGCCGGATGCCAGAGGCGTGATAAGCCAAGGTGGCAGGTTATCATGTACAATGGATACTCATGGATCCGTTGAGGGTCGGTAGCTGCATTTGAAACACACCTTACCTCCTTGTATATTCCTTTATTGCCTTGTGATATATACATATGCATGACTGAGGCTTAAGTGGATGTTCAATTGAGCCACTCATTGAGTCCCATGTGGACTCACAGTTTATTTCTATTTTTGCAGAGCTTGAGCAGTAGCTTGGTGTCGACATGGTGCAGCTGGAGGGTAGAGGCGGTGCCATATCTCGTAGCGGCTTCCATGAGTCTTATACTAGTCCTAGTTATGTTGGTTTTATTTCTGCACTGACGATTGTAATTGAAAAAAATTGTAAAACTTGATATTTGACCATTTGGATTTGACGTTGATATTTCTTCTTGTTTTGAAAAACTTATACATTGTGACTTGCAAACTTTTTATAAAGTATGTTAAGTTTCTTTCAGTCGATATGTTTTGGTTTCTTGATGTCAGTGTAGACAGTAGGCTACAAGGCAGGATGTGGGTCCTGGCCGGTCACACTACCCTCAGTCGGGGTGTGACACCGTCGCTTCCTGTCATTCAGCTTTCGACTCTCGTAAGTGGTGGAATGTCCTTCCTGCATGAGAATGCCTCCAACTATGAAGTCCACCAACTATGGTAGGGCCCTTCTATAAGGAGGTCGATATGGGGCTTGCTCCCTGGTCCCTGCTGTGATTTCGCACTGCGCACTGCGTCTTATGAGCCATCTACCCTGCGCAGGTGTCTTACGAGTCATCTACTCTGCACACAAATATTGTGATTTAGAGGCCATCTTCCATGCACACAAGTCTTACGCCTTATGAGCCATCTGTTGTGCGCACGAACATTGCGACTTAGGGGTCATCTGCCCTGCGCACACTTGCGTCTTATGAGCCATCTGCTCTGCGCACACTTGTGCCTTATGAGCGGCCCATATGGGCGTGCGACCAGTCGATCTTCGTGTAAGACAAGTTGAGGAGCTTGTCCTACACCTGATTTTATGTTTTTTGTGTCCATAGTCTTATAATTATTGTTTTACTTTACGCCTTCAATGCCATTCGGCCAACATGGTCTTTTGGGGGCACACATATGGAGTGCGAGGTTGGTACGTAGACCAACGCATGCCTCACGATGTTAAGCCAGTAAGCCCAATTCTAGACGAATTCAGGATGATAGGCTTATCCCTTGCACGGGATGCAAGGGTGCCACACGGGTTCCTCTGCACAAAACAATTGGCCCGTGACAGTTGGTATCAGAGCAAGAATTGCAAGCCTCCAACTGAGAAAGCCCTCGATGCATACATAGCCGACATGCATTCCTCTGTGGCGCTCGAGTTGTTGATGTAGTGAACCCAGTTGATGGACATTCCGACTGTTGTATTCGGGGATGCAAGCATTCGATGATCGATGTGAAGACCATAACTTTTGCGCAGGAAATGGGCCCCTAAGAAGCAAAGTCATTTGCACGTAGAGCAGATGGCTCTTAAGTCGTGTGCGCAGAGCAGATCTCTCATAAGACACAAAGTGGTGCGCATAGTAGACTCTCTCATAAGATGTAAAGTCCTACGTAGAGCAGATCTCTAGTAAGACGCACATTGTGCGCAAAGCAGACTCTCTCATAAGACGCGAGGATGGTGCGCAGGGTGATGTCCCCTAAGACGCAACACAGAGCCAATGGCTCGTGAGTCACCAAGGATGGTGCGCAGGGCGATATCCCCTAAGATGCAGTGTAGAGCCGATGGCTCATGAGTCGCCAAGTTTGTGTGCAGGGTTGATGACCCTAAGACACAGCGTAGAGCAGATGGCTCAGGAGTCGCCAAGTTTGTGCACAGGGCTAATGACCCCAAAGACGCTGCGCAGAGCAGATTGCTCATGAGGGCTGATGTCTCCTAAGTTGCAAGGTTGGTGCCCAATGCAAGATGGCCTCTAAGATGCAAGATTTGTGCGCATAGCAGATGGCTCTTAAGACGCAAGATTGACACGTCCAAAACAAGCAATGGCGAAGAACTACTGTGGTGTGGCAGCAATGCTCTTAGTGTGGAGAGTTGGCAGACGTTGTGACCCGATTGGAGAAAATCCCTCAAGTCGTGATTCGAGGAGCAGCGTAAGACTTGAAGCTTGTTGATATGGGCTCAGAGGAGAGCATCATGACCTCTGCGGGGGACGAGTGAGAAAGCAGTGATCCGTAAAACTTGAAGCTCGTTAAGATGGGCTCGGAGGAGAGCGCCATGACTCCTGCGGGGGGCGAGTGAGCAAGCAGTGATCGGCTCAAGACGGCGATGGAGGCAATGCTCCAGTGTGGTGCGGCCACGGAACTACTCATCACTTGGGTGTTGCACAACGACACCTAGAGGTTATCCGAGATGAGTATTGCTCGTATGCTCTTCAAATCTGGGACTTTTCATTGCCCAACAAGACCGAGGCATGGTGAATCAAGTAGCCTCTTCTTGGTGTCCCTTCAAGCGAGCGTTGCTCAACAACGCTTGTTTGCTCCACAAGTCTGGGACTCTCATTGCCCAGCAACAAGGAGTTTGGGAATCTCAAAACCCTTTCTCACAACAATAGAAGATGATGAAACTCAACGATGTTCTAAGTAGTCATTTCCTGGTGGCGAACTTCACGGCGAAACTCGACTTGTTGCAACCTCATTGCGGCGTGTCGTTACTCATGCGGTGTTCCCTTCGACTACTTGTGAAGAATTCACTAAAAAGGTGGTGCGGTCGAGGTGAGTTCGACGAGGACGTCGAAGCTTGAAGTGGGGGAGGATGTTAGGGATTTTTCGATGTGCCCGAGCAACGATGAATCATGGCGGAATGTTCCCTACATATTTGTAAATATGTTTTCACATCCATATAATTTTGCCTTTCATTATAGTAAGTGCTTGTAAAATCTCTTGTGTGATCTCCGAGGGCCCACGATATGAGTTGGATGCATTTCGATGTCATTCGGCATTTGGTGCGTGCGCTACGACTAAGCGGAGCAATTTTCCTGCATTCGTCATGGCCGTGGCCATGGAAAATCGCCATCTCGCATGGCCACGATTTTTTCATGCTCCTCGTGCTTTTGGGAACCTTGGGGGTTAGGGGTCTCATGTATAATGTAGGAGTGCATTGGCAAACAAAGCGGTTGCCTTGGGCGAAGACAAACGAGCGGCCCATATGGGCATGCGACCAGTCGATCTTCACCTAAGATAACATGCGGAGCTCATCCTACACCCGAGTTTATGTTTTCTTGTGTCCATAGTCCTGTAATTGTTGTTTTACTTTACGCCTTCAATACCATTTGGCCAACATGGTCTTTTGGGGGCACATATATAGAGCACGAGATTGGTACGTGGACCAACGCATGTCCCGCAGTGTTAAGTCGGGAAGCCCAATTCAGGACGGATTCGGGATGATAGGCTTATCCCTTGCACCGGATGCAAGAGTGCCACATAGGTTCTTTGTTGATAAAAACTGCACAGTATAGGAGGGTGAATAGTGTATTTTCTAATATTATTTGCCTAATTGGATCTTAATCAATTCTTGGATTATTTAGACTATTTATAATTCGACTATTAGATGCAAAAGCAATAAATAATTAAGCAATTCAGAACAAGCACAATATCAATGCGAACACATAGATTTACATTGGTTCGGCCCCAATGCCTACTCCACTACCTAAGCACCCCGCTTAGGATTTCCAAACTAAGTTTACTAGATTAATTTGAGTTTCCCTTACAACGAGGACTTTGACTCGAAGAGACGGTCTCTCGACCTAAGGCACTTCCACACCCGGAGGTCTTTGTCTTCTTATCGTGAGCACTCTTCCACCTCAACCCTAAGGGACAACTTAACTAATCCTAGCAAAACTAAATTTACACAAGTGGCTTGACTCTTTCACCAGAAGGAAACCACTTCCACACACAAGACCTAACAATCTAGGTCTTCCTACAATTAAATACAAGAGTTGAAGAACAAAATAAATAAAAACTTATTACAAGAAGAGGAATTAAATTCTTATCACACTTAGATGCCTCTTCTTCACGCGCCTAACCAGCTTGATCCACCTTTTGAAATAAAACTCCTTTGGTAGCAAGGATCAAGTAGAAGGCTGATGAAGTTTAACTCTTTGAAGATTGAGGAATGCTTAATGGATCACTCTTTGAAGCTTTCTTTTCACCAAAAATCTCAGAGAGAAGATTGAGAGATGAATTAGAAGGGAGTATATATAGATCCGGTTGAGACAGGGCGTCAACGGGATTATTTTTGACCGTTACAGACGCCCGGTCGATGGTCCGGTCAAAAGCATCGGTCGACCGGCCATTCAACCGCTGGCTTACTGTAACATTTTTCCTCTGATCAGTTGACCGACGGGTCGACCGCTCGACGGAAAAATGTCTGCTTCAAAACCGGTCGACCAGTCGGTCGACCAAAGCCAGCTTTTATAAGCATTCGGTCGACTGACGGGTCGATCGATTGTCGCGAGACTTGTTGCGGTCGACCAATCGGTCGACCGACTCAGTGAAGCCCTCGCGCTCTATCATCCGGTCGACCGATGAACTTTCTACCAATTTTTGGCAACATTTGGTCGACCAAATTGGCTGCTACCAATGCTTTTACTCCATTCGATCGACCGGTCGGTAGACCAAAATAGAGCTGGAAATTTTTCTAGCTTGGATTTTTTATTTTGCGCTTGATTTTCGGCTTCGTTCTTCAACGTGCTTTATCTTTGAAGGATTCTACATCCTTCCCAACACATTTTTGATGCACGCATTGACCTGTTTTGAGGATTGATCGAGATACGATAGACTTGACGAATCTTTCATCGATCCTACAATTTTCATGATTAAACATTTGTTAAATGGGTTTGTTATCATCAAAATAATCATGAGAAAAATAAAGCATGAAGGAAGAACCCTTCAGCTAACAATCTCCCCTTTTTTGATGATGACAAACCAATGACGATTAATATCAAGATACAAGGAAGTATTAAGGAAATAAAGCAATGTTAATCAATTTAAGCTCCCCCTATCTATATGCATGTATCTTCTAAATTCTCTTTTATCATTTTGTGTGATACTTTGTCATGAGTGTATTCAATTATACTACTTCCCTTATCAATATATTTACTCCCCCTATCGATAAGCATATATCCCTATATTCTCCCCCTTTTGTCATCCATCAAAAAGGATCATACATAGCAAGCATATCAAAAATGAACATTACTAACCAACACATGGTTAACTAAATACATGTGCATGAGATGAAAATGTCAATACATCACATAGTTAACCAAAAACATGTTCATAGGATGAAAAATATCAATACATCATATGTTCGTTAGATGAAAGTGTCAATACATAAGTACACCAAAATGTCAATACATCAATACATCAGAACATCAAGGAGGATTATTCGTCCTCAGGTGGTGGAGGAGGTGGTAGATGCGATTGATAATACTGCCATATCTCATCCACTCTCCCATATATCTCCTCTATACGCCCGCCATGGTCACCAATCATGGTGCCAAACTAGTCCATCTGACGGCCGAACGCATCCATGCGCTCTGTTGATGTTTTGTTATGTTCCATCTGACCAATCTGAAACAGAGCAAATTGATGCTCTAGATCGCTTAGACTCGTTCTGGAAGGGCCAGATGAGGAGCCTCCACCAGCTTCGTCCTCGTCCATCTCTATGTCATACTCAGCCTGTTCCACCGGATCTCCTTGCGTTCTTTTTGCCGCGCTGATGTACAAGGATCTTCATGCGGCTAAGGGAGGAAGGATCTATGGCTCTTGGAATAGGTTCTATCTCAAATCTAGATCTATTAACCCCAGCTTCATATATGAAATGAGAGATTACTGAGGCATATGGTAAAGCTTGTTTTTTTTAGGAATGGACTTCAGCTATATATCTAAGCATGAGGTCAGGGACATCTATAGGGATACTAGACATGGCACGGAAAAGTACCCTAAAACTCATGGTGGTGACCTCATCGTAGTGTCCTACTCTAGGAAGAATGGTATGTGCAATGATGAGGTGCACAATCCTAGCAATGGGTGAAAGTTTGATGCTTTAGGTAGGGATCACTCCCTCATAATCTTCAGGGCATATAGTTGATACAATCCTCCTCATGAAAACGGTGGGTGGACATCTTATAAATTCGTGCTCCTAATAGAGGAAACCCAAAAGCATCTCTAATGAGGGATTTGGTTATGACTATGGATTTTCCTAAAATTTCAGATCATAGAACTAAGTCATCACTAAGTCTTACCTTTTCTATTACTAGGTTAGAGAAGAAGGTTTTCACTAGGATGGGGCATACCGGTACCTATTTTCCTAAGAACTCTACCCATCCCATGCTAGCAAGTTTCCCTCAGATATCAAATCGTTCTAAGTCATCTAAAATAACAGGCCGTGTTTGCAAGATGACTCTATCTACAAACTTGGAGGCTTGTTTCTTTCCTAATTGGGTCAAAAGATTATCAGGTAAGGATGGGAGTTTGGTCTTGGGTGCCATTCTGCAAGATAAATTTGAGGATGATGTAAATGATTAGTTTTAAATGAAAAACACATGCTTTTAACACAAAAGGATGAGAGCGAAAAAGTTTAAGGATCGGCATAGTCTTATGCAAAAACAAAAGGATTTTCTCATTAAGTTTAAATAAAATAAAATAAAATAAAATAAAATAAAATAAAATAAAAAGAAGGATTAACCATGAAGATCCATAAATAAAAAGAAGAAGAAAAATTTGGCTAGAGAAGAATGATAGAAAATCTGTTTGTTTTTAACCAAAATAAGATTCTTTTAGAATGACATAAGTTTAAAGTTGAGAAAAACTCATGAAAGCAAACAAGAAAATTTTTGACTAAAGATTTTTAATCAAATGAAATTCTATTAAAGAGCAAATGATGAATCATTCGAAGAAAACATGAAATATTTGATTTTTATTGAAAAAAGACTTGTTTTTGAAGGAAACATGCTAACCAAATGTTATCATTCATGTAAAATAAGCATGAATCATATTTTTGTGTATGAAACAAGGTACATTGAGAGTAAAAGATGAAGAAATCATGTTTTTGACTATGATCTCATGAGTGATGGACAAAGAAAGATTTTTACCTTGAAAAGGAGTCTTGGAGAGGAGGTAGAAGCCTAGAAGAAGAAAAGATAGGAC
Organism: Canna indica; assembly: GCA_034359265.1. NCBI lineage: Eukaryota > Viridiplantae > Streptophyta > Magnoliopsida > Zingiberales > Cannaceae > Canna > Canna indica. The sequence continues at coordinate 58,432,997 of CP136890.1, read as the reverse complement.
TTATGATGGGGCAGCCAGTCGAATGGGCAAGGAAGCCCTAGTTTCGGGCTTAACTAAATGAATTGAATGGCTAGGATTCAATCTGGGCGAGAAATCGGGCGATCTGGGCAATTTTTCGCCCACCGATCGATCGGGCGGTCGAATGCCGATCGATCACTCGATCTGCCCTAGTTTTTACCCCTTAAGAAAAAATTATTTTTCGAGAGGGTGTGATCATCCAAATTTTGTGAATTTTTTTTTACACAAATTAGACTCTATGAGGATTCCAAAAAATCAAGAATCGCTCAAAAAGAATATCCCTACAATTTTCTAAAAATTCTACAAGAGCAGTGACATTTTTGTAAATATGAGTTGTTTATCCACGGATTTCAGATTTTGCTCAAATTTCCTAGATATCAAGATATGATCGTTTAACACTTGTTTATCAAGTTTGGAGTGAAATTAATATCATTTAGTCAAGTTATGAGCTTAGCACGATTTTAATCAAAATATGCTTGAAACCATGAAAGTGCTAAGAATCAAACTTGGCTATCTACTCATGTTTTCTCTAACTTAGACATTTGGACATCTAACATGAGTGAATTCAAACATGTTTGTGAAAATTTAAACCCAAAAAGATATTTCTAAGTCAAATTGTTGATTTAGGTTAATTATTTCCAATTTGAGTCTCACGAACTAATCTAGTGATCACATTGTTCATCTAGTTATGAGTCTTCATGTGATACCAAGTATAACAACCTAGACTCATGTGATATATGCATTCAAAACATGTTTGTCAACCATAGAAAATGAGGTCTCTAATGAAGATTCTAACCTAGAGCAAATTTCATCCAATCAACACATGAAATTGCCTAAGTTATCAAACATTAACTTACTCATGAATTTTCATATATTTATCAAGCAAAAGCAATCATGAGCATAGAGACTTCATTAATCATGAATAATCAATTATTATACAAATATTTTTGCAAAATTGAACTCATACCTCACCCTTGAGAATTTTCCAAATTTTTCATTTCCTTTTCAATTTGGCTCTACTAGCTTTCCATCACATTTTTGATAACTTGCAAATAATATTCATTAGTAACATAATGGAAATGTAACTACTAACAAGTTATCGTACTAGATAGCAAAGAGAAAACCAAGTATCGATCTCAAGATTTACTTTGCTAAATAGTTTGAAATCTGTTTCAAAATATGTTGTCATGAATCTAAAATGAATTTTCAAGAGATCATAAATATAATATCGATGAAAACATGATCTCGAACCCTTCCTATTGGTTGAAAACCAAAAGGCTACAATAAGCCTACGATTTAAAACCGCAAGGTTGCATGAGCCCATTACAGGCTACATAGGTCTCCAAAGAGATCGGAAATCAAAAATCAAAATCAAAAATCATTTTAATAAGATTTATCAAGAATGAAAAATCTACTAACATTAGGCATGTATTAGAAGTCCAACTATAATTTAAGCAAGTGAGTATGGGAGATGATACCAAGGATACCTAGATGACAATTTTCATACCTATAGCATCTTCATGACTTGAAGTTGCAACCAAAGATGGATTATTTATTGATGTCCATGGTCAACTTCAATTCTTTATCTTCCTTTACCCTTGTGCGGTTGCTCCCCCTACAAAAGAGCATGGAACCTTTGGTACCCAAATTGCTTTGGGTCCTTGAGTGTTAGAGGGTTTAACTACCCAAAGTGTTTTAACTCCACTTGGGTTCATCTTGAATGCACAATCATATATAGCATACCCATATACACCGCAACAAAAATAATGTCCATTAAAAAATTTTCTTTCATTATGAACATGAGATTTAATGTTGGAAGATTTGACATGAGAAAAATGATGGACATGAGCATTCCTAAGTGAAGCATTCTTCTTTTTAACTTGAGATTTATGTGTAGAATGCCTAACATGAGAGTGATGATGAACATTTTCATTCTTTACATAAGTATTTTTTATTCTATTGTTCTTAGGAGATGGGGCATTCTTAAATTCATTTCCTTTCCTACTCAAGGAAATGACTTCACTTTTCAAATCATTCATAGATTTTTGAATAGCATGCAATTGAGTTTTCAACATGCTTTTTCATTTTTCAAATTGTCATTTTTATGTTTCAAAGCTTTAAGCTCGAATTCTAAATTATCATGGCATGGATCAAGTGAGCTAGATTTTAATTTCTCATTCTCTAATTCTAGAGTATGCACGTATGAGCTAAGTCTAGAATTCTCATTTTTAATCCTTTTGTTCTCTTTATCCTTTTTCAAGAGCAATGCATACATAATTTTATACTCATCAATTAAATCATCAAAATCATGAGAACTAGATGAGTTAATACTATCATTTTTATTATCATGACTAAAAGGAGAGGAGAGTACCTCATCATTTTCATTCATGGGGCAAGCTTTCGAGATAACTTCATAATCATTGCAAGAGGACGTTTCATGGGATGATGATGTGGAAGCATTCGACCTCTTCCTTGCCTTGTTCTTCATTGCATAGGTGACATATCACCTTTCTCTTCCGACTCTTTGTACTTAATTCTTTGGCTAGAAACACTAAGAGCTTCAAGAACTTCATTAGATATAGGAGCATGACAATTGTCATCGTCTCCTTCATTTAGAGTAACAAGTTCTTCAGTTTTAGTATAGTCATATAACATGTTCAAAGTATTCTGGATATCATATGCAGAAGTACAATGCATGATTTTTTCAAGTACATTATTTCCCAAAGAGCAAATATGCAATTTGTAGCTTTTGCATTAAACTCAAACATATTAATTTGTTCTTGGGTCCATGAATCCATATTTTCTCTAGGTTCAGTTTTTTTTATATTTACCATGTTAAACACACCTAAACCTTGAGTCTTCGGAAAAGTATATATTCTACTCTTTCAAATACCAAAGTTAGACTCATCAAACATAGGGGGTGAAGACGCTCTACTCTCTAGTGTCATTTTAAGATCGAGATACGGTGTAGAAGAGATGGTCGAATCTCAAGCTACGGACCTGCTCTGATACCAAATGTTGATAAAAACGACACACTAAAGGGGGGTGAATAGTATGTTTTCTAATATTATTTGCCTAATTGGATCTTAATCAATTCTTGGATTATTTAGGCTATTTATAATTCAACTATTAGATGCAAAACCAATAAATAATTAAGCAATTTAGAACAAGCACAATATCAATGCGAACACACAGATTTATAGTGGTTTGGCCCCAATGCCTACTCCACTACCTAAGTACCCCGTTAGGATTTCCAAACTAAGTTCACTAGATTAATTTGAGTTTCCCTTACAATGAGGATTTTGACTCAAAGAGATGCTCTCTCGACCTAAGACACTTCCACACCCGGAAGTCTCTGTCTTCTTATCGCGAGGACTCTTCCACCTCAACCCTAAGGGACAACTTAACTAATCCTAGCAAAACTAAATTTATACAAGTGGCTTTACTCCTTCACCACAAGGAAACCACTTCCACACACAAGACCTAACAATCTAGGTCTTCCTAAAATTAAATACAAGAGTTGAAGAACAAAATAAACAAAAACTTATTACAAGAAGAGGAATTAAATTCTTGTCACACTTAGATGCCTCTTCTTCACACGCCTAACCAGCACTACTAGAAAAATGGGCATTAGCAACGGCTGATTCCGTTGCTGAGCCGTTGCTGAAGATCATCAGCAACGGCCGGAGCCATTGCAATGGGGCCGTGGCAGAAAGTCGCGTTGCTGATAACTTAGCAACGGATCAGCAATGGTTTTGCCACGGACTCGAAGCCGTTGCGGATGACATTAATAGCAACGACCGCTGAGTCCGTAGCAACGCCGTTAGTAAAATCCCGTCGCTAAGCCGTTGCTGTAGGTCATCAGCAACGACTTTCGATACACTTTTAGCAACGGCTTTCCCATGGACGGTCGTGGGAAAGCCGTTGCTGATGATGTGAACCTAGTAACGAAAAATTTTAAAATTTCAAATTTCCGTTGATACATTGATACATTCTGATACATAACTCACACACCCATACACACATCCACACATTCATTCACACATCATAAATACACCAAGATATACATCAAAACAATTATATTTATAGTGATAATTATCCACAATAGTATAAAAACTATTCAAATGCAAAATTGAAGTATCAATATCCAAACAAAATAAATTAAACAAGTCCAATATCTCAGTAACAAAGTCAATATAAAAAAAATCTCACGATGACGATGGAGGATGGCCTGGATCATATGGCGGGGTCTGGAGTGCTTGAGAGTACACCGGCGTGGACTGACTCGAGGACGATGGATTAGATGATGCCGAATAGATGCCTGCTTCGAGATGACCTGACATGTTGCATAGCATAGCATGCATCTCCGCCATCATCTGACTCTGACGCGCGACCGTCTCCTCTAGAGTCCTTATTCTGCTACTATGATCATAATTGGATCTAGAGGTGGACGGCCGCTCACCAGCGACCGGAGGGGTCGGTGCCCCAAGTGGCCCTAGTACGGCTCGCGCATGACCACTATCTGCAAAGCCATATACGCGGCCATGGTCCCAGCCACCTGCGGCCTCGACCCACGTTGCTGTGTCAAAGTCCTCGGGGGTGCCCCCGCGCTGCACCACCGTCTGGCTGTAGGTCTCCTACTCGAGTTTGATTTTTTGTTTAATATTTATCATAAATCTTAAATTATAAATATATAATGAATAATTTAAACAAATATATAGTTACCATAATGTATGCAGCGCGGTTGTCGATGTACTCCCCTGTCCCATATGCTCGATGGTGAGTCCGCTCAAACACCACCATCGGTGGAAGGTCGCTGGACAGTCCCGTCATCCGACACCGTCGTCTACATTTACAAAACAAATACATTAATTAGTACACATAGTAATAAATAAAATATATAATTAAAAGGTATACTTACCATACGGTTCGCGTGCACTGCAAATGCAACAGAGCCGCCGGTGTGACGCGCTGCTCCCCCCGACATGCGATTTCTAGCCGCATTCCGAGAAACCTCCTGCCATCGATCCGTCGACCATATTCGCACGAGCTGGTCCCATATATCCGGAGTAATCCAATCGGGGCCGTATCCCCGAGTCTCAGCGATGTTAGTGGTCCCAGCTCGGGCCATCGCTTGGGATCGAGCCTGCCCCAACTGCCCATTGTACCTTGCCCGAAAAATAGCCTCCCAGGCAGCGTAAATGAAGGGCCTTTGGTCCTCGGCCCATGTATAGCGAGCCTACAAAATAATAATATCAGTACCAATATTAATCATCATGCATGTAAAAAAAAAAATAATACTTGCCTCAAACTCGCGCCATAACATGTCGACGTGCTCGCTAGGCACGTGAGACCATGTAGGCCATGCCCCGTGCATATATCGTCGAATAGTAGAAGAAATGCTCCCATGTGGCCGCCTGCGTCTGGATGTACTAGCCTCGGCAGTATCATCGGCATGAGGATCAGTAACAGGAGGATCAGCAGCATGAGTAAGTGCTGGAGTCTCACCGATCGGAGACTCCGAAGCTCTCCTGCGTCGATAACCACGACCAGACATATCTGTCGAACAGACATATAATCAGATTATTGTATAAATAGTAGAGATATATTTAATAAAATATATACTTTATAATTATTCCTCATCATCTGAATAATAGTCTTTGAATTCTTCCTCTTCTTCCTCTTCCTCATCTTCTTCATCTCCAGCTTCCTCAATTTCATGATCGTCATCATCAGCATATTCAACTTCTAATTGAATTGACGTTGTGTCTGCATCATCGAGTATTGGAATAATACGATCTACAGCAGGAGGATCATCTTCTTGATAGAAACCATGTGTCATATCAGGTATCAGCTCATTTTCTCCTACTATCAGATCAATTTTTCCTCTACCTTTTGTCTTACAAACTACACGCCAATCTGCTCTATCTTTATTTCGAGCCGGATACTTCGCGTAATATACTTGTTCGGCTTGTGATGCCAATATAAAAGGCTCATTTGTTGCCAATTTCGATTTGTAATTAACCTCAACAAGTTTGTATTTTGGATGAACTTTCATGCCCCTTTCTGTTGTATCAAACCAATGACATCTAAATAGGATCACTGATTTTAAGCCGAAGTAGTGCAACTCTATCACTTCTTCCACCAGTCCATAAAAATCCATATCACATTCAACATAGGTTGTCCCTTTCACGCAGACCCCAGCATTCATCGTCTTCTTTCTAAATGAATATTCAACCGTGTGAAATTTATACCCATTAACAAAATATCCGCTATAGCACGACACAAGTCGCGACGGTCCACTAACAAACTCAAATATTCTTTCATCTATTTCAGCTCTGTGATCTTTGCTGTAAGTCTGAATCAAAGTAGGGAAATCACGATTTCGTAATCTCTCCAATTCTTGATCGTTGTGAATAGAGTATTTTTGCACCATCTTAATGTCAAATATTTTAATGAATTGTTCAATCTCTGGACAATTGAGTAATACATACAAGTGTGCCAAATGATACTCTTCCTCGCTTAAGTGCTGAGATGGACGAGAACCAAAAGCACGACCAGAGTGACAAAATATATTTAAACGTCCATCTGAATGCTTTTACCAATGATTTTACTCCATTCGATCGACCGGTCGGTAGACCAAAATAGAGCTGGAAATTTTTCTAGCTTGGATTTTTTATTTTGCGCTTGATTTTCGGCTTCGTTCTTCAACGTGCTTTATCTTTGAAGGATTCTACATCCTTCCCAACACATTTTTGATGCACGCATTGACCTGTTTTGAGGATTGATCGAGATACGATAGACTTGACGAATCTTTCATCGATCCTACAATTTTCATGATTAAACATTTGTTAAATGGGTTTGTTATCATCAAAATAATCATGAGAAAAATAAAGCATGAAGGAAGAACCCTTCAGCTAACAATCTCCCCTTTTTTGATGATGACAAACCAATGACGATTAATATCAAGATACAAGGAAGTATTAAGGAAATAAAGCAATGTTAATCAATTTAAGCTCCCCCTATCTATATGCATGTATCTTCTAAATTCTCTTTTATCATTTTGTGTGATACTTTGTCATGAGTGTATTCAATTATACTACTTCCCTTATCAATATATTTACTCCCCCTATCGATAAGCATATATCCCTATATTCTCCCCCTTTTGTCATCCATCAAAAAGGATCATACATAGCAAGCATATCAAAAATGAACATTACTAACCAACACATGGTTAACTAAATACATGTGCATGAGATGAAAATGTCAATACATCACATAGTTAACCAAAAACATGTTCATAGGATGAAAAATATCAATACATCATATGTTCGTTAGATGAAAGTGTCAATACATAAGTACACCAAAATGTCAATACATCAATACATCAGAACATCAAGGAGGATTATTCGTCCTCAGGTGGTGGAGGAGGTGGTAGATGCGATTGATAATACTGCCATATCTCATCCACTCTCCCATATATCTCCTCTATACGCCCGCCATGGTCACCAATCATGGTGCCAAACTAGTCCATCTGACGGCCGAACGCATCCATGCGCTCTGTTGATGTTTTGTTATGTTCCATCTGACCAATCTGAAACAGAGCAAATTGATGCTCTAGATCGCTTAGACTCGTTCTGGAAGGGCCAGATGAGGAGCCTCCACCAGCTTCGTCCTCGTCCATCTCTATGTCATACTCAGCCTGTTCCACCGGATCTCCTTGCGTTCTTTTTGCCGCGCTGATGTACAAGGATCTTCATGCGGCTAAGGGAGGAAGGATCTATGGCTCTTGGAATAGGTTCTATCTCAAATCTAGATCTATTAACCCCAGCTTCATATATGAAATGAGAGATTACTGAGGCATATGGTAAAGCTTGTTTTTTTTAGGAATGGACTTCAGCTATATATCTAAGCATGAGGTCAGGGACATCTATAGGGATACTAGACATGGCACAGAAAAGTACCCTAAAACTCATGGTGGTGACCTCATCGTAGTGTCCTACTCTAGGAAGAATGGTATGTGCAATGATGAGGTGCACAATCCTAGCAATGGGTGAAAGTTTGATGCTTTAGGTAGGGATCACTCCCTCATAATCTTCAGGGCATATAGTTGATACAATCCTCCTCATGAAAACGGTGGGTGGACATCTTATAAATTCGTGCTCCTAATAGAGGAAACCCAAAAGCATCTCTAATGAGGGATTTGGTTATGACTATGGATTTTCCTAAAATTTCAGATCATAGAACTAAGTCATCACTAAGTCTTACCTTTTCTATTACTAGGTTAGAGAAGAAGGCTTTCACTAGGATGGGGCATACCGGTACCTATTTTCCTAAGAACTCTACCCATCCCATGCTAGCAAGTTTCCCTCAGATATCAAATCGTTCTAAGTCATCTAAAATAACAGGCCGTGTTTGCAAGATGACTCTATCTACAAACTTGGAGGCTTGTTTCTTTCCTAATTGGGTCAAAAGATTATCAGGTAAGGATGGGAGTTTGGTCTTGGGTGCCATTCTGCAAGATAAATTTGAGGATGATGTAAATGATTAGTTTTAAATGAAAAACACATGCTTTTAACACAAAAGGATGAGAGCGAAAAAGTTTAAGGATCGGCATAGTCTTATGCAAAAACAAAAGGATTTTCTCATTAAGTTTAAATAAAATAAAATAAAATAAAATAAAATAAAATAAAATAAAAAGAAGGATTAACCATGAAGATCCATAAATAAAAAGAAGAAGAAAAATTTGGCTAGAGAAGAATGATAGAAAATCTGTTTGTTTTTAACCAAAATAAGATTCTTTTAGAAGGACATAAGTTTAAAGTTGAGAAAAACTCATGAAAGCAAACAAGAAAATTTTTGACTAAAGATTTTTAATCAAATGAAATTCTATTAAAGAGCAAATGATGAATCATTCGAAGAAAACATGAAATATTTGATTTTTATTGAAAAAAGACTTGTTTTTGAAGGAAACATGCTAACCAAATGTTATCATTCGTGTAAAATAAGCATGAATCATATTTTTGTGTATGAAACAAGGTACATTGAGAGTAAAAGATGAAGAAATCATGTTTTTGACTATGATCTCATGAGTGATGGACAAAGAAAGATTTTTACCTTGAAAAGGAGTCTTGGAGAGGAGGTAGAAGCCTAGAAGAAGAAAAGATAGGACTTATGATGGGGCAGCCAGTCGAATGGGCAAGGAAGCCCTAGTTTCGGGCTTAACTAAATGAATTGAATGGCTAGGATTCAATCTGGGCGAGAAATCGGGCGATCTGGGCAATTTTTCGCCCACCGATCGATCGGGCGGTCGAATGCCGATCGATCACTCGATCTGCCCTAGTTTTTACCCCTTAAGAAAAAATTATTTTTCGAGAGGGTGTGATCATCCAAATTTTGTGAATTTTTTTTTACACAAATTAGACTCTATGAGGATTCCAAAAAATCAAGAATCGCTCAAAAAGAATATCCCTACAATTTTCTAAAAATTCTACAAGAGCAGTGACATTTTTGTAAATATGAGTTGTTTATCCACGGATTTCAGATTTTGCTCAAATTTCCTAGATATCAAGATATGATCGTTTAACACTTGTTTATCAAGTTTGGAGTGAAATTAATATCATTTAGTCAAGTTATGAGCTTAGCACGATTTTAATCAAAATATGCTTGAAACCATGAAAGTGCTAAGAATCAAACTTGGCTATCTACTCATGTTTTCTCTAACTTAGACATTTGGACATCTAACATGAGTGAATTCAAACATGTTTGTGAAAATTTAAACCCAAAAAGATATTTCTAAGTCAAATTGTTGATTTAGGTTAATTATTTCCAATTTGAGTCTCACGAACTAATCTAGTGATCACATTGTTCATCTAGTTATGAGTCTTCATGTGATACCAAGTATAACAACCTAGACTCATGTGATATATGCATTCAAAACATGTTTGTCAACCATAGAAAATGAGGTCTCTAATGAAGATTCTAACCTAGAGCAAATTTCATCCAATCAACACATGAAATTGCCTAAGTTATCAAACATTAACTTACTCATGAATTTTCATATATTTATCAAGCAAAAGCAATCATGAGCATAGAGACTTCATTAATCATGAATAATCAATTATTATACAAATATTTTTGCAAAATTGAACTCATACCTCACCCTTGAGAATTTTCCAAATTTTTCATTTCCTTTTCAATTTGGCTCTACTAGCTTTCCATCACATTTTTGATAACTTGCAAATAATATTCATTAGTAACATAATGGAAATGTAACTACTAACAAGTTATCGTACTAGATAGCAAAGAGAAAACCAAGTATCGATCTCAAGATTTACTTTGCTAAATAGTTTGAAATCTGTTTCAAAATATGTTGTCATGAATCTAAAATGAATTTTCAAGAGATCATAAATATAATATCGATGAAAACATGATCTCGAACCCTTCCTATTGGTTGAAAACCAAAAGGCTACAATAAGCCTACGATTTAAAACCGCAAGGTTGCATGAGCCCATTACAGGCTACATAGGTCTCCAAAGAGATCGGAAATCAAAAATCAAAATCAAAAATCATTTTAATAAGATTTATCAAGAATGAAAAATCTACTAACATTAGGCATGTATTAGAAGTCCAACTATAATTTAAGCAAGTGAGTATGGGAGATGATACCAAGGATACCTAGATGACAATTTTCATACCTATAGCATCTTCATGACTTGAAGTTGCAACCAAAGATGGATTATTTATTGATGTCCATGGTCAACTTCAATTCTTTATCTTCCTTTACCCTTGTGCGGTTGCTCCCCCTACAAAAGAGCATGGAACCTTTGGTACCCAAATTACTTTGGGTCCTTGAGTGTTAGAGGGTTTAACTACCCAAAGTGTTTTAACTCCACTTGGGTTCATCTTGAATGCACAATCATATATAGCATACCCATATACACCGCAACAAAAATAATGTCCATTAAAAAATTTTCTTTCATTATGAACATGAGATTTAATGTTGGAAGATTTGACATGAGAAAAATGATGGACATGAGCATTCCTAAGTGAAGCATTCTTCTTTTTAACTTGAGATTTATGTGTAGAATGCCTAACATGAGAGTGATGATGAACATTTTCATTCTTTACATAAGTATTTTTTATTCTATTGTTCTTAGGAGATGGGGCATTCTTAAATTCATTTCCTTTCCTACTCAAGGAAATGACTTCACTTTTCAAATCATTCATAGATTTTTGAATAGCATGCAATTGAGTTTTCAACATGCTTTTTCATTTTTCAAATTGTCATTTTTATGTTTCAAAGCTTTAAGCTCGAATTCTAAATTATCATGGCATGGATCAAGTGAGCTAGATTTTAATTTCTCATTCTCTAATTCTAGAGTATGCACGTATGAGCTAAGTCTAGAATTCTCATTTTTAATCCTTTTGTTCTCTTTATCCTTTTTCAAGAGCAATGCATACATAATTTTATACTCATCAATTAAATCATCAAAATCATGAGAACTAGATGAGTTAATACTATCATTTTTATTATCATGACTAAAAGGAGAGGAGAGTACCTCATCATTTTCATTCATGGGGCAAGCTTTCGAGATAACTTCATAATCATTGCAAGAGGACGTTTCATGGGATGATGATGTGGAAGCATTCGACCTCTTCCTTGCCTTGTTCTTCATTGCATAGGTGACATATCACCTTTCTCTTCCGACTCTTTGTACTTAATTCTTTGGCTAGAAACACTAAGAGCTTCAAGAACTTCATTAGATATAGGAGCATGACAATTGTCATCGTCTCCTTCATTTAGAGTAACAAGTTCTTCAGTTTTAGTATAGTCATATAACATGTTCAAAGTATTCTGGATATCATATGCAGAAGTACAATGCATGATTTTTTCAAGTACATTATTTCCCAAAGAGCAAATATGCAATTTGTAGCTTTTGCATTAAACTCAAACATATTAATTTGTTCTTGGGTCCATGAATCCATATTTTCTCTAGGTTCAGTTTTTTTTATATTTACCATGTTAAACACACCTAAACCTTGAGTCTTCGGAAAAGTATATATTCTACTCTTTCAAATACCAAAGTTAGACTCATCAAACATAGGGGGTGAAGACGCTCTACTCTCTAGTGTCATTTTAAGATCGAGATACGGTGTAGAAGAGATGGTCGAATCTCAAGCTACGGACCTGCTCTGATACCAAATGTTGATAAAAACGACACACTAAAGGGGGGTGAATAGTATGTTTTCTAATATTATTTGCCTAATTGGATCTTAATCAATTCTTGGATTATTTAGGCTATTTATAATTCAACTATTAGATGCAAAACCAATAAATAATTAAGCAATTTAGAACAAGCACAATATCAATGCGAACACACAGATTTATAGTGGTTTGGCCCCAATGCCTACTCCACTACCTAAGTACCCCGTTAGGATTTCCAAACTAAGTTCACTAGATTAATTTGAGTTTCCCTTACAATGAGGATTTTGACTCAAAGAGATGCTCTCTCGACCTAAGACACTTCCACACCCGGAAGTCTCTGTCTTCTTATCGCGAGGACTCTTCCACCTCAACCCTAAGGGACAACTTAACTAATCCTAGCAAAACTAAATTTATACAAGTGGCTTTACTCCTTCACCACAAGGAAACCACTTCCACACACAAGACCTAACAATCTAGGTCTTCCTAAAATTAAATACAAGAGTTGAAGAACAAAATAAACAAAAACTTATTACAAGAAGAGGAATTAAATTCTTGTCACACTTAGATGCCTCTTCTTCACACGCCTAACCAGCACTACTAGAAAAATGGGCATTAGCAACGGCTGATTCCGTTGCTGAGCCGTTGCTGAAGATCATCAGCAACGGCCGGAGCCATTGCAATGGGGCCGTGGCAGAAAGTCGCGTTGCTGATAACTTAGCAACGGATCAGCAATGGTTTTGCCACGGACTCGAAGCCGTTGCGGATGACATTAATAGCAACGACCGCTGAGTCCGTAGCAACGCCGTTAGTAAAATCCCGTCGCTAAGCCGTTGCTGTAGGTCATCAGCAACGACTTTCGATACACTTTTAGCAACGGCTTTCCCATGGACGGTCGTGGGAAAGCCGTTGCTGATGATGTGAACCTAGTAACGAAAAATTTTAAAATTTCAAATTTCCGTTGATACATTGATACATTCTGATACATAACTCACACACCCATACACACATCCACACATTCATTCACACATCATAAATACACCAAGATATACATCAAAACAATTATATTTATAGTGATAATTATCCACAATAGTATAAAAACTATTCAAATGCAAAATTGAAGTATCAATATCCAAACAAAATAAATTAAACAAGTCCAATATCTCAGTAACAAAGTCAATATAAAAAAAATCTCACGATGACGATGGAGGATGGCCTGGATCATATGGCGGGGTCTGGAGTGCTTGAGAGTACACCGGCGTGGACTGACTCGAGGACGATGGATTAGATGATGCCGAATAGATGCCTGCTTCGAGATGACCTGACATGTTGCATAGCATAGCATGCATCTCCGCCATCATCTGACTCTGACGCGCGACCGTCTCCTCTAGAGTCCTTATTCTGCTACTATGATCATAATTGGATCTAGAGGTGGACGGCCGCTCACCAGCGACCGGAGGGGTCGGTGCCCCAAGTGGCCCTAGTACGGCTCGCGCATGACCACTATCTGCAAAGCCATATACGCGGCCATGGTCCCAGCCACCTGCGGCCTCGACCCACGTTGCTGTGTCAAAGTCCTCGGGGGTGCCCCCGCGCTGCACCACCGTCTGGCTGTAGGTCTCCTACTCGAGTTTGATTTTTTGTTTAATATTTATCATAAATCTTAAATTATAAATATATAATGAATAATTTAAACAAATATATAGTTACCATAATGTATGCAGCGCGGTTGTCGATGTACTCCCCTGTCCCATATGCTCGATGGTGAGTCCGCTCAAACACCACCATCGGGGAAGGTCGCTGGACAGTCCCGTCATCCGACACCGTCGTCTACATTTACAAAACAAATACATTAATTAGTACACATAGTAATAAATAAAATATATAATTAAAAGGTATACTTACCATACGGTTCGCGTGCACTGCAAATGCAACAGAGCCGCCGGTGTGACGCGCTGCTCCCCCCGACATGCGATTTCTAGCCGCATTCCGAGAAACCTCCTGCCATCGATCCGTCGACCATATTCGCACGAGCTGGTCCCATATATCCGGAGTAATCCAATCGGGGCCGTATCCCCGAGTCTCAGCGATGTTAGTGGTCCCAGCTCGGGCCATCGCTTGGGACCGAGCCTGCCCCAACTGCCCATTGTACCTTGCCCGAAAAATAGCCTCCCAGGCAGCGTAAATGAAGGGCCTTTGGTCCTCGGCCCATGTATAGCGAGCCTACAAAATAATAATATCAGTACCAATATTAATCATCATGCATGTAAAAAAAAAAATAATACTTGCCTCAAACTCGCGCCATAACATGTCGACGTGCTCGCTAGGCACGTGAGACCATGTAGGCCATGCCCCGTGCATATATCGTCGAATAGTAGAAGAAATGCTCCCATGTGGCCGCCTGCGTCTGGATGTACTAGCCTCGGCAGTATCATCGGCATGAGGATCAGTAACAGGAGGATCAGCAGCATGAGTAAGTGCTGGAGTCTCACCGATCGGAGACTCCGAAGCTCTCCTGCGTCGATAACCACGACCAGACATATCTGTCGAACAGACATATAATCAGATTATTGTATAAATAGTAGAGATATATTTAATAAAATATATACTTTATAATTATTCCTCATCATCTGAATAATAGTCTTTGAATTCTTCCTCTTCTTCCTCTTCCTCATCTTCTTCATCTCCAGCTTCCTCAATTTCATGATCGTCATCATCAGCATATTCAACTTCTAATTGAATTGACGTTGTGTCTGCATCATCGAGTATTGGAATAATACGATCTACAGCAGGAGGATCATCTTCTTGATAGAAACCATGTGTCATATCAGGTATCAGCTCATTTTCTCCTACTATCAGATCAATTTTTCCTCTACCTTTTGTCTTACAAACTACACGCCAATCTGCTCTATCTTTATTTCGAGCCGGATACTTCGCGTAATATACTTGTTCGGCTTGTGATGCCAATATAAAAGGCTCATTTGTTGCCAATTTCGATTTGTAATTAACCTCAACAAGTTTGTATTTTGGATGAACTTTCATGCCCCTTTCTGTTGTATCAAACCAATGACATCTAAATAGGATCACTGATTTTAAGCCGAAGTAGTGCAACTCTATCACTTCTTCCACCAGTCCATAAAAATCCATATCACATTCAACATAGGTTGTCCCTTTCACGCAGACCCCAGCATTCATCGTCTTCTTTCTAAATGAATATTCAACCGTGTGAAATTTATACCCATTAACAAAATATCCGCTATAGCACGACACAAGTCGCGACGGTCCACTAACAAACTCAAATATTCTTTCATCTATTTCAGCTCTGTGATCTTTGCTGTAAGTCTGAATCAAAGTAGGGAAATCACGATTTCGTAATCTCTCCAATTCTTGATCGTTGTGAATAGAGTATTTTTGCACCATCTTAATGTCAAATATTTTAATGAATTGTTCAATCTCTGGACAATTGAGTAATACATACAAGTGTGCCAAATGATACTCTTCCTCGCTTAAGTGCTGAGATGGACGAGAACCAAAAGCACGACCAGAGTGACAAAATATATTTAAACGTCCATCTGAATGCTTTTACCAATGATTTTACTCCATTCGATCGACCGGTCGGTAGACCAAAATAGAGCTGGAAATTTTTCTAGCTTGGATTTTTTATTTTGCGCTTGATTTTCGGCTTCGTTCTTCAACGTGCTTTATCTTTGAAGGATTCTACATCCTTCCCAACACATTTTTGATGCACGCATTGACCTGTTTTGAGGATTGATCGAGATACGATAGACTTGACGAATCTTTCATCGATCCTACAATTTTCATGATTAAACATTTGTTAAATGGGTTTGTTATCATCAAAATAATCATGAGAAAAATAAAGCATGAAGGAAGAACCCTTCAGCTAACAATCTCCCCTTTTTTGATGATGACAAACCAATGACGATTAATATCAAGATACAAGGAAGTATTAAGGAAATAAAGCAATGTTAATCAATTTAAGCTCCCCCTATCTATATGCATGTATCTTCTAAATTCTCTTTTATCATTTTGTGTGATACTTTGTCATGAGTGTATTCAATTATACTACTTCCCTTATCAATATATTTACTCCCCCTATCGATAAGCATATATCCCTATATTCTCCCCCTTTTGTCATCCATCAAAAAGGATCATACATAGCAAGCATATCAAAAATGAACATTACTAACCAACACATGGTTAACTAAATACATGTGCATGAGATGAAAATGTCAATACATCACATAGTTAACCAAAAACATGTTCATAGGATGAAAAATATCAATACATCATATGTTCGTTAGATGAAAGTGTCAATACATAAGTACACCAAAATGTCAATACATCAATACATCAGAACATCAAGGAGGATTATTCGTCCTCAGGTGGTGGAGGAGGTGGTAGATGCGATTGATAATACTGCCATATCTCATCCACTCTCCCATATATCTCCTCTATACGCCCGCCATGGTCACCAATCATGGTGCCAAACTAGTCCATCTGACGGCCGAACGCATCCATGCGCTCTGTTGATGTTTTGTTATGTTCCATCTGACCAATCTGAAACAGAGCAAATTGATGCTCTAGATCGCTTAGACTCGTTCTGGAAGGGCCAGATGAGGAGCCTCCACCAGCTTCGTCCTCGTCCATCTCTATGTCATACTCAGCCTGTTCCACCGGATCTCCTTGCGTTCTTTTTGCCGCGCTGATGTACAAGGATCTTCATGCGGCTAAGGGAGGAAGGATCTATGGCTCTTGGAATAGGTTCTATCTCAAATCTAGATCTATTAACCCCAGCTTCATATATGAAATGAGAGATTACTGAGGCATATGGTAAAGCTTGTTTTTTTTAGGAATGGACTTCAGCTATATATCTAAGCATGAGGTCAGGGACATCTATAGGGATACTAGACATGGCACAGAAAAGTACCCTAAAACTCATGGTGGTGACCTCATCGTAGTGTCCTACTCTAGGAAGAATGGTATGTGCAATGATGAGGTGCACAATCCTAGCAATGGGTGAAAGTTTGATGCTTTAGGTAGGGATCACTCCCTCATAATCTTCAGGGCATATAGTTGATACAATCCTCCTCATGAAAACGGTGGGTGGACATCTTATAAATTCGTGCTCCTAATAGAGGAAACCCAAAAGCATCTCTAATGAGGGATTTGGTTATGACTATGGATTTTCCTAAAATTTCAGATCATAGAACTAAGTCATCACTAAGTCTTACCTTTTCTATTACTAGGTTAGAGAAGAAGGCTTTCACTAGGATGGGGCATACCGGTACCTATTTTCCTAAGAACTCTACCCATCCCATGCTAGCAAGTTTCCCTCAGATATCAAATCGTTCTAAGTCATCTAAAATAACAGGCCGTGTTTGCAAGATGACTCTATCTACAAACTTGGAGGCTTGTTTCTTTCCTAATTGGGTCAAAAGATTATCAGGTAAGGATGGGAGTTTGGTCTTGGGTGCCATTCTGCAAGATAAATTTGAGGATGATGTAAATGATTAGTTTTAAATGAAAAACACATGCTTTTAACACAAAAGGATGAGAGCGAAAAAGTTTAAGGATCGGCATAGTCTTATGCAAAAACAAAAGGATTTTCTCATTAAGTTTAAATAAAATAAAATAAAATAAAATAAAATAAAATAAAATAAAAAGAAGGATTAACCATGAAGATCCATAAATAAAAAGAAGAAGAAAAATTTGGCTAGAGAAGAATGATAGAAAATCTGTTTGTTTTTAACCAAAATAAGATTCTTTTAGAAGGACATAAGTTTAAAGTTGAGAAAAACTCATGAAAGCAAACAAGAAAATTTTTGACTAAAGATTTTTAATCAAATGAAATTCTATTAAAGAGCAAATGATGAATCATTCGAAGAAAACATGAAATATTTGATTTTTATTGAAAAAAGACTTGTTTTTGAAGGAAACATGCTAACCAAATGTTATCATTCGTGTAAAATAAGCATGAATCATATTTTTGTGTATGAAACAAGGTACATTGAGAGTAAAAGATGAAGAAATCATGTTTTTGACTATGATCTCATGAGTGATGGACAAAGAAAGATTTTTACCTTGAAAAGGAGTCTTGGAGAGGAGGTAGAAGCCTAGAAGAAGAAAAGATAGGACTTATGATGGGGCAGCCAGTCGAATGGGCAAGGAAGCCCTAGTTTCGGGCTTAACTAAATGAATTGAATGGCTAGGATTCAATCTGGGCGAGAAATCGGGCGATCTGGGCAATTTTTCGCCCACCGATCGATCGGGCGGTCGAATGCCGATCGATCACTCGATCTGCCCTAGTTTTTACCCCTTAAGAAAAAATTATTTTTCGAGAGGGTGTGATCATCCAAATTTTGTGAATTTTTTTTTACACAAATTAGACTCTATGAGGATTCCAAAAAATCAAGAATCGCTCAAAAAGAATATCCCTACAATTTTCTAAAAATTCTACAAGAGCAGTGACATTTTTGTAAATATGAGTTGTTTATCCACGGATTTCAGATTTTGCTCAAATTTCCTAGATATCAAGATATGATCGTTTAACACTTGTTTATCAAGTTTGGAGTGAAATTAATATCATTTAGTCAAGTTATGAGCTTAGCACGATTTTAATCAAAATATGCTTGAAACCATGAAAGTGCTAAGAATCAAACTTGGCTATCTACTCATGTTTTCTCTAACTTAGACATTTGGACATCTAACATGAGTGAATTCAAACATGTTTGTGAAAATTTAAACCCAAAAAGATATTTCTAAGTCAAATTGTTGATTTAGGTTAATTATTTCCAATTTGAGTCTCACGAACTAATCTAGTGATCACATTGTTCATCTAGTTATGAGTCTTCATGTGATACCAAGTATAACAACCTAGACTCATGTGATATATGCATTCAAAACATGTTTGTCAACCATAGAAAATGAGGTCTCTAATGAAGATTCTAACCTAGAGCAAATTTCATCCAATCAACACATGAAATTGCCTAAGTTATCAAACATTAACTTACTCATGAATTTTCATATATTTATCAAGCAAAAGCAATCATGAGCATAGAGACTTCATTAATCATGAATAATCAATTATTATACAAATATTTTTGCAAAATTGAACTCATACCTCACCCTTGAGAATTTTCCAAATTTTTCATTTCCTTTTCAATTTGGCTCTACTAGCTTTCCATCACATTTTTGATAACTTGCAAATAATATTCATTAGTAACATAATGGAAATGTAACTACTAACAAGTTATCGTACTAGATAGCAAAGAGAAAACCAAGTATCGATCTCAAGATTTACTTTGCTAAATAGTTTGAAATCTGTTTCAAAATATGTTGTCATGAATCTAAAATGAATTTTCAAGAGATCATAAATATAATATCGATGAAAACATGATCTCGAACCCTTCCTATTGGTTGAAAACCAAAAGGCTACAATAAGCCTACGATTTAAAACCGCAAGGTTGCATGAGCCCATTACAGGCTACATAGGTCTCCAAAGAGATCGGAAATCAAAAATCAAAATCAAAAATCATTTTAATAAGATTTATCAAGAATGAAAAATCTACTAACATTAGGCATGTATTAGAAGTCCAACTATAATTTAAGCAAGTGAGTATGGGAGATGATACCAAGGATACCTAGATGACAATTTTCATACCTATAGCATCTTCATGACTTGAAGTTGCAACCAAAGATGGATTATTTATTGATGTCCATGGTCAACTTCAATTCTTTATCTTCCTTTACCCTTGTGCGGTTGCTCCCCCTACAAAAGAGCATGGAACCTTTGGTACCCAAATTGCTTTGGGTCCTTGAGTGTTAGAGGGTTTAACTACCCAAAGTGTTTTAACTCCACTTGGGTTCATCTTGAATGCACAATCATATATAGCATACCCATATACACCGCAACAAAAATAATGTCCATTAAAAAAATTTCTTTCATTATGAACATGAGATTTAATGTTGGAAGATTTGACATGAGAAAAATGATGGACATGAGCATTCCTAAGTGAAGCATTCTTCTTTTTAACTTGAGATTTATGTGTAGAATGCCTAACATGAGAGTGATGATGAACATTTTCATTCTTTACATAAGTATTTTTTATTCTATTGTTCTTAGGAGATGGGGCATTCTTAAATTCATTTCCTTTCCTACTCAAGGAAATGACTTCACTTTTCAAATCATTCATAGATTTTTGAATAGCATGCAATTGAGTTTTCAACATGCTTTTTCATTTTTCAAATTGTCATTTTTATGTTTCAAAGCTTTAAGCTCGAATTCTAAATTATCATGGCATGGATCAAGTGAGCTAGATTTTAATTTCTCATTCTCTAATTCTAGAGTATGCACGTATGAGCTAAGTCTAGAATTCTCATTTTTAATCCTTTTGTTCTCTTTATCCTTTTTCAAGAGCAATGCATACATAATTTTATACTCATCAATTAAATCATCAAAATCATGAGAACTAGATGAGTTAATACTATCATTTTTATTATCATGACTAAAAGGAGAGGAGAGTACCTCATCATTTTCATTCATGGGGCAAGCTTTCGAGATAACTTCATAATCATTGCAAGAGGACGTTTCATGGGATGATGATGTGGAAGCATTCGACCTCTTCCTTGCCTTGTTCTTCATTGCATAGGTGACATATCACCTTTCTCTTCCGACTCTTTGTACTTAATTCTTTGGCTAGAAACACTAAGAGCTTCAAGAACTTCATTAGATATAGGAGCATGACAATTGTCATCGTCTCCTTCATTTAGAGTAACAAGTTCTTCAGTTTTAGTATAGTCATATAACATGTTCAAAGTATTCTGGATATCATATGCAGAAGTACAATGCATGATTTTTTCAAGTACATTATTTCCCAAAGAGCAAATATGCAATTTGTAGCTTTTGCATTAAACTCAAACATATTAATTTGTTCTTGGGTCCATGAATCCATATTTTCTCTAGGTTCAGTTTTTTTTATATTTACCATGTTAAACACACCTAAACCTTGAGTCTTCGGAAAAGTATATATTCTACTCTTTCAAATACCAAAGTTAGACTCATCAAACATAGGGGGTGAAGACGCTCTACTCTCTAGTGTCATTTTAAGATCGAGATACGGTGTAGAAGAGATGGTCGAATCTCAAGCTACGGACCTGCTCTGATACCAAATGTTGATAAAAACGACACACTAAAGGGGGGTGAATAGTATGTTTTCTAATATTATTTGCCTAATTGGATCTTAATCAATTCTTGGATTATTTAGGCTATTTATAATTCAACTATTAGATGCAAAACCAATAAATAATTAAGCAATTTAGAACAAGCACAATATCAATGCGAACACACAGATTTATAGTGGTTTGGCCCCAATGCCTACTCCACTACCTAAGTACCCCGTTAGGATTTCCAAACTAAGTTCACTAGATTAATTTGAGTTTCCCTTACAATGAGGATTTTGACTCAAAGAGATGCTCTCTCGACCTAAGACACTTCCACACCCGGAAGTCTCTGTCTTCTTATCGCGAGGACTCTTCCACCTCAACCCTAAGGGACAACTTAACTAATCCTAGCAAAACTAAATTTATACAAGTGGCTTTACTCCTTCACCACAAGGAAACCACTTCCACACACAAGACCTAACAATCTAGGTCTTCCTAAAATTAAATACAAGAGTTGAAGAACAAAATAAACAAAAACTTATTACAAGAAGAGGAATTAAATTCTTGTCACACTTAGATGCCTCTTCTTCACACGCCTAACCAGCACTACTAGAAAAATGGGCATTAGCAACGGCTGATTCCGTTGCTGAGCCGTTGCTGAAGATCATCAGCAACGGCCGGAGCCATTGCAATGGGGCCGTGGCAGAAAGTCGCGTTGCTGATAACTTAGCAACGGATCAGCAATGGTTTTGCCACGGACTCGAAGCCGTTGCGGATGACATTAATAGCAACGACCGCTGAGTCCGTAGCAACGCCGTTAGTAAAATCCCGTCGCTAAGCCGTTGCTGTAGGTCATCAGCAACGACTTTCGATACACTTTTAGCAACGGCTTTCCCATGGACGGTCGTGGGAAAGCCGTTGCTGATGATGTGAACCTAGTAACGAAAAATTTTAAAATTTCAAATTTCCGTTGATACATTGATACATTCTGATACATAACTCACACACCCATACACACATCCACACATTCATTCACACATCATAAATACACCAAGATATACATCAAAACAATTATATTTATAGTGATAATTATCCACAATAGTATAAAAACTATTCAAATGCAAAATTGAAGTATCAATATCCAAACAAAATAAATTAAACAAGTCCAATATCTCAGTAACAAAGTCAATATAAAAAAAATCTCACGATGACGATGGAGGATGGCCTGGATCATATGGCGGGGTCTGGAGTGCTTGAGAGTACACCGGCGTGGACTGACTCGAGGACGATGGATTAGATGATGCCGAATAGATGCCTGCTTCGAGATGACCTGACATGTTGCATAGCATAGCATGCATCTCCGCCATCATCTGACTCTGACGCGCGACCGTCTCCTCTAGAGTCCTTATTCTGCTACTATGATCATAATTGGATCTAGAGGTGGACGGCCGCTCACCAGCGACCGGAGGGGTCGGTGCCCCAAGTGGCCCTAGTACGGCTCGCGCATGACCACTATCTGCAAAGCCATATACGCGGCCATGGTCCCAGCCACCTGCGGCCTCGACCCACGTTGCTGTGTCAAAGTCCTCGGGGGTGCCCCCGCGCTGCACCACCGTCTGGCTGTAGGTCTCCTACTCGAGTTTGATTTTTTGTTTAATATTTATCATAAATCTTAAATTATAAATATATAATGAATAATTTAAACAAATATATAGTTACCATAATGTATGCAGCGCGGTTGTCGATGTACTCCCCTGTCCCATATGCTCGATGGTGAGTCCGCTCAAACACCACCATCGGTGGAAGGTCGCTGGACAGTCCCGTCATCCGACACCGTCGTCTACATTTACAAAACAAATACATTAATTAGTACACATAGTAATAAATAAAATATATAATTAAAAGGTATACTTACCATACGGTTCGCGTGCACTGCAAATGCAACAGAGCCGCCGGTGTGACGCGCTGCTCCCCCCGACATGCGATTTCTAGCCGCATTCCGAGAAACCTCCTGCCATCGATCCGTCGACCATATTCGCACGAGCTGGTCCCATATATCCGGAGTAATCCAATCGGGGCCGTATCCCCGAGTCTCAGCGATGTTAGTGGTCCCAGCTCGGGCCATCGCTTGGGACCGAGCCTGCCCCAACTGCCCATTGTACCTTGCCCGAAAAATAGCCTCCCAGGCAGCGTAAATGAAGGGCCTTTGGTCCTCGGCCCATGTATAGCGAGCCTACAAAATAATAATATCAGTACCAATATTAATCATCATGCATGTAAAAAAAAAAAAAATACTTGCCTCAAACTCGCGCCATAACATGTCGACGTGCTCGCTAGGCACGTGAGACCATGTAGGCCATGCCCCGTGCATATATCGTCGAATAGTAGAAGAAATGCTCCCATGTGGCCGCCTGCGTCTGGATGTACTAGCCTCGGCAGTATCATCGGCATGAGGATCAGTAACAGGAGGATCAGCAGCATGAGTAAGTGCTGGAGTCTCACCGATCGGAGACTCCGAAGCTCTCCTGCGTCGATAACCACGACCAGACATATCTGTCGAACAGACATATAATCAGATTATTGTATAAATAGTAGAGATATATTTAATAAAATATATACTTTATAATTATTCCTCATCATCTGAATAATAGTCTTTGAATTCTTCCTCTTCTTCCTCTTCCTCATCTTCTTCATCTCCAGCTTCCTCAATTTCATGATCGTCATCATCAGCATATTCAACTTCTAATTGAATTGACGTTGTGTCTGCATCATCGAGTATTGGAATAATACGATCTACAGCAGGAGGATCATCTTCTTGATAGAAACCATGTGTCATATCAGGTATCAGCTCATTTTCTCCTACTATCAGATCAATTTTTCCTCTACCTTTTGTCTTACAAACTACACGCCAATCTGCTCTATCTTTATTTCGAGCCGGATACTTCGCGTAATATACTTGTTCGGCTTGTGATGCCAATATAAAAGGCTCATTTGTTGCCAATTTCGATTTGTAATTAACCTCAACAAGTTTGTATTTTGGATGAACTTTCATGCCCCTTTCTGTTGTATCAAACCAATGACATCTAAATAGGATCACTGATTTTAAGCCGAAGTAGTGCAACTCTATCACTTCTTCCACCAGTCCATAAAAATCCATATCACATTCAACATAGGTTGTCCCTTTCACGCAGACCCCAGCATTCATCGTCTTCTTTCTAAATGAATATTCAACCGTGTGAAATTTATACCCATTAACAAAATATCCGCTATAGCACGACACAAGTCGCGACGGTCCACTAACAAACTCAAATATTCTTTCATCTATTTCAGCTCTGTGATCTTTGCTGTAAGTCTGAATCAAAGTAGGGAAATCACGATTTCGTAATCTCTCCAATTCTTGATCGTTGTGAATAGAGTATTTTTGCACCATCTTAATGTCAAATATTTTAATGAATTGTTCAATCTCTGGACAATTGAGTAATACATACAAGTGTGCCAAATGATACTCTTCCTCGCTTAAGTGCTGAGATGGACGAGAACCAAAAGCACGACCAGAGTGACAAAATATATTTAAACGTCCATCTGAATGCTTTTACCAATGATTTTACTCCATTCGATCGACCGGTCGGTAGACCAAAATAGAGCTGGAAATTTTTCTAGCTTGGATTTTTTATTTTGCGCTTGATTTTCGGCTTCGTTCTTCAACGTGCTTTATCTTTGAAGGATTCTACATCCTTCCCAACACATTTTTGATGCACGCATTGACCTGTTTTGAGGATTGATCGAGATACGATAGACTTGACGAATCTTTCATCGATCCTACAATTTTCATGATTAAACATTTGTTAAATGGGTTTGTTATCATCAAAATAATCATGAGAAAAATAAAGCATGAAGGAAGAACCCTTCAGCTAACAATCTCCCCTTTTTTGATGATGACAAACCAATGACGATTAATATCAAGATACAAGGAAGTATTAAGGAAATAAAGCAATGTTAATCAATTTAAGCTCCCCCTATCTATATGCATGTATCTTCTAAATTCTCTTTTATCATTTTGTGTGATACTTTGTCATGAGTGTATTCAATTATACTACTTCCCTTATCAATATATTTACTCCCCCTATCGATAAGCATATATCCCTATATTCTCCCCCTTTTGTCATCCATCAAAAAGGATCATACATAGCAAGCATATCAAAAATGAACATTACTAACCAACACATGGTTAACTAAATACATGTGCATGAGATGAAAATGTCAATACATCACATAGTTAACCAAAAACATGTTCATAGGATGAAAAATATCAATACATCATATGTTCGTTAGATGAAAGTGTCAATACATAAGTACACCAAAATGTCAATACATCAATACATCAGAACATCAAGGAGGATTATTCGTCCTCAGGTGGTGGAGGAGGTGGTAGATGCGATTGATAATACTGCCATATCTCATCCACTCTCCCATATATCTCCTCTATACGCCCGCCATGGTCACCAATCATGGTGCCAAACTAGTCCATCTGACGGCCGAACGCATCCATGCGCTCTGTTGATGTTTTGTTATGTTCCATCTGACCAATCTGAAACAGAGCAAATTGATGCTCTAGATCGCTTAGACTCGTTCTGGAAGGGCCAGATGAGGAGCCTCCACCAGCTTCGTCCTCGTCCATCTCTATGTCATACTCAGCCTGTTCCACCGGATCTCCTTGCGTTCTTTTTGCCGCGCTGATGTACAAGGATCTTCATGCGGCTAAGGGAGGAAGGATCTATGGCTCTTGGAATAGGTTCTATCTCAAATCTAGATCTATTAACCCCAGCTTCATATATGAAATGAGAGATTACTGAGGCATATGGTAAAGCTTGTTTTTTTTAGGAATGGACTTCAGCTATATATCTAAGCATGAGGTCAGGGACATCTATAGGGATACTAGACATGGCACAGAAAAGTACCCTAAAACTCATGGTGGTGACCTCATCGTAGTGTCCTACTCTAGGAAGAATGGTATGTGCAATGATGAGGTGCACAATCCTAGCAATGGGTGAAAGTTTGATGCTTTAGGTAGGGATCACTCCCTCATAATCTTCAGGGCATATAGTTGATACAATCCTCCTCATGAAAACGGTGGGTGGACATCTTATAAATTCGTGCTCCTAATAGAGGAAACCCAAAAGCATCTCTAATGAGGGATTTGGTTATGACTATGGATTTTCCTAAAATTTCAGATCATAGAACTAAGTCATCACTAAGTCTTACCTTTTCTATTACTAGGTTAGAGAAGAAGGCTTTCACTAGGATGGGGCATACCGGTACCTATTTTCCTAAGAACTCTACCCATCCCATGCTAGCAAGTTTCCCTCAGATATCAAATCGTTCTAAGTCATCTAAAATAACAGGCCGTGTTTGCAAGATGACTCTATCTACAAACTTGGAGGCTTGTTTCTTTCCTAATTGGGTCAAAAGATTATCAGGTAAGGATGGGAGTTTGGTCTTGGGTGCCATTCTGCAAGATAAATTTGAGGATGATGTAAATGATTAGTTTTAAATGAAAAACACATGCTTTTAACACAAAAGGATGAGAGCGAAAAAGTTTAAGGATCGGCATAGTCTTATGCAAAAACAAAAGGATTTTCTCATTAAGTTTAAATAAAATAAAATAAAATAAAATAAAATAAAATAAAATAAAAAGAAGGATTAACCATGAAGATCCATAAATAAAAAGAAGAAGAAAAATTTGGCTAGAGAAGAATGATAGAAAATCTGTTTGTTTTTAACCAAAATAAGATTCTTTTAGAAGGACATAAGTTTAAAGTTGAGAAAAACTCATGAAAGCAAACAAGAAAATTTTTGACTAAAGATTTTTAATCAAATGAAATTCTATTAAAGAGCAAATGATGAATCATTCGAAGAAAACATGAAATATTTGATTTTTATTGAAAAAAGACTTGTTTTTGAAGGAAACATGCTAACCAAATGTTATCATTCGTGTAAAATAAGCATGAATCATATTTTTGTGTATGAAACAAGGTACATTGAGAGTAAAAGATGAAGAAATCATGTTTTTGACTATGATCTCATGAGTGATGGACAAAGAAAGATTTTTACCTTGAAAAGGAGTCTTGGAGAGGAGGTAGAAGCCTAGAAGAAGAAAAGATAGGACTTATGATGGGGCAGCCAGTCGAATGGGCAAGGAAGCCCTAGTTTCGGGCTTAACTAAATGAATTGAATGGCTAGGATTCAATCTGGGCGAGAAATCGGGCGATCTGGGCAATTTTTCGCCCACCGATCGATCGGGCGGTCGAATGCCGATCGATCACTCGATCTGCCCTAGTTTTTACCCCTTAAGAAAAAATTATTTTTCGAGAGGGTGTGATCATCCAAATTTTGTGAATTTTTTTTTACACAAATTAGACTCTATGAGGATTCCAAAAAATCAAGAATCGCTCAAAAAGAATATCCCTACAATTTTCTAAAAATTCTACAAGAGCAGTGACATTTTTGTAAATATGAGTTGTTTATCCACGGATTTCAGATTTTGCTCAAATTTCCTAGATATCAAGATATGATCGTTTAACACTTGTTTATCAAGTTTGGAGTGAAATTAATATCATTTAGTCAAGTTATGAGCTTAGCACGATTTTAATCAAAATATGCTTGAAACCATGAAAGTGCTAAGAATCAAACTTGGCTATCTACTCATGTTTTCTCTAACTTAGACATTTGGACATCTAACATGAGTGAATTCAAACATGTTTGTGAAAATTTAAACCCAAAAAGATATTTCTAAGTCAAATTGTTGATTTAGGTTAATTATTTCCAATTTGAGTCTCACGAACTAATCTAGTGATCACATTGTTCATCTAGTTATGAGTCTTCATGTGATACCAAGTATAACAACCTAGACTCATGTGATATATGCATTCAAAACATGTTTGTCAACCATAGAAAATGAGGTCTCTAATGAAGATTCTAACCTAGAGCAAATTTCATCCAATCAACACATGAAATTGCCTAAGTTATCAAACATTAACTTACTCATGAATTTTCATATATTTATCAAGCAAAAGCAATCATGAGCATAGAGACTTCATTAATCATGAATAATCAATTATTATACAAATATTTTTGCAAAATTGAACTCATACCTCACCCTTGAGAATTTTCCAAATTTTTCATTTCCTTTTCAATTTGGCTCTACTAGCTTTCCATCACATTTTTGATAACTTGCAAATAATATTCATTAGTAACATAATGGAAATGTAACTACTAACAAGTTATCGTACTAGATAGCAAAGAGAAAACCAAGTATCGATCTCAAGATTTACTTTGCTAAATAGTTTGAAATCTGTTTCAAAATATGTTGTCATGAATCTAAAATGAATTTTCAAGAGATCATAAATATAATATCGATGAAAACATGATCTCGAACCCTTCCTATTGGTTGAAAACCAAAAGGCTACAATAAGCCTACGATTTAAAACCGCAAGGTTGCATGAGCCCATTACAGGCTACATAGGTCTCCAAAGAGATCGGAAATCAAAAATCAAAATCAAAAATCATTTTAATAAGATTTATCAAGAATGAAAAATCTACTAACATTAGGCATGTATTAGAAGTCCAACTATAATTTAAGCAAGTGAGTATGGGAGATGATACCAAGGATACCTAGATGACAATTTTCATACCTATAGCATCTTCATGACTTGAAGTTGCAACCAAAGATGGATTATTTATTGATGTCCATGGTCAACTTCAATTCTTTATCTTCCTTTACCCTTGTGCGGTTGCTCCCCCTACAAAAGAGCATGGAACCTTTGGTACCCAAATTGCTTTGGGTCCTTGAGTGTTAGAGGGTTTAACTACCCAAAGTGTTTTAACTCCACTTGGGTTCATCTTGAATGCACAATCATATATAGCATACCCATATACACCGCAACAAAAATAATGTCCATTAAAAAATTTTCTTTCATTATGAACATGAGATTTAATGTTGGAAGATTTGACATGAGAAAAATGATGGACATGAGCATTCCTAAGTGAAGCATTCTTCTTTTTAACTTGAGATTTATGTGTAGAATGCCTAACATGAGAGTGATGATGAACATTTTCATTCTTTACATAAGTATTTTTTATTCTATTGTTCTTAGGAGATGGGGCATTCTTAAATTCATTTCCTTTCCTACTCAAGGAAATGACTTCACTTTTCAAATCATTCATAGATTTTTGAATAGCATGCAATTGAGTTTTCAACATGCTTTTTCATTTTTCAAATTGTCATTTTTATGTTTCAAAGCTTTAAGCTCGAATTCTAAATTATCATGGCATGGATCAAGTGAGCTAGATTTTAATTTCTCATTCTCTAATTCTAGAGTATGCACGTATGAGCTAAGTCTAGAATTCTCATTTTTAATCCTTTTGTTCTCTTTATCCTTTTTCAAGAGCAATGCATACATAATTTTATACTCATCAATTAAATCATCAAAATCATGAGAACTAGATGAGTTAATACTATCATTTTTATTATCATGACTAAAAGGAGAGGAGAGTACCTCATCATTTTCATTCATGGGGCAAGCTTTCGAGATAACTTCATAATCATTGCAAGAGGACGTTTCATGGGATGATGATGTGGAAGCATTCGACCTCTTCCTTGCCTTGTTCTTCATTGCATAGGTGACATATCACCTTTCTCTTCCGACTCTTTGTACTTAATTCTTTGGCTAGAAACACTAAGAGCTTCAAGAACTTCATTAGATATAGGAGCATGACAATTGTCATCGTCTCCTTCATTTAGAGTAACAAGTTCTTCAGTTTTAGTATAGTCATATAACATGTTCAAAGTATTCTGGATATCATATGCAGAAGTACAATGCATGATTTTTTCAAGTACATTATTTCCCAAAGAGCAAATATGCAATTTGTAGCTTTTGCATTAAACTCAAACATATTAATTTGTTCTTGGGTCCATGAATCCATATTTTCTCTAGGTTCAGTTTTTTTTATATTTACCATGTTAAACACACCTAAACCTTGAGTCTTCGAAAAAGTATATATTCTACTCTTTCAAATACCAAAGTTAGACTCATCAAACATAGGGGGTGAAGACGCTCTACTCTCTAGTGTCATTTTAAGATCGAGATACGGTGTAGAAGAGATGGTCGAATCTCAAGCTACGGACCTGCTCTGATACCAAATGTTGATAAAAACGACACACTAAAGGGGGGTGAATAGTATGTTTTCTAATATTATTTGCCTAATTGGATCTTAATCAATTCTTGGATTATTTAGGCTATTTATAATTCAACTATTAGATGCAAAACCAATAAATAATTAAACAATTTAGAACAAGCACAATATCAATGCGAACACACAGATTTATAGTGGTTTGGCCCCAATGCCTACTCCACTACCTAAGTACCCCGTTAGGATTTCCAAACTAAGTTTACTAGATTAATTTGAGTTTCCCTTACAATGAGGATTTTGACTCAAAGAGATGCTCTCTCGACCTAAGACACTTCCACACCCGGAAGTCTCTGTCTTCTTATCGCGAGGACTCTTCCACCTCAACCCTAAGGGACAACTTAACTAATCCTAGCAAAACTAAATTTATACAAGTGGCTTTACTCCTTCACCACAAGGAAACCACTTCCACACACAAGACCTAACAATCTAGGTCTTCCTAAAATTAAATACAAGAGTTGAAGAACAAAATAAACAAAAACTTATTACAAGAAGAGGAATTAAATTCTTGTCACACTTAGATGCCTCTTCTTCACACGCCTAACCAGCACTACTAGAAAAATGGGCATTAGCAACGGCTGATTCCGTTGCTGAGCCGTTGCTGAAGATCATCAGCAACGGCCGGAGCCATTGCAATGGGGCCGTGGCAGAAAGTCGCGTTGCTGATAACTTAGCAACGGATCAGCAATGGTTTTGCCACGGACTCGAAGCCGTTGCGGATGACATTAATAGCAACGACCGCTGAGTCCGTAGCAACGCCGTTAGTAAAATCCCGTCGCTAAGACGTTGCTGTAGGTCATCAGCAACGGCTTTCGATACACTTTTAGCAACGGCTTTCCCATGGACGGTCGTGGGAAAGCCGTTGCTGATGATGTGAACCTAGTAACGAAAAATTTTAAAATTTCAAATTTCCGTTGATACATTGATACATTCTGATACATAACTCACACACCCATACACACATCCACACATTCATTCACACATCATAAATACACCAAGATATACATCAAAACAATTATATTTATAGTGATAATTATCCACAATAGTATAAAAACTATTCAAATGCAAAATTGAAGTATCAATATCCAAACAAAATAAATTAAACAAGTCCAATATCTCAGTAACAAAGTCAATATAAAAAAAATCTCACGATGACGATGGAGGATGGTCTGGATCATATGGCGGGGTCTGGAGTGCTTGAGAGTACACCGGCGTGGACTGACTCGAGGACGATGGATTAGATGATGCCGAATAGATGCCTGCTTCGAGATGACCTGACATGTTGCATAGCATAGCATGCATCTCCGCCATCATCTGACTCTGACGCGCGACCGTCTCCTCTAGAGTCCTTATTCTGCTACTATGATCATAATTGGATCTAGAGGTGGACGGCCGCTCACCAGCGACCGGAGGGGTCGGTGCCCCAAGTGGCCCTAGTACGGCTCGCGCATGACCACTATCTGCAAAGCCATATACGCGGCCATGGTCCCAGCCACCTGCGGCCTCGACCCACGTTGCTGTGTCAAAGTCCTCGGGGGTGCCCCCGCGCTGCACCACCGTCTGGCTGTAGGTCTCCTACTCGAGTTTGATTTTTTGTTTAATATTTATCATAAATCTTAAATTATAAATATATAATGAATAATTTAAACAAATATATAGTTACCATAATGTATGCAGCGCGGTTGTCGATGTACTCCCCTGTCCCATATGCTCGATGGTGAGTCCGCTCAAACACCACCATCGGGGAAGGTCGCTGGACAGTCCCGTCATCCGACACCGTCGTCTACATTTACAAAACAAATACATTAATTAGTACACATAGTAATAAATAAAATATATAATTAAAAGGTATACTTACCATACGGTTCGCGTGCACTGCAAATGCAACAGAGCCGCCGGTGTGACGCGCTGCTCCCCCCGACATGCGATTTCTAGCCGCATTCCGAGAAACCTCCTGCCATCGATCCGTCGACCATATTCGCACGAGCTGGTCCCATATATCCGGAGTAATCCAATCGGGGCCGTATCCCCGAGTCTCAGCGATGTTAGTGGTCCCAGCTCGGGCCATCGCTTGGGACCGAGCCTGCCCCAACTGCCCATTGTACCTTGCCCGAAAAATAGCCTCCCAGGCAGCGTAAATGAAGGGCCTTTGGTCCTCGGCCCATGTATAGCGAGCCTACAAAATAATAATATCAGTACCAATATTAATCATCATGCATGTAAAAAAAAAAATAATACTTGCCTCAAACTCGCGCCATAACATGTCGACGTGCTCGCTAGGCACGTGAGACCATGTAGGCCATGCCCCGTGCATATATCGTCGAATAGTAGAAGAAATGCTCCCATGTGGCCGCCTGCGTCTGGATGTACTAGCCTCGGCAGTATCATCGGCATGAGGATCAGTAACAGGAGGATCAGCAGCATGAGTAAGTGCTGGAGTCTCACCGATCGGAGACTCCGAAGCTCTCCTGCGTCGATAACCACGACCAGACATATCTGTCGAACAGACATATAATCAGATTATTGTATAAATAGTAGAGATATATTTAATAAAATATATACTTTATAATTATTCCTCATCATCTGAATAATAGTCTTCGAATTCTTCCTCTTCTTCCTCTTCCTCATCTTCTTCATCTCCAGCTTCCTCAATTTCATGATCGTCATCATCAGCATATTCAACTTCTAATTGAATTGACGTTGTGTCTGCATCATCGAGTATTGGAATAATACGATCTACAGCAGGAGGATCATCTTCTTGATAGAAACCATGTGTCATATCAGGTATCAGCTCATTTTCTCCTACTATCAGATCAATTTTTCCTCTACCTTTTGTCTTACAAACTACACGCCAATCTGCTCTATCTTTATTTCGAGCCGGATACTTCGCGTAATATACTTGTTCGGCTTGTGATGCCAATATAAAAGGCTCATTTGTTGCCAATTTCGATTTGTAATTAACCTCAACAAGTTTGTATTTTGGATGAACTTTCATGCCCCTTTCTGTTGTATCAAACCAATGACATCTAAATAGGATCACTGATTTTAAGCCGAAGTAGTGCAACTCTATCACTTCTTCCACCAGTCCATAAAAATCCATATCACATTCAACATAGGTTGTCCCTTTCACGCAGACCCCAGCATTCATCGTCTTCTTTGTAAATGAATATTCAACCGTGTGAAATTTATACCCATTAACAAAATATCCGCTATAGCACGACACAAGTCGCGACGGTCCACTAACAAACTCAAATATTCTTTCATCTATTTCAGCTCTGTGATCTTTGCTGTAAGTCTGAATCAAAGTAGGGAAATCACGATTTCGTAATCTCTCCAATTCTTGATCGTTGTGAATAGAGTATTTTTGCACCATCTTAATGTCAAATATTTTAATGAATTGTTCAATCTCTGGACAATTGAGTAATACATACAAGTGTGCCAAATGATACTCTTCCTCGCTTAAGTGCTGAGATGGACGAGAACCAAAAGCACGACCAGAGTGACAAAATATATTTAAACGTCCATCTGAATGTCGAACACCCTCGTCGTCGTTACGTGGAAGACGATCAAATCTTGTATGTACTGTCGATTCAAAGTAAAATGAGCAGAATGTTGAAATTTCTTGGATGATATACGATTCAGATATTGATCCTTCAACAGCTGCGGTGTTCTTTACTTTTTTCTTCAGACGATTCATGTATCTTTCAAATAAGTACATCCACCGATATTGAACGGGGCCACCAACTCGTGCCTCGTATGCCAAGTGTATCGGTAGATGCTCCATCGAGTCAAAAAATGCAGGAGGGAAAAACTGCTCCAGCTTGCATATGATTTCAACAATATTATTTTCAAGTGTTGACATATCTTCGACTCGAAGGACATTTGCACATATGTTTCTAAAAAACATACTTAATTCAGTCAACGGACCCCAAATATTATCAGGTAGAAGATCTCGAAATGCGATCGGAAGTAATCTCTGCATGAATACATGACAATCATGGCTCTTCATCCCTGATATTTTGCAATCATCGACGTTCACACATCGAGATAAGATTGAAGCATATCCATCGGGTAATCTGAGTTCTTTTACCCATTGACAAACATCTTTGATCTGTTGTTTATTTAACACATATGGGGCCTTCGGTTTCAGATATCGTCTGTTGACCTCTTGTAACTCCAACTCTGGTCTTTTACAAAGTATTTTCATATCATGTCAGGCTTTGACATTATCTTTAGTTTTTCCGGAAATATCCATCAAAGTGTTGAAAATATTATCAAACACATTTTTTTCAATGTGCATGACATCTAAATTATGTCGAATCAATAATGAACTCCAATAGGGCAATTCCCAAAAGATACTTTTTTCCACCCAGTTATGTGTTTGGCCAAAACTTGACACTCTTTCATTGCGACCAAATACTATATCTGGAAGTGCTGAAACACGTGCTAACATTTGTTCACCAGACAACATCGGTGGTGGCCCATCTCTTTCGACTCTGCCCTTAGTAAATTTATTACGATTCCTTCGATACTGATGATTAACCGGTAGGAATCGACGATGACAATCAAAGAATGAGATTTTTCGTCCGTTCTGAAGACTGATTGATTTAGAGTGTTCCATACAATACGGACAAGAGAGTCGGCCGTGAGTGCTCCAACCTGACAACATGCCGTACGCCGAGAAATCATTGATTGTCCACAAGACCGCGGCCTTTAAATTGAAGTTTTGCTTCCGATGACAATCATATGTGACAGCTCCCTCAGTCCACAATGTTTTCAATTCATCTATCAAGGGTCTGAGAAATATGTCAATTTCTTTTCGTGGACCCTTAGGACCCGGAATAATCATCGAAAGATAAATAAAATCATCTTTCATGCACATTGACGGTGGCAAATTATAAACTGTCAGCAACACTGGCCAAACTGAATAAGGAGTTGCAGAATGTCCAAACGGATTAAAACCATCTGTGCACAATCCCAATCTGATATTTCTAGTATCCCTAGCAAATGAAGGATAACATGTATCCAAATGTTTCCATGCTTCACTGTCAGATGGATGAGTCATTACTGTATCATCACGACTTCTTGCATGCCAACTCATGTAGGGGGCTGTCTTTTCCGACATGAATAATCTTTGAAGTCTCGGTGTTAGTGGAAAATACCGAAGCACCTTAAACGGGATATTTTTATGTCGGACCGATTTCTTCTCCTTGTAACGAGGATGTTGACATACAGGGCATTTATCCAACTGCACATTTTCTTTATAATATAAAATGCTGTTATTTTGGCACGCGTGTATTTTTTCGTACCCAAGCCCCAATTTTCTCATTAGCTTTTTAGTCTTATAAAAAGTTGGCTCAAACTTGTTATCAGTAGGCAGCATTCCATTAATCAATCCAGCAATCCGATCATACGCAACTCCGCTGATATTACAATCGGCCTTGATGTTTAAGAGCTGTGTCATTGTTGAAAACCTAGTGTATTTAAGACAATTATCATACAAAGGTTCATCGGCAGCTTTCAACATCTCGTAAAATTCTGCAGCTTCTTTATTCGGTAATTCAATCTCTACCGCAGTTTGTACTTCTGTGATATCAACCGCTGTAGTATCTGGTGGGACTGATGTCTGAAGAACTGGCCGATCAACATTATCATTCAGGTGGAATTGACCCCCAAGACTATCAAGTATCATAGTTCTATAGGGATTACATTGACTGGATGAAGAAGCACCAGCAGAGGAAGATTCACCATATGTCTGAACGACAGGATTGCTCGACGTCCCGACTTCGCGTGACTCCCCGTGACAAGTCCATAGAAAATGTCTTGGTGCAAATCCTTTGGTATATAGATGCAGAGTGACAGTCTCCCGATTCAAAAATCGTCCATTTGAACAAATGCGGCACGGACATCAGATTTGATCACCCATGCTAACGAAATTCTAATTCAAATAGGCAAAATTTAGGAAGTACGTTACGCCTAATCGAAACTCATTCGTTAAAGCTCCACGATCAAGACGTCGGTACATCCAACTTCGATCAGCCGACATGATTTTGTCAATCAATGATAATTTCTTTGGTTAATGTCTTTAGGTAAGATTGTCCTATTCCATTCGGGATTTATGTTATTTATATTGCACTAAGTACTTATTTTAACCGTTAACTTCATTCTAAATTTCTGCAGCATCTCCCTACAGTTCTCCGAATATGCATATCATCTGGGCGCGTATCGGAGAACAAGAGAGATGTTGCCGAAATTTAGAATAATTAGTTAACAGTTAAAATAAAAACGTAAGTGCAGTACAAATAACTATATTCCCAAATTGTCCAATCAGGGACAATTCAAGAATTGTACGTCGTATAAAAGATCATCTACTTCTTTTACACGAACATACAATCCCCGAACGGATCTAAGGTTTTGCTAAATCATATCCGACTCGTCGATGCGTACGTGAAACATATGAACTCGTCAGATGCATGATTAATTTCTAAATGTTTCGAGACAGTTTGAGTCCATATTGGACGATTTCGGCGCGCGTCCGAAGTGGACGATTCCGGCGCGCGTCCGAAGTGGACGATTTTGGTGCGCGTCCGAAGTGGACGATTCCGGCGCACGTCCGAAGTGGACAATTCCGAAATTAATCTAAACCCTAATAATTAATCTAACAAATTAAACAATTAATCTAAATAATTAATTAACAATTAATTAACAATAAAAAAAATAAAAAATTATATATTAATCTACAAATTCCGGCGCCGGAGTCAGGTCGGCGCCGGCGTACAGTGGCCGAACACACTGTCCGACCACTGTACAAGGTCCGGCGGCGGCCATCGGCCGACCGCCGCCGGGCGAAACCCTATTCTTATGGTTTTGGTCGGATTTCCCACCGGCCGCAACGGGAAGAGACAGCCGGCCGGCGAGGTATACCTGAAAATGTCGGCAGCAGCGGGAGGAGGAAGAGGCGTCGTCGGCGTCGGCAGCGGCGGCGACAGGCGGGAGCAGGAGGAGGCGGCGACAGGCGGGAGCAGGAGGCGGCGACAGGCGGGAGCAGGAGGCGGCGGCGGCAGCAGCAGGAGGAAGAAGGGTCGGGCGCGACTGCGTGCCCTATATAAACTTATCAGCAACGGCTCACTCGCCCGTTAGAAAGTCGTTGCTAATAAGTTATCATCAGCAACGGCTCACTTGTCCGTTAGAAAGCCGTTGCTAATAAGTTATCATCAACAACGGCTCACTTGTCCGTTAGAAAGCCGTTGTGGATAATTAAAATAATCCGCAACGGCTCGCGTGTCCGTTAGAACGCCGTTGCAGATACAACATATCTGCAACGGCTCGGGCGGCCGTAAGAATACCGTTGCTGATAGCCGTTGCTAAAGACTCAATTTCTAGTAGTGCAGCTTGATCCACCTTTTGAAATAAAACTCCTTTGACATCAAGGATCAAGTAGAAGGCTGATAAAGTTTAACTCCTTGAAGATTGAGGAATGCTTAATGGATCACTCGTTGAAGTTTTCTTTTCACCAAAAATCTCAGAGAGAAGATTGAGAGATGAATTAGAAGGGAGTATATATAGATCCGGCTGAGACAAGGCGTCAATGGGATTATTTTCGACCGTTACAGATGCCCAGTCGATTGTTCGGTCGAAGCATCGGTCGATCGGCCATTCAACCGCCGGCTCACTTTAACGTTTTTCCTCTGATCAGTCGACTGACGGGTCGACCGCTCGACGGAAAAATGTCTGCTTCAAAACCGGTCGACCAGTCGATCGACCGAAGCAATCTTTTATAAGCATTCGGTCGACCGACGGGTCGACGGATTGTCGCGAGACTTGGCGTGGTCGACCGACTCAGTGAAGCCCTCGCGCTTTGTCATATGGTCGACCAATTCGGTCGACCGATGAACTTTCTACCAATTTTTGGCAACATTCGGTCGATCAATCGGTCGACTGAATTGGCTGCTGCCAATGCTTTTACTTCATTCGGTCGACCAATCGGTCGACCAAAACAGAGCTGGAAATTTTTCTAGCTTGGATTTTTCATTTTGCGCTCAATTTCTGGCTTCGTTCTTCAACGTGCTTTATCTTTGAAGGATTCTCCACCCTTCCCAACATATTTTTGATGCACGCATTGACCTATTTTGAGGAGATACGATAGACTTGACGAATCTTTCATCGATCCTACAATTTTCATGCTTAAACACTTGTTAAATGAGTTTGTTATCATCAAAATAATCATGAGGAAAATAAAGCATGAGGGAAGAACCCTTCATCTAACATTCTTCCGCACAAAATAATTGGCCCGTGACACTTGTGTGGTAGCTCCCCCTACAAAAGAATAAGAAACCTTTGGTACCCAAATGGCTTTAGGTCCTTGGTTAGATGGCCTAGGAATCCAAAGTGTCCTAGCTACACTTGGATTTTTCTTGAATGCACAATTATGAATAGCATGGCCATATATACCACAACAAAAACAATTTCCATGAAACTTTTTCTTTTGGACATGAAGTTTAAATGAAGAATGCTTGACATGAGAATAATGATGAACATTAGCATTCTTTACATAAGCATTTTTATTTCTAGAATTCTTAAAGGAAGATATATTTGATAAATCATTGATTTTTCTATTTAAGAACACTACCTTATTTTTCAAATCACTCATGGATTTGTGAATAGCATGCAATTGAGATTTCAACATGTTATTTTCAATTTTCAATTTTTCATTCTCAATTTTAAAATCATTTTTCAAATCATTATTCCTAAACTTCAATCTAGCTTTCAAATCCTCATTTTCATTTTTCAAAGCCTTTAGCTCAAAGTTCAATGTATCATGGCAAGAATCAAAAGACTTAGACTTTAAGTTCTCATTTTCTAGCTCTAAAACATGCACATGAGAACTAAGCTTAGAGTTTTCTTTCTTTATTTTTCTATTTTTTTAATTCTTTTTCATTAGCAATTCATACGTTTTTCTACATTCTTCAATCAACTCATCATATGACAGGTTAAATGAGCTTGAGTTGCTAGAATCACTATTTTGACAAGAAGAGGTAAAATTTACCTTATCATCAAATCTCATGAGGCAAAGTTGAGAGGTGGCTTCATTGTTATGACAAGAGGATGCTTCTTGTGATTCGGAGGTGGATGTTGAAGCACTTGTCCTCTTCTTAGCATTATTATTTGATGAATGGCAATTCCTTTTAATGTTCCCCTTTTCCTTGCACAAGTAGCATATGATCTTTCTTTTTCGGTTTTTTGATTTGCTTCTTTGACTAGAAGCACTAAGATCATCAAAACCGAGGTTAGTACTAGGTGGATGACCATTGTCATCACCACCCTCAACAAATGTATTAAGCTCTTCGATTTTAGCATAATCATATAACATATTTAATATGGACCAAATATCAAATGTGGAAGAACAATGCATATTCAAGTATATCATTTGAAAATGAGCAATATAGGAGATGCGTTGTTTTAGCAATCAACTCAAACAATTTAACTTGTTCTTGAGTCCAATCATTTATGTCAATGGTGGGCTCAACATATTCATTCTTTAGCATGCACCATAGATCTAAACTTTGTGTTTTAAGAAAAGTATAGTTCCTACTCTTCCAAACACCAAAATTTACCTCATCAAACCTAGGTGGTGCAAACGCTATACTCACTAGTGTCATTTTCCGGATCAAGAGACGATGTAGAGAAGATGGTGAAATCTCAATCTACGATCCGCTCTGATACCAAATGTGTTGGTGAAATGGCCACAATAGAAGGGGGGTGAATAGTGTATTTACTAATCTTTTCGTCTAATTTCGGTTTTAATCGTTTACTTGATTACTTAGGCAATTAACAAATTGAATAACAAGCGGAAGTAAAGTAAATATGCTAATTAAGCAAACGCAAGTAGAAGCAATGCAAACACCATAATTTATAGTGGTTCGGTCCCAATGTCTACTCCACTACCTAAGCACCCCACTTAAGATTTCCAAACTAGCTTTACTAGATTATATTGTTTCCCTTACAAAGAGGACTTTACACCGAAAACTCTCCGCTCTCAAACCGAAGGCACTTCCACACCTGGAAGTATCCTGCCTTCTACCGAGAGCATTCTCCCACCTCAACCTAAGGGACAACTCAACTAATTCTAGTAAACTAAGTTTACACCGGTGGAATTAAGCCTCAAACACAAAGGCAACCACCCAATTTCAAGACCTAACAACCTAGGTCTTCACAAGCTCAAATCCAATGAAATAAACAAGAAATTATACAAGTAATGGAGCAAAAATACAACAACACAAATACTTAGCTCCAACACAATGAATCCTAGCTCATCTTGATGCCTTGATGATGAATCAAATCAAGCTTGAAGGCAAACTCAAGGGATGAGAGATCAAACTAGGATTTCTCCAAGTAATGGCTCAATGAAAGCTTGGAAATGATCAAGGATGGCTCAATGAAGTGTAGGAGTGATCAAAAGTATCAAAGGAAGGCTGAGGCATAGGTATTTATAGAGCCATGAAGAAGGCTCGGGTGAAGCACCGCACAATAACACGAAAACTAGCCATTTTCCACCTTCCGGTCGATCGACCAAGTGACCGCCGATCGACCGAGCGATCGCCGAGCGACCGAAGGCAATCTGCCACTTTTGGGCAACGTTTGGTCGATCGGTCAGTCGACCAAAATGCCTTTTCCTTCAGTCGGTCGACCAGTCGATCGACCGAACTTGGGCAAGGCAGATTTCTTTGCTTTGTTTGTTCGTTTTCTGGTTCCGACTTCGCTAAGTCTACTTATATAATATTTTCAGGGTTCCGGCTTTCAACGAGCATCATCTTGGAGAGATTTCCACGTGATCTTTGAGCTCGTCCAATACGTCTTTGGTGCATACATCGAACTTTGAGATATTCCACGATGAACCCGAGCACGACGATCAATGTCCTTCAGATTTTCCGATTTCTCCGATCGAGGACATCGAACGCTAATCGATATGGAACCTGAAAGATTTCTCAACGAAATATTAGTTCCATATTTGTTATCATCAAAACCGAGATTAAGACCAAGGTTGAAAACCTAAAGCCAAAAACCTAAGGATAACTCAACTAATCCTAGTAAACTATGTTTACATCGGTTGATTTAAGCCTCAAATACCAAGGCAACCACCAACTCAATCAAACCTAGCAAATTAGGTTTACACAAGTTCAACTACAATGAAATAAATACCAAAATACAACAACTAATGGAGCAATAAATCAAACAATAAATACTTAGCTCCAAAAGAAAGTCCCTAGTCGTCTTGATGCCTCAAGATGATGAATCGGTGAACCTTGAAGGCTAAATCATGGAGTGGAGATCAAAACTAGGGTTCTTACAAGGATGACTCAATAAAAGCTTGTAGATATGCAAGGAGTGACTCTTTGAGGCTTAGAAGCATCAACAACTACAAAGGAATGAGTTTGGATGGGTATTTATAACCCCCCAAACACCAAGGCTCGTAAACGGGCATTTTTTTTTCCGTTGGTGACGCCCGATCGTTTACCGGTCGATCGTCGGTCGACCGATCGAGCGACTGCCGAGCAATCGAAGGCATTCTACCCATCTGGGCATCATTCGATCGACCAACTGGTCGACCGAAATGCCTTCTGCCCATTTTCGCCTTCTGTCGGTCGACCAGCAGGTCGACCGAATCTGGGCAGGGCTGATTTTTTTGTATTTTTCTTGTGCGCTTTATTTTCAAATTTCGGCCTTCAGCGTACGTCAACTTGGAGAGTTTTCCATATGTTCTCGAGACTCGTCCAAGACATCTTTGGTGCATACGACGAACCCGAACGCGTCGACCAATGTTCGTCCAATTTTTTGATTTCTTCGATATTTTTGATTGAGGACATCGGGCACTAATCGATATGGAACCTGAAAATAATTCTTCATGAAACTATTAGCTCCATGTTTGTTATCATCAAAACCGAGATTAAGACTAAGGTTGAAAATCTTAGGCCAACAACACAGTGGCTGATGAAAGCGTTGTTGATAATTAGCAATGATCACCAAAGCCGTTGCAAATAATATTATAATCGACGACCGCCAGAGCCATTGCAAATAATATTATTAGAGACGACTACTAGGGCCGTCGCTAGTGTGTTATAGAATAGCGACGACTATGGCGGCCGTCGCTGATGGTTCCTTTCTATTACCAACGACCCCAGCCATCAGTAATATAGAAAAAATTAAATGAATTTTAAAAAAGACAATTTTACAAATTTAAATACACAAAGATTGTACCACACATAAAACACGAAATATAGATCAATTTATATTTATATAAACCAAAATTAAGCAACATCCTCGTCATGCAGAGTAATATTAGAAGTAATCAAAACAAGTATTTTTAAGTCCATCAAATACAATCTCGCATATCCGGTGGAGACTAGGTCGAGGAGGATGGATCGAACGAAGGAGGTAACTCAATGCCGGAGCGAGCCGTAAGCTGCATCATCATCATGTGCATGTTCTCCATCATTTGTCTCTGCTGCTCCATCATCTCTCTCTGATGTGCTAACTCCGCCTCCATGGCTGTCATTCGGGACTGGTCATGCGCTTGAGATGTGGAGGGCCGCTCACCAGCAATTGGGGGAGTTTGCCCCTAGTGACCCCAACACATCCCCGTGCATGTCCCCAATCTCCAAAGCCATACACGCGGCTATTGCCCCAGCCACCGGCGGCCTCAACCCACGCAGCTGAGTCAAAGTCACCTCACTAGAAAGTTGGTTCAAGAGTTGGTTTTAACTTGTTATCTTTAGGTAATGCTCGATTGAAAAAGCCTGCAAGCCGGTCAAATACAACCTCGCTGATATTGCAATCGGACTTGATGTTCAAGAGTTATGTCATTGCCGATAGTTTAGTGTATTCATCGCAATTTTCATACAAAGGTTCATCGACATCCTTCAATAACTCGTAAAATTTTGTGGCCTTTTTATTCGGTAAGTCAATTTCTATCACAGCATGTTATTTTTTTGTGGCATCAATTGCTCTAGTATCCACCATTGACGTCTCAGGAATTAGCTCGAAGTTATCATTAATAAAAAATTGACCCCCAAGTCTATAAAGCATCATTGTTGTGTAAGAATTCCCTGGATTAGATGAAGGAATAGTACTGGCACTAGAAGATTCACCATGAGTTTTGACATCATATGACTCTTCGTGACAATTCCATCGATTATATCATGGTGTGAATCCCTTTGAATACAGATGCAATTATGACAGTTTCTCGATCTAAAAATCTTCTATTCGAGCGAATGCAGCACGAACATTGGGTTTTATCGTGACTAACGAATTTTCTATTCGAATAGGCAAAATTCAAGAAATAAGTTATGCATACTCGAAACTCATTCGTTATAGCTCCATGATAAAATCGTCGGTACATCCAACTTCAGTTAACGTCTTTATTGGTGGGATGATCCTATTCATTCAGGATTCAAGTTATTCATATCACACTAAGTATTTCTCTTAGTCGTTAACTTCATTCAAGATTCATCCTATTTGTATTGGTGCTTTATAAGATGTAGGTGATACACCTTGATTTATTTTTCA
Source organism: Canna indica (assembly GCA_034359265.1). Taxonomy (NCBI): domain Eukaryota; kingdom Viridiplantae; phylum Streptophyta; class Magnoliopsida; order Zingiberales; family Cannaceae; genus Canna; species Canna indica. Next base: position 58,388,785 of record CP136890.1, on the reverse strand, counting down.
TTGACCGTTGTTTCCTTAGGATTGGGGTAGAAGCACTCTCAAGTGTGGAGAGATAAATTCTTGGTTGACCCTTATTGTAGGAAAGACAAATCCAATATTAGTAAAGTGATTGAAATCCTTGGCGGTAAGTCATCGTGGATAGACTTGGCAAATTTTGGCTCGGCCCGACCTGATAAAATTGGGTTCAAGCCTATTCTTATCGAATTCGGGCCTTTATTTGGCCGGCCCGATAAGGCCCAAACCACTAACGTGCTGAGCCGAGCTAAAGGCTATGCCCAGCACGATGGCCCGATTGTGTATTGGGTCGGGTATTAAACCCGTCAATACCCGACCTGTTACCCCCTCACCCGATCTGTTCCCATATTGCCATTTACTGCATTACGCCTACCATTACTCCCATTAGCCCATTACGGTAATTTCTAATTACCTAATCTTAATTACCGCAGTACGCACAACGTCTCCATGCTCCAGCGGGTAGCGGCGGAAGGAATTCCTGTCGAGTCTCGCCGGATTTCTCTCCACTTCTCCAAGCTCCAGCGGCATTCCTCTCGGCAAATTCCTCTCCAGGCTCCAATGGCGGAATTCCTCTCAGTGGAATCCCTAATCTTGCCACTTCTTCTTCCCTCTCGGCTTCTCAGCCGGCGACGCTATCGGTCTCCGATTATCCATCTTCGTCCTGTGATTCCTCTCCAATTTCCATCTCCAGTTATCCTCTCCGCCGGCGCCGGTCTTCTTCTTCTCCGGCTTCTCGCTGTATCGCTGCCGTCGGTGTTGGAGTCAGTTGATTGGAGGCTTGCATTATTGCATATACACATATACTATTATTGTATTAGTTACACAATTGCTTAGTATTTATTTTCTTACACGGTTACACTTAGTATTTATTTTCGATACATAGACATCTTCTAGAGTTCTAGTATAGTAGTATGTTATTGTTGGCTGCTTAGTATTTATTTTCAATACTTAGACATCTTCTAGACCTCATAGAAGAGAAATTAGGAGTCATTAACTCATTATCAGTTGTTGGCTGCTATGGCATATACCCATCATTGGAGAAAAGTTGGATTCCTAGTCCTGAATTCTGTCAAGTGACTCAGAATTATGGAATTGTTCCTGCAATATTAGGTATCAGCTCCTAAATAAATAGACTAACAGGGATTATTTTAATTCTAATATGATAGATATGACTTTAGGTTGACAAAAATGTAAATACGTGGAATCAATTAAAATATTAGGTGAGATAACAAATCATATTTGGTGCTCTTCTGTTTTTCTTTTGCTTTATTAATTTTGCTTAATTCTTTTTTTTTAATGGATTAATAATTGTTCTGCTGTATATATAATTGAATGATTCCATTTATTTTTTATGTTCATAAATATAAATGCCAGAAAAGGAAAATATCAATTTTGAAATTTCCATCGACGATGATGCTATGAATTATTAAAGCTAAAGCTCCACATGTCATTTCTCACAATCATGCATGGAACAGCAACCATGCAATAGTGGTGATGGACAACAACCTCATAGCAGCAAATAAAATTGATAATCATTACAATATGAGATAGCAGCAGATAAAACTGATAACACTTGTATATGAGATGGTGCATGTTTCTATTCTCTGGCACAACTCATCAATGATTTGATTCAATTACTTCATCCTTTCTTTGTGTATATATATATACACTTGTATTCTGATATCAATTCACAACATCCATTATTCAATATTCTGTGTTCACTGCTTGTCTCTATTTTTTTTCTTTAAGCTTGCAGTTTTCATTATATGTTATCAGAGCCTTCGTTGCTCAAACGAGCCCTTGATCCCTCATCTCTACTTTCTTTCCTCGATAACAAATGGCCTCCAACCAAGCTGATAACCAAATAATATCAAATGCTGGAGTAATCAATCCTATTGTTCAAGGAGGTCAAATAATCACTATCAACCAATCAGCCCAACTTCTGAACAAACTCGTCGGAAGCAACAACTACTTAACTTGGAAGGTGCAACATGATTTACTGATGCTTGATTAAAGAAGAGAAACAGAGACAGGCAGTGAACACAGAATATTGAATAATGGATGCTGTGAATTGATTTCAGATACAAGTGTAGATATACACAAAGAAAGGATGAAACAATCGAATCAAATCATTGATGGGTCATGCCAGACACCATCTCATATATTAGTGGAAGCAAAGTAATGGTTATCAATTTTGTGTGCTGCTATCTCATATAGTAATGGTTATTAGTTTTGTCTGCTATTATGAGGTTGATGTCCATCACCATTGTTGCATGGTTGTTGTTCCATGTATGATTGTGAGGAATGACATGTGGAGCTTTAGCTTTAATATGATTGTGAGGTTGCTGCACAAGCATATGTCCAATAGTTTAAAGGTACTGAGGCATTATGAAGTAATGTAGTGTCTGTTTCCATAATGTGCCGATGACAGCGTTCAGCTACACTGATTCTTTAAGGCGTGTAAGGTGGAGAAAGAAGTTGTTGTATGCCGAAAGTTGAGAAAATATTTGATATCCTATGTACTCACCTCCACAATCAAAATAAAGTTTAAGAATAGGTAAGTCAAAATATCGCTCGACTAAATTTTTGAAGTTGAGAAATATTTCAATTGTTTCGGATTTCTATTCATTGGAAACAACAATGAGAATTTTGTGTAGTGATCGACAAATAGAATGTAATATCGATGCCCAGTTACAGATGTAATGGGAGAGGGTCCCCATACGTATGTGTATAGTAGTTCAAGGGGACGCGAGCTATTCAGGCTTGACCTATAAAAGGAGAGTTACAACGATACCTAGAAGAAACATCCTAGTATGGCCTAAAGATTGAACCCAAAGGCCCTTTAAAATTACAAGTTTTTTTTTAGTCTGGCTGGGGAGAGGACCCCGATGACAGATGTTCAACCAGTGGTTATATAACAGTCCTTGGAATGACTGCCATCAGTTAGTCTTCTAAAAAGCAAAAAACTATAGCTCGTTCATCTACAGAAGCTGAATACCGGACCTTGGCCAATGCAACGGCAGAGGCAAACTGGGTCATGAACTTACTAAAAGAACTAAATATGGTGTTCCGGAAATTCTTTGTGACAATCTTGGAGCTACCTTTTTGTCAAATAATCCGGCCTTTCAAACAAAGATGAAACATCTAGAAATAGATTACCACTTTGTAAGAGAGCAAGTACAGGCAAAAGTGCTCTCGGTGAAACACATTCCATCAAATTTACCGATTGCAGATTCATTGACAAAAATTGTTTCAAAGAGTATATTTTTAAATCACAGAAGCAAGATAGGAGTTGCAAATACAACACCTATCTTGAGGGGGGATATTAAAGTTAAAGCTCCACATGTCATTCCTCACAATCATACATGGAACAGCAACCATGCAACAGCGGTGATGGACAGCAACCTCATAGCAGCAGACAAAATTGATAACCATTACTATATGAGATAGCAGTAGACAAAACTGATAACCATTACTTTGCTTCCACTAATATATGAGATGGTGTATGTTTCTATTCTCTTGCACGACTCATCAATGATTTGATTCCATTGCTTCATCCTTTCTTTGTGCATATATACACTTGTATTCTGATATCAATTCACAACATTCATTATTCAATATTCTGTGTTCACTACTTGTCTATGTTTCTCTTCTTTAAGCTTGCAGTTTTCTTTATATGAATGACATAGAAGAAGATGTGGATGAAGCTGTGAATGTCAATGTTGAAGGAAATGTAGACAGTGCTACAATTTTGCAGGAGACGGTAACTACTAAAGGAAAAGGAAAGAAGATCGCGAGGAAGGAGAGGTCGAAAGTATGGACTCAATTCGACAAACTTTCGGTGGGTGAAGATGGTGAAGAGAAGTGTAGGTACAAGAATTGTTTTGCAAAGTTCACTTGTCGTACTAAAAGCGGGATAGGCCACTTATTGCGTCATATGGAATCTTGTACAAAGAGAGACACCCATGATATAGGTCAGATATTTTTCTCTTCTAATCAATGTGTCATGTCCTTATGTGATGGTTCTTTTAATCCTGAAAAATTTAGAGAATTGGTTGCTTCTGCTATAGTTATGCATAATTTACCATTTCGGTATGTGGAGTATGAAGGTGTTAGAGCTTGTTTTCAATACCTACGTTGTGGTGTGCAATGTATTTCTAGGAATACTACAACGGCAGATGTTTTAAAACTCTATGAATTACAAAAGAAGAAGATTAAGAGCATGTTGGCAATGACTCCTAGTAGGATATGCTTGACTTCAGACTTGTGGACAGCAAGAAACTCTGATGGTTATCTTGCCTCATACCGGTGTGGCACTGGCTGACAAAATCCATAACATTTTGGTTGATTGGGGTATCATTGAAAAATTATCTTCGTTGACGTTAGATAATGCCTTTACAAATGATGTTTGTGTTACATATTTAAAGGCAAAGTTGAATAGCGGGAAAGCACTAATGTTGAATCGTGATCTCTTTCATGTACGTTGTTGTGCACATATTTTAAATTTGATTGTGCAAGAGGGGTTGAAGGATGTTGATAATGTTGTGGAAAAAATTCGAGAGAGTGTCAAGTATGTTCGTGGCTAAGGTCAAGAAAGGAAAAGTTTCTTGAATGTGTTAAAAGTTTGTGCTTGGAGAGTAAGCAGGGTTTGAGACAAGATGTTCCAACAATATGGAATTCTACCTATCTTATGCTTAAGGGTGCTATTTATTATAAAACTGCATTAGAACATTTGGGGATGAGTGATTCTAATTATCAAAGTTGTCCTTCAATATTTGAATGGTATAGAGCTGAAAAATTATGCAAGTTCTTGGGGTCCTTTTACAATCTGATAGTTCTATTTTCTAGAACAAACTATCCCACTTCCAATTTGTTCTTTCCAAAAGTGTTTCTGATTTATATGAATTTGAAAGAGGTTTTGGAACTATTATGACCTCCGCCCTGCTGTGGATCTGCTATCCTGTAAGTATCCTCAAAGTGAGCTGGCCGACCCCCTGAGTGCTGGGGCCGAAACTTTTTCTTCTGGGGTCCATCATGCATGTCCGTCGGTACTAATGCCTCCTTCCAGAGTGCCTCATCTATAACACGAGCAAAAGAAGTGTCCTCCGTGTAATGGATAAGTCTGGCAATCTGCGGCCTCGGCCCCTTGACAAACCTCTTGACCCTGGCGATTTATGTGGCTATCAAGGTGGGATAGTACTTCGAGAGTCGGGTGAACTCCATCTCATAGTCCATTACTGACATACTGTCGGTTTGACGCAGTAGCTCAAATTCTTTCATCTGCCTATCCCGGACGCTCAACGGTAGGTACTTCTCCACCATAGCAGCTCTGAACTCCTCCCAGGTAGGGGGTGGTGCATCTGCTGCTCTGCGATCCCTCCAGGTGTGAAGCCAATCCTTGGCTGGTCCTCTCAGCTATAACCCGATCAGTCGAGCGGTCGTCTCAGAAGAACAACCGAGCTCCCTGCACAACTCATAGCAATCCCCTAGGAAACTGGTGACCTCCACCGGCTTATCTGTCCCTGTAAACTCCGGTGGCCTAAATGCGACAAAATCAGCATATGTAGGTGCTCTGGGAACTCTGACCACCTGTGCCACTGGCTGGACCACCTCCGGTACTATGGATACTGCCGGCACCGGTTGTGGCTGTTGTCTCAGTAACAAATTCCCTTAGCAGTGAAGAACAATAGGCCTCAGCCTACCTGTGCCCTAAGGCAACAAATCACACTCAAGGGTTATGAGGATAATCGGGATTGGCCTATCCGAGCTTATCCAATAATACAACCCTTAGATAAAGCGCAGGAATTATCGGGATTTACCCATCCGAACTTATTCCTTAAATAAAGAAACTCGGGAACAATCGAAATTTGCCCGTCTAAACTTGTTCCACGAGAAACACAAGAACAATCGGGATTCGTCCATCTGAACTTGTTCCTTAAAGATAGCGCGGGAATAATCAAAATTCGACAATCCGAACTTATTCCTTAAAATATAGAAACTTGGGAACAATCGGATTTGCCCGTTCGAACTTGTTCCACAAGAAACGCAAGAACTATCGAAATTCGTCCATCCGAACTTGTTCCTTAAACACAGGTTGGGAATTAACCATCCAACCTTTCGGGCCAAGCCCGCAATCCGGATCCTATCCGAGCCTCTTCGTCATTCATAAAGATATGATGCTAACAATACCTAAGTCAAGTGTCTCATACGGTGTCTTAGGGGTGTTTTTATTGGGAAACGCTGCAACACTCATTGCTCAATACCAACTCCTAGACCCGTAATATCATCAAACCATGAGGTTTTATTTCATGCATATAATTTAATATGTTGGCTCTTAACAGATTATGCTTCCCCTTGAATTTTAATTATACAATTAAAATTTCCATTTGCCAAAATTAGGATTTTGTTTAAAGGTTTCGTTTTCAGTTTACTGTTGAGCCCAAAACTGGTGCACCCCAACCGAATCTGATTTTCAAAGTGTGTCCTATGGATCCAGACTATATTTGCTGGTTAAAATGATAGATCACATGATTATATTCAGAGAACTATACTCATCACAACAGAGTTTAACAAATCAGCCTCCCTAAAGACAATTCAGCATGAAATTCCAGCATGTTGAGTTTTCAGCATATCAAGGTAATTAATCCAAAATTTACAGTAATTAAATCCTTAATTACTACCAAAATAGATTTATAATATTGAGATAAATCACACAAAGATTTAATCATATTTGCTAGACAAGATTTAGCGAGCTTCAATATCATCTTTAAAATAAGATTCAAACTTCATAATCAAGAACCCAAATTAAGAACATACATGGCATCTAGATTAATACGCTGAAATCACATATTTAATTACAAGATATGCATTGACATCATAGGAACCTAATAAGGTAAGCAATCCAAGACATAGATCCCAAAACAAGCAATAAATCTTCTCTTATGCATTTAATCAAACACCTCGAGGGCACCCCTATTTCCACCTTGGCCGAGCACCCCTAGGGTAGTCCTAGGCTTGCCAAGCCACAAAGGGGAATCTCGAACCCCCTCCCACATATCGACACAAGAATTCGGCAATCAAAACTCAAGAATCGACGGGAAATCAACAAGAATGTCTCAACGTCCAAATCAGCTCAAGAACACGAGAAGAATCTCAAGAAAATGAGGGGTAAAACCACTCACATGATTAGGAAGAAGAAATCGAAGAAAAATTTCCAATCAACGGCCTCCGAATCCAGCCTCAAAGGGGGAGCGGCGGCGGCTCCAAGAGATAGAAAGAGTTCTGACGACTCAACCCTTGAAGGCAGCGACTCCAAGAGGGGGAGAGGGGCGGCTCGACTACTCCTCTCTCCAAACTTCATGTGTTGCTCCAAAAGGGAGCCACATGCCTATGGGGAGTTTTATAATTCCCTCCCCAAACCCTCAACCCTTATCAAACCCAGCATCCGCCTCGAGCCCGAATCCAACCCACTAACCCGTCTTAGCTTAATTAAACTCATGCTCCACACAAGCAACAAAACACAAGCACACCCAAGCAATGCAACTTAATAAATCAAGCACATAAAGTATAAAATCTACCGTTCAACTTACCCGAGCTCTCAAGCTCGCACCGGACTATGAGTCGACTCGGCTCGACCTCGAACTAGCCCGCTAGGCTGACAATCACAAACAATAACAAAAATAAATAATAATAACTAGGATATTATAATATTATATTATATTATATTATATTATATTATATTAAATAATAAATAATTTGTAGATTATGAACACATTATAGCTTTTAATTAAATAATTTATCATAAAACTTTATATAGATCAATAATAATATAAATAGACACAAGATTAATTTACACTATTCATTTCATTTTACGTATTAAAAAAGTTAATCTACTTAAAATAAAACACCAAACATTATTATCACATACTTTCAACAATGTGAAATATTAACATCTATCTTCAAATATTTTTAAAACATCAAATATTATTAGATTTAAAAAATAATAACTTAAACATATAAAGATAATTATTCTAAAAATATAAGGTACTAGTAAATTTGTTACTATTTTTTATTTTTAAAATTATCATATTTTTTATCAGAAAAGGAAAATTAGATTAAACTAATTAGCCCTAAGGCTAGAAGTACAATCTAAGAGGAGAATATCCTCGAGTTCAGGAGGCCTAACAGAGCTCCACACATTGGACTCTTTTTCTACTCGAGCCAGTTTACTGCCCAATGGGCAGCTTTATTTACAAGCCTTGGAATATACAAAAATTTTATATTGTTAATGAATTAGTAAGACTCCAAATATCTTGAATGAAAGACAACAGTCTCCAATGCACCGAAGAGGACTTGTTTATACTATCAGTAAGCATCTTGCAGTCAGATTCGATAATGATGTCATCCATATGATTAGAAGTTGCAAAATAAAGAACATAGTAAATGACGAAAGCTTCACACATAATAGCAGAAGTAGTAGGGAAGTAGTTGCAAAAGACCGAGATACAAGTACTGTTAGGATTTCAAAATATACAACCTGATCCACCAACAGTGTCAGCAAAAGAATCATCACAGTTAACTTTTATCCAACCCAAGAGAGGAGGCTGCCAAAAAGAAGAAGTATTTAAAGTAAGATTGCCCTCAGATTCCTCTATATTTGGTAAATATTGCTTAGTAAAAACAATAATTCTATTTCCAACATCGAAAATGGTAGAGATCTCTTCACCATGTAATACACAATTCCAAAGGAACGATATAAATCAAAGAGTGTTAACAACAGTGGCCAAGGGACTTATCACCCTTGAGGGATCAATATCCAGTAGTAGCCAACTACCAGAACGCCACCCATCCCTAAATGTAAAATCAAGTCCAAGCTTACAACCCAAAAAAGTCCACAATTGAGAAGCAAATGTACAGTCATAGAAAAGATGTTCTAAAGATTCATCATAAAAGCCACATAAAACACAAATTTTTGAAACAGAAATACCCAAATGAAAAAGCTGATGAAAAAATTTGGAGAAGTGAGTTAAAAGTCGCCATGAAAAAAATTTCACAGAAAAATCTTTACTAATTTGGAGAAGTGGCAAGTTTCCAGGATTTAGCCTTGACAGAATTTATACCATTAGGGAGGTGTTTATGATTCCTAAGAAAGAGGTAAGCTGATGAAGAAGAAACCCTACCATATTCCTCATCATAGGGTGTCTTAGGCAGTCTGATTCCCTCAATAGCATTCCACAGAGATACATCACAAATAGTATTACCAATAAAGTAAGACTAGCTCAGGTTATACATAAGATGATGCACATTAGTAAAGGAATTGAATAAATTTACATTGATAAAAGTAGGTTTCATTACTAAAGGCAAATCAAGTATCCAGTTATCATATAGAAAAGAAGTATTACTACCAGAGCCAATAAGTTTATTAAAACCAAATTTAAGGGAGTGAAAAGCTTCACTGAAAAGTTTCCAAGCCCAGGAAGCATTGTAATTACAATTTGAATTGAAAGAAGTACGAGGATACTTATTTTTAACTAATTGAACCCATAAAGAATTATCATTATTTAAGTAAGCCATGACTCTTTTAACTTGGAGAGCTAAGCCCTTAGTTCCAGGTCTTGAATCCCCAAGCAAAGTAACGGTTTCCCAACTAAGTAAGTGCACAGCTTGCTTATTAGGGGAGCTATTCCAAAGGAAATTCCTGATCTTCTTTTCAATATTGTCAGTAAGGTCATGATTGAGCCAAGTTACAAACACTGAATGGATAGGAATAGAATTAATAACAGAGTAAATTAAAACTATTCTATCAGTTTGAGATAACATATTAGTTTTCCAATTGCTAATCTTAGCATCAATTTGAGAAAGAATAAAATCATTTGTTTTAGGGAGGTCTCCTAGGGGATATCATGGTACCTAAGTATTTAAAAGGAAATTTACCCATCTTCATATTTAAAATATTTGAGATATTTCTTCTAATATAAGAGAGAGTTTCCCTAGGGAAGAAAATATCAGATTTGTTTAGATTAACTTTTTGACTAGTCAAAATTTTATACTTAGTGAAAATGTCACTAAAAGTATTTAAGCTCTTAGAGTTAGCTTTAAAAATAAGGATGATGTCATCGGCAAATATTAAGTTACTAATTGTAAGATTTTTCAATTTAAAAGGGGTAAGCAAATTATTATTAACAACATTGTCAATCAAATTAATCAATGTTTGTGCAACCAAAATATATAGAAAGGAAGATAATGGATCTCCCTGTCTAATGCCTTTATTAGCGAAAAAAAATTAGAAACCATGCCATTAAATAAGCAAGCAAAAAGAAGTGGTAGATATGCAAGAGTAAATTCATTGAATAAATAAGTTAGAAAAACTATTAAGAGAGAGCACTTTTTCAAGGTCCAATTTGACTAAGATAAAGAGAGTCTTACTTTTAGAATTAAAAAAGGTGTGAGCAAGTTCTTGCACAATCAAGATGTTATCATGGATATTCCAACTTTAACAAAGGCGGATTGATTAATAGAAATCAAATGAGGTAAGAGCATTTTAGGCCTATTACCAATTACCTTAGAGATAATTTTGTACAACAAATTGCATAGAGCAATTGATCTAAAATCTTTAACTACTTTAGTACTAGAGAATTTAGGGATAAAGGTTAATAATGTTTTATTCCAATGTTTAGGTAAAGTAGCGATATCATGAAAAGCATGAAGAACAGAGCAAAAATCATCACCAATAATATGCCAATATTTTTTATAGAATTCAACGCTAAAATCATCATAACTTGGATTTTTACCATTGCTAAAAGACTTAATAGTGTTCCAAATTTCATCAGCAGTAAAGGAGCATGTTACGGAATTATAAGAATCAAGAGGAATTTTTGTAAAGACATGTCAGGGAGTAGAAGTATTCAAAGCAGTAGACATAGAAGACTAGAGATTTGAATAAAAAGCAATAATTTTATTAAGAATGTCCTTACTATTATTTAGAGAATTAGAATTACTAATAATAATAGAAGGAATGAAATTTAACCTTCTACACATGGTAACAATTCTATGATAGTAAGCTGATTTTTTTTCCCCATCTTGAATCCAATTGGCATTAGATTTGGACCATCATTTTAGACAAATTTATCTTTGAATAACAATATACTTATTATAAAGGGATCTTAACCTAGAGTCAATATTAGAAGGAGCAAGGGAAGAACCCTCAAGAGCCTCTACTAGTTTAATGTCACTAATAGTGGTGTCAAGAGTATTCTCAAATTTGCCTAAAGAGTGTATGTTCCAAAAACTAAGAGCTCCTCTAGTGATACTAAGTTTCTTAGTGAAAACAGAGTTATTAGCAGAATTAGTAATGGAATTCCAAGCATTATCAACAACAGTGATACTTTCATCATATTCAGTCCAGATTGTTCCTAACATGAGCTTTGAAGGGAAGAGTAATAAGCAAGGGCCTATGATAAAATATAACTCTATTTAGATGCTTAACAGAGGTATTTCCAAAAAAATGAAGCTATGCAGCATTGAAAAATACCCAATCAAGCCTAATTAGAATTTAAGCTAATCCAGCCCTATTATTAGACCAAGTATAATTAGGACCAGAGAAACCTAAATCAATCAAGCCACGATTATTAATGAAACTACGAAAATCAATAATATGATTAGTTAATTTAAAAGGAACCCCTCCAAGTTTATCAATACTATTCAAGATACAATTAAAATCTCCTAGGATTAACCAAGGAAAAGCCTCCAAATCAAGATCCATAAAAGAATTTCGAAGAGCAGATCTAAGGCAAGGATCAGTACTTGCATACACAGCAGATAATAAGAAAGGCTCAGAAGTATCAATTTTAATTACAATGTTTATAACTTGAGCAAGGGTAGAAATCACCTGAGCTTGAACCATTTAAGTATTCCATGCAATAATAATGCCACTTGAAGCACCAGATCTATGCTGGATAGCCCCACTCCAAGATCTACCAAAAGATCTGATAAGTCTATTGGATTGATTAATGTCCATGTGAGTCTGAGTCTCTTGCAAAATGCAAACTTTGACATTATAAATCCTAATATGCAAAGTAAGAAATTCCCTCACTGGTTTCCTTCATGCTCCTCTAACATTCCAGTTCAATAGGTTCATGATCATTAGGGGGGATTTCACTAGAGGAGGCAAAGGGGAAGAAAGAGAATCCAGGGGACTAGGGGGAGGGCGGTGGCTGTAGAGGGGAAGATGAAGAGGGGTTGATAGAAACATTAGGATTTTCGATCGCCACACCAATTCACAAAAATTATAGCAAGTCCAAAATTATCATATTTAATAAGCACATCTCAAAAGAAAAATTGGCTCATTTAATGAATGAAACATTCATGTCTTGCCAATTTTTGTTATCTTTCATAAACAAATTTAAACATAACTAATTTATTTAAAAATTAAAAAATATTTTAATTATGTTAATGAGAATGTGAGATATCGGATTCCTAATTTATCATTTTCTTTTCTTTTATACATAAATTATATATATATAATAAGCTTTATAGCATAGACAAAACATGACAAGACATAAATAAACACATAAAGGTGAATTACAAGACTTAGATGCGTGGACTAGACTAGCCTTTCGGATCTTACATATACGCATGGAAGTGCCCCAACTCATGAATCAGGCTCAGATCAAATCAACTACAATTTAGCCTAGAAGCTCCACCTGACCAACAAGGATATCAACATCCTTCATTTTTCTCTAGGAATTCAGTAGTAATGAACCCGCAATCTAAGGGATAACAATCGACTCATTCAGTGTATATTCCTCGCGAATTTCGCGAGATATATTTCTCACCGAATACCCGAACCTGCCTCATAAAACAGACACGACATACATCAAATATACTCTCGATTCTAATTTTATACCTATCGTTTGGGGTTCTTTCTCACTTGAACGTCGGAGTGTCTTTGCAAGTCACCATCGGAGCCGCGCTAGACCAAGAGACGCAGAGGCTTACAGCAATCCCGACTTCATGCGGAAATAAACATATAAAGTACTACAACCATAAATCAAACCCATTACCTATTGATAATATATTATATAATGTTTTGAATAAAATATAATGGGCATATAATATATCATAAGATATTTTAAAATAAATTGAGTATTTACGTGGACTCCACTAGCACTTTGAGCCCGACTGGATCAAGGTCCAGAAATGATCACTCATGAATCAGACTCAGGTCGAGCCAATTACAATCTAGCCTGGGGATTTCATCCGGTCATACAAGAATACTTACGCCATTCATTAATTACGAGGGAGATTCAGTAGTAATGAGTACGATATTTTTAATATAAACTTCGACTCATTCCGAGCATATCCTTGCGAGATTTAAGAAGATATCATCGCTTGTGACATCCCTAATTTGCACTAAGCAAGTATGACGTACATCATGTATATTGTCGATTTCAATTTTATACCCTATCATCTGATATTCTTTTTTACCTGAACATTAGATTATCTTTGTATGGCCGCATCACATGACTTCAAGCAAGAATAATATGAAATTACTAGGTGGATTCCTGGTTCAATCGATCCGATGGAATCCTTGACCAAGTGACCAATTCGGTTCGAGTTAAATAAGAAAATAAAGTTGAATTAGTTGATTTGAGGTGTTTCCGTAAGACTGCGTAGCTCTGATTTGTGCACTCGTACAGCCGTATGGAGTTCTGATTCTATCAAATCACGAGAAAATTGCATCAAGATTCGGATAGAATCGCGTACAATTAACCGCATCAAATTTTAAGACCTTACCAGTATGATCAGATGTCGGAGCCGAAGGATGGACGTCTGATGGAACAATTGCACCATACTTTTCTAAGTGCTAGTTGGATAGGATCCAGCCAAAAGACACACCCACCCAAGTCGTCTTCGTCTCTTCTATTCCATCGTTAAATCATCGTCAATTCTCCAACCATTTCTCCGCCCAAATATGTGTCCTTTCGGCCGCTAAACCTCCCGATCTCCTTCTCTTTCTCTCCGCCGCTCTCCGACCGTCGGCCGGCCGGAGATGGAGCGCAGCGTCTTGGACTCCCTCGGGGTCGAGATCATAGGCGTCATGTCCCCCGTCTCCATCTGCATGCTCCTTGTTGTCCTCCTCGTCTCTACTCTCTCCCCCTCCTCCCCTGCCGCTGTCGCTGACTCCGCTGCGTCTGCCACCAGTGCAGCCACTCTTGTTTACGCTGAGTCCCCCTCCGACCCACCTGCCCGCCGCCTTGTCGGCGCCCTCCTCAATGCTGCCGCCTTCGTCGCACTCGTCGCCGTTGCCACCACGCTCCTCGTCCTCCTGTACTACTACCGATTCACCGGCTTCCTCCGTAACTACGTCCGCCTGTCCGCTTTCTTCGTCCTTGCCTCCATGGGCGGTTCCATCCTCCTCTCCGTCCTCCGCGCCATCGATCTCCCACTTGATGCCTTCTCTGCGATCTTCCTCCTCTTCAACCTCTCCGCCGTTGGCGTCCCTGCTGTGCTCTCTGCCGCTGTCCCCATCCTCCTCCGCCAGGCCTACCTCGTCGCCCTTGCGGTCATCGTCGCCGCCTGGTTCGCCCGCCTCCCTGAGTGGACTACATGGACGCTCCTCCTAGCCCTCGCCCTATACGACCTCGCCGCCGTGCTCTGCCCCCGTGGTCCCCTCCGCGTCCTCGTCGAACTAGCGTCCTCCCGCGACGAGGAGCTCCCCGCCCTCGTCTATGAGTCCCGTCCCGCCGGCGCCTCTGTCTCCAACGCCGTGGCCGACCTCGGCTCTGTCGAGCTCCAACCTGTAGAGGCCACGCCCCCAAATCGCGCCAATGCTACTCAAAACTCCGATCCAGATCTCACTATCGTGGAAATTGAGAGTTTTGACGAAACCTCGCCGTTGGTGTCGAATGAACAACCCAACCTCAGTAACAACGATAGACTACAACCAGATATTGCTCCCAGAAGGGAGACGGGAGTAGAGAGGAATCAAGATATTTCTCCTTCTTCCTCTTCTTCGCCATCTCCTGTGACTACTACAGACAGTGAGGAATTTGATACTTCACGAGGAATCAGGCTTGGTCTTGGGGATTTCGTGTTCTACAGCGTGCTTGTCGGAAGAGCAGCAATGTATGATCTGATGACAGTTTATGCTTGCTATCTTGCAATTATTGCTGGGCTTGGATGCACATTGATCCTGCTGTCAATATGCCGACACGCACTGCCTGCCCTGCCGATCTCAATCACGTTGGGCATAGGGTTTTACTTCTTGACAAGGTTACTATTGGAGCCATTTGTTGTTGGAGCATCGGCTAACTTGGTGATGTTCTGACTAACTGGTACTTGTTTAATTTGTTAACTTCTCATAGTAGAATATGAAAGGTTTACTTGTTCAAGGATACTTATTCCTATCATAGATGAGATGGTTTTTTATTTCCAATACTTTTAAGCTGATCTGCTTACCCTTGTCGCTCATGTAGTAGTAGTGATATTGGTATGAATATAATAGCATATTAATTAGGTCAATCTTAAATTTGTTGCTGGCCAATTGAAAGTTATGTAGTTTTGTTTGCTTGAGAGCACCAGCTACTTTCATTCCTAAATTTGATATTAATTGTTTATGCAGAAAATATGTTTCAGTTTTAATTGCTAGATAGATCAAGTTGTACTACAGAATCTAAGAATTGATAAGTAGGGCTTTTCCTGATGTATAGAAAGTTCATGAGAAGTATGAGACTACAAACTAGCACTAAGATTTCTTATGTGTCCAGCAAAGTGTTCATCTTTTGAACTTTAATCTTTTACCATTTGATCAAATTTGCATTGGTATGATTACTTTAGTTTCTTTAGCCACTTCTTTAAATGATTTAAACATATACCTTGATAAGAGGTTTAGCTAGTTCTTCAATTTTGGTATTTCTAGATCCGGCATTAGGTATTTAGGTTTCTTGCTTCATGTTGGCACTTTTGTATCAGCTACTGGACCATACATTACATACAAAATTGTTTTGACCATGTATGTTCCTTGTCTAGTTTTTGGAGGACGTCCTTACTTTTAGCATTTGATAACTAACTTTGAATCAATGTAGACAGTTCTCAATATTTGAAACTATCACATGCATGCCGCCTTAATCCTGCAATAAGCAGGTTGTTTCTGCTGACGGGAACTGATGACATTCCAAGAAATTGTAAATCGATGCTTGAAAATTTTCGCTCCCAAACTGAGAACATTTTAGTGATGCACCAAGATTCAGCTTTCTGTCTCTTGTGGTTGAACTGATTCTATCTTTATTAGTAAAATGTGATTCTGCTCCAACATGTCTTAGATGCCTCGAGTGGTTTTGTCTTTTAGCAATTGCTCTTTGCTCCAGTTCACCAATGAAATTCTTTGATTTCCCCCTATCACTAACATTAGATTATAATGCCTACCATATTCTCCCAACAATTTTCTTTGGTATTTCCTTACATATTCATATGATGTGGATGGTCAGTTTTACATGTCAAATTGTTTCTTGAATTAGACATGAAAAATTTACATTACAAAACTATAAAGATACTTTTAACCTAGTTTCTAGCTTACTTATAACCACATGGAAGTTGATTTTCACTACGTAATATGCTAGTCACCTGTATGGATTTGGATCATGTTTACAATACTATGAGAGCTTTTGGGCCTTTTTCTTGCTATTACAGAATTCTAGTAGTATGCTTAAAGTTTACTAGATTATCTGTAATTGTTTATCAAAAAGAGGTTTTGCTTTTATCATAAGAAGGGAAGATCCTTTAGGCTTGGCTGATATCATCTTTCCCAGTGTCCACTTTCTGATGTGGATTGCATGAAAAATTTAAGGTCGGATTTTATTGTGATGAAAGGAAAGGAATGTTCTGCCAATGTAATTGTCCATTTTGGTTTTGAACTTTGTATTGCCTGGTGAATTACACAGCACGTCGATACTCAATAGATAATGGATTTCAAAATGGCGTATAGAATCTTCTACAAGGATTCAAAGCTTTATTCTAATATGCTATCTATGACCTTTTTTCTTTATTCTATGCAATCTGTTGTCAAATTGTTGTGCATATTACTTGCTTTGTTCTGTTTCTGACGATTGTTTCTACAACCTGATGGCTGATACTCCCAAAGTTTGATGTTTAAATGGATATTTACTTGATCATTCATCCTTGAATATTCTGGCTTTAGAAGGGTAAAAAATACAAAATTAGGCGCAAACTTGGTTAAGCTCACATACTAATGTTATCAATTACACAATGTGTTTGCTAATTATTAGGCAAGGTTAACCTACTTGTTGCTTGATGTGCTTCCTAGTTTCTTCTAGGTCTAAAGCTTGATCTTACTAGCAGGCAACAATCCTTTGGCACAGATTGAATTATGCAATTGCAGTGTTTTCTATTCCTTAGAAAGGTAAACAAGGTAGCACACAGAAGGTAAATACCAAGTGGTGAGGCAGCATAAGGATGGGAAAGTTTGAATCAATTATTTCTATCCGAGATTGAAAACCTTCTACAAGTGACTTTTGTTTACCTCCAAGTATGTGCAGAAAATAATCTTCGCTTTTGATATCATTTTGACTTGGATGGGGATGTTGACCGGAACAAAACAAAAGGCTATTTCAACAATTCGTGACTTAAATTACTGGCTAACTCTGCTTGTATAAATTTTATTTGTGTGCCTCCATGATTCTTCTTTTTCTAGCCTGAATTCGCATTTAACCAGGTCGTGTATTCTTTGTTCATTTTAATAAATCAGGTAATTTTCTTTGACCCTCCTTATCACTCAAAAGAATATATAAATGCTGCAAGTAGCAGTGAATTTATTCGGACATAACAGAAATAATTTAAATGGCTACAAATACAAGTATATATTATTACTATCATTTTTATTTATAAATAATATTAATTAATGCTAAAGAGAACATTTTATATCTTCATTTAACTCAAGTTTTACAATTATTTATAGTTTCTGCAAATATATAACATGGGTACATTTCAAGTTCGAGCTATATATGGAAATCAAATGATAAGTAATTTACTGCATTTTCATACCCACCAACTGTTTAGAGACAACTGAAACCTAGTCAACATAGGCAGTCTAAATGAAAACTTAATCGTTGCTTGTAGATAAACTGAAGCATATGTTCATACAAAAGAGAAGAATAAGAATGCCCAGGTAGCTTAATTACAAAACTGCACAATGAAAGGGATTCACATTCCATAAACTTTTTATCCTCTATTTCGTAATTTCACTCATAGAGACAATGTCATTGTAAGTTACTCGCTTTCATACTCATCTTCATCCCCAAAAGAAAAGACAGAGGCATCAGCTGCAATAGCTTTGAATTCACTTGCAGAACCTGAGTTCAAAGTGGCAGCTTCCTCCAACCTCAGGCTACTTGTTGCTTCCTTCTTCACTTCATTAGCAACCCCTGCTTCTGCCTTGCCTGCTTCAATGCTTGATGTTTCTTGATTTGCAACATTGTTTGTGATTTTACCAGAGTTATAATGTTCTTCGACATTACGGGAAACTTGAGCAACGTTGTCGTTGGCGGACTCTTTATCTTCTGTATCACTATCAGAGAAGACGTCGTCCTTGTTATCCTTGTTCTTGCTCAAATTTGGTGCTGTTGAGTTGCGGTCTCTTTTTGGGTTTTCATTTATCACATTGCCATTGGAATTTTTCTTATCGTTTCCGCTTGCTGGATTTCGAGCACGGACAGAATCATAGTCTACCATCACAATCTCAACTTGGAATCCTGGTGAAGGTACTTTTCTCTGCCACAGTAAGCAAAAAGAGCATCAATGGAGTTGGTTACACGATCAATGTTAATGCAGAGAAGCTTCTTTAAGTACCGAAACTTTGAAAATAAAACCTATAAAATATTGCAAAGGATCGAAAAATACTAAATTAAACAGCTTAATCGGTTGCTTATGACAACAAAAAATTGCCTAGTAAAAGATTACAACAGCAACCAACGCTTACCTTATCAAACCCATCAAGCTCTGAAGTGCCCATGGTTATTCTGTTTTCTATCATTGAAGTGTTCAACCAACTGCAAGAAAAATGATTTGCTAATCTGTCACGAAATTATATTTTAATTAATAGAAAGTAGAATAACCATTCTGTTTGGTGGCTTTCTCAAATAACTTATTAAGGTAGGATGAAATGTGAGCTAATCACCATGCATGCAAGCGCAGTTAATCATGGCGAAGTAATGTATTTTGTCTAGGTTAAATTGTATGACATGTTAATATCACAACTTGAAAGCAAAGTCAAGAAGATTTTTTAGCTAAGTTAAATAAACAAAGTGTATTATGCACCAGCAGAAATCTCCTTGGCGGTCATGAAATTGCACTTTGAAATCACCAGTCAACTCTGTCAGGCCAGGCTCTCGTGGTAAAGCAAAAACTACAGTGCCCTTTTGTTTTGATTTGAACCAGAAATCCTCTGGCTGCAAATATTTGGAAAAGTAAATTAATTTTCAATTTTTTAAAAGAAACAGTATTAAAACTGCAGAAGAAACATTTAGCACCAACTATTTGGCTGACATAAAGATAAACATACCAACCAAATCTCTCAAAATTTCCTTAGTTTCCAAAGAGGCTAGAAGGAAGCCAATTACAAGCTTTTGTTTCTGGAACAATGTTCATTTTGAAGCCATAGAAAGATGGAAGCTAATGACAAGCCTTTGTTTTGAGAATAATGCTCATTTTGAAGGCTCAACTGACATTCAACAAATGAAAGGGACCTACATATCTATAATCTAGTTGCTCCAGCAAATACTAGCTGGTGATCTATTGGCTAATTAAGTCAATCCAGAATTTGGATATTTGCAATATTATGCAAACTTTCTGTGTTCGACAGAATCAATCAAAATTACTTTAATTCTTTTCCGAACTGATAAGGATAGTTACAACATGTGACATTGTTCCAATCATAGATTAAATGGAGTTAATTCCATCTGCTACAGTAGATAGGGATTGCAATTTCAGTCAGATGACTACATGACCTGCTATGACCCTGCTGGACCAAATTTGATCTACTTCAAGCAGGAGCGAGGCAGGTAGGTTCACATGTTTTAAAAACCAGGTTAGGCCCAAGCTGGAGAAGATTTCTATTATTCCTGCCTTAAACCTATTCCCCTCTATCCTTGACATATCTTCACTTGGATCAGGGTGGGGATAAGGTGTAATTTCTGGATGTAGGGAATGAGGATAGTTAAGTTAAATCTGCCACGTCACTCACTCAAGAGTCCTTTTTGTCATGTAACACCCAGCAAGCTGAAACCTAGATTATCAAGGCATATTTGTCACCAACTCTAAGTCAAATTGCTTAATTGTTTTTACTCATGAGAACAGTCTTGATGCAACCTTATTTCTGCTGTACAGACTGAAAAGTATAAACATCATACAAAACCTCAAACAATTGAACAATAACTTGCATCATTGCATGATCACAATTTTCAGAACTGTTAACTTGCATCAACTGTACAACTAAGTCCCTTAGAATATGCTATAGTTATGTTCTAATCGACCTCTACATCAAGTGGATTGTCAGGATTGACAACCAATAGGATTGACGACCAATAGGTACACCTACCTAGTCAGCATCTATATATCTAGTTCCCTGAAGATGAATCCGATAATGATATATAAGCTCTTTACTTGAAGTCACTAGGAGACTCTTACGTGCCTTAGTATAAGCACGAGTTTGGGGCTGATGGGGATTTATGTTATCACCTATCTTTGCTTAAAGTTTTGAAGAGGGAGAGGAAGAAGAAGATGATAGTTGACTGGTAGATATATATAGAGAGAGAGGAGGGAGAGAGATATAGAGGGATATGGAGAGATGTATTTGAAAAAAACCCAGATATGCCTTTCTCTTTCTCATTCACCCCCTATTTATAGAATACATTATGACATGGTTTTTCTCAAAAAGGAAACCCATTTAAAGCACAATTAAAAGCAGAATTAAATGCAAATCAAACCTATTAAAAACAGAATAAGCATAATTAAAAATGGAGATAATGTCATTGAATGACATTTTATTCTTTCGATTTGTTTCCAAGCTGCTTTTGTTGCCTCCTTTGGTATTTGAACTTTCATTTTGCAGCCTCTTCACATTCTTTTGATGATGTGGCAGTAGGATCCATAACATCTCTCCCCTCTCGAAATGTCTGCTTGTCCCCAAGCATAAGGTCCGGGTAAAGTTGGAGCAATTGAAGTGCATCCTCCCAAGATGCGTCAGAGGGGGCAAGGCCGATCCATTGCACCAGGTATTCTTCCGCGCCATTATTGATGCGGCTGCCCAAAATGGCATGTGACTGTGGTGTGAGATTGTGTCGTTGGACTGGAGGAAGCAGGGGCTCAACCGAAGGATCAGAACCATGGAATCGTTTGAGCAGGGACACATGAAAGACATTATGTAGTTTCGCTTCCGGGGGGGGATCAAGTGCATAGGCGACTGATCCTATTTTGCGAATGACGCGAAATGGGCCATAATATCTTGGAGATAGCTTGTGTGAGGCTCATTTTGCCAATGAGCGTTGCCGATATGGTTGTAGTTTGAGAAGAACAAGGTCATTGATATTGAAATGAACTTCCCGGTGGTGGCGATCGTAGATTTGTTTCATACGGTTGTGCCTGGAGAAGACGACTGTGAATAAGATGCAAGTGACTATCTCGCTCGCGAAGATGGTGGTTGACTGATTCCAAGTGGGCGGTACCAGCAGTGTATGGAAGTAGGCGTGGCGAAGGTCGACCATAGACCACTTCGAAAGGAGTGGTGCGAAGGGCGGAGTGAAAAGCAGTGTTGTAGCAGAACTCCACCCATGGAAGCCATTTGAGCCAGTGTTTGGGTCGATCACTAGTAAAGCAACGCAAGTACATCTCGATGCCACGATTGATGACCTCAGTTTGGCTGTCCGCCTGGGGATGATAAGCAGAGGTGAAGTGGAGGCGAGTACCTGACAAGGTGAATAGTTCACGCCAAAACTTGCTTGTGAAAGCAACGTCACGATCAGAAACAATGGTCTCCGGAAGGCCATGGAGACGGAAGATATGTTCAAAGAAGACACGAGCGACAGTGGTGGCAGTGTAGGGGTGGCTCAGTGTAAGGAAATGCCCATATTTTGAAAGTCGATCAACCACGACGAAGATGATAGTTTTGCCCCCGGACATGGGCAGCCCTTCAATGAAGTCCATGGAAATATCAGCCCATATCTGTTGCGGAATAGGAAGGGGCTGGAGTAAGCCTGCGGGCTGGAGTGTTTCTGTTTTGTTGCGTTGGCAAATGGCACACGAACGAACATATTCACGAACGTCCTTCCGTAAATGGGACCAATAGAATTCAGCCTTCAAGCACTGAAGCGTGCGTTAATATCCTTCATGTGTTGAATCATGAAAAGCACGAATGATGTCATGCCGAAGAGAGGAGGTGGCAGAAAGGAAAATTCTGTTTTCGTAGTGTATGAGGCCCTCTTGAACATGCCATAGTGATGGTTGTGGCATGAGAAGGATGTCCGACATGAGTCGTTGGTTGTCTGGCGAGGCACGTTGTTCTTCTTTGATTCGCAAAAGAATGGAGGGTTGAGGCATTGATAGTGCAGAAATTGAACCTTCTGAACTCAGCCGGCGAGATAGAGCATCGGCGGCGGTATTCAACTTCCCCGCCTTGTACTCGATGGTGAAATCATAACCAAGGAGCTTTGAGACCCAATGGTGTCGAGGGGTAGTGACTAAGCGTTGCTCCAACAAATATTTGAGGCTATAATGGTCAGTGCGGATGATGAAAGGGCGACCCCACAAATATGGAGTCCAATGCTTGATGGCCTTTGCAAGTCCAACCAATTCTTTTTCGTAAGCCGCAAGTTTCTGCATGTGAGATGGAAATGGACGGCTAAAATATGCTATGGGATGACCAAATTGATGTAGAACAGCCCCCATGCCTGAGCTTGCTGCATCACATTCAATGACGAAAGGTTGCGAAAAGTTGAGTAGAGCTAGAATTGGGGCTGAGGTAAGAGCCGCCTTGAGATCATTGAAGGAGGATGTGGCTGCCTCAGTCCAATCGAAATTGTTTTTCCGCAATAACTTGGTGAGCGGAGCAGCTAGAGAGCCGTAGTCATGAATGAACTTGCGATAGTACCCAGTGAGGCCTAGGAACCCACGTAGTTCAGTCGGCGATGACGGTTGCGGCCAAGAGGATATGGCTGAAATTTTTTGAGGATCTGTGCTCACGCCATGGTTGGAAATGATGTGTCCAAGGTATGCCACTGAAGCTTGGGCGAACGAGCATTTTGACTCCTTCAAGAATAGGTGATGTTTGCGGAGGGTGACAAAGACCTCGAGGTGGCGAAGGTGATCGACAAGAGAGCGGCTGTAAACAAGAATATCATCAAAGAAAACAAGAACATACTTGCGGAGCATGGGTCCAAAGACATCGTTCATGAGC
Organism: Canna indica; assembly: GCA_034359265.1. Lineage (NCBI taxonomy): Eukaryota > Viridiplantae > Streptophyta > Magnoliopsida > Zingiberales > Cannaceae > Canna > Canna indica. Next base: position 58,365,306 of record CP136890.1, on the reverse strand, counting down.
GCCTGAAATGTTGATGGTGCATTTGTCAATCCAAATGGCATGACGAGGAACTCAAAGTGGCCATGGTGGGTTCGGAAGGCTGTCTTCTCGATGTCCGCATCATGCATCCGAATTTGGTGGTACCCAGAACGAAGATCAAGTTTGGAGAAAATGCATGCCCCATATAGTTCGTCAAGTAATTCATCAATGCGGGAATGGGAAACTTATCTTTGATAGTGACAGCGTTGAGCGCTCTGTAATCAACACAAAATCGCCATGTGTTGTCCTTCTTTTTGACTAGAAGGACCAGGGCTGAAAAAGGGGATGTACTAGGACGGATCATTCCCAATTTCAGCATTTGTTTGCATTGTAGTTCCAGCTCATCCTTTTGGCGAAAAGGATAACGATATGGGCGAACAGAGACCGGGGGAGTGTCGGGAAGCAACCGAATGTGATGATCTTGTGAACAAACAGGAGGTAGGCATTGTGGGTCCTGAAAAATATCATGAAAGTGGTGAATTACCGACTGTGCTTCGACGAAGTTTGCCATGAGGGGTGCGGCTGCATGCTGCCCTGCTTTGGTTTGGTAGATTAGGCCTTGCAAGTTGACTGTTTGTTGATGTTTTGAGAAAGAGATGGCATCGTACCCACTAAGAGGGAGAAGGAAAAATGTGGCCGCAATGCTTTCTTTTCCCAACCATAAATTGGCCGGGGTGCATTGGCCTTGGCTATGCAGACGTGCGCCGTTGGCAACAGCGACAGAGAAGTCACGGCAGGGCTTGATTGGAATGTGGAGGCGTTCAGCGACTGCCAAGCTCAAGAAATTATGGGTGCTTCCGGTGTCTAAGCACACAAATGGGAAATCCGTCGATGGAGCCGAGCACCTGCATCGTGCGGGGGTTTGGAGTCCCATTGATGGCCATGAGGGAAATAGAGGGCTGCTTGTCAAAATTCGGCTCTGGTTGGAGGTTGTCAAATTCATCCCAAGAAAGATCTTTGTGTTGAGAAGGAGCCAGTTGAGGGCCAGAGTACTACGGCTCTATTTCAGCCTCATACGGTGTCACCTCCAAGACAAAAAGTTGTTGGCAAGCATGGTCTGGAGTCCAGGCCTCATCGCAATGAAAACATAGACCCGTTGCTCGTCGAACTGTTGTTTCTTTGTTGGTGAGGCGACGGACAGCAGGAGTCTTGTTCGAGCGAAAAGAAGAGAGTGCACCAATTTGGTCCGCCTGGATTCTGCCCAATGTAGGCAGAGGCCTATTGGTGCTGGCGTTGGAGTGGTGATGTTGCGTTGATGGAAGGAAACGATGGGCAGGAGTTGATGGAAAGGGTTGGCGTACCCCATACATGTCAAAAGGTTGGTTCCAAGCTGCTTGTTCATAAAGGCGAGCTAGCTTCATGGCCTCTATCAAATCTAGTGGGTTGAGGGCAGAGACCATCACTTTAAGGTTGCGCTAGAGACCTCGAAGGAAAAGCTCTACCTCTTGTGCGGGTGAGAGTGTGCCGGCGCGAGAAAGCACCCTTTGAAATGACCGTTGGTAGTCGGCTACAGATCGAGTTTGGTGAAGACTCGCGAGCTCACCGAGTTTGTTTCCTCGATCAGGCGGCCCAAAGCGTTGGTTGCAATGCTCTTGGAAGTCATTCCAGGATAGACGGGGATAGTCCGTCATCAATTTTAGGACCCATAGTTGTGCATCATCTGTCATGTGGTAGGCGGCAATGTCGACCATCAATTCTTCATGCACTCGATTAAGGCGGAAGTAATGTTCGCAGCGGGACAGCCATGGAAGTGGGTCGTTGGAGCCGTCGTAGCAAGGAAATTCGAAACAAGGATTGTGAGAGTGGAAGGTACCCCTAATCCCGGGATCTTCATAGTGCTGATTCACCATGAAGGGATCAATTCGACGAGGTCGATGGCCCAAGATGTCGCTGCCATCCATCATGGGTGGTGGTTGTTCGTGGGTTGGGCGAGCGGAGGTGTTGCCTCCATCCGCACTTGGTGTGGAACGGAGCGCCTCTACTTCTTTTGTTAACACCGCGAGTTGAGCCATCATCTGTTCACGTTCAGCTTCACGTTCGGCTTTCTCCTGGGCATGCGATTCAATTAGACTTCTCAACATTTCCATCACTAGATTTTGAGAGTTGTCCCCCATCGTTGGCTCTGATACCAGCTTGTTACGTGCCTTAGTATAAGCACGAGTTCGGGGCCGATGGGGATTTATGTTATCAGCTATCTTTGCTTGAAGTTTTGAAGAGGGAGAGGAAGAAGAAGATGATAGGAAGATGATAGTTGACTGGTAGATATATATTGAGAGAGAGGAGGGAGAGAGATATAGAGAGATGTGGAGAGATGTATTTGAAAAAAACCCAGATATGCCTTTCTCATTCTCATTCACCCCCTATTTATAGAGTACATTATGACATGGTTTTTCTCAAAAAGGAAACCCATTTAAAGTACAATTAAAAGCAGAATTAAATGCAAATCAAACCTATTAAAAACAGAATAAGCATAATTGAAAATGGAGATAATGTCATTGAATGACATTTTATTCTTTCGATTTATTTCCAAGCTGCTTTTGTTGCCTCCTTTGGTATTTGAACTTCCATTTTGCAGCCTCTTCACATTCTTTTGATGATGTGGCAGTAGGGTCCATAACAGAGACTCAAGGAAATAACTAATCACACTCACATCAAAAGAGATAAAAGAGATGTGAAAGCTAGTGATTATGAAGTTTTTTCCAACTGGTCTATAATAATTTTCGGCAATTAGATAATGGCTCCTCCTGCCTTGGTAATAACTTGGCATTGGAATCCATATGAGTCTCAATCAGCCTAGCTCCTAGCATACCTACCTCCTCAAGCATATCTAACACCGAGCTACCTTGATGCCCAAAATATATCTCAAGCAAGTGTTCCTTAGTCTAAAATTACTTATGCAAATAGGTTTTTAGTCTTTGAATTCCTCCGGCTGTGATAATTATATCATTAAAATAAACAATAAGGAGAATTTGCCTCCAAGTGAATAAAGTGAGGTGAAAGACTAAGTGAACTTAAACACTTCTGATCATCCCAAACTAAAGTGAAGTAGAGCTAAACTTGCCATAAACTTGCCATAAACTTGCCAAACTAGGCCCAAGGAGATTGCTCCATACCATACAAGGATTTCTTCAATCTACATACTTGCCCAGACTCCTCTTGAGCAACAAACCACAAAGGTTACTTCATATATAGCTCCTCATCAAGGTTAGGTTAACCGCACAAGGATGGTATGGGACCTACATATCTATGGTAAAGTGAAGTAGATCAAGGAGATCTCGGTACCGATACATAGGTGTCAATAGCGCAAATAGCGCGCGCTATAGCGCATAGCGGACCCTATGCGCTTCGCTGCGCTATGCACAGTAGACTTCAGTGTAGCGCAGCGCAGTAAAAAGAAGTGCTCTATACTGAAGTACGCTGAAGGTATTTTGTTTCTTCAGCTTCAGCCTTTTTCTTTAGCCTTTTTCTTTAGAAGGACAAGGGTTTTTTTGGAAAACAAGTTGATAGAAATTCCAAAAAATGGTGAAGATGGAGAATTTAAAGCCGACCAAACTGATATGGAGGAGGAAGAGGAGAAGGCTATGGCTCTCATGGTCTTGATGTAGATGATGAGATTAACTTGAGGATAAAAATCTCGACAATGATGAATAAAGTTGGGGTCTTGGGGAAATTTTGGAGCTTAAATCTGAATTCTAGATGTTAAAACTTTATTTTGCTAATTTTTAAACTTATCCCTTATGGTTGATTTACGATGTTTTGCTTGGTTTATCTTATCTTATCTTATCAACATGGTTTCTTTTTATACATTTGGTCTTCATCATTTTTGAATATTTAGTCGTTATTCCTTATGATAGTTGGAGTCTATTTATTTTTTGTATATGCATGAAAAATATACCTATGTTTTTATTTTGCGCTTTAATTCAATAAAGTGCGCGCTTCGTGCTGAGCTATGCGCTATAGCTCCAGGGGACCTTTGCGCGTCGCTGCACTTTTCGCCCCTGACAACTATGCCAACACAGTCAGATATCGAAACATGATACCGACACACAATATGGTGTTGTAGCATAGGGATGGCAATGGTTCGGTTAACCGCATATTTTGTGGTTAACCGAAATCGAAACCGATTAACCAAAACCGAAACTGAAATCGGTCGGTTTCAAAAACTAGTATCCGAAACCGAAACTGATTAGTGGGTTCGAATAGAACCGGTTACCCGTTTACTAATTGGTTAACCAGTTAGTAAAATATAATTTGAAATATATAAAAGTTATCAAAATAATTAATATTATCAGTTTCGGTTACTGGTTAACCACGGATAACCGATAATCGAAACCAAAACATATAACCGATTTCAGTTATAGGTTATCCGCGACCCAATAACCGAAACCGAACCGATTTCAAACGGTTTTTTTATTTTACTAACCGAAACCGAACCACAAATTTACTATCCGAAATCGAATTTTGCGGTTCGATTAACCGGTTAACCGATTTCAATTGTCATCCCTACTACAGCAGCACCATACTATGGTGCAACAGTACCCATACTCGGCGGCATGGTTCCAAATATTGCACCGTACCGGGTGGTAAGCCGTGTACGTATCGGTTTTTCGAAGTACAAGTACCGCGTGTACCGACATACGCCCCGATACGGGCGATATTTATCAAATATTGCCCATACTGCACGGTATTCACAAGATACCGGGCGGTACCACCCGGTATCACCCAACGGCTCTTAAAAGAGTCGTTTGGGATCGGCTTTGATGGGTTTTGGGGGCTATATAAACACCCAAAAACCTCTCTTTCTCTCCCACTCACCTCCTAACTCCCTCAAACTCTCTCAACTCTCAATCTCTCTCAATCTTTCTCAAATTCTCCCAAACTCTCTCAAACTCTCTTCTTCTTTTTTCATCTCTACACCGAAATGTTGTTGAAATGGCGCCGAAATCTCAATCCGACGTCGCATGGCAGCACACCTATCAGTTGGAAAAGAAGCATCACTGGCAATGCCTCCACTGTGATTTCATTTCCCGTGGTGGAGGCATCACTCGGTTGAGGCAGCATTTGGTCGGAGGATATCTCAATGTTGCCAAATGCGGCAAAACACCGACGGAAGCCCGAAAATTGTTCAAAGAATTGCTCGATTTACAATGTAAGCATAGGTCTATTGGATTTACAAGCACTCTTGATCTCTCTTTCTTTTGCATAGAAACTCGTTTTCTTTTCTTCTTTCCTCACCATGGTTGAGCTCTCAAACTTTTCTCTCTTACCACTCTCTCTTCCACCTCTTACTCTACTTTCGTTTCTCTCACACTCATTCTCTTTTTCTTTTCTTCTTTCCTCACCATGGTTGAGCTCTCAAACTTTTCTCTCTTACCACTCTCTCTTCCACCTCTTACTCTACTTTCGTTTCTCTCACACTCATTCTCTTTTTCTTTTTGCATTTCAGCCTTATTTTCACTCTTCTTACTATTCTCACCAAGGGACCTCTTAATTCGGAGCTGGGCCTCATACACTTGATTAGGTGTCAATGGTGCAAGTGTTACTTTCCTCTCGTCTTTGACAAAGGTGTATCGATTCTTATACCCATCATGTATTGCTCGCCTATCAAATTGTGATGACCTCCCAAGCAACAAATGAATAGCATGCATGGGTACTACATCGAAAAGAACCTCATCCTTGTACCTCCCAATACTAAAGGACACAAGTACTTGTTTGCCCACCTTCACTTCCCCACAATATTCAACCACTGAAGCTTATATGGCTTAGGGTGATTTTGGGTGCGCAACCCAAGTTTATCCACAATTAATTTGCTTGTCACATTCACGCAACTAGGGTTGTCCATTCGGTTCAAACCGAACTGAACTAAACCAAACCGAATTTTTTTTTTACTAAAATTCCAACCCGAACCCGAACCGAATAGGTCCTAAACAGATTTAACCCAAACCAAAATTATTCGGTTTGGTTTGGTTTCCAAACCAAACCAAACCGAAATTTCATAGCATGTTCAGTTTAGTTCTACTAGGCATTGAATCAAATACATATATCTAAAATTGAAATTTCAGAGCACGTTCAGTTCAGTTTAGAACAGCAACATGCCAACACTGACTCCAATTTCAATCAAATTGAAATAAGTTATCCAAGTCAAACAACAATCAAAACGAGCAACACTGAATCAAATACATATATCTAAAATTTTAAATAAAGATAAATACAAGAGCCACCAAAAGCAACTCCAAATACCAAATACAAGAGCCCGATTGGAGGAAGGCGCTTGATTGGAGGAGCCGGAGTGGAGACGGGAGTCGGGAGAGATGCCGTCCGGAGAGGAGATCAACAGAAGATGGGCAGACTGAAGACGGGAGTCGGGAGATCGACTGAGACGCCGACCGGAGTGGAGGAAGGCGACGGAATTCGGTTCAATTAGAAGTCACACAAACACTCGTGTTTCACTCATGAATTGAGGCTTTTATCCTCTTTTGTGCTCACCCACTCTAGCCTTTTCCCTCTCTTTTTCTCCTCAAAGTTCTTGAGAAACTAAGCAATTCAATCGCAAGGCAATCACCTGATCAAACTCGACACACTTTCAATACTGATTCAAGGTTGAGTCAGACTAAGGAAGCAATTCGGGTCAAGAAAAAAAATGAGATAACGAAGCGAACAGATTCAATGCAAGGGAAATAGACAAATGAAGTGACACAGGAACAGCGACAAATACGAGAAATGAAAGAATACCCACTGGAATAACAAAGCTTGTAAGACCAAAGATTTATCTAATGAAAAACGATCTTTCTATCCTTTTTTTTGTGTTTTTTGTTTTTTTTCACTTGTTTTTGTACTTTCATTTTTTTTTCTCTTTTTCTTCTTTTTTGGATATCTATCAAACAACCCAAAAACAATGAAAGATAACAATAACGAAAGATAGAAGATAGCTAAAACAACGAAAGATAACAATGACGAAAGATAGAAGATAGCTAAAACAGCGAAAGATAACAGCAACGAAAGATAGAAGATAGCTAAAACTTGGATTGGAGTCAAAGCTCTAATACCAAATGATGCGAACCTCGACGAACATGCTGTGTGAGCCAACAACAATATATGGAAAACAAACCCGGGATCGTCAAATGAAGGTTGCAAGGATGAAGAATATTGACCTGGTAATTATAGAGAACCAAGAACCAATATTATAACAAGGATAGAATAATGACCCGCTGATTATAAAGAACTAGGAAGTAGGAACCAATATTATAACAAAGATTGAATAATGACCCGCTAATTATAAAAGAACTAGGAACCAATATTATAAGTGGTCGAGCATCACAAGTTCTATGCTTGCAATCTCCGCAAAGTTGCTAAAGAACAGCTTGGAGAAAATATCCTCACAATTTGTTGATAGAAAACATGATACCTTACTTCTAATCACTATAGAGCTTATATAATGCTCTTTACAATGACTAGATATCCACTTAGATCTAGTAATAATTAAGATAATAAATCCCCAAATATGGGAAAGAGAAACGTACTAAATGAAAATAGCAAATTCTCAAACATGGGAAAGAGAACATCCTCGGGAAAGAAAAATGTCCTTAATGACGAAAACAAATTCCCAAGCAAGAATCTTCGAGCATTAACTCCCAATTTCCCCTAAGGAAAGAGAAATGCCTTTAATGACGAGAGCAATTTCCCAAGCAAGAATCTTCAAGTATTAACCCCAATCTCCCATGCAATCCACTTGACGTTATTCCATCTTGAAGCTGGACTTGTACAATGTTAACATCCCTGACTTACAACTCGGTAGTTTCCTCTCCAAAAATGTGTAATACCAAGCATTGCACAGCTTGTTGAATCTGTTCAACACGTGCTCTTGTGATTAGTCCAGTTGGTACAAGCAAGTCACCATAATGTTCAACTTGATTCGGAGCGTCCATCTTGATTCGGAGCACTTCATTGTTGATTTGGAGCGTATATCTCAATTTGAGTATGACGGCGGCAGTGGCAGCGGTGGCACCAGCAGCGTTGGCTCAACTTCGACTGCGGGAGCAATGAGCCGAAGTGGTTCAATTTCCTCCGGTCCTCGGATTAGCCGGAGTTCCAGCATTAGGGCACCTTCTCAAACCAGAGCAGAGGCAGAGGCAGCATAGGAGGAGGCCTCCAGGGCTTCTTCACAAACCTTGGACAAACTAACGGTAGGAAATCTTCTGTTTGGGGCATATCCTTCTCAAACATCAAAGCAACCGCGCATCATTGATGCTTGGGGCAAGACCAAGAAGTGGAAGTTAGGGAGAGCAATCTCCAAATGGTTTCACTTCAGCCGGATTCCACTAAATGCAGCCGACAACCCATACTACTGAACTATGGTCTCTACAATCCAAAAGGTCAACCCAAGTATTGCCACTCCAGCTCCTTATGAAATTTAGCAGAGGTCGATGAAATCAAACAATGGATCGATGGATTCAAAAGACAATGGGAGGATTACGGTTGTAGTTTGATGTGCAACAATTGGACCGAGCCAACCCGGATGAGCATCATCAACTTCCTCATTTATTACAATAGGAAGGTGGTCTATCACAAGTCGGTGAACTCTTCGGACGAGCATCATCACGCAATCTACATCACCAAGCTAATGTAAGACGTGCTCGAGGAGATTGGTCCACAAAATGTCGTGCAAGTTGTAATCGACAACGGGGAAAATTTCGAAAGGGCAGGTGAGATAATTGAACAAAATTATCCTCACATTTATTGGACTCCAGCCCATTGCATAGATCTAACGATGAAAGACATCGGTGATCTGTCGATGGTGAAGGCGACTGTTAAAAAGGCGCAATAGATCACACGATTCATCTATAATCACACATGGATACATGCCCATATGAAGCAATTTACAAAAGGTATTTTCTTAAAAAAAATATCTAGTGTTTAGTATTTATTAATTTGTTCATCATAAATAATTACTAATGATTAATTCATTTTTAGGTGAAATTCTTCGACTGGGAGCGACTCATTTTGCAACTAATTTCATCGCATTAAGGTCGCTCCAACAAAGAAAGGTTGGCTTGAGAACAATGTTTAAAAGGCAAGATTGGTCTTCATCAATATATGCCTCAAGACCGGATAAAAAGGAAATCGAGAATAGGTATGCGTGTAAACATCTTGGTGTTTGTTGTAGAGTTTTGTTTTGCTAGAGAATAGATGTTGAGGCCTTCTCAAAGGATTGACAAATAAGTCATCATTGTATTCTTAGAAAAATATTACATCTATAAAGTGTTAAGGTTAGAAATCCTTGGTGATGAGCCAAGGTAATAGAGTAGGCGGAATTAGCTGCTATACATTGCACTTGTTTGGATTGCTCTCTCATTAGTTGCTTGATATTTAATTGTGCTTAGTTTACTATCAATTGCATCCACTTCAAGAGAAATCAAGTTAGATTGTTAGATTGCTTAAGACCGATAAGAGTTGAATTGAACTTACAATTAACCTGCACACTATTCAATCCCCTCTTCTAGTGTGGACATTTGGACAACATAGGTATGTAGAGTCAACACCAAAATAAGCAAAAGAATTCTCAGCAAACCTTACTAAAACCCATCTATCCTTATAACCCCCAATCATAGTTTGGTGGGAGGGGCTATAATGGTAAGTGGGCATTAATAAGGTTTTGAAGGAGCTTTCCACTTGTTTTGGCGCTGATTGTGGCATACCTATTTTTAATTTGATAGTTGAAAGATCAAATTGAGTAGTTTTAAAGTTTAGAGACTAAATTGACCAATTGTGTAATTAACCCTACAAAATGTAGACAAGCTGGTGCAAGCAATAAAAGTTGAGAAATATACCATCAAGTCCTTGGTCTTGGGATGTTTTTTTGTTGAGAAGAGAACCCCTGGTTAATCAGGCGATCCAAGAATTAGCCATTAAAAAAATGGAGTGAACACTAGTGTAAGAAAATAGGAGAAGATAAATCAAGAAGTAATTTCAAGTAGTAAACTAATTATGGTCATTCCCAGTGCAATTGGCAAATTTCAAGGAAAAAATACTTTAAAAAATGGTCATAGTTGATTATAAAGTCCAAGGCTCCAAGCTATCTTGGTTTAGAGTTAAACCACTGCTTGTCAAGAATATAAACAGTATAGATCAGTCATTTCTTAACATCTTAAGCTTTTGGGATAAGTGGTCAAGTTCAAATCTCGCTAATTGCTATTGTGAGTAACTAAAAAAATATATCCTCATTCAAGTTAAATTAGCCCATGTGTTGGGCTTGGGCGCTCCAGTCCAGTCCACTAATACTTACTCACCCATATGGCAGGGGGAGCCTTAAAATCAATAAAACATATATGGATCCTTTCCTAATAGCTTAAGCTTTTGAGCTAAGTAGTCAGCTTTAAAGCCAAACTTAACACTGCTTAACTTTGAAGTTGATACCAGAAAAAACACTTTTTTCGTTCCAAATTATTTCCACGCAGCTTACAGAGTAGAAGTTTATATGAAGAAAAAGTAAATTTCTTTGTAAAGGGATTCTGCCCAAAGTTTTGATGGGCTATCTGTTAATTCTCCCTTATTCAAGAGAGCCCTGATTTTTGTTGAATTTGTAATGTGTTAGTAACATCCAAAATAACCGTAACAAAACAAATGTTGAGTAAGCTTAATGATATTTATTTCATCAAGTTATTTAATATAAAGAATTACATACTAATGGATAATATCTGGAAAGTGCAGAGATATTTTAGTACCACTATGTTTGCTAATAGTAATTGAAGGCCTGATCCAATATGGGCAATTATGAAGACGAAAGCCCTTGAGCATGCACCTGAAGATAAATATTTGAAGTTAACCTTTGAGTTTCACACAGTTGCTCTAGATGCAAAAAGGGAAAAAAAACTTTATGATACCTACGCCCCGATTGAACATCACCATTGAAATATGTTAGGGTGTATCCAAAATATCTGACATACCTCTATGAAAGTTAAGATGGAAAAATCAGACATTGTAAGATAATATTTTATTTAAACATTCATGATTTGGTAACAAAGAGACTGACAATCTGACTTGGGATGACAAGCCCCTTTGAATCTATACATCTTTCTTTGTTGAAGTACTCAATAGACTCATCAGCAGTTGGAAAGGTCTGCACAGAAGATGATATATCATCATTAATAACTTTTAGAAGGCATCATTCAGTCAGATAGGTTAGATGGTTTAGCCTATATTGATGAGGTGACAGCATCAAAAATATACACCTGATGTCATCTAACCTTTAGATACAGCAGAAGACTAGAAATCATTAATCCAGTCCTTGCAATACCAACTTTGGAATGAACTACAACCACATTATCAACATCCTGCTGTAACCATGACTTGGCACTTCCACAAAATGATACAATAAGTTGCATTGGGGGGCAATCATGTTCATCTATGGGGAAAGAAGCAACCTGAAACAAGGAGTATATATCAACACAGGAGAATCAACAGCACTTATGCAAGGTTAACAAATCTTTTTATTTAGTGTACATAGCACTGAAAAGACTAAATATGCTGACTTTGTTAATACAGATTTCCATTTAAGAATTGTTGTAGTCTTGTAGAGCAACCTGACAACCACCCTAGTTACCATTATAAGGAAGACAACATAAATATATAAAGTTATCCACTGAGTACACTCTGTTTTGAAGAACTTAGAATGACATATTGCACAAAATTTTGAAAAGCAAATGATGAATTAGACTTCTGATTACAATGCTATATCTATTAATAATAACAGGAAAGAGTTACCCCATGGCACACTAATGCAAAATTTCTTGAACTTGAGTACATATTGGAGAAATCTCTTTAAGAATTTGATGACAGATTTATTTTAGGAATCTAAACTCTGAGACAACCTATAAAAATTACACAATTCAAGTTATAGGAAGCTCACCTTTCCCTCAAATAATGATGCATCATACAATCTCTCTGAACAGAGATTGTAAACTTTGTACTTTCCCTGCAGATAAAACAAAAATTAGGAAATTGTGCAAGGAGCATATTAATGAGAAAGAGACAGATTTAATGCACATACATGTCTGCTTGCTACATGAATGCATGCACACCGTACACAGAAAACAAAAGTTAGAAAAGTGTTGAGAATAGGTATATGACCTTAGTACCCTACTAATTCCAGCTTAAAAGAATTACAACACCAGGAGAATTTATTAAGACAAAACATGAATTTTAGGAATAATTTGCAAAAAGAGGTGCTTGGAGCTATTCCACTCCATCACCACCCTTATCCTTTATTGTTTTAACAAGTCCAGATGTTGGTGATTTTAAAATAGGTTATTTTATCATCCATACAGTATTTTCAAACAAAATATTTGAGATAAAGCAGGACAACATGGCAAGAAGACCTTGTGCTGTGTTTCAAGAAACTTAATCACTTCTTCCATATGGTTTCGATAAAATCCCTGCAGAAAAGCCATAAAACATGTTAAACTAAAAACTATGATGGAAGGAAGCATAATGGCACAAATAATTACCTCAAAAAGCCCAAGAAATCCAGAACTTATGTAACCGGAGGGAAATCCCATAGCAATTATTTTATCTGTAATATATGCCAGATCAAGATCAAATTCACCTTCCTGACATTAGGAACAAAAAAACAATGGTGAATTGTAGATGAAAATTTTAGAAGGAAAAAGTTTTCATGCCATTAGGATTTAGAAATGGACCATGATAGACTTAGAGTAAAAACATAGGAACTACTGAGAATCTGTATCACAATATTGCCTTTATACCATTGTCATCAAACACCAATGAAGTTGTATACCATCTTTTATACAACCAAAACCCATTTGTGCAGTTAAAGAATAAATGACATTACTTAAGTATCAGTTTATTTTGAAAAACCAAACTGATTTAATGTGAATGGACATGATACAGATACGTGTGCAGTAAAATTTTGAAGCTCATCATTCATAAACTTAGCTGTTTAACTTTTGTAAGCTAATCAAAAGGAAAATAAATAGATGGGTCCACAACAAGGTTCAAAATCTCGGGTACCATACCGTACCGAACACTCGGTTCGGTACCGGAAATGGTACCAAATGGAATTTTTTTTAAAGATGGTTAACATAGTTTTGAAGTCTAAACCTTGTTTAAATCTATAAAACATCATACTTGACCAAGAAATGATGAAAAATATCCATAAATTTTTTAACTTAATAATCAAATACATCAAGGTTTGAATACAAGGTTTCAAACATAATTTAAAATGCGGACGAATGACGTCTGTCGTAAAAATTAGCCATTTCTTCGGGACCAACACGACTAAGATTGATTCCATAGCCCAATGCCCACATCTAAAAAATTTCCCAATTCATTATATTTTGGTATCCAGCATACCACATTGACATGAGAGATTCTTTAGTGGGAGCCCAAGCACTAGCCCCTATCTACAAAGTCATGTGAGTAGGTACTAGAGACAGAGTAGGTTGAGTCTGAAACCTCTTGCAAGCGACTCAACATATAATGATGGTAATCTTGCAAGGTTGTTGGTCCCACTCCTGTTTTGGTTGATGGTGATCTTTGACTCTCTTCTCATAAATCTTGGTTGTTCCTCCCCTCCAACCACCGTAATTTAAACCATGGATGGTACTACGGTGTCTTCTCCACCAGCTCCATCATCATCATCATCATCTCCTCCATCTTGTGTGCTTCTACTGCTATGGACGGAGGCCTCTTCTTCTTCTGCAATTGCATCCAAAGGATCCACCACTGGTCGTTTTCCTTTGCATTTTCCCTTTGATGGCGAAGGTGTGACTTTCTTCTTTCCTTTTGATTGTGATTGGAAGATGGGAGTCGGACTCGGATCGTCGTCTTGATTGAGAATGTGTTCGTTGAGAACGCCAAGTTCAACTATCACACATCAAAGTGCAGCCATAATCCTCCCATTGTCTCTTGAATCCATCGGTCCATTGTTTGATCTCGTCGACCTCTACTTCAAGAAAAGGTCCCGTAATTTCGTAGGGAGTTAGAGAGGCAATACCTGGGCTAACCTTTTGGATTGTAGATACCATAGATCGGTAGTATGGATTATTGGTTGCATTCATTGGAATTCGATTGAAGTGGAACCTTTTGGAGATTGCTCTCCCCAACTCCCACTTCTTGGTCTTGCTCCAAGCATCGTAGATGCGCGGTTGCTTGGATGATTGAGAAGAAAATGCCCTGGAATCAAGGTCAATTAAATCCATGGTTTAAAATCTCGGTTCCGGTACCGATTTCGGTCACCGGGCGGTACCGGTACCGTACCGTACTGACACACGGTACGGTCCGGTATGAAAATTGCATACCGGCGTTTTTTTTAAAAAAAAGAAATAACTCCAAATCTCCATACCGGGCGGTATACCGCCCGATTTGGGCGGTATATATCAAATACCGCCGGATATCAAGCGGTATTTGATATATACCGCCCAAACCGGGCGGTATGAACCCGAAACAAGTGGCCTCAGCGCCATTGGCTGGCCCAATGGTACTAAGGCCTCATACCGCCCATACCGGGCGGTATATGACAAAATACGACCATATACCACCCGGTATACCCAATATACCCGGTTTTTTCAAATACCGGGTATATCGTATACCAGAAACCTAAAAAACCGGTAAATACCGGGCTTACCGTGCCGTACCGGGCGAGATTTTAAACCATGGTTAAATCAACAAAAGATTTCCTACCGCCAGTTTGTCTGAGGTTTGAGACGAAGCCCTGGATGTCTCGGCCTCTGCTATGGGTTGTAGGTACCATCATGTTGGAACTCCAGCCAATATGAGGACCGGAGGGAATTGAACCACTTCGGTTCATTGCTCCTGCAGCCGAAGTTGAGCCGACGCTGCTGGTGTCACCGCTGCCACTGCCATACTCAAATTAAGATCCAAGATAATACATGCGATCTCGATTGAATGCTTGTTGCTCCAATGAAGCACGGATAGTGGCTGCAAGCTCCGAATCCTCGTTGGCATCGCCACCACGACCCTCATATTGGCGACCCGCGTATTAGTGCACGTCTTCGGTAGCTCTTCTATCGAACTCTTGTCTTTGTTCGACATCACGAACACGTTGCTCTCGCTTGTTGTCGAGCAATTCTTTGAAGAGCTTTCATTTGGCCACGTCGGGATATCCTCCGGCTAAATGTTGCTTCAATCGAATGATGCCTCCACCACGAGAAATGAAATCATAGTGGAGGCATTGCCAGCTTCTTCTCCAACCGACGGGCATGCTGTCATGCGACGTCATATTGAAATTTTGGCACCATTTGAGAAGAAAAAGAGAGTTTGAGAGAGTTAGGGAAAATTTGAGAGCATAGTTGTCAAATCGTGAATCGTTTGATCAAATTTTGAATTGTGAATCGTGTATCGTTTCGTATCGTACGATCCAGAATCATATTCATAAAAAATCTAAATAACAAAATTATATACCTAGAACATAAAGAAAATACTTAAAAATAGCAGACGATTGAATAAGTACTTTAATTTCATATATCAAATCCACAGCCGGAAGGGATTCGCTGTCGTAGACAGACAGGACACAGGATTCATCCATGTGAATCTTGTCCTGTACTCCTCTCTGCCTCACATGATGACTGCGCCTTCACTTCTCCCCATGTGCTTCTCTCCCGCTCTCTTCCATGTGCACTCCACCCATCTTCTTATATATCCCTATCTCTCTCTTCACCACCTTCTACTTCTTGCCGTGGCCACCTCTTACCTCCGCTACTTGTTGGTGGGTGGCGTTTCTCCTCGCCGTTGCTGCAACCGACACAGACCCCGGCAAACTAGCCACCATGCGCGCCCTTGCCACCAGTCTCGATATAGATCGCTCCCCCTCACTCTCTTGGGATGCCTCCGCCGACCCTTGCTCCTGGCACGACGTTACCTGCTCTGGTGGCCGCATTACAACCATCCAGGCTGGTAATCGCAACCTCTCCGGCTCCCTTCGTTCCACCATCCGCAATCTTACCGCCCTCGTCAGGCGCCTGTGAATCGCCTGAATCGCATATTCAAAATCGTGATTCTGAATCGCAGCGATTCAAGCAATTCACATGCAATTCAAAGTCAAAAGCGACGCAGAACTAATTTCTAAATCGCTGGGATCACGAATCGGATCGAATCGTGCAATTCGAATCGTGAATCGCACGATTCCAACAACAGAGTTTGAGAGAGATTGAGAGTTGAGAGAGTTTGAGAGATTTATATAGCTCCAACCCCACAAAACAGGTCCCATATAGCCGTTTGGAAATGGTACCCAACAGCTATAAAAATAGTCGTTGGGTGATACAGGGCGATACCACCCGTTATATGCGGTATAGGGTAAATACCTCCAGGTATGGGCGGTATATAAGGGTACACCCGGTACCGATTGGTACCGAATACCGAAAACCTCAATTTCCGGTAAGTGCCGCCCTCCGGGCAGTCCGGTATGATATTTAATATCGTGGTCCACAATGTTATTATTGTTGTTCTCGGAGACTAGGGGCATGCTTATTTCATAGGAAAAGGTTGATTGTATAAGAGATGGATTTTAATCACTTGTTTTCTTAATGCGTGGATTAGACGAAAACAATATTAAAAGAATATAAAATTGATGTATATCCCGTGAGCACCAGATAAAAAAAATTCCTATCAAACATTCTCTCTTATTGTTATCCTATTCTATCCTATCCTATCTAGTGAAACAAACGAACCATAGGATATGGTATAGGAAGCAGGTATCATAAGAATGCTCATCCTTGAATATCTCTCAACGGAAGGCCGTAATTAAGTTTAACTAATGCAAGACAAAGTTATATTGCTGGAGGTTTTGAATATAACTAAAAACCTTAATGCCATTATCTATAAGCTAGGTGGAAATTGAAGAGGTCAGGCCATCAGGGTACAGTTTACAAATAATCAGAGAACAAGCATATGGAGAAGAAGATATACTCTCTAGGGGCAGTTTCTCATTTAGTCAAAACGCATTTTAGAATTAGAACAAGATGATGAAATTACAGAAAGAGAAATATTCATTGGGAACAAGCTGGAGAAGTAAAATGAAGTTATTTTTCCTTATTTTGATTAGTAATAAGATATACCTGGTGAAAAATGCAGGAGGCAGTAAGAGGAATTGTAGTCAAAATTTCTTGTGTAGCACTGCCAAATTTTAATTAAACAGTTTTGGTGCATTTTTTATCTTTGTTATTTGTACTTTCAGGTTGCAAATCCTTTGGCAACGATAAGAATCTACAAATGGCCAGCATGTAATATGTAAATCACAGTTCTCAAAGAATATTCAATTTCATTTAGTAAGATTTCTGCCACGCATATTCATGAAATTATTCTTGTTTCATCCAAACATCCATCATTCTTTAGAGCAAACCTTCAAATGAAATCCAAAAATGCATAATCACATATCAACAAAGTGACAATTGTGAATGACATGCTTTCCTCCAAGAATTGGAGTCTTCATGCAAAGCAACTGATAACAATGCACAATGTCCATGTGTTTCACTTAAGAAAGATAAGAAATATAACTAAGAAAGATTCATTTGCACGAACCTGATATCGTTTTTTGTTCTGTGAAGCAATTTGGCGAGCTTTGACCTGCGCATTCTTCATTGCAGTTCTTGATGAGTCCATTAAACCTTTTGTTAAGGACCCAAAAACATTAGATTGTGTAGTTTTTGAGTTGTGCTCAACACTTGCGTCTTTTGGAGAAGAGTTAGATGTCATGAGTGATCCAAATCCACTAGTGAGCCGTTGCAAAGTTAATTTTCCTTCATTTCCTGATTGTGAATCATCTTGATGGGATAATTGAGATAGTTGTAAACCCTTGAGACTTTGTGCCCATGAGGATATGCTAGTAGATAATCTTGATGGTATCTCTCTTAAAGGTGTCTCTTGTTTAGTAGGAGTTGAGTTACTTGTATCAGAAGCCTTAACAGTTGATGAAGATGAAGAATCACTTTGTTTAGGGTCTTGCAAGTCCATGTTATATATCGATTGCGAGCATCCAAAATCTAGTCACAACAACTCATAGACATCAAGCAGTAATTGCTAATTTATGCATTATTCACCTACAGGACATAAACCTTTTGTTAGTGTCACCAATTTCCATGAATTATGATTTTTTCAGAAAAAAAAAATTAAGAATAAAATTTATAAGTTCAGAAATCAAATACAAGGAAATTAATGTCTTTTTTTTAGGAAGAACTCCTGGATTATTTGTTAATTTCAAGGTGTTACATATCTTATGGGGTGGGGAAGGATAAAAAAGAGGAAAGAAACTCAAAATTTTTTTAAAAAGAGAGTAAACTCTCTACAGGTAAGATCGGTCAAGTGTTGAAGTCAAGAGGCAAAAAATCAAACAACTGCTTTGCAGATGGAACCATCACAGACAGCATAGACACGTTTAGAATATTATAGAGATGTGGTAATACTCTTCTAACAAACGATCCGTTGTTGGTAACTTCCTCTTCAAGAACAACCAATAGAATAGCAAGTTTTTTTTTGCAGATCTATCTTCGAAAGTTCTCCAGCCTTCTCATCCTTTACACCTGAGTTACCTAGCATATTGTAGAGAATTGCCACAGATAATATTCCGGATGAGTTCCATGTCCAATTGATAGCAATCTCGCCCTCTTTGAATTGAATCTTATGCAGGTAGTCCTAAAGCACTTTAGCCAAGTTCCATGCCACTGGATGATGGAACTCAATGTTCCATTGGTTACTGTTGTCATCCTCTAAGATAGTGATCAATTCCTAAATTGAAGCCTTCAGATTCTCAACCTCTTAGAATAGTTGTGCATGTCTCTTTTATGGAGGTGAGTAATCACACCAAGGGGCAAACCATAAGTGAGATTACCTTTATTTCCCACAATGAAGCTTAGGCTAATGGAGAAGATTCTTATGAGCTTGATAATTGGCCACCAAATCCAGGATCTAGTTTTATTCAAAATTTATGGACCACCAACATTCTCAATAGGAATAATTTCGCTTGACCGCATATATGAACAGTTGATTTTCCTCCTGAAATCAACTTCCAGACCATTTTACCAACCTTGCAGTATTATATACTTGAACATTTAAGATTCCCAAACCCCATTTATCTTCGGTAGTGTGACGGTGTGACCTTCTTCCAATTTGCTAAGCAGTGGATGCCGGAGCAAATGTTTGATCCTTCCAAAGAAAACTCCGTCTCCTTTCATTAATGCATTTTAAGGCCCACTGAGGAGCACTGAAGATTTGAAGATAATGTACCCGCAAAGAAGAGAGCAAACTGTTAATTAAGATGACTCTACTTGCACACAACAAAATAACTCCTTGCCAATTGTTTAGCTTCGTGTACATGTTTGTAAGAAGAGGCATCCAGACCGACTTTATTAATCTATTTGGCCTTAATGATAATCCAAGAAAGGGGATGGTCCTATGTTGCATCTGAAGAGAGTCAACCAACAGTCAACACTTTCCACCAAACTTCGGACATCAAGCATTGTTGTCATAGTCAGGTTAAGTTGGAGGTGACTTACATAAAATAGTAAAGGAGAATCAATCCTCAGATTTGTCATGAGTTTGCAGAATAGAAATAAGTCATCCGCAAAAGCAGTGTTTGTGATATTTTTGGGAAGACATCATGTGCTAAAGCTTTGATGAGTCCTGCTGCTACCACATTCAGTAGCCCACTAGGCAAGTAGGCAATCCATTAGTAAAATAAGCAGGAGTGATGACAATGGGTCACTTTGATGTAGACCTCTCTTGTGTTAAAACCATGAGCCTGTTTTCCCATTGATCAAAACTGCAGATTATGCAGTTTATAGAAGCATAGTAATCTATCTTCTGGGAATTTTCTTGTGCGTAGGAGACCAAGTAAGAAGCTCCAATCCACACTGTCAAAGTCTTTAGAAATTAACTTTTATTAGTAGGCCATCCTTCTTACAATTATGACAATGGAAGAGGATTTCTTGCGCAAAAATGAATGAGTTATGAGCCAACCTGCCTTTAATAAATCCACATTGGTTATGGCTAACCAGCTTGTCAATAATTTACTGCAACCCATTTTGAAAGGATCTTGGATATTTAGACATATAGGTCAATACTCTCCAACTCTCATAACTCCCATTTTGAATGTCATTTAGATCACAAGCTTTTTGTTCAAGTTCAGTTCAACGACTCTCTCACCGCCTTCTTGGTAGCACTCCAGATTAGTAAACATCATGGCAGCTCTCGATATTTCAAGTTCCAGCAAAACCAACTTCCATTTGTTCGTTTTATTCTTGCTGAAGAAGTTTGCCCAAATATCTTGAATCATTGCAACTAGGATCCAACAGCCATAAGCTCTGAAATTGAAACAGTTCAGACTTTCTATGCTGAGTCAAACCCAAATGAAAACAAATGGAGCAGTGATCCGAAAGTTTAGAATCCCCTCCGAGTACCCCTGCGGAAGGAAGTGTTGTTGCTGCAGAGTTTATCAAAACTAGATGTAACTTTGCTGCCGCACCATTGGCCTAGCCATTTGTCCATGTGAAAAATCTACTAGTTGTACGCAAATCAATTAAGCCTAAATCCACAATAAAATTTGAGAACTTGAGAGTATTGGTCCTATGGCCAGAACAATTCCTTCTCTCATCCGTTGATTTAGTTATATTGAGATTGCTGCGCAATATAGTTGCCATATTTGGATCATCCAACACCGAATGAAGCTCCTGCCAGAGAATCCTTCTCCCTTGATATCTTGGAGGACCATATATATTCATCACTCTCACAAGTCACAACAAAGCCTCCCCCATCAAAAATTCTCATGTAGTATTTGCTAGTAGTTCGCCAGACTGCCAAGAAGTAAGGAGGCCATTGACAATTTGAATGAAGACAGCCTTAGCCGACACAATAGACACCAAGGAAAGAACCAGTGGACTCCTTAGTGTCTTGCATGATCTCCATTGCTTCATTTGACTCTCCAACATGATAACTAGAGAACCCAAGATCATCGTACTCATAGTAGATACCACTTGAGTGCTTCCACTACCATCAAATGATGAAGCAATGGAGGCTCATCATCTTGTACTCCTCCTTACGACGATGAGGCGGAGGTTAGTGGCGAAGCTAAGAGCAGAGGCTTAGAGGGTGCAACATTTCTAAGTTTGCTATCAATAATATATAAAGTGACTGATTTAAAAAAACTTATAAAATGGTGCTTAATGTAAATTTCACTAATTCAAAACAAAATGTTTGATAATAAAAAAAAAATTATAATTTCCATCTACAACTTTCCATATTATGCAAATGTTGCAAAATCAACTTATTATTAATGTTTTCAAAGACATCACTCTCAATATGAATTACGAGACAATAATTCATCCAACCATCTCCCATTCAATTATGCAATCGTTTTTTGACCACGTTCATTGTTTAAAATGCTCTCTCTCTCTATTGTTGCATTAGCAACAAGTAAAATTAGTACCAAGTTTTGAAATAAGTAAACCAATAGATAAACATCAGCTCTTTTAGTCTAAAGTAGCTTCTTTGCAAGGCTTTTAATCTCATTCAAGTTTGAAAATTCATTATTACGCATACCAGCAATGTGATTCTCAAAACTTCAAAAGCATCATTCATGAGGTTAATTGTAGAGAACTTATATGGATAAAAATGAGTAAACTAAATCAACTTCTCATTGTTAAAAGCATCAAAATTGTTATATGAATTTAAACACTACAACAGAAGAAGTAACTCAATTGTTGTTTCGGTGAATTGATCATTAAGCTCTTGAAGTTGCATATCTATCACACCATAAAACAAATCTACTTTATATATATATATATATTGCAAATATGTAACTGGTTGTGCTTGAGCATTACGTCGTGACCTCCCCTTAAGGACTTCTACTTCATCCACATTTGAAATTCATTGTCATGCTTAATGCAAAATAGGGATTTTTTTCGATAAATTCTCTTATTTCTCTTTATTTGCAATCACTATTATGAAATTTTGACCTATCTCATAGCAGTCACAATAATTTGTTCTTTCCACTGTAAAAGTAATGATAATTTGTAGGAAACACCCACTATGTCTCTCATCTTAGAAACACCCAATATTTTGACCTATCTCATAACATTCAGATTTTCCTAGGATTCTCTTTTGGGTTGGCCATTACCCTAAACTAGATATAACTGGCATCTTATAAGAACAAAAAAGGAAAAAAATAGGAAATATGTAAACAGGCACAATCACTTAATCAATCGTCTTAAAAATAATAGAAGACACTGGTTAATTTCTTAGAACCTAGCAAATTGAAGAACCGGATATAGGACTGTTTCTGTACTGCCCACATCACTCAACGAATTTACGAACAGATGCACATATGTCACATAGAACAAAAACAAAGCTTGCCTTGAATCCTAGCTCCATTGGTAAAGCAATCATTGATCTTGACGAAACCATATGTCAAAAGTGAGTAGAAAATTAGAGATGCAAAACAAATCTAGCGTGATCATTTCATCGAACATCTTCAGTTCACAATGCAGACAAGTTATGGGAGGTCTCCCAAAACAAAATAAGAGAATAAATCCAATGAAATGGCTCACCTCATCAAATTCTCTCTTGGATATAGCGGGAAGACGCAGATCTAGTACTCTACCGCGACGGAGTGATATCCGAAGCTTGTTGGGATGTCGCAGAGTCAGGATCCGGTAGAAATCTCCGCAGGATTTGTTTAAACTTGAAATTAGAGAGGCTCAAAGTCAATTGCAGAAGGATCGAGGACAAAACAGAGTTTACCACTTGCCCTTTTTTATTAAATACACTAAAATCCGAATTATTTTTTTTAATCAAAACCGAAATAATTTTTTTCCGAGTTACTCTAAGTATTCTTATACGTTGTTTTACTAAAACACAATATATATTATTCATTATTCGTTATTATATTTTAATATGACAACACGATGAAATATGTGTGAATCTAATATGTCATATGTTAATTTCCATCAATTTTTATACTTCATGACACTAATTAAATTGTTGCTTTTTATATTGTATTAAACTAATTTGATTTTATCAAATAATAATAATAATAATAATAAAAGCGGTTTGTCCCCTCACCTACCGGGGTAGACAACATTTGCCTCCATAATCTTTTAAAAGTTGCATTTAACCACACCATCTTTTGAAAGTAGGCAACTTACACCATCTAACGATTTTTTTCGATCAAAATATATCATGTGCAGTGCACATAAATTTTTCAAGGATAATTTGATCATTGTAATCAAAATTTGAGAAAAAAATAAAAATTTAAAAAAAAAAGAAAATTAGAACAACGCTACTACCTCATTAGCAACCCTACCTGTTGGCTTTAGGTTTTCAACCTTAGCCTTAATCTCGATTTTGATGATTTTGATGATAACAAACATGGGACTAATAATTTTATTAAGAATATCATTCAGGTTCCATATCAATTAGCGTTCGATGTCCTAGATCGAAAATATCGAAAGAAATCGGAAATCGGAAGGACATTGATCGTCGCGCTCGGGTTCGTCGCAGAAGTTTATCGAAGATCGACGAGTGCACCAAAGTCGCTTGGATGAGTCCAAAGATCACGTCAAAAGCTTTCCAAAATGATGCTCGTTGAAAGCCGAAACTTGGAAATCAAGCGCGAAAGAAATAGGCTGAAAATAATTTCAGCCTATGTTCGGTCGACCAGGCGGTCGACCGGTCAGTCAACTGAACAATGCCGAAAAATGGCAGTGGGCACTTCAGTCGACCAATTGGTCGACCGACAGTGGCTGGTTTTAAGAAGTAGGCTTGGCGGTCGACCGACCTGCTGAAAGCTGAAGACGCGAGATTCCCTCGGTCGATCGAAGGTCGGGGATGAATAGTCGCGTCTGGGCGGTCGACCCGTCGATCGACCGACCACAGACAAAAGAGAAGCGGTCGAAAGACCGGTCGACCGACTATTCGACCGGCGGCCTATAACGGATAGTTTTCTATCCGTTGAACAGTCGTTTCTTCACGAGGGTATAAATACACCCTCATATACTTTATTTGATCTTCTTCCTTCACTCCTACAAATTTTTATTGAGCATTTAAAAGAAGATTAAAGCCTTCAAAGAGATTGTTTGGAGCGCGCGCTGATTTCTGTCGAGTTCTTCTACAAGCGCACAAGCTCTGCTTCCCTCAACTTTGCTGCAACGAATTTATCTGACGAGTTGAAGGATTGAAGGATTGCAAAAGAGCTTCTTCTATTGGTTTCATTCTTAGCTCTTTTGATTGTAATTTTTAACTGTTAATTGTTTCTGTTTTCTTTGATTTGGATTTGTGAAGACCTAGCTGTTAGGTCTTGTCGTGTGAAGTGGTATCCTTGGTGTAGAAGGAGTAAAGCCACTTGTGTATACTTAGTGATTACTAGGATTAGTTCTAGTTGTCCCTTAGGTTAAGGTGGGAAAGTGCTCTCGGTAGGAAGGCGGAATATTTTCGGGTGTGGAAGTGCCTTCGGTTGGAGAGCGGAGACTTTCCGGTGCAAAGTCCTCGTTGTAAGGGAAACTTTAGTTAATCTAGTAAAATCTAGTTTGAAAATCCTAAGCGAGGTGCTTAGGTAGTGGAGTAGGCATTGGGGCCGAACCACTATAAATTGCGTGTTTGCATTGCTTTCATTTTGTTGTGCTTAAATTGTTTAATCATTTAAAGTTTCCGCATTTAATCGCATCGAATTGCAAATCACCTAATCGATCTAAGTAATCATTTAAAAGTAGATTTAGGCTAATCAAATTAGTAAACACACTATTCACACTCCTCTAGTGTCGCCATTTCGCAAATACTACCATCGTGAAATCCACACATAGTCGTGCTCTGATTTTTTTTTTCTACTTTTAATTTTTTATTTTGATTACAGTGACCCAATTGCTCTTGAAAAATTCAAGTGTCACGCACATGACATGTTTTGGCCGAAAAAAATCTCTGGATGGTGCAAATTGTATATTTTTTAGAAGACGAGATGGTTAAGCGCAATTTTTAAAAGGTTGAGGGGCAAATATTGCTTAGCCCCATGGGTAAGGGGACAAACTATTTTTTACTCTTATTATGTTTATTATTTTATTTTACTAAAATACTATATTGAACTATATGATAATATATTGTATTATTTATAGTTTTTTTTTTTACATTTTATGATAATAATTGGCATGATATTTTCATGTCTGACATATATTAGTCTAAATAATGGTGAAGCAAAAAACTTTCAATTGTGAATAAAAAAGAGAAAAATAATTAGAATACTGATAAATAAATAATAAATAATTTATAATTTTTTAAAATTTTATTTAGTATCTAATTTTTAAATTTTAAAAAAAAATCGTTGTGTATAGTTTTTTACTTGAATTCTTCAATTTGTTTTGATTTAATTTATACATTTTTATTTCTAAAAACTATTTATTTGATTATCTTAATTTTTTAATATGATCTGATTTTTCTATATATTTTAAAAATATTCTTTGTATAAAATTTTGAAAGAAAATTAATTTAGTTCAATTTTAGTATTTACTTTCATTTGTTTAAGACAATCTGATTTATATTTTTAATTGAATTATTTATATAACTTATTTGTTAAGATTTTCTTCTTCCAATATTACTCTCACTCTCAAATATAAATACAAAATACAATCGAACATTCTTAAATAAAATTAAATAATTTATATTATATATTTATCTAATATTATAATATTTAATATTATTTATTACAGTATAATATTTAGTCTTACTACAATATGATATCTTCTAATAATATATCTATACTAATAAAATAATGTTATGATGTCATATTTATTATTTTTTAACACATGATATGATGAATTTTAGATTTTTGACACATTTTTATTTCGTTCATAATAGATGTGTAGAATGAAATGATTATTCCATTACAAATTTTATTTCACTGATTAAAAATCTACGCGTTGCGTAATTATATGTACATATAATTTAAATTTAAATAATTTTAGAAATCATGACAAAAAATTACTATAACTAATTTGAATTAAATTATACTTTAAACATAAATATCATATATGTGAAAAATTATAAGTGTATATCACAATAATAAATATTTACTTAATTGTGGTAAAAATATTAACTTAATTGAATTTATATAATTATAATATCAAAATATAGACATATTTTTAAATATAATTTGAATTTTTTTACTTTAAATTTAAAACCAAAATTTAACCAAAACAAATCAATATATACATAAAAATGTAAAAAATACATGCAGAAATAGAAAAAATAAAAATAATCTTACATGTCAAAAATTGGTGCCGAATTTTGAGTTCGAAATTCTAAGTGAAAACAATTTATTAGTATGAAAAAAATATTAGCATAATTGGAATATATATAGAGGAATGGAAATAATTTATTATTATGATAATCTTACACTTAATAGGATCAATATGAACATACCTTATCAGAAAATGAAGGCAGATTCTAGTGGGGATATATAGTCCTTTATCAGAAAATGAAGACAGATTCTTGTGAGGATATATAGTCCTTAAAATTAGGGGTGTAATCGAGCCGAGCCGAGCTTGGCTTGGCTCGAGCTTGGCTCGTTTGGAAAATAACGAGCTCGAGCTCGGCTCGAGCTCGATCGAGCCTTGGTCTATTGGCTCAAGCTCGGCTCGAGCTACATTCAAGCCACTCGAGCTCGGCTCGGCTCGGCTCGACTCGGGAAAAAAATCAAGCCGCACGAGTCGAGCCGCACGAGCCGAGCTCGTTTGCAAGCTCGATCGAGCTCGAGCTCGACTAAGCTCGGGTTCTTTTTAGAGGATAACGGGTTCATAAAATTTAAAAATCAAACCCGGTATATAATAGATATAGAAGGCTCGATTAGGCTCGCGAGCCGCTCGAGCCGAGTATAGGTTAGCTCGAACTCGGCTCGCTCGTTTGTCTGGCTCGGCTCGGCTCGAGCTCGATAAGTTCGAGTCGAGTTCGAGTTTTTACCGAATCGATCTCGAGTAGGTCGCGAGCGGCTTGGCTCGCTTACACCCCTACTTAAAATATCTTGCAAGAAGTTTGTTATCCAACTACATCCCCAAAATTGTCATGATCTTGTGCCAATTAATTAATAAGCAATTGAAGTATAAATAGATGTATGTGTTACCTTTTTTTCATCCACTAATTTAATTGGAAGGTGTAATAGATCCTATCCAGATTGAGCAACTTCAATCTCTTCATCTACTATTGTGAAGTTGCTTCTTTTTTTTCAGTCGCGGAGCCAGGATTCAAAATGAGAGGGGGCAAAGTTAAGATAAAATAAAAAATGGCAAGATATAACAATCAGACATTACACGTGAGAGCTAATGCTCATAAGACATGTGGGGTCGATGTGTCAATAAATATTAGGCACGAGGTATGAGAACAACAAGGATTGTTGTGTACGATGTCAAGGCGTGGGACAAATATTATTATAATAACTATAATAATTTATTTTAGAAGGCTGGGGTAAAAGTCCAAAATAATTTTGATTAATTTTACTCAGTTTGATATTTGAAATTTGATTCATTTTAATTTTTTAAAAGTCCAAATAAATTCTTAATTAAATTGATCACATTCGGTATAATAATAAAAATTTACGTACATATAATTAGTTCCTATCAAATATCATGTAACTTATTTTGATTAAGGTCTCATTTGGTTGACATAGGAAACAACTTTCTACAGAAAATTATAATTCTCATGAATTAACTTCTCATGTTTATTTTCCAAGAAGTACATAAAAAGTGTTTGATTGACAAAAAGTTAATTCATAGGAAGTGTAACTTTCTACCTACAATATATTTGGTTGACATGAGTACTTCTTAGGAAGTACATATGAAATGATCAATATAATTTAGTTTTAGTATTGAGATAAAATAAAGAAAATATACAAATGTCTTAATTTGAGAGGAACAGAAAGAGAGTAAATATTTTAATTTGGAAAGAAAGTGAGCAAAATTGGCCTTTCCACTATATATAAAGAGAAAAAATTTAAATATGATGGAGGGCAATTGCCCCCCTTCTAGTAAACGTACTTAGCTTTGCCCCTGCTTTTTTTCGTTACCTATTTTAATCATAAAAGAAATATTATGATACTTAGGATATTTTGAGCCAAAATCCCACTCTAAATGAAAATTTTGATGCCCCAAAGAAAAATATTTAATGCAAGTAGTTACTTCTATTTTAATAAACAAAAAGGTTTTTTACTTTTTTTATATAAAAAGTTAATTTCGGATCATTTATGAACATGTTATTGGTGTGATAGTTTGATTCTAGAGAGCATCAAAAAAATAGAATAAGAAAGAACACAACTGTTTTTCTTCATTCACTTTCTTATTGTAGATTTATTTTCAATACTGCAATCACATCTAAATTGCTAAAATAAAGAATTAACATATATACTTCAACTATATATTATGTTAAAAATTGTAATGCTAATTTCAAACTACAATGAAACTATAGTGAATACCAGGAAATTGAAAAACCTAGAAAAAATACTTAATTTAGAAAGTTGAGTTCCAGTTGATCAATCTTGTTAGCAGACAATTTATGTTGTTCCAATCTCTGCTCACCATACACAGGATCAAAAATGGAGACAAGTTGCCGCATATAGAATGTTGTAGAGAACATCAATCCAAATTTAATTCAAATAAACATATAACACGGTGCAAACTTTGCATGCATGTAAAATAAATGATATGAACATATGACACACGAAATAAACACAAAACACAGTACAAACTTTGCATGCATGTAAAACAAATGATACGAACATATGACACGCGAAGGAAAAAATTTAAGCGAAATTCATTTCTTCTTCTAAATTATTGGTGTCATTTCTTCTTCTTCGGCGGCATTCGCGTAGCAGCATGTGGTGCGCCATTTCTTCTTCTTCTTCGCAGCATCACAGACGTCATTTCTTGCGCATGTGTCATTCGCGCATGCAGCAACACCACAGGCGGTCGTCGTCGTCCATTGTTCACTTCCTCTTCTCCCCTGCTTCGTTGCATTGAGTGGAATTGCAGTCAATTGCTGTGTACAGTACTATTAGGAAAGGACGTGCATTTCAATTTCGTGCAAACATCGTTACGTTCCTGGATTGCTCGACATGCATTTCTGGAAGCAGGAGGCATTTCTGGATTGCTCAAACATCGGTATGTTGGACAATGAGGTTTCCTGGACGCGCGTAGGAGGCATTTCTTCTCTATTAAACAAAGCATTAGTTCCAAACACAGAAAAATGACTAATGCCCCCCCAAAAAGGACGTAGAATAACTAATAAGAACAATTCATCTATTTCCTTTTATATATATCAGATTCGTTAATGCTTCTGCATAGTTCTTCTTTGTATCCTTGGAGTGAGATCAGACGTCTGTTAATGTCAAAGGATCTTTCGCTGTTAAAAACAAACAAATGAAAGTACAATTGTAATACATTTTCTTCCATTTTTTCTTCTATACCTTTCTTCATCACTGCCATGCTTCTCCTCCTCTTCTTCCTCGTCTATATCATCCACTATAAATCCATTCGATTAATACTCATCCCGCCCTTCTGTTCACGAATTAGAATGCATTAGGCAATTAAAAAACCCTTATATGAAATCCTAAAAGAGAGGAAAGTCATAACCAAGAGGCTTTGAAATCTCAACTCTACCTTCTTCGTCTTCCTCGTTATCATTTCCCCCTTCACCAATGTCATCGACATCTTGCTCCATTGCTCGTC
This sequence comes from Canna indica, assembly GCA_034359265.1. Lineage (NCBI taxonomy): Eukaryota > Viridiplantae > Streptophyta > Magnoliopsida > Zingiberales > Cannaceae > Canna > Canna indica. The sequence goes on along the minus strand of CP136890.1, from coordinate 58,335,565 downwards.
TCAATATGCTCCTTTGAACCATTGGTATATATATAGAGAGACGTGACACATAGAGAGATAGAGACGTGATTCAAAAATAAAAAGTAATTATTACTTTTAATTATTTTAATTGTTGTAAATTTACGGTTACTGAATGGATTGTAAATTTACGATTACTAAATGGGAGAGAGAGAGAGACGTGGCAGAGAAAAAATAGAGGAGATTAAATTTGCGGAGAGGAGATTAAATATGCCATGTAGAGACGTGTGAATTGAAATTGAAGGGAAAGAAGATTAAATGTGCATACGTTAAGGGTAGAGATTAAGGGGAGAGAGGAGAGGAGATTAAATGCGTAGATAGATGAATAAATGTGATATTTATTAGAGAAATTCAAAAAATTTAAAAAGGGATAAAATTCAAAATATTTAGAAAATATTATGTCAACAAACTTTCCTTGGGAAAGTGCCACCTGGCAAGTGTGAGTCTTATTATATATATATATATATATAGATTCGGGCCCATTATAAGTTGTAATGATTGTTGTAATGTTGGTTGGTAGACTTAAATACTTTATAATTAATGAAAATTATGGTATAATGAAAATCAATTACAAATAAAAAAACCTTTCATTTTGATTACATCTAATATTGGAAGGAATGAACGGTTACATTTTATAATGAAATTAAAATATTTTTTGGTTACCAAACTATTAGGGGTGACAATTTTACCTGTAACTGCCAACTAAAAATTGTATTCGTACTGTATCTGATCCATATTCGTAGATAAAAATGGATATGGATTTGGGTGAGCATGGACCAGTTAACCGGTCCATTAGCAAATTTATTAGGAATAAGGGTCATATTTGCCCCTAAAGTATTCGAAAAAATATAAATTTGCCCTTAAATTTTCTTTTTTTTTCAAAAATACCCTATTCGTCCAAATTTTGAACAAAAAATACCACTGCATGTAACGATTTGACAAATCAACAAACGGTTGCTTACGTGGCAATGATAAGAGTCATATTTGCCCCTAAAGTATTCGAAAAGGTACAATTTTTTTAAAAAAAATTCTTAAACTTTTTATTTTTTGAAAAATGCCCTCGCTATTCAAATTTTGGGCCAAAAATATAACTACTTATAACGGTTTGACAAGTCAACAAATAATTACTTATGTGACAAATAAAATAAGCCACATCACCAAGCCACACTGGATTTTAAGCTGCTAACATGTAATACCCAATATATTCACAATCTAAATTAATTAGGGACGACATATAGAGTTCGTATATATCATAGCTTTTAGTTACAAGCCATTAAACACACGTCAAATTGAACGAGCTGAAAAAATAGAAAAAATAAGAAAAGAAAAATAAGATAGCCTAGCCGGCTGCAAAAACTAGTCAGTTAAGGGGTGCTGCAAAAACACGTCCCACCACTTCTTATAATACCCAAAAAAATTTAAAATACTTATTTAATTATTTTGCAGGATAATTTAATCGCGCGTTAGGATGGACCGGATGAAACACCGAATGGCTTGAATTGAAGATTAACCTTTGCACGAGAGGAAATTAATTCATCTAAGTACGTATGATTAGTCATTTGACGGGTTGCTTGGTTTCAGACGAATTCGAAGGTTCGAGTGGAACTTGAATCAGACTTGTATTGGTTGAGTTATGACTTATTTTAAACTCAACTTAATTTAAGGGGCACTTTGGTCTTTTGGAGATTGAGATTTTAGTATTTATACCTCATCTCTCAAGGGCGCGAGGAATTTTTGACCCAAAATTTGGACGACGATGGTATTTTTCAAAAAATAAAAAATTTAATGATAAATTTGTACATTTTCGAATATTTTAGGGGCAAATATGGCCCAAAATGACAATCGTATTTTTAAAAAAAAAAAGTTTAAGGACAAATTTGTATATTTTTGAATACTTTAGGGGCAAATATGACTATTATCCTTGCTACGTAAGCAACAGTTTGCTGACTTGTCAAAACGTTACAAGCAGTGATATTTTTGGCCCAAAATTTGGACGGCAAGGGCATTTTTGAAAAAAAGAAAGTTTAAGGGCAAATTTGTACATTTTCTAATACTTTAGGGGCAAATATGACCCTTATCCCAATTTATTAATCAGTCCACTAACTTCGATTTTTTAAAACCATTAATCGTAAATCGGTCCATTAACTTCGGTTAACCGATATTTTGGTTCGGTTAACCAATAAAATTTTTTAATCTACAAACATAATAATATTATGTAAATCATATAGAGAAAAATTCAAACAAATATCGAATTTTTATTGAGAAAAAAGAAAAAAAAAGTGAAACCACTTGAACCAATATAATGTGATGTAAAAATTAATATTTTTATTTTTATTTTTTAAATTTTTTATTTTTTATAGTTTTTATATATTTAAAATTTTTAATTTTTTTAAATTTATAAATCATTTGATTAATTTATAAATTTTTTATTATATATATATATATATATATATATATATATATATATATATATATATATATTAAAAATTAATAAATTATATCGAACCGGTCGGTTAACCGAAACCGGTGGACTTTTTACATCTCGGACCGAAATCGAAAATCGACTTTTTCAAAAATATAATCCGAAATCGAAAAAACTAGTTCGATTTCGGACCGATTTTCCGGTTAACCAAAAAATTAGTTTTTTTTTCTCACCCCTAGATATAGATGCATATCCGTACCATATCCGCATATGAAATTTTTCTATTTTATCCATACATAAGTTACTTAATATATATTATATATGTATATTTTATGGTAAATTATATATAAAATTCTTGTAAATTACTAATAGTTACGAATTTTAATAATGTAAATTATTATTTTTATAAAATATATTATTTATTAACTTATCATTAAATGCGGTGCGGATATCTGCATATGAATGCAATGCGAATGTGAATAATATAGTATCTATATCGTATTCGATTTTTTGCTATCCCTACAAACTACGATATATATACCCTACAAGAATTATATTTACATAAAATACAAAATCATCAATAAAATTTTTATTTTATTTTTTCATCAAAATGTTTTAATTTTATTAAGAAAAAATTGTATTATATATTTTATATTTAAGTCTTTAATTTTGTAAATTTCATATTTAAATTCTTCATAAAATTACATATTTTAAATATTAAAAATTTGAACTAATTAAATTAAACTAGTGAAATTGTATGTTTTGCAATTTAGTCTTATATCAATTAAAATTATATATTTTTGAAAATGAAAAGAAATTCAGTAAATAAAAACTAGGGAATATTGTATTTGCATTTGAGTCTTTTGGAACACCGGTGCATCATCTATATCAATTATTATAGATCAATGTGAATTTTTTTAAATCAATTATTACTATTTTTTGTTTTATTATGGAATTTTTAATAATATGGGAACACACGTGAAAAAAGGATATTTAACTTTTGATATATTTTTATTTCATTTTTTAAATTACACGTAAATGGAACGAAGAAATATTAATCAAATTTCATTCCTTATTTGCTTAAGAAGTATACCAAATAATGTAATTCTAATGAAAATATCATTCTGGTGCAATAAAATTTCATTACAGTATATTTGGTGTCATGTCCTTGTCCTTGTCCTGTGCTGGATATTTTATGAATCAAACGGGTCCTAAATCTTATAAAGATAGAGTTTAATATCAAAAATATCATTTTTCGTGACCATTATTAATGAGGGTCGCATCTTGACCCAACAAAATATAGTTTTTCGAAGGATTAGCATATGGCCCCTAGTAAAATATAGTTTTTCCGGAGTCAATATCTGACCCTCGGTAAAACATAATTTTCCAGATAGCATATATTTGACCTCAATAAAATATTATTTTTTCGAGGGTTAGACAATATTAAAGTCCTCCCCAAGAAAATAGTTTTCTTGGGGAATATTTTCGGCCCCCAAGAAATTAAAAATGACCCTCAAGAAAATAGTTTTCCTTAGGGGACTATTTCCTAGGGGCGGAAATAGCCCCCACGATATTATTATTTCTTTGGGGAGCTATTTTTTGGAGGCCGAAAATGACCCCTAGGAAATTAAAGATATTTTTCCAAAAAAATTATTTTTCTGTGGGCTATTTTTGACCCACAAGAAAACTAAGATTTCATGGAGGATATTTTGTTCCAAGTTTTAAAAATATTTTGTTCCATCTATGGTCATGTCAGTGGCTACTCGAAAGACTCCACCAGGGAGCTCGCTGTGGTGGTCGTGCCAAGGGGCAAGAAGGACCTCTCGGGCTGAGATAGTCAAGGAGCTCGACGAGTACTTCCTCAAGGTGTTCGAGGCCAGCAACCATGTATCGTTTATGCTCGAAACCCTAAAGAGTGACTTCTCCTCAAACCAATCAATTGCAGGTGAGAGCTTAGCTCCATTCATTTTTTGCTTTTTATATATTTATTCATATTTTTCACCGATTGCATTCATATCGATAATTCATCTTTAATTTGAGTAAAATTTAGGGAAAATGAGCAGCTACAGCAAGAATTTGAATCCCTTGCATTGGTGGGGTAAGTGGAGAGGATATGATGAGGGGTGGAGGAGGAGCAGGTGGAGTTAGAGTTGGGAATGCGGGCCACTCCTCCACTGTGGAGAAGCTCTATGCTTGGGAGAAGATGTTGTATCTTGAAGTCAAGGTACTATTTTCCACCCGCAACTTTGAATTTTTTTATTTGGTATTTCCATTGCTTTGCAGTACATTTCCTTCATCACTTCTTGTCCTGAGTTCTTGCTGCAAGTCAAGGAAAGGAAAACCCAACACATCTTTTAAATTGAACAACTTTGATTAAAGCAAGCTGCTTTGCCCTTTTAATTCCTTTCATTGTGGACTGTGTTATTATGGCTGTTATGAATTGGATTCCACAATCAATAAACTGAGTATAGTTGTTATACCCAGGAAAAGATACATTGCCCGGGGGTCGCGGCCCCCAAGAAAAGTTATATTTTTCGGGGGCCGCTCGCTAACCTTCGGTAAAGGCCTGATATGCCTTGCCGAGATCTTCTTTCCTGGCGATATTTGGGATCCGCGAGGCCCTTACTAAAAGGTTTTACTAGGGTCTTGGTTAGTTTTAATGGGGGCCGCGGCCTCCGGAAAATATAAATTTCGTGTAGTGGTTGCAAGGCAGATTAGCTAGGGACCGATCTCATCTTAGAGTTTCGTAGTATTAGTTCGCTAGCTGTGACGATAAAAGTGGAGGGCTTAGCCCTTCTTTCTACTGTTAACAAAATGCAGCTATTGAAAATGATATATCACACGTTCTTGTCAAAATAGAGCTCTTCGCGGGGTTATCGCTACCCGAATGAACTACCTTACCTGCGCCTAAACCTCCAGACTAGACCAAGTGCTTCATGTAGAATTGTGTGAGAAGATGACCCTCAGAATGGCTTAACTAGTTAGAGTGTATGGAGAGTGATGACAAGATTGTGGAGATTTGGAAGAATGTTGGCATCACATTCCATTTTCCAAGTCCACTCGGAATGATCGATGATCGCAATAGACCTTTGCTTTGCTTCTGGAGTAGACCTTTGACCTCGCTTGTGGGTCGATTCCATTCCTTTGATCATGGACGTGTCTTTTCAAAGGGGCTTCTTGATCAGAGTGGCCTATTCGTAAAGCGCCTCCTTCTTGAGCAAATAGTGACTCCGGCACTATCGTGTACATATCCTTCTCATACGTGGTATATCAGATGGTTGTATTGAACATCTCACACCACTGTGGTACGCGACTCAGCCGTCTTTCCAAAAAAAACATCTACCTTCGCATGAGCGGAAGCGTCCGTCTCGATTTAGAATGGCTTCTGAACGTTTGGAATGACTAGAACCGGTGCTTCGTAGACTTTCTCCTTACTGGATGCTCTCCCCATCAAAATGCTTCTTTCTTTTCTAGGCCCGAGTAAGATCAATCGGGAGTAGTTCTTTGGCCCTTTTTACTTATTTGTTACTAACTGATTCATTGTTGCGAGGAAGGTTGGTCTACAGGAGTGGATCTTCAGCCACCACGGGCGCGTCTTGTCTTGCCGATGAAGTAGGGGGGAATGAAAAAAATCTTGGATTTTCTTTATATTTTAGATGTATGCGTCCCAATCCAAGGAAAGGGGAAGCGAGCTCAACCAACGCTAGAAGGAATCCTTCTCCTCCTCGAACGAGGAGAAGGCGAGTCACTTATATGTCTTAGAAATAGAAGGCCGAGTTCTTGGACCAGATAGGGGGGGTACGATAAAGCTAGGGTGGGCCAGCTATCGCCACGGATCTTTCGCGTTACCAACCTTGCGGGTCTGGAGTGAACATCTTTTGACCATGAATGTTCTATTGAAAGTTGTCCCATCTGTCTATTAGTTCAAGCCGTGATGTGGCATTTCTTCAACATCAACGTCATATGCACAACCTAACCACTAAGCCCTTCTATGATGAACTTTCTAACTTCACCTTAGCATAGGCACAAAAATAGAAACTATTAGTTCGTCTCATATATTACGATGGTAGGTCTGAAGAAAGAGAGGTACCTCCTAGCTCTGAGGAAATTTATAGCTGAATTTCTCAATTGTTTAGCAACGGGCGTTCCGGTGGATCACCACCAAAAGTGAAAGCTATGTTTTGGTTTACATTCGATTGATGACTGGCGAACAAGATTCTTATGTTTTTTTTTGCCTCTACACTGTTCGAAACTCGTCTAGCTAAGCCACTAGCACCTCAAGTTCAAAAATTGGGGAGTGGGACCATGAATGAGTTCACTTGGAAGTACATACCCGTAGACCTCAAACCTATTCACTTGTGTGAGAAAAAGGAGAGTGGAAAGTTGAAGCTCTGACTCCCTCGATACCAAGGGCACGAAAGTTGGGATTTCCAAAATATGAGTTTGGTAATCCGTCGGCCTTGGAAGCTAATTCGCATGTAGGCAGCGTTGTCTGTCTACCGTTGACTCTATCTATTCATTAATACATTGGATTGCTCTCTCCCTCTATTTCCAAGAATGAATAAGCTGCTCGAAAAAAGCCTTCCATTTTCGCCGAGCCACTTTTTTTTTTTCATTTATCCGGTGACGTCATATGAACTTTCAAAAGTCTTTCAAGAGTTTGAGTACAGAGCGTCTTTCAAGTTAGCATGGAAAAAACCATTCGAGCAAGGAAGGCATTGGCATCATGAGGAGATTGAGTGGCTAGGTCAAGGAGCGGAAAAGCCCCCAGAGGAGAACAGTCGGTCCTCCCTCCCTCCTTACTCCTTTCTCGGAGTAGCGATATCCTCCTTCTTTGTGAAGGAGCGTCACGAGAGCCACTCAGACGATCGGTCGCCAAGGCGCCACTCGTGCTTTGCCCTGCAGATGAATGATGACATAAGCCGACGAGAGAGATGAAGTCGACCGATCTCAACTGAGAGAGGGAAAAAAGATATAGCTTGATTGTACCATGATGTGAGGATGACGAGGTGACAATGAGACGACAAGGAAGAGAATTAGTAGATGTAAGATTGAGAGAGATTGAGATAGTACTTGGGAGTTGAGAGAGGTGATAAAGGGAACACAATTGTGCATGCAAGGTGGGGACAACAACTAGGTGATGCAATGTTAGCGAGCTGCAGACAAGGGAGAGGGTCTTGCTATAAATGTGAGAGTGAAAGAAATTAAGCTCAAACTTGAGTGAATAGAGGAGACAACGTGAGTTTAGACATAAGCTAGGGCTAGGAAATCCAAGAATGCTTTCTCCTTGTTTGCATATCCCTTCTTGAAATCGTTGAATCACTCGCATATTATGAAAGGAATAGTGCCTTCAAGCCAATCACATATCGATGTATTGTGGGACTATTTATGGTTAATGTATAATTGTCACACCCCAAAATTGGGTCACGCGATCGGCTAGAGTGCGAACAGACACTTCGAAGCCTAAACCATGCAATCACCTCAACCATGCAATATAATCAACTTAAGACACCATAACATACACATTTATTTATAAAAGTAGCAACTCAGTACCAACCATCAAGTATAATTACATAAGTTCACATGTTCAAAGAGCTAGTTGCATGTCTCAGATATACTACATGTCTTAAAAAGATAACTCAAACTAAACACAACTCGACTTGACTACACCAACGAATTTCACGAGCCGCCACCGAAGTCCGCCGCCACCAGCCACGCCATACCTTAATGATCACGCTCTGCAAAATAGTATCCAGAAAAAAATGGTGAGTATAAAGAACTCAGTGAGTGGCCGTCTCGACCATCACTAAGCCAAACCATATAAGTAAATAAATGCATAAATTAACTCCGTGTTCAAATGACAGATATAAATAATGGCAACAATTTGCATCAGTAAACTCATGCGCTACGCGCACCACACGGCCTAACTTGGCCCAAATGGAACAATTCTCTAGTTACTTGCCTACAACTCATGGAGTGTTCGCTAGGTTGGCCACCCCTAGCAAACCTCCCAACTTGGGCTCACGAGCTAGGAAGGCCCTTTAGCCTCAGTGCCCATAACTTGGTCGGGAAAGGCTCTCCGACCTATGCCTCTTGGGTCAATCGTCGCCGTGGCTCACCGACGTATGTCTCGACCCAGAATCACTCGTGTGCAAGGCGCACCGCTCGGCCCAATCTCAATTCGTGCGCGATGCATACCACTCGGCCCATCCGGCCCAATATCAACTCGTGCGCGATGCGCACCACTCGGCCCATCCGGCCCAATCTCAACTCGTGCGCGATGCGCACCACTCAACCATCATATAACCATCCAAACCATGTTCATTTAGGGAGTAGACTATACACTTGTGATGAGGTAGATTAATCGGGTATTTACGGCTTAATTCACATTCCTCGATGCACCTTAGGTAGCACCCACTCGGCCTTCACTCGGCCCAATTAAGTTACTCTCCGCCATGTACCCTCCACCACTCCCTCATAATTGTCTTATCAATTTTCTATTCAAGAACTTAACACCCGTGATGGTCGCCACGTAGCAGAACGCTTTGTCTTATCGAGCAGTTTTCGCATGACGTACGACTTTGTCACAAAACTCATCGTTCGAAGTCTCATTCGAACTTACAGAAATTCCCGAACAATGAAAAAGAATATCATATATGTCCAAGGATTCTGGATTTAGTGGAACAACCTAAAGTCCTAAGTTTTCTTACTTCCTCAAGTCTCGCAAAATTTTGGTCCGCATCTAGAATTTCATCCCCTCTATGGGTCACTTTCCTAAATTTTTCACTCGAGGGCTTATACCCTTATCCCGAACATGGAAGTTTCCAAATAACCTACTGTTCATAAAGTTAAACCACTATGACCACAACAAGCCGTAAGGTGTCATACCAGGCTCGCAAACTGACTCATTCAATAAACAATACGACAAATCTGACCTACTTGACCAATTCGATTTATGTTCGTACATTACTGTTCATACACTACTGTTCGTGTCATAATATGGTATTCAAAACTCACAGAATGTAGCGTACATAAAGATCGATAGGTTATACCAGTATTTTACAGCATGTATAACTGTCTCCGACAAGAACAAAATAAATTCAACATACACTTAACGAAAAGTCCAGCATATATAGACATCTACTTTAACACCTTGAGCAAAACAATATGACAATATATCATTAAGGAAAAACTCATCTACCTGCCCTTAAGGGTGCCCTACATTCTTAGGGTTACTCGGCCACCCTAGGCCACAATGAAGATTGGATTCTAGCATGCTATATCACATGAAATTTTCGGAAGTAATCAATAAATAGTATGGAAATAAATATTAAACATCAACACCATTTTCCCTCACTAGGGCCGACCCTCCCTAAGGTTTGGAGGCATGACCTAGGGCTGCTGTCCCCTTCCAAACCTCAAGGGGCTCCCTACAAACAACAAGATGCGACAAGGAAGCAAAAAGGAAGATCTACTTGCAAGAAAACAAGATGAACTCGCGCCCAATTCTCCAAACATGGATCGGCAGCCCCTATTATCACTTCTAGGGATTTCTTAGGGAAGAACGACTGACCTAAAACCTGGTTCAAGGGAAGAGAAGGCGACAATGTAGCCTCGCGACGACCCAATTCCGACGAAGCTCCGATTCCCGGCCAAAGATCTCCATCGAGTTCCTCGTCTTCCTCACGCCACCTAGGGATGTATGCGGCTCCTCCTTGGAGCTGTACGGTCCCAGGTAGGCATCTTATATTATTTTTTAAATGTCAAATTACTATTTTGCCCCTCTTCACTTAAAGTCGATCCAACTCGCTCAAAATGAGTCTGATTCGAGCTCCGATCGCACCCTCGGACTCGGCTTGAACCCAACTCTAACTTAATACAATAATTATCACTATAAATAGGTTATTTAATTTGAGCAAGGTCTCACCTTAAATCACTTCCATTAGCGATCAACTCTGCACGCGATGTTACATGTCGCGCTCATCCCGATGAAACTAATATGTAAAATCTAATAAATTTCGCGAGTATTACAACCCCCCTTAAAGAAAATTCGTCCTCGAATTTAGGGGTGAAAAGGAACTTACCATCTCAATTAAACATTTGCGGGTATTTCTTCATCATACCCTGTTCCAATTCCCAGGTCGCCTCCTGACCAGAATGATGCTCTCACCGGACCTTCACTAATGGAACCTCTTTAGACCTCAGCTTTTTGATTTGTCGGTCCAAAATCTCCACAACCCCTCCTCATAAGAGACTGTTGCATCCACCTCTATTGTGGTAGGCTCGAGCATCTGGAAATCATCCCCGACATATCGCTTCATCATGGACACGTGGAACACCGAACGAACTCTGTCCATACTAGGAGATAAGACCAACTCATACGTAACTTCCCCTCCTCACCCCTTCGCTTAAGGATGGGGAACTGTCCAATGAATCTAGGGCTCAATTTCCCCCGCTTACTAGATCTCACTACCCCCTTCATCGGGGATACCTTTAAGAACACCAAGTCCCCCTCTACAAACACTACCAGTGGTAGGTACCTATCCTAGCCGTCCCCAAGGTCCAAGACACAAGCATGTAACATGTCCTCCAGGGGCTAGATGGTCCTCTTCGATTGTCCGTTAGTCTGCGGGTGAAAAGCTGTGCCGAACTGAACCTAAGTACCCATGGCTTCCTGAAAGGATTGCCAAAATCTCACCATAACTGAGTACCCCTGTCCAATATAATCATCACTAGAATCTCATAATAGGCTACAATCCGGTCTAAGAAAGGCTTGACATACTACTCAGCCAAAAAGGTCATCTTGATCGGAATGAAATGTGCCGACTTGGTCAGTCGGTCCACTATGACCCAGATGGAGTAATTACCTCATCCCGACCTCAGTAAACCAGTCACAAAGTCCATAGTGATCTTTTCGCATTTTCACTATGGTACCTCTAAGTTCTGAAGTAGTCTCGCCGGTCTCAAGTGCTCAGCCTTAACATGATGGCAGGTCAGACACCTAGACACGACTCAACCACCGCCCTTTTCATCCTTTTCCACTAGGTCTCTGGTCAAAACACGGAAAGCATCCTCCTTCTGGCTGCCCGCAGCATCTCCACCAATGTGAACTGCAGTCGCAAGAGTGCGACCATATCGCTGGTGCCAATCACCGAGATAACTGCCCCGCCATCCAGGCAGGCCACAAGTTCCCGAGCCAGTGGGCTCCTTTCTGCTACCAAGTGTACTAGGCTGCCCATTGATTTCCCGTTAAACCTCTAGTTTGAGCACAAGTATAACCCAAGCAAGGTGATTATATCACCCATTTCGCCACAGTTCCTAAACGACCAAAACACATTGGTCTAACCTTCACAATCTCAATAGACAAGATGTGTATGCCTGTTCACCACTATCAAACTCGAGTTTAATTGAGAGTACTCACCTCACGGTCTTAATCCCGCCCCCCGAATATTCGACCACATAGACCCTCGACCTCACTAATCATACCAACCACACAGTCGAAGTTTTCCACATATCATTTTGACCTTCAATTTTTTTTAAATAAAATTACCAAGCCAAAGTTTTCAGCCACAAAGACAACTTCCTCCTCTGAAATTTTTTTTATACATGTGCACTTACCCATATCCTCGGGTGGTTGGGGTACCATGCCAAGACCTCGGGTGTGCACATGGGCACCCTCCACTATCGGACCCTCCCACGGGTCCTAAACTCATAGAGTACCAACTAATTTATCCTATCTATAGACCCATAATCATCAAACACATTAACACAATGTCCATGCACACCTCTCGTGCGCGCTCGCGCACATACCCACACCGATCGGTCTCGGCCAATACTATATTCATAAATCACGCAATAGTAAGCATACAAGCACACAAGCCAGAGATAATGTTAGAAAAAGCCCTCTAACGTATACACACTGCACCACTGGGTAGGGTGCTAGGAATGCCTGCTAGCACGTACCCATCTATGGGCCAGCCAGCCTAGGAAGGCTCTCTAAGTGCTGCTGCCCTCTCCCGTCGGGAAAGCCCTCCGACATGACTCAACGCTAGGAAAGCCCTCTAGCGAGTCTCCACCATTAGGAATGCCCTCTAATGGCATCACAGGCACAACACATGCACACATCCCCCTTCTTTTTTTTGAAACAACATTGGATAAAAATATAAATTTTACCTTGTCGTCTACAAGTCACAACATCTAAGCAACCATCTAGTGCTCCTTCGCACATCTAAATACATCGGCCCTACATCGGCCATATCACAACACAACATTTAACAATCTCGCAAGTCAGTCATTGGGACACAGCCTAGCGAGCTTCTCGCCCCTGACCCTCTGAGATAGGACGACCTACTAGCCGGGGTAACCCTCCTCTGGTTGGGAAGGTCCTCCAACCAATGCCACTCAGTGGGTTAGTCGTCACTGTGGCTCGCTGACGAGCTTCCCGTGTCCACAATCCTTTCACTGAGTCGGGCGATAGCTCCACCAACTAAAGTACTTCTCAGCCCGCCATGCTCCAAGCACAAACACCATCACAAGAAAGAAACTTCACAAGAATACACACCAATGATATTACTCGAATGGTTTAGGAAATATGACGATATCACGAGTGTGCCCGTGGCCGCATTGAGTTTGACATATCCCGCGCCTCACCCTCTCGACCGTTGTGCACCCCGACCACTCCAATCTGTTGGCCTAAGGTTTTCTACTTTAGTCTTAATCTCGGTTTTAATGATAACAAACATGGAACTAATGTTTCATTGAGAAATCTTTTAGGTTCCAAGTCGGTTAGCGCACGACGTCCCCGATCGAAGAAATCGGCAAGGACGCTTGTCGACGCTCGGGATTCTTCGAGAAATTAGAGTTTAGATTTAGGATGTCTAGTTTATATTATAAATCCTCATGATGATGCATAATAATCCAAAAATCAAACCCGAACCCCAAAATATGAAAACCCGAAAACCGTCCTGAAATCCACTAAGCCTAGGGAGCTCCTTGGAGGGCTATATGACCTAGATATTTTTTTGACACAAAAAATGGCGGTAATTGTTCCTTGGGTAGAAACTAAATAACGAGGTATTTTTAAGGATTTTTCAAAAGCCTTTAGCCTACCCATATTTGACCCGGAAAATTAAAAAAAAATTATTTTCCGAAAATTTATACTAGACCCCAAAAACTAGATTTTGATTGTTAAGGATTTTGATTTTTTAGATATTTTTATTGAATCCAAATGGGGGATAATCCTTATATAACATTTATGTTTTAAATTTATTAACTTAGCGAAGACGGAACCAAAACGAGCAGAAAAACTCAGCCAAACCAAGCAGTGCAGTGCAGTCTGCCTAGTTTCGGTCGACTGGTCGGTCGACCGAAGTGTGCCAGAAAATGGTAGTTTGCTTTCAGTCGATCGACCGGACAATCGACCTGGCATCGCCAACGGGCAAAAATGCGCCCGTTGACGAGCCATTTCTTATGGGGGGTTATAAATACCCATCTCAATCTTTCTTCTAGCCAACCATTGATGCTTCTAAGCCTCAAAGAGCCATTCCTTGCATCTCTACAAGAATTCTTGAGCCATATTTGCAAAGAGCCCTAGTTTTGATCTCCACTTGTTGATTAAGCCTTGAAGCTTCATAGATTCATCTTCTCAAGGCATCAAGAGGACTAGGGAGTCTCTTTTGGAGCTAAGTACTTGTTGTTTGATTTGTTGCTCCAATTGTTATTGTATTTTGTTGTTTATTTCATTATAATTGAACTTGTGTAAACCTAGAGTGCTAGGTTGATTGAGTTGGTGGTTGTCTTGGTGTTAAGGCTTAATTCCACCGGTGTAAACTTAGTTTACTAGGATTAGTTCTTGTTGTCCTTAGGATTGAGGTGGGAGAGTGCTCTCGGTAGGAAGGCGGAGACTTCCGGTTGTGGAAGTGCCTTCGGTGTAAGAGCGGAGACTCTCCGGTGAAAACATCCTCGTTGTAAAGGAAACAAGAAAATCTAGTAAATCTAGTTTGGAAATCCTAAGCGGGGTGCTTAGGTAGTGGAGTAGGCATTGAGGCCGAACGACTATAAATAATTGTGTTAGCATTGTGTTCCTTGTATTTCTTATTGCTTATCATTTATATATCTTGCTTCCGCTTACTTCTTGATTCGTGAATTGCCTAAGTAATCTAAGAAATGATTAAAATTGAATTTAGGCTAATTGTTTAGTTAACACACTATTCATCCCCCGTCTAGTGTGACCATTTCACCCAACAATTGGTATCAGAGCAGGTCCGTAGCTTGAGATTTCACCATCTCTTCTACACCTTGTCTCGATCTGAGAATGACACTAGAGTTGGTAGCATCTTCACCTCCTAGGTTCGATGACTCAAACTTTGGTCTTTGGAAATATAGGATGTACACATATTTAAAGACTAAAGGTTTTTGTGTCTTTAACATGTTACACTTAGAATTAATTGAACCTAAGGTTGACATGCATGCTTGGAGTGAATTGGATAAGAAAATGTTTAAGTATAATGGAGATGCCATGAATTGTATACTTTGCACATTACCAAATGGCATCCTAGATAAAGTCATGTATTGCTCTTCGGCTTATAATTTATGGGCTAGTTTGAATGTTTTATACGATCATGCTAAAACCGAAAAAATTGGTACATTTAATGAAGGTAGTGATGACAATGGTCATTCACCTACCCCTAATCTTGGTTTTGATGCCCATATCTCTTCTAGTCAAAGAAGTAGCTTCAAGAGCCGAAAAAGAAAAGTAATTTGTCATGCTTGCAAAGAAAATGGGCATGTGAAGAAAAATTGCCCAAGCATGGAGAACAAAGCAAGGAAGAGGTCAAGTGCTTCCATCTCCACCTCTTACTCACTTGAAGCACCCTCTAGTCATGACTATGAAGTCACTTCCAAATTTTGCCTCATGGATGCCAATAATGAAGTACACTTTCCCTTATCTAGTCATGTTATTGATAATGATAGTCATAGCTCTTCTAGTTCATTTAATATGCCATATGATGAACTAGTTGAGGAATGTCAAAAAATGTATGCCTTGCTTATAAAAAAGAACAAGAAAAATAGAAACCTAAAGAAGGAAAACTCTAAGCTTAGTTTACATGTGCATGCCTTAGAATTAGAAAATGAAAAATTAAAGACTAGGCCTTTTGATTCATGCCATGATAATCTAGAACTTGCTTAAAGCCTTGAATCTTGAAAATGATGATTTAAAATCTAAATTGAAATCTAGAAATCATGATTTCAAATTTGAGAATGAGACTTTGAAAAATAAAAATTATGTGATGAAATCTCAAATGCAAGCCTTAAACAAATCCATTAGTGTCTTGAAAAATGAGGTTATTTTCTTGAGTAGGAAAACAAATAATTTATCCAATGTTTTATCTTTTAGAAATCCTAGAAAGAAGAATGTTTCTCCTAAGAATGCTCATGCACATCCTCCTCCTCATGTTAGGCATTCTACTTCTAGACCTCATGATCATAAGAAGATGAATGTTTCTCTCAAGAATGCTCATGCTCATCTTAGTTCACATGTCAAGCATTCTAATGGTAAATTTCATGTCCATAGCAAAAATAAAAATAAATTCCATGGACATTGTTTTTATTGTGGTATATATGGCTATGCTATCCATGATTGTGCATTCAAGAGAAATCCAAGTGTTGCTAGGACACTTTGGATTTCTAAGCCCTCTAACCCCCAAGGACCCAAAGTCATTTGGGTACCAAAGATCTCATGCTCTTTTATAGGGGGAGCTACCACACAAGGATGAATGAGAAATGAAATATTGAAGTTGACCTTGGATCCAAATGAGAAATATTCCAAGAGGTTGCAACTTCAAGCTATCATGATGTCATAGGTATGGAGATTGGCATCAAAGACTTTGGTATCATCTCCTATACCCTCTTGCTTAAATTATAGTTGGAGTTTTGATATATGCTTAATATTAGTAGATTTTCCCCGCTCTTAATATATTTCAAATGATTTTTGATTTTTTTTATTTCCGATCTCTTCGGAGACCTATGTAGTATATAACGGGCTCATGCGACCTTGCGATTTTAAATCGTAGGCTCATTGTGGCCTTTCGATTTTCAACCAATAGGAAGGGTTGGAGATCATGTTTTTATTAATATTACATTTATGATCTCTTAAAATTCGTTTCGGATTCATGATAACATATTTTGAAACGGATTTCAAACTATTTAGCAAAGTGGATTTTGAAAATGATACTTGATTTTTCTCTTTGCTATTTGGTTTGGGTTACTTGTTAGTAGCTTTAGTTTCATTAAACCTACAAATGAAGTCTACTTTCGAGTTGATAATGTTAATGGAAGGCTATGCTATCATGAAGAAAATTGAAAAGTAAAAAGATAAGTTTGAAAAAATTTCTAAGAATAAGGTATGAGTTCGTTTTTGCAAAAATCTTTGTATAATAATTGAATATTCATGTTTAATGATGTCTCTATACTCATGATTGATGTTGCATGACAAATCTATAAAATTTCATGAGTAGATAAAATTTTGATAACTTAGATAATTTCATCATATCTTGATTGAATGAAACTTGTTCTGGGTTAAAATTCATATTAGAGACCTCATCTTGAGTTAGTACTTGGTAAGCATGTTTACATACACATATCACATGATTCTAGGTATTTAAATTTGAAAATTCTTGTGTAGATGAACAATGTGATAACTAGTTCACTTTAGGGGACTTAAACTTGAAAAAGTTTGACCCAAGTCAACAAATCGACTTAAATATGTTTAGGAATAGGTATGACATGTTTTCATGCACCTAGAATGAGAAATTGACTTAGAGGTCTCATTTTCAATCCATATTTGAGAAACATGTTTGGATTTACTCATGTTAGGTATCATAGGTTTAAGTTTGAAAAATCATGAGTAAATGATAAGATTGAAACTTAGCAAGTTTCATGATAACTAGCTTAGTTTTGAATGAAATAATGCTAGGTTGATATCTTGACTTAAGAATATAATTTTTATCTTAAACTTGACATACACTCTTTACATGACCATTATGTGGTGTCATAAAAGTTTGAATAAAAATTGAACATATTTTGAAAAATAATTGAAAATTACGAAAATACTATTGAAATTTCAGCATTTTCAGTTATTTTTAGAAAAATGTAGAAAAATCATTTTTACTGAAAAATCTTAAAATTGATTCTTAAAATTGCACATTCACTGAAAAATCTAATTTCTTCAGTAAAATTTTTAAAAAGTTTCATCAAGAATCTGATTTATAGTGGAATTTTGAAGTTGAATTTCAAAAATACAAAGTATCATTCTCTTGAAATATCAATTTTCCAATACTATGATTTTTAGTCAAAAAACTTCAAATGAAAACTCATGTATACCATTTTAATTCTATTTCTAATAGATTTCACACCATTGCTTGATTAAAATCATTTCTAAGAATGATTTTGATATCTTGAATGATAGCTAAAAATATTTATTTTTTCAATATAGGATGAAAAATGAACTTAGACAATTCACTTTGAGGTCAAACTTGACACACACATCTTAAATGATCATTCAGCGATGACTGAAAAGTTTGAAGCAAAATTGACAACTATTGAAAAAGTACTTGAAATTTACGAAAATACCCCTATACTTTCAGGAATTTTATGAATTTATATGAAATTGATTTTTGACTGATTCTTGAACCTGTAGATTCCTTGAAAAATCTAATTTGTCCAGTTAAAGTTTCAAAAATTTTCGTCAAGAATATGATTTTATATGAATTTAAAAGTTTGATTTTTATAAACTTGAAGCATACTTTGACCTAAGTCAACAAAGTGACTTAGAAATCTTTTTTTAGGCCCAAACTTGGCTCACACACTTAGATTCACTCATGTTAGATGCCTAAATGCCTAAGTTAGAGAAAATATGAGTAGATAGCAAAATTTGATACTTAGTCATTTTCATGTTTTCATGCTTACTTTGAATGAAATCGTGCTAAGTTCATATCTTGATTAAATGACATTAGTTTCACTTCAAACTTGATATACAGGCTTTAAATGCTCATATCTTGTTATTTTGAAAGTTTGAATGAAATCTAGAAATATCATGAAAGATTCACTTATTTACGAAAATGTCATTAAAGTATCATTCATCTTAAGTGCTCATTTCTCGATACTTTAGATTTTCGTCAAAATCTTTGAAAGAGACGTCAAGTATGATAATGTAATTCTATTCGTGGTATCGTTCTCATTATTATTTAAGAAAAACTCATTCTAAAATGATCTTTGAAACTTTGACCGATACGTGTAATATCAATACTTGAATTAGTACATGATTTCCACTTTTAGATTATATTGATCATTCTATGATATCATGTATTGATTAGTCTCACTTGTATATATGTTTTCATCCCTTGAGTTGAGATCTTCATGCTTCATGAAAACTAATTTTAGAGTCTTAACTTTGACTAGATTGACTTTTCTTGCCCTTTTTGATTGATGTCAAAAGGGGGAGAAAAATATAGGTAAAAGGAAAAAAATATTGTTGGCTTTAGGTTTTCAACCTTGGCCTTAATCTCGGTTTTGATGATAACAAACATGAAACTAATATTTCGTCGAGAAATCTTTTAGGTTCCATATCGATTAGCGTTCGATGTCCTCATTCGGAAAAATCGAAAGGACATTGATAGTCGCGCTCGGGTTCATCGCGAAAATTTCTCGAAGCTCGACGAGTGCACCAAAGCCGCATTGGATGAGTCCAAAGATCAAATGAAAAGCTCTCCAAGTTGATGCTCGTTGAAAGCCGGAACCTGGAAATGAAGCGCACAAGAAAAAGGGCTGAAAAATGAATATCAGCCTATGTTCGGTCGACCGGTCGGTTGACCGAAGAGTGTAAGAAAAAAAGCAGTAGCCCTTTCGATCGACCGGTCGATCGACCAAATAGTGCCAAAAATTGGCAGTGGCTACTTCGATCAACTGGGCGAACGACCGACATAGGCCAAATCTTGGTAGAGAATGCATCGGTCGATCGATCGGTCGACCGGACTGCGTATCGCCAAAGGCGCAACCTGCGTCGGTCGACCGATGGGTCGACCAAATTGCGGGAACACATTTTTTCATCTGGGCGGTTGACCCGTCGGTCGATCGCACAAAGAGAATAGGCGGCGGTCGCTTGAAGCGTTCAATCGGTCGGTCGACCGACCAATCGACCGAGCGGCTGTAACGGCTAGATTTGAGCCCATTGAGCTGCCGTTTCTTTGAGAGGGTATAAATATACCCCATCTAACTCATTTAAGATCTCCTCCTCTCATTGTTACAGAGATTATTGAGTATCATCAGGAGAGATTTGAGCCTTTTGGAGATCAAATTGCTTGCGCTCGGTTCTTTCGCCGACAACTTCTTCTAGCGCACACTGTGCCTCAACTCGGGAATTGATTCGAGCTCTACGACTTAGCGAGTTAGAGGTTTTGAAGGCGTTGGAAAAGAGCATTTAACCTTGGTTTACCCTTTAGCTCTTTTCAATGTATTTTAATTGTTATTTGAACATTGGTTTCTTTGGATTTGTGTCTGTGAAGACCTAGAATTGTTAGGTCTTAAAATTAAGTGGTTACCTTGGTGTGAAGGTGTAAAGCCACTTGTGTAAGCTTGGTTTTACTAGGATTAGTTGAGTTGTCCGTCAGGGTTGAGGTGGAAGAGTGCTCTCGGTAAAAAGGCGGCGACTTCCGGGTGTGGAAGTGCCTTAGGTTGAGAGTGCGACTCTTCGAGTCAAAGTCCTCATTGTAAGGGAAACAAGAATTAATCTAGTAAACTTAGTTTGAAAATCCTAAGCGGGGTGCTTAGGTAATGGAGTAGGCATTGTGGTTGAACCACTATAAATTCTTGTGTTTGCATTGATTTATTGATTGTATTAATTGCTTTACTATTTATTGCTTCCGCATCAAATCATCGAATTATAAATTGCCTAATTAGTTTAAGAAAACGATTAAAATCGATTTAGGCAAATTTAATTAGTAAACATACTATTCATCCCCCCTTTAGTGTTGCCATTTCCACAATAAATATAGGAAGACCATGCATATAGATAAGGGGAGTTTATTTTCATAGATATGCATGTTGATAGGGGGGGAAATCCCATGATTGATATCCTTTGTGCTTTAATGAATATATTTTCTTAAGGATGTTTGTCATCATCAAAAAGGAGGAGATTGTTGGCCTAAAGTTTTCTACCTTGGTCTTAATCTCGGTTTTGATGATAACAAACATGGAACTAATGTTTCATTGAGAAATCTTTCAGGTTCCAAGTCGGTTAGCGTACGATGTCCCTGATCGGAGAAATCGGCAAGGACGCTCGTCGACGCTCGGGATTCTTCGAGAAGTTAGAGTTTAGGTTTAGGGTGTCTAGTTTATATTGTAAATCCTCATGATGATGCATAAGAACCCAAAAATCAAACCCGAACCCCAAAATATGAAAACCCAAAAACTGTCTTGAAATCCATTAAGCCTAGGGAGCTCCTTGGAGGGCTATATGACCTAGACATTTTCTTGACACAAAAATTACGGTAATTGTTCCTTGGGTAGAAACTAGATAACGAGGTATTTTAAAGGATTTTTTGGAAGTCTTTAGCCTACCCATATTTGACACGGGAAATTAAAAAAAATTCGTTTTCCGAAAATTTATACTAGACCCCAAAAGCTAGATTTTGATTGTTAAGGATTTTGATTTTTTAGATATTTTTATTGAATCCAAATGGGGGGTAATCCTTATATAATATTTATGTTATATAAGTAGACTTAGCGAAGACGGAACCAAAACGAGCAAAAAAACTCAGCCAAACCAAGCAGTGTAGTGCAGTTTGCCTAGTTTCAGTCGACCGGTCGGTCGACCGAAGTGTGCCAGAAAATGGCAATTTGCTTTTGGTCGATCATCCGGTCGACCGACGATCGATCGGACAATCGATCGGGCGTCACCAACGGGCAAAAATACGCCCGTTGACGAGCCGTTTCTTATGGGGGGTTATAAATACCCATTCTTATCTTTCTTCTAGCCAACTATTGATGCTTCTATGCCTCAAAGAGCCATTCCTTGCATCTCTACAAGAATTCTTGAGCCATCTTTGCAAAGAGCCCTAGTTTTGATCTCCAGTTGTTGATTAAGCCTTGAAGCTTCATAGATTCATCTTCTCAAGGCATCAAGAGGACCAGGGAGTCTCTTTTGGAGCTAAGTACATGCTTGATTTGTTGCTCCAATTGTTATTTTATTTTGTTGTTTAGTTCATTATAATTGAACTTGTGTAAACCTAGAGTTCTAGGTTGATTGAGTTGGTGGTTGCCTTGGTGTTAAGGCTTAATTCCACCGGTGTAAACTTAGTTTACTAGGATTAGTTCTTGTTGTCCTTAGGATTGAGGTGGGAGAGTGCTCTCGGTAGGAAGGCGGAGACTTCCGAGTGTGGAAGTGCCTTTGGTGTGAGAGCGGAGACTCTCCGATGAAAACGTCCTCGTTGTAAAGGAAACAAGATAATCTAGTAAAGCTAGTTTGGAAATCCTAAGCGGAGTGCTTAGGTAGTGGAGTAGGCATTGAGGCCGAACCACTATAAATAATTGTGTTAGCATTGTGTTCCTTGTATTTCTTATTGCTTATCACTTATATATCTTGCTTCCGCTTACTTCTCGATTCGTGAATTGCCTAAGTAATCTAAGAAACGATTAAAATTAAATTTAGGCTAATTGTTTAGTTAACACACTATTCACCCCCCCTCTAGTGTGGTCATTTCACCCAAGACAATCAAATGAACCAATCCGAGGCGTATATGTGCTTAACCATTCACTATCCAACCATCCCAGAAGGGAATTCTAGCAACTCATTATTACTTAACGAGTTTGAGATTTTAGCACTAGTATAAGTGCCTCCAACCTAGAATTTTTATTAATGCTGCACTACGCGTCACACCCACGAGTTAAATAACATACGTGCATAACAAAATTTATCATAGGCACACAACATAAACATCAATAAGCTGATATAAAGAATGTAAGTATCTTCAATAATAAATCTCTCGTGCGCGTCGCGCACCCTCCGGCCTAACTTGGCCAAAACAGGAAACCCTCATAAACCACAATATACAACTCGCAAGTCGCTCACTAGGCCAGTCTCCCTAGTGAACTTCCCGCCTCGGGCCCGCTGAGCTAGGAAGGCCCTCTAATCTTAGTGCCCTAGATACTAGATTGGGAAAAGCCCTACAACGAGTGCCACTCAGGTTAGTCGTCGACGTGGCCCACCGATGAATATCTCGACCCAATATCAACTCGCTGGGTTGGATATTAGCTTCACTTGCTGATGCGCTTCCTAGCTCGGCCATCATAACACAACCACAAGCACATCCAATAATGGAAAGAAACATATATTATAAATAGAAGGTGGTTAGCTCGGGTGGGTACGACTATGTTCACGTTTCTCGGGTGCATGCACAAGCGCACCCCACATGGCCCCATCTCGGGCCCAAACCCTTGGTTACTTGCCGTACCACCCACCATTACACCTACTGCAATTAAAATTTCGGATTCTTATTCAAGGAAAATGTACATAGCAGGTCGTCATGCACCAAAATTTTAGCACTCTGTCGATAATTTCAGCATGACACACCCACTACTAAAAACTTCGTCATATGCGATGTCTAAAGCGGTTGCAAAGCCGTTGTAGAGGATCAATTGCAACGATAGAAGCTGTCGCAAAGAGTCCGTTGCGCATAGTCTTGTCGTAGATTCTACGTGACCGCCACGTCATCGTCGCCAAAGATGCATATATTGCGACCACAAACTAGCGTCGCAAAGGTCGTCGCATAGTTTTTTGTGACCGTTTCACACGACCGTGTGGTGAGCATCTGCGACGGCAATGATAGTCGCAAAACCGTCGTAGACAAATATATATATATATAAATCAAAAATATATTAATTCCTATTCCAATATTTAATTAAAATACAGATAAAAGACAGCAGATTATAATATATAGATATCGAAATATTATTTACATCGTATCAAAACAATAATGTTTACATTATATCAAAATAAAATATCAAAAAAGTACATCAATGATCAGACTCATCAGGAGACGAGGAGAGGGGCTGCGTAGGGAGCACATCAGTCGGCGTCGATGATGATGATGGATCTGATGCTGATGTTGTCGCACCGAATGATGAGGGAGGTGGAGGAGCCGGAGCACCAGGTATGAGAGAAGATATATGTGTCAACTACTGGGTCATTTGCGTCATATGCTGAGCCATCTGCGTCACAGTATCTCTTATAGCGGCCATGTCGGCGCTGAGGCGTGCCCGAGCAATCTCGATGGCCACTAATTGATATTGATCCGCACGTGATATTGATGGACCAGCGACGGAGGAGGTAAAAGCAGACGACTCTGCACCATGTGGTTGCAACAACGCCCGTGCGTGGGTCGTTGTGCCAAGCCATATACATGGCCGTGGCCGACGCCTGCCACCTGCATCCATGCGTCAGCATCAAGCTGATGCTGCGCTGAAATTTGATGATGGTTTTAAATGGAACTTTCAGTGCCTGAACAGTCCCGAGTTCATGGTAGTTCATAAACAGAGTCTAATAAGCTAAGGCTTAAGCTGATGCACATAACTTTCACTTTGGGATTTACTTATCAAGGTCCAACCTAAGCCTCATTTTTTGTGTGCGCCTGTGTGGATAGCATCAAATCAAAGGGATGTTGATGCTGTGGTTGAACTCAGTGACCTGCTCAACAAATCTTGCTTTTTGAAATAGATTAAGAAAGATCATGGATTGCTTTTGGAATGGTTTCAACAAAAGATAAGATTGGAGAAAAGCATGCAGCACCCATTGATTCCCTAATAATTGAGAGATGGCGCCATCATCATAGTGTAGTGCTAATTGCTAGTATTTTGGAAAAAATACTACTAATTCTAAGGATGAATCTACCATTTGCATCTTCCATTTCCTAATAGCCCATGATAGAAGATAAGCTTGCCCTATTTCAGTTCACTAGAGGTCAAATCAGGACCAAATCAGTTCATCAACCAACGTGATTGATTTGTAACCTTCAAACAATCTATGTAACCTAAAGATGATAGACATCTATAAATACACAAGCACAGATGGATCGACTGGGAGGGCGGCCGGTGGCCCTTCCACATGCTGTCAGTCGAAACCCTAGCAGGCGGCTGCTAGGGTTTCAAAGGCTAGAGAGAGAGAGAGAGAGAGAGGCGAAATACTAGCGGCGAGCGGCGAGAGGTGGGCGGCAAGGGGCGGACGCGTGGCAGAGAAATCACAGCGAGCGAGCGGGAAGAAAAGGGGTTATAAATTTCAATATCGGGCTCTACGACGACATTAGGCGATTGCCAGAGCGATCGCCAGAGCGGTCGCAAATATGTATACTTGCGACAACCACGTAGGGCGGTCGCAAAGCCATCACCAACTTTATGCCAATGCGACCACTTTTGGTCGCGATCGCAGACCCGTCGCATCTGCGACCGCAAACGGTGCCGTCGCAGAAAAGCTGTTGCAGATATCATGATTTCTAGTAGTGATCTCCACACCATTAACTATTTGCACTCAAAACCTTATCCAACAACTCGGAAAAATTTCGGACAATCTAGCATATTTCCATATCCATCAAACGACTCCAAATAAAAATAATAGAGATTTCAGATTTCCTTACTTGTCAACCCTTCGTTGAAAATTTCATCCTAAGGCCGATATTTCAGCCTCACGAAAGGTGAATTCTGCACCTTGTTTATATAGTGCCTAGAATCATTTTTGAGTATGTGACATTCTAATAGCAATGACAAAATCAATCTATGTATATTGCCATGAAATCTAAGCATACAACTAAAAGAAATTTCAGCATACCACTAGACGAAAATTTCAGCCTACAATGATATAAAATTTCAGCACACTTCATCATAAAATTTCAGCATGAAGAATTAAAAATTTTCAGCCTACTATTTCATGAAAATTTCAGCATCACGAACATCAATTCCAACATATAAAAGTAGGTAAATTTCAGCATTCAACCTCATGAAATTTCAGCCCATTCACAATAATACACACAACATCTAAATGCGGGTTATAATTCATACACAAGCCGTCGGCTATCCCTATAATTTAGGACTGCTCTCACCTGACTATACGAATCATGGCAATGGAAAAATCAACCCAAAAGAGAGGGAGGGAAGAACCCACTCACACTGCATTATCATTTGCCTCCATTGGAATAACAAAAATCATACAATAAGTATGTTTAGCACTTAAATATACAATTAATAAATGATCATACGTATCGCCGCTGGTGCACACAAGTTCCGTAGCTCAGTCTCGTGAAATAGGACACACCGTATCGACACACTAACACATGCTCTGATACCACTTTGTCACGCCCTAAAATCGGGTCACACGATCGACCAGAGCGCAAACAGACACTCTGAGGCCTAAACCATGCAATATAATCAACTCAAGACACAATAACATACACATTTATTAATAAAAGTAGCAACTTAGTACCAACCATCAAGTATAACTACATAAGTTCACATGTTCAAAGAGCTGCATGTCTCAGATATACTACATGTCTTAAAAAGATAACTCAAACTAAACACGACTCGACTCGACTACACCAACGGGTTTCGCGAGACCGCCACCGGAGTCCGCCGCCACCAGCCACGCCATACCTCAACGATCACGCTCTGCAAAACAATATCTAGAAAAGAATGGTGAGTTCAAAGAACTCAGTGAGTGGCCGTCTCGACCATCACTAAGCCAAATCATATAAGTAAATAAATGCAGAAATTAACTCTGCGTTCAAATGACAGATATAAATCATGGCAATAATTTGCATTAGTAAACTCGTGCACTACGCGCACCGCACGGCCTGACTCGGCCCAAATGGAATAATTCTCTAGTTACCCGCCTACAACTCACGGAGTGCTCGCTAGGCTGGCCACCCCTAGCGATCCTCCCAACTCGTGCTCATTGAGCTAAGAAGGTCCTCTAGCCTTAGTGCTCATAGCTCGGCCAGGAAAGACCCTCTAACCCATGCCTCTCAGGTTAGTCGTCGGCGTGGCTCACCGACTTATGTCTCGACCTAGAATCACTCATGCACAAGGTGCACCACTCGGCCCAATACGGCCCAACATCAACTCGTACGCGATGCGCACCTCTCGGCCCACCCGACCCAATATCAATTTGTGCGTAATGCGCACGACTCGGCCCATCCGGCCCAATATCAACTCATGCGCGATGCACACCACTCGGCCCATCCGGGCCAATATGAGCTTGTGCACGATGCACACCACTCGGCCATCATATATATAACCATCCAAACCATGTTCATTTAGGAAGTAGATTGTACAATTGTGATGAGGTAGATTAATTAGGTATTTACGGCTTAATCCACATTCCTCGGTGCACCTTAGGTAGCACCCACTCGACACAATTAAGTTACTCTTCGCCGTAGCACCTTAGGTAGATTAACGAGGCACTACCACAAATGGGCTGAGCATAGTCCTCGGTGGGGTACCATGTACATTTGCAGTCATTAATAATATTGCTCTCCCTTTCCTACACATTTTCTTTATGTTTGAAATGTTTGCAGCTATCTCATAACAAATACAGGAGGAACCCCTATGGTCTCACGACAGTTCTCGCCATGTGCCTGCGCGATGCACTAGTCCTCCTCGGCCTAAGCGTCATTACTCCTGGCCCCTAAGCCCTTATTATGACAAGGATTCAGTTTTCATTAGCCTGGCTCGTCAGCCACAACGCCATGCTTGGATTCCAGCAACAACCAGAACTCAATTTTCACCAGCCTGGCTTGTCGGCCATCACACCACTACTGTTGGCGAAATGACGACACTAGAGGGGGGGGGGGGTGAATAGTGTATTTACCAAATTGATTAGCCTAAATCCGATTTTAATCGTTTCTTGATTAGTTTAGGCAATTTGCGATTTAATGATTGGTTGCGGAAGCGATAAATAATTAAGCAATTAAAATAAACAATAAAGCAATGCAAACACGTTAATTTATAGTGTTTGAGATTTTTCATCCATTTGGTTGAGATTTTCAAGTTTCATGAAAAATACTCCTTAGAGTCTCAACTAAAAAATAATTGTGTTTCATCCCTTTGAATAGATAGACCTTTCTTGCCCTTTTTGTTTGATGTCAAAAGGGGAAGAAATGTATAGTCAAAAGGGGAAGAAATGTATAGTTAAAATGGGGAGAACAATATAGGTAAAGGGGAGTAAAATATAGAAAATCCATGCATATAGATATGGGGAGTATATTCTCATAGATATGCATGTTGATAGGGGGAGAAATCCCTAAGTTGATATCCTATATGCTTTAATGATTATATTTTCTTAAGGATGTTTGTCATCAACAAAAAAGGGGAGATTATTGGCTTTAGGTTTTCAACCTTAGCCTTAATCTCGATTTTGATGGTTTTGATGATAACAAACATGAGACTAATAATTTTATTGAGAATATATTTCAGGTTCCATATCAATTAGCATTCGATGTCCTCGATTGAAAAATTGGAGAAATCGGAAATCAGAAGGACATTGATCGTCGCGCTCGGGTTCGTCGTGGAAAGTTTCTCGGAGATCGATGAGTGCACCAAAGTCGCTTGGACGAGTCCAAAGATCATGTCAAAAGCTTTATAAGATGATGCTCGTTGAAAGCCGGAACCTGGAAACGAAGCGTGGAAGAAATAGGTTGAAGAAATAAACTTCAACCTAGGTTCGGTCGATCGGGCGGTCGACCGAATGAATGTAAAAAGTAGCAGAGCTACTTCGATCGACCGGGCAGTCGACCGATGGAAGCCCAAAATGGGTAGTAGCTCGGGCTGTCGACCCGTCGGTCGACCGACCTACTGATACCCGAAGATGCAGATCGCGTCGGTCGATCGATAGATCAACCGAAGATCGGTATCGATGTTTTTGCGTCTAGGCGATCGACTCGTCGGTCGACCGACCACATAGTAAAGAGCAGCGGTCGAACAGTCGCTCGACCGGCCATTCGACCGACGGTTTGCAACAGATAATTTTCTATCCGTTGAGCAGCCATTTCTTCAGCAGGGTATAAATATACCCTCATATGATTCTTTTAACTCTCTTCCTTGATTCTTACAGAAATTATTGAGTATTCAAAGGGAAGATCTAAGCCTTCCAATCGATCAATTGCAGTGCGCCCAGTTCCTTTCCGCGATAATCTTTTTAAAGCGCACAAGCTTCGCTCAACTCGGGTGTTGATCAAGCGCTACCACTTGACGAGTTGAAGGTGCCAAAGGCTTGCAAAAGAGCATTTAATATTGGTTTTATTCTTAGCTCTTTTGATTGTAATTTTACCTGTTATTTGAACATTCTATTTGATTTGGGTTTGTGAGAAGACCTTGTGTTAGGTCTTGGGTATAAGTGGTTACTTTGTGTTACGTGTAAAGCCACTTTTGTAAACTTAGTGTTTACTAGGATTAGTTTAGTTGTCCCTTAGGGTTGAGGTGGAAGATGACTCTCGATAAGAAGGCGGTGACTTCCGGGTGTGGAAGTGCCTTGGGTCGAGAGTGCGTCTCTTCAGTGAAAAGTCCTCTGTGTAAGGGAAATGTAAATTAATCTAGTAAAACTAGTTTGGAAATCCTAAGCGGGGTGCTTAGGTAGTGGAGTAGGCATTGGGGTCGAACCACTATAAATCTTGTGTTTGCATTGATTTATTGTTATGCTTAATTGCTTTATCATTTATAAGCTTCCACATATAAAATCATCGAATTGTAAATTGCCTAACTAATCAAGTAAACGATCAAAATTAGAATTTAGGCTAATAGAATTAGTAAACACACTGCAAAATAGAAATCACACGACAACGGGTGAGTTCAAAGAGCTCAGTGAGCGGTTTTACCCACCCTCACAAATAAACACAGAGATAACATAAATAAGTTGTATCTCTAAAAAGGCAATGTCACAAAGGTGTGACTAGCTATCAGCCAACAAGCCATCCATGCCCACGGCATCTAACTTTTCAAAGAGGTGCATCAGGCCGAAGCCCTACCATGCCCGAAGGCAACATCACCCATAAAATGTGCATCAGGTCGAAGCCCTACCATGTCTAGAGGCAACATCACTATCAAAGAGGTGCATCGGGTCGAAGCCCTACCATGCCTAGAGGCAACATCACCATCAAAAGAGGTGCATCGGGTCGAAGCCCTTCCATGCCCAAAGGCAACCGCACATACTAGGACAATCGAGAAAGACCCTCCGAACTTATCCTACAGGTTGGGAATTGACATCCAACCATCCGGACGTAGCCCGTAACCCGGCTCCTAAATGAGCCGCTCCGCCATTTCCAAGGATATGACACATCAAGACCTAAGTCAAGATTCTCCTACGGTGTCCTAGGGTGTCCTCATTATGAAACGTCTCAATACTCCAAACCCGACCTCTACCCCTTAGACTCGTAACGTCATGAACCCGTGTAGTTTTATTTCATGAATAACTTGTAAGTTGGTTCATAACAGATTATGCTCACCCTTAAACCCAATTTTAATTATAGAATTAAAATTTAGATCATCTCAATTAGGGTTTTGTTTTAGGTTACTGTTCTATCCAGAACTGCTGTGTCTACCTCGAATCTAGTCTCCAAAGTATGTCCTATGTTTCCAAACTATATTTTCTGGTCGAAACGATAGGTTACACGACTATGTTCACACATACACACACATCACAGCAAATAATTTAAAATCAGCACAGATTCATCATCTCAACATACAATTCCAGCAATCATGAAATTTCAGCATACTTATAGAATTAAATCTGAAAATTAATAGAAATTAATCCCTAAATAACAATTAGGACAGAATACTAATATCAGGAATTAATTCACAGAAATCATACTTTTAATCAAGATTAACAAGAACCCGTATACTTAAATCAAGAGTCAAGCATTAGGATCAAGAACCCTTAATTAGTCATTGTCAAGATCTTAATCCTACCACATCATTTCTATCCAAAATCACAGATTTAATCCTAAGCATGCAACCACAAATCAAGAAACCAAATTTGGAAGAATAAATCATGATTTGTACATCAAGAAAATATGGTAAGAACTCAAAGAAAATCCAAGAACAAGGCAAAAATACCGAGCCGTCAAGAACGACTTCAAAAATCCGATTAAAATCCCGAAGAGAGAGGGTAAACCACTTACCTAATTAGGGAAGAGATTGGAGACGAGGATCCAATCGACGGTCTCCGATTTTGGCTTCGAAATCCGGCGGCTCACTCCAAGCCGCCGACTTGGAGAGAGGGAGAGAGGGGAAGAAGAGGGTGGCTCGGCTCCCCTTGGCTTGGCTCCAAAGGGAAAGAAGAGAGGAAGAGGGGAGGAAGTAGGCGGCTCGGCTCGGCTCCTCTCGGCTTGGCTCCAAAGGGAATGAAGGAAGAGAGGAAGAGGAAGAGGAAGAAGGCGGCTCGGCTCGGCTCAGGGTGGTTGCGGCTCCAAGGAGAAATGGGAAAAGGGCTGGCGGCTGACTCCCTTTCACAACTTTTTAGGTGGCTCCAAAATAGGAGCCACAAGCCATGAGGGAGGGTTTTATACTTCCTCCACAACCCTAACCCCTTAAACCCTTAATCCACAACCCGCATCCACCTTAAGCCAAAACCAAAATCCGCTAACCCGATAGACTTGATTAATTTAATATTAATACAAGATAAATCATAAGCAATCAATTAAATACACCCACATGAACATAATTAATAATTATGCATACACAACATCAAATTAAATAATTTCAACTATCCAAACCTAAAATTCATAAATTCATATCCTATTTACCCGAGCTCACAAGCTCACTCTGGACCATGAGTTGACTAGACTCGACCACGAACCAGTCCGCTATGCTGGCAAACACACACAAGAGGAAAAATAATAAATTTAATTATCTAGGATATTACAATCCTCCATCTTTAAAGAAAATTCATCCTCGAATTTTGGAAAAAAAATAAGGACTCACCACCTCATCAAACAATGATGGATAACGCTCCCTCATATCCTGCTCCACCTCCGAGGTGGCCTCCTGGCCGAAATAGTGCTCCTATCTGACTTTAACCATGGGGATATACTTGGACCTCAACTTCCAAATCTGCCGGTCTAGCACCTCAACTAGCCGCTCCTCATAAGAGACTACTGAATCCACCTCCACTGCGGTAGGCTCGATCACATGGGACTCATCCCGAATGTACCTCTTCAGCATAGACACATGGCCTCAGCATATCCTCCAGCGCCTGCTTGCGAACCTCGGCCATATCTGGTACAACAATCCGACTCTTAAACTGTAGGACGCCCTCCGAGTCCATATTGAACCCATTATCTGCATCTCCTCTCATGGCCAGATCATTAGTGAGTGCACAAAAGGCATCCTCCTCCTGCGTTGCCCGCAGTATGTCAACCAATGCCGACTGCACTCTCAAGTGGGCCACCAACGCACTCGATTCTGACACTGTCAAGACTGCTCCTCCATCCAAGCATAAGGCCTACTCCTAAGCCAACGACCTACGACCTCCTCCTGACCGCCAAATGTGCTAAACTGCCCATAGATTTCCTACTCAAGGCATCAGCCACCACATTAGCCTTCCCTGGATGGTACATGATCGTGCAGTCATAGTCCTTTAACAGCTCTAGCCATCTTTGTTGGGTAAAATGACCACACTAGAGGGGGGTGAATAGTATGTTAACTAATCAATTAGCCTAAATTTTGATTTTAAACTTTTTCTTAAACTACTTAGGTAATTTATAATTCGACAACTAAATGCGGAAGCGAGTAATGAAGATAAACAATGAATACACAAAGAGAACAATACTAACACAATTATTTATAGTGGTTAGGCCCCAATGCCTACTCCACTACCTAAGCACCCCGCTTAGGATTTCCAAACTAAGTTTACTAGATTATATCGATTCCTTACAATGAGGACTTTACACCGGAGAGTCTTCGCTCTCACACCGAAGGCACTTCCACAACCGGAAGTCTCTGCCTTCCTATCGAGAGCACTCTCCCACCTCAATCCTAAGGACAACAAGAACTAATCATAACAAACTACGTTTACACCAGTGGATTTAAGCCTTAACACCAAGGCAACCACCAACTCAATCAAAGCTAGCAACCTAGGTTTACACAAGTTCAATTACAATGAAATAAATAACAAAATACAATAATAATTGGAGTAATAAATTAAACAATAGGTACTTAGCTCCAAAAGAAACTCCCTCGTCTTCTTGATGCCTTGAGATGATGAATTGGTGAAGCTTGAAGGCTAGATCAAGGATGTATCTTGGAAACTAGGGTTATCAAAAGGATGGCTCGAGAAAATCTTTAGAATGATCAAGAATTAGCTCAATGGAAGCTTGGATCAATTATTAAGAAAAAGTTAATGAAGGATGGAGAGGAGTATTTATAACCCCTTAATCGAACGGCAGCTCAGCAGGCGGAAAACTAGCCATTTTCGCCGTTCGGTCGCTTGCCTGTCGATTGATCGCCCAAAATTGGAGCCACAAGCCATGAGGGAGGGTTTTATACTCCATCCTCAACTCTAACTCCTTAAATCCTTAATCCATAACCCGCATCCATCTTAAGCCAAAATCAAAACCCGCTAACCCAATAAACTTAATTAATTTAATATTAATACAAGATAAATCATAAGCAATCAATTAAATACACACATATGAACATAAATAATAATTATGCACACACATCATCAAATTAAATAATTTCAACTACTCAAGTCTAAAGTTCATAAATTCATAAATTCATATCCTACTTACCCGAGCTCGCAAGCTTGCTCCGGACCATGAGTCGATTCGACTCGACCATGAACCAGTCCGCTAGGCTGGCAAACACACACATAAAAGGAAAAATAATAAATTTAATTGTCTAGGATATTACATGTTATTTAATAGAATGTTTGAAAAAAACATAGTAGGATAGTTAAGTGTTACATTACGTGTGTCCAGTTTAAAAAGTTAGGGTGATGGATGATTATGATTGATTGTGGTAGTATGGAAGCCAAAAGATTTAGTTATTCTATCGACATTAAAAAATTCATAGATCCTAAAGCTTCGCTAACTGATCAAGCAAATAATGAGGTATGTGAAATTAAGAAGAAAAAAATATGCAGGACTACTGGCTGTTGCTGCTTCTTCAATATTTTCTTCTATTTTATCTCTCCTTCTCTTCTTTGTTTAGGTGGAGAATTTAAGAAACATTATAAAGTCTTGTATAAATTATTGCGTTCTTTTTTTTTTACATATTTTTTGCAGCTTTTTGGTTTCTTTTTTGGATTTGATGAAAGTGGGTTTCTTTTGAATTAAAAAATGCATCTAAAAGTTTTCTTTTCTGGTCTACTATGATTATTTAGAGGAATTATTCGAATGTGTATATATACTGATGGAAAAACTATAAACTTACTTGATCACTCTGTTCATGCATGCACATGAATAAATGAATTACTCTGTATCTCTTAAAAAAATCATTTTGTTGTTGATGGACCAATTGATATGATTTTTTTTTTCTTAAACACTCTGGTAATTTCATTTATCTGGAAATAGTACTATGTAATAACATAGAATATACTGTTGTACTAATTTCTTTACGTTTACAAAAATGAAGAATATTTAAAGAAATATTCACAAGAGCTTTGGAGAAATCATGTACCAGAGATCGTAACTGATAATCTTCTTCAGGTTCATGCATTGATTGTAAGATGGATGATCTAATTTCTCCTTCTGCATCCTTTGGCATTGGCAAGGGAATCTTGTTTGTCTTCACGTAATCTTGAAGCAACATCCCTGAGATTGACAAAACTATTTGCTCTTATCCCTGTGCCATGAAGTTGATGATGAGATCAACAAATGTTCCTCACAATGATGAGAGGTTTGCTGGTTTTAAAAAGATGAGAAACAACTCGAATGCCTTCAATTCATCTGGTGCCAATGACGAAGAAGATGAAGATAATGAGTAATTAAGCGTTATGTAGCTTAAGCTGCTATCTTTTTGCTCCCGTATTCTTTCCATCTTACTTTTGCTTGAGCAATTTTCTTTTTGGATGTGCTAGAAAAGAAAAACAGAGAGCTTGATGATGTTAATATTATTGTTTGGGGATGTGCTAGACCTGTTATGTGATGCTAGCTTTATAAATTTGGCTTATAATAGGTTATTCACTTTTTAATGTTTCATTTGAACCTCGTAGAAGATTATTGTGTTAACACATTTGGTTTTTGAGATTTTATTTATTCTACTCATAGATTCAATATATAATATAATATAGAGTAAATACTCAAAAAAATACTAACTTTGGATCTTTTTCCATTTTTAGCATAATTTTTTTCCGTTAGCAAAAAAATATACGAACTATGATTCTGTTACCCCGTTTAGCACGCACCGTCATTTCTGACGGTTTTTGCTGACATGATCGTTAACGGCGATGATGTGGTAAGTTACTTTGCCAACGTGACATATATTTTCACCGGTCGAGTAAAGGTTAACATAAAATTACGAAATTACCCATCCCCGAAGCTAATGTTTTTTGAATCGAGGACCGGCAAAATGGTAATTTGCCCATCGTCTTCAAGTTGGGCACGCTCGATGCCCTAGTTCTTATTTTATCTGCTTGAACACTGCGAAAAGGAGGATTGTTGTCGCCTTTGTCGCCGGATTAGGGCACGCCTTCTGGAGTCTTTGTCACCGGATTAGGGCACGAATGGACGAGCGGTGGAGACATTGTGAAGTTGTGGTCCCAAAAATAGTAGGTATATTTTTGGTTTCGTTCACATGTAGCCATCATTTTATGTGAGTGCTGTGGTCCCAAAATTTTTGTCGCCGGATTATGTGAATCCATTTTTTTTCACTATTTTTTCACTATTTGTCATCTGTCGCATTTGCATTTTCATGTAGGATGGCAAAGTAGTACATCACGGTGGTCATATGATGTTTGGACCCCATGTACGCTATATGGGGGATGAACCGCTTTTAGTGAGAGAGGATGACATGATTTCAAATACAGTTACATTGTCTGACATGAGAGTCTTGGTAGCAACATTAGGTTACTCTCGACCTAGCAAATTGTGGTACAAAGACCCTAGAAAACTTTTATCTTCTGGACTGGTGAAGATAAAGACAAGAAATTGAAGTTAAGGAGATGGTTCAAATGAGGATAAGTTGTGGGTGTATATACTTCTATTTAGAAGGAGTTAGTGACTATGAACTATTGAGGAAAAAGAAGCTAGATGAAGCACTCAAAACTCAGAATCAAGATGAGAATGTGGAGCCTGATCATGAAGGAGTTGACCCTATAGTTGTCAAAATTGAGAAACTTGATGATGCTCATGATGAGACTCATCATACTGATTTTGATGGAGATGATGACACAAGTGATAAGGATGAAGAGGAATACATAATAATGATGAAAAAGAAGAGAATTTTTAATTTGCAAAGTGAAGGTGAGTACAGGGAAGATGAGCAAGGTACTAGTGGTGTAGAAGATGAGCATAAGGAAGCTGAGGGTGGGAACAATGATTCATCAAGTTCTGATGAATCATCAAGTGATATTTCAGGTGATAATGCTAAATCAACTAAATCAGTGCAGACACCTAACAATAGTGATAATGCTATATCAACTGAATCATCAAGTGATGTTTGTTTTATTGTATCATGTAGACTCTACTTATGTTTGTTTGCCTTTTGTAGGATCTTCAAAATGCAGTTAGGGCTTTTATGCCTAATGCAGAACATAAAAACTATGCAAGACATTTATATGCTAATTGGAAGAAGAAGCATGAGGGATATGCTTTGAAGAATCTTTTTTGAAATGCTACAAAGAGCACCACAAAAGCTGAATTCAATGAACACATGTATGAGATGAAGATACTTTCTCAAGTTGCACATGATGATTTCATTAAAATTGGTTCAGACAAGTTCTGTAGGTTTAAAATCAGTACATTGCCAAAATGTGAGGTCATTGACAATAACATGTCTGAATGTTTTAATGGATACATTTTGAAGGCAAGAAATAGGCTTTTGATTGACATGTTAGCGGACATCAAAAGGACGTTAATGAAAAGGATGGCTAAAAAGAGAGAGATGATAATGAAAAGTGATGATACTATATGCCCTAGAATTAGAAAAAAAGTAAAAGATAACAAGGTTGTTAGTGGCTTCTGCATAGCAACACATGTTGGATATAAGAAGTTCGAGGTTAAACACATGGATAACAATTATGTTGTAGAGCTGGAACAAAATAGTTGCTCATGCAGGATGTGGGAATTTACTGGCATCCTTTGTCCTCATGCCATTTTATCAATTCATTAGTTGGGAGAGGATCCCACATAATATGTTCATGATTATTTTAAGAAGCCCACATACCTAAGGATATATGAGCATCTTATTCAGCCATTAAATGGGAAAAAACATGGGCAAAGTTTTAGTCTGAACCTATCTTATCTCCCATAGTAAGAAGACAAACATGGAGACCAAAAAAGGCAAGGAACAAGGATATTAGTGAGAAGGAAAAGGAACAAGCAAATCCAACAAAGATGAATAAGAGGGGGGTGCATATGAAATATACATTGTGATGGTCATAACAAAAGGTCATGCAAGAACAAGGATAAAGCACCAGTATCAAGTCAATTATCATCTAGTCATGTAACTTAATTATTTGTCCTTACTTGTTTATTAACAATTTTTTTTTTTTTTACAAGTATATATACTTTTGAGACATGGGAAGAAGAGGGGGAGGCCATGTAAAAACTAGGGTGTGCATATTAATTCTGAGAACCAGGGTGTACATGTCAATTCTGAGAACCATTATGTACAGACCAAAAGTGAGAACCAGGGTGTGCAGTCACAATCACCTGTAAAGAGACCAAAGATGACTGTTATTAAGAGATCTGTTAGTTATGAGAAGCTTGTGCACAAGAAGAGGACACATGCAGCAAAGAGATTTGGAGTAACTGTTGGCACTGAAACAAGAAATACATATGTGCATGTAAGTTATTTAATTTTAGTTATAAATTATAGATTTCAGTTATCTAATTCTAAGTTTCATGTAGATGCCTAATACACAAGTTAGAACACTCCATGAAAGAAGATTTGGAGGAGGGCAGTTTGACCATCCTCAAGGCACCTAGGTCAGCCAACCCACTCAAGGCACCTAGGTCACCCAACCCACCCAAGGCACTCAACAGAGTACGTACCACACAAAGAAGTGACAATCATTCTCCTGTCAAAAGATAGGAGTGAGTGATTACAATAAAGATAGGACTTTGGAGTGAGGTGATTACAAGGGATCATAACTTCCAATGTCTGCATCCCCAAAACTTTCTTCCAGGATATCTTTGGCTCCATGCTGTGAACATAACGACTCGAACGTTATGGCAGCAGTGTAGAGCAACAACCTCTGATGAATTCACTGAAGATTCCTCCATTCGTCCCATGGTTTCCCTTCCTGACATGATCGTCCCTTCGTGCCTAATCCGTCTACAATGGCGACAACAAGGCGTGCCCTAATCCGACGATAATAGCGATAGCAAAGTTCCCCCTTTTTGCAGCGTTCGAGCAGGTAAAATTAAAACTAGGGCATCGAGCACGCCCAACTTGAAAATGATGGACAAATTACCATTTTGACTATCCTCAATTAAAAAAACATTAGCTTCGGGGATGGGTACTTTCGTAATTTTATGTTAACCTTTACTCGTTCGTTAAATATATGCCACGTTGACAAAGTAACTTGCCACGTCGTCGTCGTTAACGGTCATGTCAGCAAAAACTGTTAGAAATGACGATGCGTGCTAAATGGGGTAACAGAATCAAAGTTCATGTATCTTCTTGCTAACGGAAAAAGTTTATGCTAAAAATAGGAAAAAGTCCAAAGTTCGTGTTTTTTTAATATATTTACTCTATAATATATATTATTCTATATATTAACATGAATTAATATATATTTCATATTAATTAAATATATATTAATTTATTTTAATATAATATATTAATATAAATAAATATTTATAAAAATATTTAGTTATAATATATATATATATATATATATATATAT
Organism: Canna indica; assembly: GCA_034359265.1. Lineage (NCBI taxonomy): Eukaryota > Viridiplantae > Streptophyta > Magnoliopsida > Zingiberales > Cannaceae > Canna > Canna indica. Next base: position 58,297,022 of record CP136890.1, on the reverse strand, counting down.
ATATATATATATATATTTGAGACACAAAGACATGTGCATCGCGAATATCAGTTGGGAGATGCTTTTAGTAAAAGCGTTGCGAGTTACATTAAAGACACAATTAAAAAGCGTCTCCGCTAGAAATCACTAACGCTAGGCCTTTGCGTCTTGAATAAGCAAGTTGCATTGGAGATGCACCTAAAAAGCGTCTCCGTCGAAAATCACTAACGTCAAGCCTTTGCGTCCCAAATATTATTTGAGAGACGCTTTTAGTAAAATCACCACTAGTTGCATTGGAGGCGCAATTAAAAAGCGTCTCCGCCAAAAATCACTGACACCAGACCTTTGCATCTCAAAAATTATTAGGGACACAATGATCTGAGACGCTTGTAAGTAGCGTCGATGAGGTAATTAGTGATGCAAAAAAGCATCCTTAAGAGAAAAAAAAGATGTCGCCATTTACTATATTTGTTGTAGTGTAAATACTGAAGCGGTCAGAGGTATTCCTAAACTTTCAGGAGAACCTGAAGCTGTCTGTGGTGCTTGTCAAGAAGGAAAGCAGACTAGGCAGTCTCATCAGCAGTTACGACTGGTAGCTACTTTTAAACCTCTTGAGCTTCTTCACTTGGATCTTGTCGGTCCTATGCAGATTGAAATTATTAGTGGTAAAAAGTATGTCCTTGTCTGTGTAGATGATTTCTCAGGTTTTACTTGGACAGATTTCCTAAAGAAAAAATCCAATGCTTTTAGTATTTTTAAATATCTATGCTTAAGACTTTAGAATGAGCAAGAACTCCCTATTATGAAGGTGATCAGAATAATGAATGATCATGGAAGAGAATTTGAGAATATTTCTTTCTTTGAATTCTATGATGAAAATGGTATATCACATGAATTTTCTGCTCCAAAGACTTCTCAACAGAATGATGTAGTTGAAAGGAAGAACTGTACTATTCAAAAGATGGCTCGTGTTATGCTTAATTCTAAGCAGATTTTTGAAAGATTTTGGGCTAAAACCATTAACAAGCTACATCATAAATCGAGCCTATCTCAGACCAAGATCTACTAGAACTCCTTATGAATTATGGAAAGGTACAAAACCTAACATTACATATTTTTATATTTTTGGTAGCAGGTGTTATGTTCTAAATGATAGGGAATACCTTAGGAAAATGCAAATCAAAAGTGACGAAGTCATATCTCTTGGTTATTCAAACTGTGATGGACTCATAAAATATGAAGGTTGATGATTCTCAAATATACCAGACTTTGCTGACTGATGAGAAGGTAGTCTCAACTATTGATAAGGCTGCCCAGAATTCCTCCAAGGCTACTGAACAGTCAGTTGAAATTGCTAATTCAACTGACCATGAGACTAACACTGAATAGGAAGATGAAAGGGATGACTCCATAGCTGAAAAATATGCAAAATCTCTCAAGAATCATCCTCTACAATATGTAATTGGAGATGTATATGATGGAGTTAAAATCAAAAATCAATTCGAGAAAAATCACCATGATATGATCAGATACTCTTGCTATATGTCAACTGTTGAACCTAAAAATGTCAAAGAAGTCCTGAAGGATGAATTTTGGATTTCTACCATGCAAGAAGAGTTACAACAGTTTTGTCCAAAATGATGTTTGAGACTTATCTCAAGACCAGAAAATGTCTATGTTGTTGGAACTAAATGAGTATTTAAGAACAATATTCATGAAGCTGGAAACATTACAAGAAAAAAAGTCTGTCTTGTTGCTCAAGGCTTTAACTAAGTTGAAGGTCTGGACTATATATGATGAAACCTTTGCACATGTTGCAAGATTGAAATCCATTAGGTTTCTTCTAGCCTTATCCTGCTGTATGAAGTTCAAACTATTTCAAATGGATGTTAAGATTGTCTTCCTCAATGGATTTCTCAATAAAGAAGTCTATGTTGAACAACCTAAAGGCTTTGAAGATCCTGCTCATCCTAACCATGTGTACAGATTGAAGAAAGCTTTATATGAGCTTAAATAGGCTCCTAGAGTCTAGTATGAGAGACTCACCCAGTTCCTGCTCTTGAAAGGCTACAAAAGAGGAAGAGTAGATCAGACTTTATTCATCAAAAGAAAGGAGTCTCAACTGGTAATTGTTCAAATTTATGTTGATGATATAAATTTTGGTTCAACATTTGAAATTTATGTTAAACAATTTGTGGATGATATGAAATATGAGTTTGAAATGAGCATGGTTGGGGAAATGAGATATTTTCTCAGTCTTCAAGTAAAGCAATCAAAAGAGGGCATTTTTATTTCTCAAAGTAAGTATGCCTAGGGATGACAACGACTCGGTTAACCACATTTTTGGGGGTTAACCGAAATCAAAACCGAATAACAAACCCATTAACTGAAACAGAAATCGTTCAGTTTCAAAAACTAGTATCCGAAACCGAAACTGATTAGTTCAGTTCGGATAGAACCAGTTATCCGTTTACTAACCGGTTAGAAAATCTTTGAAATATTCAAATATTATGAACTCAAACTAATAAAATTTTGAATATCCATGATTTATCTGGTAACTCAAACTTATTTACATAGAAATTGACGACAAGACAACAACATATTCCAACTGAACATTCAGTAAACAACATATTCTAAAAAGCACCACAGAAATTCACCAAACAATTAAGATTGGAAGGAGAATGGCTCAATGATTTATGGGCACTTAGAAATAAAAGTAAACAGACATGCTCCTTTAGCTGCTGCATTTGACAGAAGAGTCATAGGCACAGGTTCACCATCCACTTCAAGAAGGAAGAGTAAGTAGATTAAGCAGACGAAAGGGTGGATCCATGCTCCTAATTTAGCACCAAACATTCTGCAGTATTATTTTGATTTCGTTAGAATCAAAGACAGAAAAGCTTCCAGAAGCATGTCTATATATAAAAAATTAAACAGATATAATCTACACTCAAATATGATCCAATGACTAATTCCAATGTCCAATCCAAGCAATGCCAAGAAAACCAAGCTCAGTCTGCAGAGAATTTAAAAGAAAAAATGGCTAAGCAGATGAGATTCAAAAGTTACAAGTATGATAGACTCAATTACATGTAAGTTTGTGAGAGAACAACCAATAAACATGTATTGCTAACCCTGAAGAATTAAAAGAAGTAAAATCTAAAAACCAAAAAGTTTCTTGTATGCTAGAGAAATATTTGATCTCAAAGTAGAATAGCTAAGTACCTCAAGACCCTCCTTGACTGTCTTGGGTACGGTGAATGGATAGAACCTCATGAATCTTTCTATTTATTTCACATCACAGTAATTAATCTTTGAGACAAATGCTTAAGTTGTTAAGAAAACACATAAATTCTCTACTTATATTCTTAAAATAGTTTATGCATAATATTCTTAACATTAATTTATGCATACATTCGGGTACCGAGAGTTGTTGCACCACAAAGTACTTCAAGCCTTAAAAATAATGATGTCCTCTTAAATAAAATCTAATTGCTACTTTGATAAAGGACACTAGGCCCAAATAACTAAGAATTTTCACAATTAAAAACTAGACGACAATTAGGGTAAAAGATACATTGCAACCAATTTAAGACCAACAAGACCATGAAGGGCAGTCATTCTTTGATGGTGACAAGATGCATAGTTCAGACAAGATCAGGAATGAACATCTTTCTCAATTCCCTGCTAGGAAGATAGATGCCGATGAATTATATAATTCATGAGCTAGAATTTAAAATGAACCAATATAAAATGAACTTACCAACGACAAATTGGTGCTCCAGAAAAGTAGTGGAAAACCAAGAATTTGTAGCAACTCCTTTAATAGAAAAATCAAAAGGTGGGATGGGATATTTGAATGAGAAAATATGTAGTTATAACAAACAGGAATAACATTTAGAAGTCCATTAGGACTATCACAAAACTAGTTTAACATATAACCACTTATATAAGATACTTTACTTTTCATATATCCTTTTAGGGGGAGAAACATGGAGCCTGCATTGTTCGCTAACTAACCAACTCACTAATGAAGAAACTATTGATTCTTATTCACATTAACTATTTTGCATCTACTAGAGAAGACACTAGAGCTGGGAGGTCTATTAGAGAAGAACTGGGGAAGGTTAGTAGGTTACCTTATCGCGAGTAGCCGGGGACTGCCCGGGAAGAGGCGAGCTGCCAGGGAATGGGGAGTCGTCGAGTCTACGTGCGCGGGAGATAGGAGGGCTGGAGGGGGAGTCGGCCAAATGAAGGAGATGGGAGATTAGGGTTAGAATTTAGGGTTATATATAGATGGGTAAACGGATAAGTGGGTAAGTAGGTTAACGTTTCGGGTTTAAATTTAATATTTGATATATAATTTATATATTACCGATTTCGATTACCAGTTAACCGTGAAAAATCGGTAATCGAAACCAAAATACAACCGGTTTCGATTATCAGTTAACTGCGGCCCGATAACCGAAGCCGAATCGGTTTTAATCGGTTTTTGGTTTTTACTAACCAAAACCGAAACCGAACCTCAAATCCACCATCCGAAATCAGATTTTGCGGTTCGATTAACCGATTAACCATGGTTAATCGATTTGAATTGCCACCCTTAAGTATGCAAGAAATCTTATTCACAAATTTGGTCTAGACAATTCTAAGACAGTTAGAACTCCTATCTCTACTCATGAAAAACTGAGTAAAGATGATGAAAGCAAGAAAGTTGATCTTAGTCTCTACAGAAGTATGATTAGCAGTTTATTGTATCTAACTGCTAGCAGACCTGACTTATGTTTCAATATTGGATTATGTGTAGGGCTATCAATGGATCGAATACGGTGCGAATACTGCATTATCCATATCTGCACCTCACCCCATATCCGCACATTCGTATCCACACCGTATTTGCTACGGATATGAATATGAATATCCATATCTGCGCCGCTTCAAATGCGGATATCCGCACCGCATCCATATCCTCACCGTATTTAATAAAAAATATATCAAAATAATATATTTAATTAAAAAATTAATAAATTACCAATTCATTGATCAAAAACAAATATATAATGTACTTCAAAATTCATCTTGACATGAAATTACCATAGAGCTCTTATATATATTAATAACTTATATGGGCAAAATAGTAATTCAAAGGCGCGGATAGGCATTGCGAATACGGTGCGGATCCACAGTAATATCCGTATCTGCACCATACCCGTGCGGATATAAATTTTCTAATTCTGTATCTGTCTCCATATCTATTTTTACTTGCGGATATGGATCGGATACGATGCAGATGCGGTTTTTAGTTAGCGGATGCGGATAAAATTGCCACCCCTAGTTGTGTGCCAGATATCAAGCTAATTCGAAGGAGTCTAATCTATAGACAGTTAAACAAATTTTCAAATATGTTAAAATTAAGTACTCTGGATTTTGGTCTTTGGTATTCTATTGATTCTAACTCATGCCTAGTAGGATTTGCATATGCAGACTGGGCTAGAAATATTAATGATAAAAAAAGTACTTCAGGTGGTTTCTTCTATATTGGAACAAATTTGGTGGTCTGGTTAAGTAAAACAAGCAAAATTTTATTTCACTTTCTTCAGTAGAAGCAGAATACATAGCAGCAGGCAGTTGCAGCACACAACTGGTTTGGATGAGCAATATATTACTTGATTATGGTTTCAAATAGGAAGAAATGATTCTATACTGTGATAGTACCAGTGCTATAAATATCTCAATGAACAAGTAATAGGAAGAAATGATTCTATACTGTGATATTGTGATATTATGCATTCTCGCACTAAATACATTGATATCCGTTTTTATTACATTAGAGAGCTAGTCGAAAGAAAGGAGTTGCAACTGGAATAGAGTTCTACAGATAAACAAGTTGCAGATATCTTCACAAAGGTGTTAAATGGAGAAAATTTTGAGCAGTTGAGATCGATCTGCTCTAGAACTGTGTGTCATATGACGCAATTTTTGTGAGGGAGTAGAAAAATTGAAGAGCCTTTCAATTATTTTTCCACTTACCTTGTTCATTAAAGGGGTTTCTCAATTTATTCTCCCTCATTTTTTCGGCAGGCGTTTTATACTTTCAATTATCCTCTTATTGCTCATTGAAGATGTTCTTTTGAAGAGTCCCTTACTTCGGCGCAAGGCTACTATTTATGAGTATCCGCACATGTGGGATTTATTTCCTTAATTATGATCACTTGGCGTTGTAACTCGGTTCATTATCTCGAATGATAACTAACATTTTAGTTGTTCAAAGAGTCCTTTTATCTACCTCTCATCTATTTAAACAGAAGATTCAATGATGGGCAGTGAAATTAGTAAGATAAGTTTCGTGAAAAAGATGTATGCTTTCTTGGAAAAGAAAATGGTGTTTTCAAATCCTCTTGAGAAGTTAGAAACACCTGGTTCAGTTCTGTCTCTTGATAAAATATCTTCACTTACCTCTCAAGGGCAAAATCTGAGAAAGAAATCAGGGAAAAGAGCTTCTGGCCGTCCTCTAAGAAGAAATGGTAGAGGTATGACATCTAAATCCCCTAAATCACTATCTTGAATTCCTATTCATGAGGGGGACGAATTATCTTTTGAGGGGGAGGGTAAAGATGAAGTCAATATTCATTCTGGCTCTATTTTTCATGATGATTATTCTAAAATAGTAGATTTTGGTACTAATTTTACTGTTGCTGATGAAGAGCTTAAAGATTACCGAGCTCATTGGGTCTCTCATGACACATGAGACCCACATGAAGCAATACCAAGAGGAAGATGCCCCCAAAGGCAAGACCATCGCCTTAAAAGCATCACATCGAGCAGAAGAGTCGTCATCATCTGATGAAGAGACGGATGATCTTGAGGAAATGACGATGCTAGCAAGAAGATTCATGAGTTTCATGAGGGGAGGCATGAGGAAGGGAAGAGGAGGCTACACATGCTACAATTGCAACAAGACCGGGCATCTAAGGAGAGATTGCCCACTTCTCAAGATGGCCTCCACCTCCAACCCTCACAAAAAGAAAAAGTACAAGAAGAAGAAGAAGGCAATGATGGCCACGTGGGATGAAAGCGAGGCCTCATCATGTGAAGAAGAAGCTAAGAACGAAAAGGCAAATCTTTGCTTGATGGCAAAAGATGATGAGGTAAGATTTATTTTTGGTGAAGTTTCTTTTACTCAAGAAGAGCTAGAAGATGAATTTGAACAAATGCATGATGAGTTTAATGCCATTGGGAGAAAATTCAAGGACCTCAAAAAGGAAAATAAATCTTTAGAGCTTGAGAATGATAGTTTAATACTTTCATGTAATGCTTTAAGAAAAGAAATAGACACTCTTAAGGAAGAGTCATGCACCCTAGAGAAAGCTAAGAAGGACATAGAGATTGATAACCAAAAATTAGAGAATGAAAATAAGTATTTAAGTGATCAAGTAGAGCATTTGAATGATAGCATGCTAACATTGAAAAAGGAACTTTGCATGCTTAATGAACATATGACAACCATCCAAAATATCATGCCAAAGGTTGTCCATAAAAAGAAATCATCACACTTTCATGCTCACACACATACTAGAAGAAAATTTAATGGAAATTGCTTTTCTTGTGACATATTTTACCATATGGCCAAGGATTGTGCTTTGAGAAGGAACCCACATGCAAAATTTACATGGGTTCCCAAAGTGACTAACACTCAAGGACCCAAGAAAATTTGGGTACCTAAAATGATTTCTTCTCCTTTTGTAGATGGAGAAGCATGCTCAACCAAGTAGAAGCACTTGGATATTGGATAGCGGTTGCTCAAAAAACATGACCGGTGATATCAACTTATTTGCAACCCTATCAAGGAAAGATGGTGGACATGTCACATTTGGAGACAATGCCAAAGGTAAGATTGTTGGCATTGGTGACATAGGTGTACTCCCTTACCCATGCATTAAGAATGTTTTATTAGTTGATGGGTTAAAAGATAACTTAATTAGTATATCACAATTATGTGAAAATGGATACATGATTATTTTTGAAGCATCTAAATGTATCATTAGAAGTGCACCTTCAAATGATAACATGTTTATTGGAGCTCCTTAGGCTTAGTGAATTTCAGGACGATTTCTAGGTTTTCATGTTTTGGGGTTCGGGTTTAGTTTTTGGATTCTTTGCATCATAAAGGGGGATTACAACACATCCTAGACACCCTAAACCTAAATTCTAACTTTCCAAAAAATCCCGAGCGTCGACGAGCGTCCTTGCCGATTTCTTCGATTTCTCTAATTTTTTCGATCGGAGACGTCGTGCGCTAACCAACTTGGAACCTGAAAGATTTCTCAATGAAATATTAGTTACATGTTTGTTATTATCAAAACCGAGATTAAGACCAAGGTAGAAAACCTTAGGCCAACAGAAGATCCCTTAGAGACATATACTGTCAGATAACAGGTCGGCTCAGGTATTTTCCTCTCGAGGTATGTGCTGGATTATGCAACTATGAAAGTTAGCTATTAAAGAATGTACTAGTGAAAGGTACCTTTCGAGGGAGGGGTCCCTTGCTTGGCAAGTGCTGTTGACTTGCCCTATGACAAGCTGCGAGTCGCATTTTACGATCACTTTATGAGCTTTTACTTCGTGGGTGAGCTTTAGCCCATCAATTTGAAGCCTCGTATTCCACCTGATTGTTGTTGGCTTTGAATTGGAACTGAAGGGGATTGCTCTAGGCCGATTCCTTGGCCATTCTCCAGAATGACACCGTCTCCGCTACATTTCTCATTGGAGGTGCCACCCACAAACAACATCCAAGTTTCGATATGGTTGGGAATATCTTCCCGATCGGTGAACTCAGCGATGAAGTTTGCCAATGCCTGGGCCTTAATGGGACCTCTGGGTTGGTACTCAGTGTTGAATTTCGAAGCTCTACTAACCAAGATATCATCCGATCGGCGAGTTCGGGTTTTGCCAATACTTGCCTAATCGGTTATTCTATGTGCACCTAGATGTGATGGCTTTTGAAATACGGCATTAACCTTCTGGCCGAGACGACCAAGGTGAAGTCGAGCTTCTCTAGTTTTTGGTATCTAGTTTCGGGTCCCTTGAGGACCTTGCTGACAAAGTAGATCGACTTCTGATCTTTTTCCTGTTCTCGGACTAACACCGAGTTGAGGACATTCTCTGTGATCGAAAGTTAGAGGAAGTGTTTCTCCCGACCGCGATTTGTTAAAAATCGGCAGGCTGGTGAGGAGGCGCTTGATATCTTCAAAGTCTTGTTCGCACTTTTCATCCCATTGGAAGTCTTGTTTTTTCCTTAGGATCTTGAAGAAAGAGGTGGCTCGGTCGGCTGACCTAGAGAGGAATCTAGATAAGGCAGACATTCTTCTAGTGAGCCGTTGTACGTCTTTGATGTTGCGTGGACTTCATATCTCCTGCATGGCTCGACATTAATCCAGGTTGGCTTCGATGCCTTGGTTCATGAGCATGAAGTTGAGAAATTTTCTGCCATGGACCTCGAAAACACACTTCTCAGGGTTCAGTCTCATGTTGTAGTGTCTGAGCTGGCTGTGGTTTCCAGTGGTGGATGTTTTGGCGACCATGTCGTCGACATATACCTCCATGCTTCAGCCAATCTAGTTCTCGAAGACTTTATTCATTAGGCACCGATAGGTGGCCCTGCATTTTTAAGCCCGAAAGACATTACTTTGTAGCAAAAGTTGGCGTGTTCGATGATGAAAACTGTCTTTTCTTCATCTTTCGGGTGTATCCGGATTTGATTGTAGCCTAAATAGGTGCCCATGAAGATCAAGTATTGATAACTGGAGGAGTAGTCAACAAGTTTGTCTATGCTCGACAGTGGATAAGAATCCTTCGGACATGCTTTGTTGAGGTCGGTGAAGTCGATGCACATCCGTCATTTTTCTGAATGTTTTTTTGACCATCACGACATTCGCAAACCATGCAGTGAATTTGATTTCTCTGATATTGTGGGTGAAATGGCGACACTAGAGGGGGGGTGAATAGTATGTTTACTAATTCGATTAGCCTAAATTATCAATTTAATCATTTACTTAAATAGTTTAGGTGACTTGCAATTCGATGATTGTATTCGGAAGCGAAATAAACAATTAAGCGCAAGCAACAATAAGAACAATGCTAACACACAATTTATAGTGGTTCGGCCCCAATGCCTACTCCACTACCTAAGCACCCCGCTTAGGATTTCCAAACTAGATTTGACTAGATTAATTAGTTTCCCTTACAACGAGGATTTTTCCCCGGAAAAACTCCGCTCTCCAACCGAAGGCACTTCCATACCCGAAAGTATCCCGCCTTCCTACCGAGAGCTCTTCCTCACCTCTATCTAAGGGACAACTAGACTAATCCTAGTAAGCACTGAGTTTACACAAGTGGCTTTACTCTTTCTCACCAAGGATACCACTTCACACACAAGACCTAACACAAGGTCTTTACACGCACAAATCAAACAGTTAAAATAACAGTAAAATTACAATTGAAAAGAGCTCAAGGATAAACCAAGCATTAGTGCTCTTCTCAAGCCTTCAATGCCTCCAACTCGTCAAGACGAACTGCTTGATTTAATTCTCGAGTTGAGGAAGAACTTGCGCTTGAAGTGGAACTCGCTGGCAAAGTAGAGCGTGCGCGATTGATCGTTTGGAAGGCTTTAAATCCCTCTTTAAATGCTCAATAAATTCTGTAACATGAAGGGAAGAAGATTAAATGAAGTTTCTGATGGTGTATTTATACCCTCACGAAGCAACGACTGTTCAACGGGTAGAAAACTATCTGTTACAGATCACCGGTCGAAGCGTCGATCGACCGATCATTCGACCGCTGTAACTTTCCCAGTGGTCGGTCGACCGCCACACATAGATCGTGCGATCTGCGATCTTCGATCGACCGGCGTGATCTCGCGTCTACGCCTTTCAGTAGGTTGGTCGATCGACTGGTCGATCGCCAAGCTACTGCCCATTCTGGGCTTTGGTCGGTCGACCTCCCGATCGACCGCCCGATGCAAGAAACTTGCGATTTTATTTTCGGTCGACCGACGAAAGCTGCGTCTGCAGCTAGCCTCAGTCCGATCGATCGATCGGTTGACCGCTAGGGCTACTGCCCATTTCTTACCCTATTCGGTCAACCGCTCGGTCGATCGAATTTAGGCTGAGATTGTTTTCTTCAGCCTTTTTCTTCCGCGCTTCATTTTCGGGTTCCGGCTTTCAACGCGCATCAACTTGGAGAGCTTTCATGTGATCCTTGAGCTTGTCCATTACGTCTTTGTTGCACACGTCGATCTTCAAGAAACTTCCGCGATGAACCCGAGCGCGATGATCAATGTCCTTCCTATTTCTGATTTCTTCCGATATTTTCGATCGAGGACATCGAACGCTAATTGATATGAAACCTGAAAGATATTCTCAATGAAATCATTAGTTCCATATTTGTTATCATCAAAACCATCAAAGCCGATATTAAGGCTAGGGTTGAAAACCTAAAGCCAACAATATTCCCCTTTTTGATGATGACAAACATCCTTAAGAAAATATATATTCATTAAAGCATTAAGGATATCAACTAAGGGATTTCTCCCCCTATCAACATGCATATTTATGGAATAGAACTCCCCCTATCTATATGCATGGATTTCCTATAGTTTCCTCCCCTTTACCTATAGTTTTCTCCTATATTTTCTTATACTATTCTTCCCCTTTTTCTTATACTCTTCTCCCCCTTTTGACATCAATCAAAAATGGCAAGAGAGATCTATCTAATCAAAGGGATGAAACACAAATATCTTTTTCATGAAGTTGAGACTTTAAATACTATTTTTCATGAAATATGAAAATCTCAACTCAAGGGATGGAAACCACGTATTTAACATGATATCAATGAGTGATAGATACAATTCAAGCCTAAATCATGTATGCACTCAAGATTGATACCAATGTTGTAGTTTATCTTTTTCATGATATTTTTATATTTCCATTCAAACTTTCAAAATATCAAGATATAGACATTTAAATCAAGTATATCAAGTTTGAAGTGAAACAAATGTCATTTGATTCAAATTTGAACTTAGCATGTTTTCATTTGAAATAATTAAGCATGAAAACTATGAAAATGCTAAGTCTCAAGTTTTACTATCTACTCATGTTTTCTCAAACTTAGGCATCTAGACATCAAACATGAGATAGTGTAAGTTTATGAATTAAGTTTGGGCTTAAGATGAGATTTTTAAGGTACTTTGTTGTCTTAAGTCAACTTATACCTTAAGTTTTCAAAAATTAAATTTTTAAATCCATTCAAAATCAGATTCCTATTTTTAAAAATTTATACCAATTGTTGGATGAAAATTTTGATACCAATTATTGAATAGTAATTTGAAATGCATGTATAAGTTTGAACTCAAAATGAATTTTCTAAGTTCATTTTTCATCCTATATTGATTTTAATGAAAGACATACCAAATGTAATTTCTAGATATCATTTAAGAATTCAAAATCATTCCTAGAAATGATTTTACTCAAGAAATTGGTGAATGATATTTAGAGATGGAATCAAAATGGTATTTCATGAGTTTTCATTTGAAGATTTTGAAGAAAAATCAAAGTATAAAAAAAAATTGATGTTTCAAAAGAATGATGGTTTGCATTTTGAAAATTCAACTTCAAAGTTTCATTATAAATTAGATTCTTGATAAAATATTTTAAATTTTTTACTAAAGAAATTAGATTTTTCAATGAAGGTATTGCTTCAAGAGTCATCTCAAAATTAATTTTTTATATTTTCCTAGAAATAACTGAAATTTGATACCAAATGTAGATTGAAGTGGTATTTTTGTAAATTTTAGTTTTTCTTAAAACTTTTTCAATTTTCATTCAAACTTTCATGACACCACATGACGGTCATGTAAAGAGTATATGTCAAGTTTGAGATGAAAATTATATCCTTAAGGTAAATATATCAACCTAGCATGGTTTCATTCAAAACTCACTAGTTTTTTATGAAACTTGCTAAGTTTCAATCTTAACATTTACTCATGGTTTTTCAAATTTAACCCTATGGATACCTAACATGAGTAAATCTAAACATGTTCCACAAATATGAATTAAAAATGAGACCTTTAAGTCAACTTGTTGACTTGGGTCAACTAGGTTCAAAAGAGGTAAGCTTGAAACCACCTCTATTTCATTTTATTCATATCCATATGATTTTTTTCACTCTAAGAACATGGAAACATGTCATACCTATTCCTAAACATGTTTATGAAGTTTGGACTTAAAATAATGTGTCCAAGTCAATTTGTTGACTTGAGTTAAACCTCTCAAGCTTATGTCCTCTAAGTTAAGATACCAATTGTATTTGATCATCTAGACATGAATTTTTAATTTTGAATACCTAGACTCATGTGATATGTGTATCTAAACATGTTCATCAAATTTTTAACTTAAATTGAAGTCTCTAAAGAACAATTTTAACCTAGTTCAATTTCATAAATATCAAGATATCATGAAATGAGCTAAGTTATCAAGATTTTTTCTACTCATGAAACTTCAAATACTCATCATGCATAATCAATCATGAGTATGGAGAGACATCATTAAAGCACACATATTTAAGTATCATATTAAGATTTTTGCTAAGTTAAGTTCATACATTTTTCTTGAAATTTGCCCGACTTTTCATATCCTTTTTCATTTTCGTTTTAGATAGCATATCCTTCATTTACATTCACAACTTGCAAGTAGACATCATTAGTATCATAGTGAAATAATTATGACTACTAGCAAGCTAACATACTAAATAGCAAGGGTTTAATGCAATGTTTCATTTTTAAGAACCTTAACCTATGCTAGATAGATAAGATTCATTTTTAAGAAAGTTTTCATGACATCTAAATGAATCTAAGGGACCTTAAGATGTGAAACATATGAGGTATAAGGTCCCTAAACAAGTTTAACTAGTTTGGACTTAAAAAGAATGTCTCTTGTAGTAAGTGTCAACCTAGAGCAAGTTTCATTTGATGAAATTTACCTAAGTGCTAATATTCTACCTACTCATGAAGATTCAAAAGTTTAGCATGCAATCCTAATCATGAGCATAGAGACATGATTTAAGTTTAAACAATGAGGTATAACTCTAAGATTTTGAATTTATCAAAGTTATACCTTATACTTAAAACTTTAGCCAAACTAATCTTTTTCTTCCTAATTAGTCTTCTTAACATATTTATAACTGCTTGCAAGTATGCTACACTAATGTTTTAGTGAAAATATAGCTACTTAGCAAGTTAACCAAACCAAAAAGCAAAGAGAAACATCAAATATCATTATAAAAGTTCACTTTGCTAAATAGTTTGAAATCCATTTCAAAATATATTATCATGAATCCAAAATGAATTTTAAGAGATCACAAATTTAATAAATGAAAATTGATCTCCAACCCTTCATATTGGTTGAAAACCGAAAGGCCACAATGTGCCTACGATTTAGAGCCGCAAGGTCGCTTAGGCCCATTACAGGCCACCTGGGTCTCCGAAGAGACCGGGAAAAAAAAAATCAAAATCGTTTTTGAAAGATGTTAAGAGCGGGGAAATCAACTAATATTAAGCATATATCAAACTCCAACTCTAATTTCATCAAGTAAGTATAGGAGATGATACCAAAGTATTTGATGCCAAATTTACCATAGGCATCTAGTGTAGATGAAGACTTTGAAGTTGCAACCATGTAGGGATCATTCCTTCAACTCATTGGTCAACTTCAATTCCTCAATTCTTTTTACCCTTGTTTGGTGACTCCCCCTATAAGAGAAGAAATTTTTTGTACCCAAATAGCTTTGGGTCCTTGGGGGTTAGTGGGCTTAGCTACCCAAAGTGTTTTCACAACACTTGGGTACATTTTAAAGGCACACTCATGTATAGCATGCTCATAAACACCACAACAAAAACAATGTCCATTAAATTTCTTCCTTTCATTTTTAGTATGGACATGAAGTTTAATTTTAGAATGCTTATCATGTGAAACATGATGAGTATGAGCATTCTTAGAATATACATTCTTCTTTTGAACATGTGGTTTAGGTGTAGAATGCTTAGTATGAGAATGATGATGAACCTTAGCATTCTTTACATGAACATTTTTATTTTTAGAGTTATTAAATGAGACATTTTGATTCTTAGAATTATGAGAGAAAGTATTAACTTTTCTACTCAAAATCAACATCTCATTTTTCAAATCATCTATGGATTTATTTAATGCATGTAGTTGAGATTTTAACATGCAATTCTCTTTGTCTAAATTATTATTCTTGAGCTTCAAGTCCTAAAGCTCAAGTTCTACATTTTCATGACATGAATCAAATGACCTAGATTTTAATTTTTCATTTTCTAGTTTGGATTCATGCAAATGAGAATTGAGCATTTCATTTTCCTTTTTCAACCTTTTATTTTTTGTATCTTTTCTAACAAGCAAGGCATGCATTTTTTGACATTCATCAACTAGTTCTTCATATGACATATTGAGTGAACTAGAAGAGCTAGTACTAACATTTTTATTATTATGATTAGAAGGGAAAGAGTGTACCTCATCATTGGTACTCATGAGGCAACCTTTTGAAGTAGCTTCATAGTCATTGCTAGAGGGTGCTTCAAATGAGTGAGAGGTGGAGGTAGAAGCACTTGACCTCTTCCTTGCTTTGTTCTTCATGCTTGGGCAATTTTTCTTCACATGCCCCTTTTCTTTGCAAGCATGACAGATTACTTTTCTTTTTCGGCTCTTGGCGCTACTTCTTTGACTAGAAGAGCTATGGACATCAAAACCAATATTAGTAGTAAGTGAGTGACCATTGTTATCACCACCTCCATTAAAAGTGTCAATCTCTTCGGTTTTGACATGATCGTATAAAACATTTAAACTAGCCCATAAATCATGAGCCGAAGAACAATGCATGACTTTTTCTAGTATGCCATTTGGTAATGTGCAAAGTATGCAATTCATGACATCTCCATTAAACTTAAACATTTTCTTATCCATTTACTCCATGCATGCATGTCAACCTTAGGTTCAATAAATTTCCAATGTAACATGTTAAATACACCAAAACCTTTAGTCTTCAGAAATGTGTACATCCTAGATTTTCATAGATCAAAGTTTGATTCATCGAACCTAAGGGGTGAAGACACTATACTCTCTAAAGCCATTTCTAGATCGAGATGAATTGTAGAAGGGATGGTGAAATCACAATCTATGACTCGCTCTGATACCAATTGTGGGCGAAATGACGACACTAGAGGGGGGGGTGAATAGTATGTTTACCAATTCGATTAGCCTAAATTATCAATTTAATCATTTACTTAGATAGTTTAGACGATTTGTAATTCGATTAATGTATGTGGAAGCGAAATAAACAATTAAGCGCAAGCAACAATAAGAACAATGCTGACACACAATTTATAGTGGTTCGGCCCCAATGTCTATTCCACTATCTAAGCACCCCACTTAAGATTTCCAAATTAAGTTTGACTAGATTAATTAGTTTCCCTTACAATTAATGAGGACTTTTCCCCGGAAAGACTCCGCTCTCCAACCGAAGACACTTCCACACTCGGAAGTATCCCGCCTTCCTACCGAGAGCTCTTTCTCACCTCTATCTAAGGGACAACTAGACTAATCCTAGTAAGCGCTGAGTTTACACAAGTGGCTTTACTCCTTTTCACCAAAGATATCACTTCACACACAAGACCTAACACAAGGTCTTTACAAACACAAATCAATCAGTTAAAATAATAGTAAAATTACAATTGAAAATAGCTAAAGGATAAACCAAGCATTAGTGCTCTTCTCAAGCCTTCAATGCCTCCAACTCGTCAAGACGAACTGCTCAATTTAATTCTCGAGTTGAGGAATAACTTGCGCTTGAAGTCGAACTCGCTGGCGAAGCAGAGCGCGCGCGATTGATCGTTTGGAAGGATTTAAATCCGTCTTTAAATGCTCAATAAATTCTATAACATGAAGGGAAGAAGATTAAATGAATTATTTGAGGGTCTATTTATACCCTCGCGAAGCAACGACTGTTCAACGGGTAGAAAACTATCCGTTATAGACCGCCGGTCGAAGCATCGGTCGATCGGTCATTCGACCGCTGCAACTTTCCCTGTGGTCGGTCGACCGCCAGATGCAGATTGTGCGATCCGCAATCTTCGATCGACCCATCGATCGACCGACGTGATCTCACGTCTACGCCTTTCAGCAGGTCGGTCGACTGGCTGGTCGACCGCCAAGCTACTGCCCATTTTGGGCTTTGGTCGGTCAACCTCCCGGTCAACTGCTCGACGCAACAAACTTGAGATTTTATTTTCGGTCGATCGCTCGATCGACCAAATTTAGGCTGAGATTGTTTTCTTCAGCCTTTTTCTTCCGCGCTTCATTTTTGTGTTTCGGCTTTCAATGCGTATAAATTTGGAGAGCTTTCATGTGATCATTGAGCTCATCCAATACGTCTTTGTCGCACACGTCGATCTTCGAGAAACTTTCATGATGAACCTGAGCGCGACGATCAATGTCCTTCCGATTTCTGATTTCTTCCGATATTTTCGATCGAGGACATCGAACACTAATTGATATGGAACCTGAAAGATATTCTCAATGAAATCATTAGTTCCATGTTTGTTATCATCAAAACCATCAAAGCCGAGATTAAGGCTAGGGTTGAAAACCTAAAGCCAATAGATACATCATGCTTTTATCAGTTTTCCAATTTCTTTGATGGATGCTTGCTGGCGCTCGATCTTGAGCTTTCTCTTCTTATGGGCCATGGGCTTCATCTGGGGGTCGATGGCCAACCTATGGAAAATAAGTTGAGAGTTTATCCCTGGCATGTCGGTTGACGTCCATGCAAAGAGGTCGGCATTGTCTCTGAGTAAAGTGTCAAGTTGAGCTTTGAGCTCGGTGGGGAGGTGGGCTTCAATGTAGGTTATATGTTCGTGCGATTCCCCAACCTGCATTAGTTCCAAATTGTCAGCAGGCTAGGGCCACTCTTGGACATCCCCTTTGGGGTCTAACTCTGATATCCGAGGCTGGTGTACTGTTTGAAGAACTGGTACTGTTGGCGAAGGTCGAGTGTCTTGGGTTTTCTTCGATTTGGCCTGTCTAAGTTTTAGACATTCATTGTAACAAATGCGGGCCTCCTTCTGGTCTGCATGTACCACTCCTACCTCTATCTCAGAGATAAGGAACTTGATGGCGATGTGGGGAGCCGACACCACGACTCCAAGAGTGTGCAAGGAAGGTTGGACCAAGATCATGCCATAGGGACTCGAACATTGGACGACGAGGAATTGTATATCATCCGTCTTGGTTCCGGCGGGAGCTGAATGATGTTGCTAGCCACAAGTAACCTCTGACATCGACTCGCTCTCTTGAGAAGTCGACGAGTTCTCCATGGTAAGGGTGGAGTGAGTTTTCGCCGATGTGCATTTTTGCAAGTGTTGGGTAGGAAAGGACATCGATTGAGCTCCCTGATCTATCAGGACTTTTCTGACAAAGAAATCACTAGCTATTACGAAAATAACAACGTGATCATGAAAAATCATGTCAATTCCCTCAAAGTTAGCTTCATAGAAAGATATTACTAACGTAGGCGCGTGAGGCCTCCGGGGACGAGTTGTACTACCAACTGTTAGGGCGGTCTGGAGTGATTTCGCTCTAGTAGAGCTCGCCTCACTTCCTTCGGCAAATCTGCCCGCGATGTACTCGATGACTGTGAATTTCGGTGTGGAGGTGCTCGACCCTGACGTCGTCGCGATTGCTTATCGTGCGACGGGGCGACGATGTCTTGCTCGGACTCCGACGTGGGTAGTCGAGATTGCACCGATTTCGGTTACGACTTTGGCCACTTCAGATGTAATGGTCGAGGCGACCTGCCCTAGTCAGGCGCTCGATTTGATCTCGGAGTATAATGCATTCTCCGGTGGTGTGTTCGTATGTTCGGTGAAACTTGCACCTCTTGCTTTTGTCGGCTTTGGACGAAGGTTTTGGTCTTTCTGGGCTACTAGGAGGTTTGAGCAGTTACAAATGATAGACCTTCTAGAAAATGGTTTCTCGCCTGGTGTTAAGGGAGGTGTATTCATCGAACTTGGGAACGGGCCTAGAGGGCAGTTATCCTCTCTGGCTACTAGGAGGTCGCTGAGTATCTTTTGACCTTAGCTTTTGGTTACCAACGATCATACAATTCATTGGACGTTTAATTATTGTTAGGAAAGAGGTATTTGAGTGAAAAATAAAAGAAGTGAGGGCAAATGGATAAATGATTGACTATGTTATTATATTGAGAATTAATACTATTGTTGACTCAACATGCCACGTCGAAATAAAATAATTAAAATATTAATTTAATTTTTTTTTTATCCACATATGCACGTAGGGGCGCCATATATAAAATATTCGGGAGTTTTATCAATTTTAATAATTGAAGGGGTATTTCATACATCGTAGGTGTTTCTTATAATATTAAAAAAGAAAAGGAAAAGAAAAGAAAAAAAAGAGTAGGAAGCAAAGTGGACAGAGTTTCTGTTTCAACGAGTCGTGGGTGCTTCCTCGCATCTTTCTTCTTATTCTTCTACTTCGTTCAATTCCACACCTCTCGTCTGCTTTCTGCTCTGCGAAATCTCAGCGCAATGGTGGAGTGGACTAAACTCCTGGAGCTATTCTCTATCGTCGCCTTCGCTAGCCCTCTCGTCCAGAGCCTCGCTGAGAAGGCTGCGGAGGCCGGCTTATGCGGCCTCAAGAGGGCCTTTTCCTCCGTCGACGCTTTCTTAAGCGTCAAGGCCGATCTCGAAAACCTCAGCAGCACCGCCCAGCGTATCCGCTCCCAGCTCAATGACGCTGAAGAGATCCGCGTGATCACGGACGAGAGTGTCCGCGGATGGCTCTCCGACCTTAAAGATGTCGCCTTAGAGATTGATGACCTCGTCAATGAGTTTCAGACGAGGCAAAACATTCTCGAGCTTGAAAGGGTTCCTCTTCCCGACGGTTCTCGCAAGAGGAAGCGGCCGTGGGACTCTCTTCCTTGTCGCACTTTTCTCCTCAGCTTGAGGACCTCGAGGAAGATCAAGGAGATCCAGGGAAAATTTGATGAAATCAGGAAGAAGAGGGAAGATTTCCAGTTCAGGGAGCACGAGGCGGTGAGAAGGCAGCAAGATAGAGAAGAAGAACAAATTCTTCCTCCATCTGGCTCGCTCTCTGGCAACCCACTGGTTTTGGGTTTGGATGAGCAAAAAAACAAGATCTTGACGCTACTGACGGAGGGTTCCGGTGGCACCGGTGTTACTGTTATTGCTATTGTTGGCCCCGGAGGAATTGGCAAGACTTCGCTAGCTAGGCTTGTCTTTTACGACGAGCAAGTGAAAAGGTCGTCATTTTTTAAGATATGGGTTGGCGTCTCAAGTGGTTTCACTGTGGAGAGAGTCACTAAAGAGATAATCGAAGCAATCACTGGAAAAAGAAGTGATTCCTTGAGCTTGGATCTGCTGCAGCTGCAGCTTCAGAAGCTTCTTGCGGAAAGAAAATTCTTGCTGGTTCTTGATGGCTTATGGAGTGAAAACCACTTATACTGGGAGACATTGCAAGCTCCTCTTATGAACGGAGAAGTAGGTAGCAGTGTTCTTATTACTGCACGGAATCAACTTGTTCTTGCATACATGAGGCCATCAACAACAATAGAGTTAAATGGGCTGGGAAGTGATGAGAGCTGGTCGTTGTTCTGCAACTATGCATTCAAAACCCAAGATGGTGATCCACCCACTAATTTGCAGCAAATTGGTCGACAAATTGTAAACAGGTGCCAAGGCTCACCATTGGCAATTGTCTTCATTGGTGGTCACTTGTACTCCAAACGAGTTGAAGAATGGAACAATATACTGAGAGATATACGGGATCCACAAGATACAACACACAGCGTCCTGGATACACTGAAAGTAAGCTACAGTTATTTGCCCTTGTTTTTAAAGAAATGTTTTGCATTCTGTTCAATATTTCCTAGTGGTTATGAGTTTGATATGGAAGAACTGGTAAGGTTGTGGGTTGCAGTGGGCCTGGTCAAATCTAGTTATTGTAGAACAGAGGAATATATTGGCTATAAGTACTTTAAGTATCTTCTTTGGAGGTCATTCTTTCAGAAGTCTGATGGTTGTTATCATGATCGAAGGCAGAAATATAAAATGCCTGGCTTAATTCATGAACTAGCAGAGTCTGTTTTAGCACAATCTGTTTATTCACACGAGTGTCTAAGAATAGAGAATGATGAAACACATTTTGAGTCAGAGAAAGCCCTCTATGCATGTAGCGTCAGCAAGCAATTTTCAACCTTTCAGAAAATATATCAGCATAAGAGGCTCAGAGCATTTATACTGCTCAGCCAAAATCTCTCACTGACAAGGCAGGTACTAGATGATCATTTCCACAATCTAAGTTGTTTGCGGGTGTTGGATTTGAGAAAGAATGAGTTATCAGAACTGCCAGATTCTATCTGTAATCTTATTCACCTGAGGTATCTTAACCTTTATGGTACTAAAATTAAGAGGTTACCTGAATCGATGTGTGACCTTTACAATCTACTATATCTAGAAGTGGGTGACTGCAATAGTCTAGAAGAATTACCTAAAGGCATGTTCAAATTAACTAATTTACGATATCTGGGTTTGCATCTAGATTGGGAAAGATATAGAGATAACTGGCCTGATTTGATTGGCATGCCACCTGGAATTGGCAGATTGACTGATCTACAAGTTCTGTCAAGGTTTTCAGTCTCTAGTGAATCTGGGTTAGCTGAACTGAGAGAATTGAAACTTCAAGGAGAAATTTGCATCTCAAAGTTGGAAAATGTTGTTGACGCCCGCGATGCTCAGAAGGCCAATTTGTCTGACAAAGAACATATTGAAAGTTTGATGTTGCGATGGACTACAAGCCCGGATACTTCGTCACAAGATATAACAGTTGCAGAGGAAGTGATCGAACAACTCTCTCCTCATAGCAATCTCAAATACCTATGGATAGATAAGTATAATGGTGCTAGATTCCCTAGTTGGCTTGAAGATGATTCCCTGAATTTAGAAACATTAAGACTGTCCAATTGTGAAAGATGTGATAAGCTCCCACCTTTAGGAATGTTGAAGAAATTGAAATATCTATACTTGGAAGGACTGCATGCAGTTGAAAGCGTGGATTCTCTTTTTGGTAGTTCTTCAGGGTTTCCCTTGCTGGAGAAGCTTAGTATATCGAATATGAATAATTTAGAAAAGGGATTTGAAATAGTACAAGGTGGAATGCCTTACCTTAAAGAACTTGTTTTATCAGAATGTCCCAAATTGCATGAACTCCCTCAAGTTCCAAATTTGCTTGAAATTTGCAATATAACAAATTGTCCAATATTGTTGACCACTCCAACCTCTTAATTTAGTAACTTGAAGGAGGTGAAACATCCATTCATGGGTTCACCTTTCACCTCTTTTTCGTCCAATGAATATTTCCCAAGTTCACTATTTCAATGTGCACGAAGATCCAATTTAAGGCTGTTCGTGCAGCCTCCACTGATTCCCTTGTTTATCTAAAAAAATTGAGATATCTTCATTTCCAGAAATTTCAACCATTGATGAAGAGGGACGACCAGCTACACTGGGGTGCTGTGACTTTGATGATATGACAAACACATCATTTGCCAACAGACTAGTGATTGCCTGCTTCTTCACTATATTTGAGTTTTTGTGATGATTAATGCTAGAAGAGCATTATCAAGAAGGTGAAGCTGAGAGGCACTAATTACAAAGTATTCTTAATGAGAGGTTTGTGACAACAACTATTCTTCCTATAATGTGGGGGTTGGGGGTTGGATGTTCCCTACTGGAGACAAAGTAGGAAACCAATGCCTGGGAATGTCCTATAACTTGTAAATTTCTCTTCTTCTTTTTCTGCATCATTTCTCTGCATCAATTTTTACAATAACCTTTTAGTAGTGAATTCCAACTCCTTGACATGATGTATCTTTTCTGATTTATGTTCAATCATGTGAATATTTATTTAACATCTATAATTTTTGTGACTCATGATTCAAGTAGATTTGTGTCAAATTCCTTCAGATTTTCTCTCTCATTTTTATAACTATATTTTTTTTTCCATTTTCGTCCATTTGCTGTAGCTAAGTTTTATATGATTACATTTTATCAATGTATCATAGACATTCATGCAATATATTTAGTCCATTGTGTTTTAGATACAGAAGTCTCAAGTGTTCAGTGCCATCCAAGAAGCTGCATTGCAATCATGCTAGCAATTTCTCAAATTGCAGATGTTATATGCACTGTTTAGTTTGCAGTGCAATTTCCATTTTATCAAATGTTTATCTTTGAACCTGTATAAGTTGGTCTATTTAGTATACTTGTGCACTTTAAAGTTTTTTTTTAATTATTATAAACATCTTGAACCATTAATCTTTTCTTTTAGCCATTGCCTTAAATGGCCACCTCAAAGCCATTTTTTGTATAATTTAGTTATTATCACATAGAAACTTCCTATTCGGTAGAAACTTTCATAATCAAAGAAAAAATCTTAAGTTCAGTTCCACCATATATGCCAAATCAAATTTTAACTTATCCCAGTCTGTTCAGAACTTCACTTAAAAATAATGGAGGATTTTTGTTGTTGAAAGAGAGTACTTGTATTTATTAGGAGACTTGAGCAATGCAAGTGTATGAGGGGAAAAGGAGGTAGAAATATAGAAATAGTAAGATAAACTTCAAAGTAGTTAAATATATATGGAGTGATAGAACGATAATCAAAGGTTGCATTGTTGGATTGATATATTAATCCTGACCATAATGCAAAAAATCCCACTTTGGTAAATCTAGTTCAGCCGCACGCCATCGGATCTAATGTCAGCATCTGGCTCTAGCGACATGTTCATTCAATCTAAGTATTTTTTTGATATGTAAATTGGCTCTAACTTTGAACAATCCTTATTTCCTGATCCTTGGCTTTAAAATGTTTCCTGAAGCAATATAGCACCTATTATTAGGCATCAATGCAAGATAGAACTATGTTATGGAGTACTTTGTGCTAGTAGAAACTTTGGTTGGTGACTCACAATCTAAGCAGATATTATCTTCTGCATCACAAAGATGTAACTTAGGCTAATTAACCTTAGTTATAGACCCAGCTTACTGCAAATTTAGTAGCACTAGGTCTTCATGCTCCAATAGATTTTTCTTAATATTGTAATTGCAAATTACAAGCCAAGGAAGTGATTTATTTATTTATTATTTCATATTTTTTGAAAAATAACAAAATTATCGACCCCTTGTGGTATTCCAAGAGCTAATTATTCTAAGACATCGCGATGTCGGCTGCAGCAAAATATGGGAGAAGATTAATTACAAGAAGTTATAGCTAACCTATATGACATTTCTAGATATAAAAGCTAAGCCTAGTTGGGTTCTGAGATGCTTCTTCATGCATGACAGCAAATGCAGGATGCAGGAAGGAGTTTTGTTTTAACTTGTGCTCGCCAGGATTCATAGAGCTAATAAAGTTTGACAGGGATGTCAGGTATAAGTACTATTTGCTGCCTAAATATTCTGCAAATCTTTCATTCTACATCTTACCGCCAGATCTGCACTAAACTTAGCTAGAGTTTTTTGTCTCACTAATTTGAGCTCAGTTAATTTGCAATGCAGAATGTGAAAAGAATGGCTCTGATACCAATTTGCTACAAATCACAGTACTCTCAAAGAAGTCGAGGCGCTGCGATCCTTTCCATGCATCGAAGGAGGCAACACCAATAATCTTCCACCAAGAGAAGGTCCCTCTACTGCACCCGAAGGCAACAGCCTTCTCGGACGACATCCCAACAGCCCCGTGATTAACAATTACTGGGAAGATACTAGTGGCGGAGGTGCGATTCAACACCTCAATCTTCGCTTTGATTTTCCATGCTACGATGGCTCCGAGGACCCTCTACCTTGGCTAGCTTGCTGTGAGCATTTCTTTCACCTCAACCGAATTCGCGACGGCTCAAAGGTGGATATTGCGGCCTACCACATGACGTAGGATGCCCAATTTTGGGTACTCAAACTCATGACCCACTTCCCTCATATCACATGGCTTGACTTCCAAGAACACTACCACATAAGGTTTGGGCCTTCCAGTCGAGGAAACAAACTTGGGGAGCTCGCCAGCCTCCATCAAAATAGATCTGTCAACGCGTATCAACGACAATTTCAAATGCTCCTCTCCTGTGCCGGCCCGCTCACACCAACTCAGGAGGTGGAATTGTTCCTCCGCGGACTCCAATGCAACCTAAGGGTAATGGTCTCCGCCTTGAACCCCATGGACCTCTTCGAGGCCATGAAACTTGCTCGTCTTTACGAACAGACAGCTTGGAACCAAGAATCGGGTCGGGCATCCTTTGCCCGCACTTCACACTCGCCCGCATTCGCAGCTCGTGCGCACCGCCCGCCCCTTCCTCTCGGGCGGCCACCGCTTCCAACATCAAGATCTAGCAACCATACATCCCAGGCGTTCCTGCCGGTAACTGCTAGCCAGCTATTCGCCGGCTGCCCAATCGGGAAACAACATCTAGACGAGCGGCCGAGCTCTATTTCCACTGTGACGAGCTTTGGTCACCCGAACACAAATGCAGCCACCTTTATAACTTAGAGGTGAACCGGATGAGGCCCCCCAACGCACCAGAAGAGGCCAACGATCTCGCCGCCGATGATGCTGACCCACCACCGGCCATCTCTTTGATGGCCCTTGAAGGCACCCCCAACCCCTGTACTATGCAGCTTGCGGGCACAGTGGACGGCCTTCCTGTCCACATCCTGCTGGATTCAGGAAGCACCCACAACTTCATCTCCGCTTTTGTCGTCGATCAATTGCGGCTTCCTATCACTCCTTGTAGTAGCCTTTCAGTGGTCGTTGCTAATGGTGATCGTCTTCGCAGCACCGGCCAGTGCAGCGCTGTCAAAATGCAAATCGACACCGAAGTCATTACGACTGATTTCTTTGTTCTTCCATTAAGCGGCTTTGACGCCATTCTCGGTGTCCAATGGCTCCGCACCTTGGGCCCCGTCGTTTGGGATTTTGCACAGCTTATAGTCTCCTTCCAACAGCACCGCAAAGTCCTCTTAAATGGCTACACCGTGACCAAATCTCCAAATCATCACTTCTTACTACTACCCTAGTTCATCAACCAGACCTACAACAATTATTGCAACACTTCACATGTATCTTGCAGGAACCTCATGGTCTGCCGCCTCTACGTTCAGCCGACCATCGCATCCGGTTGCTGCCCAATACGACCCCGATCTCCATTCGACCATATCGATACCCCTATCACCAAAAAGATGAGTTGGAGCGTCAATGTACGGAGATGCTGCGAAAAGGTATCATTCGCCTTAGTCAATCTCCATTTTCAGCCCCTGTGCTTCTTGTCAGAAAAAAAGAACGAGACTTGGCGTTTTTGTGTCGACTATCGAGCACTATATGCGGTAACAGTCAAAGACAAATATCCTATTCCCCATTGATGAATTACTCGATGAACTCCATGGGGCATGCATCTTCTCAAAACTCGACCTCCGCTCGGGTTATCATCAAATTCGCATGCACACTCTCGACATCGAGAAGACAGCCTTCCGCACCTACCATGGGCATTTTGAGTTCCTAGTCATGTCGTTCGGCCTCGCCAATGCACCATTAACCTTCCAATCACTCATGAACGAGGTATTCAGCCCCATGCTTCAGAAGTTTGTACTTGTTTTCTTTGATGATATTTTGGTGTACAACACTTCCATGGAGGAACACCTCCAGCATTTGGCAGCTGTGTTCGCCACATTGCGCAAACATCACCTCTTTCTGAAAGATGCCAAGTGTTCCTTCGCCTTACCTTCTGTCTCCTACTTGGGCCATGTCATTTCCCATCAAGGAGTAAGCACCGATCCCGACGAGGTCACCGCCGTCGCCTCATGGCTGCAACCCTCTTCCCCAACAGAACTGCGGAGTTTCCTTGGCCTCATCGGCTACTACCGGAAGTTCATCCAGAACTATGACACGATTGCTGCCCCTATCACCAACATGTTGCGGAAAAATAGTTTTAATTGGACGGACGCTACTCTCTCCTCTTTCAACTTGCTCAAAACTGCTCTTACTTAGGCTCCAACGCTGGCCCTACCAGACTTCTCCAAGCCATTCATTATTGAATGTGATGCTTCCAGCCAAGGCATAGGTGTTGTCCTCCACCAAAACAGCCACCCGATCGCCTATTTCAGCCATCCGTTTCCTTAAAAAATGCAACAGCTTGCAGCCTACGAGAAAGAGCTGATCAGCCTTGCTAAAGCAATCAAGCATTGGTCTTCCAATCTCTGGGGCAGACCTTTTATCATTCGCACTGATCACTACAGCCTTAAGTATTTGCTGGAACAGCGACTTACCACCAATCCACAACATCGCTGGGTTTCTAAACTCCTTCCATTCGATTTCAGCATTGAATACAAGGTGAACAAATCCAATGTTGCTGCAGATGCACTCTCTCGTTGCTCCAAATCAGGAGGTTCACTCTTAGCTCTCTCAGTGCCTCAACCTTCTTTTCTCTCTCAAATCAAAGAAGAACTATGAAACTACAACGGCCTACATCAACTCTTGACAAGCATCCTCAGCATGCCGCAACCTTCTCTTTGGACAGTCCAGGATGGCCTCATCTACTTCAAAAATCGCATGTTTATCCTCCTAAACTCACCTCTCTGACACCAAATTCTGCAGGTTTTTCATGAGGCCACACACGAAGGCTACCAACGAACACTCCAACGCCTCAAAACAGAGTTCTTTTGGGTGAACATGCGACATGATGTACGCACATTTGTTCAAGCATGCACCACTTGTCAAAAAAATAAAATAGAGACTCTACAACCTGCGGGTCTTCTTCAACCATTACCGGTGCCGCAACAAGTCTAGGTCGATCTCTCCATGGACTTCGTTGAAGGTCTGCCACCATCAAATGGCAAAACCGTCATCCTCGTCATTGTCGACCGCCTCTCCAAATCAGGTCACTTCATTGCTCTCACCCATCCCTTTACTGCTACATCTGTGGCTCATCTTTTCTTCGACCACATCGTCCGCCTCCATGGCCTCCCCGAATCAATCGTCTCCGACCGGGACACCAATTTTTACTAGCAAATTTTGGCAAGAACTCTTCTCCCTTTGTGGCACACGCCTCAACTTTACGTCGGCATATCATCCTCAAACCGACAGTCAAACAGAGGTGGTCAATCGGAGCCTTGGTACCTCCGTTGCTTCACAAGTGATCGGCCCAAACTTTGGTACAAATGGCTACCGTGGGCTGAATATTGCTACAATACGACATACCACATCGCCCTTCGCTGTACTCCATTTGAAGTCATTTATGGACGACCTCCGCCCCGTCTCATCCCCTACTCAGTCGGGACAGCTCACCTTGAGTCTATTGACCAGCTCCTTCAGGAGCGTGACCAGCAGCTCCACCTCATCTATAGCCGCCTATTTCAATCTCAAAACTTCATGAAGCAGCAATATGATCGTCGCCACTGCGACCTTCAATTCAAGATCGATGATTGGGTACTTCTCAAGCTACACCCTTACCGCCAGCTCTCCCTCTCCAAAAGAACTTCCCAAAAACTCTCTCCGAGGTTCTACGGTCCGTTTCGCATCATACGCAAAGTCGGCACAGTCGCCTATGAGCTGGAATTTTCGAAAGAAGTAAAAATTCACAATGTATTCCATGTCGTACTACTTAAAAGATACCATGGTTCTCCCCCTCTTTCGCCACCAGTCTTGCCCCCTTCCCATCAAAATTTAGATTTGCTTGAGCCAGATGCCATCCTCTCATCACGCACATCAGAGGGCACCAAACAATACTTGGTTTATTGGAAGGGTCAACCTTCTTCAGAGGCCACTTGGGAAGCCACTCCTTTCCAACAAGCTTTTCCTCACTTCCTGCTTGAGGACAAGCAGCATTCTCAAGGGGGAGAAATTGATAGAGATGTAACTGGTCAACCGCATACCCCAGCCACATCATCATCAAGTCAATATTTTTCAGCCACATCAGCAAGTCAAACTAACCACTCATTAGATGCACCTCACTAGGAATCTACTATCAAAGAAGAGGCAAAAATCAAACCAAACACTTCAACCATTAAAGTGCTTGGGAAGTATGAGATATGGGAAACATCATGCATTTAATTCTCTTTGGAAAACATTATCTATTTAACTCTCTTCTATTACCCATGTAACAAATTTCAAGCACTTAGTTGGTTGGAATTATGACACTATTGTGCCCTATAAATACCTATGGAAAAGAATGAAATGACAAGTTGAATTTGATCTACCAAATCTCTCTCTCTCTCTCTCTCTCACTCTCACCTTTCCCCTCCACCCATTTTGGAATCAACACAGGATAGGTGATCCTACCCCTTCAAATCGTCCTCAAACGAGGGCCTATACACGCAGACGTAACATGTGCCCTTAAGTCAATAATGCATATTGATGAAGGGATCATTCATTTGTTATGGATATATATATATGAGATACTTTCTTTCATCATATATGTTGCATCTGTTTGTTAATTAATAAATTAGGATGAAATCCATCGACTGAGACAATGATTCTAGGGTCATGATGAGATCATGCTAGTGAAGCCTAGAATCTAGAGGTCTTGGTTGAAAATAATTTTAGTCGGAGGTACTTGGGGCGTCAGTGTTACCGGTACGCGACTAGTACACTCGTCACATGCTTTATAGTAGAGGGTAGTTTTTTTTAAGGAAACGAAACTTGTATTAATCAAAAGACATTTACAAGTGAGTAGAAGGAAGGAAAGGAATATACAATAAAAAAAACCAAAAGAAAAAACAATTAGCGCGGGCAAGACTTGAACAAAAGCACCCCTTCCATTGCCAACTCGAGAGGAGATTTATTTTGACCTGCGAAACAGCGAGAGTTGTGTTCGAACCAAACTTCCCAATTTCAAATCATGACCAAGATGAATTTACACTGCTTTGCTTTCCGATGACCTTCCATGGACAGATTAGACCAAGGTCGGAAGATGCGATGGAAGAAAGGAATGTAGAGGGTAGTTGATCTCACAGCTACCTATGAGGTGTCATTAATGTGAGAGTGTAGGTGCTCATTGGAGAATGAGTTTACTGAACGAACCTGCTAAAGGAACACCTAATGGAGACACTCTCTCATACGTCAATAGGTTGTTCCTAAAGTGATAGTAGGTGTAAGTAATCCTTGGACCTGAGGTTATCATGGTAGCTTTGTGATTACTAATCTGTATATTTGGTTTATTCCGTATCATGACTCTCTGAGTTATGTGTCGGGTACTCTAGGCATGGTGAGGTCTTCATGGAAGCTTGTGAGTAACCAACATGAGATTGGTTGCTCCTAGAGAAAGGAGAGAATGTCCTATGCCTTCTAGAGAGTATCATCTCAAGGAATCTCTGGCCAGAGTGGATATGGAAATTAAAAAGAGTTTCTAATGTTCCATTGTGAGACGATCACTCAGGATGATTGCATATGAACGAGTATTAGAGTTTGACGTTTCCTCCATACCCTAGCTCGATTACAACCGAAGGATTGAATTATACAAGAACTAATCACCGAAGGACGTTCGATCCGATATGATTGAACTCCACACTATTTGTGGGTCATGACATGTTGTTAGTTGTCAATCTTGATCTGTGGGTTTGATTAAGTGTTAATTAGGGAATCAATTCAAGTAGAAGTGTTCTATTGGATCGATCCACTAGCCTACGTGGACCCACTACCAGCTTAGTATGGGACCCAATAGGTCACACATACAAGTTACCTCGCAACAAGATTTATCATATAAGTCTTGAATGTGACAATATATGTTTCCTATCACGGGCATGCCCCACAATGCGATCACATTTACTCGTATACGATAAATCAGGCAAGAAAGTGTTTCTTGGCTCGATGATTTTTTGATCAAAGTGTTCGGTCTAATCGACTAGTTAATTATTGAGGATTTGATCCTCAATTTGGGCTTGGCATTCGAATTGGATTCGAATCGATTCCAAGTGTTGGATTTGATTTAATCGTTAGCGTCAAATTAAGCGGTCAACCCAAAGTGTGATTGGGTCGGACCCAATCATGAACGGAATCATGGTGCACCACTTCCCTAATTGTTAGAGGGGGCACACCTTCTTGTTATGGAAGTTGTGCCACCCCTAAAGTAGGGAAGACTCATCATTTAGATTTGATTAGATGCATCTTCCCTATTTTGTAGATGGCACATGGCTTTGTATGATACAATATATATCCTAATTATTAGGGAAATAATTATATGTCATATCTTGAGAGATTCTTTCCAAAGTTCAAATGAGATTTGAATTTTGGAAGGCTGCCTAAATAGCAAGGGCTTGGGCGGCACTTTGGGCAATTTTTTTGGTGTTCCCCATCTTTCCTCTCTTGTTGTCCTAATTCTTCAGCTTGTTGCCCTCTTCCTCCTCTCTTGGCTGCTGAATTTTGTTGCGCCAAGGTGCAGCTATCATCTACTTCATCGAGGATAGTAGCCACGTCTTTGGAGGAGTAGAATTTGGAGGTACGAGTGTCGTATTCCGTCAATTCTGCTCATCGTTAATTTTTCTTTCCCTTGACCGAACATTGTTGGAAGGGTTGGTCATCTCCTTGGGCAAAGGAAGGTTCTTTGTTGCACCGTAGAGCCACGACGAATTTCGACTAGTGTGATCCTTTGCAGGACAACTTAATGTGGATCATCATTGGAGGACGAACACTTGGGCGCCTCTTGGATGAGAGCTTTGGTCTTCTTCTTTGTTCAAGGTATAACATTTTTTCTTTCTCTTTTTGTTTAGGTCCTTAATTGTATCAAGGAGATCGTTGGTATGAGATAAAATTTTTATATGCTGTTTTGTTGTTGCCCGTTGTTTTTTCTTTCGATTTATTCCAACAAAATGCCCAATGGATGTCCACTATTGCTTAATAATACATTTGAATTGTTTAATTTTAGTTTGACCTTTGAAGTTTCAAGATTTTATTAATTTGACCCTATACTTCAAAAAAAAAAATGAATTTGACTATTAAAATGTTCAATTCCATTTCAATTTATCTCTTTTGCCCTGAAAATGCTCATGATATTTAATCTGAAATAGGATATATGAAGGCCAGGGTTCTAATTAATGTCTTCAATCTTTGCAAATAAAACTGATCCCCATGTAGAACCTGAATTCTAGCAGTAGATATATAAAAGTAGTTCAGGAGAAGGTGAAAGACGTTAGAATTCATCTTACATAATCTATTTTTCATAATTTTACATAATTCTCCCCTGAAAGAAAATAATTTTAATATGTGAGACACGAGGGATGCAGTGTCTCGATATTTACATAATCTTATTCTTCACTGCATGATTTCTATATAAAAGGTTGTGCATATATAAATAATACTTAATTTTCTTCACAGCTTGAGATTTTTATTTTTTTCCAAAAAAAATATAGCAAGTGGAAAATATTATTAAAAAAGAATGAGATATACATACATGGATAGGTTTATTTATCAATCACTTTAGAAAAAAAAAAGTTTTTAACTACCTTCGACATTGCCTTGAAACCCAAAATCTCGTAGTAATGGAATCACGTAAAAGAATTCAAGGTTAGGAATACCATTATTTTTCCTTTGCAAAAATTAACAATGAGCAGTAAAATAATAAATCACATCATAAGAACACAAAAACTTTTTATGTGAAACTCTTCGGTGTGAAGAGAAAAATCAAGGAACCTAGTCCAAATCAAATCTTCTATTAATAAAATTAATGAGTACAACGGTTCATCCCTAGCGCAACTAGAGGTAATCCAAATTTCATCTCAAACAGTACAATTTCATCTCAGCAAAAGCAATAATGAACGGGAGATTGAAAAGATCTAACCAAGATAGGTTGAAGAAAATCACAGAAATGATAGTCTTTCAACGATCAACACCGTTCAGATTGTAGAGCTTGTCAAGGAGAATAATATATCCAAAAATCATTAAAATCGAAGAAGAAAGATCCCAGTTCTTGGTGAAGAGGCGTGCGACATTGTTTGGAATTGAGGAAGAGGAGAAAAAAAAAACTACTCGTGTGATGTGAACCGTTCCTCTTCATCCCTTTTGTAACTTTGATTGCCAAGACACTGCTCCCCTTGCAAAGGTGATCAAGTATCTAGTAGTAGATTTTCTAGAATCGATGTCAGCAGCTATATATGTGTCTGTGTATCCATCCAACACAAGTTTGCCACCACCGAAACATAGACAAACGCTAGAGGTGCCTCTCAGATACCTAAGTATCCATTTCATTGCTAGGCAATGTTCTTTGCTAGGATTTGAAAGAAATCTATTCACAACTCCAACAACATAAGCAATATCTAGACTTGTACATACCATGGCATAGCGAATGCATAAGTCACTTTCTTCATTTCTACTTTATCTTTCTCACTTGAAGGACATTGTTGAGAGCTTAACTTGAAATGGCCTGCAAGTGGAGAGCACACTGGTTTTGTCTTACTCATGTTGAACTTATCAAGAACCTTCTCAATGTATTTATCTTGAGATAGTCATAATTTTCCATTCTTCCTATCACGAGTGATCTTCATCCCAAGAATCTATTTAGCTGGTCCCAAATCGTTCATTGCAAAGGACTTGCCAAGTTCTTTCTTTAAAAAACTAGAGAAAATCATACTTTTGGTCTCCCACAGTTTGCTTGAATTTTGGTTTTAGTCTCCATAGTTTCAAAATTTTAGTTTTAGTCCCCACACTTTATTTCCGTTTAGGATTTGGTCCTTGCCGTCACATGAGGCCTAAACAGAGTTGACGTGGATAATAGGTGCTGAGTGGACATTACTGATGTGGAGCTTGTAGAGACCAACTTTGTAAACTATGAGGACTAAAATTAATATTTTATAAACTATAAGGACTAAAATCAAAATTCGAGTAAACTATAAGGACCAAAATTATTATTTTCCCTAAAAAATATAAAAAATCACAATATATTTTTTAAATTTATTTATAAATAATTATAATATTTAAAAATATTAAAATTGAGCACACTACAATAATTTATATTAATTTGGGTGGACTTAAATCGATGTCGTCATTAGGCATCACTTTTTATCTGTTAATTACCCTGATTTAGGATGAATTCCGCAGTGACTGCAGAATTCAAAAATCTGCTCTTCTGATCTGCTCATCTCTTTATTGATCACCTCCTCACCTCCATTTTGATCCTAAAATTTAGGCGTCGGTTTTTATCCATTAATTATCTTGATTTAGGGTGAATTTCGTAGTGACTACAGGATTCGAAAACTTGCTCTCCCAATCTGCTTATCTCTTCACTGATCACCTCCTCGCCTCCATTTTGATCCTAAAATTTAGGCGTTAATTTTTATCCGTTAATTATCCTGATTTAGGGTGAATTTCGCAGTGGCCACAAAATTCGAAAACCTGCTCTCCCTAATGACGACGTTGGTTTAAATCCATCCAAATTAATGTAAATTACTATAGTGTGCTCAATTATAATTATTTATAAAAAAATTAAAAAAATATCCTGTGATTTTTTATATTTTTTAGGGAACATAATAATTTTGGTCCTCATAGTTTACTCAAATTTTGGTTATAGTTCCTATAATTTACAAAGTTGGTCCCTACAGGCTCCACATCAGCAATGTCTAGTCAGCACCTATTATCCATGTCAGCTCCGTTTAGGCCTCATGTGACGGCATTGACCAAATTCTAAAGGAAAAAAAAGTGTGGGGACTAAAACCAAAATTTTGAACTATGAGGATTAAAACTAAAATTCGAGCAAACTGTAGGGACCAAAAGTATTATTTTAATTTTGCTAGTATCATGACCAACAAGCAACATATCATCTACATAAAGCAATAAGATGATAAAATCACCATCAGAGAATTTCTTCACAAACACACAATGATCAGCAATAGTCTTTTCATACCCATGATTTGTCAAGAAAGACTCAAATTTCTTATACGATTGCTTTGGTGCTTGCTTAAGTCCGTATAAGCTCTTCTTTAACCTGCATACCAGATTCTCCCAGCCTTTAGCTTTGAGTCCATCTAGTTGTTCTTTTTGGCCTAAGATTTTCTACCTTGGTCTTAATCTCGGTTTTGATGATAACAAACATGGAACTAATATTTTATTGAGAAATACTTTTAGGTTCCAAGTCGATTAGCGCACGACGTCCGTGATCGGAAAAATCGAAAAAATCAGGATTCTTCGGGAAGTTAAAGTTTAGGTCTAGGGTGTCTAGTTTATGTTGTAAATCCTCATGATGATGCATAAGAACCCAAAAAACCAAATCCGAACCCCAAAACTTGAAAACCCGGAAATCGTCCTGAAATTCACTAAGCCTAGGGAGCTCCTTGGAGGGCTATATGACCTAGACATTTTCTTGACATAAAAAATGGCGGTAATTATTCCTTGGGTAAAAACTAGATAATGATGTATTTTAAAAAAAAAATTGGAAGCTTTTAGCATACCCATATTTGACCCGGGAGATTTGGATATTTTCATTTTCCGGAAATTTGTACTAGACCTGAAAAACTAGATTTTGATACTTAAGGATTTTGATTTTTTAGATATTTTTATTGAATCCAAATGGGGGTAATCCTTATATAACATTTATGTTTTAAACTTATTAACTGGCAATAGGCAAGTCGGTCGATCGAATGCTGCCAAAAACTAGCAGTAGGCAAGTCGGTCGACAGAACGGTCGACCGAAGTGTGCCAAAAAATGGCAGTATGCCTTCGGTCGCTCGGTCGGTTGATCGATGATCGACCGGACCTACGATCGGATGGCAGAAACGGCTAGTTTTCTGCCCGTTGAGTTGATTGTTTCATGCCATTTCCTCAAGGCTTATAAATAGAAGCCTTAGCAAGTCTTCCACCCTTTATCCAACATACATTGAGCCATTTTTGATCATTCTCAAAGCATTTCTTGAGTCATCCCTTTGATAACCCTAGTTTCCATGATACATCATTGATCTTGC
Organism: Canna indica; assembly: GCA_034359265.1. Classification (NCBI taxonomy): domain Eukaryota; kingdom Viridiplantae; phylum Streptophyta; class Magnoliopsida; order Zingiberales; family Cannaceae; genus Canna; species Canna indica. The sequence continues at coordinate 58,260,949 of CP136890.1, read as the reverse complement.
TTTCAAGCTTTGAACGATTCATCATTGATGCATCAAGAGGAACTAGGACTCATGTTTGGAGCTAAGTGTTTGTTGTATTATTTATTTGCTCCATTATTTGTGTATTTTGGGGATTTATATCATTGTATTTGAGCTTGTAAAGACCTAGGTTGTTAGGTCTTAAAATTGGATGGTTACATTTGTGTTTGAGGCTTAATTGGGATTAGTTGAGTTATCTTTTAGGTTGAGGTGGAAGAGTGTTCTCGGTAAGAAGGCAGAGACTTTCGGGTGTGGAAGTGCCTTAGGTTGAGAGCGAGACTCTTCGGGTCAAAGTCCTCTTTGTAAGAAAAATAAGATTAATCTAGTAAAGTTTAGTTTGAAAATTCTAAGCGGGCGTGCTTAGGTAGTGGAGTAGGCATTGGGGCCGAACCACTATAAATCTTATTGTGTTAGCATTGCTATTTTTGTTTGTGTTTAACTATTTTATTATCGCTTCCGCATTTAGTCGATAAATTATAATTTATCTAAGTAGTTCAAGAAACAATTAAAATAGAATTTAGGCAAAAAGATTTAGATAACATACTATTCACCCCCCTCTAGTGTGGCCATTTCACCAACGGCTCCATGTAAATTTCCTCATCCAAGTAACCATGGAGGAAAGCAGTCTTCATATTAAGTTATTCAACCTCCAAATTCAAGCTAGCAGCTAAACCTAAAATAGTTTTGATAGAAGACATCTTCACCATAGGTGAGAAAATTTCTTCAAAGTCAATTCCCTTTTTCTGTCCAAAACCCTTCACAACCAACCTTGCCTGTGAACTGTTGTTCTCGGTCTTCAATATGAAAACTTACTTAATCTTCAATGCTTTCTTTCCCGTAGGCAGCTTCACCAACTCATAAGTGTGGTTCTCATGCAAGGACTTCATCTCATCTTGCATAACATTTAACCACTCATTTTTCTGATCACTTGATACAGCCTCGATTCTCCCCCATTAGTGAGCATTACATATTCATTGGAAGAATATTCCTGAGAAGGTACTCTATTTCCGGTGGATCTTCTCAACTAAACTTCAACCGGTTGCGTAGGAGATGACTGAGATTGTTCAGCATGATCATTCACTGCCTCATCAGTAGCATTGACATCTTAAGAAATGGGCACATAATCATTATAGCATCTTGTTCATTTGTGTTACTTTGCTCGGAACCAGAAGACTCTGAAGTAAAATCTGGCACATTCTTCTTAATAGGTTTTAGCTTCTCAATGTCTTCAATAGTTTGATCCTCAAAGAACACAACATCCATGCTTCTGATGACTTTCTTGTTAATAGGATCCCAGAGTCTGTACCCAAACTCTTCATGTGCATATCCTAAGAAAATGCACTATCTAGTCTTAGCATCAAGCTTGGACCTCTCATCTTTTGGAATGTGAACAAATGTCCTGCAGCCAAATACCTTCAAATGATCATATGAGACATCTTTCCTCATCCACACTCTTTTTGGAATATCTTCATCAAGAGGAACTGAAGGAGAAAGGTTGATTAATTCAACTGCAGTTCTTATTGCTTCACCCCAAAAGGATTTAGGAAGTTTTGCATAAGAGAGCATACACCGAATCCTCTCTACAATGGTTTTATTCATCCTCTCAGCAACTTCATTCTGTTGAGGTGTTTTTGGAATGGTCTTTTCCAACCGTATGTCATGCTCCTTAGAATACCTTTTAAATGGACCCCTGTATTCACCTCCATTATCTGCACAAACATACTTCAACTATCTACCCTTTTCTTTTTCAATGCTAGCATGGAAGTACTTGAACACATCCAACACTTGATCTTTGGATTTTTAAGCAAAAGCTCATACTTTTCTAGAGTGATCATCAATAAAGGTCACAAAATATAAAGCACCACCAAGAGTTCTATTACTCATGAAACAAACATCAATATGAACTAAATCAAGAAAATTTGATCTTCTAGAAGAGTAAGATATCTGAAATGCAATTTATGTTGTTTACCAACTAAACAATGAGTGCAAGATTTCAAATTCATACCTGTCAAGTGTAGGAATTTCATCCCGGTGAGAACGCCTAGTCCTTTCTCACTTAGGTGACCAAGCCGTCAAAGCTCCGATGAAGAATCTCCTACAATATTCACCCCTTCTTTACATATCTTGGCTTGTAAAAAATAGAGAGTATCATGTTTCTTCCCTTTTGCCAATACAAGACTGCCCTTAGTAATTTTGCACATCTTAGAATCAAAGGAGCTGATGCAACCCTCATCACCAAGAATGCTAGGAGAGATGAGATTGAGTCACATCTCAAGAACATGTCTCACATCATTAAGCCGCAACTTACACCCGATATCAGTATCCAAGCACACATTTCTCATGCCAACAACCTTGGCTGAAGCTTCATTTCCCATTCTAACATGACCAAAATCACCATTGGTATAAGATGAGAACAAGTCACGTCGGGTTAAACATGATATGGTGCACCAAAATCAACAACCCAAGAATAATAATTGCTATCTAGGTGTAAACAAGTGTCCTTGGTAGAAATAACAACATCACCATCTAATGCAATTGAAGTTGTATCTCTGTCTTCTTTCTCTTCTTTTCTCTCTTTTGCCTACTCTCTTTTTAATTGCAAAATCTTTTCACATACCCTGGCTTGCCACAATGATAGTAAATAAACCTCTTTCTTGACTTGGATCTCCCCCTTCACTTGTCTCGATTGTCTGACTGTCTATCTGAATTTTGAAAGTATCTAGTTTTACTCTTGCCACGCTTTTTAGTAACAAGTGCATCTGACTGAGTAGAATACCCTTGATCTTTTCTCATGATTTCTTCATTTGACAAACTTTCACAAACTGCATCTATAGATAACTTGCCCTCAGAATTACTCAAGGCAACCACCAGAGTTTCCCAACTGTCAGGTAAAGTACCGAGAAGCAAACAAGTCTATAATTCATCGTTCAGACAACAACACTTCCAAGTTAGTCAAACGATTCACAATACCTTCGAAATCACTCAGGTGTTCAGCAATACTATTCTCATCCTTAAATCTTATGTGAACAAGTTTCCTAACAAGAAAAGTATTATTTTGTGGGGATATTTTTTCATATAAATTTACCAATTTTTTCAATAATTCAACATTTTTCTCTTAAGTCACGTGATGATAAACACTGTTATATATCCACTATTTAATTGTACCCATAGTCTTTCTGTTCATTCTTCCCATTCGTTATCAGATTTGTTTTCTGGTCTACCACTTTCACCCTCAATAGGATTATACAGATGTTTGCAATTTAAAAGATCCTCCATCGTAGGCTTTCAAATAGAATAATTCGAGGAAGTCAATCTAAACATACTGCTCGAGTCATCCATCTTAATTTGCACAGATAAACAAACAACTAACCTTGCTTTGACACTAGTTGTTGGGAATAAAGTTGTTTTTCCTTTAGTGCAAAAATTAACAATGAGCAGTAAATAATAAATCACACCACAAGAACACCAAAAATTTTTACGTGAAAAACTCTTCGATGTGAAGAGAAAAACCACGGGACTTAGTCCAGATTAAATTTTTCACTAATAAAATTAATGGGTACAACTGTTCATCCCTAGCACAACTAGTGGTTACCCAAATCTCATCTCAAGCAATATAATTTTATCACAACAAAAGCAATAATGAACTGGAGATTGAAAAGATCTAACCAGGATAGGTTGAAGAAAATCATAAAAATGATAGTCTTTCAACAATCAATATCATTCGGATTGTAGAACTCGTCGATGAGAATAACATATCTGAAAATCACCCAAATTGAATAAAAAATAATCATCTGATTTGGCAAATCCTAGTTCTCGGTGAAAAGGCGTGTGCCGCACTGTTTGGAATTAAGGTAGCGGAGAAAAAGAAAACCACTTGTGTGATGTGAACCGCTCCCATTCATTATTTTTTTAAATTTTTTTTAAACATATGTGGGTCCCAGACCTCTTAAGTGGGACACCACAAGAGCAAATGACTAACATTATCAAAAACTAAAAATTTCTACAAAGTGTGTGCACCTAGTTGAGTTTTCCCAACAGTAAGAAAGAGAGGTCGATCTTGTGCTGGTTGATCTGCAGGTTTGAGGAAAGTTGAAATTAGATTGGTGCTGTTTTAGTATTCAAAATGTTTTCAGACATTGGAACGGTTGGAAACTCCTGCAAACATGTCCGAAACTCTGCATGTGTTTTCCTTTTGTTTCTTTAAAAGTTTAAAACAAAGAAATGATAATGATAGAAACAAGAAAAAATTAATGTTCTTCAAAGAAATCGTTGGTTTAGATGACACATAAATAATTACCTCTCAACTCAAAACCCTTTGTCCATCACTCTCTGTCCCTTCTTCCTCTTAGAACTCCATTGGCTATCTACCTTCGCAGCATTTTATTATTTATTTTATTATATAAGATCGTCAAAGTTAAAAAAAATGTTTTCAGTATTTTTATAAATTATTTATATTATATTAAAAATAAAAATATTTTATTTTATTTTAATGTTTTCTCAAACGTTTTCATGTTTTGTATTTTTTAAGATTGATGTTTTTCATGATTTGTGTGACGTCAAATTTTTCGTTTCTATTTTCATGTTAGATGATGCTAATTAACCTCCGTCCCTTTGCCGAAGATGAGAAGGTCATTACGTTGATAACTCTTTCATCATGAAGTCCTTCGTTACCCTCAATCAACCCTTTTCTTGCTGCATTTAGTAAAAGAGTTTATAATGATCGAAGGTGATAAGAGTAATTGTAGCTCCATCATGGTTAGATGATGTTATTGTTGATAATGTAATAAGATAGTTGATATATGCAAGTTTTACTTTTTCTGTTTTTGATAAGTGCAATAATTAAAACAATCAATTTGATAGTATATAATTTTATACAAATAATTTTGTAACTAGTATTAAAAGTAGTATATCATATTTAAATAGGATAATTACCTAAATATATCATGAACTATGAATTTTGTTTCAAATGTATCCTGAACTTTGACTTTTTCAAATTGTATCATCAACTATCACATTTGTATCAATTGCATCTCTCCATCAAATCTCTGTCAGCTACCCCATTAACCCTATGACGTGGCATGCACACGTGTATTAAAAAAATAATTTTTTATTCGAAATCGATTAAAAAATTATTATTTTTTCAAAATCTTTTTGATGTCCACGTGTGCTGCACACGTTGATTAAAAAATTATTTAAAAAAATAAATATTTTTTTTTCTTTTTGCCCTAAAGCCCACGTGTGCAGGGATCTTCAACGCCGATGACCAGCCGTGGAGGGATCAGTGCCGCACCGCCACCGCCGAGATGCACTCAGCCTGCTCATTTCCCTTCGCAAGGTTGCTGCCACCGGCGAGAGTGTGGACCTCCAAGAGGTGTTCCTCTGGTTCACCTTCGACAACATCCGCACCACCGCCTTCGGCATCGATCCCCGTTGTCTCTCCGTCGACCTGCTCACTGTGCCCTTCGCCAAACCTTCGAGGAAGCCACCAAGTTGTTGTTGTTCCATTTCATCGTGCCGCCCTTTGTGTGGAAGATGATGAGTCATTTCGATGTTGGCACGGAGAAGCGGCTCAAGGCGGCCGTCAGGGTCATGCACAACTTCGCAGAGGACACTGTGGTGAACCGGCGGACATAGTTCGAGAACTCCAAAGGCTCGAGATTCGCCGATCACTCCGACCTCCTCTCAAGATTGATCGATTCCGAAACCGTAATTGACGACGACGATGATCATACCAGAAGCACGAAGGCCAAGTACTCAAACAAATTCCTCAAAGACTTCTGCATCAACTTCATCTTGGCCAAGCGCGAAACCTTCTCGGTCGCACTCGCTTGGTTCTTCTGGCTCCTGAGCTAACACCAAAACGTCGAGTAGCGCATCCTGCGTGAGATCTCTGCCATCATCAAAAGTAGGCAAGAAGACGAGACAACTCATGCCCTCGACAACGTCGTCTTCACCATTGATGAGCTCAAGCGGATGGAGTACCTACAGGCAGCGATCTCGAAGTTGATGTGGCTCTACCCGTCGGTGCCCATCGACTTCAAGGAAGCTCTGGAGGACGACGTCTTCCTCGACGGCACGGTGGTGAAGAAGGGAGCGAGGGTCATCTACTCCATATACTCAATGGCGAGAATGGAGTTGATATCGGGGAAGGACTGTCGGGAGTTCAGGCCATAGAGGTGGATAAAGGACGGTGTGTCCGTGACAGAGAGCCAATTGAAGTGTTCGGTGTTCAACGCCGAGCCACGGCTCTGCATTGGGAAGAAATTCGTGTACGCACAAAGACAAGATGACTTGTCCACGTGTGCTTCACATGTGGACAAGTCAGTATAGTTAAAAAAAATTATTCATGTTTTTGTAAAAAAATATTTTTTTAATTCATGTGTGTAGCACACGTAGACATCAAAAAGGTTTTGAAATTTTTTTTTAATCAATTTAGAATAAAAAAAATATTTTTTTAATACACGTGTGCATGCCACGTCACATGATTAATGGGGTAGCTGACGGAATTTTGACGAAGGGATGTAATTGATACAAATGTGATAGTTGATGATGCAATTTGGAGAAGTCAAAATTCAGGATAGATTTGAGACAAACTTCATAGTTCAGGATATATTCAGGTAATTACTCTATTTAAATAACATAACATAATTAATTGGACAAACTTCATAGTTCAGGAGACCCAGCAGCGCCCCACAACCCAACTCAAGCCAAACCAGACGGTTCTGCCTGGAGGCTCCACCCGGCCATACAAAGATATCTACGTTCTTTCTTACCACAAGAGATAGGTCATTACAAGTCTGTCATCTTCGAGATCAGCCTCGACCAATTATGACCAGGAGAGACACCGAGCCAAACCAGACTACTTTGATCCTTAGGCAAGAACATTTGCGCCCAATGTGGGGCTGAGAAAAGCTTACCTCCTTGGAACCGGAGCGAAATGTCTCACCCCAAATCCGGTATGACCGGCCAAGATACGTCACGTACCCCGAAGCCTAACCCAACTCAAACACAACAACAATAACCTGAACAGTGGGAGAATTTTTTTTTTTTGAAAAGAATAGACATGACATCACAAACCAAACCAAACCAAAACTCAATATGAATATACTAAAAAAGTTATAAAAAAAAGTTCACATAAATAAACAGGACTCCTAAAACAAAAATAAAATGTGGAAACCACAATCCAAGTCAACATGACTCAACAACTCAAAGAGACACTAAAATGACTCAAGTATCCTCCTCGATCACGATATGTCACGAGACCCGCTGCCCTGCCGCCACCAGCTACGCTACTGCACCCCGGTACCTCTCTGATCTAGCTCAGGTGCTGCAAAACAACAGTAATGAGGGGTAAGTTTAACTAGGACTTAGTGAGCAGATCAGTTCTCAATTCACCAAATCAATCATCATGCATAAAAACATAAATAGTCGATATAAATAACATAACAACAATGTTAGAAGAAAACAACAATAATATATCCACAACTCTATGCATGAAATCAACATCTGTTAATAAGTATAAAATATCTACAACAATAAAATAGGAAGAATACAACACCTCAATCATATGCATGCAATGTAACACCTCAATCATATGCATGCTCCCGGGACCCATCGGTCCCACACAGCCACATATGGTAGGTAGACGGGTGGCCGCCGAACTACCACCCAGCTCAGTGCCGTCTCTTTGGGGCATGCCCTCCCCTCACCGCACTAGCTCTTCCGAGCTAGCCTGTTGGGGCATACGTTCCCCTCACCTGCTCGGGTATCCAAACGATCTCTTTGGGGTATGATCTCCCCTCACCAACCAGACTTCCGGAATAAGGCCAACGCTGTCTCTTTGGGGCATACTCTGCCCTCACCAGCGAGGCTTCCGGGAAATGCAACAAGCACATCACAACACCACACACGTAGGTATATAAGTATAAACAAGATGTGTTACCGACATGTAATAAAGGGTATGTCAAGTGCATACCTCATCCTCCACCTCCTCCTGCCATACATCACAAATACATACATATATATATATATGTAGAAATAAAGCTCATAAATCATGAATGCGCAACACAAATAAATAACCATAAAATAGAATTATAGCATTGTAAGAAAGGATGTACGTGTATTATGAAAGTAATGCAAAAGCAAACTCCAACTATAAATTAATGGACTGAAACATTATAAAATAATTCATCATAGAAATCACTGATCTAGGATAAGATTCACCTCATTAACTACTATATCCATGTATCATCTCAGATCGAACAATAAAAATATATAAAATATGATTTTTTAGCTTGACACGCAAAATGAGACGATGCCCGGCTACTATTTTCAAAATTCGAAGGTTTGATGATAAAACAGACCTCGCCAATGAATCCAGAATGTCGATTAGGTGAAAATTCATATATAACATGAATATTTTTGCTAACTTTAAGGTCTCGAAATAATTATTTAGAATAATGAAAAAAAAGTCTTAATTTATTTAATAAATCTCTATTATGAACGAATATAACGATGTTACAATCAATAACTTGGTAATAAAATCTCAGCCCTTCATTTAAACAAGATCAAATCACAGCCTTCCATCTAATATGATGCAATCACCACCTTAGATCTAACCAGATGCAATCACAGTTCTCCATCTACATGATGTAATCACAGTCTTACATCTAACCAGATGCAATCACAGCCCTTCATCTATATGATGCAACCACAGTTTTTCATCTAACATGATGCAATCACAGCTTTACATCTAACATGATGCATTCACAGCCTTACATCTATCCTGATGCAATCCCAGCCTTTCATCTACATGATGTCGTCTCAGCCTTCATATTGAGATAAGGCAAATGAAATTTCTCTTAATTTTTCTACATTAAATGCTTACTAGGGTCTAATCCCGAAGCTTCCCGCCCATCCGTGCTAACTAGGGCCCACGATCCTCCACTCAAGAATAAAATATTATCATTAAGATTTTTGGGTATTACAATTCCCTCCCTCAATGAAAATTCTTCCTCAAATTTTGAGATGAAAGAAAGAAAGTTCTCCTCGACATCAAAAAGGGTACGGGTACTATACTTCTCTCTCATATCCTACTCGACCCCCCTAACAGACGTTCACCATGGGGACATTTTTTTTTTGGACCTCATCTTCCTCCCTCACCTACCTGACAAGGATCCCTAGAGGCCGCTCTTCCTAAGAGGTGGCCAGATCAACCTCCATCACGACAACATCTAGAATATGAAACTCATCCCGACATACCACTTAAGCATGAATGCATGAAAGACAGGATGCACTTGGATCAAACAACGCATGAGCAGGTAATGCATTAACTGAAATAATACCTGACACCACTGCATTTGACTCCTCCGCATTCTCGAGAGTCAATGCGAAGACGCGAGCAGGCGGCCTTCCTGGACCCGCCGTGCGCTGCTGCCCTGTCCCATGAGTTTGAGTCCGCTGTTCCACTAAAGCTGTCGACATAGGGGCTCTCCCTCCTGGTGGTTCTGCTGCTTGATCGCCTGAAGGGCAGTCCCTCCTGATATGACCTGGCTGGCCACACCCAAAATAGGTACTCGGACCATAGCAAACTCCTCTGTGCCTCCTCCCGCATTGTCCACACTCTAACATCTCGCCTCTTTGGCCTCCTGGTACAGTGGTACTCTGAGTAGCCGCCGGTGGTCCTATCTGCGCACGGTCTCTGAAACATCCCTGTCCCTGGCTCTGTGGGCGTGTTGTCCAAATGTTGGCACCCTCAGACTGGGTGCGCTTGTCCTCCTGGCGGTGCTACCTGAACCTCTTCCGAGTTGGTCCATCCTGCCAGTCGATAGGTACCATGGCTTCTTCCGCATCGCCTCGTCCACCACCTGAACAAAGGTAGTGTCCTCAGTGTAGTGTATCAGTCTGCCAATCTGTACCCTCACACCCTCCGCGAACTGCCTCACCCGGTCTATCTCAGTCACCACCAGGGATGGGTGATAATGAGCAACCGTGTGAACTCGATCTCGTACTCTGACACCGTCATGGTGCCTCTCTGGCGAAGCTGCTCGAACTCTCTCGCCCGCCTCTCGCGGACATTCCTGGGTAGATACTTTTCAATTATAGCAGTCCGAAATTCTCCCCATGTAAAAGCTAGTGCATGAGTCCCCTTGCGTGCTCTCTATGCCTGGTGCCATTCCTATGCTGGGCCTCTAAGTTGCATCCCAACTATGTGCGCCATCGCCTCCGATGAACACTCCAAAACCGAGCATATCTGCGAGTAGTCGTTTAGGAATGTCATCACCTCCACCGCCTGATCTGTACCTGTAAATGTTGGTGGCCTCAGCTTTACAAAGTCCATGTACAATGAGCTGCGTACTACCGTCTCTAATCAGTCCTCCTCTGCGAATCCAAACTGAATCAGCGTGGTACAGGTGGGGTCCGCTGCTGCGCCAACTCCCGCTCCCTACGAAGCTCCTCTCGCTCCCTATGGAACTTCTCCCATTCTTTACGAAATTCATCCCGTTCTCTGTGAAGCTCCTCGGTCAGCTCCATCACCTGAGTCTGTAGCAGTGCAACCCTAGGATCTCGCACTGCCTCCTCCTGAGCCACCTGGCTGGTAGCACAATCCCTGCCTCGTAAGCGACCTCGGCCTCGTCTGCCAGCGGAGTTATTTCCGCTTCCACTCATCACAACATCATCATATGCTTCCATTTCTATTAATAAGAGCAAATAGTACACAATGTAACATATGCATAAACAACTTAAATCAAAACACGTACTGCCGCTGGTGCGCAGGTTTAGCCGTCGATCTCGTGACTAGGACGTACCATATGTGAACACGCTAGCAATGCCCCCATACGATACCTACCATCCTATTATCGTACCCACTCTGATACCAATTTTGTCACACACTAAATTTGGTATGATCGACCAGGATACGCCACGTACCCCGAAGCCTAACACAACTCAAACACAACAATAATAACCTGAACAGTGGGAGAATTTTTTTTGTTGAAAAGAATAGACATGACATCACGAATCAAACCAAACAAAAACTCAATAAGAATACACTGAACAATTTATAAAAAAAGAGTTCAAATAAATAAACAAGACTCCTAAAATAAAAATAAAAAGCGGAAACCACAAATCGAGTCAACATGACTCAACAACTCAAAGAGACACTAAAACGACTCAGGTATCCTCCTCGATCATGACATGTCACGAGACCCGCTGCCTTGCCGCCACCAGCTGCGCTACTACACCCCAGTACCTCTTTGATCTAGCTCGGGTGCTGCAAAACAACAGTAATGAGGGGTAAGTCTAACTAGGACTTAGTGAGCAGATCAGTCCTCAATTCACCAAATCAATCATCATGCATAAAAACATAAATAGCCGATATAAATAACCTAACTGCAATAATATATCCAGAACTCTATGCATGAAATCAACATTTGTCAACAAGTATAAAATATCTACAACAATAAAATAGAAAGAATGCAACACCTTAATCATATGCATGCAATGCAACACCTCAATCATATGCATGCTCCCCGGACCTGTCGGTCCCACACAGCCACATAGGGTAAGTAGACGGGTGGCTGCCGAACTACCATCCAGCCCAGTGCCGTCTCTTTGGGGCATGCCCTCCCCTCACCGGGACTGGCTCTTCCGAGCTAACCTGTTGGGGCATATGTTCCCCTCACCTGCTCGGGTCTCCGGACTGTCTCTTTGGGATATGATCTCTCCTCACCAGTCGGACTTTCAGAATAAGGCCAATGCTATCTCCTTGGGGCATAGCCTCCTCTCACCAGCGAGGCTTTCGGGAAATACAACAAGCACATCACAGCAGCATAAACACAGGTATATAAGTATAAACAAGATGTGCTATCAACATGTAATAAAGGGTATGTCAAGTGCATACCTCATCCTCCACCTCCTCCTGCCATACATCACAACTACATACATATATATATGTAGAAATAATGCTCATAAATCATGATGCTCAACACAAATAAACAATCATAAAATAGAATTATAACACTGTAAGAAAGGATGCACATGTATCATGAAAGTAGTGCAAAAGCAAACTCCAACTATAAATTAATGAACTGGAACATGATAAAATAACTCATCATAGAAATCACTAATCTAGGATAAGATTCACCTCATTAACTACTATATCCATGAATCATCTCAGATCGAACCATAAAAATATATAAAATATAATTTTTCAGCTTGGTAAGCAAAACGAGGTGACACCTGACTAATGTTTTCAAAATCTGAAGGTTTGATGGCGAAACAGACCTCGCCAATGAATCCAAAACGTCGATTAGGTGAAATTTCATATATAACATGAATATTTTTGCTAACTTTAAGGTCTCAAAATAATTATTTAGAATAATGAAAGAAATGTCTTAATTTATTTAATAAATCACTGTTACGAACGAATATAACAGTGTTACAATCAATAACTCGGTAATGAAATCTCAGCCCTTCATTTAAACAAGATCAAATCACAGCCTTCCATCTAATATGATGCAATCACAGCCTTACATCTAACCAGATGCAATCATAGTTCTTCATCTACATGATGTAATCACATCCTTACATCTAACCAGATGCAATCACAACCCTTCATCTATATGATGCAACCACAGTCTTCCATCAACATGATGCGACCACAGCCTTACATCTAACATGATGCATCCACAGCCTTACATCTATCCTGATGCAATCCCAGCCTTTCAACTACATGATGCAGTCTCAGCCTTCCATCTAACATGATGAAATCTCAGCTTTACATCTATCGAGATGCAATCATAGCTTTTCATCTACATGATGCAATCATAGCTTTTCATCTATCAAGATGCAATCTCATCCCTTCATATACATGATGAAATCTAAGCCTTACATCTACACAAGATCAAATCTCTGCCATTCATCTCAACCAATTCAATCCAGCTCTTCATCTCACCCAAATCAATCTCAGCCCTCCATTTCATCTCATCTCCCTCACCCAAAATCTAGGGTTCCCAGCCACCTCCCTACTCCAGCCTCCGCCGCCGGTCGGGCCGCCAACAACCTTGGCGTCGACGTCGACGCCTACCGACGCACTGCCACCTTGTGCGATCGCCTTGCCACGCGGCGCGGCTGCCCGCATGTGGTAGCGACGCCACGTCGGGCGCCGCTGCTCGCCGGGTGCCACCTCTCGACGCATCCGGCGCCGACCGGCAGGGTGAACATAAAAGGGGTAGAAAAAAGAAAAAGAAAAAGAAAAAAGAAAATAATATTTTGTTCCAAAACGGGTAAACAACATGGTTTAATTAAGAAATGACCGATTCGACTTCCGATCCGATACGAGAAAACACGTCAAAAATTGACAAAAAACCCTGAAATATGAGAACAACGACATGAATCAAGAATTGGATAAAAGAAGGCCTAAATTCACTCACTGAACGAAGAGAAAATGGAAGGAAAAGATGCGTAGGATCTTCCCTCGATCGACACCGATGAACTCGCGAAAATCTGGCTCCGGCGGCTCCTCCTCTTCGACGATGCACTCTCTCTCCTCTCTCCTTTGCCTTGGATGACGTGCAGCTAAAAACCCGTGGTTGTACACCCCAGGGTCTAATTTATAGACACCGGTTGGGTCCAAATGACCAAAATACTCATACTTAAGCTATCCGACTTAAACAACCCATAACTCACCCGTTCTAACTCCGATTCGAGATCCGATTGCACTGCTAAATTCACCTCGAGACCCTCTATCATCCTAGCATGCTAAATCATGGAGATAAGGCAAATAAAATTTCTCTTAATTTTTTTACATTAAATGCTTACTCAGGTCTAATCCCGAAGCTTCTTGCCAATCTGTGCTAACTAGGGCGCACGATCCCCCGCTCAGAATAAAATATTATTATTAAGATTTTTGGGTATTACACCAAATGAACACCACCGCATGCCAATGGTAATGACCCAATGACAACGATCATCCACAACCTAGTGACGCTGAAACAACGAGGAGCCACACTCCAGTACTAATTCAGCCTCCCCTAGAAGAACCCCAGCGTCGAATAAACGACTTAGAAGCAGAGAGCCAATGGTCAGTATCCCAGGTTGAGATGCTAATATGGTCCCAGGGATAACCCCCGGCTAACCATGAGTGCCCCCACTTAGGACTCCAAAGCCAGGGAGACCGTGATTGCCCTCCCTATCGCCGAGCACATCACGACAATAAGCCTCCCATCAAAGAGTAAGTTATCTATCACTATGACACCCTACGATGGTACGGGCGATCCTACAATACGCCTGATGATGTTCAGTACCATGATGCTCTACAACGGAGAAACCAACCCCTCTCTCTGCAAGATTTTTCCACTTTCTTGGGAAAACCTGCTTTGTTGCGGTTTGCTTCCCTCTCGCCGAGGTCAATTCATTTCTTCGAGGATCTCTCCGTCGTTTTCCTCAATCGATTCACCATATGGAGGGTCTACTATAAAACGGAGGATGCCCTCCACTATGTTAGGCAAGGGCAACATAAGCCCTTAAGGGAATACATATGTAGGTTTCGGGAGATTGATAGCCGCCGAAATTCCCAACCTTGACCCTCGAGTCGAATTTTCCTCTATTAAATTCGGGTTAAAGTCCGAACACTTTGCCGACCATATCGCCCTGACGAAGCCTGAGCATATGGCCGAGTTCCAAGAGAAAGCCGCTAGCTTCGAAGAGATGGAAGAACTCCGAGAAGCCAAAAAGGCTAAAAGATAGAACCTCAAAGTCGTTGTCAAAGATAGAAAATCCAAAAGGCCGGACATAAAAAGCGAAGACCGCAACCGCCACGAGCAAAATGATGGTAGAGGATCAAGGTCACCACCTCGTCCGAACGCCCAAAATGAAAGGTATACTCCTTTCAATACCAGGAAGGAGACCATCCTTCGTGACATCTACAACTTGAAACTTCTCAAGTATCCTACCAATGCGGTAAAATAGAAGCTACCACCTAACGTTGATATGAGTAAGAAATTTGCTTTCCACGAAACTTATGGGCACACCATCGAGGATTGTATAGTACTCGGTGATCAACTTGAAGATTTAGTCTGTGTAGGACACCTAGATAGGTATATCCATCGCCAAAGAGAACGAGGTCGAAGCATGAGCCGCGACCCTCGACGATGAAGTCAGACACCACAAAATCCCTACCCAGGTCAGAGGGAGAGCAATCGACCTAATCGCTCAAGAAACGAACTCCGAGGAGTTATCGACTACATCGCTGACGGATTCGCAAGAGGTAGCGAATCGAGCTCAGCCAAAAAAAAATCCCTCGGGGCAATCATGGCGGTCTCACATACCCGTTGCAAAGGAGACTTGGTAGGCTTCTCGAGAGAAAGAGTTGATGTCCGAGGTGTCATATGGCTAAGGACGACATTCAACTCTCAACGAAAGACAAAGGCGATTGATGTTCAGTACCTGGTCATCAACATCTCCAGCCTGGGACGACATTCCTTAAATAATCTGGGAACTATTATATCTACTCCCCATCTAGTAGTAAAATTTCTCGTTTCAAAAATGGAAGTAGGCGTGTTCCACGCTACCAAAAGGAAGCTTGACGGTGCTACAACGAGTGCCTTAGGCCAAGGATGGCCGAACCAAAGAAAGAGCCTAATGGCCCATAAGCACCCTCCACAATCGTAGGCGAACAACCGATAAGAATTTCTGAGCAAGTCCCGGGCCAAGACATGCGAAAACGACCCCGACTCGATGCTTGAAAGATGACTCAAGTCGTGGTCAAAATCGCCTCAACAAGCACAAATAAAGCTCAGACAAAGCACCTTCCTGTACGCACAATTTCCTTTTATTATTTAATAAAATTGCATTTCTCGCATCTCTCTATGTGTATGCCCAGGAATTCTACGGCCATCTCGCTGCTTTAACGTACATTATTCGAAACTTACTCGACTCCTCACGCGCAGTCCTTGTTGGAATAGCGGAAATAACAATTTTTAAAAAATTCAAACCATCCCAAAACAACGGTTGGTATAGCTACTTTTATCCCCGTTTCAAGACGCACATGCGCACGTCCTCTAATGAAAGTCCACACCAAGCGGCTCGCAACAAAGGAGCAACGAACACCAGGACTCGTACTGGCTCAACGGAGAGGCTATCTCAACCCTGAATCACACCAAGGCGAAGCCGGCCCTTCCACCAAGAATCGAGCACCAAAAAGGAAGGAAGAGGGGATGAGAAAATCACGGAACGAGAGGGTAAATAAAGGAAAACCTCATTGTCCTTCTTGGACTCCTCCAAGAAGATGAAGTAGGCGACACACCCAAGTAAAAGACATCTTCAATTCGGCTTCACAAAAGCCCGGGGAAGGAGGAAGAAGATGGCTAGCTACCAAGGGAGAGGAGGAGGGATTCTTTGGAAGTTTTCCACTCAAGAACTCTCTTAAGAATCATGTTCTTAATCCTCTCCTAGATGACAAACTAATTAACTCCACCCACTTAAAGGAGGTTCGGCCACCACCAATTCATATATCTATTAATTTTATAATTTATCTTCATAAATCAAATTCCTATTAATTAGAATTTATCCAAGTAAATTAATTTCTAATTAATTGGTTAGACACATGGTTGAAACTAATTTTCCCACAATGTATATTTGATTCAAAATCAAATTATATTTAATTCATAATTAAATACAATTCCCGTCAAGTGGTTAATTAAATATTTAATTCATAAAGTCCGTTACGAGGTTAGTTTGTTGTGTGTGACCCATTGGGCCCCACACTAAGCCAGCAGTGAGTTGTGCATAACGGAGAGTCAGATCCAATAGAATGACTTCTATTCGAATCTTACGAGCCTCCACTAAAGCCCTTTAGTGTGATCGTAAGAAACTCCACTCATAAGTCAAGATTGACGTCTAGCAACGTGTCATGACTACCCGGATAGTGTGAGGGTCAATCTACAATGATGAAACGCCCTTCGATGATTAGTTACCATGAAACTAAATCCCTCGATTACAATATCCCGAAGTCGGCTAGGGTACGAAAGAAGTATCAAACCCTAATATTGATTCATATATATTCCATCTGCCAAGATGTCGTCTCAATAATGAAATGTCAGAAATATCTTCCTGACTTTCATGTCTACCCTGGCCAGAGATTCCCGAATCGACACTTGCAGGGACACACAAGATATTATCTCCTCTCACTAGGAGTAACTGATTCCATGTTGGTTGCTCACCTACCTCCATGAATGCTTCCCCATGCCTAGTAATACCCAACACATGACGTTGAGGACCACGTAGGGATAGAACCAAAGTAATGGGTCATCACTCACAAGGTAACCATGACAACCTTAGGTCTATGGACTGCTTGCACCTACTATCACTCGAGGAACATCTTATTGACACTCATGTAAGGATTTCATTTTGTGTTCCTCGTGTAGGTTCGTTCAGTGAACTCATTCCCTAATGAGCACCTGCACTTGTACATTAAAGACGACTCATAGATAACTATGAGATCAGCTACCCCTTATCATATAGGGTATTTACCAAGTGAATTAGTCTATTCGAAATCATTGATCCCCTAATTGGTTATCCTACGACTAGGAACATTTAGAACAGGGGCATCTGGACTCCAAGTATCACTGGCATCATCTCATCATGGCCACAAAATCATTTGCTCGGGTTTATGGGGTTCATCACAATCTTTATGAATAAAGATGCAACATATGATGAAAAAGTTGCCTCATTAAGTTGATTATCCTTGAATTATCCCTAAACACATTGACATGTGATTGGCTCAAGGGTACTATTCCTTTCAGTCATGCCTTACGCTCATTGGCGAGCTCGGCTTGAACCCCTGAGTGTAGTCCTCGGCCCTCAAAGCCACTGCTTTCGGTCTCAGTGCCCTTACACGACCTGGACTCAATTTTTACTAGCCTGACTCATTAGCTATCACGCCACTACTTCCGGACTCAACACTCTCACACGATCAGTACTCGGTTTTTACTAGCCTGGCTCATTGGCTATCATGTCACTACTTCCAACCTCAGCGCCCTTACACGTCCTGGAATCAGTTTTCACCAACTTGGCTCGTTGGCTATCACGCCACTACTTCTGACCTCAGAGCTCTTACTCGACTCCTCATGCGCGGTCTTGCCTTACGCTCTTTGGGAGCTCGGCTTGAACCCCCGAGTGCAGTCAGAGGCCCCCAGAGCTACTGCTTCCCGCCTCAGCGCCCTTACACGACCATGACTTAGTTTTCACCAGTTTGTCTTAGCCATCGCGCCACTACTTTCAGCCTCAGAGCTCTTACTCGACTCCTCGCACACGGTCCTACCTTACGCTCCTTATGAAGCTCGACTTGAACCCTCGAGTGCAGTCCTAGGCCCCAGAGCCACTGCTTTCGGCCCAGAGCCCTTACATGGCTAAAAACTGGAATACATCCAACTTGGTTTCTAAGCAAGCCCTTGCTTGACCCCATAGGTAGTACACTAACCTTTGGAACAACCCCTAAATGCCGCTACAAGAAGCATGACACCAAGGGAATAATTTATTTTCGAAAATAAAATAAATACTAGCACGGGGAAAAACCTTCAAACCAAATCACAATAAACATGCATAAGCATAAGCCCACGAAGGAGCAATTGTCAAGCAATCCAGAAAATCCTTAAAAAGGGGAAAACAATTTACCCCGGATAGTTATCAAGATGGTCCACACACATGCAAACAAAAAATTACGACATTCACTGTGGAGGGATCACATCAACCTTGTCGGACTTGGCATGGCGGGAGCATCCCTCCTCGGAACAACATCGCCCCTTGGAGAAAATGAGCATTGCCCTGGAGTCGTAACTGAGGACCAAGAAAAATCCTCAGCCTCAAGGATCACAAGGAAACCATTTCTAACTTCTTTAAGGAAGTCAACTCTAAAAAAATCAACATCAGGAGCAAAGAGCTTAGCCTGCTCTACCACTCTCTCAAAACCCTCAATGTACATCTCGAGGGCAGCATCTTGAGGGCATTTCGTCTCATCCTCGAGGGTCTACCTTCCCAAGTCGCACCTCCTCGCGTCAACGTTAGCTTCTTTAGCCTCAATCTTCAAACGAGAACTTTCTACCACCACCGTGGGAAGATTTGGAGACACCACCGATTCTGCCCTGGACTTGCTTTCCACCTTCGTCACCCGAATAGCAGATTTGGAGACAATGACATTCAAACGCGCGACTTCATCAATTTTCTACTCTAAGGCCTTTTTCATTTCAACCATCTTGAGCTTTAGTGCTTCAAACTCCTGAAACTGAATATTGGAGTCCCTCGACATAGAATCTCTTAGCCTATTCATCGAAAGTTGGACATACTCCCAGGGGTCCACCCCCTAAGGAAAGCCCAATTGACTACTGGAACAGATGCATTTACCCTCGCATGGGGTCAAAATTGGCTATTGAATTATCGATGACACACTATCCACCGCTGCTGCCTCTGGCAACATGGACATAGCCGCCTCCACTCGAGCCCTCGAAACTCCTGGATTTTGAGATCCCAAAGCCTTCATAAGCTTAGGCAAACTATCCACTAGCGAGTCCTTCTCCTTCCTGCCTAGAGTACTCCTCTGCAATTCCGCCAGTTGAGCATGTATGTCTGGCACATTCAGTAATGAAGACATCTCACCTACACGTTAGAAAAATTTAGATCAACACACAAATAAGGCAGCCAAGCCTATACAAAAACAACTGAAGCTCCGACCTCTAAAAATGGAGGGAACTTCTCCATCCAAAAGGTTTTCTCTAGGGAAATGACCAAAAATCCGCCCACAAGACCTTGAGGAGATGGGTCGCACACACACTAAAGAATTTTCTCTTAGAGGACATCCATAAGGTCCCCTTCGCCCGAAAGAAGGAGGAAAATACGAAAATATTTAGGACGGTCCATTTCAAAACAACGGAAGAACACCCAGTTGTTCTAGTGCAACTAAGTTGATACCATGAAAAACCAAATCGGTACGATCCTACTAATCTAAGGCCAATACCAACGGTACAAAAACCGACGTAGAGAACCAAAAGACTCACAGAAGGAAAGTGGCGACGAGCGGAGAAGGTAACCAACCAAGGAGTCGCCGACGAGAACCTACTAAGAACAAACACCAAGTACCAAGAGCGCGAGAAAGGCTCGAAACAAGGAAAGGAAGGGCTACTTTATGGCCAAAGAATGACAACTTCTCCATCAAACGACCAGCAATGATGTCATAATAAAATCCCAGCTGACCAGCTCAACAATTGACTGTTCTCTAGAAATCCTCAAGACACGAGTGAACACTTTTTTCACCATGATTCCTCCTCCAAAATGAGAAGACAAGACAAAGATATCCTGATTATGAAACCACCATGCTAGGCGTGGAAGTTGAGAAGACACAAGAATAACACAACAAAAATATGCCAATTCGATTCACTTCAAGATGAGGCAAGGATTGCCGCATGACAACTCATGAGACAATTTCGGCCTTTACGGCCACTCGCTCCAACTTGACCTCCAAAGTCGTTAGCTCCAATTCGACCAATTCGGCCTCCACAGTCGCTTGCTCCAATTCGACCTCCATGGCCGCTTACTCCAGCCCAGCCTCCACAGTCACTCGCTCCAATTTAGCCTCCACGGTTGCCTACTCCAGTTCGGCTATTACGACCACTCGCTCTAACTCGACCTTCACAGTCTTTCACTACAGTTCGACCTTTACAGTCGCTCGCTCCAACTCGATATCCACGGTCGTTCACAACAGTTCGGCCTTTATAGCCGCTCGCTCCAACTCGACCTCCACGATCGTTCACTACAATTCAGCCTCCACGGCCGCTTATTCCAATTCGGCCTTTATGGTCGCTAGCTACAGCTTGGCCTCAATAGGCCACTCGCCACAACTCAACCTTTCTGTTAATGCTTAGTTGCATTGGAAGTTGCAACTGCTATGGTAACTGCTTTAAAAATAGAGTGAGTAGCAAATATGAAATAACCACAAAAATACGCAAACACACAAGGAATTATTTACGCAGTTCAGTGACAAACTCGTCACCTAATCTGCGGGGCCCTCAACGGACAAATGCCCAATTCACTGTCAACATAGTATAATACAAGCTTCAGAATTTCACAACTTGAAATCCAACTTCAGTACTATAGTAAATTAGAAATAACAAACAAACTATTTGCTATTACAAATACTAACCAACTTGCCTCTCTATGATAACTCAATCATAGAGTTCTATCATCCACATAGTCTCTATGTTGTAGTGAGTTAACAATCCAACTCCATCTTAACTTGAAGATAATTGAAGTAGTTTTGTTTCCATCTTTACTCTAATTTACTCTTGATGCTGTAAAGTTTATGCTGCTGCGATGTTGCTTGAATGTTGCTAAGGTTATTGATATATATATTATCAATAACCTTAGCAACATTCAAGCAACATCATAGCAGCAAGAGCAGTTGTAACTAACTAACAATTGACAATTTCTAGAGCAACAAGAGGCAATTATAACTGACTAACAATTTCCAGAGCAACAAGAGCAGTTATAACTAACTAATAATTGACTAACGACATCATAATCTCCACGACACCAAGAGCAGCTGCAACTAACTGTTTTGACATAAGAGACTTATAGATCCATATCTTCTCTTTTCTCATATATAGAGAAAGCCAACCAACTTCCTTAAATGTCACTTAACAAAAGATCTTAACTTCATCAACTTCAAACTCAAAAGGCAGCATGAAACAACATAAAGTATCGAACATAATAGCTCTAGAAGTAACGGCTAGTCCATCAATGAAGACCAATTCGACTTTCCAAAAATGAATAGACAATAATCAAGTAATTAAAGATGAATAAAATATCAGAGACATATTAAAAGAAATCATCATTAATTACAAAAACCAAACAATCATCATCGCAGTAGTAACTTCATCACGAAAATCACAGTTACAAGAGTAGTTATAACTAGCTTACAATTGAGTGACTTAAGCAGAACACCTCATAGACGAAAGTAGTAGCAACAATCATTTCAACTGAGAACAATTGGAAATCCTTTTGCCAAATATAGTTAACACCTCATAAGCCAAACACCAACAATCTCCCCATTTGGCTTATTTGGCAAAACACAAGATGTCAAGAGAATATCCAGGGTAAGCAACCATAGAGCAAGTAATAGTTAGACAACAGAATATGATCTGTAAGTCAGCAGGCAGACATCAGTTGCAACTGAACTGATAGGCATCACATACAACATTTGCAACTGATAAAGGTATCCATCAAACAGAATTCAAAATTCAGGAAAGCAAATATAAAATAATTAAGCACAAACACAATTATGTAATGTAAACACACAATTAATAGTAGTTCGGCACATATCCACTACCTAAGCGCTCCGTTTAGGATTTTCACGAATTCACTAGATAATAAGGTTCCCACAAGAGGATTTTCACTACAAGCAACCTTCTCCTCAAAGGTACCTTATCATCTCAAGTTTGAAGGCAACCCTAAAATATAGTTACACAAGTAGATTTATGTCTCTATACTAAAGCAACCACTCATCCAACACCAAAACACCTAAGTCTACAAACACATTTCAAATCGAAGTAAATAACAAAAAAAAATACAATTAAATGGATCAATAAAACACCAAACAATACTTAGCTCCAAATGAAGTCCCCTAGCTCCTCTTAATTTCTTTTGATGATGAAACTATTAAGAACAATGCTAGAATCAAGTATCAATAAGCTAAAGCTATAGTTTATGAAGATATGGGTCAAGAAGGCTTAGAGAAGGAGTAAAAGATGGCTCAATATACATTACAAGCTCAAAAAATGGCTGAGAACCCAAATATAAGGAAAACAATGAAGTAAGGGTTGGGTTCAACCACCTCGACTTCAATAGAATATTTGTATCCTAACACATTTAGCACTTTCAGGTAAGATA
Source organism: Canna indica (assembly GCA_034359265.1). Lineage (NCBI taxonomy): Eukaryota > Viridiplantae > Streptophyta > Magnoliopsida > Zingiberales > Cannaceae > Canna > Canna indica. The sequence goes on along the minus strand of CP136890.1, from coordinate 58,237,993 downwards.
AAAAAATAGATTTCTTTTGAGACTAAGAACATGCCATATCTGAGATATGGTCCATGTAATTCTATCATGCATTTCGATATTAACTAAGCCAATTATGATTGCTTGACATGATAAGTCATTTCCCGAGTACTTTTCCTCTATTGGTGGATTGATATATTGTGAACCAACTCTCAGTGCCACGTCACATGAAGTAAACAATTTGAATCTAATTAACAATCATTCTTCTTGATACATCGTAATGCCTCATTGGAAATACTTACTCATGATAAAGATCATTTTTGCACTTTCATTAGCTTAGTCTTTCTCCATCTCAGTACCTTCTACCATGTTGCACTCAAGAAGAGTAACTTGAAGGTTTTCTTTAGTTAAGAGTGCTTTTATCTTGGCAACTAATGCACAATGAGTTATTGATGTTGTGGTCTAACTTTTGAATTTCATATTTTACCCTAACCATTGTGGATGACAAACTTTGATACCACAACTATTAAAAAGAAAAAGGTTCTTCCTGGATGAAAATTTAGATGCACACTATTAACATTACTAAAAAACGGGATATCTGCGATGGACGTTACCGTTACAAAATGATCGCTAAAGACCTTCTACGACGGCAGGATGCAGTCACAAAGGGCGGTAGCAAAAGAACTTGTCGCAGAAAATGTACGACGGCATAGCAGCGGTCGCAAGTGAAAATATTCTGCGACCATTTTGCGACGGTGTAAAGCGGTCGCATAATATGGTCGCGTGACATCTGTGACCTTCTCTGACCGTCGCAACTTATAAATTGGCGACGGTATTGCTACCGCGGTCCCCGTCACCAATGTTATATCCGCGATGGTTGTGCGATCGCGTTTGCCGTCGCACCACGGTCACAATTGTAATTGCAACCGCTTTTGGCGACTAGTTTGATATACCTTTTGCGACGGCGAGCGGTCGCACAGCCATCGCAAATGTGTGTTTTGAAAAAAAAATTATAATAATATTTTTTAAAAAAATGACTGTTTACAAATATTTGACATCAAATTATATCAAAATCCAATGCTACAATGAGGGAATATACAAGACCACAAATTATATCAAAATGCAATGCCACAATGAGGGAATATACAAAATATCAAATTATATCAAAATGCTGCCACAACGAGGGAATATTCAAGACGTGAATTAGTGTTTTATAATGTTTATACATATTTATATCAAAATGTAATATTTACATCGTATCAAAATATGTTTAATCAAAAGAAAAAATAAAGTATATATCAATCATGAAGTGCATCATGTGACGGCGAGGGATGCGACGAGGAGAGGGGTTACGTTAGGAGGGTATCAGCTGACGTCACGTCGAATGACGGGGGAGGCGAAGGGCCGGAGCACCTGGCATGGAAGAAGCAATACATGTCATGTACTCCCTCATAGTGGCCACCTCACTGATGAGGCGTGCATGAGAAGCCTGTAATTCTGCGTGCGAAGCCTCTAAGGCTGCAAATCGATCCTGGCCCGCATGTGATGTTGATGGACTAGCGGTGGAAGAGGTGAAGGCAGACGACCCCGCACCATGTGGCTGCAACAACGTCCGTGCATGCATGGGCCGTTGTGCCAATGCCATATACACGGCCGTGGTCGACTCCTGTCACTTGCATCCATGCATCAACATCAAGTTGATGTTGCGCAGGATCACCTCCCCGCCGGGTCACCAACTCAGTATACGTGGCCTTTAAAGATTGATTAATTAAATTAATTATACATAATTGAACTAATATAATTTTTTTAAAATATTAACTTTATTAAATATTAACTTACCAAGATCGTCTTCGGCCTTCCGCTGATGAACTCACCCCGGCGAGGACTATGTCTATATCTATGTGTCTCCTCAAACACCCTCAAAGGATCAGCCGGAATGAACGTCCCCCGCTCGTCTCGTGTCCCCTACAATAAAATAAATATAAATAGTTTTTCTATAATAAATAATAAAAACTATTATTAAATTATATACCATGCGACGCTCGTGACTAGTAAATGGGATGGACCCACCGGTATATCGGGCCACGGATCCCTCAACTAGCGTCATTCGATTCCGGTGCGCCGTTCGGAAGGCACCCTGCCACTCCTCGGACGGCCAGATGTTGCATAGTTGATCTCATACATGGCTCGTTATCCAGTTGGGCCCATTTTCCTTCAGTGCATCCATAGGTGTACGTATCCCGATTACCGCCTACATTTGCCCGCGCCTCACCCCGCGCACGGTGGAGGATATCCTTGAAAAGTTTCTTATTGTAAGCTTCCCAAGCATCCTCCACCTGAGCCTGAATGGCGGGATCCCATATGTATCGGGCCTACAAAAGGAAAATATTAATACAATAATTTTAAACAGGAAAATGGACAACAACACACACCTCTACTCTTTTAAAGACCAGACAAATTAATTAAACAGCTCCAAATATTAAGGAAAAGATTGCACATGCCCTTCCTTGCAAGAGGGAGGAGCAGTAGCCCAAGAAGCTGGCAGCTATCTATTATACTCTTGTAGATTATGTTATCTAGTTTGCTTTCATCATTGTTGTGTCAAATAACTGATGAGCTTAAGGAATCAACTGCTGCTAATTACTTTCAAATGCAGAATCTTTATCATGATTATGTTAAGTATTTAAAAATACTGATTGAGTTTTTCTCTAATAGCTTAAGCTTTGTGACAAGTAACCTCATCCAATCAAATTTTCTAGTAGTCACCTTTCAAATTTATGTTACTATAACTAAAAATGATGTACTCGTTGTGTTCAATACATAAAAAACAGGAGAAGACCTTGAGCATCTCCTGAACACTTTGAAAAGTAAGTTTGAAGCTCAAAACTTGAGTAACAGTTCTCATGGACATTAAATTAAACACTAGGGAATATTACTTCAAACCACGGCTAAACCATTCCATTTTAAAAGAGGTTTGCAACAGAGGGAAAAATGAGTAATATTAAGGAACAATTGAGGTGGTAAATTAATGTAGGACTGGCAAGGCATAAGAAACCACTAGAAAATGTCAAAAGGAGAAATAACAAAAGGACATTGCACATGCCAGGTTCTGTCACTAAGTAATTCAGACATATAGCATCTTTTGATGCTAACATTTACATACTACTGTTTATTATTTACTACATAGACAAATGCAAGCATCATGTGGAGGTGATGTGTGCTGGGCACAAGTGAACTTTAGGTGGATATGCCACAAGTTGGTAACAATGATGCTGTTAGTTAAATTGACTGGTGAAGACAATTCAACAATTAATACTGTTGCTTTGTAAGCATCGTGTTCTATTTCATTACCTTGGAATTTAATTGGAAGCAACAAAAGACACTAATAATAGACTCTAAAAATTCTGCAAAGAAAGAGACCATTGATGAAGTCGATGATTGTAAACAAACAATAGACAGATGTCGATCTAGCATGAGGAATATATTCTTTGATTCTTATGAAGCCATAGAACCTTGTATAAGCACCCAATTCTTATACACTAGCTAATCCATCTAAGAGATCTTATAAGCCATAGAACCTATTATTCTATGCTTATATAAGCATGTTTTAAAAGACTATACTCTGATCGTAATTTTCCCATGTAAATTCACCAAAATGACAGGCAAATAATCCATGATATATATATATATGCATGTTCCCAAGTAACATACATGATTAATCATGATGACTGCAACATACATGATTCATTAATGTTGATATAGAATATAAATATCAATTTACATCTCCAGAAGAAGAACATGAAACTGCAGATTCATTATGGAACAATAACAAACTTGGATATATTACAATATAAATCATGTGCATATTATAATTATTCACACTCGAAAAAATTATGAAACTTTAGAAAATTTCCTTTATCTTAGGAAATATGAGTTTTCCATTGGTTATCCTCCAACCAGCTATGTAGCCGTCATTGCATATCCTCCAACCCTCAACAACCAGCTAACAAATCCATTTTCAAGCTGTAACCCTATTATTCAATCCCATTCCGTTAATTAAGAGGCAAACTCTCTATAAATAGCACCATTTGTTACTCCACTAGAACCATATTGCTAGTTTATAAATTCAACTTCCTTTAGTTATTAAAATTCAACTTTGACTCACTGGCAATAGATAATATTTGGATAGACTAAGTTAAAATTCAATTTTGATGATTTAATTTGGCATCGAAATATTAAGACATCTGAGTTTTCAAAGTTGTCTACGCTTGTTACCTAAGCTCTCTAGGAAGTGGCCTCCAAAAACACAAAGTTGGATATAGGAACCTTAATGTATCTGTACCTGACTACCAATACTTGTATTCTATGGGATTGGTAGCATACTAATCAGTACACCAAATGAATTAACAAGCTTCAAGGCATACCAAGGTTGATGCTTTGGATTAACCCTGGTTCTTCCAATCTACACACATAAGGCTTGATTCATCCGGAAAGTACATTTGTTAGTTATAACCCAAAGTGAGTTAATATTAGATGGAACATGGTATTTTGATAGTGAAGTGAACAATCAATTACATTGCATGGTTCATCTGAAAAACTATAAGCCCAAACATAGTATTCAATATATGAAAGTAAATTGAATGATTATTTAAGTTGCTAGTAGAAAGAGATGGTGAAACTGAATGAGAAGGAGAGGAAATTAAACATGCAGATGAAAGATTCAAACACACCACTTGAATCAATATTCATTAAATTAAAGTAACTTGAACTACGTACCTCGAACTCATTCCATAATAAATTTTGATAATGGTCTGACACTCTGATCCATGAAGTCCACGGCTCATGAAAGAAACTCTTAAGCATAACGGTCATGGTGCAGGCGACATCATCCTGCTGAAATCTACAACTCAAGTATAATAACATTATAAGTAACAATTAATTATTATTAATTAAAATAAATAAATTAGTTTACTTACTTTAAACCATTCAGCGATATCCGCCGACGTTGGTCGGACGATGAAGGTGCATCACCCCCCCCCCCCCCCATTAGGCTCATGAGGCCTACGACGACCTTGAGCTGGTGGTGCTACAACATCTACCACGACTGGTGCAGGTGGTGATGTTGGTGGTGGTGGTGGTGGTATCGCGGGCGGCGGCGGCCGAGATAAACCTGTGCGATGAACCCTAGAATGGGCACATGACATCTACAGATATAAATGTTGATTAGTGATGTCAACCAATAATATAATATAAATTAATAGAAAAAAGATGAAATATATATATATATATATTACACATTAATCATCAATATCATCTGAATAATAATTGATTGAGTCATTTTCTTCTTCACTTGTCTCTTCATCTTCACAACTATTCTCATCTTCTGCATCATCTGGTTCAACATCAACACTTTCTTCAACTAGACATTGTGCAACGACTAAATTTTCATCTTCAAGTGTTTGACCCACAACTTCAACTACTGGAGGATCATCTTCCTGATAAAAATCACCTAATACAAATCTTGTAGTATCATTATCCTCTGCCATTGGATCAATCCTCAATCGTGTCTTAGTCTTACACACTGCCCGCCATTCCGATCTATCTCTTCGTCTGCCTGGATATTTTGCGTAATATACTTGTTGTACTTGTGATGCCAAAATAAAAGGCTCGTTCGACGCTAACTTTGATTTGAAATTAACACCAACAAGCTTATACTTTAGATGAATTTGACTCCCTCGAGATGATGTGTCAAACCAGTGACATTTGAATATCACTATTTTTTTGCACCCAACATATTGAAGCTCAAGTACTTGCTCAAGCAGTGCGTAGAAATCACAATCATAATCAATCCAAGTGGAGCCTTTGACACAAACACCGGCATTCATTGTCTTCTTTATGGTTGAGTACTCCTTTGTATGAAATTTATATCCATTAACAAAGTATCCGTTATAACATAAGACTAGTCGTGACGGTCCATATGCTAACTCGAGTAATTTATTGTCTATTTCTTGAATATGTTCACTCGACCAAGTTTTAAACCAATTTGAAAATTTTGTGCTACGTTTATCTTGTAATTCTTTCTCGGATATATTTGGTGTCTGTGTACGAACTTCCATGTCAAATTTTTGAATGAAAGGATCAACCTCGGGGCAATTCATCAGTACATATAATTGTGCAAGATGATACTCATCTTCAGTTAAATATCTCGGTGGACGTGAGCCCAAACCACGACTAGGAAAACAAAATATTGGTAGAAAACCTACAGCGTTCACATTTCCCCCATCATCATTTTGGAGAAGACGAGTCAACCTTGTGTGCACATTGGACTCGAAATAGAAAGAACAGAAAGTTGATATCTCCTTAATTATATAAGCTTCACTTATTGAACCTTCCACCGCAGCTGTATTTTCTATTTTCCTTTTTAACCTCTGCATATACCTCTTGAATAAATACATCCACCGATACTGAACCGGACCACCAACTCTTGCCTCGTATGCTAAGTGAACCGGTAGATGCTCCATCAGTAAAAAAATTCAGGTGGAAATATCTGCTCTAATTTGCAAATAATTTCTATAATATTTTTCTCTAGCTTTTTCATATCTTCGATACGGAGGGCATTGACGCAGATATCTCTGAAGAACAAACTAAGCTCGGTTAATGGCCCCCAAATTTTGTCTGGTAAAATATCGCGGAATGCAATAGGGAGTAATCTCTGCATGAACACATGACAATCATGACTTTTCATTCCTGATATTTTACCTTCGTCTACATTGACGCATCGAGCTAAATTAGATGCATAGCCATTTGGTAATTTGAGATATTTTATCCACTGGCAAACATCTTTTTGTTGTTGCTTACTGAGAACATAAGAGGCTTTCAGTTTCACTTATTTGCCATTCACCTCCTGTAGATCTAAATCTGGACGTTTGCAATATACTTTTAAGTTCATTCTTGCCTTCACATTATCTTTTGTTTTTCCAGTAAAATCCATCACTGTATTAAAAATATTCTCAAACACATTTTTTTCAATGTGCATCACATCCAAATTGTGCCGAACTAGTAATGAGCTCCAGTAAGGCAATTTCCAAAATATATTTTTTTTGACCCAATTGTATCTTTCTCCGAAACCACTAATTCTATCAACCTCTCCGAATGTGATATCTGGTAACACAGAAACCCGAGCTAACATTTGATTACCAGACAAACGCTGAGGTGGTCCATCTTTTTCCACTCTGCCCCGGATGAATTTATCTCTATTTCTCCGGTATGGATGATCAAGTGGCAAAAATTAACGATGACAGTCAAAGTATGAAATCTTTCGTCCATGCCGAAGACTGAATGCTTTTGTTCGTTCCATACAATACGGACAACCAAGCCTCCCGTGTGTGCTCCAACCAGACAACATAACATATGCTGGGAAGTCACTAATTGTCCACAACAATGCAGCCCTTAAGTTGAAATTCCTTTTTTGATGAATATCATAAGTGATGACTCTGTTGTCCCACGAGTTCTTTAAATCGTCAATTAACGGTTGAAGGAACACATCCAATTCTTTTCTTGGTCCCATTGGTCCTGGGATCACCACACTCAAAAATATGAAATCATCTTTCATGCACATCGAATACGGCAAATTGTAGACTATGAGGAGCACCGGCCAAACATAATATGAAATGGATGATTGACCGAATGGATTGAACCCATCAGTACATAACCCTAGTCTGACATTTCTAGGATCACTTACAAACAATGGATAACATCGATCAAGATGTTTCCATGATTCACTGTTAGACGGGTGAGTCATAACATTCAGATCACGACTCTTAGCATGCCATATCATATGTTGGATTATTTTTTCAGACATGAACAACCGCTTCAATCTGGGAATTATCGGGAAATATCGAAGAACCTTAAACGGTATTTCTACCAATTGCTCATTATTGTGTACCTGATCAATCCTCAAATCATGAAATCACATATAAGATAATTTTATAATTCACACGAAATCTTAAAAATAATTTTTCAAATCACACATCATTAAAATCCACACACATAAGAAACCATTGTATACCATTGTATACAAGTAATTTCGAAATACATTGTGCTATTCAAATTTTTACATTGTTTCAAAGTTTCAAAGTTTCAAAAATACGTAAGATAATTTTTTCCAAAAAGCTTATCCTTGCACTTGATCCTTTTACCTGCATGTAAAAACAAAAGAAACAATGAGGCAATGAAATGAGGAATACCAAGTTTGTAACTCAATGCAAGATAATAAACTGACACTCTAAAGTTGTAAATAAAGTTTGTAACTCAATGAAATGATGAATACCCAACAATGTAGCATGCTGAATTGTTCAACATGTTCAATTCTCAGCATGCTGAGATTCTAAGAATGAATTCTCAGCAAGTTTAATTTACCAAGGAACCTCCCATGTTGGTGCTAGATAGATTCCTTTGGTACTAGAGTGGACTTCCTCTAGCCTACGTGAACCGTAAATGGACTGTGAATTGGTACTAGCTCAATACATGCATTAATTTGATGTTTTGGTACAAGTCCTTCACCTGGGGGGAGTTTAAGAAGGCCATGTACTCCCTCAGGCTTGGCCACAACAGGCTTGATCTCTTCCTTGTAGAGCTTGACGAAGAAGAAGAAGAAGAAGAAAGAGGGCAATCTTTTCCGAAGCATTGGTATTCTGTCTGAGTTCCTATTTGAGACTTCAGAATAGCATGAAAATTAATATGCCTAATGGTAGGAAAAGATTAATGTAGCTGACTCAAAATAGTTGAGACTTCATGACTTCATTGTGATACATTCAATGATATAATTTCTACATAGAATTGAACAAAAGAATTCATGGCAATACCTTGAGACTCTCTTGGAGCATCACATATAATAGCCCAGGTGTTTCTTTCTTGATTACAGCCTTTGTTGCTTCAGGTGTTACATCTCTAGGAGTAAAGCCAGTGCCACCTAAAAGAAAATAAAGAACTTGACAAAATTAACTAGAAAGGTAAATAAAATGGATGAATGAAGGTGTAGGCTCCTCAAAACTCAATAAATACGTCACCTAAAGTCAATATGAGGTAAATTTTATCAATATCACTCCATCTGATAAGGACATTCTTAATTTTATCAACTTCATCAGGAACGACAGTTGTATCTACCACGTGCTCCACCAAGCTTTTCAGATGAAGAGTTCACAACGAAAACTGCCCTTGGGCCGCTGCAACCATTAAAGTTCTATTCTCTCATATGCAATATACTGTTTAGGATTAATATTTTAAACATAGCATGAAAGAACTTCCTTGAACTAGTGGGTATACATTCCTAGTGATGTCTAGTAGCCTCACAATATCCTGCAGCTAGACTTAAAAGGGTTAACTTGCAATAAGACAAAAAATTATATAGGTATCTGTATCCCCTTAGTCCTTATGCAAGGAAATTTCTGGAGCATTCACTTGGCTCAGTAGGCTTCTCTTGCCAAGAGCATTATGATTTCTCCATATTTCATTTAGCATTAAATTTGTGACCTCATTGAGTTGTTAATTCAAAGAGGTGTATCAAGATGCATTTTCTGCAATGACGATAAAGGTGTTGATTTTTATCCCATCTTATGAAGTTTGCTCCTCATTACAATGTTTACCACAAAGTTAAAGCCTATTCCATCAGGGTTCATGGAATGTTTTTCACAGCATCTTTAACATCATAAATATGTAAGAGAAGAGACTAAATAAACACATGCTAGACACAAAAATATCTTCCTTTCGAGAAGTCAATACTTCAATTAATGGAGTTCAAATTATGAGGTTGAGTTGCAATTCTATATTAGTAAAACTGTCGGCATATAGGAAACATACTTGCTAAAGTTGTGGAATAATCAAGAATTAGAAAAGGACAGATGCATATCAGAAATCCTTCAGCCTAGACTTCTATATCTACCACTAATTAGCCTTATAAAAAAATTGGAGCTGCAATTCCTAATATGTGATGGGGAAAACAGTCTGACAAGTCAAAAAGTAAGTTATTAATTTTTTGCCTTACGCTTCGTGCACTGGGTCAACCTTTTTAATTTTAACCAAAGGGCAACCAATAATCTTAGAAATTATGCACCATGCTTTATAATTATCAAGACATGGAAGAAAGAACAGTAATGAATACTTAAAGAGGAGAGTAACAAGATTTTAGCTTAACAAAAGCAACATAAAGATTACCTCCTATCATGGTCAGTGCCAGATGAAACTGTGTCACTCACTGTAAGAACTGCGACTTTGACCATTGATTCTTGGGGTGCAGTGCCAGGTTGTGATCCAGTGAATTTTGTAGCATGTTCATGCTGAACCGATAAGGAAGCAGTGCGATCTATCGTCTTACTCATCAAACTGCTCATTTGCTTTCTAGTACTCTCAGCTATGAAACTACAAACAATAATAATAACACTTGAGCTACTATAGAAAGATCTAATTGGCTTACCGCTCGCAATAACATGAATTAATAACAATTCTCACCCAGGACTACCAGATCCATCATCAAGCTCCCATCTTACTATGGCACAATGGTATTCTGAGCGATAAGGGTCTGGTCTTATAGGGTGTACAATTCGGGCGCGCACTCTACATATATTGCAATTTTATGCATCAGTTATTAAGAGAAGAGACATTTTCGAACTTGATCCAAATATGGCAAATATATGATGAATATCATTTTCCACTGCTGTCTTGGATACTTTATAAGAAAGGTTTTATTGTTAGATCCAAGTTTGCAACATGTTAGATCCAAGTTTAAACGCAGATCTAGCTTTTGCCTCATGCTGGTGATAGCACGATTTTAATCCTAACAATACAATGCGACCTAGTAAGTAGAATTTTTCGATAGTGGATTTGGAGGTGACCAAGTGGTAGTTTAGACCAAGGTTCTAGGTGCTGCTAGTACCACTTGTTTAGCTCAGGATTAACAGTGGCGAGCTACCACCAAAATTAATAGAAAAGGGTAACTAGAACATTCTAATATTGTGTTTGGAGGTGAGGAAGAGAAAAAGCTTAGCACAAGTACAGATATCTAATCTAATTTTCAGAAAAGTTAGCACAAGTACAGATATCAAACAAAAAAAGTGTTCAAAGGTTAGCTAAGCATGAATAAAAGGCCTCTTTTTCAGAAAATGAAATCATTTTTTCCATGTACTATATTGTTGGTCTATATACAAGTAGCTGAAATCCATAATAATCAAACAATTCAATAAAATCTCAAGTTTCATACTGAAGAAAACAGATGGACTGTGAGACTAATTATATAATGAAGATATGGATTAACAGTGACCTCTGAAGCTAGCTTCAGGCAAATAAAGATGAAACGAGATTATGGTCGTACCCACCTGAGATAACCTCCTTATCATGTAGTGTACGTTCTGTCCATGTTATCCTTGCATGAATATGAAATCTATTTTGAGGGTTATGAATGCATGAACTTGTACTAAATAGGAAAAGGAATGGATGTCTACAAAGCAAAATAAGATTAATGATAATTCTTACCTAAAATGAAATCTACAACTTGATGTGAAAAGGTAGCAAAGGAAGCTCCAATCCTACAACTATCTACCGTTTCCACCAACCTCTTCAAAAAAAAAAAAAATTGCCAACATCATATTCAGATGCTCAGTGAAATTGATATAATTTTAGTATATTGCTAATTATCTTGATTAGATGACCTAAATTTAGTTAGATAAACTTTATCATAGTTGCATTTTCAAATTTTGAGTTATTTTCACCTATTAATTTTTGTTTCTAACAATAAGAACTCAATCTATTAAGAATATTTTTTGAATTCTGAATGTCCTCAGTTGACATCGTTCTTCTAAAAATCGTAGTTCACCTCGTCAAACTAACATGTTTTTCACTTCTCATAGTAGGAATTTGCTGATTATTGTCTGTAGAGCAAATTGTTAAAATAAATTTCTTATCAATTAATTAAATTTTTTCAGCTCAAGCAAGACATATCAATAACAAGACCTATGGATTTCTTTTTCCAATCATATATTTTTCTAAGGATAACTCCATATTAATCTGTAAAATGCAAGTTGTATAACATTCGTTATAACTACAAAAGCATTAGGACTTAATCATGTAGAAGAATTTGCCGGCCTCTTCTAATTCCAAGAATATAATCTTAATTGTACATCTTCACCAACACAGAGCAGCTTTGCTTCTAAGTGCTCCTTGATAAATGAATGCCTCTATTTTTGTTAAAGATTATAATTCCAAGTAGTTCATTATAACAAGGGACAAATCCAAGTATTCCTTGGAACTGCACCATGAAAATACAGGTGATTATGTGCACTGATGTCATACAAAATATTCTGACCTAATTCAGGTTGTTTAACTAAAATTAAGCAGGGGTGTAGGAACTGCTGTGCTGATTCTATCATGGATTATCACATTGTATACTCTATGGCAAATGACGGAGATGCATGAAATGGTACCTGGAAAGTGGTTTGACCGGTATCACGAGCTCGCCCGACATGTTTTTGGAGAAAAGCTTGGGCTTTGGATCTTAGTGCCCCAACAGCTCATTGTGGACATTGGTGTTGATATCGTCTACATGGTTATTGGTGGACAATCTCTCAGGAAGTTTTATGATCTTGTTTGTCCTTACTACAAATCCATCAAACTCAGTTATTGCTTACATAAACAATGTGCTCATAGAATCAGACACTATTATTTATAATAAGTCATGTTCAAATCTATCATACAAAGTACTAATTTTCTCTTAACTATTGCCAGCTACTCTACTATTGCTTGGATAACTGCAGCAGAACAAGGGAAGCAAGCAAATATTGACTATGGGTACAGATCTTCAAGCACAGCAGACACTGTGTTAAACTTCTTCAGTGGATTGGGTGATATTGCTTTTCCCTGTTGCTCTAGTTGGGTATTGGATATTTGGCAATGAAATTGATGACAACATCCTAATTACCTTGGGAAAGCCAAGATGGCTGATTGCAGCAGCTAACTTGATGGTTGTTATCCATGTAATTGGTAGCTATCGGGTAATTTCGTTAATGGATGGAGACGGGATATTAGTTAATATTAATTAATCAAAATAAATTTCACTGATAATTCACGAATTGAAGTCATTTTTTTCCAAGACCCCATGTTATGGATCTTTAAGCTCAATAAATCAATCATGTGAATTTATTTCCAAGTAAATAGCTAAGAGTAACTTAAGTAAATGCAAGAAAATATTGACTTGAATATTATTTAGGTAACAAACTAGTTTTTTCAGAAGGTAAAACATATGCTTTTATCCACTTAGTCAAAAAGTTCTCAAATTGTGCTCTATTGCTAATTATTGCAGGTTTATGCTAAGGTAGAAAAGGTAGCAAAGCCCTATAACACTTCACGTAAAAGATCCAAGTAAGAATGATGCTCATATCTTTCAAGCCTATGTATCAGACAAATAAAAGAACATGCCCATAACAAACAAGTGAGGAGCAATTTTAGATGCTAAATACTAAAATAGCAAAAAAAAAAAAAAAGATACTACTATCAACCTATATATACACATATATTAAAGAACAAAATCAAGCAGAAAAGATACTAGGGAGTTCATATCAAATTTTTGCTTTAGTACACAAAAGAGGCTTTCTAGGAGGACTATGTTTAGAGAACAAACCTTGTCAAAACCTTGCTTTAGTACCCTTCCCTCCCCTCCCTCCTTTAAGTTCTCCCTCTTCCTCCGTTTCAAATGGGTTCTTACCCTCCTTTATCTGTTTCACTTTAGCACCGTCTTATCGTCGCGGTAGGATGGTTTCCTCCCTCCGCCATCACCGTCGGGCTTTTTCTCCACGCTCCTTCTCCTCCTCGCCGTCGTCGACTGCGCCACCTTCGTCTCCAGCATCCGCGTCAATGTCATCCGCAGCTCGTCTAATCCACCTTCCTCTCTCCCGGCATTCCACGAGGCCCCGGCCTTCTGCAACGGGGACGAGTGCCCGCCGCCATCCCCCACAGGGCGGGTGGACATCGTCATGACTCTGGACGCCAACTACCTCCGCGTCACAATGGCCGCCATCCCCCACAGGGCGGGTGGACATCGTCATGACTCTGGACGCCAACTACCTCCGCGTCACAATGGCCGCCATCCTCTCCATCCTGCAGCACACCTCGTGCTCGGAGAGCGTGACCGTCCATTTCCTCGTCGCCCGGCCTGGGCCCGAAGTTCTAGCCAACATCCGCGCCGCCTTCCCCTACCTCGACTTCCGGGTGTACCGCTTCGACTCCGACCGCGTGCGCGGCCGCATCTCCCGCTCCATCCGCCAAGCCCTTGACCAACCGCTCAACTACGACGTTCAGGGAGGCCGCCGCGCGTGTCGTTCTCGACCTCCCGGGGTCTCTCAACGTTGGCGCCTCTGTTGCCTAGGAATCCCTCGAATCGGTTGGGCAGGTCATCGATGATTTCAGCGGATCGGTGTGGCGGGGGACCGCTGAGATCATCTCTTAGGGCAAGGAAGCGATCCTCTTGGTGGAGTCTGGAGTTGATTCTGCGGATCACTACTCCAGCGAGCCCGGGCCGCCTAGCACTACCAGATCTTCGAGGTTGTACAGCAGATACAAGATGCAGGTGATCTCAATATAGGCGGACGTGGGTACCTTCTCAGATGCACCGGAGGACGCCGAAGACTTCAACAGGTGGAGATTGGAATTTGATTTTGCCGCGAACGAGTTCGTCGAGCAGTGGGCACGGGAGGGAGGGTGCGGGAAATATGGAAAAGGGTGGGTTTTGAGATATCAGTGTAGTCGACTGAAAAAAAGAGGCGCGGGAGATTAAAAAAAAAGAAAAAAAAAAGGAGGGACTAATGTTGGTCGGCTGAAAAAAGTGAGGGAAGTAAATTAAAATGAGGGTTTTTTAAATTAGTCGGCAAAATTACCGACGGATCTGGATCCATTGGTAAATTTGTCGGTAATACCAACAAATAACTTTGTCAGTAAATAATCCATCGGTGAAAGTCAAATTTCTTGTAGTGATACTTGAAGAATAAGGGATATCTGCTAGAATTTCAAATTGAAATGAATGTTAAAAAAAAATATTTAACTACAAGTAGAATAATTTTGATCCCAAACTGTCCGATTAAGGACAATTCAGAAATCGTAAAGAATCTATAAATTTTGTACTTCTTATAGACAACGATATGATCTCCGAACGGATCTAAGGTATTGTAAAAAAAACTATGATCCATCAGTCGATAAGTTCGTGTCACTTTATCAACTCGCGAATCATAATATTATTTTCAATTTCAATCCTAAAATTATACTGACAAATTATGCACTAATAGTGTAGAATGGAGTACGAATAGTTAATTAATTCTTTGTACACAAGCAAAGCAAAGCCCATATATTTAGTGTCAACAACTAAATAGACAAACTGATAGCAACTCAGGAATCCTTTGCCATCAACAAGCAACTGCTAGCAAATATATATTCACCATCAAGTGAAGTTTATAAGCCAAGAAAACTCTGTGATTAAGTATTAAGAATTTGACTTTCTAAGTGATCAACAAACTTCTCTTTACTCAACTGATTAGCAGTTTTAGAATCCATCCCTACCAAATTCTTACTAGATGACACAAACAAATTAGGTTGCAAACATAGTTTACTGTGCTTATCTTACTGTTATCATTTTCAGTGGCAAGGGTGTTGGAGTTTTCTTCATGTTACTATCTTGGAGGATTACAAACTTATGAATTAATTTTTTCTACAATAATATTATATTATATTGCGTAAAAAGGATGAGAAGAAGAGATCAAATTTGAGAATGGAGTGAGACTTAAATTTTAATCTAGGGAATCATATCCATATCATCAACCAAACATTAAGTATGAGTATCATACTCATTCTATAAGTTCAAAGCCCTCCAACCAATTTATTCCTCAATTAGTTGAAGTTGGCTGCATATATATTTCTTTATATAATTATTCACCTTTTTCCTTAAGCACTTAATTAGGTACAGACAATTTATATTAATATGTATATTTTTAAGGGAAATTTCATCCCCCAAAAGTAAATTTTATGTACATCATCAGAAATGGTGGGTCTCACATGACCTGCTCCCTGTCCTTTGCTCATATGGTTTTTTAATGTGAGCTTCAGGTAAGTGTCAAAATCTGAGTGTAGGTAAAAGTATGTCATGCATGCATTTGGATAAATTAATTAACTTGATATGTCCTAACTTAATGTATAATTAAGTTCATGGCATTGGAAACTGACCTTTGAACAGCATATAAATTTGCTTGGACTTTGGATGTATTAGCTGTTGGTTTTTGGTACACATTCATAATTGATTGGGAGTAGCAAGTGCCAAGTCAGAGTTGATTTTGTTTCAACTAAAACAGTTTGAATTGAAGTTTACAGGCAACACAATCTATTTATGTAAATAAAGACATGGCTTTGGAAGTCACCCGCTCATGATACTGAAATAAGTGACACATAGTCAAAGATTCAATACTCCATTTGCCCTTATTATATGCTCTTCAGCATCTGCTCTGCCTCACCATGTTCGGCATTTGAAACCTACCATTAGATGTGCAGAAAGAGTAATATCATTCATGTCAGTTTGATCAAATGGTATGAGTTAAATTCACTGTGAAATTAGTGATGTCATGGTCCCCAAAGCATCAAATTGAAAAGTTTAGACGGTGGAAGGACAGACAAGGTTGCAGGGTGTTCCAGCATTTAGTATGCTGATGAGTCAACTTCACTTATTCCGAGATCAAATGCTCTCCATCCACCATGGTGAAAACTTGAAAGATGCCTTCAGACTAGAGGTGGCAACGGATCGTGCTCGGACCTAAACAGGCTCGGCCCGATCACATTTTGGGCCGTGTTTGGCATGGCCCGAATGTATGGCAGCCAAGCCCAGCCTGTGCCCGAGCCGGCCCGAAAATTAATTATTTAATTTAATTTTTTAAATTTAAATTTTTAAATTTTTAAATTTTTAAATTTAAATTTTTAAAGGTTTAAAATTTAATTTTAAAAATTAATGATTACGGGTAAGTTTTGAACTTGGACCTCTAATTTTATTTGAGATAGCTTAATCATTGTACTAAATTTTATTTTATATTTTTTAACATATTTTTTATATGTAACATTGTAACGCAGTACAAATTAATAATAAAATTTTAAAAAAAATCAAATTATAATTAAATTTTTATTTATCTTTAATACAAAAATATTCAGCCAATGATAAAGTAATTTTTTTTAATATTATAATAGACCGCACCTTAAAAGATTATCTACGTACCTTCTATAGCTAAACTTGTACTCCCCAATGATTAACTATAGAAGGATCAGGTCTATGTAGTTCTTTTTACGTTTTTAATCACCCGTAGTCCCGGTGATTTAACTTGTACTTGGACCAACAGCACCAGCTTCGCTTGTTTGAGCTTCCTCCTCTCCCGATGATAAAGTGTCGTGTCCTCCCTTATCTTGTAATCTATCTTCAGCATCCAACCAGTCTTTTAAGCAAATGCACATTTCAACCGTTTCTTCACTCATTCGACTTTTTTTTCGTCGAGAATTCTATTTTCTGCACTAAAACAAGACTCGGAAGCTACTGTAGACACAAGAACATTTAGTAAATCACGTGCCATGATGGAAATAATAAGATACGTATTTTCTTATTTTTTCCACCATGCTAAAATTTCATTATCATCTATTTTTTCAAAATGATTATGATCTAGAAAAAAAAGTAATTCATTAAAATTAGTAGATTTAGTTTTTTTTATTCTACGACCAAGTTGAGAATTAATATTATTTCCACCATCATCTCTTAATCTAGAAGAAGAAGATATTGTCTTATTTGTAATTATATCACCAAATTTTGAAGCGTAAAATACAAATATAGAATTCAATAAATTTGAAATTTTAATTTTTTTTTCTTCAACATTATCTAAGTCCATATTGTTATAATAATCATCTAACAATATATTTAAACCATCAATTTTTATTCTAGGATCTAAACATATTGCTAAACAAAATAAAGTAGGTATATCTGACCAATACTTTTTAAATTTAGATTCAATTAAAGAAATAATTTATGCAAATAAAAGATGATATCTATATGAAGAAAATACTTCACTAATACGAACTATATATGAAAGAGTTAAATTACATGTAGGATAATAAACACTGAAAAATTGTTCGGTAGCTTTATTAAAAAGTTCTAAAATTTGAGTAATATGCCCAATAACTAACCAATCATTATTATTAATTGGATCACCAGGCATATTTTAATTGTAAAACATTGTAATAAATCTCTTGATATCTTATAGTAGACATAAGCATATGATATGTTGAATTCCATCTAGTAATAACATCACCATTAAATTTTTTAAATGATTTATTAAAAGATTGACATAATTTTTTAAATTCTTGTATTCTTGCTTTTGAAGAACGCATATATCTAATATCATCTCTTATTTTTTCTACATGTATATTTACTTGTTTTAAACCATCTTGTACACATAAATTAAGAACATGATAAACATAACGAATATGAAATAATTCATCATTTAATACTGGCTTAAATAACTGTATAAGGGGAGAAATAGCAGCATCATTATTACTAGCATTATCAAAACTAATCGAAATTTTTTTATCATTTATATTATAGAAAGATGTTATAAATCTAATAGCAGAAAAAATGGTAACAGAAGTTTGTGGATATTCAAAAACTTTAAAACTAATTATTCTTTTTTGCAAAATAAAATTTTCATCAATCCAATGTGCAGTAACACAAATGTAAGAATTAGTAGTACGTTGACTAGACCAAACATCAAATGTTAAAGAAATTTTTGATTTATTATTTTGAAAACTAGTCATTATATTTTCTCTATAATGTTAAAGCATCACTTTTCATTGTATTTCGAGTAATTTTTTTAAATTTTGGTTGTAAAGTATTTTGAATCCAACTAGAAAATCTTAGTTGATCAACAAAACTAAAAGGAGATTCACTTTGAACAATTAATTTTGCAAGTTCTCGACGTTGAAAATCATGATCATACGAAAAAGCTGTTAAACCAAAAGAAGATACATTAAGAATTTGTTGACCTTGTGCAACTATATTGTCATGACCCTTTGCATGACGTAATAAATGACCAGTTCCTCCGGTTGTTGAAGCCGAAAGAATTTTTTGACATTTTTTGCACCGGGCTGTTGTTATGGTGCCATCAGGTTCAATAATTTTCTCAAAATATTCCCAAACCATACTTTTTTTTCTACCTGATGGACATAAATTAATAGATGGACTTATCTCTATGTTTTGATTTTGTTGAGTGGTAGGAGTAGCAAGAGGCATTTCTTCTAACATATTTGATCCAACTTGTGGAGTATAACCTGCAAAATCTTCATCCGCCATTAGTAAAAATTAAAAATATAAAAAAGTATAAGTATTACACTAATCAATGAAACAAATTGAAGAGATTAAAAAAATTTAACAACAATCTTGAATATATCTTTGTCTTCTTGATGAGCTTAAAATGTTGTTGAGAATAATTGTAAATGAACTTAGAGATTATTGAGAGTAAAAGAGTTGAGAGTTGAGAGTTGAGAGTTGAGAATTGAGAGTTGAGAGTTGAGGATTGAGAGAAAGAGTTGAAGATGGAGATAAAAGAAATGAAGAAGGATAGATGATATTTATAGAAAAATTTAATTTAATTTAATTTTTTTTTATATAATATATTCGCCGGCCTGAGCCAGACTTGGCTCGGGCCGATCGACCTAGGTCTGGCGTGTGTCAGGCCTCCCGAGCACGACCCGCGTGCCGTGTCGAGCATAGTTCGACTGCGGGCCGTGCCTCGCACAGCCCGCGTGCCCAGAAGGCAAAACCGGGCCGAGCCCATGCCACCCATGAGTTGGCCCAGCCCATTGCCACCTCTACTTCAGACAAGTCACAGTTCATGGAATTTACCCAATTCCTATTTCATATGGTAGAAGCTTTACTGATAGACCTCTTTCATGATAACAAAATGGGTAATTAAATATATGGGGAAGCCAAAGTCTAATGCAGAATATGGGGTGCCATAATGGAAGGGGGAGGAGGGGTGGCATGATTTGTTTACTAGTCTTGTCTGAGTCAAAGAGTGGTCCTTCTCTTCTCTTGGCCAACTTGAGGCTGAGAAGATCTGAAGAAGAAGACAGTTGTTGCTTAAATTTTGTGTAGTCAAGGCCTTGGTCCGAGAACAGTTGACACTTTGTCTTGTTCATTGTCCAACTCTCCATGCCTATCATTGTTCTAAATATATGCTACGACAAAACCCTAGCCGTCGACAAAATCTAAATATATGTAGCATGATTTCTCGGACAAAACCTGATATCATATAAGAATGACCTAGCCGTCGGCTAGGGTTTCGAACGAGAGAGAGAGAGAGAGAGAGAGAGAGAGAGAGAGGAGAATACCGGCGGCACAGATTGAACGCGATCGACAGGTGGCCTGCTTGTGGCGGGCGACGAGCAGCAGGCGGCAGGTGGCGGGCGAAGAGCAGGAGGTGGCAAGCGGCGGGCGACGAGCAACGAGCGGCGGCCAACGAACAACGGTTGGCGGTCGGCGTGCGGCGTGCGACATAGATCGAATACGAGTGAGATCGAGCAGGGGAAGTGAAAAAAAAAGAAGGATTGGGCGGGCAATTTAAGAACATTTTGCGACGGCCCTAACGGTCGCAAATAAGCAGTCGCAACGTGACGATCGTAAATGATCGCCAAACCGTCGCCATGTTGCGATGACAGTCTAGGCGGTCGTAGTGTCGTCGCTATTTTGCGACGGCACTCAAGGCGATCGCAATGTCGTCGCCACCCTGACCAGTTCGCAACCTCAATGGACGACGATCACAGACCCGTCGCATCTGCGTTCGCATCTTATGCCGTCGCAAATGGATCGTCGCAAAAAGCCATTTTTTAATAATGTAACGGTCCTCTTGAGTGTGAACATTTACTTTGCAAAACTCATTTTAAAAGTAAGATTAAAATAAGCAATTTAATATTTTAGATGCTATCTTATATTCTGAATGGGAATTGATGAAAAAAAATAAAAAAATAATTTAAAACATAAATATTATTTAAAAGTAAAAAATAAAAATAAAATAAGCACTTGAGAATGTAAGTAGTATTAATTTTTTTATTAAGAAATGAAAATATAATAAATCATATATTTCTCATTAGGGGTGTAAGTGAGCCGAGCAGCTCGTGAGCTACTCGAGATCGACTCGATGAAAACTCGAGCTCGAGCTAAGTAATACTCGACTCGAGCGGCTCGCGAGCCTAATCGAGCTTCATATATTTATATATAATTATATAAATATTAATATTTCATATGGGGTTGAGCATAAACCCGAGTCGAGCCGAGCTTAATCGAGCTTGAACGAGCTCGGTCACGCTTGAGAAAAATAAACGAGCCTAAACGAGCTTAAATGAGCCAAGCTCGAGTTACTTGAGTCGAGCTCGAGCCGATCTCAAGCCTGGATATTGAAGCTCGATCTAGCTCGAGTTCGAGCTCGAGCTCGATATTTCTTAAACGAGCAGAGCTTGAGCACAAGCAAGTTCGGCTCGGCTCGGCTCGATTACACCCCTATTTCTCATTGAAATCTATAAATTTGAATAAAAAACAATAAAATAATTTATATAAATAATAGCCGATAATTTTTCATTAATTAATATTATTGTTTTATATATTTTTATTAAAATGACCTATTAAATTAGTTCTTTGGTTTAATGATTGATCTCAATTGTAATTATTGATTTTAGATAAAGAAGTGGAAATTTAGAAAACAGGAAGGGGAAAAAAACAAAATAAAGAAGCAGACTTTGTTGAAATTCATCGGCTAAATAAATTGAGTGCCACGGAAAGAGAGATACATTTTATCCGTCAATGACTTTATTGCTAATATCAACGAAGAAAGCATTTCTTGTAGTGCAAGGTCCTTGATTCATCTGTAGTACGTGGTTGCTTCCACTCCCACTCCCATAAGTCATACACGTTTATTTACATGTCACTTGTCAATTTGTTTCCTTTCACAAGTTTTCTCCCGTCGACAAAACAACTCAAATGTGCCGAAGCAGATCTATCAAATTCCAACTTAACGGCTGATTAATTGATTGAAGAGGAAAAATTACACTTAGGAAAGATTACAAACCTGCTCCCGAGAATGCTTAAAACTGAATCAAAAAAGAAAATGAGATCTCGCTCTGTTAGCGAGTTGGTAACACTGTTCGCTCATTTTATTATTTATACTACTCATCTAATTTAAAAAAGTAAAGTTACACAAATACCCCTCGACTTACTCTTGAACCAAATATTTGTTTAATCCCCTTTTTGTAACTTTCTTTCACGCGGTAGTTAAAAACTGCGGCTTCCTTCGTTTCTTCTGCCTGCAAAGCTGACATTTACCATTCCTTTCTTTCTTCTCATTTGAGCTGAAGCTAACACACCCCTGGCAAGTTGGTAGAGTGGAGAAAGGATTCTCCATTCCCAACTTGGAGCATAACTTTTGATGCTGATGTGATGGTAGGGCTTTAGTAAGAACATCAGCGGATTGTTCTTCGCTTGGGAGATACCTGGGTTCAATCAGTTTGTCTTGATACTTCTCCCTGACGAAATAACAGTCTATCTCAAGATGCTTCATCCGTTCATGGAACACTGGGTTGTGTGTGATATGCAAAGCACTTTGCGAGTCACAATACAGCGGTATTGATTCCATTTGTTCAATTCCCATTTCTGCCATTAAATTCGTAACCCAAACAAGCTCAGCTGTGGTACTTGACAAAGCCCTTAACTCACTTTCAGCGCTTGAGCGACTGACCGTTGCTTGCTTCTTACATCTCCAGTTCACAACAGAGGAACCTATCTTGATTACATAGCCTATTACCGATTTCCTGCTATGTGTGCAGCTTCCCCAATCTGCGTCGAAGAAGCCAATCAAGGAGAGATCAGTATCCGAAGAGTAAAATAACCTCATTCCCACGGTTCCTTTCAAGTACTTCAGAATCCTCTGTGCTGCATGGAAATGTGCTACCATTGGCTGCTGTACATGTTGACTCAACTTATGTACATTGTACATTATGTCGGGTCTAGTTATGGTGATGTACAACAACTTACCAATGAGAGTTCTGTATCCAGTGTCGTCAGGGAAGGGTTCTTCATTTTCACCTTCTTCCTTGTTGTGTTTCCGGGTCAATGCCATAGGAGTTGCTTTGGGTTTACAATTCATCAGTTTCATTTCATGTAGCAAGTCAATGATATACTTGCGCTGGCAGATATGAATAACTTTAATGTTTCTCTGCACTTATAGGCCTAGAAAATACTTTAGCAGCCCCAAATCCTTTATTTTGAACCTTCCATTCAGATACTCTTTCATCTGTTGGATACCTTCAACATTAGATCCTATAAGGACTATGTCATCTACATAGATGAGTGCCAATATCACTTTCTCATCTTTCCTTCTTATGAAGAGACAAGGGTCTCCTATACCTTGTTTGTATCCTTTCTCCTTGATGCTATTTGAAAGCTTGGAGAACCATTGCCTCCCAGCTTGCTTTAGGTCATATAAGGACTTGTTTAGCTTACAAACTCTTCTATCACCTACCTCCCCATATCCTGGAGGTATTCTCATGTACACTTCTTCTTCTAATTCTCCATGCAGATACACATTATTCACATCCAGTTAGTGTAGAGGCCATCCTGAGGCTGCTGCTATGGCTAAGGTTACTCTCACAGTAGCCATTTTTGACACTGGAGCAAATGTGTCAATGTAGTCAACTTCTTCGATTTGTGTATAACCCTTAGCAATCAATCTAGATTTGTATCTATCGATTGTGCCATCTTGGTTATACTTCACTTTGTACACCCATTTACATCATACTGGATTTTTCCCTTCTGGTAACTGACATAGACTCCAAGTGTTGTTCAGTTCCAATGCATCTATCTCCTGCTTCATTGAGTCTCTCCACACTTGACTACTCATAGCCTCTTCATATGATGTGGGTTCATGTTGAACATCTAGGGTAGCTATGAACCTCTTATGGGTTTCAGGTATGCCTGTTAGAGCCACATAATTTTTCAATGGATATGGTGTAGTTTTATGTGGTTGATTGTCTTCTTTCATAGGTACATTTGCAAGCTGATTGCAGACATAGTCGTGTAACCTGGTAGGCTTTGGTAGGCTTTGGTAGGCTTTCTTACTTCTCTCTTGCTCTTCCTGGGCAGTGGCTGGTCTTCACCAATTCTGATGTCATTTGTTTCATGCACATTTTCTTCTTCTCCTCCTATGTCAGTGATCCCAATCTGATCAGACAATACATAAGATGAGTTTTGGTTTCTGAGATCAGGTATTTGAGTGTCTACACTGCTTTCCCGACTTTTGATGCTAAACTCAACTTCATCTTCTCTGCAGTTCAATGGTATTGGGTACACTGTCTTTTGCATACATTCCTGGTTGAATGAAAAAATGTGCTCAGAAAAAACTACATCGCTTGATACTGAAATGTCATGAGTTCTTAGGTTATACACCTTGTAGCCTTTTTTCCCTTGAGGATACCCAATAAAGATTGACTCATGTCCCCTAGCATCAAACTTGGACCTCCCTTGCCTTAAAGAACTTGCGTAACAGAGGCAACCAAAGGCCCTTAGATGTTTCAACTTTGGAGGGAACTTCTATAGTATCTAATAGGGACTTCTGTTAGATAGCTTTACACTAGGCATTCTGTTGATTAGGTAAGTAGCTATTTGAATACACTCTCCCCAAAACTCTTCTGGTAATTGGGCCTGAAATCTTAGACTTCTAGCCACCTCTAATAGGTGTTTGTGCTTTCTTTCAGCCCTTGCATTCGGTTGTGGAGTCTCCACACAAGAGCTGTGATGCACTATTCCTTGATCACTTAGGATGTCCTTCACTGTGGAGTTAAAAAACTCAGTGCCATTATCACTTCTCAATATCTTAATGCTAATGTTATACTGATTTTTAACCATCTTAATAAAATCTATCAGTATAGTTGGGACCTAACTTTTGAATGAGAATAGGAAAGTCCAAACAGCCCTGGAATGGTCATCTATTACTATTAAAAAATATGAGCAACCATCATAAGTTTTCACCCTGTGAGGACCCCAAACATCAACATGTATGAGTTCAAAACAACAAGTAGCTTTATTTGTACTACTTTCAAATGGAAGTCTACACAGCTTTGCCACTGGGCACATGTTACAAAACAAATTGGTTTTGCACTTCAACTCAGGTAAGTGCTTTGACAACAATTTCATTCTCTCCGGTGGCATGTGGCCAAGTCTAAGATGCCATGAAGAAAAAACATCAAGCTTTACATTCATAGCTTTTACTTCATGTCCTTGTCTGGTTCCTTCCTTCCATGACTCCTTTAGGATGTAGAGTCCATTCTCTTCTTCACCAATCCTCGTCACTTCCTTCGAAACAAGGTCCTGTATGATGAAGTGGGATGGATTAAAGGTAATAGAACACCTTAATTCCTTTGTCAATCTATTAACATACATTAGGTTGCATTTAAAGGCTGAAACAGACAAGACATTTTTCAATTGTATTTGTCTATTCACATGGATTGTGCCCATGCCAGTTATAGGTACTGAGGTACCATTTGGTAAAGAGATCCTTTCATTGTGTGTAGGCTTAGTGGTCTTTATCATACCAACTCCATCTGAGGTGATATGATCTGTTGCACCACTATCGAGTATCCACTTCCTATCATTAGTATTTAGGCAATTTTTAGAGTACTCACCAGCCATGTTAACCACTGTCTTGGTCCCTTTGTTATTGAACAAGCCCAGTAGTGTCCGGTATTGTTTCTCAGTGATCCTCCATGGTCTACTTCATCTTTCTTAACATTTGAGCTCTTTGGCTTATCTTCTGGTTTTGCTTCACTGGTTTCAGTCACTGCACTGTTTGCTTGTCTATCATTGTATTGACTTGGATACTTTTGCTTGCCTTTGTAATTTTTGTTTCCTGAAGGATATCCATGCAACTTGAAGCAATTATCCTAGGTATGTCCTGGCCTTATACAATAGTCACAAATTTTTTTTTGCTGATTCATTTCATTTCCTCTTTCAGTCCTGAAACTTGAGCTTTGTGTCTGTTTGAAATTGCCCAATGCCACACTGTCTACACGCATTGCCATGCATACCAACCCTCCTTTGTGACTCCTCCTGGGCGAGTAAGGAATAAGCCCGATTTAAGTCAGGAAGGGGCTTCATCAAAAGGATTTGGCCTTTTACATGAACAAATGAGTCATTGAGACCCATGAGAAATTGTCTCAGTATCATCTTCTCGACTCTAGCCTTACCCCTGACAGTGTCATTTTCTAAATCCATGTCTACTGCATCTAGCTCGTCCCATAGGGACTTTAGCGTAGTAAAGTATGCTGCAATGGATAGGTTTCCCTGCCTCAAGGTATATATTTGGACTTCCAATCCAAAAATCCTAGGTTCATTGCTCTTCCTGAACCTATTCTCCAAATCAATCCACATTTTATTAGCTGTTTTAGCATATATCACACTGGTGGTCAACTCAGGAACAATTGACTGTATAATCCAGGAGCGAACCAAATCATTACACCTCCTCCAGATTTCATACATTGGGGAATTTGTGTCGGGAATTGAAATTGACCCATCAATAAAGCCTAACTTATTTTTTGCAGATAAGGAAATCATCATAGACTCGCGCCAGGGTAAATAATTTTCTTGACCGCTGAGCTTTGCAGATACTAGAAATATACCTGGAGCATCGCTACCTTGAATTAGGAAGGGATCATTGTCGTATCCTGAGGCATCCGAGGTAGTTCTGATCTCCTCCTGGTTCGTAGGCTCAGCGACGACAGATCGAGTGGACTGCGACCTGCGATTTCTTGCCATGGACATTGGGGAAGAACTGGATCTGCGATTTCGCCTAACACTACTAAAAATTCAGTGATTTGCAACAACATCGTTTGCGGTCGCTAATGCGACGGTTCTGCGACCGCCACGGATTGGCGTCGTTAGCTAGCAACGGCTTTGCGACCGTCCAAAATGTCGTCGCAGTTGCGACGACACAGTGACTGCTTTGCGACCGAAACTTGCGACGGCATATTACCGTCGCAAAACCGTCACAAATACTAATATTTATCCCTCAAAATTTTTATCTTCTCCCGCTCATTACACGTGAAGCCCTAATTAACTCTTTCCGCTTCCCCCAATTTCTACTGTGTCCGAAGCTTGGTTTCCTTTGATTTCTACTGCTCTCCGGATATCGTGCTTGTCTTTCTTTGATCCGATTTGTTTTGATCTGATTTGTTTTTGCTGCAAACTCTCTTCCGCAGTTCCGCGTCGATCCCGCCCGCTCCTCGCTCCTCCTCGTGGAGCCTCTCTTCAACCCACCGGCTGTCCAGCACGCCACGGATGAGCTTGTCTTCGAGGAACTCGGCTTTCGCTCTTTGTGCGTCGCTGACTGCCCCTCCCTCGTCCACCTCTACGAGGCCAGCCGCCGCCACTCCCGTTCACAGTATAGCCTCGTCGTCGACTGTGGCTTCTCCTTCACCCACGCAGCTCCCGTGGTTCACAACTTCACCCTCAACTACGGGATCAGGCGCCTCGATCTTGGTGGCAAGGCACTCACCAACTACCTCAACGAGCTCGTCTCCTACCGCTCCGTCAACCTCATGGACGAGACCCTCATAATTGACCACGCCTAGGAGAAGCTCTGTTTCGTCTCCCTCAATGTCTCCCGTGATCCTTGCCTTGCCAGGTGATTTGCTGACTCACTGACTTTTTCTTCAACATTTCGTCTTGAAGACGCCCTATCCACTAGTTTTCCTACCTTTTTTGGGGCTGATCCTGATGCCGCATCCATAGGTTTTCTTTTCCTGGTTCTAGTGCCTGCTTCGTCGACTGTGTGAGAACAATCAGTACCACTACATCCTCCATGATCTTATTGATGATTTTGATTCTTATTTTCTGCCCTCACTAGCTTTTGCTTTCTTCC
Source organism: Canna indica (assembly GCA_034359265.1). Taxonomy (NCBI): domain Eukaryota; kingdom Viridiplantae; phylum Streptophyta; class Magnoliopsida; order Zingiberales; family Cannaceae; genus Canna; species Canna indica. The sequence continues at coordinate 58,210,022 of CP136890.1, read as the reverse complement.
TAATTCTTGGTATGGCAAAGTTCTGAGGTTTGTTTTGGTTTATCATATCCGTATCGTAGCTTCTATTTGTAGTCTATATGAGTTGTTTTTATCAAATTCCTTTTTCCAAATTCCATTAATTTGTTTTTAACAAATTAGAGGATGTTAAGAGGCTTTTATATGGCTAGTGCATGGTCTTGTCTTGAAATGTTATTGATGAAGACAAAGAACGTCATAGCGACATTCTACGTGTGATGCTAATATGTGGTAATTTGCATCCTCTTGCATTTGCACCTAAGGTTGTTCTTTGTGCCAGTGATCCTCCAAAAGATAATGAAGTATGTAACTTCATAGTGATACTAGCATGTGCCTGTCATGCTTCTTTCCTTCCGCGTAGGTGTTGACTTTGAATTTCGTATTCTGCAGGAGAACATGGGGAAGACCCCTAGTTCTGCCAGACATAAAAGAGGATGTAATTGTAAAAAGTTACTTTGCCTTAAGAAATACTGCTAATGTTATCAGGTTGTTTAACAGTTGTTGAATCATATAGATTTGTTTATTCATTTTGTTGAATTTCATCTTGACGTATTTCTTATTTAGTGTTTTTTTTCCTGCAGGCTGGTGTTGGATGTTCATTTGGATGCCGATGTGAAGGTTGTAAGAATAACTTTGATAGGAGAGATGGTAAAATTTTGAGCTCCACTTTGCTTTACTTTTCTATAGCTTTATTGAAAACTGTGGTTATCAAGAGACACCAATGTTTTTGTAGAAAGTCCAAATAAGCAAGCGAGGCAAACCAAATTAGTTTTATTATTAAGGAGCTAAATCTGTTGTCACAATCTATGTTCCTCAATTTTGAATCTGTCTTGCAACTTGTAATATGATCTTAGAATTCACCTTTTTCCATCTTATCTGTTCTATTTTATGTGAACATTTATGCATTAGGCATTTCATTTTCTGTCCGCATTTCATTTTCTGTCCATTAAAACTTGCTCTTGCAAAATCTAGAATAGTTGTTTTCATTGAGTCCATTTAAAACTATCTAATGTGCATTTTTTGGTGTTCTCTCACTTCCTCTCCAATAGTTTCTAAAATTGTCATCTCATGTTATTTGCTTTCCAATTATATATGATGGATCACATTTATCCATATATGGAGTTCCTTAAACCTTTACTGCATCAAGAATATTATGTCTTTTGATGATTATACTAATGAGTAAATTGCATATCCACCACTTCAAGGTTCTTGATACCTAATGAATATGATGAATAGGTAAATTTTCATTCAGTGGCCGCAGCTTACATCATATTGGTGATACACTGAATCCCTACGAACCAGCGATCTCCATTATTGGACGAACCTTATCAATATTTGATGAAGACAACCTGATCCCATGTTTTGGTTTTGGTGATGGTAAGGTTATATGCTATTAGAAACTTCTTTAGAAATCAAGTCTATCACTATATTATATGTTGTATATGATATCAAACATTTGTTTTTGGCACCATCCACTCATGACCAGGATACATTTGTTTTGGTTTCTATCCAAATGGCAGACCATGTGATGGATTTCAAGATTCTCTAAGACGATACAGAGAGCTTGTTCCTGATTGGAGACTGGCTGGTAGTTGTACTTCCATTTTTTTCATCTTATGTAGTTGCTAGCATTTCACTGATCAGTTATTGAATGCTTTTATTTACTTCAATCCAGGTACAACTTCTAAAAAGAAGTTGCAAATCCATGTGTCTGTGTCTATAAAGAAGATGCTACGTAAAAGTATCAGCAAAAAATCCATCTAATCACTCAACTCTGTACATAGTGCAATTTTGAGAGTGATTTAGTGACATTTCTAGTCCTGTTAACATAATGTATGGAACTTGCCTTATTCACTACTTGCAGGTAGGTACATCTTTGGTACATAGTACCTAATGAGATAAAGGATGCTTCCTTATTTCAAGAATATATGGAAATTCTATCTCCATGTGAGAAAGAAAATGTTCGATCTATGAAAGGAGAACTGCATAAAAAATGTGCTCTACTTTCTAGAGTATTGGTCAGGACTACTCTTTGAAGATATATGTGCCATTTTCTTTCTCCGTTATGATTTCATTTAATGTGGAAAAATGCACATATTTAAGTCTACGATGGAAACATCCTAATGTAAATGTCACAGATGAAAATTGTTGACATCATTTAAATTGTTTATATATAATTATCTTCATGTTTATCTTCACCAATAATGCTCTAGGTGATACCTTTATGACCTTGCCTATCTCAATTGTTAATTTTGCTTCCTCTGGTTGTGTGAAATTGGAGATTCTTTCACAAGTTTTAGGTCAAAAATGGTGCAACCTAATTCAATTGGAAAAGATGTAAGACATATTGGCACTTAATATATTTTTACTAGACTAATCTAAATAAAAAAAATTAGTTTTTTATTTTTTTAAATAAAATTGAAATCTGCTACGGTTTTGCTACCGTTGCGGCCATAGCAGAAGAACACCTTTCTACGATTTTGCTATCGATTTGCTACGGCTTTGCGACGACTTATGTCTTATATGTTTTTTTTATACTCAATTTTAACTTCACTTAGGTGCAAGTGTTTTTTGACAATAGATGTGATCAAATATTAATAACAATGAAGGACAATCAAGAAAGCAATGTAGACAAGATTAATTATAGTGGTTCGGCCAATTGCCTACTCCACTATCTTGGCTCTACATTAAGGATTTATAACTACTACTTTATAAAGTTTGTGTTTCCCTTTGAATAGAATGAGGATACTTTTCTCACCACTCGGAGAACCCCTCAATCTTATTCACTTAGGCAAAACACAATCTTATAAAGTTGTTCCTAAGTGTTTTTCTAGCACACCTAGTAGCTATTACAAATGGAAAATAAGTTTGAAATAAATTTCAAATACAGTGGAAAGAGCTTAAGAATTTAAGGATGAACCAAAACTCCTTTCTCAAGCCTTCAGACCTTCAACTTGCAAGCAGATGACTCTTTGAGTTGCAGCAGAGTTGAGGGAAGCAGGCGCTTGAGGAATATTGTCAAAGAATGCAAAGGGCGCGCAGCATATCAATTCTTATGAAGGCTCAAATGACTTCTTTTAATGCTCAATAAAATTTCTAAGAAGAATTAAAGAAGTTAGGTGATGGGTATTTATAACCTCTTAGCCGAACGGAATGTTCAACGGGCGAAAAAATAGTCGTTGACGCCGTTCGGTCGCTTTGCTGGTCGATCGTCGGTCGATCGACTGATCGACCGCCAATGCGATTGCTGGCTTATGTGAGTGCTCGGTCGACCGACAGTCGCAAATCCATCGATCTTACATTCGGTCGATCAGTCGGTCGACCGAATTAGTGGAGCCAGGGTCGCGCAACTTATGATCTCCAATTCGGTCGATTGATTGGCTGACCGATGAACATGCTGCCCATTTTGGGCTTTGGTTAGTCGACCGACGCAGCCTTCTGCGGCTACTACACAATTAGGCTTGGGATAAGATCGTCCTAGGGGTATATTACAAGATATCTATTTGATTTATGCCCGAGCCTTTCGTTGACGTTTTCTTCTTCCGTTTCTTTGACGGTCTTTTCTTCCGATTCGTTTGAACGAACTCGGCATGCTTTTGGCAACCTTATCCTGAACTCAAAACTTCACATATGAATTAAATACTTATTTGTTATCATTAAAATAAAGATCGAGACTTAAGAGAAACCCTTAAGCCAACAATCTCTCATTTTTTGATGATGACAAACATAATATGGAATTAAGAGAAACATATGCATATATTTTTTGTGAGCTTGAGTTAAGGCATACATGAATTAAGGGCTTGCAAGATATGTAACTTTAGCGTATGCATTCAACTACTTATAACTCAACCTATCATTCATTCAAATACTTATAACTCAACCTATTCTCCCCCTATCAATGCGCATATCATTTTTAGCTCCCTCTAACTATATAACTCACCCTAACTATATGCATCGTAAAAACCAAGTGTGACCTTACTTTTTTTGTTCCCCTTTTGACATCAATAAAAAATGGCAAGAATTAAGGTACAATTAATGAGTTTCATCATAAAAATCAAGAAAGCCATAAAACCAAATATCATCTATCACTGTAGTTCTTCCTATTAATGTAAGCCTATAGAAGACAAACATCAATAAGTCACAGAGCCCCACTACAGAGCAATATATAAGTGTGATGATACTTTCTAGAATGCAAGTTTTGAAACACATATACAGTTTGAAGAATAACATTTTAATTATTAGGAAAAGCACAAGTTTTTAATTGCATCCTTAAATTTGTAAAGCTTTCTTCAACCAAGGGTTTTGTAAATATATCGGCAAGTTGTTTATCGGTGGATACAAATTCTACTGATATATTTCCCTTAGTCACATTGTCCCTAAGAAAATGATGCCTTAAGTCAAGATGCTTGGTTCTAGAGTGTAAAATAGGGTTCTTTGTTAAGTTTATTGCACTAGTGTTATCACAATGAATAGGTATGCAAGAATACTCAAGTCCATAGTCTAAAAAGGTTTATTTCATCCAAAGGACTTGTGCACAACAACTAGCCGCAACGATGTATTCCGCTTCGGTAGTTGAAAGTGCAACTGAGTTTTGTTTCTTTGAGAACCAAGAAACAACACTCGCTCCTAAGAATTGACAACACCCACTAGTACTTTTTCTATCTACTTTACACCCGGCAAAATCCGCATCCGAAAAACCGATTAAATCAAATGATGTATGACATGGATACCATAGTCCTAAGTGAAACGTGCCCTTTAAATATCTCAATATGCGTTTTACCGCACTTAAATGAGACATTTTAGGGCAAGATTGAAACCTAGCACACAGACATACACTAAACATGATATCGGGTCTACTTGCGTTTATGTAAAGAAGACTACCAATCATACCTCGATATCATTTTTCGTCAACTTTAATGCCCTCTTCATCTTTGTCAAGCTTGATGGATGCGCTCATAGGTGTAGAAGCTATCTTGGCTTCATTCATCCCAAACCTTTTGATGAGCTCCTTTGTGTACTTGGCTTGATTGATGAAGATTTCTTTATTGGTTTGCTTGATTTGGAGACCAAGTATGAAGGAGAGCTCTCCCATCATGCTCATCTCAAACTCATCTTGCATACATTTAGCAAATCACTTACAAAGAATTTCATTAGTAGCACCAAAGATTATATCATCAATATAAATTCGAACTAATAACATATCATTTTCATGATGCTTAATGAAAAGTGAAACATCGACTTTTCCAACATTAAAACCTTGTTCAATTAAAAATATTGAAAGTCTTTCATACCAAGCCCTAGGGGCTTGTTTTAAACCATATAAAGCCTTTTTAAGTTTGAAAACATGGTTTGGAAACTCAAAACTTTCAAAACTTGGGGGTTGTTCAACATAGAATTCTTCATTAATGAAACCATTCAAAAAATGCACTTTTTACATCCAATTGGAAAAGTTTAAAACCCTTAAAGCTAGCATATGTCAAAAGCATTCTAATTGCTTCTAATATAGCTATGGGAGCATACGTTTCATTATAATTTTTTCCTTCTTATTGATTATACCCTTGTGCCACTAACCTAGCTTTGTTTCTAATAACTAATCCTTCTTCATCTAGCTTATTTTTAAATACTCATTTAGTTCCAATTATAGTTTGTTCACTAGGTTTAGGCACTAAGTCACATACATCATTTCTACCAAATTGGTTGAGTTCTTCTTGCATAGCTAGTACCAAAAACTCATATTCTATTGCTTTTTTAATGTTTTTAGGCTCTACTTGAGATACAAAAGCTACATATTGACAACCATTCTTGAGTTTAGAACACATTACCACTCCCGTTGAAGGTTCTCCAATGACTTGGTCAATTGGATGATCCTTTACCAATCGATATCCTTTAGGGAGCGGTGGTAGAGCTTCTTTTTCTTCATCTTCAACTTGAGGTAGATTCGAGGATGGCGGTTCTTCATGTTGGGTTTCCTTATTATCTCCATCCTCCATCTCTTTGTCATGAAGTGTGAGATCCTCAAGTTCTTCACTTACATTTACAATCTCCACATTTGTAGAAGAATCATTAGTTTCATTAAACATAACATACATAGATTCTTCAACAATCATGGTTCTACGATTGTAAACTCTATATGCCTTAGAATTCATGGAGTAACCTAGGAAAATCCCTTCATCGAATTTAGAATCAAAATTTCCTAAATTCTCCTTAGTATTCAATATGAAACATTTGCATCCAAAAACATAAAAATATCCCACATTTGGGATTTAACCATTCCAAAGTTCAAAATGTGTTTTCTTAATTTTGGGTCTTAATAAAACCCGGTTAAGAACATAGCAAGAGGTATTTATGGTTTCGGCCCAAAAATACTTAGGCAAATCGTTTTCACATAACATGGTCCTAACCATCTCTTGTAAGGTTCTATTCTTCCTCTCAACCATCCCATTTTGTTGAGGGGTCCTAGGGGAAGAAAAGGTATGTTCAATACCCAAATCATCACAAAACTCGGAATTTTTTTTATTTTTAAACTCTCATCCATTATCACTTCTAATATTTAGAATTGAAACTCTTTTTCATTTGTAACATTCTTTGAAAATCTTTTGAAAAACTCAAAAGTGTTATTTTTCTTAGCTAAAAAGAAAACCCATGTAAATCTAGAAAAATCATCAACTAATACATAACAATATAGCTTTCCACCTAGACTACCTACATCACATGGACCAAATAGATCCCTGTGCACAAGCTCAAGAATTCTAGATGTACTAACTTGATTAATACTATTATATTAAATGAAGATTTGACTTGCTTACCAAGTTGACATGCATAACAAAGTTTGTCTTTTTCAAATTTTATCTTGGGTAAGCCTTTAACTAATTCTTTCCTAGATATTTCTTGGATGAGGCTCATGCTAGCATTCCTAGCCTTCTATGCCACAACCAAGAGTCATTCTCCATGGCAACTAAGCATCTAACATGGGGATTTGACAAGACATTTAATTCTAAAGTATAGACATTTTCTTGCCTATTTCCAATGAACATGATATTATTTGAAGGTGCACTTCTAATGATATATTTTGATGCTTCAAAAATAATCATGTATCCATTGTCACATAATTGTGATATGTTAATCAAGTTATATTTTAACCCATCAACTAATAAAACATTCTTAATGCATGGGTAAGGGAGTATACCTATATCACCAATGCCAACAATCTTACCTTTGGCATTGTCTCCAAATGTGACATGTCCACCATATTTGCTTGATAGGATTGCAAATAAGTTGATGTCATCCATCATGTGCTTTGAGCAACTGCTATCCAATATCCAAGTGCTTCTATTTGCTTGAGGATGCTTCTCCATCTACAAAAGGAGAAGAAACCATTTTAGGTACCCAAATTTTCTTGGGTCCTTGAGTGTTAGTCATTTTCGGAACCCATGTAAATCTTGCATGTGGGTTCCTCATCAAAGCACACTCCTTGGCCATGTGGCCAAATATGCCACAAGAAAAGCAATTTTCATTAAATTTTCTTTTAGTATGTGTGTGAGCATGGGAGTGAGATGATTTCTTTTTATGGACAACCTTAGGCATGACATTTTGTATGGTTGTCATCTTTTCAATATTAGCATGCTATTATTCAAATGCTCTACTTGATCACTTAAATACTTGTTTTCATTTTTTAATTTTTGGTTGTCAATTGCTAAGTCCTTCTTAGCTTTCTCTAGGGTGCATGTTTCTTCCTTAAGGGTGTCTACTTCATTTCTTAAGGCATTGCATGAAAATAATAAACTATCATTCTCAATTTCTAAGGATTTATTATCCTTTTTAAGGTCTCTAAATTTTCTCCTAATGACATTAAATTCATCATGCATTTGTTCAAATTCACTTTCTAGTTCTTTTTGAGTAAAAGAAACTTCACCGAAAGTAAACCTTACCTCATCATCATTTGCCATCAAGCAAAGATTTGCTTTTTCACTCTTTGCTTCCTCTTCACTTGATGAGGCCTCGCTTTCATCCTACGTGGCCATCATTGCCTTCTTCGTTTTCTTATACTTTTCCTTTTTGTGAGGGTTGGAGGTGGAGGCCATCTTGAGAAGTGGGCAATCTCTCCTTAGATGTCCGGTCTTGTTGCAATTGTAGCATATGTAGCCTCCTCTTCTCTTCCTCATGCCTCCCCTCATGAAACTCATGAATCTTCTTGCTAGCATCGCCATTTCTTCAAGATCATCCGTCTCTTCCTCGGATGATGATGACTCTTCTGCTCGATGTGATGCTTTTAAGGCGATGGTCTTGCCTTTGGGGGCATCTTCCTCTTGGTATTGCTTCATGTGGGTCTCATGTGTCATGAGAGACCCAATGAGCTCGGTAATCTTCAAGGTGCTCAAGTCATTGGCTTCCATGATGGCTGTGACTTTGGGCTCCCAAGATTTTGGAAGGGAACGGAGGAGCTTCCTTACCTTCTCCTCTTCCCTTATTTCTCTGCCAAGGTTAGCTAAGTCATTAGTAATATTTTGGAATCTAGCATGCACAACATCAATGGACTCATGTGATAGCATCTTAAACATTTCATAATCATGCATGAGAAAGTTTATTTTGGATTCCTTTACTTGTGAAGTCCCTTCATGGGTGGTCTCTAGGACCTTCCATACTTCATATGCGGACTTACATGTAGGAATCCTATTGAATTCATTAATTGATAGGCTGTAATATAAAGCATTGACGGCCTTTGCATTTGCATTGAAGAGTCTAATCTCTTCATGGTCCCATTTGTCCATATCCTTATCGGGTTGCTTATACTCTACTAAAAAAATCCTCCATACATCAATGCCTAGAGATTGTAGGAAGCCATTCATGCGGATCTTCCAATAGACATAGTTGTTTCCATCGAATAGTGGTGAAGTATGAGTACAGGACCCTTGAGCTAATTGGATTTCACTAGACATCTTAATTTGTAGGGAATATGGTTAAATCTTGACCTACGACCTTCCTCTGATACCAATTGTTGTGTGAAACCTGACACTAGAAGGGGGAGGGTTGAATAGTATCTGTCCCCTTATGTCTTATATGTTTCTTTTTTACTCAATTTTAACTTCACTTAAGTGCAAGTGTTTCTTGACAATAGATGTGATCAAATATTAATAACAATGAAGGACAATCAAGAAAGCAATGCAGACAAGATTAATTATAGTGGTTCGGCCAATTGCCTACTCCACTACCTTGGCTCCTCACCAAGGATTTCTAACCACCACTTTATAGAGTTTGTGTTTCCCTTTGAATAAAATGAGGATACTCTTCTCACCACTCTGAGAACCCCTCAATCCTATTCACCTAGGCAAAACATAATCCTATAAAGTTTTCCCTAAGTGTTTCCCTAGCACACCTAGCAACTATTACAAATGGAAAATAAGTTTGAAATAAACTTCAAATACAGTGGAAAGAACTTAAGAATTTAAGGATGAACCAAAGCTCCTTTCCCAAGCCTTCAGGCCTCCAACTTGCAAGCAGATGACTCTTTGAGTTGCAGCAGAGTTGAGGGAAGCAAGGAAGCAGACGCTCGAGGAATGTTGTCAACGAAGGCGAAGGGCGCGCAGCAAATCAATTCTTATGAAGGTTCAAATGACTTCTTTTAATGCTCAATAAAATTTCTAAGAAGAATTAAAGAAGTTATGTGAGGGGTATTTATAACCCCTCAGCCGAACAGAACGTTCAACGGGCGAAAAAATAGCCGTTGACACCGTTCGGTCGCTTTGCCGATCGATCGTCGGTCGACCGACTGATTAACCGCCAATGCGACCGCTGGCTTATGTGAGTGCTTGATCGACCGACGAGTCAATCACAGTCACAAATCCATCAATCCCACATTCGATCGACCAGTCGATCGACCGAATCAGTGGAGCCAGGATCTCGCGACTTGTGATCTCCAATCCGGTCGACCGATTGGTCGACCCATGAACATTCTACCCATTTTTGGGTTCGGTCGGACGACCGACCGGTCGACCGACGAAGCCTTCTGCGGCTACTGCCACTTTTTCGTATCATTCGATCGACCGACCGATCGACCGAATTGGCTGCTACCAACGATACTGCCTTGTTCGGTCGATCGAATGCAGACTGAGGGTGATTTCTACTTAAAATTTTTACATGCCTTTTTTTATGGATTTAGTTACCAAGTTCTAACTTGGATAACTACACAATTAGGCTTGGGATAAGATTGTCGTTGGGGTATATTACAAGATATCTATTTGATTTATGCCCGAGCCTTTCTTTGACGTTTTCTTCTTCCGTTTCTTTGACGGTCTTTTCTTCCGATTCGTTTGAACAAACTTGGCATGCTTTTGGCAACCTCATATTGAACTCAAAACTTCACATATGAATTAAATATTTGTTTGTTATCATCAAAATAAAGATCGAGGCTTAAGAGAAACCCTTAAGCCAACAACGTCCACTACAAACGTGGAGGGCGGATCGCTCGTTGGGCCCCTTGCTCGCATATGCCCCCTACTGCTGTCACGTTGGCACCTCGTGTTTCTCCCACACTTACTTATGGTGTTGCTTCGCCTTCTACCCCCTCCACTATTGTTGCCTCCTCTTCGTCTAGCCCTTGCTCCTCTTTAGCCTCCAGGGTTGTCTTTTGTCTCTTCCTCTCCTATCTCTCACTCTTTCTCCCAGCTTTCTCATGACGTTGCTTTTACCTTTGATTCGTCTTCTCCTCTCCCTACTTTTGTCCTTTCCTCAGTCGCCCTCTCGTGTGCCTAGAAATGGTCCGAAGCCTCCTCGGCCCCCTTCCAAGGAGACAGTCCCTTTGGCTTCAAAGTGACCTAAGCGACCTCGAGGTTCCTTAAGGATTTCTCCTTCCCAGATCCTTTGGTGCCTGATCCTTTGGTGGAGGTGGTGGTCCCTGATGTTTCATCTCCCTTACCATGAACTGCCTCTGTTGGAATGCTCGGGGTGCTTGGCGTCGACAGGTAAAGGATTTTTTGGTTTATTCATTTAGATCTCTTTCTATTGGACCAATCGCACTGTAAGAAACTCACATTGATGATTGGCATGCTTCTCGTATAATTCGCTCTTTTGGCCACTCTTGGGAGGGGGTGGCGCAGCCCTGTGCCGAGGCATTTGGTGGACTTATTGTAGCCTGGGATGCCTCTGTTGTTAAGGCGTGGGTTATCTCGGTTCGGATGCAATGCATTTCTATTATTTTGGGTTGTCATAATTTAGAGTCTTTTTTGCTTTCGAATGTATATGCGAGCACTAACCCGGTTTTGCATCGTGAGTTTTTTTAGAGTTTTTCTGAGCTTGATCTCTCTTCTGTTCTTTCGATTGTTTTGGGGGATTTCAACTACATTTTGTATGAGGTTGATAAAAAGGGAGGCTTGTTGGTGAAATAACCACACTAGGGGGGGTGAATAGTGTATTTGCTAATCTTAAACATAATTGCGGTTTCAATCGCATTCTTGGTTACTTATGTTAATGCACTGTTTGACTACTAAATGAATGCAGAAGCGAATAAAATAAGTCAAGAAATCGATACGCAAAGTAAGCAATGCAAACATAATAATGTATAGTGGTTCGGCCATAATGCCTACTCCACTACCTAAGCACCGTGCTTAGGATTTCACACCCAAATCCACTAAATTATGAGTAGCTTACAATTGAGGACTTTACACCGGAAAGACCCTATACTCACCTCGAAGGCACTTCCACACCCGGAAGTATCCCGCCCTCCTACCGAGTGAGCTTTCCCACCTCAATTCATAAGACCTACTCCTAACTTAGTTTACACAAGTGACTTTACACCTTCTACACCAAGGTTTCCACTTACACACAAGACCACACCCTAGGTCTTTTTACATACTCAAGTAAATCAAAACAAAACAAAATAAAAACACCTTAATCATAAGAAGAGAATAAAGATGACTTGTCACAATAAGGACCTCTTCTTCTTGAGCCTAGCAAGCTTGAATACCCCTTCAATGAAGAACACTTGAGGATGAGGGATCAAGAGCTAGGTTTTGTGGATTTCATCATGAAAGAGCTTAGGAGATGCTTAGGATCACTCTTTGAGACTTGGAAGCATCAACATTAGCCTAGGAATGAGTTTGGGATGGGTATTTATAACTCCCCAAACACCAAGGCTTGTCAACGGGCATTTTTCTGCCCGTTGGCGACGCCCAATCGCTTGTCGGTCGATCGACGATCGACCGACCGAGCGAACACCGAGCGATCGCGGGCATACTGCCGCTTTCTAGCAACAAATGGTCGACTGACCGGTCGATCAAATTGGCTACTGCCAATTTTGACCACATTCGGTCGACCGAATTGCCTTTTGCCCGATTTCCTCTTCTACCGGTCGACCGGTCGGTCGACCGAATCTGGGCAGGGCAATTTTCTTATGTATTTTTCTTGCGCGCTTCATTTTCGGGTTCCGGCCTTCACTGCGCGTCAACTTGAAGAGCTTTCCATATGTTCTCTAGACTCGTCCAAGACGTCTTTGGTGCACACGTCAAACTTCTAGAAATTTCCGTAACGAACCCGAACGCGTTGATCAATGTCCCTCCTATTTTTCCGATTTCTTCTATATTTATGATCGAGGACATTGACCGCTAACAAATATGGAGCCTGAAAATATTTATCAATGAAACATTAGTTCCATGTTTGTTATCATCGAAACTAAGATTAAGAGTAAGGTAGAAAACCTTAGGCCAACAATCTCCCCCTTTTTGATGATGACAAACATCCTTAAGAAAATATATTCATTAGAGCGCAAAGAACATCAATCATGGGATTTCTCCCTTATCAACATGCATATCTATATAATAGAACTCCCTCTATCTATATGCATGATTTTCCTATATTTTCTTCCATTTTTACCTATATTTTTCTCCCCCTTTTGACATCACTCAAAAAGGGCAAGAAAGGTCAACCTATAGTCAAAGTCGGACCTAAAAACTTGTTTTCATGAAAACATGTAGATCTCAACTCAAGCGATGAAAGCATACATACAAGTGAGACTAATCAATACATGATAATATAGAATGCTAAACATAATCTAAAACTAGATTTCATGTATTAAGCTCAAGTAATGATATTTTCATGTATCGATTATCATATCAAAAGCCATTTTAGAAATGATTTTTCACGAGTAATAGTGAGACCGATACCAAAAATAGAGTTATGATATCATACTTGAAGTCTTTTGAAAATTTCAATGAAAATCCAAAGTATCAAAAAAAATTGAGTAATTTGAGAAGAGTGATACTTTACTACCATTTTCGTAAATAAGTAAATCTTTCGTGACATTTCCAGATTTCATTCAAACTTTCAAAATACCAAGTTATGATCATGTAAAGCATGTATATTAAGTTTGAAGTGAAAATAATATCATTTAATCAAAATATGAACTTAGCACGATTTCATTCGAAATAAGCATGAAAACATGAAAATGGTTAAGTATTAAATTTTGCTATCTACTCAAGTTTTTTCTAACTTAGACACTTGAACATCTAACATGAGTGAATCTAAGTATACCAATCAAGTTTGGGCTTAAAAAGAGGTTTCTAAGTCACTTTGTTGACTTAGGTCAAAGTACGCGTTATGTTTACAAAAATCAAACTTTTAAATCCTTATAAAATTAAATCATTGATAATTTTTTTTTCAAACTTTAACTAGACAAACTAGATTTTTCAAGGAATCTACAGGTTCAAGAATCAGTCAAAAATTAGTTTTTTATAAATTCATAAAATTCCTAAAAGTCCAAAGACATTTTCGTAAATTTCAGGTATTTTTTCAAAAGTTGTCAATTTTGCTTCAAACTTTCCAGACATCGTTGAATGATCATTTGAATTGCATGTGCAAAGTTTGAACTTAAAATGAATTTTCAAAGTCCAATTTTCAACCTATGTCGATTTCAATCAAAAACTCATTTTTTCAGGATATTGCTCAAGTTATCAAAATCATTTAGAAATAACTTCACTAAAAGAATAGTGAGAATGATATTAGAAATGAAATCAAAATAGTATACACAAGGTTTTATTTAAAGTTTTTGACGAAAAATCAAAGTATCAGAAAAATTGATATTTCAAGAAGGTCCTTTGTATTTCTGAAATCCAACTTCAAAATTCCACTATAAATCCGATTCTCGATAAATTTTTTTGAATTTTTTATTGAAGAAACTAGATTTTTATACATTTTTATAGAAATAATTGAAAATGCTAAATTTTCAATGATATTTTCGTAATTTTCAATTATTTTACAAAACATGTTCAGTTTTCATTCAAACTTTTATGACAAGATAAAATGGTCATGTAAAGAGTGTATATCAAGTTTGAGATGAAAATAATATCCTTAAGTCAAGATATCAACCTAGCATGATTTCATTCAAAACTAAGCTAGTTGTCATGAAACTTGCTAAGTGTCAATCTTATCATTTACTCATGATTTTTTAAATTTAAACCTATGGATACCTAACATGAGTAACTATAAATATGTTTCTCAAATATGGATTGAAAATGAGACATCTAAGTTAATTTGTTGACTTGGGTCAACTTGGTTCAAAAGATATTATCATGAAATGGCCTCTATGTCATTTTATCTGTATCCATATGAATTTTTCATTTTAAGTGCATGAAAATATGTCATACCTTTTCCTAAACATGTTTATGAAGTTTTGGACTTAAAATGAAGTGTCCAAGTCGATTTGTTGACTTGGATCAAACTTTTCCAAGTTTAAGTCACCTAAAGTGATTTTTTTATCACCTTGTTCATCTACACATGAATTTTCAAGTTTAAACACCTAGAATCATGTCATGTGTGTATGTAAACATATTTATTGGGTGTAGACTTAAAAACGAAGTCTCTAGTGACAAATCTTAACCTAGAATAAGTTTCATTCAAATAAGATATCATGAAATTGCCTAAGTTATCAAAATTCTACCTACTCATGAAATTTCATAAATTTATCATGCAAAAACAATCCTGAGTATAGAGACGTCATTATATCACAAGTATTCAAGTATTATACTAAGATTTTTGCAAAATCAAACTCATACCTCTTTCAATAGAATTTTGCCAACTTGTCATTTACTTTTTAATTTTTTTCATGATAGCATAGTCTTCCATTAACATTTTCAACTTACAAGTAGATTTCATTAATAGATTTAATGAAAATAAGCTACTAGTAAGCAACCCAAACCAAATAGCAAAGATAAGAATATAGTATCATTTTCAAAGTCCACTTTGCTAAATAGTTTGAAATCCGTTTCAAAATATATTATCATGAATTTGAAACGAATCAAGAGATCTCAAATTATGAAATATTTGAAAATTAAGATATCCAACCCTTCCTATTGGTTGAAAACCGAAAGGCCACAATTAGCCTACGATTTAGAACCGCAAGGTCGCATTAGCCCGTTATAGGCTACATAGGTCTCCGAAGAGATCGGAAATCGAAAAATCAAAAATATTTTTGAAACTCATATAAAGAGCGGAAAATCTATTAATATTAAGCATATATCAAAACTCCAACTCTAATTTAAACAAGTAGGTATAGGAGATGATACCAAAGTGTTTGGTGCCAACAATTTCATTACCCAAGGCTTCATGATGATTTGAAGTTGCAACTTTGAAATGGTACAATATTTGAATCCCCAAGCAACTTAAATCAACCAACTTTATCTCACCCTTGTGTGGTAGCTCCCCCTACAATAGAGCATGAAATTTTTGGTACCCATGACTTTGGGTCCTTGGGGGTTGAGGGTTAGGAACCCAAAGTGTCTTTGCCACACTTGGATTCATTTTAAAAGCGCAATCACAAATAGCATGCCCGTAAACACCACAACAAAAACAATGACCTTGAAATTCTTTCTTTTTATCATTTTTGTGAACATGAGGTCTAAAGTTAGAATGCTTGACATGAGGAGGAGGATGTGTATGACCATTCTTAGACGATACATCTTTCTTTCTAGGATTTCTAAAAGATAAAATATTAGATAAAATATTTTCTTTTCTACTCAAGAAAACAACATCATTTTTCAAGACATTAATGGATTTGTGTAAGGCTTGCATTTGAGATTTCATCATACAATTCTCATTTTTCAAAGTCTCATTTTCAAATTTGAAATAATTTTTCAAATCATTATCTCTAGATTTCATTTTAGATTTCAAATCATCATTTTTAAGTTTCAAAGATTTAAACTCAAGTTCTAAATTATCAAGGCATGAATCAAATGACCTAGACTTCGACTTTTCATTTTCTAGTTTGAATTCATGCAAATGAGAATTGAGCCTTATATTTTCTTTCTTCACCATTTTATTCTCCTAATCTTTCTTAACAAGCAAGGCATACATTTTCCTACACTCATCCAATAATTCATCATAAGGCATATCATGAGAACTAGATGAGTTAATATTATCATTTTTATTATCATGACAAGGTGAATGAGAGTGTACCTCATTATTTGCATCCATGAGGCTAACTTTGGAAGTGGCCTCATAGTCATGGCTAGAGGATGCTTCAAGTAAATGAGAGGTGGAGGTGGAAGCACTTGACCTCCTCCTTGCTTTGTTCTTCATAGAAGGACAATTTTTCTTCACATGTGTAATACCTGAGGTTTCGTAATATAAAATTTTATTTGGTTCAGCGAACCGGATCAGGGACTAGCCGGGTGGAGTCGCGAGATCGCCGCGAGTAGAAGGTGTAATTTAATTTGTTGGACTCATAATTAATGCTTTCATGTTTTATAACTTGAATTAACTCAAGTCGGGTTGGAACTAGGTTCGCGGGTCGAGTCGGGCTCAATTAGGGTAAGGGTTTAGTCGAGTAGGGGTTTAAGTGAGTATTGAAATAGTTATATATATAAGGGCCCATTAGTTGTGGTACAGCTCAAGAAGAGCTGCACGGAAACGGAGAAGGGCGAGAGAGAGAATGGAGAGAGGCGATCAAGGGGGGCGGCGCCGGAGTTCGTGGTCATCGTCGGAGGCCAAGACATCTTCGATCTTCTTCCCTTTTCCTTCCATTAATACTAAGGTGATTGGTTGAACCTTGGATTAGGGTGAAGCCCTTGGCCGAACCCTTGGGTTTGTGAAGTTGTCGATTTTTCGTGATGATTCTTCGTCGATTCTTGTGGTTCTTGATCCGGTATTTCCCTCATGTTGTCAATGTGTGATTTTGTGATTTTTTCGCAATATTTTCTCGATTCATAATGCCGGTCGAATAGAGGAAAAAAGGGATCGGTCATGCCAAAATTTTCTCTAAGTTCCTCGAGTGCTTAAATCCTAGTAAATCTATTCTTAAGCATGATTATGATCTTAGGAGAAATTTCTAGAGACCTTGGTCGACGGTTTGGTTTTCCCCAAAATCCCTAAGGCCGGCCATGTGAGGTTCTTCCTCAATTCGAAGGGGTCGGCCGAGAGGCGTAAACCAAGGCTCGGCTTTGGAAATGAAGAGGGGAAAATAAAATATATGACTTAGCTTGTTGAGATCATAGCGTTGAGAACATGGATTTGATATAGTGTTAATTATGATCATCGTTTATTAACTGGTGTAGATTATTTCTTGTCTTCAGATGTATTAGATGGCTCTCTACATATTTTTATGTTTGCTGGAATTTATTTCTATATGCTGTAATTAAATAATTAAATGCTATAAATAATTATTTAATTGATGAAACTATTGCTCATAGGCTTCAATAAAAGTATTGTTGCTGAAATTAAATTTTCACATGCTGCAATTAAATATTTGAATGCAGGAATTTAATGTTTAATTGCTATGATTATGTAGGAAATTATGGTGGTATAATTGTTGAATCCTCCTATTTCTAGTATGTCGTGATTTATTAATTATTGCGAATATTATGTCAATGATATGCCTAATATTGATGAGCATGTATGGTATATGACATGAAACTAGGTAGAGGAAAATTTGTTGTATTTGTTTAGTACCTCGGACATGAGTACGAGACGTGAAACTCCGCTAGTAAATGACATATGTTATTAGGAGTTAAATGGGATAAACTTTGCACATAGATACATTAGGTATTCGTGCCTAGGGAGGGTAACTCTGAACTGTTGACCTAATAGGGTCCAGGGTAGGGCCGGGTACGGGCAGAAGCCTGGGAGATGTTTAGTGTAATACATTATATGTGTATTGTGTTTGAGATGGTCGGGCTGAGGGGTGTTTGTAGCCGGCACAGCTAATATCCGACTCTGCGGGTGATTAGGGTCTTGAGATTGCACCAGCGGGCCACTCTAGGTGTTAGACTCGAGTGGTGGAGGGTCTTGAGATTCCGTCAGTGGCCCACGCTGACGGTAGACCCGAGTTGGGTGGGACTAGCTATCCCTAACCCGGTGGGGTTCCTGAAACTAGTTGACCATCCTAGTTGACGGACCCGGTGATTGAATCGCTAAATGCGGAATTTATGTAAGAATATATAACCTGCTGTGGTTAGTGTACATACTTGTATGATTGTGTGGGCCGGTGTGGCCGAGTATTGTAACGAGATGAAGGTCGGGCACGATCGAACTAATTATGCAGGGTAAGTCCCATAGTGGCCGAGTGATACTTATTGTGTAGAGCCATAATTGGCGGGTTTATTTACTCGTAGGGAATGGCCAACTGGCCGGTTATTATGATACGACCAGTATAAATTTTATGCACATGTTTTATTGCTATATATGATATTATACTAGGGACTTTGGTGGAGGTTCGGAAGAACTACTCACTGAGTTCCTCGTGGACTCATGGTTTTATTTGTCTTTATTTTGCAGAGCCTGACCAGTGAGTTATGGCTTGATGGCGTGGTGCGGCTGGAGTGCAGGTGGTGACGTAGATCTCGTAGCAGGCAGTTTCATAGTCGTAGTCGTGTAGGGAGAGTTTTAGTTCATGCACTGAGTCGTGTTCTTTGATCATTGAGTTGTAAAATTTGTTTTCAACATTTAATAAAGTTTAGCAGACTTCAGTTATATTGTCCATGTCAGTTTGATTGCATATTGTTATTTTGTTGATGAGTGTATGTGGTAGGCTTCGGGGTACAGACACCTACCCTGGCTGGTCACGCAACCCTGAGTTGGGGCGTGACAAAGTTGGTATGAGAGCATGTAGTTAGGTCTTGACTACGACTATGGTCTGTGTACCGTATGGGCATAGCTAGCATGTCAACATACGGTATAGTTATGCTACGAGATCAGGCGGCCACGATTGCACCTCAGTGCGTCATGCGGTCAGTAAATTAGAATAACAGTTTGAATAAATTATTTGATATTAATGGCAATGTTTTTCTTAAATTGAGTGTGATGGAGGCTCACAATGCTGCGTTGAGCGGCAGCAGTAGTAATTCCACAGCACACTAGGGCCGAAGCCGAGGCCAGGGACGAGGCCGAGGTCGGGGCAAGGGCCGTGGGAGAGGTCAGTTAGAGGGGGCAGGACAAGACCCCATAGTTGCATAACTACAGGCTTAGGTAGCACAGTTGATTGAGGTTGAGGACAAGACCCCAGAGTTAAGGCAGCATCAACTGCAGCCGGTACCAGTTGCACTGGTGGTACCGGAAGTGGCCGATTGAGTCCAACCAACAGAGAGGGTTACTAGAGCAGCTACCTGTACTAACTATGTGAAACTAAGGCCGCCAGAGTTCACTGGGACACATAAGCAAGTTCGTAGAGGAAATGGAATGAAATAGCATCTCAAACAGGTGGAAAACTAGCCGTTTCCGCCGTTCGGTCGCTTGCCGGTCGCTTGGAAGGTCGATCAAAAATTAGCCATTTCCACCATTCGGTCGCTTGCCGGTCGATCGTCGATCGACCGATGGATCGACCGCCCGAACGACCGCGGCATTTCTGTCGCTTCTGGGCACACTTCGGTCGATCGACTGGTCGACCGAATGGCTACTACCCATTCTGCGCCACATTCGGTCGACCGAACGGTTGACCAAATTGGCTACTAGCAATTTTTGGCATCGTTCGGTCGACCGCCTGATTGACTGAATTGGCTACTGCCAATTTTTCTCTACATTCAGTCGACTGACCGGTCGATCGAACCTAGGCTGAACTTGATTTTTTTAGCCTTCTTCTTGTGCGCTTTGTTTCCGGGTTCTGGCCTTCAACGTGTGTCAACTTGGAGAGCTTTCCATGTGTTCTTTAGACTCATCCAAGACGTCTTTAGTGCACCGTCGAACTTCGAGAGATTTCCACGATGAACCTGAACGCACCGATCAATGTCCTTTCGATTTTCCGATTTCTCCGATATTTCCGATCGAGGACATCGAGCACTAACCGATATGGAACCTGAAAATATTTCTCAATGAAACATTAGTTTCATGTTTGTTATCATTAAAATCGAGATTAAGACCAAGGTAGAAAACCTTAGGCCAACAATCTCCCCCCTTTTGATGATGTCAAACATCCTTAAGAAAATATCTACAATTAAGCATAGAGGATATCAAATATGGGATTTCTCCCCCTATCAACATGCATATCTATGTAATAGAACTCCCCATATCTATATGCATGATTTTCCTATATTTTCTTCCCCTTTACCTAAATTTTTCTCCCCTTCTTGACATCACTCAAAAAGGGCAAGAAAAAGTCAATCAAAATTCAAAGTTGAAACTCTAAAATATTTTTCAAAACCGCGAAAGTCTCAACTCAAGGGATGAAAAAAATCAAATATCTAATATGTGACTAAATCATACATGATAGCATTAGATGATAAATACATTCCAAGTCTAGAAATCATGTATAGGCTTAAGTATTGATATTTTCGTGTATCGATCAAGGAGTCAAAAATTATTTTGGAAATGATTTTTCCCATCACATGAGTGGAACGATACCAAATGTGAATTCAAAATGTCATACTTGAAGTCTCATTCGAAAATCTAATGAAAATTTAAAGTATAGGAAAACTGAGCAACTTGAGAAGAGAGATACTTTAATGTCATTTAATCAAGATATGAACTTAGCACAATTTCATTCAAAGTACGCTTGAAAACATGAAAATACTAAGTATCAAATTTTGCTATCTACTCATATTTTCTCTAACTTAGGCACTTGGACATCTAACATGAGTGAATCTAAGAATCTAAATCAAGTTTGGGCTAGAAATGAGATTTCTAAGTCACTTTGTTTACTTAGGTCAAAGTATACTTTGAGTTTTCAATAATCAAACTTTTAAATTCATATAAAATTATATTCTTGACGGAAATTTTTAAAACTTTAACTGGACAAACTAGATTTTTCAATAAATCTACAGGTTCAAGAATCAGTCAAAAACCAATTTCCTATAAATTCATAAAATTCCTAAAAGCCCAGTGGCATTTTTGTAAATTTCAGGTATTTTTTTAAAAGTTGTCAATTTGCTTCAAACTTTCCAGACATCGCCAAATGATCATTTAAGATGTGCGTGTCAAGTTTGAGCTCAAAATGAATTCTCTACGTTCATTTTTCATCATATCTTGATTTCAACGAAAAACTCATTTTTAAGATATCGCTCAAGGTATCAAAATCATTTTTAGACTTGATTTCACTCAAAGAGTAGTGAGAACGATATTAGAAATGAAATTAAAATTGTATGCAAAAAGTTTCATTTGAAGTTTTCGACGAAAAATCAAAGTATCGGAAAGATTGATATTTCAAAAGGGTGATACTTTTGCATTTTTGAAATTCAACTTCAAAATTCCACCATTAATCCAATTCTTGATGGAAATTTTTGAAATTTTTACCTAAGAAACTAGATTTTTCAGTGAAGGTGAAATTTCAAGAATTAGTTAAAAATGATTTTTCTACATTTTTCTAAAAATAACTGAAAATGCTGAAATTTCAATGGCATTTTTGTAATTTTCAGTCAATTTTCAAAACATGCTCAGTTTTCATTCAAACTTTTATGAAACCATAAAATGATCATGTAAAGATTGTATGTCAAGTTTGAAATGAAAATTATATTCTTAAGTCAAGATCTCAACCTAGCATGGTTTCATTCTAAACTAAGCTAGTTATCATGAAACTTGCTAAGTGTCAATCTTATCATTTACTCATGGTTTTTCAAATTTAAACCTATGGACAACTAACATGAGTAAATCTAAACATGTTTCTCAAATATGGATTGAAAATGAGACCTCTAAGCAATTTGTTGACTTGGGTCAACTTGGTTCAAAAGAGGTTATCATGAAATGACCTCTATGCCATTTTATCCATATCCATATGAATTTTTTATTCTAAGTGCATGGAAATATGTCATACCTATTTCTAAACATATTTATGAAGTTTGGACTTAAAATGAAGTGTCCAGGTCGATTTGCTGACTTGGGTCAAACTTTTTAAGTTTAAGTCCCCTAAAGTGATCTAGTTATCACATTGTTCATCTATACATGAATTTTTAAGTTTAAACACCTAGAATCATATCATGTGTGTATCTAAACATGATTATTGAGTGTTTACTCATAATGAGGTCTCTAATAAGGAATTTCAACCTAGTCCAATTTTATTCAATATCAATATCATGAAATTGCCTAGTTATCATAATTTTTCCTACTCTTGAAGATTCAAACATTTATCATGCAAAATCAATCATGAGTATATAGAGGCATCATTAAAGCATGAATATTCAAGTATTATATTGAGATTTTTGCAAAAACGAACTCATACCTCATTCTTGGAAATTTTTCCAAACATTTCATTTTCTTTTCAAATTCAATCTACTAGCCTTCCATCACATTTTTGATAACTTGCAAGCAATATTCATTAGTAGCATAATGAAAATGTGACTACTAACAAGTTATCATACTAGATCGTTGAGAGGGAATCAAGTATCGATTTCAAAATTTACTTTGCTAAATAGTTTGAAATCCGTTTCAAAATAAATTATCGTGAATTCGAAACGAATCAAGAGATCTCAAAATATGAAATATTTGAAAGATAGATTTCCAATCCTTCCTATTGGTTGAAAACTGAAAGGCCATAATGAGCCTACGATTTAGAATCACAAGGTCGCATGAGCCCATTATAGGCTACATAGGTCTCCTAAGAGACCGAAAAACAAAAATAAAAAATCATTAAATAAAACAAATGGAGAGCACGAAGAACAACTAGAATTAAACATAGTATCATAATCTTCAACTAAGGTAAAACAATGCAAGTTAGAAGATGATACCGGAATAGTTTTGGTTCCAACTTTACCTAAGACATCAAGGTAGCTTGAAGTTGCAATTAACCAAGGGAGGATTCATCATTCAAGTACATGGTCAACTTCAACACATCTCTTTCCTTCAACCATGTATGGTAGCTCCCCCTACAAGAGAACAAGAAACCTTTGGTACCCAAATGCCTTTGGGTCCTAGGGGGTTAGTGGGCTTAGGTATCCAAAGTATCTTCACAACACTTGAGTTCATTTTAAAAGCACAATCATAGATGGCATGCCCATAAACACCACAACAAAAACAATGTCCATTAAATTTCTTCTTTTCATTATGGACATGAGATTTAATGTCAGAATGTTTGACATGAGAAGGATGATGAACATGAGCATTCTTAAGTGAAGCATTCTTCTTTTGAACATGAGGTTTAAATGTGGAATGCCTAACATGAGAATGATGACGAACATTGACAATCTTTACATAAGCATTTTTCATTCTAGTGTTCTTAGGAGATGAAGCAATTTTTAATTCATTTACTTTCTTATTCAAGAAAATAATCTCACCTTTCAAATCATTCATGGATTTTTGAATAGCATGCAATTAAGTTTTTAACATACGATTTTCATTCTTTAAATTATCATTTTTATGTTTCAAGTCCTTAATCTGAAATTCCATATCATCATGGCAAGAATCAAAAGAGCTAGTATTCAATTTTTCATTTTCTAATTCATGCACATGAGAACTAAGCCTTAAATTTTCCTTCTTTAATTTCCTATTATCCTTATTCTTTTTCATAAGCAATTCATACATTTTTCTACATTCTTCAATCAACTCATCATATGACATGTTAGATGAGCTTGAGTTGCTAGAATCACTATTCTGACAAGAAGCGATAGAATTTACCTCATCATCAAATCCCGTGAGGCAAATTTGAGAGGTGGCTTCATTGTCATGACAAGAGGATGCTTCTTGTGATTCGGAGGTAGATGTAGAAGCACTTGTCCTCCTCTTGGCAATTTTCTTTGATGAAGGACAATTTCTTTTAATGTGACCCTTTTCCTTGCACAAGTAGCATATAACCTTTCTTTTTCGGCTTTTTGATTTGCTTCTTTGACTAGAAGCACTAAGATCATCAAAATCAAGGTTAGTACTAGGGGGATGACCATTGTCATCACCACCCTCAACAAATGTATTAAGCTATTCGGTTTTAGCATAATCATATAACATATTCAATGTGGCCCAAATATCAAATACGGAAGAACAATGCATAACCTTTTTAAGTATATCATTTGAAAATAAGCAATATAGAATATGCGTTGTTTTAGCATTTAAGTCAAATAATTTAACTTGTTCTTGGGTCCATGCATTCATGTTTTCCTTAGGTTCAACATATTTTGTCTTTACCATGTCAAATACACCTAAACCTTGAATCTTTAGGAAAGTATACATTCTACTCTTCCAAAGACCAAAGTTAGACTCATTGAACCTAGGAGGTGTAGAAACAACCGACTCTAGTGCCATTTTCGGACCAAAACAATTGTGTAGGAGAGATGGTGAAATCTTAAACTATGACCCGCTCTGATACCAATTATTGGGTGAAATGGCACACTAGAGGGAGGGTGAATAGTGTGTTATCTAAAACATGTTACCTAATTCCGGTTTTAATCGTTTCTTAAATTATTTAGGCAAATCACAATTTATCGACTAGATGCGGAAGCAAAATTAAACCAATTAAGTACAAATAAAGATTCAATGCTAACACAGAGATTTATAGTGGTTCGGCCCCAATGCCTACTCCACTACCTAAGCACCCCGCTTAGGATTTTCAAACTAAGTTTACTAGATTAAATTGATTCCCTTACACAGAGGACTTTGACCCGAAGAGTCTCACTCTCAACCTAAGACACTTCCACACCCGGAAGTCTCCGCCTTCTTACCGAGAGCACTCTTCCACCTCAACCCTAAGGGACAACTCAACTATCCTAGTAAACTATGTTTACACAAGTGGCTTTATACATTCTACACCAAGGTAACCACTTACACACAAGACCTAACATTAGATCTTCTTACAAGCTCAAATTCAATGAAATAAACAAGAAAATATACAAGTAATGGAGCAAAAATACAACAACACAAATACTTAGCTCTAACACAATGAATCCTAGCTCCTCTTGATGCCTTGATGATGAATGAAATCAAGCTTGAAGACAAACTTAAGGAATGGAAAATCAAACTAGAATTTTTCTAAGAAGTGTCTCAATTAAAGCTAGGAATTGATCAATGATGGCTCAATGAAGTTTAGAACTGATCAAAAGTTATTAAGGAAGGCTTAGGCTTGGGTATTTATAGAGCCAAGAAGAAATGGAATGAAACAGCATCTCAAACAGGCGGAAAACTAGCTGTTTCCACTGTTTGATCGCTTGTCGATCGATCGTCGGTCGACCGATGGATCGATCGCCTGAACGACCGCGACATTTCTCATTTCTGCCACTTCTGGGCACACTTCGGTCGACCGAATGGCTACTGCCCATTCTTCGCCACAATCGGTCGACCGAACAGTCGACCGAATTGGCTACTGCCAATTTTCAGCTTTGTTCGATCGACCGAATTGGCTACTGCCAATTTTTCTCTACATTCGGTCGACTGACCGGTCGACCGAACCTAGGCTGAACTTGATTTTTTCAGCCTTCTTCTTGCGCGCTTCGTTTTCGGGTTCCGGCCTTCAACGTGCGTCAACTTGGAGAGCTTTCCATGTGTTCTTTAGACTCGTCCAAGACGTCTTTGGTGCACCGTCGAACTTTGAAAGATTTCCACGACGAACCCGAGCGCTCCAATCAATGTCCTTTCAATTTTTTGATTTCTCCGATATTTTTGATCTAGGACATCGAGCACTAACCGATATGGAACCTGAAAATATTTCTCAATGAAACATTAGTTCCATGTTTGTTATCATCAAAACCGAGATTAAGACCAAGGTAGAAAACCTTAGGCCAATAGTACCGAGATCTGAGACAACATTACTAGTAGAAAGGGGTGAAAAGAGAGGTAGCCGAGTTCGTGTCTAAATGTTTGGTCTGCTAGTAGGTAAATGACGAACACTTGAAGCCTGCAAGGTTGTTTTAGAACTTGGAAGTGGCCAAGTGGAAATGGGAGGAGATCACCATGGACTTTGTGATCGGGCTACCGAGGTCTAGAGGGGGCCACGACTCTATTTGGTTGTAGTGGATCGGCTGACTAAGACCGCACACTTTATACCAATCAAGACGATCTTTTTAGTTGAGTAGTACGCCAGATTATTTCTAGACTGGGTTGTGGCATACCATGGTATTCCTAAAGGTTTTCCCTATGAAAGGGTGTGGTGTGGTTTGGGAAAAAGGGAAAGCTGAGCCCTCGGTTCATCGGGTCGTTCCCTATTCTCAAACGGAGGGGCGCTGTGGCATATGAGCTGGCCTTGCCCCTAGCATGGAAAGAGTTCACCCAGTTTTTCCACGTATCTATGCTCAAGAGACAAATCTGAGAGTCCCATGTGATCGAACTTACTGCAGTTGAGGTGGATGTGGCGGTCTCATATGAGGAGAGGCTGGTAGAGGGGCTTGATCGATAGATCAGGAAGCTAAGATATAAGTAAATTTCCTTGGTAAAGGTCAGGTGGGAGCACCACACCGGACAGGAGGCTACTTGGGAGGTGGATCATGACATGAGAGAGTGTTACCCCTCCTTGTTTGAGGATCTGGTGAGTCCTTATAATTTACAAAAAAATTCAAGGACGAATTTTCCTTAAGGGGGGAAGGTTGTAATACCCGAGATTTCGTAATATAAAATTTTATTTGGTTCAGCGAGAAGGATCAGGGACTAGCCGGGTGGAGTCGCGAGATCACCGCGAGTAGAAGGTGTTATTTAATTTGTTGGACTCATAATTAATGCTTTCATGTTTTATAACTTGAATTGACTCAAATCGGGTTGGAACCGGGATCGCGGGTCGAGTCGGGCTCAATTCGGGTAAGGGTTGAGTCGTCGAGTAGGGGTTTAAGTGAGTATTGAAAT
Source organism: Canna indica (assembly GCA_034359265.1). Classification (NCBI taxonomy): domain Eukaryota; kingdom Viridiplantae; phylum Streptophyta; class Magnoliopsida; order Zingiberales; family Cannaceae; genus Canna; species Canna indica. Next base: position 58,182,851 of record CP136890.1, on the reverse strand, counting down.
ATATATATAAGGGCCCATCAATTGTCGTACGGCTCAAGAAGAGCCGCACAGAAATCGACAAGGGCGAGAGAGAGAAGGGAGAGAGGCGAACAAGGGAGGCGGCGCCGGAGTTCGTGGTCATCGTCGGAGGCCCAGACATCTTCGATCTTCTTTCCTTTTCCTTCCATTAAGGCTAAGGAGAGTGGTTGATGTTGGCCTAAGATTTTCTACTTTGGTCTTAATCTCGGTTTTGATGATAACATACATGGAACTAATGTTTCATTGAGAAATATTTTCAGGTTCCATATCGATTAGCGCCCAATTTCTTCGATCGAAAATATAGGAGAAATCAGAAAATCGAAAGGACATTGATCGTCGTGTTTGGGTTCGTCGTGAAAATCTCTCTAAGATCGATGTGTGCACCTAAGACGTCTTGGACGAGTCTAAAGAACACATGGAAACCTCTCCAAGCTGACGCACATTGAAAGCCGGAACCCGAAAATGAAGTGCGCAAGAAAAAGGCTGAAAAAATCAAGTTCAGCCTAAGTTCAGTCGACCGAATGATGATAAAAATTGGTAGTAGCCAATTCGGTCGATCGGTCGGTCGATCAAATAGTGTTAGAAATTGGCAGAAGGCTACTTCGGTCGATCGGTCGATGACCGAGGCCTAAATCTAGCAGTGTGTGTGTCGATCGATCGGATTGCGTATCACTGAACTCGGGACTCATTCGGTCGACCCATCGGTCGACTGAATAGCGCGAATAAGGTACAGAAAGCCAGCGGTCGCGGGCGGTCGATCGGTCGATCGATCGACGATCGACCGACATGCGACCGAATGGCGTTCAACGGGCGAAAAAACGCTCGTTGAGGAGCCGTTCGGGTGAAGGGTTATAAATACCCTTCACCTATCTTCTTTTACAACGCTTAACATCTAATACAAGCTTAAAGAAGTGTGATTTGTGCCTTCTAGAAATCGATTGATTGCGCTCGGTTCTTCTATCAACATTTTCTCAAAGCACTCATTCTTCCTCAACTCGGTGTTAGATTCGAGTTCAACGTCTTGGTGAGTTGGAGACTTTGAAGGCTTCGAAAAGAGCATTTAATCTTGGTTTATTCTTTAGCTCTTTTCATTGCAATCTTAATTGTTATTTGAACTTGTTTATTTATTGGATTTGAGTTTGTGTAAGACCTAGATTGTAGGTCTTGAAATTGGGTGGTTGCCTTTGTGTTTGAGGCTTAATTCCACCGGTATAAACGTAGTTTACTATGATTATTTGAATTATCCCTTAGGGTTGAGGTGGAAGAGTGCTCTCAGTAAGAAGGCAAAGACTTCTGGGTGTGGAAGTGCCTTAGGTTGAGAGTGAGACTCTTCGGGTCAAAGTCCTCTTTGTAAGGAAAATGATTTAATCTAGTAAACTAAGTTTGAAAATCCTAAGCGGGGTGCTTAGGTAGTGGAGTAGGCATTGGGGCCGAACCACTATAAATCCTTGTATTTGCATTGATATTTTGTTTGTCTTTATTGCTTCACATTTATCCCTTCCGCATTTAGTCACTCAACTTGTAATTTGCCTAAGTAAAGAAAGAAACGATTAAAATCATATTTAGGCCAATTATTTAGTAGACACACTATTCACCCCCCCTCTAGTGTGGTCATTTCACCCAACAATTGGTACCAGAGCTGGTCGTGGATTGAGATTTCTCCATCTCGTCTACAACTTGTTTCGATCCAAAAAATGGCACTAGAGAGTGTAGCATTTGCACCACCTAGGTTTGATGAAGAAAATTTTGGTTTTTGGAAGAGTATGATGTATACCTTTCTTAAAATACATAGTTTAGATCTATTGTGCATGCTAAAAAATAAATATGTTGAGCCCACCATTGACATAAATGATTGGACTCAAGAACAAGTTAAATTATTTGAATTGAATGCTAAAGCAACGCATCTCCTATATCGCTCATTTTCAAATGAAATACTTGAAAAATGTTATGCATTGTTCTTCCGCATTTGATATTTGGTCCACATTAAATATGTTATATGATTATGATAAAACTGAAGAGCATAATACATTTGTTGAGGATGGTGGCCATTTGCCTAAGTAAACAAAGAAACAATTAAAATCGGATTTAGGCCAATTATTTGGTAGACACATTATTCACCCCCCTCCTCTAGTGTGGCCATTTCACCCAACAGTTGAACTTTGGATTAGGGGAAGCCCTTGGCCGAACCTTGGGTTTATGAAGTTGTCAATTTTTCGTGATGATTCTTCGGTCGATTCTTGTGGTTCTTGATCCGGTATTTTCCTCATGTTGTTAATGTGTGATCTTGTGATTTTTCTGCAATATTTTCTCGATTCATAGTGCCGGCCGAATAGAGGAAAAATGAGAAAGGTCACACCGAAATTTTTCCTAAGTTCATCAAGTGCTTAAATCCTAGTAGATCTATTCTTAAGCATGATTATGATCTTAGGAAAAATTTGTAGAGACCTTGGTCGACGGTTTGGTTTTCCCCAAAATCCCTAAGGCCGGCCATGTGAGGTTCTTCCCCAATTCGAAGGGGTCGGCCGAGAGGGGTAAACCAAGGCTCGGCTTTGGAAATGAAGAGGGGAAAATAAAATATATGACTTAGCTTGTTGAGATCATAGCGTTGAGAACATGGATTTGATGTAGTGTTAATTATGATCATCGTTTATTAACTGGTGTAGATTATTTCTTGTCTTCAGATGTATTAGATGGCTCTCTACATATTTTTATGCTTGCTGGAATTTATTTCTATATGCTGTAATTAAATAATTAAATGCTATAAATAATTATTTAACTGATGAAACTATTGCTCATAGGCTTCCATCAAAGTATTGTTGCTGAAATTAAATTTTCACATGCTGCAATTAAATATTTGAATGCAGGAATTTAATGTTTAATTGCTATGATTATGTAGGAAATTATGGTGGTATAATTGTTGAATCCTTCTATTTCTAGTATGCTGTGATTTATTAATTATTGCGAATATTATGTCAATGATATGCCTAATATTGATGAGCATGTATGGTATATGACATGAAACTAGGTGGAGGAAAATTTGTTGTATTTGTTTAGTACCTCGGACATGAGTACGAGACATGAAACCCCGCTAGTAAATGATATATGTTATTAGGAGTTAAATGGGATAAACTTTGCACATAGATACATTAGGTATTTGTGCCTAGGGAGGGTAACTCTGAACTGTTGACCTAACAGGGCCAGGGGTAGGGCCGGGTATGGGCGGAAGCCCTGGAGATGTTTAGTAACTAGTGTAATACATTGTATGTGTATTGTATTTGAGATGGTCGGGCTGAGGGGTGTTTGAAGCCGGCACGGCTAATATCTGACTCAGTGGGTGAGTAGGGTCTTGATATCGCACCAGCGGGCCATGCTAGGTGTAAGACCCGATTGGCAGAGGAGGGTCTTGAGATTCCGTCAATGGGCCATGCTGACGGTAGACCCGAGTTGGGTGGGACTAGCTATCCCTAACCTGGTGGGGTTCCTGAAACTAGTTGAGCATCCTAGTTGATGGACCCAGTGATTGAATCGCTAAATGCGGAATTTATGTAAGAATATATAACCTGCTGTGGTTAGTGTAGATACTTGTATGATTGTGTTGGCCGGTGTGGCCGAGTATTGTAACGAGATGAAGGTCTGGCACGACCGAACTAATTATGCAGGGTAAGGCCCATAGTGGCCGAGTGATACTTATTATGTAGAGCCATAATTGGCTGGCTTATTTACTCGCAAGGAATGGCCAACTGGCTGGTTATTGTGATACGACTAGTATAAATTTTATACACATGTTTTATTGCTATATATGATATTATACTGGGACTTAGGTGGAGGTTCGGAAGAACCACTCACTGAGTTCCTCGTGGACTCATGGTTTTATTTGTCTTTGTTTTACATAGCCTGAGCATTGAGGTATGGCTTGATGGCGTGGCACGGCTGGAGTGCAGGTGGTGACACAGATCTCGTAGCAGGCAGTTTCATAGTCGCAGTCGTATAGGGAGAGTTTTAGTTCATGCACTGAGTCGTGTTCTTTGATCGTTGAGTTGTAAAATTTGTTTTCAACATTTAATAAAGTTTAGCAGACTTCATTTATATTGTCTTTGTAAGTCTGATTGCATATTGTTATTTTGTTGATAAGTGCATGGGGTAGGCTTCGGGGTACATTGTGATATCCTATATATCTAATTTATTATCTTTTTTCTGTTGCGTGTATTTGCTAGCCTAGCGGACTAGTTAATGGTCGAGCCGAGTCGACTCATGGTCCGGAGCGAGCTTACGAGCTCGGGGGAGTAGAATATGAATTTATGAATTTTTTAGCTTGGATAATTGAGAGTATTTAATTTGGTGTTGTGTGTGCATAATTGCTAATTATGTTCATATGAGTATTAAATTAATTGTTTGTGATTTACTAGAATGAGATTAATTAAATTATTAAGTCTATCGGGTTAGCGTGTTATGGTTTTGGCTTAAGGTAGATGCGGGTTGTGAATTAAGAGTTTAAGGGGTTACGGTTGAGGAGGGTGTATAAAAAACTCCCCTCATGGCTTGTGGCTCCTATTTTGGAGCCACCTAAAAAGTTGGGAAAGGGAGCCAGCCGCCAAGCCAAGCCAAGACGCTAGCCCCCTTTCCCTTTCTCCTTGCAGCCGCCACCCAGAGCCAAGGCGAGCCACTGCTTTTTCTTCCTCTTCCTCTCTTCCTTCTTTCTCTTTGGAGCCAAGCCGAGAGGAGCCAACCCCTCTCCTTCCCTACTCTCCCTCTCTCCAAGCCGACGGCTTGGAGTGAGCCGCCGCCCCTTGGAGCTATTTTTTTAGGTTGAGTCGTCGACCCTTTGAAGTCGGATTCGAGGGTCGTCGTCCGGGATTTCTTTCCTAATATTTTTCCAAATTAAGGTGAGTGGTTTTATCCCTCCTACTCGGGTTTCCTTCGAATTCTCTTGAGCCGCCTTGAAGATTCTTGATCTTGAAGATGTTTATTTTTGTTCTTGAGATTTTCTTGATTTATATGTTATGTTTAGATCTTAAATTTTGATCTCATATCATGGGACTTATGTTTAAGGGAACATCTGTGATTTTATAATTAAATCTTGTGAATCTTAGGTGCAAACCTCATCTTGGAGTTCTAGATGTTCTTGATGCTAAAGAATTAATTTAATCTAGCTCATTGATTCTTGGTTTAGGGATTCTTGATATATATGCTAGTTTTTATTGAGTAAAACTTATGAGATTGAATGCATAATTGGATTGATGATACGAATCTGTGATGTTTGAAATCTAGGGATTTAATTATGTAAAATTCAGATTTTATTTCATGTTATGCTGGAAATTTTAGCTTTCTGAAATTTATGTGTTATTTATTGAATCTAGACTAATTTTTTATTTTTCTGTTATTTTATAATTAGATCTCTGATTATAGTCGTATAACCTATCGTTTTGACCAGAAAATATAGTTTGAAAACATAGGACATACTTTGGAGAGTAGATTCAGGCTATACACAGCACTTCTAGGCAGAACAAAACCCTAAAATAAAACCCTAATTGAGATTATCTAAATTTTAATTCTATAATTAAAATTGGGTTTAAGGGTGAGCATAATCTGTTATGAACCAACTTATAAGGTATTCATGAAATAGAACTACACAAGTTCATGACATTACGGGTCTAAGGGATAGGGGTCGGGTTTGGAGTGTTTAGACGCTTCATAATGAGGACACCCGTAGGGCACCGCAGGAGAATCTTGACTTAGGTCTTGATGCGTCATATCCTTGGGAATGACGGAGTGGCTCGATTAGGAGTCGAGGTTCGGGCAACGCCCGGGTGGTTGGACGCCAAAATTCCCAATCTACAGGATAAGTTCGGAGGGCCTTTCCCGAATATCCTAGTATGTGTTGTTCCCTTCGGCATGGTGGGCTTCGGCCCGATGCACTTCCCTAGTATGTGTTGTTGCCTTCGGCATGGTGGGCTTCGGCCTGATGCACTTCCCTAGTGAGTGTTGTTGCCTTCGGCATGGTGGGCTTCAGCCCGATGCACTTCCCTAGTATGTGTTGTTGCCTTCGGCATGGTGGGCTTCGACCCGATGCACTTCGCTAGTATGTGTTGTTGCCTTCGGCATGGTGGGCTTTGGCCTGATGCACTTTCCTAGTATGTGTTGTTGCCGTTGGCTTAGTGGGCTTCAACCCGATGCACATTTTGTGGGTGATGTTGCCTTCGGGCATGGTAGGGCTTTGGCCTGATGCACCTCTGTGAGAGTTAGATGTCGTGGGGATGGATGGCTTGTGGGTCTGGTAGCTAGTCACACTTTTGTGACGTGGTTTCTTTTTAGAGATAGAATTTATTTATGTTATCTCCATGTTTATTTGTGAGGGTGGGTAAAACCGCTCGCTGAGTTCTTTGAACTCACTCGTTGCCGTGTGATTTCTATTTTGTAGAGCCTGACCGGTGAGGTGGGTTGGATACACTTGGCGTCGCTGGAGGGAAAAGGAGCCGCTGGATCTCATAGCAGTCCTAGTTAGGGTCGTAGTCGAGTCTTGTTGGTACTTGTAATGCACTTGTATTAGCTTGATTTGGAGTTGTAGCCCTGAGGGCATTTATGTTATCTATTTCAAGTTTTACTTGATTGAACTTTTGAACTGTTGAACCTAATCTAAACTTGGTATTGGTTCGCTTTTTCTTTAAAATAAAACTAATTATTTTCTTTCTGCTACATTATTTGTTTTGGCATGTGCATAGGTTAGGCTTCGGGGTATAGGCACGTATTATGGTGAAATATTGGTGAAATGACCACACTAGAGAGGGGTGAATCGTGTGTTTGCTAATCTTAAACTTAATTCTGGTTTCAATCGTTTTCTTGATTACTTATGTTAATGCACTGTTCAACTACTAAATGAATGTGAAAGCGAATAAAATAAGTCAAGAAATCGATACGCCAAAGTAATCAATGCAAAAACAATGATTTATAGTGGTTCAGCCCCAATGCTTACTCCATTACCTAAGCACCGTGCTTAGGATTTCACACCAAAATCCACTAAATTATGAGTAGCTTACAATTGAGGACTTTACACCGAAAAGATCCTACACTCACCTCAAAGGCACTTCCACACCCGGAAGTATCCCGCCTTCCTACCGAGTGAGCTTTCACACCTCAATTCCGAAGACCTACTCCTAACTTAGTTTACATAAGTGACTTTACACCTTCTACACCAAGGTTACCACTTACACACAAGACCACGCACTAGGTCTTTTTACAAACTCAAGTAAATCAAATCAAAACAGAATAAAAACACATTAATCACAAGAAGAGAGTTAAGAGAACTTATCACAATAAGGACACCTCTTCTTCTTGAGCCTAGCAAGCTTGAATATCCCTTCAATGAAGAACACTTGAGGATGAGGGATCAAGAGCTAGGTTTTGTGGATTTGATCATGAAAGGGCTTAGGAGATGCTTAGGATCACTCTTTGAGACTTGGAAGCATCAACATTATGCTAGAAATGAGTTTGGGATGGGTTTTTATAACCCCCAAACACCAAGGCTCGCCAACGGGCGTTTTTATGCCCATGGGCGACACCCGGTTGCTTGCCGGTCGATCATCGAGCGACCGCGGGCATACTGCCACTTTCTAGCAACATTCGATCGACCGGCAGGTTGATCGAATTGGCTATTGCCAATTTTTTACCACATTCGATCGACTGAATTACCTTTTGCCCGATTTCCTCTTCTGCCGGTTGACCGGTCGGTCGATCGAATCTGGGCAGGGCAATTTTCTTGTGTATTTTTCTTGTGCGCTTCGTTTTCGAGTTTCGGCCTTCAGCGTGCGTCAACTTGAAGAGCTTTCTATCTCTAGACTCGTCCAAGACGTCTTTGGTGCACACGTCGAACTGCTAAAAATTTCCGCAACGAACCCAAATGCGTCGACCAATGTCTTTTCGATTTTTCCGATTTCTTCAATATTTATGATCGAGGACATTGAGCGCTAACAGATATGGAGCCTGAAAATATTTTTCAATAAAACATTAGTTCCATGTTTGTTATGATCAAAACCGAGATTAAGACCAAGGTAGAAAACCTTAGGCCAACAGGGCTTCCTTTTTGTTTGTCTAGGCCGGTTTTGAATTTTTGAGATTTTGTTCACGACCTTGGGTTGATTGATCTCGGCTTTTTGGGATACCTTTCACCTAGTATAATAATCGGGATGGTTTGAACCGAATTCGGATCCGCTTGGATAGGTTCTTTTGTAATGCTGCATGGGCTCATTTTTTTTATTCGGCCAATGCAACTCATTTGGCTCGGGGTGTCTCGGATCATTGTCCTATTTTATTTTCTTTTTCGAATTTGTCCAATAGATGTAATATGTTTAAGTTCCAAAATTTTGGACAGAATACCTGAAGTCCTCGTAGGTGGTTCGTCGGGCCTGGGAGGAAGCTCCCGACTCCCTTTTGCCCCATGTAAGTATTCCTCGGGTCTTCGTTACACTCGGCATGCATTGTCCAGGTGAAATCAAGATTTTTTAGGTCTTTTAGAAAATTCTCTTGTTTCTACTACTGCTCAGATTTCTTCTCTTGAATTGCTTGATGCTTCTTCTGGTCTTGGTCCCTCAGATGAAATTAATTTGCGTATGTTATATAGAAAGGCTTTTGCCCTGCGCCGTCAGATCACCTTGAAGTGGTGGTCTAAGGCTAAAGTGTGTTGGGTCTCGGATGGTGACTTTAATTTTGAATATTTTCACCGAGTGATTATTTTGTGCCGTAAAATTAATAGGAGTCATGCTATATCTTGTTTTGATGGTTTTGGGTTGAATATGGACAGTGATATCTTGTGTTGAATATGGACTATGATATCTTGAATGCCTTTTGTGATAACTATATATAGGACTCTGTGGTCTACTTTTGATGTTTTGGATTTCATTGATTTATCTTCCTTTTTTGATTTGCCGAGTATTTCTGCTAGCCCTTCGAACTCCTTGGTTTATGTCTTCTCTTTGCTAGATGTACTTAATGTTGTTAAGGCTTTGCCTAGTGGCAAAAGTCCTAGGATTAATGGCTTTACATGGGGAATTTTACAAGCATTATTGGTCTATTATTGATAATTCATTTATGAACTGTTTAGATGTTTTTTATAATGAGGCTCTTTTTACCTTTGGATTGGAACTCTACCTTGCTTACTTTTATACCAAAGTGTAGTAAGCCTACTATGGTGAAGGATTTTCGTCCTATTGCTTTATGCAACTTGAACAATAGGATTCTTGCTATTGGTTAAGGCCCTTAATGCCTAGTCTTGTATCATCGGTGCAGTTTGCTTTCATGCAGGGCCGTTCTATTCATGAAAACATTTTATTAGCGTAAGAGATTGCTCATTCTGTTTATTCTTCGAAAGGCAAAAATCCTATGATTATGATTAAAATAGACTTAGAAAAGGTGTATGATAAGTTGTCCTGAAGGGCAATTATTTGTATGCTCAGATCGTTTCATTTTCCTTCTAAATTTATTAACTGAATTTTTTCTAGCATGTCTTTGGTCTCCTTTGCTTGTCTTGTGAATGGCAAGGTTTCCCCTTTCTTTACTTCTCAAAGGGGAATTCGTCAAGGTGATCCACTGTCATCTTATTTTTTTGTCATTACTCCTCAAGCTCTTTATTGTCTTTTGGATAAAATTGTTAATTAATTTGGAGCATATTGCACCTTTCTAAACTTAAGCAAACTGTTAAAATTAGCCACCTTATGTTTGCCAATGATGTGCTGTTAACTTTTAGAGCTAATAGGCAAAGTCTCTCTACCATTGTGGAAATCCTTGAGGTCTTTGAAAAATTCACTGGTTTGTCTGATAATCTAAATAAGTCGGAAATCTTCTTTCCTAAGTCAGTTTGTAGGGAAAATTTTTCCCTCATTAGTGGATCCCTGAACATGAAAGTGGGTGCATTCCCCTTTAAATATCTGGGTTCCATGGTGGCTCCTCGGAGGCCTCCTTCCCATTGTATGAACTTCCTGTTGGATAACATTAAGGCTAAACTAGGTTCCCGATAGTCTAGTTTCATTTCTCAAGCAGGTCGTATTGTTTTGATTAATTCAGTGCTCAATTTGATACCTCTCCACTCATTGAGTGTTACTTGGGCTTCTCCCTCGTTTGTTGATAAGATTGAACAGTTGTCTCGGCGCTTTCTTTTGGTTGGGAACCAAGGAAATAATGGTCTCTATCTTATAAGTTGGGATACTGTAATCATGCATAAGTCTATGGGGGGTTTGGGAATTTCCTCCCTTCCTGAAAATATTTTAGCTTTGCAAGCTAAGAGGGTGTTAGGTTATTTAAATAGTTCTCATTCTCCTTGGTTTGACTTAGTCTCGATTAAGTATTTCGATTTAAGATTTAATCATATGATAAATCGTAATTGCTCTTGGAACTGGAGACTTTTTTGAATTAACTCTTCTGCAATGTTTGATTTGTGGGCTTTGGATTTACCGATAAGCCGAAAGCCAACGTTTTGTAATGTTGATTTGCTTGCTTGTTTCGACTCGGTAAGATATTTTATTCATATGCAACACAACATTAGAACATTGACTGTTGTATTGATGTGTTTGGTCCGCTGCTGGCTCAGTCCATTTCTAGAATCTATTTGCCTACGACCCTCGATGATGATATCTATGTTTGGAAAGGGACGAATGGCGGGAGTGTTACCGCTCGTGCAGCTTATCGATTCCTGCGGTCCAATTATCAGCATGAGTTAAGCTACTATCCACCTTGGCGGATCCTTTGGAAATTAGAGTCGTCACCTAAAGCTAAGACTTTCATTTGGAAACTTCTTCATCTTAGGCTGCCTCTGTGAACTCGTTTACACCACCTTGGTCTATCTTACTCTACTCTTTGTCCCTTTTGTGCAATTTCTAATGAAACTCTTGATCATCTTTTTTTCTTTTGCTCTTTTGCCTCTTCTGTGTGGAATTTGTTGGTTGGTAAGCTCCACATTGATTTTTCTGAGTGGTCTACTTGGGTGGTGGTACCTTGATAAGCTCGAGCTTTTCATCTCATTGTGAGGATGGTTTCATCCGAGCTATGGTCGCTAACTCATGCTAGTTTCTTTGGTACGCTAGGAACCTTCTGCTGATTGAAGCTAGGCAGCCTACTGCAAGCACCATGGTGAACCAAATTTTAGCGTTTACTTCACTGTATTCTGATAGTCATGTGTTTGAGGGGTCTTCTCGGAGTCATCTTAGTTCTAGGTGTTGGACTGTGCAGCTGTGGGCCTGTTAAAAAAGAATTGTGATGCTTCCCTTGATTCTATTGCAGGTGGTCTTGGCTTGGTTGTTCGGTCGCATACTGGGGTGTGTATAGGTGCTGCTAGTATCTATACCTTTGGTGACTCTGTTTTGGCCTTGGAAGTATTGGCTGTAAAGGAAGGACTTTTGTACGCGGCAAGTTTGGATCTACCGCCTTTGTGATTGAATTCGATTCTCAAACGCTGATTCGTGCTTTAAATTCCAACATTGAAGTGCCTTGGAATATTTGTAGTATAATTTCAGATATTTTCCTTTTTCAACATCAATAAGTCAACATCATAAGTCAACCTATTGTCCTAATTAAAATGCTCAAGTTGAAGTTGATGGTAGCACACTCATTAAGTTTTACAAGTCAACATCACATCCAATATACTCTCGGTGTGGCACTAAACTGAGGTATTACATCAATAATAATATAAACAGGCCGAAGCCTCCAATATATATACCTATATTTAATGGGCCAAATAATGATAAAACAGGGCGAAGCCTCCAATAATTTGGGCCGAAGCCCAGATCAACTCATGCATCATCCTATCTAGAAGTGCACCTATGACCGATTCAATGCAAGCCAAATATAATAATGTGATCAACAATAATACTGAATACCATAAATTGTACCAGATAATAAACATCATAATCATGCAATTTATCAAATTATTATCAACTAATCACAAGTCTAACTATATGACATGCCCAATAATCATATGCAATAGGAATCCAATAGAGTTAGAAACAATAACGAGCAAATAGAGGCAAAAGGGTAAATCTATCATTTTATCTAATCGTAATTCATCAGCTAAAGTGGAATCAATCTGCAAGCCCAGACTCACTATTTATATCCCAAATCACCATCTAATTTAATCTAATATTTTTTATATATTATTTAATTATTTATCAAATTAAATTAATAATTTTTAATTATGGTATAATACTAAAAAATATAAAAGTGATACCAACGACCTTTGGTCTGAAATCCAACACACCATCACGTTTTGATATTTACACCGTCTCCATCCGAAAAATCTAAGTCATCCAAATAATATATTTCATGGTATCCACATAACTTATATAATTATTTAATTAATTAATACTTAAATCAAATTAATTTAATATCTAATTAAAGTTAAATCTACCAAACCTTTCTACCCTTCTCCCCCACTTCTACATCTGACTCACATGCCTCCACCCAAATTCGTCGCTGACCGACCTATTGTCGTCGGTGACCTAACCCGGCAACCTCGCCGCCTCCTCCATCGGCCTCCCGCCCCCCCCAGACAACCCCGCACAGCACTGAGAGGCACGCAACAGCGTGCTACGCACGCTGCACGCCATGGCCTGCCTGCTGTAGCGCAGCGGCATCAAGTGGCGTTACAACTCGAAGCACGCTCCTCGCAAGCTCGATTTGTCACCGAGACACTACGTACTCTCGGCCCCAACGCCTCCACCCCCAAACTCAAACAACTTCGAGGAAGATCGACAAATGACATAATGGTAACCTTGGTGTTAACTCTACTTTTCACATGGATCTAATCGCAAGCCAAAGGTTCGTCCGCAACCTTGACGGCTGCCAACCAGCCAACATTGGCAAAATAGCCAACCTAATGACACTGAACTCAAACAAAGAACAATCCAATCGAAAGTCAGTTAGCCACACAACGTCAGCATCGCCCAACATGCAAGCCATAGGAAAGCCAAACATCATAATAAGAGTGCAAAAGCCACAAGAAAGAATCATCAAAGAAAGGAATATGCATATATATTCACAAAACCAGCAAAGGATAGACATTCATTCATAGACCCACATAAGAGAGGTGTACAATAGAGAAACAAGTCACTGAAATATACAACAAGGAACATCTATTGAAGGAAAAACACTCCACCTCTATAGCGTTCCTATCAGCTCTATTGTCACTAAAAGCGAGAGAGTCCGATCAGTCGAACTCCATTTTTCCCGTGGCATTGTCGGACCTAATCAAAGGAGACCAGGAACTACCGTTGACAAAATGGAGGGCGAGATACCGAATCAGGGGAGGCACTCAATGCCCCTCTCTAGTTCGAGACGAAGGAGATTCCCACTTCATAAGCCCTGCGATGCGAAGCTCACCGCGACCCGCCGAGGATGTCCGCTACATAAGCCCCGCGGTGCGAACTCACCGTAGTTTGTCGGCCTCGTGTCCCTAGCCATCTCGGTCGCCACAACTGGTCCCACGCCTCCTATCTCCCTCATAAGCCCATCGATGCGAACCCACAACATCCTATGATCTACTCGTTATCAGCCCAGGGTTGACTTCCGGAAGAACGAAAAATTGTAGCGCCTCCACTCGATGACAAAGCTTGAGTACATAGAAAAAAAAAGAATCATGGGGCCTTTATAGACCCAAGAAGGGTCGCCCCTTTTATTTGCTAACCGGCGGCAAGCACTCAAGTGCCTTGTAAACTGACAAGAAAATCTCTAAAGTCATAATTACCCCCTTGTCGGAATTAAAAACTGGACAGGTGAAAAGGAGCCCCATCTGCCTCACAATCACCACATTAACCATAGAAATCGAAGAGTTGTGAGGCCGTCGACGCATATCGAGGCTTTTTATCCCAGCAAATTGGCTAGGAGAGTAACACAACATATGTTCATATGTTAGCCTGAGGTTAGAAGTTGGCACACAACTAGAGCTGGGCACGAAGTCCTCGGACCCCGACCAAGCTCGTGGGTTGTGGACCGAACTAGCACTTTAGATCTGGTCGGAATAGACCCAGAAGCACCCACACTCGTGAGCCAGACTCTAGTCAAGCCAATCACTACTTAGCCCAAGGGCTTCACCCGGTCATACAAGGACACCCACATCCTTCATTTATTACAAAAGATTTGGCAGTAATGAGCCCAACATCTTCGGGATAAACCTTGATCCATTCTGAGGATATCCCCGCGAGAATCAGGAAGACATCATCGCCTCAAGACATCCCTATCATGCACTATATACAGACACGGCGCATATCAGTTATACTCTCGATTCCAATTTCATACCCACCATTTGAAATTCATTATTACTTGTGTCATAAGATCTTTGCAGGTTCCCTCACCAGAGTTGCATCGAAGAAGCACGAGACCGCATCACTTCGACTTCAGGCAAGAACTAACATTCAATATATAAATACAATAGATCTTAATTTGTTGAAAGTACATATAATTCTGGACATGGAACTCGTATATCAATCAAGGAAAAGAAAACACAATCAATTGATGAGGACATATCTACAAGCAGAGTAGCAATTCGATATGGAGGAACATTAGCACATATAATAGATGTAGTCAACACCCAAATAACATTTATTCACAAAAGAGAAGCCATATTATTTCGTTTGTGTAATATAAGCCTGATATATATTTTTTAGTGGAAATAGAACGCCCAACTAAGCACTCTCCACTTTTCATTAGATACGAAGAGGCAGTACAAACAAGCCTGCTATAGACTTTAAACATTAGATGTTCATAGGCACTTCAATGTGGATCAAGATATAAACTCCTACACTGTAATTTTTACTCGAGTATCATGGAGATTTTCCTTAAGCATCTCATGAGACTTTTGGAGGAATACACCCCAAGCTAGCTACATTAATTAGTCAACGGAAATCAAATATTGGGAACAAGACCACATGAACCCAAATGCTAATTAAGTTTTTTATACTTAGGTCTAGTTGCTCGAGTTAGATTCTGAGACTAGATCATGTAGATTGGCATGCTTCCTTTTTCCTTCAGCAGAACCAGTTGGATACTTCAGGCTTCTGCGATGAATTTTCCATCCCTTTTTGTAAAGTACCGAAATAGTCCATATCAGGTGCATCAAAACTAGATGCATAGCTGAAGTCGCCACTAATTCCTTTGCATTTGTCACCAAGTTGTTGGTCAAATGGCATAATGTCCTCATGGAGAAAGATTTGCGACAACGGCTGCTGCATCGTTGTCTGCTGCATCAAATTTCCAACTTGTACAAACACATTGCCATCAGTTCTACTTCCTTGCAAAAAGTTGTCTTCCATCTCAGTTCTAGGTAGAAAAGGATATGGGCCTCCTGATGTGCCTGCACTTGCTGAGCTCATTCTCCTCGTAGCATTGACATTGTTGTCATAGAAACCCATCAGCTCATTGATTGATTTCAGCCGATCACAAGGAATACCTAGAGCATTTAGCCCAGGTCCAAGGGAAGGTGGATTGAATTGGGTGTTAAATGGAAAAGAGAAAGGAAGAGGCTTGTTCTGCTCCATCTGTAAGCTACTGGTCAACATGCTAAATCCCTGAGGAAGAGTGTCTTGATACTTGTAAAGGTATTGGTGACTATTTCTGGCATTCCTATCCAGAAACTCATGTCGGAGATCATGATGTGGGAATTGCACATTATCATAGGTACAGATGCGTTTGTTCTGTATCGATTCTAAGTCAGCAGAACCTCTTTTCTGAACAAATGGGGTTTTAATTTCTTCCTTCACTGTTGCAGATACTACAGATTTCTTGTTCAGTGCTTTGCTGCTCAGATCATGAGAGCTGAGATCCACATGAGACCTTTGATTTACCATATCCACACTATTACTTTCATCAACACCTTCAACATTATACTCACTGCAGCTTCTATTATAGGAGATGGCACTTGTAATGCCATCACAAGAAGATGCAGGAAAGGAAGTATCTGGGTACAGCTTCCTGTACATATATTCCTCATGCTTGAGAACAGCAAGCCATGTTTCACTCTCTTTGGCTGTCATCTTGTCTTGGAGACATTTTGATTGCCTAACAAGCCTACAGATCTTGTTGATGTCAGGTGACATATGTTTGATTATAGCAGTCAAGACACACACCTTCCAAGCCTTCTTTAGATCATGGGGCTTCTTGTAGGGTGGCAGGCCTTGGTCTTTTGGAATTTCCAACCGAGACCACCACTCCTCTCTCCCAGTGGGCCACCATGGAGGGGCAACTCCCTTCTCTAGGGGAAATCTTCGCTGAGGCGGGTCACAGTGCTGCATGAGAGCTGACAGGAGAGAACCCAGTGTTGTATCTTGAAGCTCCAGCAATGAACCAAGACTGACAGTCTCATTTAATTCACTGCTGGAACCAAAAATGGAATTATCAGACTGGTACTTGGCAATAGCAGCAGGTCCAGTCCGATCAAACCTCACCCTTTCCTTCCACCAACCTCGGAGGTTATCAGAGGCACCACTTACGGGCTTTCCATTCTCAGGAATTATACCATAGACAAAGCCCTGAGCCTTGCACACTTCCATCATTTTTAGCATACATCTAAGGATTCCATCATGGGCACGGGACATCTCTTTTCGGCGGGCATGCTCTTGGGACTTGTGCAGCATTGCTGATTCACCTTGCTCCTTCTTCTTCTTCTTCTGCTGTGCTTCCTTTAAGCGCTTCAGCCTCATTCTGTCCCGCCACATACGGCGTTCAAGCTCTTCTATGTCAACATCTTCATCACTCTCTTCATCACCAACCTCAGCAATTTTTTCTTGTGGTTGATCATTAAGTTGTCCCTCTCCAACACAGTCACTCATTAAAGGCTGATGCAGAGATCCATAGCAGAAAGCTTTCTCATCAGAGGGGAGAATTTGCAAGTAACTAGGAACACCAGGGTAAACATCGTTTTCAATTAACTGGTCAGCCATTGTTGTTAGCAGCTCGGGTATGCATACACAGAACCAAAAACCAGATGTGATATTTTCCTGCGAGCCAAAGAATAAAATCAATATTCTATTTTTCAAACAGGAAAAATATATATGCTGAATGAAGAAACCCTAGCATGAGCCATTCAGCCAAAGACAGATAGATATATGCTTGATCAATTGATTCCAATTCCTAATTCTAAAATGCTAGGAATCACATATAGCCAAATTTGTAGCAGTATAGTATCACAAGATGCTTCGTGTATATCCATAATATGCAAGAAATTAAAAGTATTATGAGAAAATTGATTATGAAATCAACTGAATTCTAAAATGTCCTATTTCTGTAAATCATTATTTATGGTTATAGAATTGCTTAGTAAAAGTGCATAACAAAAACCATACGTACTATAAGAAAAATAAATCAATAGTAACGATAGTTAAACGAAAAAAAAAAGTGATATAGTATTAAGCTTGGTTACAAATATCGTATTGTACCATGTGTTGATGCACACTGAACTGTACCATGTGTCCATACATACTGATACAAGCCATTTAGTACGAGCATGAGACTTTAAACATTAGCATCAAGGAAACATCTTTTTAAGAAAAAACTACTATTCAGATAGCATTTCAATAACTAAAAATAACACAAGGATAAATGTATATTACTAAAATTAACAAATAACCAAGCAGACAACTAAGCTACTAAGTTATGGCAAAACAAGTACTTAATCAAGGGAATAAAAAGTTCAACAAATAGCTAAAAGACCACTTATGCGCAGATAATAGCAGTCAGCAAGATTAGGTCCAACATGAAGATTGGCACAGGAAAGAGAAGTAAGCATATTAAATCTTCATCATGATATATACACAACTTAGTAAGAAAAAGAAATGTAAATAAAAATATTGTCTCAAAGATGATCAATTTAAATAATTTTAATTCAAATGAAGCTTCACCAAATCATCTAAGTATCTGATTTGATTGACGATGATATTAATACACAAAGATCCCCAGATTTGACAGTTGATCCGATCACTGGCTTTCTTATCAATCTAACCGGAGGACCAAATTAAAAGGTGGAATATGTAGTTTGAGACAAACAACAGGCAAAAACTTGAACACAGTTGACACAAACAGGGTCTCAACAATAATGCTTCTCCATTCACCTCAATCGTCTCTAAAACTGAAACATGTGCTCCTAAAACGATTACTTTGATCAAAAAAGTGCGGAATTGATGCAACGATCATTTTTTCTGACACAAATTTACAATCAACATCGACAAATAATAAGAAAAAAGAACTCATATTAGAAAATAATGGTGATTTAACCAGCAATTGAAAGAAGACACGAAGATGCTACAGAAACCCGAACGGGAAACAAAAGCTTAAAATTCATATATAAGATTTTGAACGCAGCAATTAGCAACATCAATCTAGCTCGAAAAGCCCTACTCCAATTACCAAACCAATCATTTGTATCAGTATCCAATACGCAGCTAGACCTAAATAAATGAATAAAAATCGCACCTTTGATCCTTCCTTGCGCGCTCTCACGCCATCATGCCGAGTAAGAAATATTGATCAGCGAAGAAGCCCGAGAAAGAGTTCAGCGACTGGACTGGAAGAAAGAGATGGATTAGACCAAAAAGGCGGCGCGGCAAAACCTAAGCGAAGGCTTGTGCTTCCTTTGTTGTGTGGGGAGCAGAAAAATCGTGGCAAGGTAAGGTAAGGTTTAATAGGGAGGGAGCGAGAGAGGATAGGAAGAAGACGGCAACGGAGGAATTGCGTCCCTACGCGGAGGCGGTATTAATTATTCATGTTGGTTCCCAGCTGCTGCTGCTCGTGCCATTGCCTGTCTGGCTTCGTGGAGGATGAGATGCGCGGATTGGAACAGCAGCGTCGCATTTACTTTCCTACCCTCCTCCTTGCTGGGAAACTCCAAGTCCAAGTCACTGTTTACGCGATAATGCACGATGACGCTAATATATGTCGGTACGTGTGACAAAGGATATTAATGTCGGGTGACATTGCAGATAGATTCATGTTAATTTTGCACGATTGGCATCGTGGTTTAGGAGTCTTGATATTTTTGCATGGCTGACGGTGTAATGTTAAAAATAAAAGGTTATTGGTGCCATTTTG
The DNA here is from genome assembly GCA_034359265.1 of Canna indica. NCBI lineage: Eukaryota > Viridiplantae > Streptophyta > Magnoliopsida > Zingiberales > Cannaceae > Canna > Canna indica. The sequence goes on along the minus strand of CP136890.1, from coordinate 58,163,777 downwards.
ACATTTGGATTAACAACTGCTTGGGTTTTTTGTTTTTTTAAAAATAACTTCGTAGCATAGTTATTACAAAACGTAAACGCGATAATATACGCATAATGTGTATTACAAGACGTACAAAGACGTGAAAAATATGCACAAAACACTACAACTAGAAATTGAATCCAAAAACTAGACAACATACCCGAATGCTATTACCACTTGAGCACAAATGGGTTCACTCAACTGCTTTGATTCTCGTTGATCAGATTATGGATAGAAATGAAGAGCAATAAATCGATCTTTAAAGTGCAGAATAATTTAAAATATTTCTAATTTTAAGGAATTAATTTTGATTCTAAAATTATTAAATACAAAAAATATCAATGAAGATAATAATTTATTTTTTTAAAAAAATATTTTATATTTAAGGGAAAATCATACTTTTTGTCCTCACAGTTTGTTTGAATTTTAATTTTAGTCCCCAAACTTTATTTTCATTTAGGATTTGGTATCTACCGTCACATTAGGCTTAAACGGAGCTGACGTCGATAACAAATGCTGACGTGGACCTGCAATGACCAACTTTATAAACTATGAGGACTAAAACCAAAATTTTGTAAAGTATGAGGACTAAAACCAAATATCAAGTAAACTATAGAAACCAAAATTATTATTATTTTTTAAAAAAATATAAAAAATTATAATATTTTTTAAAAAAATATAAAAAAATATAATATTTTTTAAATTTATTTATAAATAATTATAATATTTAAAAAGAAAAAATTGAGGACACTACCGTGATTTACGTTAATTTGGGTGTATTTAAACTGACATCGTCATTAGGCGTTGGTTTTTATCCGTTAATTACACTGATTTAGTGTGAATTCCGCGGTGGTTGCAGAATTCAAAAACTTGCTCTCCTGATCTGCTCATCTCTTCACTGATCACCTCTATTTTAAATTTTTTATCCTAAATTTGGCGCATTCAAAGCGGTTTAAATTAGATTTTGAATGTCAAAAAATTATTGATTTTCACTCCAATAAATGTTGGTTCCCATGCATTTGTTGTAATGGCAACACCATAATATAAGATTATTGCTACGATTTCGTGGACATTGTTAAGGGATATTTAGAGATATAGAATATACTGCAGAATATTAATATGTTTCATGTTCAATTAATGTGTTCAATGCAAGAATACGAAATCAAATGTTTGTGTCTTAAATAGAAAATAAATTAATCTTGTAAATATTAAACTAATCTTCTAAATATATAAACATGTCATCGCACTTTTCAAAATAAAATCCAAAATAAATCACCTTAATCGGTAAAAAAAATTGCTCAATTTTAATATTTTTAAATATTATAGTTATCTATAAATTAAAAAAATATATCCTTATTAGGAAAAAATTACTTGAATTTTAATTTTAGTCCCTATAGTTTAAATTTTTTTGGTTTTAGTCCTAATAGTTTACAAAATTTTGGTTTTAGTCCGCATAGTTTACAAAGTTGGTCCATGTAGGCTTCACATCAGCAATGTCCAGTTAGCACATGTTATCCACATCAGTACCGTTTATGCCTCATGTGACGGTAGGAACCATATCCTAAACGAAACTAAAGTGTGGGGACCAAAATTAAAATTTTGAAACTATAGGGATTAAAACCAAAATTGGAGCAAACTGTGGAGACTAAAAGTATTATTTTTCCTATATTTAACTATTACAATGAAAGGAACAACACGCACATAAGACGCTAATACAATAGATCCACCCAAGATGAATAGGTTAAATGTCTAGATGTGTAACCATCAAAATAAAAAAGGGTAAATTACACGGAACCCCCCTCGACTATAGTTGATTCGTACAAGGTCTACCTAAACAACCAAGTGTGCACAAGATCCCCCTCAACTACATTAGATGTTCCAATAACCCCCTCTATTAGCTCTCCGTTAGCTCTCCATCAAAACAATACCACGTGGGAACAATCTCCACCCTTCATCTCATTCGACGTCCATCACTTCTTCTTTTACTCATCCCTCACCTACATATACTCCTCCCCTTACCCTAAACTCCGTCACTGCCGCCGTCAACGCCGTCACCGCAGTCACTGTCGTCGTTGCTGCCTCCTCCTCCTCCTCTTTTTTTACCCATCCTTCATCTACATATACTCCTCCCCTTGCCCTAGACTCTGTCACCGCCGCCGTCATCGCCGTCACCGTAGTCACTGTCGTCGTTGCTGCCTCCTCCTCCTCCTCCTCCTCATCTTCTTCTTCTAGAGGAGGATTCTTCTGCTGGAGGAGGAGGAGGCGACGGCGACCTCCTCCTCCTCCTCCTCCTCAAGGAGGAGGTGGTGGTGGAGGCGGCAACAGCGATGACAGCTGAATTTGCAAAAGAGAAGGCAAAAGAAGGGGTCGAAAGGGGGTTCTGCGCACGGGGGGATTTTACTGTTAAGTTACTAATGGGTTGGCTAACAGAGGAGGGTTATTGAAACAACTAATGTAGTGGAGTGGGATTATGTGCACACTTGGTAGTTTAGGTAGGTCACTACTAGAAATATGTTATTCAGCAACGGCCGCTCAAGTCGTTGCAATGACTAACGACGTTCTTATAGCTGCTCGGGCCGTTGCTAACAAGTGGATGGCGTGAAGGCGACATGCAAAGGAAATAACTTATCAGCAATGACGTCCTTAAGGCTGCGTCGGCTATTGCAAATGATATTATCACATTAACAACAACTTAGTTATGGGTTCTCCACCCGTTGCTCTTTAGTCGATGGCGCGCCCGCGGCGCGAAAATGAAATACTTATCAACAACAGCTTTTTATAGGACGCGGGCCGTTGCTGATGATATGTATTTATCGATCAGCAACGGCTTTGTAACGAATAAGTGAGCCATTGCTGATGAGTTTATTTAACTCGACCTCGCGCTCGACACCCCCATTTCTTCCCTGCTACCCGATGCTGACGCTGCCTGCCTGCTACTCGACGTCGACGACGCTTGCTTGTCTACTACCCACCGATGCTGCCGTTGCGCCCTCCGCCTCTAGGTATTCTCAAAACTCCCCCTTCTTCTCCTTACTAGGTCCAGCCAAAATCCTAAATCTTAGGGTTTCGGTCGACCGCCAGCCGCCGGAGCATTTTCCAATGTCCAATGTCGGACACTGGACGTCGACGCCGGAATCCACAGTGGACTTCGGCGCCGTAACAGTGATTTAGGGTTAAACCCTAAATATTTTTTTTCTTTCAGTAAATCCTGAATCTAGACTAGATTAATTAATTATTTAGATTAATTTAGATTGATTTAGATTAATGTTTAGATTAGATTAATTTAGATTAATATTTAATATTTTTTTAGGTTAAATGTTTAATATTTATAATGTTTAGATTAAATTTATAATGTTTAATGTTTAATGTTTAATGATAATATATGTTAATTAAATTTAGTTTAGATTAATTAGATTAATTTTATTGTTAATATTTAGATTTAGATTAATTAGAATCGTCCACTTTGGACTCGCGCCGGAATCATCCACTTTGGACTCGTGCCGGAATTGTCCACTGTGGACTCAAACCAGCATCGAAAAATTTAGAAAATAATCATCAATCTGACAAGTTGATACGTCGACGAGTCGGATATGATTTAGCAAAGCCTTAGATCCGTTCGGGGGTTGTATGTTCGTGTAAAAGAAATAGATGATCTTTTATACGATATACAACCCTTGAATTGTCCCTAATTTGATAATTTAGGAACATATTATTTGTATTGTACTTAGTTTTTTCTTTTAACCGTTAACTCATTCTTAAATTTTAGCTATTGTATCTCTCTTGTTCTCATATGCGTATTCGGACAACTGTAGCGAAATGCTGTCGAAATTTAGAGTGAAGTTAACAGCTAAAAACAATACTTAGTGCAATATGAATAATATGAATCCCGAATGGAATAACACAATCTCACCTAAAGACATTAACTAAAGATATTATCATTGATAGATAGAATCATGTCGGGCGATCAAAATTGGATGTACGGACGTCTTGATTATGGAGCTTTAACGAATGAGTTTCAATTAGGCGTAACTTACTACCGAAATTTCGTATATTCGAATTGAAAATTCGTTAGTGCCGGTGATAAAATTTGATGTTTGTGTCGCATTTGCTTGAATGCATGATTTTTGGATCGGGAAACTATCACTCTACATCTATATAGCAAAGAATTTGCACCAAGATATTTTATATGGACTTTTCACGGGGAGTCACGTGATGTCGGGACATCGAGCAATATGTCGTTCAAACACATGGTGAATCTTCCTCTTCTGGTGTTTCTTCATCTAGTCCATCTAATCTATATAGAACTATGATACTTGATAGTCATGGGGGTCAATTCTAGCTGAATGATAATGTCGATCGATGAGTTACTGAGATGTCAGTGCCACCAGATACTACGGGTGTTGATGTCACAGAATTGCCACCATAAGTACAACTTGCGGTAGAGATTGAATTGCCGAATAAAGAAGCCGCAAAATTTTACGAGATGTTGAAAGCTGTCGATGAACCTTTATATGAGAATTGTCCAAAAAATACTAGGTTTTCGATAATGATGCAACTCCTGAATATCAAGGCCGATTTTAATATCAACGGTGTTTCGTTTGATCGGATTGCGGGATTGATTAATGGAATGTTGCCTACTATTAACAAGTTTGAGCCAACTTTTTGTAAGACTAAAAAGTTGATGAGAAAATTAGGGCTTGGGTACGAAAAAATACACGCGTGTCAAAATAACTGCATTTTATATTATAAAGAAAATGCGCAGTTGGATAAATGCCTTGTATGTGAACATCCTTGTTATAAGGAGAATAAATCGGTCCGACAGAAAAGTATCCCGTTTAAGGTGCTTCGGTATTTTCCAATGACACCGAGACTTCAAAGATTATTCATGTCGGAAAAGGCGCCCCCCTACATTAGTTGGCATGTAAGAAGTCATGATGATACATTAATGACTCATCCATTCGACAGTGAAGCATTGAAACATTTGGATACATATTATCCTTCATTTGCTAGGAATACTAGAAATATCATATTGGGATTGTGCATGGATGGTTTTAATCTGTTTAGTCATTCTGCAACTCCTTATTCAGTTGGCCACTGCTGCTAATAGTTTATAATTTGCCGTCATTAATGTGTATGAAAGCTGAATTTATTTATCTTTTGATGATTATCCCGGGTCCTAAGGGTCTGCGAAAAGAAATTGTCGTGTTTCTCAGAACCCTAATAGATGAATTGAAAACATTATGGAATGAAGGAGCTGTCACTTATGATTGTCACCGGAAGAAAACTTTAATTTAAAGGTTTCGGTCTTGTGGACAATCAATGATTTCTTAGCCTACAACATGTTGTCTGGTTGGAGCACTCACGGTCGACTCTCTTCTCCGTATTGTATGTAACACTCTAAATCATTTAAGCTTCAGAATGGAAAGAAAATCTCATTCTTAGATTGCCGTCATCGATTCCTGCCGGCTAATGATCAATATCGAAGGAATCGTAATCAATTTACTAAGGGCAGAGTCGAAAGAGATGAGCCACCCCGATGTTGTCTAGTAAACAAATGTTAGTACGTGTTGCAGCACTTCTAGAGATAGTGTTTGGTCAGAATGAAAGAGTGTCAGGCTTTGGTCAAACACATAACTAGGTGAAAAAAAATTTCTTTTGGGAATTGCCGTATTGGTGTTCATTACTAATTCGACATAATTTGGACGTCATGCACATTGAGAAAAATGTGTTTGATAATATTTTTAAGGGTTAATTACATTATATATCCTGAACTTTAGGGGTACTCCCAATTTTGACTTGAACTTTCGATTGTTTCAATTTTATACCCTAATTTTCAATTTATTTCAATAATATCTCATCGTCAAGTCACCGTGAATCTTGCCGTTTGATTGTTGACGTGGCTTTGCATACGTGTACCAGAAAATATAAAATATGAAAAAGAATATATTCACTGCCACGTCAGCATGCCATGTCAGCAACAAATCTAAACTTGAATAAATAATGTTAAAAAATACATGTCAGCATTACACTATATATCCTGAACTTTAGTGATATTCCCAATTTTGACTCAAACTTTCGATCGTATCAATTTTATACCCTAATTTTTAATTCATTTCAATAATATCCTATCGTCAAGTCACCGTGAATCTTGTCGTTTGATTGCTGACGTGACTTTGCATATGTGTACCTGAAAACATAAAATATGAAAAAAAAAAAAATGTATTTGCTGCCACGTCAATGGATGCCATGTAAACATTTACATGCAGGTAACTGTAATATAGGTAATTGCAATAGTTAACATTAGTCTGCAACAGGTAACTACAGCACGTAACATTAAAAAATGATGCAGTGTTTGATGTTACTGATACAATTTTTTATGTTTACTGCACCTGGTATACTATATACTGATGTAGAAATAAGCATCGTATCACTATACTAGGTGCAGTTAACAATATTATATATGAGGTTCTAGAAATAAATTGAATGGTTTGATATAGAAAATTAGGTAACTTAATAATATCAGTATACCAGGTGCAATTAACAACATCAGTAAGCATCTGGATACAATGATTTGATGCAGAAAATAATATTTACAGTAAACACTGAATCAATAAACAATTGATACCAACAAATCAATATTCATTGAATAAACAATTAATCAGTACACACTGATATCAACAAATACTATTGATTAATCAGTAAACACTAAAATAATTTAGATTTGTTGCTGACGTGACAGTGAATAGATTTTTTTTCATATTTTATGTTTTCTGGTACATGTATGCAAAGCCACGTCAGCAATCAAACGACAAGATTCACGGTGACTTGACGTTGGGATATTAATGAAACGAATTGAAAATTAGGGTATAAAATTGATACAACCGAAAGTTGGGGTTAAAATTGGGAATACCCCTAAAGTTCAGGATTTATAGTGTAATGCTGACGTGTATTTTTTGATATTATTTATTCAAGTTTAGATTTGTTGTTGACGTGGTAGTGAATAGATTTTTTTTCATATTTTATATTTTTTGGTACACATGCAAAGCTACGTCAACAATCAAACAATTAGATTCACGGTGACTTAACGATGGGATATTATTGAAACACATTGAAAATTGAGGTATAAAATTGATACAACCGAAAGTTCAGGTCAATATTGGCAATACCCTTAAAGTTCAGGATATATAGTGTAATTAACCATATTTTTAACACTTTGATGGATGTTTTCGGAAAAACTAAAGATAATGTCAAGACCCGACATGATCTGAAAATACTTTGTAAGAGGACGGAGTTGGAGTTACAAGAGATCAACGGACGATATCTGAAGCCAAAGGCCCCGTATGTGTTAAATAAACAACAAATGAAAGATGTTTGACAATGGATCAAAGAACTCAGATTACCCGATGGATATGCCTCAAACTTATCTCGATGTGTGAACGTCGATGATTGCAAAATATCAGGGATGAATAACCACGATTGTCATGTATTCATGCAAAGATTGCTTCCATTCGCATTCTGAGATCTTCTTCCTGATAATATTTGGAATCCGTTGACTGAATTAAGTATATTTTTTAGAAACATTTGTGCAAGTGTCCTTCGAGCTGAAGATATGCCAGCACTTGAAAGTAATATTGTTGAAATTATATGCAAGTTAGAGCAATTTTTCCCTCTTGCCATTTTTGACTCGATGGATCATCTACCGATACACTTGGCATACGAGGCACGAGTTGGCGGCCCTGTTCAATACCGGTGGATGTACTTATTTTAAAGATATATGAATCGTCTGAAGAAAAAAGTAAAGAACACTGCAGCTGTTGAAGGATTAATATCTAAATCGTATATCATCCAAGAAATTTCAACATTGCGCTCGTTTTACTTTAAATCTACAATGCAGACAAGATTTGATCGTGTTTCACGTAACGACGACGGGGGAGTTCGATATTCAGATGGACATTTAAATATATTCTATCACTCTGGTTGTGCTTTTGATTCTCGTTTGTCTCGACACTTAAGCGACGAAGAGTATCATTTGGCACAATTGTACGTATTACTCAATTATCCAGAAATTGAATAATTAAATGAAATATTTGACATTGAGATGGTGCAAAAATACTCTATTCACAGCGATCAGGAATTGGAGAGATTACAGAATTGTGATTTCCCTACTTAGCTTCGGGCTTACAGCAAAGATCACAGAGCTGAAATAGATGAAAAAATATTTGAGTTTGTTAGTGGACCGTCGTGACTACTGTCGTGTTATAGCGGATATTTTGTTAATGGGTATAAATTTCACACGGTTGAATATGCATTTACAAAGAGGACGATGAATGTCGAGGATTGCGTTAAAGGGACAATGTATGTTGAATGTGATATGGATTTTTATGGAATGTTGGAAGAAGTGCTAGAATTGCATTACTTTGGCTTGAAATCAGTTATCCTATTTAAATTTCACTGGTTCAAACTTGTTAAGGTTAATTACAAATCGAAATTGGCAGCAAATGAGCCTTTTATATTGGCATCATAAGCCGAACAAGTATATTACGTGAAGTATCCGGCTTGAAATAAAGATAGAGCAGATTGACTTGTAGTTTGTAAGACTAAAGCTAGAGGAAGAATTGATCCGATAGCGGGAGAAAATGAACTGATACTAGATATGACAGATGGTTTCTATCAAGAAGATGATTCTCCCGTAGTAGATCGTATTATTCCAATACCCGAGGATGCAGACACGGCATTAGTTAAATTAGAAGTTGAATATGTTGATGATGATGATCATGAAGTTGAGGAAGGTGGAGATAAAGAAGTAGAATTTGAAGAAGATGAAGAAGAAGAATTTGAAGACTATATATTACTCAGATAATGATGAATAATTATAAAGTATATATTCTATTAAATCTACTCTACTATATATAATCTAATTATATTCTTATTCGACAGCTATGGTGGGTCGAGGTTATCGTCAGATGAGAGCTACAGAGTCTCCGATCGATAAGACTCCAGATTTAACCGCACTTGCTCCTTCCGCTGATCCTCCTACCGCCGAGGCTAGTTCATCGAGACACAGGTGGCCATGCGGGCCAAATAGGATTTAGCCTCTGCCAGCCGCGGAACAACACTGACTTATTTATGTGATGAGGGAGCGTAATGTATTATGAATTATTAATTATATATAATTCATTATATCATAATATAATATTGTACTTTATTTTTGTTGCGCAGGTTCGAGCAGGAGGATGTCCCCAGGACTATATCAAGGACAATTCGATGATATATGCATGGGCCATGACATAGTTGGTCTCATGTGCCCCGTGAGCACGTGGACACGCTCTGGCGCGAGTTTGAGGTACGTATTAAAAAAATTTATATACATGATAGTTAATATTGGTACTGATATTATTATTTTGCAAGCTCACTATATATGGCCAGAGGACCAGATACCCTTCATTTACACTATGTGTGATGCCATTTCAAGGCAACGGTATAATTGCCAACTGGGGTGGGCCCAAACACATGCGACGACCCGAGCTAGGGTCACAAACATAGCGAAGAGTCGGGGCTACAGCCCAGATTGGATTACTCCAGATATCTGGGATCAGCTCGTGGCAATATGGTCCACAGAGCGGTGGCAGGAGGTATCTAGGACCGTGACTAGAAACTACATGTTCGGGGGAGGAGCGCGTCACACTGGCGGCTCTATTTCATTTGCAGTGCACGCGAGTCGTGTTGGTGAAATGCCCTACACTAGAGGGGTGGGGGATAAATAGTGTGTTTACTAATCTTTTTGCCTAAATCTGGTTTTAATCGTTTAGTTGATTACTTAGGCAATTCACGATTGAATGACCAAATGCAGAAGCGATTAATGATAAAGCAATTAACACGGGCAATATATCAATGCTAACACAATGAGATTTATAGTGGTTCGGCCCCAATACCTACTCCACTACCTAAGCACCCCGTTTAGGATTTTCAAACTAAATCCACTAAATTACAATTGAGGACTTTAAAGACCCTACACTCACCTCGAAGGCACTTCCACACTCGGAAGTATCCCGTCTTACTACCGAGTGAGCTTTCCCACCTCAATTCCTAAGACCTACTCATAACTTAGTTTACACAAGTGGCTTTACACCTTCTACACCAAGGTAACCACTTACATACAAGACCATACACTAGATCTTCTTACAAACTCAAGTAAATTAAAGTAAAAACAAATCAAAAATAAATTTATTACAAGAAGAAGGTGAAGAGAACTTATCATAATGAAAGCACCTCTTTTTCTTGAGCCTAGCACCCTTGATGAGCCCTCCAATGAAGGACACTTGAAGATGAGGGATCAAGAGCTAGGTTTGAAGGATTTGATCAATGAGAAGCTTAGAGGATGCTAAAGATCACTCTTTGAGGTTTTTGAGCATCATTAAGAGCTTCGGAGAGAGTTTGGGGTCGGTATTTATAACCCCCCAAACAAAGGGCCCGTCAACGGGCGTATTTTGCCCGTTGCATACGCCCGGTCGCTTGTCGGTCGATCGTCGGTCGGCCGACCGAGCGACCGAACGCAATCTATTGCTTTTGGGCACACTTCGGTTGATCGACTAGTCGACCGAATTGGCTACTGCCAATTTTTCGCCACATTCGATCGACCGAATTGCCTTCTGTCCGATTTCCTCTCTTGCAATATCTTGATTTTTAGAATTGAAAGAAGAGGCATTAACTTTCCTACTTAAGATCAACATCTCATTTTTTAACTCATTCATAGATTTATACAATGCATGTAATTGAGATTTTAACATGCAATTCTCATTTTCTAAATTGTCATTTTTAAGCTTCAAATCGTTAAGCTCAAGTTCTACATTATCATGGCATGAATCAAATGACCTAGATTTCAATTTTTCATTTTCTAATTTGGATTCATACAAATGAGAATTAAGCATCACATTTTCCTTTTTCAATATTTTATTTTCCTTATCTTTTCTAACAAGCAAGGCATATATTTTCCTACACTCACCTACTAACTCATCATATGACATGTTATGAGAACTAGTAGACATCATTTTCATTAGCATGACTAGTTGAAGGAGAGTGTACCTCATCAATAGCATCTATGAGACTAACTTTAGATGTGGCTTCATAGTCATGGCTAGAGGGTGCTCCAAGTGAGTGAGAGGTGGAGGTGAAAATACTTGACCTATTCCTTGCTTTGTTCTTCATGCTTGGGCAATTTTTCTTTACATGCCCCTTTTCTTTGCAAGCATGACAAATTACCATTCGTTTTCGGCTCTTAGAATTGCTCCGTTGACTAGAAGCACTATGGGCATCAAAATCAAAATTAGTAGTAAGTGAGTGACCATTGTCATCACCACCTTCATTAAAAGTGTCAATTTTTTTGATTTTGGCATGATCATATAAAACATTTAAAGTGGCTCATAAATTAAAAGCTGAAGAGCAATGCAAGACTTTATCTAGGATATCATTTGGTAATGTGCAAAGAATACAATTCATGGCATCTCCATTATACTTAAACATTTTCTTATCTAATTCACTCCAAGCATGTATGTCAACGTTAGGATCTATGAATTCTTATCTTAACATGTTAAAGACACCAAAATCTTTAGTCTTTAAATATATAAACATCCTATATTTCCAAAGACCAAAGTTCGAGGCATCGAACCTAGGAGGTAAAGACGCTACTGACTCTAGTGCCATTTTAAGATCGAGACAAATTACAGAAGAGATGGTGAAATCTCAAACTACGACCCGCTCTGATACCAAATGTTGGTGAAATGGCCTACACTAGAGGGGGGATGAATAATATGTTTACTAATCTTTTTGACTAAAATTTAGTTTTAGTCATTTACTTGATTACTTAGGCAATTCACGATTGAATGACTAAATGCGGCAGCGATTAATGATAAAGCAATTAACACAGGCAATATATCAATGCTAACACAATGAAATTTATAGTGGTTCGGCCCCAATACCTACTCCACTACCTGAGCACTCCGCTTAGGATTTTCAAACTAAATCGACTAAATTATGAGTAGCTTACACTGGAAAGACCCTACACTCACCTCGAAGGCACTTCCACACCCGAAAGTATCCCGCCTTCCTACCGAGTGAGCTTTCCCACCTCAATTCCTAAGACCTACTCCTAACTTAGTTTACACAAGTGGCTTTACACCTTCAACACCAAGGTAACCACTTACATACAAGACCACACACTAGATCTTCTTACAAACTCAAGTAAATTAAAGTAAAAACAAATCAAAAACAAATTTTTTACAAGAAGGAGGTGAAGAGAACTTATCAAAATGAAAGCATCACTTTTTCTTGAGCCTAGCACCCTTGATGAGCCCTCCAATGAAGGACACTTGAAGATTAGGTATCAAGAGCTAGGTTCGAAGGATTTGATCAATGATAATCTTAGATGATGCTAAAGATCACTCTTTGAGGTGTTTGAGCATCATTAAGAGCTTGGGAGAGAGTTTGGGGTGGGTATTTATAACCCCCCAAACAAAGGGCTCGTCAACGGGCGTATTTTTGCCCGTTGTCGATGCCCAGTCGCTTGCCAGTTGATTGTCGATCGATTGACCGAGCGATCGCTGAGCGACCAAAGATAATTTGCCAGTTTTGGGCACACTTCGGTCGACCGAATTGGCTACTATATACCAATTTTTTATCACATTCGATCGACCGAATTGTCTTCTGCCCAATTTCCTCTTCTGCCGGTCGATCGATCGGTCAATCGAATCTAGGCAAGGCAATTTTCTTATGAATTTTGCTTGTGCGCTTCATTTTTGGTCCCGGCCTTCATCGTGCATCAACTTGGAGAGCTTTCCATGTGTTCTTTAGACTCGTCCAAGATGTCTTTGGTGCATACGTCGAACTTCTAGAGGTTTTCGCGATGAACCCGAACACATCGATTAATGTCCTTTCGATTTTCTGATTTCTTTGATATTTCCGATCGAGGACATCGAGTGCTAATCGATATGGAACCTGAAAATATTTCTCAATAAAACATTAGTTCCATGTTTATTATCATCATAACCGAGATTAAGACCAAGGTTGAAAACCTTAGGCCAACAAGTCGTATGGTAAGTATTATACCTTATTTTGAATTATATATTATATTTTGTTACTTTGTGTACTAATTAATATATTTGTTTTATAAATATAAACGATGGTGTTGCTTGATGGGTCTGTCCAGCGACCATCCTTGATGGACGTGTTCGAGCGGACCCACCGTCGAGGATATGGGGCAGGGGAGTACATTGACACCCGCGCTGCATACATAATGGTAAGTATATTTGTTTTAATTATACATTATTTATTTATAATTTAAGTTTTAGGAAAAATATGAAATAAAAACCAAACTCGTGTAGGAGACCTACATTCAGACGGTGACGCAGCGCGGGGGCACCCTGAGGACTTTGACGTAGGAGCGTCGGTCGAGGCTGCAGGTGGCTGGGACCACAGTCACGTCTATGGCTTTGCTGATAGTGGCCATGCATGAGCCGTGCTCGGGCCACTTGGGGCACCGCCCCGTCCAGCAGCCGGTGAGAGACTCTCCACCTCTAGGATTAATGATCAGAGCAGGAGGATATCAACACTAGAGGAGACGGTCACACGACAGAGTGAGATGATGGCTCATCAAAGTCAACTGATGGCTGAGATACATGCCATGTTGAGACAGATGACAAATCAGTCGAGTGGTGTACACTCATATCCATCATCATCGACTCAGTCCACGCCGGTGTACACTCAAGCACTCCAGACCCCGCTGTATGATCCCGACCTTTCTCCACTATTATAGTGAGCTTTTATTATTTTATGACTTGATTTACTAGGATATTGACTTGTTATATACTTGTTACTTGGATATCTTAGATATACTTGTTTTGTGACGTGTTACTTGGATATATTGATTCGTATAATGTTGATACAATAGTTTTGATTTTGTTTATTTTTTATACGATTATGGATAATTATAATTATAAGTATAATTATTTTGATGTATATCTGGGTGTATCTGTGATAAGTATGTAAATGTATGTGTATCTGAATAGATGTGTGTATGAGTGTGTGAGTTATGTATCAGGTTATAAATATATCAATTAAAATATTTAATTTTGAAATTTCTCAGTTATAGGTTAACATCATCAGCAACGGCTTTTTCACAGTCATCTGTGTGAAAATCGTTGCTGAAAGTGTATCGTAATTCCTGGGCCACAAACTCAAAGCCGTTGCTGATGAACTACAGCAACGGCTTAGAGCCTTGTTGCTGAGTTGTTGATGATAATGTATCAACAACGGATATCGCCCGTTGTGAAATCGTTGTTGATAATATTATTAACAACGACGTGAGCGACTGTTACAGATCCGTTGCTAAGTTATCACGTACGCGATCTTCTTCAACGGCTGCTTTGCAACAGGTTCGGCCGTTGCTGATGGTCTTCAACAACCACATAACAACGGATCCAACCGTTGGTGAATCTCGTTATTCCAGTAGTGGGTCTTGCACACATCGACTATAGTCGAGGGGCGTTCCGTGTAATTAATCCAAATAAAAATTAATTGACATCAAAGAAGATAATAGTGCTTTTGATTTTAATCATAAATGGATGTTTAGTAATTATATGGTTATGGTTTTTATATATATGGACATAAATATGTAATACTCACGAAAAAAATTATTAATTTATTTTGACTTCAGTAGGAAAGTCGGGATGCGCTTCTGAGCGGGCTAAGTAAATCGCCGGAGGCCGCGATTAAGCGTATGGCCCTTTTGGGCGAGTAAGATTATTTTATATAGTCGAGATGGAAGGTTGGGTTTGAGTAGAGTTCGAGTTGAGTCTGGTGGTTCAATCGGAATTCGATTTGGACGAGTATAGACCAGTTAAAGGGAGTTCACTTGAGTAAGGGGCAAAAAGGTAATTTGAAAAAAATATAAGAAAAAAAGGGATGAGCTGTGGGCGACGTATGACTCTAGGGAGAACCGCACTCCGCCCAAGATAGGGAGGAGGAGGTGCCACTTCTTTGGCCGGAGTTCGTCGCCACCGGTTGCCATTGTCGTGAGGCGCCGTCACCATGTTCTTCCTCTCGTCTTCTTCTCCAAGATGAGTGGTCTTGAACCCTAGACATAGGATTCTCCCCTTCCCTCAACAGCCCCTTTGTGATGTTGATACATGTTGGAATTTTTCATTTGATTGTATTTTCGATCGATTTCTTGCTTCGTGATGTGGTTAATGATGGAAATTGGAGTCCTTGGTAAGGGGGCAAGGTGTGGTAGCCCTAGAGAGTACCCTAGGCCCTTAGGGCGGGCCAAATAGGGTATAAGACGATGGATTTCCATGAAAAATTTGATTTTGAAATTAATTGATGGTATTTAATTATGAAATTCTTATGATTTTAAACAAACATTTGATATGAATTAGAGATGAAAATTACCATCCTTATAAGTTTGGGGTGCAGCAGCCCTAGGTTTGTCCCTAAACCCATAGGGTCAGTCGAATCTAACACTAGGAAGTGATATAAAATTTTAGTTTTGAATTAACGGTAAAATATAATTCTGAATTTTCTTCTTGGGATTTAAAGAAGGGACTTTATGTTTATAGGGCATGTTTTTTTATATAATATGGTGCTTGTTATAAGTATCTTACCAACGTGAAACTTTCATGATCTATAGCCACGTGGAAGGGATGGTAAACAATGACAAGATGTCGGGACTGCCCCAATGAGTAGGTTCGAATGTGCAAAGGTAGTGTTCATGTTATTTTTTATTAAACTTTTGACGGGATGCTCAATGAATGAAGCAAGGTAACTTACTTGGAGAGGGAAGTAAATTCCTAGGGCCATGTTCGGTCACATTCTAATATTTTAGGGAAAGGAGCAGAGTCGACCATAGGGCTTAGTCCTGGTATACAAATTTATAAAAATGCTAGTTTGTGATGACGAGAGGTGACGTTAAATTTCAGTTTTTAAATCTCTTATTGGATGTCAATTATCCTTTTATTTCATATTTTTATGGTTATGATTACGTTGGCATGTGAGTTGGGTGGATTTAATTAGAGATTTATTGCTAAGACATACTATGGTTGGAGGATTAAATTGTGTTGGATTTATTTATGCTAAGTCGGCGATTTTATGGCACTACTTACGTATTTATTTATGTTAAATTTTGTTGTTTGCATTTCAAATTTGCATGTTGGAAAATACAGATCTCGTTTGGTTGACATGAAAAATAATTTTTTTACAAAAAATTATAATTTTCATGAATTAATTTTTCATGTGTATTTTTCGAGAAGTACCTAAAAAATATTTGGTTGACAAAAAGTTAATTCATAGGAAGTGTAACTTTTCACCTATAATATGTTTGGTTGACATGAATACTTCCTAGGAAGTACATATGAAATGATTAATATATTCTTCTTTTTATAAATTAATATTTTAATTTATATGTGTTAGTATATATAAAAAAATAAATTTTATTTCTAAATAAATATTGTAACATATATATTTAAAATATAATAAAATATTTTCATATATAATTAATATAATATATATTTTATTATATAGAAAAAATAATTTTTATTTATAGTTAATTTGAAAATTTATATATTTTACTAAAAATAAATTAAAATAAAATAAATATTTAGAGAATTCAAAAATTATTTAATCTGATAACGTTGACAATATAAATAATAAATTTTGCATTAAATGCAAATGTGAGACTAATATTGATTTTTTCTTTTAATTACAATGCAGGAAGTACAATTTACCTAGGTCCCCCTAGTAAGTTACTTCCTGTGTTTTGCAGAAAGTTGCACTTGCTGAGAAAGTTGTACTTCCTGCAAAATGCAGGAAGTCTGTCAACCAAACAAGAACTATTCTGACTACTTCCTAGGAAGTACAACTTTCTGCAAGAAGTTGTGTCAACCAAACGAGGCTTAAATCATAAAGTATGAAAAAGGGTGGTGTGTAAGTCAGAATGTCACGCCGATATTTCTTGAGATAGAGACCGTAAACTATGTTTGTTTTTAGCTTGCAATAAATACTGGAATTATATTTGAGACATCATAGGCTATAGAAACTTTATGTTGAATTTTCTACCTCATTGTTCTTAGTGGATATACCTAGGACTGGGTTTGGTTGGGTTGAAATGGTAGAGGACACTACCGAGTGGTTAGGGCCCGAGGAAGGGCCGAGATAGGGGTGCGTGTGCGCATACTCGAGGTTGTTGGCAAATACTTTGGTTGTCCTAGGAATTTTTCTAGAGATGTACATATGATTGTCTATTTAAATTTATTATGGTCATGGATGTGTTTGTGCTTGTGATTTATGGTCAGGCTAATCATGGTGGATTATGGATCGAGAAATTCGTCGGTGAGCCACACTAACTACAGAATCAGAGTGACATTAGTTTGAGGATTTTTCCCAACCATTGGGGTTACCTGAGGCTAGAAGGCATTCATAGCTCAGGGAGCCCTGGGCGGAAAGCTCGCTAGGCGCGTCCTAGTGACCAACTCGTATGCTTGTTATTTGCATTCTTTTATTTATATTTGGGTCAAGGTAGGCCAATGTAGATTGGGTGCAGGAGCACAAGATATATGGTTGGGTTTCTTATCTCATGAATTAAAAGTGATATTTATTTATCTAGTTGATTGTATTAATATGGATTATCATCTGATTATAATTATATATTAGGGGTGAGCATCAGTCGGGTCGGGTCAAAACCCGACCTGACGAATAACCCGAACCTAAATAAGGAGGCTCTTACACCATCCGACCCTACCCAAATAAGATTTCGGGGCCCAACCCGATTAATCCGAATAACTCGAATAATCCGGATTTCCTTTTAAAAAATAAAAAAATAATCAAAATTCATAATCATAAAAGGCAAGAATTCTAAAAATAGTGAAAAAAAGTAAAAAAAGTACTAGAAATATGAGTACACTAGGAGTTGAATTCAATAACTCTCCTAGTGATGCACATGATATATGGTTGGGTTTCTTATCTCATGAATTAAAGTGATATTTATTTATCTCATTGATTATATTAATATGGATTATCATCTGATTATGATTATATATTAGGGGTGAGCATTGGTCGAGTCGGATCAAAACCCGACCCGACGAATAACCCAAACTCGAAAAAGGTGGCTCTTACACCATCCGACCCTACCCGAATAAGATTTCGGGGCCCGAACCGATTAACCTGAATAACTCAATTTTAAAAAAAACAAAAAAAAAAAATCAAAATTCATAATTATAAAAGGCAATAATTTTGAAAATAGTGATAAAAATATAAAAATAATATTAGAAATATGACTACACTAAGAGTTTAACTCAAGACATCTCGTAATATCCCAGATATTTAAATTTATTATTTTTCCTTTTATGTGTATTTGCCAGCCTAGCGGACTAGTTCGTGAATGAGTTGAGTCGACTCATGGTCCAGAGCGAGCTTGCGAGTTCGGGTAAGTAGAATATAAATTTATGAATTTATGAATTTATGAATTTATGAATTTTTAGGCTTGGGTGGTTGAGAGTATTTAATTTGGTGTTGTGTGTGCATAATTGCTAATTACGTTCATATAGGTTTTTAATTAATTATTTGTGATTTATTAGAATGAGATTAATTAAATTATTTAGGTCTATCGGGTTAGCGGATTTTGGTTTTGGCTTAAGATGAATACGATATATGAATTAATGGTTTAAGGGGTTAGGGTTGAGGAGGGTGTATAAAACCCCCCCTCATTGCTTGTGGCTCCTAATTTGGAGCCACCTAAAAAGTTGAAAAAGGGAGCCTGCCGCCAGCCCCCTTTCCCTTTCTCCTTGGAGCCGCCACCCAGAGCCAAGCCGAGCCACTACTTTTTCTTCCTCTTCCTCTCTTCCTTCTTTCTCTTTGGAGCTGAGCCCAAAGGAGCCGAGCCGAGCCGCCTGCTTCCTCTCCCTCTCTTCATTCCCTTTGGAGCCAAGCCAGCCCCTCTCCTTCCCCTCTCTCCCTCTCTCCAACCCGACGGCTTGGAGTGAGCTGCCGCCCCTTGGAGCTATTTTTTTGGGTTGAGCCGTCGACCTTTTGAAGCCGGATTCGAGGGCCGTCGTCCGGGATTTATTTCCTAATATTTTTCCAAATTAAGGTGAGTGGTTTTATCCCCCATATTCGGGTTTCCTTCGAATTCTTTTGAGCCGCCTTGAAGATTCTTGATCTTGAAGATGTTTATTTTTGTTCTTGAGATTTTCTTGGTTTCTATGTCATGTTTAGATCTTAAATTTTGATTTCATATCATGAGACTTATGTTTAAGGGAAGATCTATGATTTTATAATTAAATCTTGTGAATCTTGGGTGCAAACCTCATCTTGAAGTTCTAGATGTTCTTGACGCTAAAGAATTAATTTAATCTCCTTGATTTTTGGTTTAGATATTCTTGATATATATGCTAGTTTTTATTGAGTAAAATTTATGAGATTGTATGCATGATTGGCTTGATGATATTAATCTATGATGTTAGAAATCTAGGGATTTAATTCGGTAAAATTCGAATTTTATTTCATGTTGTGCTGAAAATTTCAGCTTTCTGAAATTTATGTGTTGTTTATTGAATCTGGACTGATTTTTGATTTCACTGTTAATATGTGATTAGATCTCTGATTATAGTCGTGTAACCTATCGTTTTGATCAAAAAATATAGTTTGGAAACAAAGGACATACTTTGGAGAGTAGATTCGGGGTATGCACAACAATTCTGGGTAGAACAAAACTCTAAAATAAAACCCTAATTGAGATGATCTAAATTTTATTTCTATAATTAAAATTGGATTTAAGGGTGAGCATAATCTGTTATGAACCAACTTACATGGTATTCATTAAATAGAACCACACAGGTTCATGACATTACGGGTCTAAGGGATAGCGGTCGGGTTTGGAGTGTTGAGACGCTTCATAATGAGGACACCCCTAGGGCACCGCAGGAGAATCTTAACTTAGGTCTTGATGCGCCATATTCTTGGGAATGGCAGAGCGGCTCTATTAGGAACCGAGGTTTGAGCTACGCCCGGGTGGTTGGACGCCAAAATTCCCAACCCGCAGGATAAGTTCGGAGGGCTTTTCCCGAATATCCTAGTATGTGTTGTTGCCTTCGGCATTGAGGGCTTTGGCCCGATGCACTTCCCTAGTATGTGTTGTTGCCTTCGGCATAGTGGGCTTTGGCCCGATGCACTTCCCTAGTATGTGTTGTTGCCTTCGGCATGGTAGGCTTTGGCCGATCCACTTTCCTAGTATGTGTTGTTGCCTTCGGCATGGTGGGCTTCGGCCTGATGCACTTCCCTAGTATGTGTCGTTGCCTTCGGCATGGTGGGCTTTGGCCCGATGCACTTTCCTAGTATGTGCTGTTGCCGTCGGCATGATGGCTTTTGCCTTCGGATATGGTAGGGCTTCAGCCTGATGTACCTCTATGAGAGTCAGATGCCTTGGGCATGGATGGCCTGTGGGCTTGGTAGCTAGTCACACTTTTGTGACGTGGTTTCTTTTTAGAGATAGAATTTATTTATGTTATCTCCGTGTTTATTTGTGATGGTGGATAAAATCGCTCGTTGAGTTCTTTGAACTCACCCGTTGTCATGTGATTTTTGTTTTGCAAAGCCTGACCGGTGAGGTGGGTTGGATGCACTTGGCGTCACTGGAGGGCAAAGGAGCCGCTGGATCTCATAGTAGTCCTAGTTAGGGTCGTAGTCAAGTCTTATTGGTAGTTGTCATGCACTTGTAGTAACTTGATTTGGAGTTGTAGTCCTGAGGGCATTTATGTTATCTATTTCATATTTTATTTGACTGAACTTTTGAACTGTTGAACCTAATCGTATTTTCGCATTTTCTTTACTTCTGAGCGATTAATCTAAACTTGGTATTGATTCGTTTTTCCTTTAAAATAAAACTTGTTATTTTCTTTCCGCTACATTATTTGTTTTGGCATGTGCATGGGTTAGGCTTCGGAGTATAGACACGTATACCCTGGCCGGTCAAGTGACCCTGAGTTGGGGCGTGACACATCTCCTTGCGATGCACAAGATATATGGCTGAGATTCTTATCTCATGAATTAAAGTGATATTTATTTATCTGGTTGATTATATTAATATAGATTATCATTTGATTAAGATTATATATTAGGGGTGAGCATTGATATGGGTCAGATCAAAACTTGACCCAACGAATAACCCGAACTCGAATAAGGAGGCTCTTACACCATCCGACCCTACCCGAATAAGATTTCTAGGCCCAACCTGATTAACCCTAATAAGATCGAGCCCCAACCTGATTAATTCGAATAATCCTAATTTTCTTTAAAAATAAAAAAAATCAAAAATCAAAAATATAAAAGGCACGAATTCTGAAAATATTGAAAAATAAAATAAAAATATAGTATTAGAAATATGACTACACTAAGAGTTCAACTCAAGGCATCTTTATTTTTATTACATACTTTCTAACCATCAAACCAAGAGCATATTTTTTAATTATATATATATATATATATATATATATATATATATATTAATTGCAACTACCCGACCCGACTTACCCGAATAACCCGACCCGGATTGAATTTTGGGGTCAGTTTTTTTGGATTATTTAGGTCGGTTTTTTTGGGATATTTGGGTCAGTTCGGATTTTGCTCAACCCTCTTATGTTGTTGTATTTTTATTGCAACTCATATCAGTAGAGGTACCGATGTACCTACATGGTGTGGCTGGGGGTGGCGAGCTCATGCAACATGTCTCGTGATGGGCTGGGTCGTAGTCGAGTTGCAGGAATTATTTATGCATTTTTTTACATTCTGGTTGTAGGCTTGGAGTTGTAGTCATCTTTTGCATCTCGACGTTTTGTCATAATTATACATTCATTTGTTTCATTTGGTGTCTGTGTGGTTATCATTTTTATTCCGCATTGGTATGCATGGGTTGGTAGGCTTCAGAGTACGAACAAGTACCTTGGCCGGTCACGTGACCCTGGATTTTGGGGCGTGACAAAATATATGGTCGTTGTAGGTACAAAATGAGCTGCCACGTGTTCCTAAAGACAATTATTTGTGGTTGCGATCAAATTCGATTAAACCCCTAATTTTAGCAAATTTACATAGGGGTGAACAAAACCTGATTCGACCCGACAAACCCGAAAAAACTGACCCGAAAATTCAATTTGGGTCGGGTTATTCGGGTATAACGGGTCGGGTCGGGTTACTTTTTAAAATTTTCATATAAGTTTTTGGGTGGGATCGGGTTCGGGTGAAAACCTTGTTTAACTCGACCCGCCCGATTTAAGTTAAACCAGTTACATATACCCGAGCTCGAGTCCCCGCCTGATGCTACACCCCAACCCGCCCCCCTCTTCTCTGCCCTAACCCTACTGCCGACTCCCGATCGTCGCTCACCCCGCCGGCCCGCTGAGTCACCGACGCTGGTCCTCCCTCGCGTTCGCGTCCGGCGACATCGAAGCTCGCATCCGGCGTCTTCCTCTCCTCCTCTTCCTCCTCCTCTCCGGTAGTCGCCTCCTCGCTTCCTCTTCCTCCTCCTCACTCGGCAGTTGCCACCCCGACTGCCCGACGCCCGTCCTCACTCCGCGATCCTCAATTCCTCCCTACAGGCTACATTCGAGTTGAACGGGTTAATCGGGTCGGAGCCCGATTTTTTTGGGTTATTCGAATAGGGCCCCGATTAAAAATTCGAGTAGAGTCGGGTATTTTTTTCTTCAGTTTTTCAAGTTATACCCGATCGGGTTGGGTCGGGTATTGACCCGATCCGCCCGATGCTCAGCCCTACATTTACATAAAGGAACAACATATATAAAATTTATCAACCAAATACCAAAATTATCATGGTATTTTGTTTCATTGGAAAGGATGAGATTGGAATGGACAATAAATGAGAGAGGATTGGATATAATTTTTTTAAATCTGATGTATATCAGATATAATATTAATTTTATATTATTTTATTCATATTTTCTTCTAATCCATGCACTAAACAAACAATGTAATCTATCTCTTATTATATACTCGCTTATTCTACGAAGCAAATATGTTCTTATTCATTAGTGAGATATATATCCCTTATTATATCCTCACTTATTGTACGAAGCAAATATGTTCTTTTTCATTAGTGAGATAATTATATAGCATGTGAGGGTTAATTCAATTTAAACCCGACCCTATTCGAAATGGGCCAGATTACAAAGCTAGATCAAGAAAAGAAAAAGGAAAACAAAAGGAAAAAATAGCCCGCTATTGTTTGGGCTAGAGCCAGCCCAGGCGGGCTAGAAAATTGGGCCGAGCCCAGTCCACGCCAGCGCCTGTGCTAGCACTCGCGTGCAGCACATGCACAACTCCAGCTGCGTTTTTTTCTCCCCTGCAGCGGTCGCCATATTTGACTCCTTCGCACACAAAATTCAAGATAGAAATTGAATGCGCACCGCCTCAGTTGCACCTTCCCAATTGCAGATTTCTTGGTCAAGTATCACATTTTCTTTGGTCAAAAGAATCACCACAGCTGTATGATCTGATCGAATGCCTCAGCTCATTATTTGCAGAAGATTTTCTCAATATTCTCGCCGATCGTGAAGGCATAAGTCGGCTCTGATTTCATTATAAAAGGGGGGTCAATTACTATTATGCCCAAAAATCCTAAATAATATTTTATTCCTTAGCAGGGGACTATGGGGCCGAGTTAGCACGGATTGGCATAGAGTCCTGGAACTTAATTCGAGTAAGCGTTTAAAAGAAGAAAAATTTAGAAAAAATATAATTATTTTATTTCTGTGATTTAGTATGATATTATCATAGAGGGTTCCGAGACGAATTCAGCGGTTCAATCAGAACTCAAATCAGAGTTAGAACGGGTTAGATACGGGCTAGTTTAGTCAGCTAAGTTAAGCAGGGGCATTTTGGTCATTTGGACCAAACAGAAGCTTATAAAATTGAACCTGGGCGTGTGTCCAGGGGTTTTTACCACACGCCACCCAAGGTTCAAGAGAGGAGGAGAGGCGCCGCCGAGAGAAAGAGGAGGGATTCTGGTGCCGGATTTCGCAAGATCGTCGACATTCAACGTAGGAAGATCCTTAGTTTCTTCTTCCTTCCCATTTTCTCCAAAAGAGGTGAGTGGGTTAGCCCTCTTTCTCCTCTTTTCTTCATCAGTCATGCCGCCCCTATGTCACAGGGTTCTTGATGATTTTCGTTGGGTTTTTCGTGGATTGAATAAGATATTCGCATTGAGGTTCTTATCGTGATCGCAATGGTTCTATCGGATTGATTTTTGGGACGATTTGGCCGCCCCTTTCCTTTCTGTGCCACCCCATTTTCCTCAGTTTCTTGATGAATTCTTTGTGGTTTCTTGAGGTTTGTTGAGGGTTCTTGGTCGTGGGTTGATATCTTGATGAAAGGGGGAAGAAGGAGGGTGTTTAGGGTATGCCGCCCCCTTGAAGGGCACTTTAGGTGCCTAAGGGTGGCTGGCCACTCTAAAGGTGGGATATTTAGGGATTGAATCTATTTCTCACACCTAGGGGATAAACTATAGGGTATGTTGAACTTGTTCCTAAGGGTAGAAACAACATAGGACCCTACACGTACATAATTGGAAACTTAAGGACACCTAGAGACCCTATAACCCTAGGACGACATTAGGGTAATCCGACCCTTAGGGAATCCAAGGGAGTTGAACCCTTTGTGCCCCTAGAGCACTCGGCTAGGGTCCTTAAGGGCGGGGTAAATTGTGTAGGGTTGTTGAGGGGTGATGCCCTATTCCTAGGGTTTGCTATACATGCTTCCATGCTTTTATCCTACGCTTTTGTACGTGTTATGCTATATTTCTATGCTTGTGGTATACGCTGTGATGTTATGAATTTGGTATTATTTCCCTTATTATATAAATGTGTGTGATTGTGATGGATGACGGGGGGAGGCAGATGTGAAGGTATGCCTTAGACATACCTATGCTACATATTGTGCACATCTTGTTATGCTCATTTATGTATGTACCTGCGTGTGTGATGTTGAGATGTGCGTGTTGCATTTCCCGGAAGCCTCACTGGTGCGGGGAAGGTGTGCCCTAAGGAGACAGCGTTGGCCTTATTTCGAAAGTCCAGCTGGTGCAGGGAGATCATACGCCAAGGAGACAGCCGGAGACCCGAGCAGGTGAGGGGAATGTATGTCCCAACATGCTAGCTTGGAAGAGCCAATGATGGTGTGTCATGCCCCAACTCAGGGTCACGTGACCGGCCAAGGTATACGTGCCTATACCCTGAAGTCTAACCATGCACATGCCAAATCAAATAATGTAGCAGAAAGAAAACAACAAGTTTTATTTTAAAGGAAAAGCGAACCAACATCAAGTTTAGTTTAATAGCTCAGAAATAACGAAAAATGCGAAAATGCGATTAAGTCCAACAATTCAAAAGTTCGAACAAATAAAACCTGAAATAAATGACATAAGTGCCCTCAGGGCTACAACTCCAAATCAAACTAATACAAGTACATGACAACTGCCAAAAGACTCGACTACGACCCTAACTAGGACTGCTATGAGACCAGCGGCTCCTCTGCCCTCCAGCGATGCCAAATGCATCTGACCCACCTCATCGGTCAGGCTTTGCAAAATAGAAATCACACGACAACGGGTGAGTTCAAAGAACTCAGCGAGCGATTTTACCCACCCTCACAAATAAACACGGAGATAACATAAATAAATTCTATCTCTGAAAAGGCAATGTCACAAAAGTGTGACTAGCTACCAGGCCAACAGGCCACCCATGCTCTCGGCATCTAACTCTCCAAAGAGGTGCATCAGGCTGAAGCCCTACCATGCCCGAAGGCAACATCACCAACAAAAAGAGGTGCATCGGGCCGAAGCCCTACCATGCCCGAAGGCAACATCACCAACAAAAAAGAGGTGCATCGGGCCGAAGCCCTACCATGCCGAAGGCAACCGCACATACTAGAGAAGTTCATCAGGTCAAAGCCCTACCATGCCGAAGGCAACCACACATACTAGGATAATCGGAAAAGGCCCTCCGAACTTATCCTGTAGGTTGGGAATTTGACGTCCAACCATCCGAGCGTAGCCCGTAACCCGGCTCCTAATTGAGCCACTCCGCCATTCTCAAGGATATGACACATCAAGACCTAAGTCAAGATTCTCCTACGATGTCCTAGGGGTGTCTTCATTATGAAGTGTCTCGACATTCCAAACCTGACCCCTATCCCTTAGACCCGTAATGTATTGAACCCGTGTGGTTTTATTTCATGAATACCTTGTAAGTTGGTTCATAATAGATTATTCTCACCCTTAACACAATTTTAATTATATAATTAAAATTTAGATCATCTCAATTAGAATTTTGTTTTAGGGTTTTATTTTAAGTTACTGTTCTGCCCAGAATTGCTGTGTCTGACCCGAGTCTAGTCTCCAAAGTATGTCCTATATTTCCAAAATATATTTTCTGGTCGAAATGATAGGTTACATGACTATGTTCACGCATACACACACATCACAGCAAATAAATTAAAATGATTACAAATTCATCGTCTCAGCATACAATTCCAGTAAACATGCAATTACTTATACAATTAAATCCAAAAATTAACAAAAATTAATCCCTAAATTATCATTAGGACAGAATACTAATATCAAGAATTAATTCACAGAAATCATGTTTTTCATCAAGATCCACAAGAAACCACACACTTAAATCAAGAATCAAGCATTAAGATCAAGGACCTCTCTTCTCAAGAACCCGTAATTAGTCATTAACAATATCTTAATCCTACCACATGATTTCTACCCAAAATCACAGATTTAATTCTAAACAAGAAACTCAAAATCAAGAATCTCAAATTATGAGAATAGATCAAGATCTTATATCAAAGGAAAACAAGAACTCATTCGAAATTCCAAGAACAAGGCGTAATATCGAGCCGTCAACAACGGCTTCAAGAAACTGATTAAAATCTCGAAGAGAGAGGTTAAACCACTCACCTTAACTAAAAGAAGAATTAAGGAAGAAATCCCGGATGATGGACCTCAAATCCGGCTTCAAAAGGCCGACGGCTCAACCCAAGAAAAAGCTTCAAGCGGCGGCGGCTCGATCACTCCAAGCCGCCGGCTTGGAGAGAGGGAGAGAGAGGAGAAGAAAGGAAGCAGGCGGCTCGGCACCAAAGGAAAGGAAAAGAGAGAGAGGAGAGAAAAGAAAGCAGGCGGCTTGGCTCGGCTCCTCTCGGCTCGGCTCGGCTCCAAAGAAAACGAAAAGAGAGAGAGGAGAGAAAAAAAAAGCAGGCGGCTCGACGGCTTGGCTCACAGGCGGTGGCTTCAAGGGGAAGAGGGAAAAGGAGTTGGCGGCTTGTCTTGGCTTGGCGGCTGGCTCCCTTTCTCAACTCTTTGGGTGGCTCCAAAATAGGAGCCACAAGCCATGAGGGGGGGTTTTATACTCCCTTCTCAACCCTAACCCTTTAAACCCTTAATCCACAATTCGCATTCACCTTAATCCAAAATCAAAACCCGCTAACCCGATAGACTTAATTAATTTAATTAAACTTATTCTAATAAATCACAAGTAATTAATTAAATACACCCCCTAATTTAATTAAACTTATTCTAATAAATCACAAGCAATTAATTAAATACACCCCCATGAACATAATTAATAATTATGCAAACACAATATCAAATTAAATAATTTTAACTACCCAAGCCTAAAATTCAATATAAAATTACCCGAGCTCGCAAGCACAATTATATAAAATTAAATAATTTCAATTATGCACACACAATATAAAATTACCCGAGCTCGCAAGCTCGCTTCGGACCATGTGTCGACTCGACTCGACCATGAACTAGTCTGCTAGGTTGGCAAATACACATAAAAGGAAAAATAATAAATTTAAATATCTATGATATTACATGGTGAGGGGAGAGCATACCCCAATAGGCCGATACTGAGCTGGGTGGTAGTGCGATAGCCGCCCGTCTACTGACCCCATGTGGCTATGTGGGACCGACGGATCCGGAGGTGATTTATGTGGATCATCGCATTGAGCATGTGGATGGTTGCATTGAGCATGTGGATGATTTCATTGAGCATATTATATGTTATGGTATTTTCTGTAGGGCTACTAAGCATTAACAAGGATGACTGCGCTGCTAAAAATAAATGCTCAAAATAAATATGTTTTATGCTCTTATGCTTACCTGTATGTTTTTTTTATTATTGCATGATGATGTTGATGTCTTGGAAATTGAGGACTGATCTACTCACTAAGTCCTAGTGGACTTACCCCTCATTTTATTGTTTTTTTTCAACACCTGAGCTAGATTAGAGAGGTACCGGGGTGCAGTAGTGCGGCTGGTGGCAGCAGGACCGCGGATCTCGTACATGTCATGGTCGAGGGGGATACCGAGTCCTTTTTCCTTATTTTCTTTGAGTCATTGAGTCATGTCGACTCAGTTTGTTTATTTTTCCGCATTTTTATTACTTGAGATGTTTTGATTATAAATTGAACTTTGGAACTAATCTGGACTTTTCTATTATTGTGTTGGTGATTTAGGATTTATTTGAAATTAAAAGTTTCTTTTTAAATCCTTGAGTTATTAGTAAATGTTTAGGTTTGGTTTATGTGTACTTGTGGTTTGAGCCGGGGTTAGGCTTCGGGGTACGTGGCGTACGTACCCTGGCCGATCATTCTGGGTTTGCGGTGTGACAATTACACGGTTCCAAATCATCCCGACATCCTTGTTTCTCAAGCGACGTTCTTTTCCGGTGGCTCTCTTCTCCTTCACACCGTCTCAAGCAGAAACAAGAAGATCAAAGTGTAGGACGCCGCATCCATAGTTTCCAGGCAGAAGCAAGAATCTAAATTTCGGGGTGTAGAAAATACTCGATTTCAAGTAATATTTGTCCTTTACAATTTAGTTATCAATTTTGTTCTTTTATTCTGATTCTCTTGTACTGGTCAAATTTCATCTCTCATTAATAAAGATCAGTGCCATCTTCTCCCCGTGGACGTTGGATCGGTACCCCATTGGGCCGAACCACGTAAATTCTGTTGGCCTAAGGTTTTCTACCTTGATCAATCTCAGTTTTGATGAAAACAAATATGGAACTAATGATTCATAGAGAAATACTTTTAGGTTCCAAGTCGGTTAGCGCATGACGTCCGCGATCGAAAAGATTAGAGAAATCGACAAGGACGCTCATCGACGCTCGAGATTCTTCGGGAAGATAGAGTTTAGGTTTAGAGTGTCTAGAATGTGTTGTAAATCCTCATGATGATGCAAAGAAACCCAAAGACCAAAGCCGAACCCCAAAACACGAAAATTTGGAAAATTAAAAAAGTCCCTAAAATTCACTAAGCCTAGGGAGCTTCTTGGAGGGCTATATAACCTAGATATTTTCTTAGCATCAAAAATACCAGTAATTGTTCCTTAGGTATAAACTAGATAACGAGGTATTTTTAAGGATTTTTTGGAAGCCTTTAGCCTACCCATATTTGAACCAGAAGATTAAAAAATTTATATTTTTCGAAAATTTGTACTAGACCCCAAAAGTTAGATTTTGATTTTTTAGATATTTTTATTGAATCCAAATGGGGGGTAATCCTTATATAACATTTATGTTTTAAAACTATTAACTTAAAGTTAAGAAATGTTATATAAGATGACTTAGCGAAGACAGAACCTAGAAACGAGTAGAAAAATCAGCAAATTGGGCTGATTTTCCCAGTTTTGATCGACTAGTCGGTTGACCGAATGGTGCCCGAAATAGGCAGAAGATATTCGATCACTTGGCGATCGCTCGATCGATCGATCGATGATCGACCGACTTGCGACCGGATGGCGGAAATGGCTAGTTTTCCAGCCGTTGAGTTGCTTGTTTCATGCCAACTCCTCAAGGCTTATAAATAGAAGACTTGGCAAGCCTTCCACCCTTTATCTAACATACCTTGAGCCATATTTTGATGATCCTTGAGCTTGATTGAGCCACCATTCTTGAAAACCCTAGCTTTGATTTCTCAACTCCTTGAGTAAGCCTTGACTTCATTGATTCACAATCAAAGGCATCAAGAGAAAGCTAGGAAACTTTGCTTGAAGCTAAGTATTTGTTGTATCATTTATTTGCTCCATTATTTATGTATTTCATTGTTTATTTCATTGTATCAAAGCTTGTGTAAACCTAGGTTGCTATGTTTAATTGAGTTGGTGGTTGCCTTGGTGTTAAGGCTTAAATCCACCATTGTAAATTTAGTTTACTAGGATTAGTTGAGTTGTCCCTTAGGTTGAGGTGGGAGAGTGCTCTCAGTAGGAAGGCGGGATACTTCCGGGTGTAGAAGTGCCTTCAGTTTGAGAGCAGAGACTTTTTGGTGTAAAGTCCTCTTTGTAAGGGCAACAATTAATCTAGTAAAGTTAGTTTGGAAATCCTAAGCGGGGTGCTTAGGTAGTGGAGTAGGCATTGGGGCCGAACCACTATAAATAATTGTGTTAGCATTGCTTACTTTGCGTATCGATTACTTGACTTATTTTATTCGCTTTCGCATTCATTTAGTAGTGGAATAGTGCATTAACATAAGTAATCAAAAAAGCGATTGAAATCGAAATTAAGTTTAAGATTAGCAAACACACTATTCACCCTCCCCCCTCTAGTGTGGCCATTTCACCAATATTTGGTATCAGAGCGGGTCATAGATTGAGATTTCACCATCTCCTCTACATCGTCTCTCGATTCGGAAAATGACACTAGAGAGTGTAGCGTCTATACCACCTAGGTTCGATGAGTCAAACTTTGGTATTTGGAAGAGTAGAATGTATACTTTCATAAAGACTCAAGATTTAGGTGTATTTGACATGGTAAAGACAAAATATATTGAACCTAAGAAAAATATGGATTAATATGTTTGAATTAATATGTTTGAATTAAATGTTAAAACTACAAATTGCATATTTTATTCTTTGGAAAATAATATCCTTTAAAAGATCATGCATTGTACTTCCGCATTCGATATTTGGGCTTGCTTAAATATCTTATATGATTATGCTAAAATCAAGGAGTTAGAAACTTTTATTAAAGGTAGTGATGACAATGGTATTATATTTGACATAGTTTTTGAAGCCCAAAGTGTCTAGTCATAGGAGCACTAAAAATCGGAAAAGGAAGATGATTTGCCATGTGTGCAAAGAAAAATGGCATGTGAAGAAGAATTGCCCTACCATGAGGAACAAGACAAAGAAGAGGTCGAATGCTTCCACATCCTCATTCCACTCAAGTGAAGCATCCTCTTTCCATGACAATGAAGTCATCTCAAAAGATTGCCTCATGAATGATAATAATGAGGTACACTCTTCTCCTTCTAGTCATGTTAATGAAAATGATAGCATTAACTCATCTAGCTCTCATGATTTGCTTTATGATAAATTAATGGATGAGTATAAAATTATGTATGCCTTGCATTTGAAAAAGGACAAGGAAAATAAAAGGATTAAAAAGGAGAACTCTAGATCGATTTAGTTCACATATGCATGCTCTAGAATTAGAAAATGAGAAATTGAAATCTAGCTCATTCGATCCTAGTCATGATATGTTGAAACTTGAGCTTAAGGACTTAAAGCTTGAAAATGAAAACTTGAAAAATGATTTCAAAAATGAGAATGAGATTTTGAAAAATGGAAACTCAAAAATCAATAAGGAAAATCATATGTTAAAATCTCAAATGCATGCTTTATATAAATTCATGGATGACTTGAAAAAAGAGGTTTTAGTATTGAGTAAAAAGGTAAATGAATTTATAAAAGTTTCTACATTTAAGAATCCAAAAAGGAGAAATAACACTTTTGATAATACTCATGCATCTCATGCTTATCATGTTAAGTATTCTACCTCTAGACCTCATGATCATAAGAAGATGAATGTTTCTCTCAAGAATGCTCATGCTCATCTTAGTTCAAATGACAAGCATTCTAATAATAAATCTCATATCCATAGCAAAAACAAAAAGAAATTTAATGGACATTGCTTTTGTTGTGGTGTTTACGGGCATGCCATTTATGATTGCGCTTTTAAGATGAATCCAAGTATGGCAAAGACACATTTGGTTCCTAAGCCCTCTAACCCCCAAGGATGCAAAACTATTTGGGTACCAAAATTCTCATGCTCTATTGTAGGGGGAGCTACCACACAAGGGTAAGATAAAGTTGGTTGATTGAAGTTGCTTGGGGATTCAAAGATTGTACTATTTCAAAGCTGCAACTTCAAGTCATCATGATGCCTAGGGAATGAAATTGTTGGCATCAAACACTTTGGTATCATCTCCTATACCTAAGATTAGTAGATTTTCCGCTCTTGATATGAGTTTCAAAAAGGTTTTAGATTTTTCGATTTTCGATCTCTTCGGAGACCTATGTAGCCTATAACGGGCTCATGCGACCTTGCGGTTCTAAATTGTAGGCTCGTTGTGGCCTTTCGATTTTCAACCAATAGGAAGGGTTGAAGATCATATTTTCATTTATATTTCACTTGTGATCTCTTAAAATTCATTTTGATATCACTCGATTTTATTTTGAAACGAATTTGAAACTATTTAGCAAAGTAGACTCTTATATCGATAATTGATTCTCTCTCTTTGCTACTTAGTTTGATAACTTGCTAGTAATTTTATTTTCATTATCCTACTAATGAACATTGCTTGCAAGTTATGATAAAATTGGAAGGCTTTAGAAATTGAAAAGAAAAAGACAAGTTTGGCAAAATTTTCAAGAATGAGGTATGAGTTTGATTTTGCAAAAATCTTAGTATGATAACCTCATTTAAACAAGTTTGACCCAAGTCAACAAATTGACTTAGATGTCCCATTTTCAATCCATATTTGAGGAACATGTTTAGATTTACTCATGTTAGGTGTCCATATGTTTAAGTTTGAAAAACCATGAGCAAATTATAAGATTGACATTTAATAAGTTTCGTGATAACTAGTTTAGTTTTGAATGAAACCATGCTAAGTTGATATCTTGACTTAAGGACATAATTTTCATTCCAAACTTGACATACACTCTTTACATGATCATTATATGGTTTCTTAAAAGTTTGAATGAAAACAGTGCACTTTTTGAAAAATAACTAAAAATTATGAAAATATCATTAATATTTCAATATTTTCAGTTATTTCTAAAAAAATGTAGAAAAATTATTTTTCACTGATTCTTGAAACTGAACCTTCATAGAAAAATCTAGTTTATTCAGTAAAAATTTCAAAATGTTTCATTAAGAATCGAATTTATAGTGAAATTTTGAAGTTGGATTTCAAAAATGCAAAATATCACCCTCTTGAAATATCAATCTTTTTGATACTTTGATTTTTTCGTCGAAAACTTCAAATGAAATTGTGCATACTATTTTGATTTCTTTTCTAATATCGTTCTCACTATTGTTTGAGTGAAATCCTAAAAATGATTTTAATACCTTGAACGATATCTTGAAAATGAGTTTTTGGTTGGAATCGAGATAAATTTAAAAATAAACTTAGTAAATTCATTTTGAGTTCAAACTTGGCACATGCATTTCAAATGATCATTCAGCGATATCTGAAAAGTTAGAATGAAAAATAATAATTTTCGGAAGAATACCTGAAATAAATTGATAATTTCTGATTGTTAAAAATATTTTAATTAACTGATAATTTTTATGTTGCAAATTCAATAAAATAACTGAGGTTTCAAATTTGTAAGGATTTGTAGGAAGTATGTAGTAAAGAGGAAACTCTTGTTTTCCTAAATGAGGGAAGAAATCAGATGATTGAAAGAATTTAAGGCATTTGGATAAAGAAATTAGCCAATTGTGCTAACCAATTATCAATCCAATCCCACAAAATATTTTTCCCTAAGGGAATTGACTTTATCCAGCTAGCTAGCATTGACTTTATCCAGCTAGCTAGCATTTATATTTTTATCACCATAACTATATATATGCTCAATGAAATAGTCCGTGGAAAATCAAAATTTTATGTTTTTAATATTTTTAGTTAGAAAATATTATAAATATCTTAGTAATAAATAGGATATATTAATTATTTAAATTACAAAACTGATAGATGTTAAATACAATTATAATTAATTTAGATACTCTATATTTATTTAATAATATTAAATAGTAAAATATATGTTTGATAACTAGATTAATCAAATATATAAAATATTGATTATTTTAAATTTGTATCTAATATCACATATATATTATTAATCATATTACACTATTAATAAATATATTTTATAAACATATATAATAAAATATCTTATAAAACTACGAATCCTTATCCATTTTACCATCTTTACTTTTAAAATCTCCACCTTGCTTTAGCATTCGTGGAAGATGATGATCGGATTGCAACATCATCATCAAATCAAGTATCATTGTTAATAATCATTGTGCACAAGTCTTAAAGTTAGATGATTAAAATTAAAGTTAGGAGGATATCCACTTAGGATGTTTGTTTTGATGGATTAAAGAGGTGGATTGAATTTTTACAATCCAAATCCATCACTGATCCGATTTTGAAAACCCATGGAAGAGGATGGGTTTAGATTATCGGCGAATGTAATCTCCATCTGCCGCCTAACACCCCGACTCCACAACTTACGACTCCGCGCGACCACAACAAACATCCTGCTTCTCTTCTTCTTCTTCTTCTTCTTCTTCTTATTCTTTTTCTTCTTCTTCTTCGTTCCTGTAATGTTTTCAGTGAAAGGAAAAGTGCTCTTGAGTCAATCACATGTCGATGTGTTTACATATTATTCAAGGGTAATCAACTTAATAAGGCAATTTTTTCATCATATGCTGCATCTTTATTCATAAAAATTATGATGAACCCCATGAACTTGGGCAAATAATTCCAATTCCATGATGAGATCATGCTAGTGAGACTTGGAATCTAGATGCCTATGTTCTAAATGTTCCTAGTCGTAGGATCACCAATTTGGGAATCGGTGATTCCGGATAGACTAGTGCACTTGGTACATGCCCTATACGATAAGGGCTACCTGATCTCACAGTTACTTGTGAGTCGTCATTAATGTACAAGTGCAGATGCTCATTAAGGAATGAGTTCACTAAACGGACCTGCACGAGAAACACAAAATGGAATCCTTACATGAGTGTTAATAGGATGTTCCTTGGATGATAGTAGGTGCAAGCAGTCCTTGAACCTGAGGTTGTCATGGTTA
The DNA here is from genome assembly GCA_034359265.1 of Canna indica. Lineage (NCBI taxonomy): Eukaryota > Viridiplantae > Streptophyta > Magnoliopsida > Zingiberales > Cannaceae > Canna > Canna indica. The sequence goes on along the minus strand of CP136890.1, from coordinate 58,128,520 downwards.
CCTTGTGAGTGACGACCTATTGCTTTGGTTCTTTCCCTACATCGCCGGGTATTACTGGGCATGGGCAAGCATTCATGGAGGTAGGTGAATAACCAACATGGAATTAGTTATTTCTAGTGAGAGGAGATAATGTCCTATGTGTCCCTGCAAGTGTCGACTCGGGAATCTCTAGCTAGAGTAGACATGAAAGTCAGGAAGATGTTTCTAACGTTTCATTATTGAGACGACATCTTGGTGAGTGGAATACATATGAATTGGTATTAGGGTTTGACACTTCTTTCGTACCCTAGCCGACTTCGGGATATTATAACCGAGGGATTTAGTTGCACGGTAACTAATTACCGAAGGGCGTTCGATCCCTGTAGATTGAACCGCATACTATCAGGATCGATAGTCATGACACGTTGCTATACGTCAATCTTGACTGGTGAATGGAGTCTCTCACGACCACACTAAAGGGGTTTAGTGGAGGCTCGTAAGATTTCAATAGAAGTCGTTCTATCGGATCCGACTCTCCATTATGCACAACTCACTCCTAGCTTAGTGTGGGGCTCAATGGGTCACACACAACAGGCTAACCTCGTAACGAGCTTTATGAGATAGAGTCCGAATGTGACATTATATGTCTACTAGCGTGGACATGCTGTAACTCAATCACGAATCTCGTTTAAAGACATAATATGAAAGATATTTCCTATATGAACGAATGCGCGAGGAAGGAGTTCCTCGGTAACCCTAATTTGTAGGGCATCCCTAAATTGTAGAGATTGGCACATAATAATATTTTATGTTGTTGATTAAATTTAATTATGAATTAAATATTTAATTAACCATTTGACGGGGATTATATTTAATTATGAATTAAATATAATTTGATATATTTTGAGTCAAATTATACATGGTGAGAAAATTAGTCTCTAACCATGAACCAATTAATTAGGAATTAATTTATTTGGATAAATCCTAATTAATAAGAATTTGATTTATGAAGATAAATTAAAAAATTAATAGATATATGATTTATGAGGATAAATCATAATTCTATTAATTAATAGGAATTCGAATTATTTAGATAAATCTCTTTCCTATTGATAGAGGATTGATTTATTTGGATAATTATTATTCATGTTAATAGGCTCTTGAGATAAATTAAAGTTTATATTTATTTGGATTTAATTAATTTTGAATTAATTATAAATTCATTAAATATAAATCATTTCGTTGGAGGCAAACCTCGAAATATTGAATTCTGGTGAGAGATTTTAAAAGGGGGCCGGGTCTACGCCTTGGTAGCCGCCTATGCCTCTTATAAATAGGTGGTCTAACCTCCTTAAGGGGTTAAGCAAATTGGTTATTCATCTTGGAGAAAATTAAGGTTTGGATTCTTGAGAGACTTCTTGAAGAGAAAGGCTCCAAACAACTCCTCTTCATCTCCATGGGTGGCCGGCCATCAAGATCCTCTATCCCCAGTTTTGCGAAGCCAAGTCGAAGGTGTTTTCTTCTTGAGTGTGCCACCTACTTCACCTTCTTAGAGGAGTCCATGAAGGACGGCGAGGTAATCTTTCTTCTACCTTCTCGTTCTGTTATTTTTTCATCCATTTTTTCTCCCTTTTGGTGCTCGGTTCTTGGTGGAAGGGCCGACTTCACCGTGGTGCGTTTCGGGGTTGAGATTGCCTCTCCGTTGAGCCACAACGAGTTCCGATGTTCGCTGTCTCTTTGTTGCGAGGCGCTTAGTGCGGACTTACGTTGGAGGACGTGTGCGTGTGCGTGTGCGTCTTAAAACGGGGATATAGGAGCAGCCATATCATCCGCGGTATAAGGTATATTTTCTTCTTCTACTCGTAGATTGAATTCCTTAAAGATTGCTAAAGTAGATTGTTGTTTTCGGAATAATTTGAATTTTTAAAATTATTATTTTCGTTGCGTTTTCGATTTCTATTTCTATGGTAAATACAGTTCTTATGATCGGTAAATACAGGACTCCTGCAATTTTTTAACTTGTGTACTGATTGGATATTCGGATAGGTAAAACTATCTGGGTTGTGTTCTCATGTTCCTGCAAAAAAAAAAAAAAAAAATCTGAAAGAGAGAAGGAGTATATATATGATCATGTTTTGTCGTGGACACGAGAGCTGTGGATTTTGAACTTTCTTTTATGCTACAGCTACCAAAGTAGGATGAGAAAGTCAGTGTCATCGTGATTTTGGCATGTTGGAATTGAAAATTGACAAATAGTATTCTTTTGGATTCACAAAGATATCTGCAGAATGTTAAAATACATAAGCCATGTACAGGACAGAATAATTTGCTAACAAGCAGAAATAGTGAAATAGTAGTGAGTTGTACTCGATCTTTGATGAATATAATGAGACAAGTAGACTAGAAGAACATGGTTAAGTAAAATCAGAAAAAAAAAGTTATCTAACTCTTTCATCACAATGTTTAATTTGATCTGCTGAACAATTGAGGGTTAAGAGTTTCAATGGATGAAATTGAAACCCTTTCTTACACTAGTTCAAGCACATGGTTAAGGTAAAGATTAATGGATGCCAACAATGCAAGTATTATTGTTACACTACTTCCATGCATGTATTATTGTTCAATGTTCAATAATACTTCCATAAGCTGCATATGTTTGCAGACAAACAAGATTTATATCATAAGCTGGATGTTCAATGTTCAAACTCATCTGACGTCTTTCTGAGCTCAGGGTTCTGTTCTCCATCTCTACAAGATACAATTGTCACTTCAGTTTTGATGATTATGCTGGCGTGCCAACTTTGATACTGTTGTGAGATGTCAGAAAATAGGTCCACTTCAGCAGCTAATTGTGTCAAGAAAGTCCTACTAATTTGATACCTTTACAATTGATGTATAAAATATACTTATTTCAGCAATTTAATTTATGTTTTTTTAAAATAATAATTTAATTTTAAGTTATGTTTTTTTTTCCAGATAACTATTTTGCAATTTATTTGTTGATAATATTGTCATCTGATTTTCTTATCTTATCCATGTATCATATGTCAAAAGATTCAAAACAAACACAAGATATAAATTATTTTATATAATATTTATAAGTAAAAAACATTAGATTTACATGTATATTATTATGAAATCTCATCTTAAAAAAATATTTTTCTCTTCTAATATATATAAAGGAAGTTATTTATGCTATATCTTTTCCACTTCAATAAAAAGAAAAAAATAATAAGCAAGCAAGCTTTTTCGCTTTAACAAAAAAAATATATTTTTCAAAAAACTATTTTCTTAATTGTTTTAATTTATCCAAATAATATTATGACACAAATTATTGATAATAATATGATAAAGCATACATGGTTTCTTTTTTTCTTGAATTAGCTGCATGATTCAATTTCTTTTTTATCTAATTATGAGAAAAAATAAAGAAAACCAATGATAACTAGAGCAATAGTGAATTCAATTTGACAATGAAGAAGTCAAACTTGAACTTTATCAACTGGGGGAAAAGGTTATTGTCTTGTTAGGCCCTATAATTCCACATAATTTTTTTTCCTAAAATAGATAGGCATTGACAATGTATGCAAACGTATATATAATTTAATCAAGCTGAAGAAAACTATGAATTGACATCCAACGGAGTGTTTATCCCGTTGATATTATTGTCATTAATGAGAGAGAATACATGGATATGTTATTTTTGATGGGATATATATAAAGTTAATGAGAAATGATAAATTTTTATAATTTATGTGTTTAATAATTTTTTTAATATTTGCATATAATAAAGTGCTCATAATTATTAATAAAATTATCACTCATATTATCGTGAATGATTAGAAAAATTATTAAATTATTTTTTTTTAAAATATAACAAGACTCAAAATTTAAACATGATCAATTGCGTTGAATGGATAAAGCTTGCTAGGATAAATGAAGCCTCACATGCTGAGGGAGTCCAAGTTTGGCACGACATCCGAATCACCAACTGAACTGAAATTGGAGCATGTGCAAGCGCATGTGCTACATGGAAAGAAATTTGCTCAAACTAAAATCAATGCGAGTTCAATTATGGATTGTACTAGGAAGCCATCAATGCTGAGTTAGAGTCGTCCACTAATTATGACATTTCTCATCAGAGAAATTAAAATCAAGAAGTTAAATGGTTAAAGTTGTGGATAATTAAATTTTAGTTGAGAAATGAAAATTCATCTATATATACATATGAAACTTAAAAAAAAAGTAGTGTTATAAGGGGGCTAAACCTAATTTTTACCTATTCTTTGGATTTCCCATGGATGAAATAGATTTATGAAATTTTGTAAGTCAGAGACATAAGTGGTTATTCAAAAACATCAATAGAGAAAGAATTAAATGGTATAAGAATCAATAGAGTGCTGCACATGTATAGTCAAGTAGATTCCGAGTAATTAGCCATCGGGAAGCAAAAAAGTTAAATGGTATAATTCGGAGTTGAATAATCACTATTTTTTTTTTTAATCAAACAGATAATAAAATTACTAACTAATAGGATGTTGAGCATCGTTACACAAAATATTATCTAGCTCCGAAGACCGTATGGACGTTCAAACAATGGATTTTTTACGTCTCCTAGCATAGTTTGCTGCCCAATGAGTAATTTCATTCACTATTTTATTTACAAAATTACAAAAAAAATGATCAAAACTTTTGATGTGATGACAAATCAGATTGAAGAGGTTCCGAATCTGCCATGAGGGAGAGGGCTTCCCATTAATCATGTCTACCAGAACTTTGCTATCCGTCTCAACAAAGATGCGATCCAGATTAATTGAATCTACCCAAGAAACATCATTCAAAATAGTAGTACATTTCGAAAATAAAACCGAAGAAGAATGAAAGTAATTTGCTGGAACATACATACAGTTACCTTCTTCGTTTCTTACTACAAAACCAGCACCACCGTCTGGATTCAAAAATGTACCATCACAATTGATTTTATGCCATCCCAAAGGAGGAAGAGATCATTTCATAACATTTAAGATAGCTGATATAGAGCCCTCAGGAGAAGGATAGAGATTATTATTCATGGAAAATGTTAAAATTCTTATAACAGCTATTGAAATAGTAGGCCTTCCTTCACCATGAGCTATACTGTTTCTAAAATACCAAATATACCACAAGGCATTGGCAACTATAGCTTTTGTCTCTAAACTCAAATTTGAGTTCATACGAGGCTTTAGACAGCTACCTAAGTGCCAACCATTTCTAATAGAAAAATTCAAATTGAAATTTTGACCCAGAGAAGACCAAATATCTGACGCAAAAGGATAGTCAAGGAAAAGATGCATAATAGTTTCCACATCATTGTAACAAAAAATACATGAAGAATTTGTAGATAAACCAAAACTCAACAATCTAGATTTAGTAAGCAATCAACCAAGAAATTTTTTTCATAAAAATAGTTTAACTTTTGGAGCAATGGGAAGTTTCCAGGTCAAATTCCAGATTGGATTAATACTATCAAAATGTAGGTTATTTGTTTTCAGAAACAAGTATGTAGATGATGCGGTTGCCATACCATTAGTAGTTGTTGTCCAGGCTACAAAGTCAACATTGGGATAAGCCACAATCTCAATGTTAGAAATGGTCTCCCATAGTTCAGCATTGCAGAAAGATAAACCCAAAAAGCCAGACCAAGTATAATCAAACATTAAATGGTTAACATGAGTAACAATATTAATAAGGTTCATATTGATGAAAGTAGGCTTCAAAGCTAAAGGAAGGTCAAGAGTCCAAAAGTCATTGAGAATAGAGGTGTTGTTACCATTGCCTATGATATTTTTGAAACCAAGAAACAAGCTGGAATAAGCTTTACATAACGGTTTCAGCTCCAAGAGGACTTTGAAGGAGGAAGGGGATTAGTGGAGGAGATTAAAGGGTACTTAGCATTAACTATTTTAACCCACAAGGAATTGAAGTTGTTAACATAAGCATGCACTCTTTTAGCATGGAGGACAATGCTTTTACAAGTAATGTCTTGGATACCTAAACCCCCTAATTTTTTGTAATATCCCAAATATTTAAATTTATTATTTTTTCTTTTATGTGTATTTGCTAGCTTAGCGGACTAGTTCGTGGTCGAGTCGACTCATGGTCCGGAGCGAGCTTGTGAGCTCGGGTAAGTATAATATAAATTTATAAATTTATGAATTTCTAGGTTTGGGTGGTTGAGAGTATTTAATTTGGTGTTGTGTGTGCATAATTACTAATTATGTTCATATGAGTATTTAATTAATTATTTATGATTTATTAGAATGAGATTAACTAAATTAATTTAATCAACTTACCGGGTTAGCGGGTTGGTCTTGGCTTAAGTGGATGCGGGTTGGGCTTAAGTTAGAAGAGTTAGGGTTGAGGAGGAATTATAAAACCCCCTCCCCTAGGTTGTGGCTCCAATATTTAGAGCCACACAATTGTTTGAGGAGGAGCCGCCGCCCCTCCTTCTTTTCTCTTCTTGGAGTCGTAGGCTTGAGTGGAGCCGCCGCCCCTCTTTCTCCCTTATTGAGTCGAGCCGCCCCCTTTGAGGCCGGATTCGGATATCGCCGCTTGAAAGTTCTTCTCTAAATCATTTTTCTAATCAAGGTGAGTGGTATTATCCCTCCTATTCAGGTTTTCTTCGAATTTTCTTGAAGCCGCCTTGAGGATTCTTGATTTTGATAATGTCCTTTTGTGTTCTTGAGATTTTTTGGGTTTCTATGTCATGCTTAGATCTTAAATTTTGATCTCATATCGGATCTATGATTTTATAATTAAATCTTGTGAATTTGGGTGCAAACCTCATCTTGGAGTTCTAGAGGTTCTTGATGCTAAAGAATTAACTTAATTTCCTTCATTCTTAGTTTAGAGATTCTTGATATATATGCTAGTTTTTATTGAATAAAAATTATGAGATTGTATGCATGATTGGCTTGATGACATGAATCTGTGATGTTAGAAATTTAGGAATTTAATTCTGCAAAATTCGAATTTTATTTCATGTTGTGCTGGAAATTTATGTGTTGTTTATTGAATCTGGGCTGATTTTTTATTTCTCTGTTATTATGTGATTAGATCTCTGATTATAGTCGTGTAACCTATCGTTTTGACCAAAAAATATAGTTTGGAAACATAGGACACACTTTGAAGAGTAGATTCGGGGTATACACCGCACTTCTGGGCAGAACAAAACCCTAAAACAAAACTCTAAAATAAAACCCTAATTGAGATGATCTAGATTTTAATTTTATAATTAAAATTGGGTCTAAGGGTGAGCATAATCTGTTATGAACCAACTTACAGTGTATGCATGAAATAAAATCACATGAGTTCATGACGTTGCAGGTCTAAGGGATGAGGGTCGGGTTTGAAGTATTGAGACGATTCATAGTGAGGATACCCTTAGGATACCGTAGGAGAATCTTGACTTAGGTCTTGATGTGCCATATCCTTGGGAATGGCGGAGTGGCTCATTTAGGAGCCGGGTTACGAGCTACGCCCGTGTGGTTGGATGTCAATTCCTGATTATCCTAATATGTGCGCGGTTACCTATGGGCATGGTAGGGATTCAACCCGATGTACCTCTTGATGGTGATGTTGCCTTTGAGCATGGTAGGGATTCGATCCGATGCACCTGTTGACGGTGATGTTGCCTTTAGGTATGGTAGGGATTCGACCCGATGCACCTCTGTGATGGTGATGTTGCCTTTGGGCATGGTAGGGCTCGACCTGATGCACATTTTTTAGGTGATGTTGCCTTCGGGCATGGTAGAGCTTCGGCCTGATGCACCTCTTTGAAGAGATAGATGTTGTGGGCATGGATGGCCTTCGGGCCTGGTAGCTAGTCACGTTTTTGCGACGTGGCCTTTTTAGAGATAGAATCTATTTATGTTATCTTTGTGTTTATTTATGAGGGTGGATAAAGTCGATCGCTGAGTTCTTTGAACTCATCTGTTGTCGTTGTTTTGTTTGGTTTTGTTTTGCAGAGCCTGATCGGTGAGGTGGGTTGGTTCACTTGGCACAGCTGGAGGGCAGAGGAGCCACATGATCTCATAGCAGTCCTAGTTATGGATCATAGTTGAGTCTGTAGTAGGTTGTCATGCACTTTTATTTTGGTATTTGGAGTTGTAGTCCCATGGGGACATTCAGTTTTTATTATGTTTTATTTATTAAAAGAACTATTACTCTTCAATTCATTTTCGTACTTAAGATATGTATTTAAAACCTTGTTGTTCTGAAATGAAAATATATTTTGGTTCTTTTATTATTAAAAGCTATTATTTACTTTGTTGTTTATGATGCATGTGCATGAGTTAGGCTGCGGGGTATAGGTACGTATACTCTGGCCGATCACGTGACCCTGCTTTTGGGGCGTGACAAAGTTTGTATCAGAGCATGTGGTTCGGTCCGACTACGACCTAGAGTTGTCATCGTATAGGGCATTGCGAGCGTGTCATTATACGGTAGGGGTATGCTATGAGATCAATGGGCTAAGTCTGCACCTCAGCGTGACTTGTGGTTTAATTTGCAAAATAGTGGGTGAATTTAATTGCTTAATCTTGAATTATTTCATTTCTGGTGTTTCCATATCGATGGAGGCATTTGATGCCGCAAGGAGCGGTTGTGATAGCAACTCCACTGAGAGCCGAGGCCGGGGCCGGGGTCGAGGGAGACCACCACAGACCCGGGAGGAGGTGGGACCAGATCCCAGGGTTGTGCAGCTGCAGGCCCGAGTGGCTGAGCTGATTGAGGCACTCCGCAGGGAGGAGGAACTGAGACAGTCTCAGGGTAGCACAGCTTGAGGCCGTGAATGGCCCTGTGCTAGAGAATGCACCATTTTTGGGGGGGCTACCTTTGTATGGGTGTCTGGATTAGATATCCTTGCAATGATTGTTTAGTATATTGAATGATTCATTGGGTCTCGTCATATAGTTAAATATTTATGTTGCAGTATGGTTAGGGTGGCCCTAGGGATCCTAAGGGGGGTTGGTTGATAGAGTTCTGCAGAAGGGATCTGCAGGGGTTGGCTGAGAGTAAAGTTACCATATTGATGAAATTTTGGATTGATTGGAGGATCTTTCTCTTAGATTTCAGAAAATCTAAATTATGGGTGTAGAGCGACCTTATGCTTAAGGGCCATGGTTATGTGCGACCAAAGAACGGTTTTGTTCTGAGGCATGTTTTGGGTGCGGACAGGTTGGGCACTTCAGGAGGGATTGTCTTGGAACAGGTAGCCAGTAGCTTGATCAGACCAGAGGAAAGGCATCGATGTCAGTGAGTTCCGTAGCTCGGAGGGGTCAGACTCAAGGAGGAGGCCAGCGAGCTGGTGGTTCGGAGAGGCCCGTTGCACGGGTGTTCGCTATTAACCAAGAGGGTGCTGAGGTGTCTAGGGCAGTAGTATTAGGTAACCTTGTTGTAGGTTCAGCTATTGCATATGTCTTGTTCGGTCCAGGTGCTATGCACTATTTTGTGTCTGGCTTGGTTGCTGCTAAGTTGTCAAGGATACCTTCTGTGTTTGATTTGCCCTTTGCGGTGTCTACACCTACGGGTGTTTTTGTGATGGCAAAGACAGTCCTTCTAGGCCGCGAGGTTGTCATTTGTGGGCATGTGCCGATGGCCGATTTGACACTTCTGCCAATGTTGGAGCTTGATGTGATATTGAGCATGGACTGGTTGGTGGACCATTTCGCCTCAATTGATTGCAGGGCTAAGATTGTGACCTTCTGTAAGCCCGGGATGGCCCAATTTACCTTCAAGGGTGAGGAAAGGGGTGAGCCGTTGATGGCGATATCAGCTCTTAAGGCCCGAAAGTTACTTCTTGGCGGGTGTCAATCATTTTTGGCCTTTGTATCAGTGGCAGAGGAAGCTGGATGTGCGGCCAGAGACATCGGGAGGACACTTGTAGTATGCGGGTTCTTGGATGTATTTCCTGAGGAATTGCTAGGATTACCTCCAGAGAGAGAGATCGAATTCTGTATCGATTTACAGCCAGGGGTGAAGCCGATCTCCATTCCTCCGTATCAGATGACACCAGCTGAGTTGAGGGAGTTGAAGTCACAGCTGCAGGAGCTGCTTGATCTGGGTTTCATTCGCCGTAGTATTTTGCCTTGGGGTGCTCCAGTGCTCTTTGTAAAGAAGAAGGATGGGTCCATGCGGATGTGCATTGATTTCCAGCAGCTTAACAAGGTAACAATGAAGAATCGATACCCGTTGCCAAGGATTGATGATTTGTTTGATCAACTTCAGGGTGCACAGTGGTTTTCTAAGATTGACCTGCGGTGAGGGTATCATCAGTTGAGGATTCGAGATAGTGACGTCCCTAAGACTGCTTTCAGGTCAAGGTATGGGCACTTTGAGTTTCTGGTGATGTCATTCGGGCTGACTAATGCACCTGTAGCATTTATGGACCTGATGAACCGAGTGTTCAAGGAATATCTGGATAAGTTTGTGATTGTGTTCATTGATGACATTTTGATTTATTCCAGGAGTAGGGAGGAGCATGCTGAGCACTTGAGGGTAGTTCTGGAAACTCTCAGGGAGCACAGGTTGTATGCCAAATTCTCCAAGTGCGAGTTCTGGCTGAAGAGCGTAGGGTTTCTTGGTTATGTAGTGTCCAAGGAAGGAATAAAGGTGAACCCTGCAAAGATAGAGGCAGTTCAGAACTGGAAGAGGCTGGCCAATGTTTTAGAGATTCGTAGTTTTCTGGGGTTGGTTGGGTACTACAGGAAGTTTAGGGAGAATTTCTCTAGGATCGCGGCGCCATTGACCCGCCTGACCCAGAAGAAGGTCAAGTTCGAATGGGACAGTAAGTGTGAGTAGAGCTTTCTAAATCTCAAAGACCGCTTGACATCGGCGCCAGTTTTAGCAGTACCCTCTGGTTCAGGAGGTTTTGTTGTTTATTGTGATGCCGCCCGAGTCGGTTTGGGTTGCGTGCTGATGTAGAATGACAGAGTGATAGACTATACCTCCAAGAAGTTGAAGGTTCACGAGAAGAACCTGAGGCAGTATTTGCTTACCCAGAAGGAGTTGAACCTGAGGCAGAGAAGATGGCTTGAGCTGTTGAAGGACTATGACTGCACGATCATGTACCATCCGGCGAAGGCTAATGTGGTGGCAAATGCGTTGAGCAGGAAATCTATAGGCAGCTTATCACATTTGGCGGTCAGGAGGAGGCCGTTGGCTCAGGAGTTGGCCTTATGCTTGGATGGAGGAGCAGTCTTAGTAGTGTCAGAATCAAGTGCGTTAGTGGCCCACTTGAGAGTGCAGTCGGCGTTGGTTGACATATTGCGGGCAGCGCAGGAGGAGGACACTTTTTATGCACTGACTAAGGACCTGGCTAGGAGAGGAGATGCAGATAAGGGGTTCAATGTGGACTCGAAGGGCGTCTTGAGGTTTAAAAACCGAATTGTGGTACCAGATATGGCCGAGGTTCGCAAGCAGGTGCTGGAGATGGCTCATCGATCCACCTACACTATGCATCCGAGAGCCACGAAGATGTACCGAGATCTCAGGCAGAACTATTGGTGGAAAGGCATGAAAAGAGAAGTGGCCGAGTTTGTGTCTAAGTGCTTAGTGTGTCTGTAGATGAAATGGCAACACTAGAGGGAGGGTGAATAGTGTATTTACTAATTCAATTAGCCTAAATTCGATTTTAATCGTTTTCTTAAACTAATTAGGCGAATTATAATTTTACGATTGGATACGAAAGCAATAATAAAACAATTAAGCACAACCAAATATAACAATGCAAACACAAGATTTATAGTGGTTCGGCCCCAATGCCTACTCCACTACCTAAGCACCCCGCTTAGGATTTCTAAACTAAGTTTTACTAGATTAATTAGTTTCCCTTACACAGAGGACTTTGACTCGAAGAGTCGCACTCTTGACCTATGGTACTTCCACACCCGGAAGTCTTCACCTTCTTATCGAGAGCACTCTTCCACCTCAACCCTAAGGGACAACTTACTTAATCCTAGTAAAAACTAAGTTTACACAAGTGGCTTTACACCTTCACAACAAGGTAACCACTTTCATACAAGAATACCTAACACCCGATCTTCGTACAAACCCAAATCAAAGAAAAACAGTTCAAATAACAGATAAAAATTACAATGAAAAGAGCTTAGAAATAAAACCAAGATTAAAAGCACTTTTCAATCCTTCAAAACCTCCAACTCTCCAAGTAGTATATCTTGAATTGAAATCCGACTTGAAGCAGAGTGTGCGCTTGAAGAAGTTATCGGCGGAAGAACCCAGCGCAGGCGATTAATCTTTTGGAAGGCTTAGATCTCTCTTTTTGATGCTCAATAATTTCTGTAAGAGTGAGAGAGAGATAAAAAAGGAGTAGATGAGGTATATTTATACCCTCATGAAGAAACAACAACTCAACAGATAGAAATCTATCTGTTGCAGACGCTCGGTCGATTGGTCGATCGACTGATCGATCGACCGCTCAAAGCGACCGACGCCTCTTCTCTCTATACGGTCGACCGCCCAGACGCAAAAACTCCCAATCCAGCATTCGGTCGACCAGTCGGTCGACCAGCACGAGTTGTGTCTTTGGCTATTCGCAGGTCGGTCAACCGATAGAGCTACTACCCATTTTGGGCTTCGATCGGTCGATCGCCCGGTCGACTGAAGTAGCTACTGCCGCTTTGCGGCATCCTTCGGTCGACTGAGATGGCTACAACCATTTTCCTTACACTCTTCGGCCGACTGAACATAGACTGATATTGATTTTCCAGCCCTTTTTCTTGCGCGCTTCTTTTCTGGGTTCCGGCTTTTAACGTACGTCATCTTGAAGAGCTTTCCTTGTGATCTTTGGACTCGTCCAATGCGACTTTGGTGCACACGTCGATCTTTGAGATATTCCACGATGAACCCGAGCGCGACGACCAACGTCCTTCCGATTTATCGGTTTCTTCGATTTATCCGATCGAGGACATCGAACGCTACTCGATATGGAACTTGAAAGATTTCTCAATGAAATATTAGTTCCATTTTTGTTATCATCAAAACCGAGATTAAGAGATTAAGACCAAGGTTGAAAACCTAAAGCCAAGAGTGTCAACATGTGAAGGCTGAGAATTTGAAGCCGGCAGGGTTGCTCCAGAACTTAGGGGTACCGGAGTGGAAATGGGAGAAGATAACCATGGATTTCGTGACTGGGTTGCCAAAGTCCGGAAAAGGCAATGACTCTATTTGGGTAGTGGTGGATCGCCTAACCAAGTCATCACACTTCATACCAGTCAGGATGACCTTTTCAGCCGAGCAGTATGCGAGGTTGTTTTTGGATTGGATCGTTCCTTATCATGGAGTTCTAGTTATGATTATCTCATATCGAGGCACTCGATCAGTTCACGGCTCGATTTTGGTAGTTCTTCCAGGAGGCATTGGACACTCGGGTTCGGTTCAGTACCGCATTTCACCCTAAGATGGATGGTCAGTCAGAGCGGACTATTCAGACGCTGGAGGATATGTTGAGGGCATGTGTCTTAGACCTGGAGGGCAGTTGGGAGAGACACCTACCTTTGATTGAGTTTGCTTATAATAATAGCTACCACAATAGCATTGGGATGGCCCCCCTTGAGGCGTTGTACGGACGGATGTGTAGGTCGCCTGTAGGCTAGTTTGAGGCAGGAGATTCCCTTATGATGGGACCTGATCTGGTGGAGGAGGCTGTGGAAAAAGTGAAGCAAATTAGAGAGAGGCTGTTGGTAGCTCGGCATCGCCAAAAGTATGCGGATGGAAAGGCCAGGGAGGTAGAGTTTGCTGAGGGGGACATGGTGTTCCTCAAGGTGTTCCCTATGAAAGGGGTAATGAGGTTTGGTAAGAAAGAAAAGCAAAGCCCTAGGTTCATTGGGCTGTTTCCTATTCTCAAGCGCAAGGGAGTCGTGGCCTATGAGTTGGCCCTACCTCCTAGTATTGACCGAGTACATCCCGTATTCCATGGGTCTATGCTGAAGAGGTATATTCGGGAGGAGTCCAATGTGATCGAGCCTACTGCAGTGGAGGTGGACTCAGCAGTCTCCTATGAGGAGCGGCCAGTTGAGGTGCTAGACTGGCAAATCCGGAAGTTGAGGTCTAAGGAGATTCCCTTGGTTAAAGTTAGATGGAAGCACCATTCCATCCAGGAGGCCACCTGGGAGGTGGAGCGGGATATGAGGGAGCGTTATCCTTCATTATTTGATGATGCGGTGAGGGTGAGTTCTTATTCTTTTTTGAAATTCGAGGACAAATTTTCTTTACGGAGGGAGGATTGTAATATCCCATATATTTAAATTTATTATTTTTTCTTTTATGTGTATTTGTCAACTTAGCGGACTAGTTCGTGGTCAAGTCGAGTCGACTCATGGTCCGGAGCGAGCTTGCGAGCTCGGCTAAGTATAATATAAATTTATGAACTTATAAATTTTTAGGCTTGGGTGGTTGAGAGTATTTAATTTGGTGTTGTGTGTGCATAATTGCTAATTATGTTCATATGAGTATTTAATTAATTATTTGTGATTTATTAGAATGAGATTAACTAAATTAATTTAATTAAGTTTATCGGGTTAGCGGGTTGGTCTTGGCTTAAGTGGATGCGGGTTGGGCTTAAGTTAGAAGAATTAGGGTTGAGGAGGAATTATAAAACCCTCTCCCCTAGGTTGTGGCTCCAATATTTAGAGCCACACAATTGTTTGAGGAGGAGCCGCCGCCCCTCCTTCTTTCCTCTTCTTGGAGCCGTAGGCTTGAGTGGAGCCGCCGCCCTTCTTTCTCCCTTGTTGAGTCAAGCCGCCCCCTTTGAGGCCGGATTTGGATATCGCCGCTTGGAAGTTCTTCTCTAAATCATTTTTCTAATCAAGGTGAGTGGTTTTATCCCTCCTATTCGAGTTTTCTTCGAATTTTCTTGAAGCCGCCTTGAGTATTCTTGATTTTGATAATGTTCTTTTGTGTTCTTGAGATTTTCTGGGTTACTATGTCATGCTTAGATCTTAAATTTTGATCTCATATTATAGAATTTATATTTAAGGGAAGATCTGTGATTTTATAATTAAATCTTGTGAATCTTGGGTGCAAACCTCATCTTGGAGTTCTAGAGGTTCTTGATGTTAAAAAATTAATTTAATTTCCTTGATTCTTGGTTTAGGCATTCTTGATATATATGCTAGTTTTTATTGAATAAAAATTATGAGATTGTATGCATGATTGGCTTGATGACATGAATCTGTGATGTTAGAAATTTAGGAATTTAATTCTGTAAAATTCGGATTTTATTTCATGTTGTGCTGGAAATTTCAGCTTTCTGAAATTTATGTGCTGTTTATTGAATCTGGGCTGATTTTTTATTTCTCTGTTATTATGTGATTAGATCTCTGATTATAGTCGTGTAACCTATCGTTTTGACCAGAAAATATAGTTTGAAAACATAGGAAACACTTTGAAGAGTAGATTCGGGGTATACACCGTACATTTGGGTAGAACAAAACCCTAAAACAAAACTCTAAAATAAAACCCTAATTGAGATGATCTAGATTTTAATTCGATAATTAAAATTGGATCTAAGGGTGAGAATAATCTGTTATGAACCAATTTACAATGTATGCATGAAATAAAACCACACGAGTTCATGACGTTGTGGGTCTAAGGGGTAAGGGTCGGGTTTGAAGTGTTGAGACGCTTCATAGTGAGGACACCCTTAGGACGCCGTAGGAGAATCTTGACTTAGGTCTTGATGCGCCATATCCTTGGGAATGGCGGAGCGGCTCATTTAGGATCCGGGTTACGAGCTACGCTCGTGTGGTTGGATGTTAATTCCCAACCCGCAGGATAAGTTCGGAGGGTCTTTCCCGATTATCCTGATATGTGCGCGGTTACCTTTGGGCATGGTAGGGATTCGACCCGATACACCTCTTGATGATGATGTTGCCTTTGAGCATGGTAGGGATTCGATCTGATGCATCTGTTGACGGTGATGTTGCCTTTAGGTATGGTAGGGATTCGACCTGATGCACTTCTGTGATGGTAATGTTGACTTTGGGCATGGTAGGGCTCGACCTGATGCACATCTTTTAGGTGACGTTGCCTTCAAGCATGGTAGGGCTTTGGCTTGATGCACCTCTTTGAAGAGATAGATGTCGTGGGCATGGATGGCCTTCGGGCCTGGTAGCTAGTCACGTTTTTGCGACGTGGCTTTTTTAGAGATAGAATTTATTTATGTTATCTCTGTGTTTATTTGTGAGGGCGGATAAAGTCGCACGCTGAGTTCTTTGAACTCACCCGTTGTCGTTGTTTTGTTTTGTTTTGTTTTGTTTTGCAGAGCCCGACCCGTGAGGTGGGCTGGAGCACTTGGCGCAGCTAGAGGGCAGAGGAGCCACATGATCTCATAGTAGTCCTAGTTAGGGGTCGTAGTCGAGTCTGTAGTAGGTTGTCGTGCACTTTTATTTTGGTATTTGGAGTTGTAGTCCTGTGGGGACATTCACATTTTATTCAGTTTTATTTATTAATGTTGCACTTCGATTCATTTTCGTACTTAAGATATGTATTTAAAACCTTGTTGTTTTGAAATGAAAATATATTTTGGTTCTTTTATTATTAAAAGTTGTTATTTACTTTGTTGTTTATGATGTTTGCATGTGCATGAGTTAGGCTGCGGGGTATAGGTACGTATAAATTGGCCGGTCACATGACCCTGCTTTTGGGGCGTGACATTTTTTTGGAAGGGTAACAGTTTCCCAATTAAGGAGATGAATACTATTTTTGGTAGAGTTGTGGTTTCAAACAAAATTTCTAATAGTTTTATCAATTTCATTACTTAGGTCATTGTTTAACCAAGTAACAGAGATAGAGTGAGTAGGGATGGAATTTAGGACAGATTTGATAAGCACTAATCTCCTAGCTTGAGAGAGAGGATTGACTTTCCAATTAGAGAGCTTAGATTCCATTTGGATAAGGATATGAGAGTTTGATGAAGAAGGAGGCATTTTAGGAGACATTATGACTCCAATATACTTGAAAGGAAAAGTACCAACCTTCATACCCAGATTTGAGGAAATGTTATGCTTAACAGAGGGGGAGGTGTGCTTTTGAAAGAAGATCTCAGATTTTGAAAAATTTATCTTCTGACCAGTAAGGGATTTATAGGAAGCAAAGATATTTTTAACAGATGTTATACTTTTAGAATTTGTTTGAACACTAGAATAATGTCATCTGCAAACATGAGATGACTAACTTTATGGTTATTTTTAAAGCTAAAAGGGGTAAGTTTATTGAGGATGACAACCTTATTGATTAAATAGGTAAGAATTTGGGCAACTAAAATGTATAAAAAGGGGAGAGAGGATTGTTGACTGTAGGTTTTCAACCTTAGCATTAATCTCGGTTTTGATGATAACAAACATGGGACTAATGATTTCATTGAGAATATGTTTCAGGTTCCATATCAATTAGCGTTCGATGTCCTCGATCGAAAAAATCGGAGAAATCGGAAATCGGAAGCACATTGATCGTCGCACTCGGGTTTATCGTGGAAACTTCTCGAAGAGCGACGCGTGCACCAAAGTCACATTGGACGGGCTCAGAGTTCACATGAGAGCTCCCCAAGATGATGAACGTTGAAAGTCGGAATCCGAAAATGAAGCGCGAAAGAAATCGGCTGAAAAACAAACTCAGCCTAAGTTCGGTCGACCGGTTGGTCAACCGAATAGGGTAAAAAATGGGCAGTAGCCCTAGCGGTCGATCGGACTAAGGCTAGCTACAGATGCAGCTTGTGTCGGTCAACCGATCGGTCGATCGAAAGTAAAATCGCAAGTTTCTTGCGTCGGGCGGTCGACCGGGCGATCGACCGACCAAAGCCCAAAATGGGCAATAAGGTTGGCGGTCGACCGACCTGTGGATACCCAAGATGCGAGATCGCGTCAGTCGACCGATGGGTCGACCGAAGGTCGAGAATGAACAGTGGCATCTGTCGGTCGACCCGTCGGTCGACCGACCACAAGGAAAATTGCAGCAGTCGAAGGACCGGTCGACCGGCAGCCTGCAACGGATAGAAAACTATCCGTTGAGCTACTGTTTCTTCACATGGGTATAAATACACCCTCATATACTTCATTTAACTTCTTCCCTGATTTCTACAGATTTTATTGAGCAGCTAAGAAGGGATTTAAGCCTTCCAAAGAATAATTGAAGCGTGCTCTGCTACTTCCGCGAACAACATCTTGCGCACACTCTGCTCCTCAACTCAGGAATTGACTCGAGCTATTCCCTCGGCGAGTTGGAGGTTCTAAGGCTGTGAAAGGAGCATTTACTATGGGTTTTATATTAAGCTCTTTTCAATTGTAATTATATTGTTATTTTAACTATTTTATTTGTGTGTGTAAAGACCTTGTGTTAGGTCTTGTGTGAAGTGGTATCCTCGGTATAAAAGGAGTAAAGCCACTCGTGTAAACGTAGTGTTTACTAGAATTAGTTTAGTTGTCCCATAGGTTGAGGTGGAAGAGGACTCTCGATAAGAAGGCGGTGACTTCCGGGTGTGGAAGTGCCTTAGGTCGAGAGTGCGTCTCTTCGGTGAAAAGTCCTCGTGTGTAAGGGAAGCGTAAATTAATCTAGTAAAACTAGTTTGGAAATTCTAAGCGGGGTGTTTAGGTAGTGGAGTACGCATTGGGGCCGAACCACTATAAATTCTATGTTTGCATTGAATTATTGTTTTCCTTAATTGTTTTATGATTTATACGCTTCCGCATTTAATCATCGAATTGCAAATCGCCTAATCGATCTAGGTAATCGTTTAAAATTGGATTTAGGCTAATTGAATTAGTAAACACACTATTCACCCCCCCTCTAGTGTTGCCATTTCGCCAACATTTGGTATCAGAGCGAGTCATGGATTGAGATTTCACCATCTCGTCTACATCTAGTCTCGATCTAAAAATGGCTCTAGAGAGTATAGCATTTGCACCGCCTAGGTTTGATGAGAAAAACTTTGGTGTTTGGAAAAGTAGGATGTATACTTTTCTTAAAATACAAAGTTTAGATATATTGTGCATGCTAAAAAATGAATATGTTGAGCCGACCATTGACATTAATGAGTGGACTCAAGATCAAATTAGATTGTTTGAATTCAATGCTAAGACAACACATTTTCTTTATTGCTCATTCTCAAATGATATACTTGAAAAAGTTATGCATTGTTCTTCTGCATTCGATATTTGGGCCTGCTTAAATATGTTATATGATTATGCGAAAACCGAAGAGCTTAACACTTTTGTTGAGGCTGGTGATGACAATGGTCATACCCCTAGTACTAACATCGGTTTTGATGATTTTAGTGCTTCTAGTCAAAGAAGCAAATCAAAAAGCAGAAAAAGAAAGGTGATATGCTACTTGTGCTAGGAAAAGGGGCACATTAAGAGGAATTGTCCTTTATCAAAGTAAAATGCCAAAAGGAGGACAAGTGCTTCAACATCCACCTCCAAATCACAAGAAGCATCCTCTTGTCATGACTATGAAGGCACATCCAAGGTTTGCCTCATGGGTATCCATGATGAGGTACAATATTCCACTTTTAGTCATGATAAAGATATAGCATATGATAGTGATGCTAGTTCTTCACATTCAATCAAAATGTCATATGAAGAGTTAGTACAAGAATGCCAAAGTATGTGTGCCATGCTTTTGAAAAAGAGTAAAGAAATGAAGAAAATTAAAAAGGATAACTCTAGGCTCACTAAGGATTTGCAAGTTCTAGAATTAGAAAATAAAAATTTAAAGGCAAATCTAAGTTCCTCAAGTGTTGATTGACATGGTAGTATTGATGTTTTGAGAACTAGTAATTCTTGCCATGCCAATCTTAAGATTGAAATTGAAGACCTAAAAAGTGAGAATATTGACTTGAAAAATGAAAATGATGACTTGAAAATTGAATTGAAAAATATCTCAAAAGTTGAGATTGAGAATTTGAAAGTAGAAAATATGAAAATCAAAAATGAAAATAGTATGATGAAATCTCAAATGTAAGCCTTACATAAATCAATAAATGATTTGAAAAATGAGGTCATTTTCTTGAATAGGAAAACTAGTAGTTTATCACATATCTCATCTTTTAGAAATCCTAAAAAGAAAAATATTCCATCTAAGAATGCAAATGTTTATCATGTCTCTCATGCCAAGCATTCTGATATTAGACCTCATGTTCATATGAATGGTAAAAAGATAAGGTTTAATGGAAATTATTTTTGTTATGGTATGTATGGGCATGCCATATATAATTGTGCATTTAAGATGAACCCAAGTGGTGTTAAGTCACTTTGGGTAGCTAAACCCACTAACCCCCAAGGACCCAAAGTCATTTGAGTACCAAAAATTTCTTCTCTTGTAGGGGGAGACACCACTCAAGGGTAAAAAAAAAAGTGAAGAGTTGGAGTTGACCATGAAATTAAATAGAGTATCAATTCTTGGTTGCAACTTCAAACCATCATGATGCCATAGGTATGGAAATTGACATCTAGGTATACTTTTTATCATCTCCTTACTTTGGATTATTTTTATTTAAGTTGGAGTTATGATACTATGTTTAACTTGAGTTGTTTTCCCCACTCTTGTAAAAGAGTTATTCATAAAATAATTTTTGATTTTTTGATTTTCCGGTCTATTCGGAGACCCAGGTGGCCTGTAATGGGCCTAAGCGACCTTGTGGTTCTAAATCGTAGGCACATTGTGGCTTTCGGTTTTCAACCAATAGGAATGATTGGAGATCTTATTATTCAAAATTTCATATTTTGAGACCTCTTGATTCTTTTTGTTATCATGAAGATTTATTTAAAAATGAATCCACGCTATTTAGTGAAGTTGAATTTGATAAATGATACTTGGTTTCTCTCTTCACTATTTAGTTTGATAGCTTGCATGTAGATTTGATTTTATATTCTATTTATAAAGTATAGTGGCAAGTTATGATAAAATTGAAGGCTAAATAGAATGGAAAAATTAGTTTGGCTAGATCATCATGAATAGTGTATAACCTTGGTAAATTCAAAATCTTAGTGTTATACCTCAATGCTTAAGATTCAAGTATGTCTCTATACTCATGATTAGAATTACATGTTAAAATCCTTGAATTCTCATGAGTAGGTAGAACTTTAGTACTTAGACAAATTTCATTGAATGAAACTTGTTCTAGGTAAATATCTATTATTAGAGACGTTCTTGTAAGTCCAAACTAGTTTAACATAGGTATATATCTTATTTCTCAAATAGTTCACATCTTAAGATCTCTTAGATTCATTTAGATATCATGAAAACTCATCTAAAATAAATATTTACTATCAAGCATAGGTTAAGATTTTAAAATGAAATTTTGCATTGAACCTTGTTATGTAGTATGTTAGTTTGCTAAGTTGACATATTATTTCATTATGATACTAATGAAGTCTAGTTGCAAGTGATAAAAATTTGAAAGGATATGCTATCTAAAAGGAAATGAAAAAAGAAATAAAAAGGTTGGGTAAATTTCTAAGAAAAAGGTATGAATTAGTTTTGCAAATTTTTTTAAATGTAAAATAATTGAATACTCATGCTTAAATAATTTCTCTATGCTCATGATTGATTATGCATGATAAATATTTGAATCTTCATGAGTAATAAATTTTTTATTAACTTAACTCAATTTCATGATATCTTGATTGACTGAAACTTGAACTAAGTTAAAATTCTTCTTTGGAGACTTCATCTTAAGTTAAACTTGAAATGAAATTAAATTTCTAAAAATAAGGTATAAATTTAACTTTACAAAAATCTTAGTACGATGATTGAATGTTAATGCTTTAATGATGTCTTTATATACTCATGATTGATTTTGCATGATAAATGTTTGAATTTTCATGAGTAAGAAAATTTTGGATAACTTAGGCAATTTCATAATATCTTGATTGAATGAAACTTGCTCTAGGTTAAAACTCATATTAGAGACCTCGTTTTGAGTAAACATCAAACAAACATGTTTAGACACACATGATATGACTATAAGTGTTCAATCTTGAAAATTCATGTGTAGATGAAAATGTGATAACTAGATCACATTAATGGACTTAAGCTTAAAAGGTATGACCCAAGTCAACAAATTGACTTGGACACTTGATTTTAAGTCCAAACTTCATAAAAATGTTTCGAAATAGGTATGACATGTTTCCATGCATTTAGAGTGAAAAAATCATATGAATATGGATAAAATGACATAGAGGTTAATTCATGTTTACCTCTCTTTGAACTATGTTGACCCAAGTCAACAAGTTGACTTCAAGGTCTTATTTTCAATCCATATTTGTGGAACATATTTAGATTTACTCATGTTAGGTATCCATAGGTTTAAATTTGAAAAATCATGAGTAAATGTTAAGATTGAAACTTAGCAAGTTTCATTAAAACTAGTTTAGTTTTGAATGAAATAATGCTAGGTTGATATCTTGACTTAAGGATATAATTTTCATCTCAAACTTGACATACACTATTTACATGACCATTTTGTGGTGTCATAAAAGTTTGAATGAAAACTAAGCATTCTTTGAAAATAACTGAAAAATTATGAAATTGTCATTTGTTCAACAATTGGTATCACCAATTTCAGTTATTTCTAGAAAAATATAAAAAAATTCTTTTTAGATGATTCTTGAAACTACACATTCACTGAAAAATCTAGTTTTATCAGTAAAAACTTCAAAAAGTTTTGTCAAGAATCTAATTTATAATGGAATTTTGAAGTTGGATTTTGAAAACACAAAGTATCCTTATATGAAATATCAATCTTTCCGATACTTTGATTTTTCTTCGAAAACTTCATATAGAAACTCATGCACACCATTTGGATTCCATTTCTAATATCATTCACACAATTTCTTGAGTAAAATCATTCCTATAATTTTTTTTGATATTTTGGATGATAGCAAGGATCCATTTGTTTATTTGAAAACAATATAGGATGAAAAATGAACTTAGAAAATTCATTTTGAGTTCAAACTTGATACATGCATTTCAAATGACCATTCAATAATTGGTATAAAAAAATTTCGTCCAAACAAATTGGTTTAAAAAATATTTGTCAAAAATATGACTTTGCATAAACTCAAAAGTTTGATTTTTGAAAACTTTAAGTATAGGTTGACCTAAGTCAACAAAGTGAATTAAAAATTTCATCTTAAGCCCAAACTTGATTTACAGACTTACATTATTTCATGTTTAATGTCTAGATGCCTAAGTTTGAGAAAACATGAGTAGATAGCAAAACTTGAGACTTAGCACCTTCATGTTTTCATGTTTATTTCAAATGAAAATGTGCTAAGTTCATATTTAGATCAAATGATATTAGTTTCACTTCAAACTTAATACAAGAGTTAAATGACTATATCTTTGTATTTTGAAAGTTTGAATGAAATTTAAAAATATCATGAAAAAGAAATAATATTCATTTTGAGAACATACATGACTTATCTTGAATTCAAAAATTTATCTTTAAACATATCATGTATGATTTTGTTTCATATTAATCATTTGTTCTCCATCCCTTGGTTGAGATTTTCTTGTTTCATGAAAAATCTTTAGAGTCTCAACTTCATGAAAAAATACTTGTCTTTCATCCTTTTGAATAGATAGACCTTTCTTGCCCTTTTTGATTGATGTCAAAAGGGGGAGAGAAGAGTTTAGGTATAAAGGGGCAGAAATGTATAGTTAAAATAGGGAGATAAGTATAGATAAAGGGGAGAAAAATATAAGAAATCCATGCATATAGATAGGGGGAGTTTATTCATATAGATATGCATGTTAATAGGGGGAGAAATCCCTTAGTTGATATCCTCTATGCTTTAAATAAATATATTTTCCTATGGATGTTTGTCATCATCAAAAAGGGGGGGATTATTGGCTGTAGGTTTTCAACCTTAGCCTTAATCTCGGTTTTGATGATAACAAACATGAGACTAATGATTTCATTGAGAATATGTTTCAGGTTCCATATCAATTAGCATTCGATGTCCTCGATCGGAGAAATCAAAAATCGAAAGGACATTGATCGTCGCACTCGGGTTCGTCGTGGAAACTTCTCGAAGAGCGAAGCGTGCACCAAAGTCACATTGGACGGGCTCAAAGTTCACATGAGAGCTCTCCAAGATGATGCGCGTTGAAAGCCGAAACCCGTAAATGAAGCGCAGAAGAAATCGGCTGAAAAACAAACTCGGCCTAAGTTCGACTGAAAAACAAATTGTCTCTCCAAAGTTTGGCATAATGATTTACAAAGGAAAGAATGATATTTTTTGTATCAGTAATAATAGAATTATCAGAATTAATGATAGAATGAACATAATTAATTCTTCTCTTGGTAGTAACTATACGATGGAAATAAGCAGTATTAAGGTCACCATCTGAAGCCCATTAAACTTTAGATTTAGACCGCCACTTGAGGCAATTCTACCTTTGCAGGGCAATAAACCTATTGTTTAATTCCCTAAGTTTGATATCTAGATTGGGAGGTCTAGAAGGAGAATCATCTAAGGATTCAAGAAGGGAAATATCACTAGCAGTGCTTTGAAGCTGGGATTCTAGGTTTTTAACAGTGAGTTTATTCCAATGAGGTAGAGCACCCCTAGTGTTTTTAAATTTCAGATTGAAGAGAGAGTCAAGATATTGAGAGGGTGAGGGGGACCAAGCCCTTTTAACAATGTCATGACTCTCTTCATACTCCAACCAGAAACTTTGGAACTTAAAAAGTTTATTCCTAGATTGAGAGGAAGAGGGAATAAAGATAGATAAAGGGTTATGGTATGAGATTCCTCTATTCAAATGATTGATATAACCATTTCCAAAAAAGTGGAGCCATGCAGCATTTGCAAAACATCTATCAAGTCTAATTAAAATTTTAGCCGCACCCTTACGATTATTTGACCAAGTATACTTTGGACCCGAGAATCCAAGGTCATTTAAACCAGCATGCGAAATGGAAGCAAAGAAATCAAGAATGGGCTTTGTAAATTTAAAAGGTAGGCCTCCAAATTTATCCTCAGCATTCAATATACAGTTGAAATCTCCCATGATTAACTAAGGAAAACTAGAGCAATCTATATTAGAAAATGAATTCCATAAGTTAGTTCTAATCCTGGGATCAGTACTAGCATAAACACTAGAAAGAAGAAAAGGCTCAAATTTATCCAATTGAATAACTAGATTAATTATTTGAGCAGAAATAGAAATCAATTGAGTTTTGATAATGTTTGAGTCTTAAGCAACAAGAATGCCAAGAATGACCAAAGGTTCTAACTAATTTCTTAGCTTGTGATTCATCAAGGTGAGTCTCTTGAAGAGAGATTACCTTTACATTAGAATTTTAGACTTAAAGAAATAGAAATTCCTTGACAGGTTTCCTACCAACCCCCCTAATATTTCAGTTAAGTATATTCATTTAATAATGTAAAGGGGTTAGAATTTTGAAACTCAGAGAGGGAGTTATTTCCTTCCTGAGTATTTGAATCGGGATCACTTTGAGGCTTCTGCCTTTTAAATTTACTAGATTTTCCAATTTTTGGGCCAAGATAGATTTTGGCCTTAGCAGGTTTGGAGGGTTTTTTTCTGAGGTGGGAAGAGGATGGAGCATTAACAGAAGAAACCTCAGAAGAGTTAAAAACACTACCCATGTGACTGGCTAATTCATCCAAAGATTTAGACACAGGAGGATTAAAAGCAAAGAATTCATTTTGATCTACATTTACAGAGACAGAATCCTTAGCAGTAGAAATAGGAACATTTACAATATCCATATTTTCAGTAATAGAAGGAACATCTACAACATCTATATTTAAATTAAGGTCAGATAAATAGCTCTTTAATGGAGTATGCTTACCAGAAATATTAGTATGTTTAAAATTCCAAGATGATTTATGCTTAGAAGAAGCAATATTAGAGTGAGACAAATTATTTAAAGGAACGTTACCCTTATCCGGTGGAGGAGCAGGATTTGATATGCTTCTTTGAGAGACGCCAGAGGATTTTCGGGGTTGCCCTTGCTTGGATAAGTCCGGCTCTCTAGCCCGAGCACGAAAATCCCCAGAGGGAACTGCGCACTACGAGGGCTCCACTGTGCGAAGCTACGGCGTTGGACTTGAATCCATGGGCCACAAACAGGGTCTGATGTCAAAGAACCAGACACAGGGGCATTCGGATTCGATGGAGAAGATTTATTTAAATCGAGAATTTTCGAGGGGGCGGAAACATTAGAAGAATCGACAGAGGAATTATTTTGGGAAGAATCATTTTGCTTAGAAGTAATAGGACGGTTAAAGTCACGATGCCCTACTACTCCGCATTGAAAACAAATTATTGGAAGATTTTCATACACAACCGGTTGGAAAAATTCATAATCATCAATCGAAATCCAGATGCCTTGTTTGATAGGCATAGAAAGATTAATTTCAACGCACACACGGATGTATCTTCCACGTTCATACTGAAAAGAACGATCGCCAAAATGCAAGACATGGCCAAAATGATGGGCGATAGAAGCCACCGAATCACGGTTCCAAAATTCCAACGGAAGAGATTGAAAGCGAATCCAAACAGGAGAGATGGTAAATTTCTCTTCCCACGGCCGAAAATACGGTTTCCACGGCATGAGGCGCAGAACATCCCCCCGAAAAACCCACGGTCCTCCAGTGAGGACAAGATTAGCATATTCGATAGAATCAAAAATGGAGAACAAAAAAGTTTTCTTCTAAATCTAAAACTGATTGAAAATCAATTGAAAGCCAGATTCGAGAAACCCAGGACTTAACATAATCCAGAAAAGGGGGTTTAGAAAGAAATTTACCTATTAAACATTTCTCCCACGGCTGGCTCCATGCTTTGATTTGATCTGAAGAGAATGAAACCCTATCAGCGGTGGTCGATGGAACCCTAATTTTGGGATTAGGGTTTACCTGTCGGAGGATTTGCGCCCCTGATTCTGGCTTCTAGACTGTCGGAGAGGCATTATGAGACGATGAGGCTTTAGGGACAACCGGGATCGTCGAAGGCGAGGGCGACGAGCGGAGGGAGTCACTTTTTGGTGGGATGGATGAAGACGTAGCGATGGAAGGGGTCTCCAGAGGAGGGGAAGGAGGAGAGGAGGACCGGAGAGGCCGATCCGGGGGGTCGGGCGGACGGGGCGGCGGCGGTGGGGGTGAAGGAAAACTAGGGTTTTCCGTCGCCATGGGAGTCACCCTGTGTGTCGCCATAGTCGAAGCGGCACACGAGCCAATAATCACTACTATAATTAGTGAATTATAGAATTAAATAAACTCACTTAATTATCAAGGACTAATATATATTTATTGTCTATATTGTATTTCTCCAATATTTTTTCCAACTCCTCTACTATATATAGTAGTTAGCCATGGTTATTAATTATTATAATAAGCATCATTTATGAATTTTCTTCTACTAAATTATTTCTAAAATAATGAACTCTTTATATGGTCATGAATGTTGATATTCACACACATATATATATATGTAGTTTTCAATTTTCGCCATTGACATGTGATAGAAGACCGAGAGGCGATATGTGTGACTCTTCCTCTCGCCCCCTTTCCCCTTCCCCTCCTCCCGTCTCTTCCTCGCAACGGCCGCCTCCATATTCGCCCGACGATCTCCCTCCTCCGGTGCAAAATGGTGCTCCTGCTTCGTCTGATGTGCAGTCTCCTTGGCATAGGAGCGCTCTCTCATCGGTAAATTTCTTGTCGCTCCTCCTCCCCTCAATTTCATCCGATGATGAGCTTCTCGTTCGTGGTCTAAGTATGGTTTTCAGACCGTGTTGGATTTGTATGAAAAGTTTTATTGGCTTAAGATTTTCAACCTTGGTCTTAATCTCAGTTTTGATGATAACAAACATGGAACTAAAGTTTCATTGAGAAATCTTTCAGGTTCCAAGTCGGTAAGCGCTCGACGTCCCCGATCGGAAAAATCAAAGATATCAAAGAAATCGGCAAGGACGCTCGTCGGCGCTCGAGATTCTTCAAGAAGTTAGAGTTCAGGTTTAGGGTGTCTATATATGTTGTATAACGTCTTTATGATGCAAAGAATCCTAAAACCAAACCCAAAACTCAAAACATGAAAACTCGGAAATCGCCCTGAATTCACTAAGCCTAGGGAGCTCCTTGGATGGCTATATGATCTAGACCTTTACTTGACATAAAAAATGGTGGTAATTGTTCCTTGGGTTAAAATTAGATAACGAGATATTTTTTTAGGAATTTTTGGAAGCTTTTAGCCTAACCATAATTGATTCAAAAGAGTAGAAAATTTCCGTTTTTCGAAAATTTGTACTAGACCCAAAAAAACTAGATTTTGATTCTTAAGGATTTTGATTTTTTAGATATTTTTATTGAATCCAAATGGGGGGTAATTCTTATAAAACGAGCCAGCGGTCGCTCGAGCGGTCGATCGGTCAGTCGACCGACGATCGATCGACAAGCGACAGAACGGTAGAAACAACTAGTTTTTTGCCCATTGAGCCGCTCGTTACATTCCATTTCTTCTTGGCTCTATAAATACCCAAACCCAGCCTTCCTTAAACAACTTTTGATCACTCTAAAAACTTCATTGAGCCAATTCTTGATCATTCTAAAGCTTTTCTTGAGCCATCCGTTTGATAACCCTAGTTTCCAGGATAACACCTTGATTTAGACTTCAAGATTTATCGATTCATCATCTCAAGGCATCAAGAGGACTAGGGAGTGTCTTTTGGAGCTAAGTACTCATTGTTTGATTTATTGCTCCAATTGTTATTATATTTTCTTGTTTATTTCATTGAATTTGAACTTGTTAGAAGACCTACTGTTAGGTCTTGTGATTGAGTGATATCCTTGGTGTAGAAGGAGTAAAGCCACTTGTGTAAACATAGTGTACTAGGATTAGTTGAGTTGTCCCGTAGGATTGAGGTGGAAGAGTGCTCTCAGTAAGAAGGCGGAGATTTTCGGGTGTGGAAGTGCCTTAGGTTGAGAGCGAGACTCTTCGGGTCATAGTCCTCTTTGCAAGGAAAACACCATTAATCTAGTAAAACTAAGTTTGGAAATCCTAAGCGGGATGCTTAGGTAGTGTAGTAGGCATTGGGGCCGACCACTATAAATTCTTGTGTTTGCATTGATATACTGTTTGTGCTTAATTATTCTATTATTGCTTCCGCATTTAGTCAATCAACTTGTAATTTGCCTAAGTAACCAAAGAAATGATTAAAATCATATTTAGGCTAATTGATTAGTAAACACACTATTCACCCCCCCTCTAGTGTGGCCATTTCATCCAACAAGTTTTTCATTTTTCGTTTTGATTCAATTGAATCCGCAAACTTCATTTTATCGAGTGGTCCTTGGACTTTTCGGGGTGACAATCTGCGTCTCATTCCTTAGAAGACTTTGTTTAGGCCTTGGGATGAATGTTTCACGACTGCTCTTGTTTGGATTCGGTTCCAATCTCTTTCGCTCGAATTTTGGAATCCCGATTCGCTTGCCCTAATTGCTCAGCATTTTGGTTGTTTTATTCGCATAAATAAACGCTCCTTTTCGCATGAACGTGATGGATACATATGCACTGTATTGAAATAAATTTATGTGTCCCTCGTAGGCAAGGAATTTGGATTTGAGGTAATGATTTTGAGTTCTTTCAACCTGTTGTTTATGAAAATATTCTTGTGGTTTGCTTTCAATGTGGAATTGTTGGTCATAATGAATCTTCTTGCCTGACTATTCTTCAATTTAAGAATAATGTTGTGGATTGTGAGGTTTCCCCTTCGTCGGTTGTTCCAATTTTTTCTTCTTCTGCTTCAAAAGATACTAATATGTGTAATGATTCTGTAAATTCTTCTAAACACCCTTCAGTGCCCTCTCCCCCCGAGCCGGCTTGCAGCCCATGGATTCAAGCTCAATGTCGACCTAATCATCGAAGGATCCCTAGAAGCACAGTCCCTTCCTCGGTCCAAGGGGAGGGTCGTGCTCGGGTTAAATAGAAATCCTTTGAATTTGGCAAGGAAAATTCGATGGATTTTGATCTTCTTATGGATACTGGAGGCCCTCCTGTAGTATGTCACGTGTCATACACCTGGGGCACTTGGAGACATAGAAGAAGATGGCGAAGACGCGTGTCAAATCAATGACGTGGAACCTGGGATGCCAGTTGGACATCCAAGACGCGAGCGGCGACGTCTGCCACGGTTCGACGATTATGAAATGTAAAAGTGGGCCACGTGTAATGCGTGTATTGGTTAATAATTGAGATGGAGAGGTATATAAACGAGATTTGTAATCAGCCTAGGATATGAAATGAAATATCAATTTCCTCTCCACCAATCTTCTTCTCCAATCTCCCAGATCTACTCTCTGTTTCCCCTCTTCTCTCTTCTACCCTCTCTGATCTCGTAACAAATTGGTGCTTTCATTGACTCGAGTCCGCTTCATCATAAGCAATGGAGACTCAGAGACAAGCAGTAGCAGAGTCGCTTAAGACACTTCATGATGCCAACGCCTGCCATGATCAGATCTTGGGGACACTGCAGGTGAGCCTGGTGGCGCAACAATAGACCCTAGAGCAACAGCGGCAATCAATGGAGACACAACAAAAGCTGCTATAAAATGTAACTTCTCAAATCGCCCTTTTAAATAATCAGTTTGTTCAATTGAATAAACCTAAGACTGAGATCGCTGGATCGAGCAGAATGGCACATGCTTGCAAGGGTAAAGGCCTTCGGGGGGATGACGAGGAATTTCCTTTTCCTCTGAAACCACCCTAGATCGAGCTTCCGATCTTCGATGGCAGTAACGCGGAGGATTGGATCGCCATCGCTGATGATTTTTTTGACTTTTACGCCATGGAAGATCAACACCGTGTGATGATGGCGTCATTTAGAATGGAAGGAACAACGAAACGTTGGTTTCATTGGATGCAGAGACGCAAGCAATTAGCAGGATGGCGTCATCTGGTAGAGGCCATTCGTCGAAGGTTCGAACCCACAAATCTCGAGTCGTCGGAGGGTTAGCTTACAAAATTGATTCAGCTGACGACTGTGGAGGACTAAGAATGAAGGTTTGAGGAGATGGCCTTAAGAACCACACAATTATCCGAAGCTTTCCATATAAATTGTTTCATATCTGGACTGCGACCCGACATCAAGACTGAACTGCTGACTCACCAACCTACAACAATGCATGAGGCGGTTACTATTGTTGGGTGAAATGACCACACTAGAGGGGGGTGAATAGTGTGTTAACTAATCAATTAGCCTAAATTCCGGTTTTAAACTTTTTCTTAAACTACTTAGGCAATTTATAATTCGACGACTAAATGCGAATGCGAGTAGTGAAGATAAATAATGAATACACAAAGAGAACAATGCTAACATAATTATTTATAGTGGTTCGGCCCCAATGCCTACTCCACTACCTAAGCACCTCACTTAGGATTTCAAACTAAGTTTACTAGATTATCTTGATTCCTTTACAATGAGGACGTTTTCACCGAAGAGTCTCCGCTCTCACACCGAAGGCACTTCCACACCCGGAAGTCTCCGCCTTCCTACCGAGAGCACTCTCCCACCTCAATCCTAAGGACAACAAGAACTAATCCTAGCAAACTACGTTTACACCGGTGGATTTAAGCCTTAACACCAAGGCAACCACCAACTCAATCAAACCTAGCAACCTAGATTTACACAAGTTTAATTACAATGAAATAAATAACAAAATACAATAACAATTGGAGAAATAAATCAAACAATAGGTACTTAGCTCCAAAAGAAACTCCCTAGTCCTCTTGATGCCTTGAGATGATGAATTGGTGAAACTTGAAGGCTAACTCAAGGTGTGGAGATCAAAACTAAGGTTCTTGAAAGGATGACTCAATGAAAGCTTGTAGGGATGCTTAGGATCACACTTTTAGGCTTGGAAGCATCAAAAGTTAGCTAGAGGAAGGATTGGGATGGGTATTTATAACCCCCCATAAGAAATAGCGTGTCAACGGGCGTATTTTTGTCCGTTGTCGGCGCCCGGTCGATGGTCTGGTCAATCGTCAGTCGACCGACCGATTGACCGCCCAGCGACCACTGGCAATTCTTGCTTCTGCCGCTTTGTTCGGTCGACCGGAGGGTCGTCCGACTATATTGCAACTCAGCTCCTCTGCTATCCGGTCGACCGATCGGTCGACCGAAGTAGCCACTGCCAATTTTTGGCACACTTCGATCGACCGACTGATCGACCGAATTGGCTACTGCCCATTTTTGACACCGTTCGGTCGATCGACCGGTCGATCGAACCTGGACTGGGCACATTGGTTAGGCTATTTTTTTTTGCTCGTTTGGGTTCCGTCTTCGCTAAGTCTACTTATATAACATTTATTAACTTTAAGTTAATAACTTTAAAACATAAATCTTATATAAGGGTTACCCCCCATTTGGATTCAATAAAAATATCTAAAAAATCAAAACCCTTAAGAATCAAAATCTAGTTTTTGGGGTCTAGAACAAATTTTTGGAAAATGGAAATTTTCTAATCTTTCGAGTCAAGAATGAGTAGGCTAAAGGCTTCCAAAAAATCCTAAAAAATACCTCGTTATCTAGTTTTAACCCAAGGAACAATTACAGTCATTTTTTATGTTAGGAAAATATCTAGGTCATATAGCCCTCTAAGGAGCTCCCTAGGCTTAGTGAATTTCAGGACGGTTTCGAGTTTTTATGTTTTGGGGTTCGGGATTGGTTTTTGGATTCTTATGCATCATCATGAGGATTTACAACATAAACTAGACACCCTAAACCTAGACTCTATCTTCCCGAGAAATCCGAGCGCGTTGACCAACGTCCTTCTGATTTTTCGATTTCTCTAATATTTCCGATCGAGGACGTCGTGCGCTAACCAATATGGAACCTGAAAGAATTTCTCAATGTAATATTAGTTCCATATTTGTTATCATCAAAACCGAGATTAATACCGAGGTTGAAAACCTTAAGCCAACAACTACGGAGTGATACAAGGCTAAATTGACGGCAACAAAAAGGTTTCTGACTACTTATACATCAAACAAGAACTTGCCATTATTACCAACTCCAGTTGCAGGAGCAATTAAAATGACAAGTGGGACGTCTCCATTGACTCGTCCATTCAATAGTAGCCAAGCCAAAACCCACAGACCAGGTCTTCGTCGGCTCTCTTTTGCAGAAGCTGAAAAGCGACGTGAACAGGGCTTGTGTTACTATTGCGATGATGAGTTCACCTGGGGGCATCGATGTAAGACGTCTCAGTTGTTCATGTTGGATGAGGGGCAAAATATTGATGGCAGTGAAGAAATGGTACATAGGAGCTCAGAAAACACACCTGGGGAAGGTGAAGTCGACTCTACTGAACAGTCTCTTATTTCTTTCAACGCTTTATTAGGTTGCTCTCTACCTATGACTCTGAGATTTAGAGGGTCAATTGGAGGCCGTAGTGTGCAAATTCTGCTGGATGGTGGGAGCACAAATAACTTCATCCAAGGAAGGGTTGCCAAATACTTGGGTATGCAGATTGAACAGGCGCCAAACTTTGGAGTCATGGTCAGGAATGGAGCCCGAATTCAAAGTGAGGGGATGATCAAGCACCTCTCGATGACCATTCAAGGAACTACCATCACAACTAAATTTTATGTGTTGCCGATAAAAGGGTCGGATGTAGTCTTGGGAGTGGCATGGATGGCCACTCTAGGACCTGTCATGATGAACTACGGGCAGCTAACATTTGAATTCTATTTGAGTGATCACAAACATGTATGGAAAGGGGAATCAACTAGTCAGATGGAGCCCATACAAGGCAATGCATTGAGAAGATTATATGGAACTCAAGCAATAGCTGAACTCTACCACTTAGAATTCAATACTGTTCAGCAAGCAACAGTCGAGCCAGAGCAAAAAAAAATTAAATAGTTGCTCGACATTTACTCTACAATTTTTTCGAAGCCACAAGGATTACCTCCAAGGAGGAGCACAGATCACCATATCCATTTACTTCCAAATCAATTACCTGTGAATGTGCGGCCATATAGGTACCCTCATTTTCAGAAAGGATAGATAGAACACCAAGTGCAGAGCATGCTTCAAGATGGCATCATCCAACACAGTACCAGTCCCTTCTCTTCGCCTGTTCTGTTAGTGAAGAAGAAGGATGGCACGTGGCGTTTTTGTATTGATTACCGCGCTCTCAATGCAGTGACAATTAGAGACTGTTTCCCAATTCCAACCATTGACGAGATCTTTGATGAATTGGGAGGACCAAAAATTTATTCGAAGCTCGACTTGCTATCTGGTTATCACCAGATAAGGGTGCGGTCAGAGGACGTGGCAAAAACAGCGTTTCGAACGCATGAAGGGCATTACGAATTCCTCATTATGCCCTTCGGCTTAACAAATGCACCCGCCACATTCCAAGCCATAATGAATCAGGTATTTCAACCTCTTCTACGGAGGTTTGTATTGATTTTTTTCGATGATATCCTCATGTATAGCCAAAGCTATGAAGATCATCTGCATCATTTGGAGACTGTGCTGCAAGTGTTGAGTTTTCATGGGCTGGTAGCAAAGAAGGCCAAGTGCTTCTTTGGGTGTTCAACTATTGAATACTTGGGGCATGTCCTTTCGAAAGTAGGATTACAAGTCGACCCAAACAAGGTCAAGGCAATCCAGTTGTGGCAACGACCAGCAAATGCTAAGGGAGTAAGAGGTTTTCTCGGACTGGCTGGATATTATAGCGCTTCATTAAAGGATTCGCCAGTATCGCATCTCCTCTTTCAGATTTATTGCGCAAAGATGGGTTTGAGTGGCATGAGCAAGCTCAAAAAGCTTTTGATCAGCTGAAGACACTGTTGAGTCAAGCTCCAATACTGACACTACCCAACTTCAACAAAATGTTTGAAATTGAAACTGATGCTTCGGGTATAGGGATAGGTGTTGTGTTGATGCAAGGGTGAAAGCCAGCGGCTTACTATAGCAGAAAATTATCCCCAAGAATGCAAGCTTCACCAGCGTATCATCGAGAGATGTACGCTATTACCCAAGCAATTGGCAAGTGGCGGCAGTACTTACTGGGTCGACGATTCACCATCATCATTGACCAAAGAGCATTGAAAGGAGATGACCACCCAGACAATACAAACGCCGGAATAGCAAAGATGGGTTATGAAACTTCTCGGCTACGATTTTGAAGTCAAGTATCAAGCTGGGAAATTAAATATGGTCACAGATGCTCTATCCAGATAATTCACTAGTCAGTATATGTCCTTGTTGCAACCAATATTTGGAATATTAAAAAAAATTAAGAGGGAAAATAGAGAGGATCTTGAGTTGCAAAACTTAAGACAGAAGGTAATGAATGGAGATGATGACAGTAAGAAATTGACCATAAATGAGAGGCTAGTCTTATATGAGCAAAGGTTCATGATACCCAATGATAAGGCTCTCTGAACTATGATCCTGGGGAGTACCATAGTTCTCTATGGGGAGGGCATTCGGGGAGCGACAAAACATACAGACGACTAGCGGTGAGCTTCTACTGGAAGGCAATGCGGCGAGATGTGGAAACATTAGATCGTGAATGCCAAGTATGCCAGAGGATGAAGGGTGAACAGTTGTCTCCTGCGGGATTGCTGCAGCCCTTGCCCATTCCTGATGAAGTCTTTGAAGATATTGCAATGGACTTCATCACTAATCTACCGAATTCAGAAGGAAAGACTGACATTCTTGTGGTTGTGGATCAACTGACCAAATATGGTCACTTTTTAGCACTGCCAAGGAATTATAGCAGCGAAAGAGTGGCTAAGGCATTAGTGGAGGGAGTCATTAAACTCCACGGGGTGCCGCGATCGATTGTAAGCGATTGAGATGGACATTTTGTGGGCAGCATATGGAGAGAGCTAATGCGATTGCAAGGGATTGAACTTAAATTCACCGTGGGCAAGGGCATACCATTCCTGTTTAGAAATGTATTTATGGAGCTTTGTAGCAGAGGAACCAACAGCTTGGGTGAGATACTTACCGTGGGCAGAGTTCTGGTACAATACTTCGTACTAGTCTTTAGACGTCATGAGCCCATTTCGGGCGTTATATGGCTGAGAACCACCCACACTTATGCGATACCTACTAGGGTCGGCGAAGAACTCATCAGTCGACCGAGGGTTAACCAGAAGAGCTGAAGTCATTCGTCAGTTGAAAGAGAACTTGACTCGTGCACAACAACATATAAAATTCCAATCTGATAAGCATCGCCGAGAAGTTTCTTATGAGGTAGGCGAATGGGTTTACATTAAACTTCAACCTTATCGCCAATGGTCACTAAGACTGAGGAAGCATCAGAAACTGGGAGCAAAATTCTTTGGTCCCTTTCAGGTACTAAAGAAAGTGGGACAAGTAACTTATCAATTAGAGTTGCCTTCGAATGCCAAAATCACCCTGTGTTTCATGTGTCGGTATTGAAACCATGCCGAGGACAACCCGACGTCCAGGTGACATCGATTTCGCTACTCAGATCAATCACAGAAGGAAAGGAAAACGAAGGGGTTTCTGTTGGCTTATGGTTTTTAACCTTGGTCTTAATCTCAATTTTGATGATAACAAACATGGAACTATGTTCGATCGATCGGTCGATCGACCGAATAGTATTAGAAAAATGGCAGTAGCCTTGTCGGTCGCTGGACGGTCGATCGAATCTTGCAAAAAAAATGGCAGTAGCCATTCGGTCGACCCGTCAGTCGACCGAAGATAGGAAAAAAATCGCGTAAGGCTACTTCGGTCGACCGACAGAAGCCATAATGTGGCAGGGGATGCATCGGTCAACTGATCGGTCGACCGGACTGCGGATCATGAGGCTCGCGACTCATTCGTTCGACCCGTCGGTCGATCGAATAGTGCGATTTAAGCGCAGTAAGCCTGCAGTCGATCAGTCGGTCGATCAGCCAATCGACCGAGCGATTATAACGAATAGTTTTCTACCCGTTGAGCCGTTGTTTCTTTGAGAGTTTATAAATATACCTCATCTAACTGCTTTAACTTTGCTTCTCTCAATTGATACATATATTATTGAGCATTCTAAAGGGAGTTTTGAGCCTTCTAAAGATTGATTGCAGTGCGCCCTAATCTTTCGTCAAAATCCGCTTCAAGCGCACACTCTGTCTCAACTCGGGATTTAATTCGAGCTCTACTTCTTGGCGAGTTGAAGGCATCGAAGGCTTGTAAAAGAGCATTGATCCTTTGTTTCATTTCTAAGCTCTTTTCATTGTAATTTTAACTGTTATTTGAACATTGCTTTCTTTGGATTTGTGCCTGTGAAGAACTAGGATTGTTAGGTCTTGAAATTAAGTGGTTACCTTAGTGTGAAGGTGTAAAGCCACTTGTGTAAGCTTAGTTTTACTAGGATTAGTTGAGTTGTCACTTAGGGTTGAGGTGGAAGAGTGCTCTCGGTAAGAAGGCGGAGACTTTCGAGAGTGGAAGTACCTTAGGTCGAGAGTGCGACTCTTCGAGTCAAAGTCCTTATTCTATGGGAAACAAGAATTATTCTAGTAAACTTAGTTTAAAAATCCTGAGCGAGGGGTGCATAGGTAGTGGAGTAGGCATTGGGGCTGAACCATTATAAATTTGTGTGTTTTTATTGAAACTCTATTTGTGCTTAATTGTTTATCTTGCTTCTGCATCCAATTGTAAAATTGCAATTTGCCTAAGTGATCTAAGCAAACGATTAAAATTGAATCTAGCTAAAGAAGTGCGTACAAAGAGTCAGAAGAGAAAGGTGATATGTCACTTATGCAATGAGAAAGGGCATGTGAAGAAGAATTGCCCTAGTATGAAGAACAAGGCAAAACAGAGGTCAAATGCTTCCACTCATTCACGTGCATCAAGTGAAGCATCCTCACACCATGATCACGAAGCTAACATCATGAACGTTGATGAGGAGGTATGCTCTTCTTCTAGTCATGATAATCATAATCATAGATCTAATTCATCTAGTTCCTCGGATCTTCTTTATGATGAATTATTAGATGAATGTAAAATTATGTATGACTTGATGGTTAAAAAAGATAAGGAAAACAAAATGTTGAAAAAGGAAAAATATGGTGCTTAATTCTCATTTGCATGAATCCAAACTAGATAATGAAATATTGAAATCTAGGTCATTTGATTCATGTCATGATAATGTAGAACTTGAGCTTAAGGATTTAAAGCTTGTAAATGACAATTTAGACAAGAGAATTGTATGTTAAAATCTCAATTACATGCATTGCATAAAACTATGAATGAGTTGAAAAATGAGATATTGATTTTAATTAGGAAAGTTAATGCTTCTTCTTTTAATTCTAAAAATCAAAATGTCTCGTTTAGGAAACCTCAGAAAAAGAATGCCAATGTTCATCATCATTCCAATGCTATGCATCCTACCATTATACCTCATGATCATAAGAAGAGGAATGATGTTTCTAAGAATGCTCATATTCATCATGTTTCACATGACAAACATTCTAAAAATAAATCTCATGTCCATAACAAAAATAAAAAGAAATTTAATGGACATTGCTTTTGTTGTGGTACTTTTGGCCATACTATTTATGATTGTGCATTCAAGAAAAATCCAAGTGTAGCTAGGACACTTTGGATTCCTAGGCCATCTAACCCCCAAGGATCCAAAGTCATTTGGGAACCAAAGATCTCATCTTCTATTGTAGGGGGAGCTACCACACAAGGGTGAGATGAAGTTGGTTGATTGAAGTTGCTTGAGGTTCAAAGATTGTACCATTTCAAAGTTGCAACTTCAAGTCATCATGATGCCTTGGTAAACTTATTGGCATCAAACACTTTAGTATCATCTCCTATACTTACTTGATTAAATTAGAGTTGGAGCTTTGATACATGCTTAATATTAGTAGATTTTCCGCTCATGATATGCATTCAAAAATGTTTTTGATTTTTGATTTCCGGTCTCTTCGGAGACCTATGTGGCCTGTAATGGGCCTGAGCGACCTTGCGGTTTTAAATTGTAGGCTCATTATGGCCTTTCGGTTTTCAACCAATAGGAAGGGTTGGAGATCATGTTTTCATTAATATTACATTTGTGATCTCTTAAAATTTATTTCGGATTCATGATAACATATTTTAAAATGGATTTCAAACTATTTAGCAAAGTACATTTTGAAAATGATATTTGAATCTCTCTTTGCTATTTGGTTTGGTTAGATTGCTAGTAGCCTTAATTTCATTATCTACTAATGAAGTCTATTTGCAAGTTGAAAATATTAATGAAAGACTATGCTATCTAAAAGAATTTGGAAAGAAAATAAAAAGTTTGGGAAAATTTTCAAGAATGAGGTATGAGTTCGTTCTTTTTTGCAAAATCTTAATATAATTCTTGAATATTCATGTTTTAATGATGTCTCTATATACTCGTGATTGATTTTGCATGACAAATCTATGAAATTTCATGAGTAGGTAAAATTTTGATAACTTAGGTAATTTCATGATATCTTAATTGAATGAATTTTGCTCTAGGTTAAAATTCATATTAGAGATCTCATTTTGAGTTAGTGGTTGGCAAACATATTTAGATACACATATCACATGATTCTAGATGTTTAAACTTGAAAATTCAAGTCTAAATGAACAAAGTGATAACTAATTCATTTTAGGGGACTTAAACTTGAAAAGTTTGACCCAAGTCAACAAATCGACTTAGATACTTCATTTTAAGTCCAAACTTCATAAACATGTATAGGAATAGGTATGACATGTTTCCATGCATTTAGAATGAAAAATTCATATTGATATGGATAAAATGACTTAGAGGCAATTTCATGATAACCTCTTTTGAACCAAGTTGGTACAAGTCAACAAATTGACTTAGAGATCTCATTTTCAATCCATATTTGAGAAATATATTTAGATTTACTCATGTTAGGTGTTCATAGGTTTAAGTTTGAAAAACCATGAGTAAATGATAAGATTGAAACTTAGCAAGTTTCATGAGAACTAGCTTAGTTTTGAATGAAATCATGCTAGGTTGATATCTTGACTTAAGGATATAATTTTCATTTCAAACTTGACATACACTCTTTACATGACCATTATGTAGAGTCATAAAAGTTTGAATGAAAACTGAACACGTTTTGAAAAAAACTAAAAATTACGAAAATGTCAATGAAAATTGAGCATTTTCAGTTATTTCTAGAAAAATGTAGAAAATTTTTAGATAATTCTTAAAACTGCACTTTCATTGAAAAATCTAGTTTGTTGTGTAAAAATTTCAAAAAATTTCATCAAGAATCTGATTTATAATGGAATTTTAAAGTTGAATTTTGAAAACACAAAGTATCACTTACTTGAAATACTCATTTTTTCGATACTTTGATTTTTCTTCAAAAACTTCAAATGAAACTTTGTGCATGCTATTTTGATTTCATTTCTAATATTGTTCTCTCTATTCTTTGAGTAAAATCATTTCTAAAAATGATTTTGATAATTTGAGCGATATCTTAAAAAATTAGCTTTCAAGTAGAATTCGAGATCGATTGAAAATATAAGAGGAGGAAAATATAGGAAATCCATGCATATAGATAGGGGGAGTTTATTTTCATAGATATGCATATTGATAGGGGGAGAAATCCCTTAGTTGATATCATCTATGCTTTAATGAATATATTTTCTTAAGCATATATTCATGTTTGTCATCATCATGTTTGTCATCATCAAAAAGTGGGAGTTGTTGGCTTAAGGTTTTTAACCTTGGTCTTAATCTCAGTTTTGATGATAACAAACATGGAACTAATGTATTAATGAGAAAATCTTTCAGTTCCATTTTGGTTAGCGTTCGATGTTCTCGATCGAAAATATCAGAATAAATCAGAAAATCGGGAGGACATTGATCGTCGCACTCGGGTTCGTCGTGGAATATCTCAAAAGTCGACGTATGCACCAAAGACGTATTGGACGAGTCCAAAGATCACATGGAAAGCTCTCCAAGTTGATGCTCGTTGGAAGTCGGAATCCGGAAATGAAGCGCGGAAGAAGAAGGCTGAAAAAATCAAGTTCAGCCTATGTTCGGTCGACCGAATAGTATTAGAAAAATGTTGTGAAAAAATGGCAGTAGCCATTCGGTCGACCCGTCGGTCAACCGAAGATAGGAAAAAAATCACGTAAGGCTACTTCGGTCGACCGACAGAGGCCATAATGCGGCAGAGGACAAATCGGTCGACCGATCGATCGATCGAACTACGGATCGCGAGGCTCGTGACTCATTCGGTCGACCCGTCGGTCGATCGGACAGCGCGATTTTAGTGCAATAAGCCTACGGTCAATCGGTCGGTCGATCGGCCAATCGACCGAGCGGCTGTAACGAATAGTTTTCTACCCATTGAGCCGCTGTTTCTTTGAGAGGTTATAAATATACCTCATCTAACTCCTTTAACTTTGCTTCTCTCAATTGATACAAATATTATTGAGCATGCTAAATGGAGTTTTGAGCCTTCTAAAGATTGATTCCAGTGCGCCCTAATCTTCCGTCAAAATCCGCTTCAAGCGCACACTCTGTCTCAACTCGGGATTTAATTCGATATCTACTTCTTGACGAGTTGAAGGCGTCGAAGGCTTGGAAAAGAGCATTGATCCTTGGTTTCATTTCTAAGCTCCTTCCATTGTAATTTTAATTGTTATTTGAACATTGTTTTCTTTGGATTTGTGCATGTGAAGACCTAGGATTGTTAGGTCGTGAAATTAAGTGGTTACCTTGGTGTGAAGGTATAAAGCCACTTGTGTAAGCTTAGTTTTACTATAATTAGTTGAGTTATCCCTTAGGGTTGAGGTGGAAGAGTGCTCTCGATAAGAAGGCGGAGACTTTCGGGTATGGAAGTGCCTTAGGTCGAGAGTGTGATGTAGTCGAAATCGCAACACTAGGGGGGGTGAATAGTGTGTTATCTAATTAATTAGCCTAAGTCCAATTTTATTCGTTTCTCAAATCGTTTAGGCAAGTTGCAATTATGCGATTAAATGCGGAAGCAAGATAAAGCAATTAAGCACAAATAAAGTATCAATGCAAACATACAAATTTATAGTGGTTGGGCCCCAATGCCTACTCCACTACCTAAGCACCCCATTTAGGATTTCCAAACTAGGTTTACTAGATTAATTCTTGTTTCCCTTACAATGAGGACTTTGACTCGAAGAGTCGCACTCTCGACCTAAGGCACTTCCACACCCGGAAGTCACCGCCTTCGATCTTACCGAGAGCACTCTTCCACCTCAACCCTAAGGGACAACTCGACTAATCCTAGTAAAACTAAGTTTACACAACTGACTTTACACATTCACAACAAGGTAACCACTTCCACACATGACCTAATAGCCTAGGTCTTCCTACAAACTCAAAATCAAAGAAAATAGATTCAAATAGCAGTTAAAATACAATCAAAAGAGCTAAAAAGATAAACCAAGATTAAAAGCTATTTTCCAAGCCTTGGAACCTCCAACTAGCCGAGTCGTAGAGCTCGGTTCAATTCCCGAGTTGAGGCAGCAGCTGGCGCTTGAGAAAATATTCGCGGAAAGAGCAGAGCGCACTTAATCAATCTCTAGAAGGCTCAAATCTTCCTTTTAATTGTTCAATAAAATTTGTAATCATCAAGGAAGAACCATGAAAGAAGTTAGATGTGGTATATTTATACCCTCATGAAGAAACGACAGCTCAACGAATAGAAAACTATCTGTTGCAGTTGCTCGGTCGATTGGTCGGTCGACCGACCAATCGACCGCTTAGAGCAACCGTTGCATCTTCTCTTTGCGTGGTCGACCAACGAGTCGACCGCCCAAACGCAAGACTGCATGCCCATAATTCGGTCGATCGACCGACGTAGGGGAAGCAAAGACGCGCGATCACGTGATCCTCCATTCGATCGACCAATTGATCGACTACTAGGGCTACTGCCCATTTCTGGCCTCTGTCAGTTTTTGGCAGTGTTCGGTCGACCGACCGGTCAACTGAATTGGCTACTGCCAATTTCTTACACTCTTCGATCGACCGAACAAAGGCTAATATTGATTTTTTGCCCTTTTTCTTGCGCGCTTCATTTTCGGGTTTTGGCTTTCAACGAGAATCAATTTGGAGAGCTTTCCATGTGATCTTTGAGCTCGTCCGATACGTCTTTGGTGCATACATCGATCTTTGAGATGTTTCGCAATGAACCCGAGCGCGACGATGAATGTCCTTCTATTTTATCAATTTCTCTAATTTATCCGATCGAGGACATCGATTGCTACTCGATATGGAACTTGAAAGATTTCTCAACGAAATATTAGTTCCATGTTTGTTATCATCAAAACCGAGATTAAGAGATTAAGACCAAGGTTGAAAACCTAAAGCCGACATGCGACTCTTTGAGTCAAAGTCCTCATTGTAAGGGAAACAAGAATTAATCTAGTAAACTTAGTTTGGAAATTCTAAGCGGGGTGCTTAAGTAGTGGAGTAGGCATTGGGGCCGAACCACTATAAATTTGTGTGTTTGCATTGATACTCTATTTGTGCTTAATTGTTTATCTTGCTTCCGCATCAAATTGTAAAATTGCAATTTGCCTAAGTGATCTAAGCAAACGATTAAAATTGAATTTAGGCGATAAATTTAGTTAACACACTATTCACCCCCCCTCTAGTGTTGCCATTTCTCCAACAGTTTCGTCGCCGGAAGGCACTGAAGCAGAAACAGTAGTGACTGGAGCTGGCAAAGATAACCTTGAGGACAAGGTTCCGTTTGAACGATGGGGCAATGTCACGTGCCATACACCTGAGGCACTCGGAGACGTAGAAGAAGCTGGCGAAGACGCGTGTCAAATCAATGGCGTGTAACTTGGGATGCCAGTTGGACATGCAAGACGCGAGTGGCGACGTCCGCAACAGTTCGACGATTATGAAATGTAAAAGTGGGCCACGTGTAATGCGTGTATTGGTTAATAATTGAGATGTAGAGGTATATAAACGAGATTTGTAATCAATCGAGGATATGAAATGAAATATCAATTTCCTCTCCACCTATCTTCTTCTCTAATCTCCCAGATCTACTCTCTGTGTCCCCTCTTCTCTCTTCTACCCTCTCTGATCTCGTAACATGGTCACTCATATGCAACCTGTTGGCTTAAGGGTCTCTCTTAAGTCTCGATCTTTATTTTGATGATAACAAACATGTATTTAATTCAAGTGTGA
The DNA here is from genome assembly GCA_034359265.1 of Canna indica. NCBI lineage: Eukaryota > Viridiplantae > Streptophyta > Magnoliopsida > Zingiberales > Cannaceae > Canna > Canna indica. The sequence continues at coordinate 58,084,298 of CP136890.1, read as the reverse complement.
AGTTGTGAGTTCAGGTTGAAGTTGCAATAAGCATGTCAAATCCGTTCAAACGAGATAAAGGAAAAGATCGTCAAAGAAATGGAAGAAGAAATCGTTAAAGAAAGGCTCGGTCTTATATCAAGTAGAATTAATGTAGTATATCCCTAGGATAGTTTATCCCAAGCCAAAATTATAAAGTTATCCAAGTTGAAACTTGGTAACAAAAACCCATAAAAAAGACATGTAAAAATACAAGGAGAAGTCAACCTCAGCCTGAGTTCGATCGACCGGTCGATCGACCGAACAAGGCAGTCTCTGCCGAAGCAGCCTATTCAGTCGACCGAGTGAAGAAAAAAATGGGCAGTAACCATTTGGTCGACCGAAGTTGACGAAGAAAAAATTATATGGCTGCGTCGGTCAACCGACAAATGGCAAAAATAGGCAGAATGGTAGCGGTCGACCAATCGGTCGACCGGACTGGAGATACCCTATAGCGCGATCCTGGCTCCAGTCATTCGGTTGACCGACGGGTCGACCGAATGTCGGAAGAAATTGTTTTCCATCAGCCGATCGACCCATCGGTCGATCGAGCTCTCACAGACTACCAGCGATCGCATTGGCGGTCGATCCATCGATCGACCGACCGATCAACCGGCCAGCGACCGAACGGCTTCAACAGCTATTTTTTTACCCGTTGAGCAAGCCGTTCGAGTAAGGGGCTATAAATACCCCTCACCTAACTTCTTTAACGCTTCTTAGAAATTTTATTGAGCATTAAAGAAGTTTTCTTAAGCCTTCAAAAGAGCAAAATCTGCGCACGCCCTCTGCTTCCATCTACGACTCATTTCAAGCGCCGATTCCCTGCTTCTTCAACTGTGCTGCAACTCAAGAGCCATCTTCTTGCAAGTTGGAGACCTGAAGGCGGTGGAAAGAAGCGTTGGTTCATTTCATATTCTCAAGCTCTTTCCTTTGTATTTGACTTTTATTGTAAACTTGTTTTCAAGTTGAGATAGGTGCTAGGTGTGCTAGGAAACACTTAGGAATAGCTTTATAGAATTGTGTTTTGCCTAGGTGAATAGGATTGAAGTGTTCTTCGAGTGTTGAGAAGGGTGTCCTCATTGTATTCAAAGAGAAACATAAATTCTATAAAGTAGTGGTTATAAATCCTTGATGAGGAGCCAAGATAGTAGAGTAGGCGGTTGGCCGAACCACTATATACATTCTTGTTTGCAATGCTTTCTTACTTGCTTTTATCGTTGTTATTGAATTTTGATCACATTAATCAGTAAGTAACAATTGCATTAAGTAAAGATAAAATTTAATAAAAAGAAAATTAAATAAGGGGACAGACACTATTCAACCTCCCCTTCTAGTGTTATTTCACACAACACAACCAACATCCTCCAAACCTATTCAAAAATCTAATAACTCCACCCCTCTTAACAGAAAACCCTCTTCATTTCCTAAAAACCCTAATCCTAAAGAGGTTCCTACTGTTAATCCCGAATTGCCTACATTCTCCCTTCTCCTTTGCTTATTTTCCTTCTAAGTCGTTGGATACTTTGGCCGGAGAATTGTCTATAATTTTTAAGGCTGCTAATCCTTCTTCTTCCTAGTCCACAAGGACTAGTTGTAAGAAGGGTGGCAAGCCTATAAAACCTCCTATCCACCATACTCCTCTCTTAGAAGGACAAAATAAATTCAAGAGGTCCAGGCCCCTTCCTCCTTCTACCTTGCTTCTAAGGAGGCTCAGATAGCTGTGATTAATTTTGAATCACCTAATTTCTTTTCTATATTAGATGAATCTACTTGATTGGAATGTAAGAAGGCAATGGAGGAAATCGGTCCGAGATTTCCTGTCCCTTAAAATTAAAACTTCTCATATTAATGTCATTGCTCCCCAAGAAACTCATTTGAATATCTTGCAATCTAACAACTTGTGAAGTATTTTGACCGAAATTGGAATTGTGTTATTCAATCTAGTGATGGGGCTTCCGGTGGTTTACTTATTGCTTGGAATACTAATTGTATATTTGCTCAGGTGATATCTATTCTATCTTAGATTATTTATATTGTTTTACAATTTGATAACCATAAACCTTTTTTACTTTCAAATGTGCAGGCAAATAATGATGTTAATATTAGAGCTTCTTTATGGCACTCATTAATGCATCAGGATATGAATTTTGGTGACTTTAATTTCATTTTACAACCTGATGATAAGTTTGGTGGTATGCCTTTTAAGTTAACTAAATTTGTTCTTCATTTCAAAACTCTTATTGATCATCGTGGCTTCATTGATTTATGTTTTTCTAGTTGTAAATATACTTGGACTAATAATAGGTCAGATTTTGCTAAAATTCTTATTAGACTTGATAGGATTTTTGCAAATGATGCATGATTACATTATTTTGATCATTGTTTTGTTAAAAATTTGCCTAGAATCACTAATCATAGGCATTTACTGTTTAGTATTCTTTCAAATAAACAATTTAGAAATAAGCTTTTTGGTTTTCTAAGCTTTTGGATTGAGTACGAGAATAGTAGGAAAATTATTAATGATGCTTAGAATCAATCCTTTATTTCTCATTCTAATTACCTGTTGTCTTTTAAGCTTAATTCTACCAGAAGTGCGCTCCCTCACTAGTTGGTATTATTGAATCAAATTTAAATTCTACTAATGATGCTATGTTAGAAGCTATTGAACATCTTCCTTTTGCTCCCCTTGCTATTCACCTTAAGCTTAGATCATTATATAATAAATAAATAATTCTTATTAGGTAAATTTATTGAAAATGATGGTCTAAGTCTAAATTCAGATGGATTGTTGATTGCGACAAAAATACTATTTTTTATCATAGAATTGTCACTAATTGAGCCGTGTGACATTTTAACATGTTATGGTTGCTGGCTTGGCATTTTTAAAATTTTTTGAATTTTTTTTAAAAAAAATATGCTTTCTTAATTGTTTGCCTAATTTTTGGTAACCGATTCAAGTGGTATCTTCGTTCTTTAACTGCTTGAGCACAAACACACAAAACACATTAATAATTTTGCTAACCGTTGTTACTCTTGATATTGATTCATGTGCCGCTAAGCCATGTGGCACTTTCACTTGATATTGATTCAAGCGATGGGCTGAGAATCCGTGAGATCTAGAGGAACTCTTTTTCTTCTTCTTCCTCCTCTTCCATCACCTGGAACAGCGAAAGCGCCTCCTCGACCCTCCCCTGCCTTGCAAGAAATCTGATGCAAATGGAGGCGAAGCGGCCCGACACAAGGCCATTGTTGCGCGCGACCGTCCTCAGCAGCCACTTGACGTCATCGTAGAGCCTCCTCCGCACAAGGAAGTCAGCCATGTAATTATTAATTCCAAACTAATTCTTAACTCCCGCATTAATTTCAAGTCTCCTCACCACTCCAGCTTCGCTCAGTGGAATTCGAACAGGCAAGCAATCCATCGCTTCATCTCCCTCTTCTCTATCCTCCTTAATGTTCGCAGAGAGAGTTTTCTCTGTATGTATATATCCAGTTTACCTTTTGCATGTGATGGTAGTCAAGGGAAACATCCTGAAACTGATTGAGCAAAAACGGGAGAAGGAAGAGAGAGACGCGGTGGACGAAGACCTCCTCGTGTGGTGGGTGAAGTATATTTCATTCAGGTAAGTTTATGGATTTCATTCTTAACTCCCGCATTATACCTTCCACGTCTAGCTGATCATCCCTGTATCCTCACGTGATCTAGAAATGGATACTCTAGCAGGGGCACTGGGCAGCATAGTTTTCCTCGCTGATACTTTCAGAGGAATCACTAAAATGAGAAGAGCTTGGACCACTTGACTTATCTGGATTGCAAGTATTCCCTTCAGATGAAGCCAGAGCCTCTCTTGCAACTCGGGCAAGCTTAGCTTTCCGATTGTTCAGCATGCATACAAGCATTATTTTAATTGATGGAATTAAATAACTAGCAAAAATATAATTTACTCGAGAAGAGGCTCAAAGACAAATTGGTGGGTTGATATCTAAGTATCTGTTATGTTTCATGATAAATCTGTTACAGGATTTTCCAAGAGAACATTTCTTTTTTGTTGTCTTTGGTTGTGCATTTGAAACTAAGTTGGAAATCATTTTCCTATATTAAGAAGTAAAGAATTAAGACTTATCACATAATATATGAAATATGAAAATATTAATTATTAACTATTTTACAAAAAATAATGTATCTTATATATTATAAAATAATTTCAAATATATTTTTATACGTTTAAACTATTATATTTAATTATATGCCTACTATATCCCCAACTCTGCACTACATTTTCCATTTTGACTGAAAATATTTTCCAGATCAAACTTTTTAATGCTACCAAATAAAAGAAAATGTGAAAATTGTTTTCCTGCACCAAATAAATGTATTCAAAGTTTTCGGTGATTCACCCTCCACTACTTTAAGCAAGCAAAAGTTGAGGCATTAAAAGGTGAATGAGGAGATAGAGTTATAGGATGTGGATTAAGGAAAAGATTCAGAGACATGTTCTCTTTTTTGGTATGAAATGTGTACTCTTTATTCTGATGATCGCATTATGATAGCCTCGTAAGCAAAGGAATACTATAAAACAAAAGGTCACCAATTATAGTTTATGATCACATCATGCTACTTTATCTACTACATTGATCTCATTAGAATAGTTTGTGATTGCAGACAGTTCAATCTATTAGTAATACAGAACGGAACCTGACTATTATCTATAAATGCTTTATATTATAAGATATTGTAGAATGAAGGTTTACAATTGTTGGAGGCTGGAGTGATAAGTTAGAGAGTAAAAATGGATTAATGTAGAGGTGATAAGTTAGAGGGTATAATTCAATATTCATCACTTTCAAGACCTTCTTTGTACCTCATATTTTGGAAAAATGTACAAAAATGCTTCTGACGTTCTCTCCCGGGTACTAAAAAATCCATAATATTTTTTTGGGATCAAAAATACACCTCACGTCATGAATTGGGTACAAAAATGCCCCTACAAGTAAACTGTGTTAGTTGTGAGATAATGAACCTGAAGTGGCTGATCACTGGGACTGATGATATCGCCAAGACGTTTTCTCACTAGTACTAAAATGCCCCTGACGTTTTCTCACGGGTACAAAAATGCCCCTAATATTTTCTCACGAGTACAAAAATACCCTCTAATATTTTCTCACGGGTACAAAAATACCCATAACGTATTCTCACGGATACAAAAATATCTCTAACGTTTGTTTTGAACCTAAAATACCTCTAAGGTTATTGAAAATGGTACAAAAATAATATTGGGCTGCAAAATTCGTGCCCGGCCCAAACGGCTTAGCCTAACCCCAAATAATCGTGTCTAGTCCGGCTTTCGTGTCCGACCCAACCCGAAAAAAAATCGTACCCAGCCCGGCCCAGCCTGAAAAAATTCGTGCATAGCTTTGTTCAGCCCAACCCGAAAAAAATTGTGCACGACTCGGCTCGAAAAAATTCATACCTGACCCGAAAAAATTCGTGCACGAAACGGTCCTGTCGGCCTGGCGCGGAAAAATTCGTACACGGACCGGCCCGGCCCAGTCCGAAAAAAATTCATGCCCAACCCGTCCCGGCTTGAAAAAATTCGTGCACGACCCTGTTCGACCCGACCCGAAAAAAAGTCGTGCCCGACTAGGCCCAAAAATATTCGTGCCCGGCACGGCCCAAAAATTTCGTCCCTGGCTAGGCCCGGAAAAATTCATGCTCGGCCCAGCCTGAAAAATTTCGTAAGATGCAAGTTACAAGTTGCAAGTGTAATTGCAACTTCAATTTGCGGCCAACCAAATGCTTGCAAATAGAAGTTAGAACTCTACTTGCGGGCAACCAAACGATAGGCTGCAAAATCTATTTGCGGGCATTTACTTTTTGCATGCAAATAGATTTTGCAGCATTTGCACTTGCAGGTAACCAAACGCCCCCTAAGTCTCATCTAACAGAAGTTAGTCTGATGATATTTCTGTACTATTTTCAATAATCTCAGGGGTATTTTAGGTCCAAAACAAACGTTAGGGGTATTTGTACCCATGAGAAAACATTAGGGGTATTTTTGTACCCGTGAGAAAACATTAGGGGCATTTTTGTACCCGTAAAAAAACGTCAGGGGCATTTTAGTACCCGTGAGAAAACGTCTTTGCCACGTCATCAGTCCCAGTCATCAGCCATGTTAGCTCTGTTATCTCTCAACTAACATTGTTTACCTATAGGGGCATTTTTGTACCCAATTCATAACGTGAGGGGTATTTTTGATTCCAAAAAAACGTTAGGGGTATTTTTTATTCCAAAAAAATGTTAGGAGTATTTTAGTACCCGCGAGAAAATGTCAGGGGCATTTTTGTACCTTTTCCCTTTTTTAAAAAAATCTCAAATAGATGGGCTCCAAACATCATGTCTATAGTTGAGACATCTCACCCTTTAATTTTCTCAATCAATTCGCCCGAATCTACGATAATGAATTGACGATTTTTTCATAAACAAATCAACTTCTGACTCGACTACTTGCAAATAAAAAAACTAAAGGGAACAATTAAGTGCACATGGAAGCGAGTTGATTCTTCGTAATTATTTAAATAAAATTATATTTGTATATATTTGCGCAACACACGAGTTCTCGATTAGTTCTATTAAGAATGCTCATTCTGTCCATATTTTTGGAGATAGCAATATTCTTGTTGTTTTTGTTTCTCACTATATTGATTTGTGGAATTCTAATTCCTCCACCTTAAATTCTTCCCTTACATGGCTAGAACTTCCTACTCTTCCTTCTTATTTCAATGATTCTCTCATCTCTCCTTCTCTCTGAGCATGAAATTTCTATTACCATTAATTCTTTTAGAAATGGAAAAAGTCTCAATCTTGATGGATTCACTATTGACTACAAGAATTATTAGCCTATTATCTCTAGAACTTTTATGCATGATATCAATAACTTTTATCACTTTTCTATTCTCCCTAAGGATTGGAACCGGACTCTCCTCACCTTTATTCCTAAAATCAAAAACCTCGAGATTGTTAGAGATTTTAGATCTATTGTTCTTTGCAATATCTCTTACCGCATTCTTTCTAAGCTTCTTGCGAATAGGCTTAACACCTGTTTGCCCATTTTGATTAGTCAAGAACAATCAATTTTTATTAAGGGTAGACTTATACAAGATAATATTCTTATAGTTGAGGAGCTGGTCCATTCATTCTTCTCTTCTAAGAGTAGGTATCCTTATATCATTATTAAAATTGACCTAGAGAAAGCTTTTGATCTCCCAGATAGGGATGTCATTCTTCACGTCCTTGATCTTTATAAGTTTCCTAAAAAATTCAATGATTGGATCAATGCTTGTATTAGTTCTCCTACTTTTGCTTGCCTCATTAATTCTCATGTTTCCAAATTTTTTTATTCTAATAGGGGTATAAAGCAAGGGGATCCACTTTCCCTTTTCCGATACATTCTTGTTGCTCAAACTTTATCTCAGCTTATCAATAAGGAAGTAAACTTGGGTCATCTCACTCCCTTTAATTTAAATTAAAGGATAACTTTTTTATTTCCCATTTAATGTTTGCTGACGATATTATTCTTATCCTTAAGGCTAATAATGAAAGCCTAAACTCTGTTAGGAATATTTTCTCCCATTATAAGAAGTTGATTAGTGAAAAGGACAATTTTTCTAAATCTAATATCTATTTTCCTAATAATACCTCCTCCTCTACTAAGCTTAGAGTTTGTAATTAGCTTGGTATAAGAGTTGGCTCCTTTCCTTTTAAAAATTTAGGTGTTATGATCTCCCTTGGGAGACCACACCCTAAACCCATGAACATATGCTTACTCCCATTGATACTAAACTTAGCAATTGGAATTCTAACTTACTTTCTCAAGCTCGCAGATCAATTTTGATTAAATCTGTTCTAAACTCTATTGTCATTCATATTGTCTTTGTTACTTGGATTAATAAGGATCATTGTCATAAAATTGAATCCAAAATCAATCATTTTCTTTTGAGTAATTCTAGTGATAAAAAAAATTATGCATTTACTCAAATGGGATATTGTTACCTTGCTTAAGGACTATGGTGGTCTTGGTATTCAAAATCTTAAAAATAAAAGTATTTCCTTACAAGTTGGTAGAATCTTCAAATACTTAAATGGGCAATCCTCTATATGGACAAATCTGGTTAAAGCTAAATATCCTCCTCTCAATTCTTTCCATAACAGCAGCCTTCTTAAATCTTCTTTTGCTTGGAAGCTTTTAACTTATGTTTTTTCCAAATTACACTTTGGTTTCAATTATACTATTGGCTCCGGTAATATTGCTTCCTTTTTATAGGATACTTGGGTCTTGGATATGCCTTTAGCTATCAAGCCTTCTTTTTTCAATATTAACTTGGTTAATAGTATTACTCATGTTTAGCATTTGCTTTAGGACCATCACTAGTCCTCTTTTATTGGTCATACTATGTGAGACAGTGCTCTTTGGGAGGTTACCACAAGCATTAATATTCCTTTACAACTTGATGATGAAAGGTTAAATTGGAAGCCTAATAATAATGGTCTAGCTTTTTCTTCCTCTGCTTATAGATTTTCGAAATGCTTAGATTTACACTCTACTGATATCACACCCCAAACCTAGTGTGACCGCCCAGGGTACGCCACGTACCCTGAAGCCTAACCCAACTCAAATCATAACATAACAAATAACCTAAACAGTATATGAACATATAAAATAAATTTTGTTTTTAAAAGAAAGAATAGGTATCAAATACCGAACCAAACCCCCCACTAAATAAAAGTTCACTAACCAAGTTATTTTTAAAGAATTCAAATAAGTAACCAAGACTCTTAAAATAAAGCAAATGCAAAAACAACAACCCAGGTCTACATGACTCAACAACTCAAATAAAACTAAAATGACTCAGGTATCCCCTTGATAACGACATGTCACGAGACCCACTGTCTTATCGCCACCAGCCGCGCTACCGCACCTCGGTACCTCTCTGATCTCGCTCAGGTGCTGAAAAATAACAAAAAATGAGGGGTAAGTCCACTAGGACTTAGTGAGCAGATCAGCTAGTCCTCAATCCACCAAATCAATCATCATGCATAAAACAAACACAAATAGCATATATATAATGTAATAACAACATTAGGAGAAATCAACAATAATATATCCACTACTCTTTGCATGAAACCAGCATCCGTCAACAAGTATAAAGTATCCTTAAAAATGACATAACAAGCATCAGTAACACCACCACCACTCTACTCATGATAAGTGCATCCATCAATAAATGTAAGCATATCTACAACAATAAAATAGGATGAAAAAAACACATCAATCATATGCATGCAATGCGACACCTCAATCATATGCATGCTACCCGGACCCATCGGTCCCACATAGCCACATAGGGTAGGTAGACGGGTGGCCGCCGAACTACCACCCAGCTCAGTGTTGTCTCTTTGGGGCATGCCCTGTTGTACGAAATGGCTACACTAGAGGGGGGGTGAATAGTACATTTACTAATTCTTATTAGCCTAAATCCGATTTTAATCATTTATTTGGTTACTTGGGCAAAATACAAATTGAGTGACTAAATGCGGAAGCAATAATAAAATAATTAAGCACAAACATAATATCAATGCAAACACAAGAATTTATAGTGGTTCGGCCCCAATGCCTACTCCACTACCTAAGCACCCCGCTTAGGATTTCCAAACTTAGTTTTACTAGATTAACGATGTTTCCCTTACATAGAGGACTTTGACTCGAAGAGTCTCACTCTCGACCTAAGGCACTTCCACACCTGGAAGTCTCCGCCTTCTTACCAAGAGTACTCTTCCACCTTAACCTAAGAGACAACTCAACTAATCCTAATAAACTATGTTTACACAAGCGGCTTTACACCTTCTACACCAAGGATACCACTTACACACAAGACCTAATACTAGGTCTTCTTACAAGCTTGAAATACGAAAAAATAAATCACAAAATACACAAGTAATGGAGCAAATAAATAATACAACAAATACTTAGCTCCAAACACGAGTCCTAGTTCCTCTTGAAGCCTTAATGATAAATGGTTCAAAGCTTGAAGGCGCGATCAAGGATGTATCATGGAAACTAGGGCTTATCAAAGGAATGACTCAAGAAATGATTTAGAATGATCAAGAATTTGCTCAATGGAAGCTTGGATCAATTGTTAAGAAGAATTAAAAAAAGATAGGTGAAGGGTATTTATAATCCCTCAACGAATCGACAGCTCAACGGGCGACAAACTAGATGTTTTCGCCGTTCGGTCGCATGTCGGTCGATCGTTCGTCGACCTCCCGCGATCGCTGGCCTTTCGGGGTTTAATCGCTCTGATCGGTCGAACAGAGGGTCAACCGCCAGAGTCGCGAGATTAACGATCCACAATCACTACTAGAAAAATGGTCATCAGCAACGGCTGATGCCGTTGCTGAGCCGTTGCTGAAGAGAATCAGCAACGGCTGAGCCGTTGCAATAGCGCCGTGACAGAAAGTCGCGTTGTTGATGACTTAGCAACGGATCAGCAACGGCCGCTCGGGCCGTCGCTAAAAATATTATCAGCAACGGTTTTGCCACAGACACGGAGCCGTTGCTGATACCATTAATAGCAACGACCGCTGAGTCCGTAGCAACACCGTTAGTAAAACTCCGTCGCTAAGCCGTTGCTGTAGGTCATCAGCAACGGCTTTCGATACACTTTTAGCAACGGCTTTCCCACGGACGCCCGTGGGAAAGCCGTTGCTGATGACCTATACCTGCAACCAGAAAATTTGAAAATTTTAAATTTCCATTGATACATTGATACATTTATCTAATACATAACTCACACACCCATACCCTCATACACACATTCATTCACACATCACAAACATCTCATACACATTCATTCACACATCACAAACACACCAAGATATACATCAAAACAATTATATTTATATTCATAATTATCCACGATAGTATAAACACAATTCAAATGCAAAATTGAAGTATCAACATCTCAGTAACATAGTCAATATAAATTAAACAAGTTCAATATCTCAGTAACAAAGTCAATATAAACAAAATCTCACGATGACGATGGAGGATGGCCTGGATCATATGGCGGGGTCTGGAGTGCTCGAGTGTACACCGGCGTGGACTGACTCGAGGATGATGGATTAGATGATGCCGAAGAGATGCCTGCTTCGGGATGACCCGACAAGTTGCGTAGCATAGCTTCTATATTCGTCATCGTCTGACTCTGGCGCTCCATCAACTCAGTCTGACGCGCGACCGTCTCCTCTAGTGTCCTTATCCTATTACTATGATCATAACTGGATCTGGAGATGGACGGCCGCTCACCAGCGACCGGAGGGGTCGGTGCCCCAAGTGGCCCTAGTACGGCTCGCGCATGACCACTATCTGCGAAGCCATATACGCGGCCATGGTCCCAGCCACCTGCGGCCTCGACCCACGATGCTGCGTCAAAGTCCTCGGGGGTACCCCCACGCTGCACCACCGTCTGGCTGTAGGTCTCCTACTCGAGTTTGATTTTTTGTTTAATATTTATCATAAAACTTAAATTATAAATATATAATGAATAATTTAAACAAATATATAATTACCATAATGTATGCAGCGCGGTTGTGGATGTACTCCCCAGTCCCATGTGCTCGACGGTGAGTCCGCTCAAACACCGCCATCGGGGAGGGTCGCTGGACACTCCCGTCATCCGACACCGTCATCTACATTTACAAAACAAATACATTAATTAGTACACATAATAACAAATAAAATATATAATTAAAAGATATACTTACCATACGGTTTGCGTGCACTGCAAATGCAATAGAGCCGCCGGTGTGACGCGCCGCTCCCCCCGACATGCGATTTCTAGCCGCATTCCGAGAAACCTCCTGCCATCGATCCGTCGACCATATCCCCACGAGCTGGTCCCATATATCCGGAGTAATCCAACCGGGGTCGTATCCCCGAGTCTCCGCGATGTTAGTGGTCCCAGCTCGGGCCATCGCCTGGGACCGAGCCTGCCCCAACTGCCCGTTGTACCTTGCCCGGGAAATAGCCTCCTAGGCAGCGTAAATGAAGGGCCTCTGGTCCTCGGCCCATGTATAGCGAGCCTGCAAAATAATAATATCAGTACCAATATTAATATATCATCATGAATGTAAAAAAAAAAATAATACGTGCCTCAAACTCGCGCCATAACATGTCGACGTGCTCGCTAGGCACGTGAGACCACGTAGGCCATGCCCCGTGCATGTATCGTCGAATCGTAGAAGAAATGCTCCTCGGCACTTCTTCTTGCTCGAACCTGCACAACAAAAATAAATTTTAATATTATATTATGATATAATGAATTTGTAATGATTCATAATTCATGATATATTACGTACCGCTCCCCAATCACGCTAATCAATCTACGTGACTCTGTGGCTGGTGGAGGCTGCCACCTGTTCGGCCCGCGTGGCCGCATACGTTTGGATGTACTAGCCTCGGCAGTATCATCCTCACGAGGATCAGCAACAGGAGGATCAGCAGCATGAGTAAGTGCTGGAGTCTCACCGATCGGAGACTCCGAAACTCTCCTGCGTCGATAACCACGACCAGACATATCTGTCGAACAAACATATAATCAGATTATTGTATAAATAGTAGAGATATATTTAATAAAATATATACTTTACAATTATTCTTCATCATCTGAATAATAGTCTTCGAATTCTTCTTCTTCTTCCTCTTCTTCCTCTTCTTCATCTTCTTCATCTCCAGCTTCCTCAATTTCATGATCGTCATCATCAGCATATTCAACTTCTAATTGAATTGATGTTGTGTCTGCATCCTCGAGTATTGGAATAATACGATCCACAGCAGGAAGATCATCTTCTTGATAGAAACCAGGAGGATCATTTTCTCCTACTATCGGATCAATTTTTCCTCTACCTTTTGTCTTACAGACTACACGCCAATCTGCTCTATCTTTATTTCGAGCCGGATACTTCGCGTAATATACTTGTTCGGCTTGTGATGCCAATATAAAAGGCTCATTTGCTGCCAATTTCGATTTGTAATTAACCTCAACAAGTTTGTATTTTGGATGAACTTTCATGCCCCTTTCTTTGTATCGAACCAATGACATCTAAATAGGATCACTGATTTCAAGCCGAAGTAGTGCAACTCTATCACTTCTTCCACTAGTCCATAGAAATCCATATCACATTCAACATAGGTTGTCCCTTTCACGCAGACCCCAGCATTCATCGTCTTTTTTGTAGATGAATATTCAACCGTGTGAAATTTATACCCGTTAACAAAATATCCGCTATAGCACGACACAAGTCGCGACGGTCCACTAACAAACTCAAATATTTTTTCATCTATTTCAGCTCTGTGATCTTTGCTGTAAGTCTGAATCCAAGAAGGGAAATCACGATTCCGTAATGTCTCCAATTCTTGATCGTTGTGAATAGAGTATTTTTGCACCATCTCAATGTCAAATATTTCAATGAATTGTTCAATCTCTGGACAATTGAGTAATACATACAAGTGTGCCAAATGATACTCTTCATCGCTTAAGTGTCGAGATGGACCGATTTCTTCTCCTTGTCACGAGGGTGTTGACATACAGGGCATTTATCCAACTGCACATTTTCTTTATAATATAAAATGCAGTTATTTTGGCACGCGTGTATTTTTTCGTACCCAAGCCCCAATTTTCTCATTAGCTTTTTAGTCTTATAAAAAGTAGGCTCAAACTTGTTATCAGTAGGCAGCATTCCATTAATCAATCCAGCAATCCGATCATACGCAACTCCGCTGATATTACAATCGGCCTTGATGTTTAAGAGCTGTGTCATTGCTGAAAACCTAGTGTATTTAGGACAATTCTCATACAAAGGTTCATCGGCAGCTTTCAACATCTCGTAAAATTCTGCAGCTTCTTTATTCGTTAATTCAATCTCTACCGCAGCCCCTACTTCTGTGATATCAACCGCTGTAGTATCTGGTGGGACTGATGTCTGAAGAACTGGCCGATCAACATTATCATTCAGGTGGAATTGACCCCCAAGACTATCAAGTATCATAGTTCTATAGGGATTACATTGACTGGATGAAGAAGCACCAGCAGAGGAAGATTCACCATATGTCTGAACGACAGGATTGCTCGACGTCCCGACTTCGCGTGACTCCCCGTGACAAGTCCATAGAAAATATCTTGGTGCAAATCCTTTGGTATATAGATGCAGAGTGACAGTCTCCCGATCCAAAAATCGTCCATTCGAACAAATGCGGCACGGACATCGGATTTGATCACCCATGCTAACGAAATTCCGATTCGAATAGGCGAAATTTAGGAAGTACGTTACGCCTAATCGAAACTCATTCGTTAAAGCTCCACGATCAAGACGTCGGTACATCCAACTTCGATCAGCCGACATGATTCTGTCAATCAATGACAATTTCTTTGGTTAATGTCTTTAGGTGAGATTGTCCTATTCCATTCGGGATTTATGTTATTCGTACTGCACTTACGTTTTTATTTTAACTGTTAACTAATTATTCTAAATTTCGACAGCATCTCCCTACAGTTCTCCGAATACGCATATCATTTGGGCGCGTATCGGAGAACAAGAGAGATGTTGCCGAATTTTAGAATAATTAGTTAACAGTTAAAATAAAAACGTAAGTGCAGTACAAATAACTATATTCCCAAATTGTCCAATCAGGGACAATTCAAGAATTGTACGTCGTATAAAAGATCATCTACTTCTTTTACACGAACATACAATCCCCGAACGGATCTAAGGTTTTGCTAAATCATATCTGATTCGTCGATGCGTACGTGAAACATATCAACTCGTCGGATGGATGATTATTTTCTAAATGTTTCGAGACAGTTCGAGTCCATATTGGACGATTTCGGCGCGCGTCCGAAGTGGACGATTCCGGCACGAGTCCGAAGTGGACGATTCCGACGCGAGTCCGAATTGGACGATTCCGGCGCGCGTCCGAAGTGGACGATTCCGGCGCGAGTCCGAATTGGACGATTCCGGCGCGCGTCCGAAGTGGACGATTCCGGCGCGAGTCCGAATTGGACGATTCCGGCGCGCGTCCGAAGTGGACGATTCCGGCGCGCGTCCGAAATTAATCTAAACCCTAATAATTAATCTAACAAATTAAACAATTAATCTAAACAATTAATTAACATTTATAAAATAATTAATTAACAATTTCAAAACAATAAAATATATATATATATATATATTCTGGCGCCGGCGTACAGTGGTCGGACACACTGTCCGGCCACTGTAGAAGGTCCGGCGGCGGCCATAGGCCGACCGCCGCCAGCCGAACCCTAGAAATAGGGTTTCGGTCGGATTTTAACATCTCCGGCCGAAACGGTATAGGCCGGCCGATCAACATACCGGCAGCAGCGGCAGCGGCGCGTCGGCGAGAGGCGTCGGCGTCGGCAGCAGCGGCGAGAGGTGTCGGCAGGAGCGGCGGTGGCAGCAGCGGGAGGAAAAAGGGTCGGGCGCGAGAGCGTGCCCTATATAAACTTATCAGCAACGGCTCACTCGCCCGTTAGAAAGCCGTTGGTGATAAGTTATCATCAGCAACGACTCACTTGTCCGTTAGAAAGCCGTTGCTGATATTTTAATTATCAGCAACGGCTCGCCTTTCCGTCAGAAACCCGTTGCTGATAAATAAAATAATCCGCAACGGCTCGGTTATCCGTTAGAACGCCGTTGCAGATACAGATATCTGCAATGGCTCGGGCGGCCGTAAGAACGCCGTTGCAAATAGCAACGGCTTGAGCGGCCGTTGCTGATAGCCGTTGCTGAAGACCAAGTTTCTAGTAGTGAATCCGAACGACCGATGCACTCGTGATTCTTTTCATCCGTCGTTAGATTAATCGACCGATCAACCGACGCACACACTACCACTTTTTGGCCCACTTCGGTCGACCGACTGGTTGATCGAATTGCTTGCTGCTAGTTTTTTGCAGCATTCGATCGACCGATCGGTCGACCGGACCTAGTCTGAACTAGGCAAATTGGTATTTTGCTTGGATTTTTCTACTCGTTTGGGTTCCGAGTTTGGTTTTAGGGTTCTTTGCATCATAAAGAGGATATACAACATATCTAGATACCCTAAACCTAAACTCTAACTTCTTGAAGAATTCGAGCGCGTCGACCAACGTCCTTCCGATTTCCCGATTTCTCCGATTTTTCCGTGTGCTAGCCGATATGGAACTTGAAAGATTTTCTCAATGATACATTACTTCCATGTTTGTTATCATCAAAACCGATATTAGGACCAAGGTTGAAAACCTTAAGCCAATAATTTCCCCCTTTTTGATGATGACAAACATTCTTAAGAAAATATATATATTAAAGCACAAGGGATATCAACTAAGAGATTTCTCCCCCTATCAACATGCATATCTATGGAAATAAACTCCCCCTATCTATATGCATGGGTTTCCTATATTTTCTTCCCTTTTACCTATAATTTTCTCTCCATTTTGACATCAATCAAAAAGGGCAAGAAATGTCAATTTAGTCAAAGTTGAGACTCTAAAAATATTTTTCATGAAACATGAAAATCTCAACCAAGGCGATGAAAAACAAATATTTGATATGAGACTAAGTCATACATGATATCGTGAAATGATAAATGGAATCTTTTACTTAGAATCATGTATGCACTCAAGTTTGGAAATTTTCGTGAATAAGTGAATCTTTCATGACATTTTCATAGTTCATTCAAACTTTCAAAATATCAAGATATGGTCATTTAAAGTATGTATATCATGTTTGAGGTGAAACTAATGTCATTTGATCAAAATTTCAACTTAGCACGATTTCATTTAAAATAAGCATGAAAATATGAAAATTGTTAAGTATCAAATTTTGTTATCTACTCATGTTTTCTCTAACTTAGGCACTTGGACATCTAACACGAGTGAATCTAAGTATATGAGTCAAGTTTGGGCATAAAATGAAATTTCTAAGTCACTTTGTTGACTTAGCTCAAAGTATACTTCAAGTTTACAAAAATTAAATTTTTTAATCCTTATATAATCATATTCTTAACGAAGTTTTTGAAACTTTAACTGGACAAACTATATTTCTCAAGGAATCTAGAGGTTTAAGAATCATTCAAAAATTAGTTTTCTATAAATTTATAAAATTCTTGAAAGTCCAGGGGCATTTTTGTAAATTTCAAGTTTTTTTTTTCAAAATTTGTCAATTTTGCTTCAAACTTTCCAGACATCGTTGAATGATCATTTAAGATGTGTGTGTCAAGTTTGAGATCAAAATGAATTGTTTAAGTTTATATTTCATCCTATATTGATTTCAACAAAAAAAAATAGATATTTCTATCTATCATTCAAGATATTCAAATCATTCCTAGAAATGATTTTACTCAAGCAATGATGTGAATGATAATAGAAACGTAATCAAAATGATTACACAAACTTTCATTTGAAGTTTCCGACGAAAAATCAAAGTATAGGAAAGACTGATATTTTAATAGGATGATACTTTGCATTTTTGGAATCTAACTTCAAAATTCATTATAAATCAAAATCTTGATGAAAATTTTTGAAATTTTTGCACAACAAACTAAATTTTTAAATAAAAGTACAATTTCAAGAATTATCTAAAAATGATTTTTTTTATATTTTTCTAAAAATAACTGAAAAAGCTCAAATTCCAATAGCATTTTTATAATTTTCAGTCATTTTTCAAAACATGCTCAGTTTTCATTCAAACTTTTATGACACCACATAATGGTCATGTAAAAAGTGTATGTCAAGTATGAGATAAAAATTATGTTCTCAAGTTAAGATATCAACCTAGCATGGTTTCATTCAAAACTGAGCTAGTTATCATGAAACTTGCTAAGTTTTAATCCTATTATTTACTCATGGTTTTTCAAATGTAAATTTATGGACACCTAACATGAGTAAATCTAAATATGTTTCTCAAATATGGATGGAAAATGAGACCTCTAAGTCAATTTGTTGACTTGGGTCAACTTGGTTCAAAATAGGTTATCATGAAGTGACCTCTATGTCATTTTATCCATATCCATAAGAATTTTTCATTCTAAGTGCATGGAAACATGTCATACCTATTCCTAAACATGTTTATGAAGTTTGAACTTAAAATGAAGTGTCCAACTCGATTTGTTGACTTGGGTCAAACTTTTCATGATTAAGTCCCCTAAAGTGATATAGTTATCACATTGTTCATCAAGATATGAATTTTCAAGATTAAATACCTAGACTCATGTGATATGTGTATCTAAACATGTTTGTAAACCACTAACTCAAAATGAGGTCTCTAATATGAATTTCAACTTAGAGCAAATTTATTCAATCAAGATATCATGAAATTGCCTAAGTTATCAACATTTTATCTATTCATGAAATTTCATATATTTATCATGCAAAAACAATCATGAGTATAGAGACATCATTAAATGTGAATATTCAATTATCATACAAAGATTTTTGCAAAATTAAATCCTTACCTTATTCTTAAAAATTTTGTCAAACTTGTTATTTTACTTTTAAATTTTCTTCATGATAGCATAGCCTTCCATTAATATTCTCAATTTGCAAGTAGACTTCATTACTAGATTTAATGAAACTAAAGCTACTAGTAAGCAACCCAAACCAAATAGCAAAGAGAAAAATCAAGTATCATTTTCAAAATCCACTTTGCTAAATAGTTTGAAATTCATTTCAAAATATGTTATCAGGAATCCGAAATGAATTTTAAGAGATCACAAATGTAATATTAATAAAAAACATGATCTCTAACCCTTCCTATTGGTTGAAAACCGAAAGGCCACAATGAGCCTACGATTTAGAACCACAAGGTTGCTTAGGCCCATTATAGGCCACATAGTCTCCGAAGAGACCCGGAAATCAAAAATCAAAATCATTTTTCAAAAGATTCTTATCAAAAGCGGGAAAAATAGCTCAAATTAAACATGTATCATACATTCTAACTTAAATGATACCAACCAAAGTAAGAATATGATACGAAGTATACCTAGATGTCAATTTCATACCTATGGCATCATGATGACTTGAAGTTGCAACCTCATGGAGATTTTTCATTTGAATCCAAGTTCAACTCCAATACACTATTTTTCATTCATCCTTGTGTGGTAGCTCCCCCTAAAAAAGAAGATGAGACTTTTGGTACCCAAATGGCTTTGGGTTCTTAGGGGTGAGTTGGCCTAGGAATCCAAAGTGTCGTAACTACACTTGGATTTTTCTTGAGTGCACAATCATAAATAGCATGGCCAAAAATACCACAACAAAAACAATGTCCATTGAATTTCTTTTCATTTTTGCTATGAACATTAAATCTATCATTAGAATGCTTGACATGTGAAATATGATGAGTATGAGCATTCTTAGAAAAATCATTCTTCTTCTTATGATCATGAGGTCTAATGGTAGAATGCATTGCATGAGAATGATGATGAGCATTGGCATTCCTTACATAAGCATTTCTAGTGTTCTTGGGAGATAAAGTATTTTTGAATTCATTTACTTTCTTATCCAAGAAAATAACCTCACTTTTCAAATCATTCATGGATTTTTTAATAGCATGCAATTGAGTTTTTAACATGATATTTTCCTTTTTTAAATTATCATTTTTATGTTTCAAAGCTTTAAGCTCAAGTTTTAAGTTATCATGGTATGAATCAAAAGGCCTAGTCTTTAATTTTTTATTTTCTACTTCTAAGGCATGCACATGTGAACTAAGCTTAGAGTTTTCCTTCTTTAGATTTTTATTTTCCTTGTTCTTTTTCATAAGCAAGGCATATATTTTTTGACATTCCTCCACTAGTTTTTCATCATTGGTACACATGAGGCATACTTTTGAAGTAGCTTCATAGTCATTGCAAGATGATGCTTCATTTGAATGGGATGATGATGTAGAAGCTCTTGATCTCTTCTTTGCCTTGTTCAATAATGAAGGGCAATTCTTCTTAATGTGGCCCTTTTCTTTGCAAGCATGACAAATCACCTTTCATTTTCGGCTCTTAGAGTTGCTCCTTTGACTAGAGTTGCCTGCTGCCAATTTTTTGCAGCATTCGATCGGTCGACCGAACCTAGTCTGGACTAGGCAAATTGGTATTTTGCTTGGGTTTTTCTACTCGTTTGGGTTCCGAGTTTGGTTTTAGGGTTTCTTGAATCATAAAGAGGATATACAACATATCTAGATACCCTAAACCTAAACTCTAACTTCTTGAAGAATTTGAGCGCGTCGACCAACGTCCTTCCGATTTCCTGATTTCTCCGATTTTTTCGATCGCGGACGTCGTGTGCTAGCCGATATGGAACCTGAAAGATTTTCTCAATGAAACATTAGTTCCATGTTTGTTATCATCAAAACCGTTATTAGGACCAAGGTTGAAAACCCTAAGCCAACAATTTCCCCCTGTTTGATGATGACAAACATTCTTAAGAAAATATATATATTAAAGCACAAGGGATATCAACTAAGGGATTTCTCCCCCTATCAACATGCATATCTATGGAAATAAACTCCCCCTATCTATATGCATGGGTTTCCTATATTTTCTTCCCTTTTACCTATAATTTTGTCCCCCTTTCGACATCAATCAAAAAGGGCAAGAAATGTCAATTTAGTCAAAGTTGAGACTCTAAAAATATTTTTAATTAAATATGAAAATCTCAACCAAATGGATGAAAAACAAATATTTGATATGAGACTAAGTCATACATGATATCGTGAAATGATAAATGAAATCTTTTACTTAGAATCATGTATGCACTCAAGTTTGGATATTTTCGTAAATAAGTGAATCTTTCATGACATTTTCATAGTTTATTCAAACTTTCAAAATATCAAGATATGGTCATTTAAAGTATGTATATCATGTTTGAGGTGAAACTAATGTCATTTGATCAAAATATCAACTTAGCACGATTTCATTTAAAATAAGCATGAAAATATGAAAATTGTTAAGTATCAAATTTTGCTATTTACTCGTGTTTTCTCTAACTTAGGCACTGGGACATCTAACATGAGTGAATCTAAGTATATGAGTCAAGTTTTGGCTTAAAATGAAATTACTAAGTCACTTTGTTGACTTAGGTCAAAGTATACTTCAAGTTTACAAAAATTAAATTTTTTAATCCTTATATAATCATATTCTTAACGAAATTTTTTGAAACTTTAACTGGACAAACTATATTTTTCAAGGAATCTAGAGGTTTAAGAATCATTCAAAAATCAGTTTTTTATAAATTCATAAAATTCTTGAAAGTCCAGGGGCATTTTTGTAAATTTCAAGTTTTTTTTTTCAAAATTTGTCAATTTTGCTTCAAACTTTCCAAACATAATTGAATGATCATTTAAGATGTGTGTGTCAAGTTTGAGCTCAAAATAAATTGTTTAAGTTTATATTTCATCCTATATTGATTTCAACAAAAAAATGGATATTTTCGGCTATCATTCAAGATATCCAAATCATTTCTAGAAATGATTTTACTCAAGCAATGCTGTGAATGATATTAGAAACTTAATCAAACTGATTACAAAAACTTTCATTTGAAGTTTCCGA
Source organism: Canna indica (assembly GCA_034359265.1). Taxonomy (NCBI): domain Eukaryota; kingdom Viridiplantae; phylum Streptophyta; class Magnoliopsida; order Zingiberales; family Cannaceae; genus Canna; species Canna indica. Next base: position 58,062,636 of record CP136890.1, on the reverse strand, counting down.
CGAAAAATCAAAGTATAGGAAAGACTGATATTTCAAGATGATGAAACTTTGCATTTTTAGAATCTAACTTTAAAATTCATTATAAATCAAAATCTTGATGAAAATTTTTGAAATTTTTACACAACAAACTAGATTTTTCAATAAAAGTGCAATTTCAAGAATTATCTAAAAATATTTTTTTATATATTTTTCTAAAAATAACTGAAAATGCTCAAATTCCAATAGCATTTTTGTAATTTTCAATCATTTTTCAAAATATGCTCAGTTTTCATTTAAACTTTTATGACACCACATAATGGTCATGTAAAAAATGTATGTCAAGTTTGAGATAAAAATTATGTCCTTAAGTTAACATATCAACCTAGTATGGTGTCATTCAAAACTAAGCTAATTATCATGAAACTTGCTAAGTTTTAATCCTATCATTTACTCACGGTTTTTCAAATGTAAACTTATGGACACCTAACATGAGTAAATCTAAACATGTTCCTCATATATGAATGTTAAATGAGACCTCTAAGTCAATTTGTTGACTTGGGTCAACTTGATTCAAAAGAGGTTCTCATGAAGTGACCTCTATGTCATTTTATCTATATTCATATAAATTTTTCATTCTAAGTGGATGGAAACATGTCATACCTATTCCTAAACATGTTTATGAAGTTTGGACTTAAAATGAAGTGTCCAAGTTGATTTGTTGACTTGGGTCTAACTTTTCAAGTTTAAGTCTCCTAAAGTGATCTTGTTATCGCATTGTTCATCTAGTATGAATTTTCAAGATTAAATACCTAGACTCATGTGATATGTGTATCTAAACATGTTTGTAAACCACTAACTCAAAATGAGGTCTCTAATATGAATTTCAACTTAGAGCAAATTTATTCAATCAAGATATCATGAAATTGCCTAAGTTATCAAATTTTATCTATTCATGAAATTTCATATATTTATCATGCAAAAACAATCATGAGTATAGAGACATCATTAAATGTGAATATTCAATTATCATACAAAGATTTTTGCAAAATTAAATCCTTACCTTATTCTTAAATTTTTTGTCAAACTTGTTATTTTACTTTTAAATTTTCTTCATGATAGCATAGCCTTCCATTAATATTCTCAATTTGCAAGTAGACTTCATTACTAAATTTAATGAAACTAAAGCTACTAGTAAGCAACCCAAACCAAATAGCAAAGAGAAAAATCAAGTATCATTTTCAAAATCCACTTTGCTAAATAGTTTGAAATTCATTTCAAAATATGTTATCAGGAATCCGAAATGAATTTTAAGAAATCACAAATGTAATATTAATAAAAAACATGATCTCTAACCCTTCCTATTGGTTGAAAACCGAAAGGCCACAATGAGCCTACGATTTAGAACCGCAAGATTGCTTAGGCCCATTATAGGCCACATAGTCTCCGAAGAGATCCGAAAATAAAAAATCAAAATCATTTTTCAAAATATTCTTATCAAAAGCGGGTAAAATAGCTCAAATTAAACATGTATCATACATTCTAACTTAAATGATACCAACCAAAGTTAGAAGATTATACGAAGTATACCTAGATGCTAATTTTCATACTTATGGCATCATGATGACTTGAAGTTGCAACCTCATGGATATTTTTCATTTGAATCCAAGTTCAACTCCAATACACCATTTTTCATTCATCCTTGTGTGGTAGATCCTCCTAAAAAAAAAAATGAGACTTTTGGTACCCAAATGACTTTAGGTCCTTGGGGGTGAGTTGGCCTAGGAATTCAAAGTGTCTTAACTACACTTGGATTTTTCTTGAGTGCACAATCATAAATAGCATGGCCAAAAATACCACAATAAAAATAATATCCATTGAATTTCTTTTTACTTTTGCTATGAACATTAAATCTATCATTAGAATGTTTGACATGTGAAACATGATGAGTATGAGCATTCTTAGAAAAATCATTCTCTTCTTATGATCATGAGGTCTAATGGTAGAATGCATAGCATGAGAATGATGATGAGCATTGGCATTCTTTACATAAGTATTTCTAGTGTTCTTAGGAGATGAAGTATTTTTGAATTCATTTACTTTCTTATTCAAGAAAATAACCTCACTTTTCAAATCATTCATGGATTTTTGAATAGAATGCAATTGAGTTTTTAACATGCTATTTTCATTTTTTAAATTATCATTTTTATGTTTCAAAGCTTTAAGCTCAAGTTTTAAGTTATCATGGCATGAATCAAAAGGCCTAGTCTTTAATTTTTCATTTTCTACTTCTAAGGCATGCACATGTGAACTAAGCTTAGAGTTTTCCTTCTTTAGATTTTTATTTTCCTTGTTCTTTTTCATAAGCAAGGCATATATTTTTTGACATTCCTCCACTAGTTTTTCATATGACATATTGAATAAACTAAAAGAGCTAGTACTCTCAATATCATTATTATGACTAGAAGAGAAAGAGTGTATCTCATCATTGGTACTCATGAGGCATACTTTTGAAGTAGCTTTATAGTCATTGCAAGATGATGCTTCATTTGAATGGGATGATGATGTAGAAGCTCTTGACCTCTTCTTTGCCTTGTTCAATAATGAAGGGCAATTCTTCTTAATGTGGCCCTTTTCTTTGCAAGCATGACAAATCACCTTTCGTTTTCGGCTCTTAGAGTTGCTCCTTTGACTAGAAGCACTATGGGAATCAAAACCGAGATTAGTAGTAGGTGAGTGACCATTGTCATCACCACTTCTTCAATCGTGTCAATCTCTTCGGTTTTGGCATAATCATATAAAATATTTAAAGTAGTCCATAAATCATAAGCCGAAGAGCAATGCATGACTTTATCTAAGATGTCATTCGGTAATGTGCAAAGAATACAATTCATGGCATCTCCATTATATTTAAATATTTTCTTATCTAATTCACTCCAAGCATGTATGTCAACCTTAGGTTCAATAAATTCTAGTCTTAACATGTTAAGGACACCAAAACATTTAGTATTTAAATATGTGTACATCCTATATTTCGAAAGACCAAAGTTCGAGGCATCGAACCTAGAATGTGAAGATGCTACCGACTCTAGTGTCATTCTAGGATCGAGACAAATTATAGAAGAGATGGTGAAATCACAATCAACGACCCGCTCTGATACCAATTGTTGCACGAAATGGCTACACTAGAGGGGGGGTGAATAGTATGTTTACTAATTCTTATTAGCCTAAATCTGATTTTAATCATTTCATTAGTTACTTAGGCAAATTACAAGTTGAGTGACTAAATGCAGAAGCAATAATAAAACAATTAAGCACAAATAAAATATCAATGCAAACACAAGAATTTATAGTGGTTCGGCCCCAATACCTACTCCACTACCTAAGCACCCCGCTTAGGATTTCCAAACTTAGTTTTACTAGATTAATGATGTTTCCCTTACACATAGGACTTTGACTCAAAGAGTCTCACTCTCGACCTAAGGCACTTCAACACCCGGAAGTCTTCGCCTTCTTACCGAGAGCACTCTTCCATCTCAACCTAAGGGACAACTCAACTAATCTTAGTAAACTATGTTTACACAAGCGCGCGGCTTTACACCTTCTACACCAAGGATACCACTTACGCATAAGACCTAATACTAGGTCTTCTTACAAGCTTGAAATACGAAGAAATAAATCATAAAATACACAAGTAATGGAGCAAATAAATAATACAACAAATACTTAGCCTCAATGATAAATCGTTCAAAGCTTGAAGGCGCGATCAAGGATGTATCATGGAAACTAGAGCTTATCAAAGGAATGACTCAAGAAATGATTTAGAATGATCAAGAATTTGCTCAATGGAAGCTTGGATCAATTGTTAAGAAGAATTAAAAAAAGATAGGTGAAGGGTATTTATAATCCCTCAACGAATCGGCAGCTCAACGGACGGAAAACTAGCCGTTTTCGACGTTCAATCGCATGCCGATCGATCGTTGGTCGGCCGCCCGCAATCGCTGGCCTTTCTGGGCTTAAATCGCTCTGATCGATCGACCGGAGGGTCTACCGCCAAAGTCGCGAGATGAGCGATTCGCAATTCGGTCGACCGACTGGTCGTCCGATGCACTCACGATTCTTTTCATCCACAGTTCGATCAACCGACCGGTCGACCGACGCACACACTACCACTTTTCGGCCCACTTCGGTTGACTGACCGATCGACCGAATTGCCTGCTGCCAATTTTTGGCAGCATTCGGTCGACCGAACTAAGACTAGACTGGGCAGATTGGTATTTTGCTTGGGTTTTTCGACTCGTTTGCGTTCCGGGTTTGGTTTTAGGGTTCTTTGCATCATAAAGAGGATATACAACATATCTAGACACCCTAAACCTAAAATCTAACTTCTTGAAGAATTCGAGCGTGTCGACCAACGTCCTTCCGATTTTCTGATTTCTTCAATTTTTCTGATCTCAGACGTCGTGCGCTAGTCGATATGGAACCTGAAAGATTTTCTCAATGAAACATTAGTTCCATATTTGTTATCATCAAAATCAAGATTAAGACCAAGGTTGAAAACCTTAAGCCAACATGCCCTCCCCTCACTAGCACTGACTCTTTCGATCTATCTCTTTAGGGCATACGTTTCCCTCACTGGTCAGGTCTCCGGACTATCTCTTTGGGGTATGATCTCCCATCACCAGTAGAACTTCCAAAATAAGACCAACACTGTCTTTTTGGGGCATACCCTCCCCTCACCAATGAGGCTTCCGGGAAATGCAACAATGTAATACCTGGGGTTTCCTAATATAAAATTTCTTGTCGTGCAGCCGAGCGGGTTATTACCCTGCTTGAGTCGGCTGAGCCGTGGAAAGGGGAGGGAAATTGGGGTTGTTCGGATCGATTCGCTGGATCTCACGTCATGTCGTCTAAATTCCCGCTTTCATGCTTAATGTTAGGTTCAATTTAAATTATATGTTTACTGTTCATCTTGTTAATTGATAGCAATTTTAATCTACATTCTCATGAGTATGGAAATGTTCTTGCTAATGCCCATATGGACATAATGGTTATGGTACATGCATCCAAGGAAATGTTTCATTAAATTTCTTATATCATGTTAAATTGTTGTTATGTTTATTGCATGTTCCTTATTGGTTTAATCAATGAATTATTTACCTCTTTAATTCGGCTTCCTCATGATGTTGTTACTCATGATTAAATTTGGTAAGTGTCGTTGACAATGGTAGGCCGAGTGCTCTTCTATAGTCGGCAAGCTCGATCAATCTAGAAAGAATGGTTTAGGTATCTAGTGGTGACATTTAACCTAGATACAAGATACACTTACTAGGTTCTACGCCTAGGGAAATAATATGACCCTAAGATGAGGGTCGGACATGGGCAATGCTCAGAAAACAAAACATAGGAAAACTTGCACAATCGGGTTCTGGTTGTGGTTGAGATGGTCTACTGAGAAGTGTCATTAGTCGAATGGCTATCACACGACTCAGCGGTTTATAGGGTCTTAAGATTACACCAGCGGGCCCGCTAGATGTTAGACCCGAGTGGCGGAGGGTCTTGAGATTTCGTCAGTGGGCCACGCTGACGATAGACCCGAGTGGGTGGGACTAGCTATCCCTAACCCGGAGGATCTCTGAAGCTAGTGGCCATCCTAGTTGACGGATCCGAATTATAAAGGTTCATAATTGAGAAGCCCGTAGGGGCTGGTTTGAGTAGGCCAACCGATTGGGTTACGTAGAAGGAAGAACCGACCCTTCCATATATATTTTAGGCCATTATTGGCCAAGCTATTAACATGGATATGGGCCTGAGTGGCCAATTCATCCATTCCTCTGTATTGGCAAACTGATTACTTCTGGGATGTGCTTTTATATAAATTCCTTACATATGTTATTGCCGAGGTTTTAAGTGGAGGTTCGAAAGAACTGCTCACTGGTTTCCTCGTGAACTCACGATTTCCTTTATTGTTGTTTTGTAGAGTCCGACCAGTGAGGTACGATTTGGTGGCATGGCACGCAGGAGAGCAGGCATGGGTGCAGATCTCATAGCTGGTAGTCGTTAATCGTAGTCGTGTCTAATAGAGTTGGTGTATGCACTGTGTTATTTCTGTAAAAACTTTTAGATGATTTATTTGGAAAACCTTTGGATGTTATTTTAAAACTTGTGATGATTTAGAACTTGGTTTGATTAAACTAATTTGAACAGTTAATAAAGTTGGTATTCTTGCTTTTGTTTTCGACTTGATGTTATTCAGGTTATTGTTCTATGAATTGTTGGTCAGTGCATAGGGTAGGCTTCGGGGTACTGACTCATACCCTGGCCGGTCACGCGTACCCTGAGTTGGGACGTGACAAAGAAGCACATCACAAGACCACACACGCAGGTATATAAGCATAAACAATATGTGATATCAACAGGGAATAAAGGGTATGTCAGGTGCATACCTCATCCTCCACCACCTCTCGCCATATATCACAACCACATACATATATATATATATATATTTGTAGAAATAATGCTCATAAATCATGAATACTCAGCATACATAAACAATCATGAAATAGAATTATAACACATCTAATCATTGTAAGAAAAGAAACACATGTATCATGAAAGTAGTGGAAAAATGAACTACAACCGTAAATAAATGGATTGGAAGAACAGGATAAAATAACTTGTCATAGAAATCACTGATCTAGGATAAGATTCATCTCGTTAACTATTATATCCATGAATAATCTCATATTGAACCATAAAAACATATAAAATATGATTTTTAAGCATGATACGCAAAACGAGACATCGACTGCCTACTGCCTTCAAAATTCGGAGGTCTGGTAGCAAAACAAACCTCATCAATGAATCCAGAATATCGATTAGGTGAAATTTCATATATAATATGAATATTTTTGCTAACATTAAGGTATCCAAATAATTATTTAGAATAATAGAAGAATTACCTTAAATTTATTTAATAAATCACTGTTACGAATGAATATAACGGTGTTATAATCAATAAATCAGTAATGAAATCTCAGTCATTCATCTAAACAGAATCAAATCAAAGCCTTCCATCTAATATGATGCAATCATAGTCCTCTATTTTACATGATGCAATCTCAGCCTTACATCTATCCAAATGCAATCACAGCCCTCCATCTACATGATGCAATCATAGCCTTATATCTAACCAGATAAAATCACAGTCTTACATCTAACCAGATGCAATCATAGCCCTCCATCTACATGATGCAATCACAGCCCTCCATCTACATGATGAAATCTAAGTCTTACATCTAACCTGATGAAATCTCAGCCCTCCATCAACACAGGATCAAATCCCTGCCATTCATCTCAATCAATTCAATCCAGCCCTTCATTTCACCCAAATCATTCTTAGCCCTCCATTTACATCACCACATCTAGGTTTTATTTACTCATCTTCCTCCCCTCCACACCATCCCGCCGTCGTCGCCCATCCCCGGCGGTTGGGCCACCGGCAACACTGGCGCCTGCCGATGCACCGCTGCCACCGCCGGGCGCCGCCTCTCGACGTGGACAGGCTACACAAAATGGGGAAAAAGGAAAAAAAGAATATTTTATTCCAGAAGGGGTAAACAACATTGTTCAATTAAGAAATGATTGGTCCGATAATAGAAAACACATCAAAAATTGACAAAAAAAACCCCGAGATATGAGAACAGCGACATGAATCAATAATTAGAGAAAAAAAGGTCTAAACCCTAACACCGGACGGGTAGAAAACAAAAGGAAAAGATACGCAAGATCTTCCCCCGATCGACACCGACGAACTCGCAAAAATTCGACTCCGACGGCTCCTCCTCCTCGGCGGTGCTCTCTCTCTACTCTCTCCTTTGCCTCGGATGGTGTGCGGCTAAAACCCCTGGCCGCACACCCCAGACTCTAATTTATAGACACTAGATGGGTCCAAATGACCAAAATACCCATACCTAAGCTATCCAATTTAACCAACCCATAACTCACATGTTCTAACTCCGATTCAAGATCCGATTGCACCACTAAATTTTCCTCGATACCCTCTATCACCCTAGGATTCTAAATCACAGAGATATGACAAATAAAATTTTCCTCAATTTTTCTACATTAAATACTTACCCGGGTCTAATCCCAAAGCTTCCCGCCAATCCGCGCTAACTAGGGCCCATGATCCCCCAATCGAGAATAAAATATCATTATTAAGATTTTTGGGTATTACAATTCGGAGACATGTGAGGCCTAGACTAGTAGTGGCTCCACCTCATCGCTTGGGCGGGCAACCCTTTCTCACATAGACTCCCTCACTATGCCGAGGACTAGGTCTTACTGGAGCCCATCACCTGAGCAATTCTTTCTCACATAGACTTCCTCACCATGCCGAGGACTAGATCCTGCTCTGATACCATTTGTTACAATCCGCTTGATGAGATAGCTGACCCATCAACTTCATAGACCAGCTTATTGGTCTAATTAAAATGCTTAAGCTGAAGTTGATGATAGCACACCCATCAAGTCTTATAAGCCAACACCACAACTGATTTAAATCTTGCTTGCAAAGTGATTTGGCGTTTGAAGACTTCTCCGAAAGTTTGGATTTTTAATTGAAAATTTTTTCATAAAAAATTGCATACTAAAGCTCGCTTGTTTTCCATGAGTATTTTTGTTAATGAGAATTGTACTATGTGTCATTCAAATGTTGAGACTTTTGAACACTTTTTCTTTCATTATGGTTTTGTTTGTGATATTTGGTTGGCTTTGGGTCATGTTCTTAAGCTTGATTTTTCATGTAGAAACACTTGACATTTAGGTAGCTGATTCTTATTAAATTCAGGGCTATTTTTAACCCCGGAATTCAAGGTCATTGTTGCTAATATTTTGTGGTTTATCTAATATTTTAAAAATTCTATTTTGCATGGGGAGAATAGGCTGTGATAGCTCTTTCCTTGATGAAGATGGTGGTGATAGAATTATCCTTAGGAATTTTAAAAGTGAGTGTATCTTTGCCTCACATATTTTCTTCTCTTCATCTTCTGCTATCTATTCGGAGGCTATTGTCATCCTTCATGTGCTTTCTTATGCTTATGGTAGAAATTTGGACCATATTATTATCGAATCTGATTGTAGCTAGTTAGTTGATTGCATCAACTCAAATTCCCAATATACTTTGAGCTTGGGATCCATCCTTCAAGATATTAAAATTCTTTGTGATAATTTTTTGCACATTTCTTTTAATCATGTATTTAGAAATGCAAATAGAGCTACGAATTGGGCAACATGTCGGGCAAGGAGTGGTAAGAAATTCACTGTTTGAACTTCCACCTGGCCTCCTGAGTTTGAACAACTTTTGTATCATCATTGTTAGTTGTTGGCTAGATGCCTAATATAATTTTTTTTGCACATGATTCCCAAGTTTGATATTTTCAAAAAAGATAATATTTAAAATAAAAAAAAAAATTGAGTTTGAATGTAATGATGATAAACTATTGTAAAAAATTCATTCGTATATATATATTTGATTTGTAACAAAAAACTAAAGTTTTATTTTGAAAAAAAATTAAAATACCCTTTATAAACTAATTAAAATCAATAAGGGTATTAACATATTTTCAGTCTCTATATATATATTTTTTTAAAAAATATCTTTATAACACAGTCATTACAAAACGTTAACACGGTAATATACGCACAAAACGTATTACAAGACGTGAAAAAGATGCACAAAACACTACAACTAAAAATTGAACCTAAGATCCAGGCAACATACCCGGATACTACTACCACTTGAGCACAAGTGGGTTCACTCTATATATGTTTTTCATCTTACAAGAATATATAATCAATTAAAAATTTAAAAACAAGGATAAAATTTTAAATATGATAAAAGTGATATTTTTAAATCTTTCAATCAAAATTTGAATTAAAAATTAATACATCAAATAATGAATCGATAAATATATGAAAAATATATCAGAAAAAAAAAAAAGAGAACAAAAAAAAGAAAATAGTAATAAACGTGAATAGATGATAAAGCTAGATTATCTCGTAACATTTAAATGGTAGGGATCAAATGATGATAAATATTAGAGCAATTTCTCAAATTCGAATTTGGGAATTCCAAATCCGAATCTAAGAGGAATTTCCAAAACAGGAATTGAGTTGAATAAATACCTATTTTATCCCTGATCAAAGTCTTTAATTAATTAGAGACTTTGGTTAAAAATTTTAATTTATATAAAAAAATAGGTAGAATAGAAATGATGTGTTAGATTCTAAAAAAATATATTTTTAAACTCTCTAACTAGTTAGAGACAATAGTTAAAAAAATTTAAAAATATATAATAATATATAATAATATATAATAATAATAATAATAATAATAATTTTAATTTATATAAAAAAAGATGTATAATAAAAATGAGATATTAGATTCTAAAAAATATATTTTTAAACTCTTTAATGATATAAAAATGAGGTGTTAGATTCTAAAAAAATACATTTTCAAACTCTCTAACCAGTTAGAGACATTAGTTAAAAAGTTTTAAAAATATATAAAATATATATAAAATAATTTTAATTTATAAAAAAAAAGAAGGTATAATAGAAATGAGATATTAGATTCTAAAAAATACATTTTCAAACTCTCTAATGGTATAGAAATGTGATGTGAGATTCTAAAAAAATACATTTTCAAACTCTCTAACCAGTTAAAGACATTAGTTAAAAAGTTTTAAAAATATATAAAAAATAATTTTAATTTATAAAAAAATGAGGTATAATAGAAATGAGATATTAGATTTTTAAAAAAAAAATTCAAACTCTCTAATGATATAGAAATGAGGTGTTAGATTCTAAAAAAATATGTTTTCAAACTCTTTAACTAGTTAGAAACATTAGTTAAAAAGTTTAAAAAATATATTAAAAAATAATTTTAATTTATAAAAAAAGGTATAATAATGAGAGGTTAGATTTTAAAAAATATTTTTTCAAACTCTCTAATGATATAGAAATTAGGTGTTAGAGTCCAAAAAATATATTTTTAAACCCTCTAAATCATTAGAGAGTTTTGCAAAAGTCTATAAATTCAAATTAAAATTAAAAATTATAAAATATTTGTGATATTATAGACTTTGGACAAAAATCTTTAATACAGTAGAGATTTTTAAAAATATATTTTTTATTCTCTAATATCTTATTTTTATCATAAAAAATATTTTATAAATTAAAATTATTTTTTAATATTTTTTTTAATATTTTTTTTAATATTTTTTTTTATTTTTGGCCAAACTCGTTAGAGAGTCTAGCCAGGGGCAAAATGAAAATTTATTCTACTCAATTCTTATTTTAGGAATTCTCCAATATTAAATCCGAATTTAAAAAAATTTCATTCTTAAAATTTGAATACTAGAAATTGCTCTAAATATTATCACTTGTCTGAGATGGCGCGTAGGTAGGTAGAATTAATTGTGCTGACTTTAAATACACGCAAATTAATTGTAAAAGATGGTGCTGACTTTTGACACATCTTGCCGTGCACGATCAAGTCAACTTGGATATATATATGTCTCATACGCAATAATATTTTAATTGACCGGTTAACCCGCAGATCAGATCTATCAAGCCGACCTAATGTTGTTGAACCGGTCCAACTGGAGGTCTAGTTGGATTCAATCATATATCATCGGCTTCAACTTTTTAAATAATAGTATTTTGAACAACTCGTTCAAACCTACGTGTTAATTAAGTACATAAAAGTCAAAACGGATGTTAATTGAAGGACTAATTATAAATCACAAATCAATCACTATATCCAGGGATTATTTGAATTTATTTTTCTCTTGGCAGGATCATGAGTTATGTATTTTAGTTAGAAATATATACAATTACATATTTATCTTTTTCAACTTCAATTTAGCATTAACAATACACAGATTTTGATACTCGTTATATATATATATATATTACAACATGATATTTAATAAATTATGAAAATTCTAAAAATATAAATCATAAACAATTATATATTACAATTTTAAGTGAAGTGAATTATTTATAGAATTTTTATATTGTAACAATTATATAATAATATAAATATAAATCATAAACAATTATATATTACAATTTTAAGTGAAGTGAATTATTTATAGAATTTTTATATTGTAACAATTATATAATAATATAAAGAGTTAATACCAAAAAAAATATCAACTTTGGATATTTTCTCATTTTTAACATAAACTATTTTCGTTAGCAAGGAAATACATCAACTTTTTTCGTTAGCAAGAAATGCAATGGAGGCTAGATCAGTGGATTCCTAACACGATGTTGCTCCGAAGCACTGCTACCATAACGTTCGAGTTGTTCTGTTCATCTCATGGGGCCAAAAAAATCCCGAAAGAAGGTTTTGAGGATGTAGATATTGGAATGTATGATTTTTTGTAATCATCTCACTTCAAAGTCATATCTTTATTGTAATCACTCACTCTCTATGACTCCAAACTCCTATCTTTTGGCAGGAGAATGATTGCCGCTTCTTTGCCTGACATGATCCAGAGGATCACTGCCACACAAAGGATATTCTGCGAGATTTAATTCATGAAAAAAGAATTCTTCTCGACAAGCTGAAGCTAGTGGAAGATAGGATAGAATTGAGTAAGATGAAAGAAATGACATGTCAAGAAAGAATTGCAACACTTGAAGATGAGATAACTCAACTGTGGAATGACAAAAACCAAGTCTCAATGATGAAGGGCAGTGTGTCTGGTATTTTTTGTTGTATGTATTATATTTTGTAATATATTATTTGAGAGTGGGAACAAAAACAATAGCCTAAAGCTACTATTGTCATGAAATAATTTAGTTTATGTATTTTAATGTTACTCTCTGTTGAGTATTTAAAGACAATTTATTTTGGACTCTACTGAAGGGCAATGTAATTTGTTTTAGCATTTCAATCATTCTAATGTTTCAATCAATATGTTAGTAGTAACTTTGGACAAAACATGAACTTTCACGTATTTGCAAACAAAAAAAAACTTTGCCATCAAAACTTTAGAAAACATGAATTTTGCCACTTTTGTTATTTATAGCACAACCACTATACATACATAATAGTGAATTATTGATCTTCATGTTCACAATACACAATTCAACTACACTATACATCATTCACATACATAAAATTTAAAATTTCACATTTCATATACATAAAACTTAGAATTACACATAATTCATACAAAATAAAGACATTGAACTACAAATAATTCCACATCAATCCACATAATTCCAAAATACAAATTAATTCACATCAATCCGCAGTCAATCCACATAAATTCATAGTCAATCCACATCAATCCAAAATATAAATTGCCCTTGTCTTTGCATGCCCTCTTATTGTGGCCATATGCATTGCGCACTGTAAACTTCATCTGCACCCTCCTCATACTCATCTTCGTGGGATTTTCTTGTTCCTTTTCCTTCTCACTCTTGTCCTTGTTCTTGACCTTTTTTTATCTCCCTATTTGTCTTCTCACAATGGGAGGTAAGATAGATTTAGACGAAACCTTTGCCCATATTTTTTTTTCCATTTAATGGCTGAATAAGATGCTCATATGCCCTTAGGTATGTGGACTTCTTAAAATAATCATGAACATATTTTGTGGGGTCCTCTCCTAACCAATGAATTGATGAAATGACATGAGGACAAAGGATGTCAGTAAGTTCCCACATCCTACATGAGCAATTATTTTGTTGCAGCTCTACAACATAATTGTTATCTATGTCTTTAACCTCAAACTTTTATATCCAGCATGTGTTGCTATGCAAAAGCCACTAACAATCTTGTTCTCTTCTAGTTTTTTTCTAATGCTAGGGCATATGGTATAATCACTTTTCATTATCATTTCCCTCTTTTCAGTCATCCTTTTAATAAATGTCCTTCTCATATCCTCTAATTTGTTGATTACACTACTTGAATATACTACATCAGCAATGGGGATCAGCGACGACCGACAGGGCCGTCAGAATCATTCACGACTTTGCATCGGCTCCGTCGACCGTGGCTGATGTAACAAAATCAGCCATGGCTCTCATACGACGATCCATAGCCGTCGCTCATAGTTCATGGCGCGCACGGCGCGCGAAATAAAATGGGTTAGTTGCCACGACTTAGCGGGGGCCCCGGAGCCGTTGGTGATGAGAGTAATCGAGTGCGAGAAATAAAATAGGTTAGTAGCGACGGCTACGCTACGCCGTCGGTGATATGAGTAAGTCATTAGCGACGGCTAGCTGCGATCGTCGCTTATCATGAACGCAGCACGAATATAAAACACTCTTAACCGATGGCTAGTAGAACCGTCGGTGATAATAAATTACAGATCCACGGTTTTTCGATAGCTGATGAGTCGATTAAAATCCTTTTTATTTGCGTTCGCGCCCGACCCTTCCTCTTTCTTCTTCTTCCTTCTCTACTCACTGCTGTCGCTGCCGAGTTGCCGCGGAGTCGCTGCCTGTTGCTGCCGCCGTCAATCGTCGTCGGTGAACCTCCCCCTTTTGGTATACTTCCTCTCCTCCTTCGTTAAATCCCCACAGGGCCGCCCTCTATTCTGACCCGCGCTGCCTCTCCGCGCCGATGTCAACCCGGCCGACCCTCTCCGCGCCGATGTCGACCCGGCCGACCCTCTCCGCGTCGACGTCGACACGGCCGGCCCTCTCCGCGTCGGCGTCGACCCGAAGTTCATCTCCGCGTCGGCCTCAACCCGGTCGGCGCTGCATTGGGGCTGATTACCATCGGCCCCAATGCCGACGAGCAGTAGCTGACAGTGATGTCGGCTACTACTTGATTAGAGTTTTATTACCCTAATCAAACTGTGATTAAGGTAATTAATACCTAATCAAAGTTTCATTAGGTCACCATCCCCCCATCTCCAGCCATCATCCCTTCAGCCGATCCAGGCCCGTCGACATCGAGACGTAGGCCACGAGGGCCTAATAGAATTCTCCCTCCGCCACCCGAGCAATAACTACACAGAGTAGTTACTGTGCGCGAAAGAAGGTAAGTATATGCATTAATTATTTCTTATAATTTATTTATAATTCAAAATATCATAATATGAATTTATATATTTGGTGCAGATTTGAGCAGAAGGACGTCCCCCGCACGATAGCGGGGACGATCTGAAAGTTTATGCATGGGGTGTGGCCTACATGGTCTTACGTGCCCCGTGGGCATATGAATTTATTGTGGCGAGAGTTCATGGTATGTATATTTATTAAATTAATGTTAATGTTAAATATTCATCGGTAATAATAATTTTTTTTTGCATGGTCATTATACATGGCCGGAGGATCAAACCACTTTTGTGGAGGCTGCATGGGAGCGTGTTGCCCACTCTCGCTATAACGGGCTGCTTCAGCAGGCCCGTCAGACCGTGATGAGACGGCTGGGGGCCACACAGATAGGGCAGACTCGGGGACACGCCCCTGAGTGGATTCCTGGCCCTGTGTGGGACTAGCTCATTGAGCGGTGGGACACTCCTGAGTGGCAGGAGGTCTCCCGGACTCCGTCGAGAAATCGCATGTCCGGGGAGGACGGCACAGGGACGCGCCACATAGGTGGCTCAATCTCTTTTGCGGTGCATGGGCGTCGTATGGTATCCATAATTTCCTTACTTTTAATTAAATTATATATTGTGTATATATAATGATACTAATGTATTTATTTTCTAATGTAAGACGCGCGTGACGGAGGATGGCACTGTCCGACGCCCATCGATGATAGAGGTTTTTGAGCGCACCCATCATCGTCGACGAGGAGCGGGGGACTACGTTCATAGTAGAGCCTCCATCATAATGGTAAGTATTTATATATGTCTATTTGATTTACACAATTTTTATTTATAGTTTATATATATTTAAAATATAAACACGTGTAGGAAACTTACTCGATGACTGTGATCAAGAGTGGAGGGACACCGGAGGAGTTCGACGCAGGAGCTTGGGTGGAGGCCGCAGGTGGCTGGGAGTACGGTCATGTTTATGGGTTTGCAGATAGTGGCCATGCACGCGCCGTGCTTGGGCCACTTGGGGCACCGACCCCTCCGACTGCGGGTGAGCGGCCCTCGTCATCCCGGATAGCGGCCATGGAGTTGGAGCTCACCCAACAAAGACAGGCGAGGGAGGAGCAGAGGCAGGCGATGGAGGGGTAGAGGCTAACGATGGAGGAGCAGATGCAGGAGCAGAGACGGGCGAATGACGAGTTGAGACAGACGATCCAGAACATGCAGACACTCCTCACTCAGATTGTGTCTCAGTCTGGCCTTCTACCTATGATGTCACAGCCGTCGTCCTCCTCGACCCAATCGACGCTCCCGACCCAGTCTTTGTCGACTCCATCGCCTCCACCGCAGCCGTGAGCTTTTGATTTTTGTATTTTGTTTATATTTTGAAACTTGGATGCACGAGTTGATATTTTGGTAATTGTTTGCCTCCGGTTTGAGGCTGATATTGATGATATTTATGTAAAACTTGTATGTTTGGTTTCTAATGCATGTGTATAATGTTTTCTGATTGTAATATGTGATTGAAAATTATTTGTAGTCGATATATAGTTGCATATAGGAATTTACAAAATTTTTAATTTTTTCAGTTACAGGATACAACTTTAGCCACGGTTTACCCACGGCTAACCGTCACTAGGTCATGGCTGAAAGCTTATTGTAAATGGCTGATGGCCTGGGCAGCACCAAATATCACGATTGCTAATAATATCACCGACGGATCTGGGTCGTGGCTGATGAGTTGTTATCAGTGACAGCGCTTCGAGCCGTCACTGATGTTTTTAAATTAGTGACAGCGCACGGGGCTGTCACTGATGATTACGTGTGATGGTCGAGATCGGTCGTCACAACACATCTAAGACGCACACATCAGCGACGGTTATTTGCTACGGTTGACGCCGTCCGCGATATACATCACCGACGGTTCAACCACGGTACCAGCCGTCGCTGATGACCACAATTCTAGTAGTGTTAAAAGCCTAGTTCTTGCCTTCAAAATGTGTCCATAAAACATTCAAACATGTTATCATAAATGACCTCACATTTTGGCAATGTGCTGATTTTAAACTTACAAAACTTGTCTGAACCAATTTTAATGAAATCATCATGTGTAACTTGAGAAAGTACCTTCAAAAAATATGAGCATCAGGGATGGGCAAATTGGTAATTTTATTTTAAACGTTATTCGGCCGGTGAAAAACATGCCATGTAGGCAAAGTCACTTGCCACATCGTCGTCGTTAACGTCTAGGTTAGCAAAAACCGTAAAAAATGACGGTGCATGCTAAACGTTGTAACATAATGAAAGTTGGTGTTTTTCCTTGCTAACGGAAAAAGTTTATGTTAAAAATGAGAAAATGTCCAAAGTTCTTTTTTTTTTGTATTTACTGTATAAGATGAGCCACTGAAGCTGTAGATACGGGTGCTTTCCCCCATGACTGGGCTGCCCCCTGAACTCCACTAGCTAGACAGTCCTTATTGAAATGCCAAGGCTAGTAGCACCCGAAATAGGCATTTGTACGGCCGTAACATACACCCCAGTGTCGTCTGCCACACTGTCCACAAGACGGCGGTGCCTCGGATCTCCTCGACAGAGATGTGTCCAATGTAGGCATCCTCTTCGCTAAACTCGGCCTTATGCGACCTCTAACCGTACTCTGCCCTCTACATACCTGTTGGCCTGGCCTCACGACAGTGCCCTCAGAATAGGCCTATGCTCCACTTGTCCATGAGATCTAGACCTCTTCCTCGAGTGCCCCTCAAGTCGCTCTACAAGTACTAGAGCTTCCTTCCGCATCACCTCATCAACTACCTCAGCAAAATGTGTGCCCTCTGTGAAATGAATCAAGCGGCCAATCTGCGGTCACAATCCCTCCACACACGGTCTGACCCTCGCCGTCTCAGTAGCTACCAAAGTAGGGTAGTAGCGGGACAGCCTAGTGAACTCCATCTCATACTACTGGACTGTCATCCCGTCTATTTGGTGAAGCTGCTCAAACTCTCTTGCCCGCCTCTCGCGGACCCTCCTGGACAGGTACCGCTCTATCACTGAGGCCTTAAACTCATCCCATGTAGGGCATGGTGTAAGTACCCCCCCCCCCCCCACACGGGTTCTCCAGGCATGGAGCCATTCCTTTGCCGGTCGCCTCATCTGCAAACCCACCATATGTGCTGCTGCCTCAGATGAGCACCCTAGCACCTCGCAGAGCTCATAATAGTCACTAAGGAAGTCAGTGACCTCCACTGACGGATCGGTACCAGTAAACTCTAGGGGCCTTAATTTGACAAACCTCAGGTACGGAACCTCGTGCTCTATTGTCCAATGATGATCTGCTGCCCTAACCACTGGTGGCGCTAGCTCCTCAGTCTTTGGAATCGCCGGTGTAGCTGGCTCGGGTTGAGCCTGTTGTTGCATCATCTCTCGCTCCCTACGGAGCTCCTCGGTCAACTCGGCCACATGGGCCTCTAACTGTGCCACTCGAGGATCCTGCTCTACCCTCTCCTGGGCTAGGCATCCACAGCCCCGACCCCTAGTGTGGTGTCACACCCCAAATTCGGTATGACCGACCAAGGTACGCCACGTATCCCGAAGCCTAACCAAACTCAAACCACATAACACATAAACCAAACCCGGACATTTAATAATATCTCAAGGATCTAAAAAGAAACATTTAATTCCAAATAAACCCTAGATCACCAACTCAATAAATAGTAAAAGTTCAAATCGGTTTCAAAAGTTCAATTACTAATCTAGATATCTCAAGTAAATAAAAATGCGAAAATAAATAAACTGAGTCGACATGACTCAACGACTCAAAAGAAATAAAATGACTCGGGTATCCCTCTCGACCAAGACATATCACGAGACTCGCTATCCTACCGCCACTAGCCGCGCTACTGCACCCCGATACCTCTCTGATCTAGCTCGGGTGCTGTAAAATAACAAAATGAAGAGTAAGTCCAACTGGGACTTAGTAAGTAGATCAGTCATCAATTTCCACCACATCATCATCATCATGCAATAATCAAAGCATACAGGTAAACATAAGAACATAAAGCATAATTTTATTTTGAGCATTAATTTTAGCAACGTAATCATCCTCGTCAACCATTTAGCAACCTGCAAAAAATGCCATAACATATAATATGCTCAATGCAATCATCCACATGCTCAATGCAATCATCCACGTGGATCACCTTCGGACCCGTCGGTCCAACGTAGCCACATAGGGTAGGTAGACGGGTGGCCGCCGCACTACCACCCAGCTCAGGGTCAGCTTGTTGGGGTATGCCCTCCCCTCACTGACGCTGGCTCTTCCGAGCTAGCCTATTGGGGCATACGTTCTCGTCACCTGCTCGGGTCTTCGGACTATCCCCTTGGGGTATGATCTCCCTGCACCAACCGGACTTCCAGAATTAGGCTAACACTGTCTCTTTAGAGCATACCCTCCCCTCACTCGTGAGGCATTTGGGAAATGCAACAATCACACACGTAGGGAATATACACATAAGGTAAAATGTGCTAAACAACAAGTAAATAGGGGTATGTCCAGGACATACCTCAATCTCCGCTCCTCCCGCAATACATCACAACCACGCATATATATATATATATATATATATATATATATATATATAATGATGCTCAAATCATGAATTCACAACGTACACAATGAGCATGAATTAAGGTACAACACCTCCAAACATCATAGGAAAAACAAGCATGTATAAAATGTAAACAATACAACACCTCCTAATTCCCTACGTGGTTTAAGCCCGACCTTAGCCTTCCCCTAGCCGTGTACCCTAGGGCCGGCCTACCCCTCTACCCGAGTGCTCTAGGGGCATAGAGGGTTCGGCCCACTTGGTTTCCCTAAGGGTCGGCTCACCCTAAAGATGTCCTAGGGTTCTAGGGTCTCTAGGTGTCTCTAGGGTACTCAATTCGATCCCTACTTGTATGTCTCTATAATTTCCCTAACGTGTAAAACAATTCAAGGTAGAGGTTGCAATGGGCCGGGCCCGCCCATGGGCGGCACAGGCCCGGCCTGGTTGCGGGCTGGGCATGCCCAGGAGGCGGGCTAGGCACGCCCCATGGGCACGCAGGCCGTGCTAGGAACGTGGGTCCTGCTAGGCACGGCCCGCGCACCGTGCTGGCCCGAGCACGACACCCTTGCTCTGGCCGAGCCAGACAGGATGGATTTTTTTAAAAAAATCAAATAAAACTTAATACAATGGTTAAGCTATTTCAAATAAAACTAGAGGTCCATGGTTCGAAACTCACCCCTAGCAATTAAATTTTAAATCTTTAAAAAATTAAATTTAAATATTTAAAAATTAAATTTAAAAATTTAAAAATTCAATTTAAATATTTAAAAATTCAATTTTAAATATTTAAATATTCGGGCCGGCCCGAGCCCGAATGGGCAGGCTCAGGCCCGGGCTGGGCCTCCCCGTTGTGTTGTCGGGCCGTGCCAAGCACAGCCCGGAGGTGGCCGGGCCTACCCGGGCCTGGGCCGGCCCAGGCACGGTCCATTGCCACCTCTAATTCAATGTACCCTAAAGTATATTCCAAAGGTATAAAAATCATATTTTTATTTTGTCCCAAAGCTGTCCCTAATTGTCCAGCCACCCTAGGGTTCCAAAAAGGGCCCTAAAGGGGACGACATACCCTAGTTCTTCCCCAAAACTCTTCTTTTCCTCAAGATCCCAAGCAAGCATCAAGAAACCTCAACAATCATCAATAATCCTCAAGAAAACCCCAAGAATTGGAAGAAGAAGGTGGCGGCACAGCAAGGAAAAAGGGTGGCTAAATTGCCCAAAAATTCATCCGATAGAACCGTTGCGATAACGATAGAATTCTCAACATGAATATCCAATTCGATTCACGAAAATTCCAACGAAAAACAACGGAATCCCCATGACATAGGGGTGGCACAGCATGGATGAGGAAAAGAGGGTCAATCCACTCACCTTTTTGAAGAAACCGGGGAGGAAGAAGAAGCGGAGGATCTTCCTACGCCGAACACCGACGATCTCGCGAAATTCCGAATCCGGCAGCTCCCCCTCCTCTTGGTGTCGCCTCCTCTCTCTCTCTCTCTCTTGGATAGCGTGCGGTTGGAAATAGCAGCCGTGCCCCCCCTCCCTTTGGTTAGTTATGGGCCCTTGCTGGCCCAAATTACCAAAACGCCGATGTTTAAGTTATCTGACTAAACCAGCCCGTTTCTACCCCATTCTAACTCTGATTCGAGTTCTGATTGAACCGCGGAATTCGTCTTGGGATTCTCTATCATATTAGCATGCTAAATCTCAGAAATAAAATAAATATATTTTTACTAGATTTTTTTCGTATATGTAGCTTACCC
The DNA here is from genome assembly GCA_034359265.1 of Canna indica. Lineage (NCBI taxonomy): Eukaryota > Viridiplantae > Streptophyta > Magnoliopsida > Zingiberales > Cannaceae > Canna > Canna indica. The sequence goes on along the minus strand of CP136890.1, from coordinate 58,041,225 downwards.
GAATTAAATTCCACGACTCTACGCTAATTCGTGCTAACTCGAGCCCACGGTCCCTTGCTAAGGATTAAAATATTATTTTAGAATTTTGGGCATAACATGCGGCCTCTACCTTGGCCTCGGGCCCGGCCCCTCCAACCTGCTGAATTGCTACCACTCCCACTCATCACTACCTCACCCTGAGCTTCCATCACTATCAAGAAAAACACAACAGAAAATAACTGCACTAAGTACAAATCTAAATAAAATTTTACCGTGATCACAAGTACTACTGCTGATACGGGCCGTCTCCGTAGCTCAGACTCATGAATGGAACACACCGTATATGACACACTAACTCCTGTCTATATAGTACTTTATTTATGTTCTAATAACATAGTTAGGACCTAACCACATGCTCTAATATCACTTTGTCATACCCCAAAAATTAGATCACATGATCGGCCAGAGTGCGGTCAAGCACCCCAAAGCCTAAACCAAACACACAAGTACTTAAATACACAACATCTAAAAGATAAGGTTCTCTGACATAAAACTTAAAAAGTTGATAGTAACTCAATACCCAGTTCGAAAACCACAAGTCAGGTATACCAACAATTAAGTTAAATAAATAAAGTCTACAATTTAAACACACCAAATATCATAATCAACTCAGTCTTAACATGACTCGACTCAACACAACTCGACTACATCAACCAATTCACGAGATTGCTACCAGAGTCCGCCGCCATTAGCTGCGTTGTACCTCAGCGATCACGCTATGCAAAAACAAACACACACTACAAATGTGAGTTCAAAAACTCAGTGAGTGGTCACTCGACCTTCACCAAGTGAAAACAAGATAACAAGTAACACAATAGATAAAATAAGTTCAGATGATAGAATATTTAAATAAAGAAACATATTCTCATCCGACTCTACATGAGGGTGTTCTCTAAATATCCAACCACCAATCTTAGGCATTTGTCAAACCGACTGCCCAGCTAAACTCCCATCTCGTGCTCACTAATCAAGGAAGGCTCTCTAGAATCAACACCCCAACTAGACTCCCATCTCGGGCTCACTGATCTTGGAAGACCCTCTAGAATCAGCATCCCAACTAGGTCGGGAGGGCCCTCCGACTCACGATCACTCGTATGCTAAGCATACCACTCGGCCCAATATGCGGCCCAAAATCACTTCGTGCGCACTACGCACTACTCGGCCTATTCTGCCCCATATAAACTCGTGCGCAGAGTGCACCACTCGGCCCAACAAGACCCACTGCTATCTCGTGCGCGGGCACACCACTCGGCCCAATAAGGCCCAACAATTGCCTTGTGCGCTATGCGCACCACTCGGCCTAATAAGGCCTAATGAATGCCAACTTAGACAACAACCAACTCTAAACACCTCTTCTTTTCTATGTCTCACGGATTGTCAGTCTGTATCCCAACCTCAGTCTCTCTACATTTAACTTTCCATTTTTCTTACTCAAAGCTATACCCTCATGTCAACATGTAGAAGTTTAATTTTACTATCGATATCAGGATAAATTTCTAGTATTTACAGTAAGCCAGAAAAATATCGGACGGGGCTCGCCACCTGACGCATTGAACATATGCAACGAATGTAACACCCCACTTTAGTCCCAAATAGGGAGAATATTAGATGTGGTGTTGGATTATAAGGCTTGATGGGTGAAACGTCAAGACATAAGTGGGGGAGATTGTAACACCCCACTTTAGTCCCACATAGGGAAATATTAGATGTGATGTTGGCTTATAAGGCTTGTTGGGTGTGTTATCATCAACTTCAGTTTGAGCATTTTAATTAGGCCAATAGATTGGTCTATGAAGTTGATGGATCATTATCTCATCAAGCGGGTTGTAATAACGACAATTTTAGTTTATTGAAACTTTATGTTTACTCCTCGTACACTACTGTTCAGGTCACCAAAATAATTTTTAAATTCGCAAACCATATCGTACATGAAGATCGATAGATCATATTAATATTTTACACAGTAAACTAGCATATCAAACAATAGGATCAACTCAGCATGCATTTAACTCAATTCTCAGCAAACATGACAAATATCACCAAACAAGCTATTCCTGCCCACTATTTTTCAGTAAACATATGAAATAATTTCAGCATTTCGATCAATGAAATTTCAGCTTACATCTAATGAAATTTCTACACACTTACATAGAGAAAATTTTAGCATCATTTATATGCATTGAAATTTTAGCCAAGAATATAAATTCAGCAATCATCTAAGTAGATTAATCACTCCTATTTAACCTTGATGTGTGAAGTAATATGTGTTAGAAAAGCTATCTCAAAGAGGGAGGATTGCCCAATCTATTTCAAGGTTATCTAGCCCACAACCTCAACCAATGTGGGACTTTAACACACCCCCCTCACGCCCAGAATCCACATCTGGAGCGTGAAGTTCTGTAGGTGGCCCACAATCAACAATAGGTCTGGCTCTGATACCATGTTAAATCAGCCTTGGACCTAACTCCACCCCAAAAACTAGCTCAAAGATGAAGGATTGCTCAATATATTTCAAGGCTATCTAGCCAACAACCTCAACTAACGTGTGACTTTAACAATATATGGAACTAAATTAAAATTTCAAACCTTAAATTCCACCAAGGCGTGCTATTTAACCCACTCCATTAACTTTGTTGACTGCACCCCCAGTCAACATACACCTACACCATGCAGTCACAATTAAGAGAAGGAATATACTGCCACACTACCCAATCTAGGGTTTCGAACTCCACTTCAAACCGTGCCATCAATTTAATCCAATAAGAATATACTCACTTACAATAAGCCAATGAGAAATCTACTTTAACATAACATTCTCACAGTTTCTAAAAGGACGAAAGGCCGTTACAATAGAACAAGATTTCATGCTATTTTCACATCTTTAAACCTCAAGTTTCAAAAAGAAATTGACACGCGAAATACAACACCAACACAATTGAAGAAAGAATCACGAATCACATGAAAAAATTCAAAATTTTCCCCATGGCATGGGGCGGCTAAGGGAGAGGAGAGAACCTCAATTTCTCAAGGGTAAACCACTCACTGGCAAAGGAAAACGAAGGGGAAGACGACTCCTCGACTCCTCGCGCCGACGACCTCCAACGGCGAAGAATTCCGGCCACCCAAAAAGCACCGTCGCCGCCCACTCATCTTTCGCCCAAGAAGACATGCACGACAGGTAGGTTCTCTTTTTTTTTCTATTATTTCACTTACTGGTTGCACTTTTACCAAAATACCCATCTGACTCAAAAATAACCAATTCACCTAACCCACTATAACTCACTCGGATCTAACCCGAATCAAGTTCCGATTGAACCGTTGAACTTCACTCGGGGTTCTCTTTAATTCCACGACGCACAAACCATACACATCCAAAAATTCATAATTAAGAGAATTTTCAAGAAAAAGAAGTCTCACCTCAAGTTAGGCGCTATCACTCAATCCCGCATGCGCCATCTCCCATCACGTGCAACCCGCTAAAACCAACACACAAAATATTATTAGAAAAAAAGACAAACAAAAGAATAAGTTGACTGTCGAGGAAAAATGGGTTTCTAGTATTTTGCCCCGGGCCGTAGCAAAAGACCTGGTCCATGGATCAACACTAAGGACAAGTTAGACGTGACACCCGCGATAAGAAAAACTCGGAACAAGTCTTCACCCACTTCCCACCGAAATAGGAGCAATGAGCGTACTACAGAAAGAGGAGGAAACAGTTGAAGAACATGCTGAAATGATTGTCCCACACACCATAGAAAGCGAGATACATAACAGGCCAAACATCCAAACTCAAATACCATCATTATGTACATGGCCTAGGCGAAGAACAATATATCACCAAGGACCACTTAGTCAAGTATGGGAGAGAAGGCTAGGAAAGTGGGTTAGCAATTTTTGGCACCAAAAAATTGTAACAAATCATCTATAAATAGATTCGGGGGCCATGTGTAGAGGAAACACGACTCTATACACTAGAACTTATCGTTGTCGTATTTATTTCCTTGCAATTTATAGCTTTCTTTACTTATCATAATTTACAGCTTTCATTTACTGCATTTAACTGTATGTTTATATACTGATTTATCTGCTAACTCCAATTTTATCCAACGATTCGATCGCTAGTTGTACGCCAATCTTTGCCTTCAGTGACCTAATATTCTGATATGCATAACCAAGTGCTTCTTTTAGTAGCTTGGGAAACCATAGCCAAGGAGTAGATTTCCCTCCCCGGGGTCATCGCATAATACTCTTGGGATCTGCAGTATTTTGCAGCCTTGCCGAGTCCACCTCGACTATTTCTTGGAACAGCTTTCCTGGCAGGCTCGCAGCCTCAACCGACCACCACATCGGGAGCCAAAAAACCAAAACACACTACTAGAAATTGGGTCTTCAGCAACGGCTATCAGCAATGGCCGCTCAAGCTGTTGCTATTTACAACGGCATTCTTACGGCCGCTCAAGCCGTTGCAGATATGTTATATCTGCAACGATGTTCTAACGGACATGCGAGCCATTGCAGATATTAATTACCTTAGCAACGGCTTTCTAACGGACACGTTAGCCGTTACTGATGATAAACTTATCAGCAACGGCGTTCTAACGGTTAAGTGAGTCATTGCTGATAAGTTATATAGGGCGCGCAATCGCGCTCGCCCCCTTCTTCCTCTTCCTTTGCTGCCATCGTCGACGCCGCCGATTCCTGTTGCCCCTGTCGACGCCGCCGCCCCATCCTCGACCACTAGTTCCGACCGCCGCATCCCGTTCGATTCGAGGTATTCCTCGCTACCTTCGACCGCCTATTCATTAGATCTGACCGAAACCCTTAAAATAGGGTTTCGGTCGGCGGCCGATGGTTTATACAGTATTCGAACACTAGACTCCGGCGCTGGAAATGCTAATATAATGTTTTTTTATTTAATTTTTTTATTTTTAATTAATTGTTTAGATTAATTATTTAATTAATTGTTTAATTTGTTAGATTAATTTTTAGGGTTTAGATTAATTGTTATGATTTTTAGATTAATTGTTAGAGTTTAGATTAATTTTTAGATTAATTTAGATTAATATTATGTTTTAGATTAATAGTTGTAGGTTAATTATTTAAATTAGTTAAAATATTGTAGATTAATATTAATTAATTAGTTAAATTGTTAATTAGTCTGGAGTTGTCATCAGTGGACTCGCATCAGAATCGTCAACTTCGGACTTGCGCCAGAATCATCCATTTCGGACTCGCGCCGGAATCGTCCATTTCGAACTCCCGCCGGAATCGTTCAATTTGGACTCGTGTCGGAATTGTCCACTATGGACTCGAACTGACTTGAAACATTTAGAAAATAATCATCCATCCGACGAGTTGATACGTTTCACGTACGCATCGACGAGTCAGATATGATTTAGCAAAACCTTAGATCCGTTTGGGGGTTGTATGTTCATGTAAAAGAAGTAGATGATCTTTTATACGACATACAACCCTTGAATTGTCCTTGAATGGATAATTTGAGAATATAGTTATTTATATTGCACTTACGTTTTTCTTTTAACTGTTAACTTATTCTAAATTGCGGCAGCATCTCTCTTGTTCTCCAATACGTGCCCAAATGATATGTGTATTCGAAGAACTGTAGGAAGATGCTGCCGAAATTTAGAATGAAATTATCGATTAAAAGAAATACTTAGTGCAATATGAATAACATAAATCATGAATGGAATAGGACCATCTCACCTAAAGGCATTAACCAAAGAAATTGTCATTGATTGACATAATCATGTCGGCTAATCGAAGTTGGATGTACCGACGTCTTGATCGTGGAGCTTTAATGAATGACACTACTAGAAATTGAGTCTTCAGCAACGGCTATCAGCGACGGCTATCAGCAACGGCCGCTCAAGCCGTTGCTATTTGTAACGACATTCTTACGGCCGCTCAAGCCGTTGCAGATATGTTGTATCTGCAACGGCTTTCTAACGAACACGCGAGCCGTTGCTGATGATTTTAATTATCAGCAACGGCTTTCTAACGGACAAGTGAGCCGTTGCTGATGATAACTTATTAGCAATGGCTTTCTAACGGGCGACTGAGCCGTTGCTGATAAGTTTATATAGGTCGCAGATCACACCCAACCCTTCTTCCTCCCGCTGCTACCGCCGCCGCCTCTCGCCGCCGCTGCCGACGCTGCCATCCGTCCTCGACCGCCGATTTCAGGTATTGATCGCCGTCCGGCCGTCTCTTCCCGTTGCAGCCGGCGGGAAATCCGACCGAAACCATATTTTTAGGGTTTCGACCGGCGGCGGTCGGCCGATGGCAGCCGCCGGAGCTTGTACAGTGTCCGGACACACTGTCCGGACACTGTACGTCGGCGTCGGAGTCCACCAGACTCCGGCGCCGGAAAGAGTAGATTTATATTTTTTTTATTTTTTTATTTATATGTTAATTAATTATTTAGATTAATTGTTTAATTTGTTAGATTAATTATTAGGGTTTAGATTAATTTTGGAATCGTCCACTTCGGACGCGCGCCGGAATCGTCCACTTCGGACGCGCGCCGGAATCGTCCACTTCGGACTCTTGCCGAAATCATCGAATTTGGACTCGTGTCGGAATTGTCCAATATGGACTCGAACTGTCTCGAAACATTTAGAAAATAATCATCCATCCGACGAGTTGATATGTTTCACGTACGCATCGACGAGTCCGATATGATTTAGCAAAACCTTAGATCCGTTCGGGGATTGTATGTTCGTGTAAAAGAAGTAGATGATCTTTTATACGACGTACAATTCTTGAATTGTCCCCGATTGGACAATTTGGGAATATAGTTATTTGTACTGCACTTACGTTTTTATTTTAACTGTTAACTAATTATTCTAAATTTTGGCAACATCTCTCTTGTTCTCCGATACACACCCAGATGATATGCGTATTCGGAGAACTGTAGGGAGATGCTGCCGAAATTTAGAATGAAGTTAGCGGTTAAAATAAGTACTTAGTGCAATATAAATAACATAAATCCCGAATGGAATAGGACAATCTCACCTAAAGACATTAACCAAAGAAATTATCATTGATTGACAGAATCATATCGGCTGATCGAAGTTGGATGTACCGAAGTCTTGATCGTGCAGCTTTAACGAATGAGTTTCGATTAGGCGTAACGTACTTCTTAAATTTTGCCTATTCGAATCAGAATTTCGTTAGCATCGGTGATCAAATCCGATGTCCGTGCCGCATTTGTTCGAATGGACGATTTTTGGATCGGGAGACTGTCACTCTGCATCTATATAGCAAAGGATTTGCACCAAGATATTTTCTATGGACCTGTCACGGGGAGTCACGCGAAGTTGGGACGTCGAGCAATCCTGTCATTCAGACATATGGTGAATCTTCCTCTATTGGTGCTTCTTCATCCAGTCAATCTAATCCCTATAGAACTATGATACTTGATAGTCTTGGGGGTCAATTCCACCTGAATGATAATGTTGATCGGCCAGTTCTTCAGACATCAGTCCCACCAGATACTACAGCGGTTGATATCACAGAAGTACAAACTGCGGTAGAGATTGAATTACCGAATAAAGAAGCTGCAGAATTTTACGAGATGTTGAAAGCTGCCGATGAACCTTTGTATGAGAATTGTCCTAAATACACTAGGTTTTCAGCAATGACACAGCTCCTAAACATCAAGGCCGATTGTAATATCAGCGGAGTTGCGTATGATCGGATTGCAGGATTGATTAATGGAATGCTGCCTACTGATAACAAGTTTGAGCCTACTTTTTATAAAACTAAAAAGCTGATGAGAAAATTGGGGCTTGGGTATGAAAAAATACACGCATGCCAAAATAACTGCATTTTATATTATAAAGAAAATGTGCAGTTGGATAAATGCCATGTATGTCAACATCCTCGTTACAAGGAGAAGAAATCGGTCCGACAGAAAAATATCTCGTTTAAGGTGCTTCGGTATTTTCCACTAACACCGAGGCTTCAAAGATTATTCATGTCGGAAAAGACAGCCCCCTACATGAGTTGACATGCAAGAAGTCGTGATGATACAGTAACGACTCATCCATCTGACAGTGAAGCATGGAAATATTTGGATACATGTTATCCTTCATTTGCTAGGGATACTAGAAATATCAGATTGGGATTGTGCACAGATGATTTTAATCCGTTTGGACATTCTGCAACTCCTTATTCAGTTTGGCCAGTGCTGCTGATAATTTATAATTTGCCACCGTCAATGTGTATGAAAGATGAATTTATTTATCTTTCGATGATTATTCCGAGTCCTAAGGGTCCGCGAAAAGAAATTGACATATTTCTCAAACCCTTGATAGATGAATTGAAAACATTGTGGACTGAGGGAGCTGTCACTTATGATTGTCATCGGAAGCAAAACTTCAATTTAAAGGCCGCGGTCTTGTGGACAATCAATGATTTCCTGGCGTACGGCATGTTGTCTGGTTGGAGCACTCACGGCCGACTCTCTTGTCCGTATTGTATGGAACACTCTAAATCAATCAGTCTTCAGAACGGACGAAAAATCTCATTCTTTGATTGTCATCGTCGATTCCTACCGGTTAATCATCAGTATCGAAGGAATCGTAATAAATTTACTAAGGGCAGAGTCGAAAAAGATGGGCCACCACCGATGTTGTCTGGTGAACAAATGTTAGCACGTGTTTCAGCACTTCCAGATATAGTATTTAGTCGCAATGAAAGAGTGTCAGGTTTTGGCCAAACACATAACTGGGTGAAAAAAAATATCTTTTGGGAACTGCCCTGTTGGAGTTCATTATTGATTCGACATAATTTAGATGTCATGCACATTGAAAAAAATGTGTTTGATAATATTTTCAACACTTTGATGGATATTTCCGGAAAAACTAAAGATAATATCAAAGCCCGACATGATATGAAAATACTTTGTAAAAGACCAGAGTTGGATTTAGAAGAGGTCAATGGACGATATCTGAAACCGAAGGCCCTATATGTGTTAAATAAACAACAGATCAAAGATGTTTGTCAATGGGTAAAAGAACTCAGATTACCCGATGGATATGCTTTAAAGTTATCTCGATGTGTGAACGTCGATGATTGCAAAATATCAGGGATGAAGAGCCATGATTGTCATGTATTCATGCACAGATTACTTTCGATCGCATTTCGAGATCTTCTACCTGATAATATTTGGGGTCCGTTGACTGAATTAAGTATGTTTTTTAGGAACATTTGTGCAAATGTCCTTCGAGTCGAAGATATGTCAACACTTGAAAATAATATTGTTGAAATCATATGCAAGCTGGAGCAGTTTTTCCCTCCTATATTTTTTGACTCGATGGAGCATCTAACGATACACTTGGCATACGAGGCACGAGTTGGTGGGCCCGTTCAATATCGGTGGATGTACTTATTTGAAAGATACATGAATCGTTTGAAGAAAAAAGTAAAGAACACCACAGCTGTTGAAGGATCAATATCTGAATCGTATATCATCCAAGAAATTTCAACATTCTGCTCATTTTACTTTGAATCGACAGTACAGACAAGATTTGATCGTCTTCCACGTAACCACGACGGGGGTGTTCGACATTCATATGGACGTTTATAAATATTTTGTCACTCTGGTCGTGCTTTTGGTTCTCGTCCATCTCGACACTTAAGCGAGGAAGAGTATCATTTGGCACACTTGTATGTATTACTCAATTGTCCAGAGATTGAACAATTCATTGAAATATTTGACATTGAGATGGTGCAAAAATACTCTATTCACAACTATGAAGAATTGGAGAGATTACGGAATCGTGATTTTCCTACTTGGATTCAGACTTACAGCAAAGATGACAGAGCTGAAATAGATGAAAGAATATTTGAGTTTGTTAGTGGACCATCGCGACTTGTGTCGTGCTATAGCGGATATTTTGTTAATGGGTATAAATTTCACACGGTTGAATATGCATTTACAAAGAAGACGATGAATGCTGGGGTCTGTGTGAAAGGGACAACCTATGTTGAATGTGATATGGATTTTTATGGACTGGTGGAAGAAGTGATAGAGTTGCACTACTTCGGCTTGAAATCAGTTATTCTATTTAGATGTCATTGGTTCGATACAACAAAAAGGGGCATGAAAGTTCATCCAAAATACAAAATACAAACTTGTTGAGGTTAATTACAAATCTAAATTGGCAGCAAATGAGCCTTTTATATTGGCATCACAAGCCGAACAAGTATATTACGCGAAGTATCCGGCTCAAAATAAAGATAGAGCAGATTGGCGTGTAGTCTGTAAGACAAAAGGTAGAGGAAAAATTGATCATATAGTAGGAGAAAATGAGCTGATACCTGATATGACACATGGTTTCTATCAAGAAGATGATCCTCCTACTGTAGATTGTATTATTTCAATACTCGAGGATGCAGACACAACGTCAATTCAATTAGAAGTTGAATATGCTGATGATGACGATCATGAAATTGAGGAAGCAGGAGATGAAGAAGATGAAGAAGAAGAAGAAGAAGAGGAAGAAGAGGAAGAATTCGAAGACTATTAATTATTCAGATGATGAGGAATAATTGTAAAGTATATATTTTATTAAATATATCTCTACTATTTATACAATAATCTGATTATATGTCTATTCGACAGATATGTCTGGTCGTGGTTATCGTCGCAGGAGAGCTTCGGAGTCTCCGATCGGTGAGACTCCTACACTTACTCATGCTGTTGAACCTCCTGTTGCTGATCCTCATGCCGATGATACTGCCGAGGCTAGTACATCCAGACGCGGGCGGCCACGCGGGTCGAACAGGTGGCAGCCTCCACCAGCTACAGAGTCACGTAGATTTATTAGCGTGATTGGGGAGCGGTAATATATCATGAATTATGAATCATTACAAATTCATTATATCATAATATAATATTAAAATTTATTTTTGTTGTGCAGGTTCGAGCAAGAAGAAGTGCCGAGGAGCATTTCTTCTACTATTCGACGATACATGCACGGGGCATGGCCTACGTGGTCTCACGTGCCTAGCGAGCATGTCGACATGTTATGGCGCGAGTTTGAGGCACGTATTATTTTTTTTTTACATGCATGATGATTAATATTGGTACTGATATTATTATTTTGCAGGCTCGCTATACATGGGTCGAGGACCAAAGGCCCTTCATTTACGCTGCCTGGGAGGCTATTTCCCAGGCAAGGTACAACGGGCAGCTGGGGCAGGCTCGGTCCCAAGCGATGGCCCGAGCTGGGACCACTAACATCGCGGAGACTCGGGGATACGGCCCTGATTGGATTACTCCGGATATATGGGACCAGCTCGTGGGAATATGGTCGACGGATCGATGGCAGGAGGTTTCTCGGAATACGGCTAGAAATCGCATGTCGGCGGAGCAGCTCGTCACACCGGCGGCTCTGTTGCATTTGTAGTGAACGCGAACCGTATGGTAAGTATACCTTTTAATTATATATTTTATTTGTTACTATGTGTACTAATTAATGTATTTGTTTTGTAAATGTAGACGACGGTGTCGGATGACGGGACTGTCCAGCGACCCTCCCCGATGGCGGTGTTTGAGCGGACTCACCGTTGAGCACATGGGACGGGGGAGTACATCGACAACCGCGCTGCATACATTATGGTAACTATATATTTGTTTAAATTATTCATTATATATTTATAATTTAAGTTTTATGATAAATATTAAACAAAAAATAAAACTCGAGTAGGAGACCTACAGCCAGGCGGTGGTGCAGCGCGGGGGCACCCCCGAGGACTTTGACGCAGCAACGTGGGTCAAGGCCGCAGGTGGCTGGGACGACCATGGCCGCGTATATGGCTTTGTAGATAGTGGTCATGCGCGAGCCGTACTAGGGCCACTTGGGGCACCGACCCCTCCGGTCGCTGGTGAGCGGCTGTCCACCTCTAGATCCAGTTATGATCATAGTAGCAGAATAAGGACTCTAGAGGACACGGTCGCGCGTCAGACTGAGATAATGGAGCGCCAGAGTCAGATGATGGCGGATATACAAGCTATGCTACGCAACATGTCAGGTCATCCCGAAGCAGGCATCTCTTCGGCATCATCTAATCCATCGTCCTCGAGTCAGTCCACGCCGGTGTACACTCAAGCACTCCAGACCCCGCCATACGATCCAGACCATCCTCCATCGTCATCGTGAGATTTTTTTTATATTGACTTTGTTACTGAGATATTGGACTTGTTTAATTTATTTTGTTTGGATATTGATACTTCAATTTTGCATTTGAATAGTTTTTATACTATTGTGGATAATTATCAATATAAATATAATTATTTTGATGTATATCTTGGTGTATTTGTGATGTGTGAATGAATGTGTGCATGAGTGTATGGGTGTGTGAGTTATGTATCAGATAATGTATCAATGTATCAATGGAAATTTTAAATTTTAAATTTTTTCGTTACCAAGTTCACATCATCAGCAACGGCTTTCCCACGGCCGTCCGTGGGAAAGCCGTTGCTAAAAGTGTATCGAAAGCCGTTGCTGATGACCTACAACAACGGCTTAGCGACGGGATTTTACTAACGGCGTTGCTACGGGCTCAGCGGCCGTTGCTATTAATGTTATCCGCAACGGCTCCGGGTCCGTGGCAAAACCGTTGCTGATAATATTTTTAGCAACGGCCCGAGCGGCCGTTGCTGATCCGATGCTAAGTTATCAGCAACGCGATTTTCTGCCACGGCTCCATTGCAACGGCATCAGCCGTTGCTGATGCCCATTTTTCTAGTAGTGTGAGTTTCGATTAAGCGTAAGTTACTTCCTAAATTTCGCCTATTCGAATCGGAAATTCGTTAGCATCGGTGATAAAATTCGATGTCCTTACCGCATTTGCTTGAATGGAAGATTTTTGGATCAGGAAACTATCACTCTGCATCTATATAGCAAAGGATTTGCACCAAGATATTTTCTATGGACTTGTCACGGGGAGTCACGCGAAGTCGGGACGTCGAGCAATCCTGTCGTTCAGACATATGGTGAATCTTCCTCTGCTAGTGTTTCTTTATCCAGTCAATCTAATCCCTATAGAACTATGATACTTGATAGTCTTGGGGGTCAATTCCACCTGAATGATAATGTTGATCGGCCAGTTACTGAGATGTCAGTCCCACCAGATACTATAGTGGTTGATATCACAGAAGTACAAACTGTGGTAGATATTGAATTGTTGAATAAAGAAGCTGTAGAATTTTACGAGATGTTGAAAGCTGCCGATGAACTTTTGTATGAGAATTGTCCTAAATACACTAGATTTTCAGCAATGACGCAGCTCCTAAACATCAAGGCCGATTGTAATATCAGCGGGGTTGCGTATGATCAGATTGTGGGATTGATTAATGAAATGCTGCCTACTGATAACGAGTTTGAGCTAACTTTTTATAAAACTAAAAAGCTGATGAGAAAATTGGGGCTAGGGTACGAAAAAATACACGCGTGCCAAAATAACTGCATTTTATACTATAAAAAAAATGTGCAGTTGGATAAATGTCTTGTATGTCAACATCCTCGTTACAAGGAGAAGAAATCCGTCCGACAGAAAAATATCCCGTTTAAGGTGCTTCGGTATTTTCCACTAACACCGAGACTTCAAAGATTATTCATGTCGGAAAAGACGGCCCCCTACATGAGTTGGCATGCAAGAAGTCGTGATGATACAATAATGACTCATCCATCCGACAGTGAAGCATGGAAATATTTGGATACATGTTATCATTCATTTGCTAGGGATACTAGAAATATCATATTGAGATTGTGCACAGATGGTTTTAATCCGTTTGGATATTCTGCAACTCCTTATTTAGTTTGACCAGTGCTGCTGACAGTTTATAATTTGTCACCGTTAATGTGTATGAAAGATGAATTTATTTATCTTTCGATGATTATTCCGGGTCCTAAGGTTCCGCGAAAAGAAATTGACGTATTTCTCAGTCCCTTGATAGATGAATTGAAAACATTGTGGACTGAGGGAGCTGTCACTTATGATTGTCATCGGAAGCAAAACTTGAATTTAAAAGTCGTGGTCTTGTGGACAATCAATGATTTTCCGGCGTACAGCATGTTGTCTGGTTGGAGCACTCACGGCCGACTCTCTTGTCTGTATTGTATGGAACACTCTAAATCAATCAGTCTTCAGAACAGACAAAAAATCTCATTCTTTGATTGTCATCGTCGATTCCTACCGGCTAACCATCAGTATCGAAGGAATCGTAATAAATTTACTAAGGGCAGAGTCGAAAGAGATGGGCCACCACCGATGTTGTCTGGTGAACAAATGTTAGCACGTGTTTTAGCACTTCCAGAGATAATATTTGGTCTGAATGAAAAAGTGTTAGGCTTTGATCAAACATATAACTGGGTGAAAAAAAGTATCTTTTGGGAATTGCCCTATTGGAGTTCATTACTGATTCGACATAATTTGGATGTCATGCACATTGAAAAAAATGTGTTTGATAATATTTTCAACACTTTGATGGATGTTTCCAAAAAAACTAAAGATAATGTCAAAGCCCGACATGATCTGAAAATACTTTGTAAAAGGTCGGAGTTGGAGTTGCAAGAGGTCAATGGACGATATCTGCAGCCAAAGGCCCCGTATGTGTTAAATAAATAATAGATCAAAGATGTTTGTCAATGGATAAAAGAACTCAGATTACCCGATGGATATGCCTCAAACTTATCTCGATGTGTGAACATCGATAATTGCAAAATATCAGGGATGAAGAGCCATGATTGTCATGTATTCATGCTGAGATTGCTTCTGATCGCATTCCGAGATCTTCTACCTGATAATATTTGGGGTTTGTTGACTAAATTAAGTATGTTTTTTAGAAACATCCTTCGAGTCGAAGATATATCAACACTTGAAAGTAATATTGTTGAAATTATATGCAAGCTGGAGCAGTTTTTCCCTCCTGCCTCTTTTGACTCGATGGAGCATCTACCGATACACTTGGCATACGAGGCACGAGTTGGTAGCCCGTTCAATACCGGTGGATGTACTTATTTGAAAGATACATGAATCATCTGAATAAAAAAGTAAAGAACACCGCAGCTGTTGAAGGATCAATATCTGAATCATACATCATCCAAGAAATTTTAATATTCTGCTCATTTTACTTTGAATCGACAGTACATACAAGATTTGAATGCCTTCCACGTAACGACGATGGGGGAGTTCGACATTCAGATGGACGTTTAAATATATTTTGTCACTCTAGTCGTGCTTTTGGTTCTTGTCCATCTCGACACTTAAGCGATGAAGAGTATCATTTGGCACACTTGTATGTATTTCTCAATTGTCCAGAGATTGAATAATTCATTGAAATATTTGACATTGAGATGGTGCAAAAATACTCTATTCACAACGATCAAGAATTGGAGAGATTATGGAATTGTGATTTCCCTACTTGGATTTAGGCTTGCAGCAAAGATCACAGAGTTGAAATAGATGAAAGAATATTTGAGTTTGTTAGTGGACCATTGCGACTGGTGTCGTGTTATAGTTATAGCGGATATTTTGTTAATGGGTACAAATTTCACACAGTTGAATATGCATTTACAAAGAAGATGATGAATGTCGAGGTTTGCGTGAAAGGGACAACCTAAGTTGAATGTGATATGCATTTTTATGGACTGGTGGAAGAAGTGATAGAGTTTCACTACTTCGGCTTGAAATTAGTGATCCTATTTAGATGTCATTGGTTCGATACAACAGAAAGGGGCATGAAAGTTCATCCAAAATACAAACTTGTTGAGGTTAATTACAAATCCTAATTGACAGCAAATGAGCTTTTTATATTGGTGTCATAAGCCGAACAAGTATATTACGCGAAGTATCCGACTCGAAATAACAATAGAGCAGATTGGCGTGTAGTCTGTAAGACTAAAGGTAGAGGAAAAATTGATCCGATAGTAGGAGAAAATGAGCCGATACCTGATGTGACAGATGGTTTCTATCAAGAAGATGATCATCCTGCTGTAGATTGTATTATTTCAATACTCGAGGATGCAGACACAGCGTCAATTCAATTAGAAGTTGAATATGCTGATGAAGATGATCATGAAATTGAGGAAGCTGGAGATGAAGAAGATGAAGAAGAGGAAGAAGATGAAGAATTCGAAGACTATTACTCAGATGATGAGGAATAATTGTAAAGTATATCTTATATTAAATATATCTCTACTATATATAATAATATAATTATATGTATATTCGACAGATATGTCTGGTCGTGGTTATCGTCGTAGGAGAGCTCCGGAGTCTCCGATTGGTGAGACTCCATCACTTACTCATGCTGCTGATCCTCCTGCTGATGATACTGCTGAGGCTAGTACATCCAGACGCATGCGGCCACGCGGACCGAGCAGGTGGCAACCTCCACCAGCCGCAGTGTCACGCAAATTCATTAGCGTGATTGGGGAGCGGTAATATATCATGAATTATGAATCATTAAAATTCATTATATCATAATATAATATTAAATTTTATTTTTGTTGTGCAGGTTTGAGCAAGAAGAAGTGCCAAGGAGCATTTCTTCTATCATTCGATGATACATGCATGGGGCATGGCCCACATGGTCTCACGTGCCCAGTGAGCACGTCGACATGTTATGGCGCGAGTTTGAGGCACGTATTAAATTTTTTTTTATACATGCATGATGATTAATATTGGTACTGATATTATTATTTTGCAGGCTCGCTATACATGGGCTGAGGACCAAAGGTCCTTCATTTACGCTGCCTGGGAGGCTATTTCCCGGGCAAGGTACAATGGCCCGAGTTGGGACTACTAACATCGCGGAGACTCGGGCATACAACCCCGATTGGATTACTCCGAATATATAGGACCAGCTCGTGGCATTATGGTCGACGAATCGATGGTAGGAGGTTTCTAGGACTGCGGCTAGAAACCGCATGTCGGGGGGAGGAACGCATCACACTGGCGGCTCTATTGCATTTGTTGTGCACGCGAACCGTATGGTAAGTATACCTTAATTTTAATTTTATATTTTATTTGTTACTCTGTGTACTAATTAATGTATTTGTTTTGTAAATGTAGACGACGGTGTTGGATGACAGGACTATCCAGCAACCCTCCCCGATGGCTGGGACCACAGCCGCTTGTATGGTTTTGCATATAGTGGTCATGCGCGAGCCGTGCTAGGGCCACTTGGGGCACCGACCCCTCCGCATGCTGGTGAGCGGTCGTCGACCTCCTAGTCCAGAGATGATCATAGTAGAAGGATAAGGACACTGGAGGAGATGATCGCGCGTTAGACTGAGTTATGGAGCATCAGAGTCAGATGATGGCGGATATGCAAGTTATGCTACGCAACTTGTCAAGTCATCCCGGAGCAGCATCATCTGATCCATCGTCCTCGAGTCAGTCCACGCCGATGTACACCCAGGCACTCCAGACTTCGCCATATGATCCAGACCATCCTTCATCGTCATCGTGAGATTTATTATTATTTTATTTTATTGACTTTGTTACTTCGATACTATATATATTTCAGTTTTGTTTTATTTGGATATTGATACTTAAATTTTGCATTTGAATAGTTTTTATTCGATTGTGGATAATTATAAATATAAGTATAATTATTTTCATATATATCTCGGTGTGTTTGTGATGTTTGAATGGATGTGTGTATGGGTGTATAGGTGTGTGAGTTATGTATCAGATGATGTATCAATGTATTAATGGAAATTTGGAATTTTGAAGTTTTTTCGATTTCAGTATCTAGTAATCAGCAATGGCTTTCCCACGGCCGTTCGTGGGAAGGCCATTACTAAAAGTGCATCGAAAGTCGTTGCTGAAGACCCACAGCAACGGCTTAGCAACGGTCTTTCACTAACGGTGTTGCTACGGACACGCGGGCCGTTGCTAATAATTGTTATCAGCAACGGAATCGGGTTCGTGGCAAAATCGTTGCTGATAGTATTATTAGCAACGCCCCGAGCGGCCGTTGCTGATTCGTTGCTAAGTTATGAGCAACACCGTGTTTCTGCCACGGCTCCGTTGCAACGGGCGGAGCCATTGCACATCGTTGCCGATGGTTTTCAGTAACGGCTAGAGCCATTGCTGATGCCCATTATTTCAGTAGTGACAATAGTCTTCAAATCCTTTCGTCTCTTCCGAACAACAATCAACATCCTCTTAAATTTTTCTAGTTTCGCTTCGACCTATCTGATCGCGGACGCTCGCATGCTGATCAACATGGAACCTGAAGTTATTCCTCACTGAAACATTAGTTCTTAGCTTGTTATCATCAAAACTAAGAATCAAGGTTGAAAACCTAAGGCAACGCCTGTTCATGGTGTTGATTTTAAATCACATGTAATAAAGCATTTTTTATAGTATTTATTTTAAGAGGATATCTAGATTTTCATTTAAAAAATAATACGATTAGAGAAAAAAAATACAATTAATATAATTACATTATAGTAATATTTATTAATTTATATACATTAAAATGTTATGGTTAATTGTATTAAATCATATATCATTTTTTATGATATTTGTAGATTAATCTACTGATTTGAGAAAAAAAAATGATATGAAAAAACAATAAAGATAAATAAACTATTCAAAAATCACCATAACAGTATTTTAGGTTCTAAATAATTATATCATTAAATTATTATTGGTAATCATAATTAAATAATTTTAACTAAGTATATCTAATAGTCAACTGTGGGTAACACAATTAGTGGCAACATATTATATGTTTTCTAAAGATCTAGGGTTTGAACCCTGGTATGATCACCTATTTTGACTTTTTATTTTTTTAAAAAAAAAACACTAAGTATATCTAGTAGATGGTAATATTTAAGCTAAATTTATATATTTGTAAGTATATATAAGATATTATATTTTATAGCTATAAATATATAATTTTTTATTCTAAAAGAATAAGTATTTACTTTTGCAATAAATTTTATATATATATATATATATTAAAATTATAAATAAAAGTATAATTAGTAATTTTTTATCTTTGTTTTAAAAAAACCGCGTGCATCCGCCTCTGAGTAAAAGATGTTTTCTAATAAATATAAATAACAAAATTTACTTTTGTTCGTAACTAATATACAAAAATTATATGCAATTCAATGTAAATAATATATTAATAATTTTATATATATTAATTATAATTAATTACTGAAATAACATTTTAATAGTTTTCCTAAAATATTACCATTTTTGTTCATTTTCTAATTTTTCTTTTATTTTCTAATTTTTTAACAGCTCCATTATTAATGCAAATGAAAAGTTTATTGAGATTTTATTAAAAATTATAATTGATGTGTCATAACGTAGCTAATTAAATATTTATTGTAAGAATATATTTGTTTCGTATACGGGACAAATGATGATAGGATAAGTGATGACTCATTAATTTTAATCCCTTGTTTCTTTAGTGTTTAAATCAGAAGAAAATGAGATCTAAAAATTATAAATTAATATTATATTCGGCGTATACCAAATAATAAAATTTTATCTAACTCTTTCTTTCATTTATTATTCTATCCTATATTATCATATCTTATCTAACGAAGCAAATATACTAAAAAAGAAAATCTTATCCAATGAAAATATTAAAATATGATATTTTTATTAGAAAATAATGATTAAAATATAAATAAGGTATTATAATAAATGTAATTTTAAACTTTTAATGCATAATAATAAATAATTCTAGTTTAAACTTAGTGTGAGAAAAAAAGACAAAATAAAATAAAATAATGAAATTAAAATTTCATCCTCCAAATTAAAATTTACTATGACGTTCATTTTATTTTATGTCACTACAACAAACTATAAAAATACCAAAGTCATTTGTATTTAACATAATATAATATTTCTGTTTAGTCTCACCTAGTAAGCATATTAGAAGATCTCACGAGTGTACTATAAAATTGAACATTTTAATTCTAATAGGTGTAAAAAATAAAATATAAAGACACTGTTGGGACTGGAAAGATATAAAAAATAAAAACAAAACAAATAAAAATTTGATTACTATAATTTATCTCTAATACGTTTGGATTTAAAAAATATATCGATTCATATTATATTAGTTTGAATTTAATTGACATTTATGTCAATATTCCAATCATATATAAATATTTATATATTCTATTTTCTGATAATTGATTTCTGTCCATAATTGATTGATTTAATGGTGTTTAAAATTATTTATTTCTTCCCTTAGGAATTTAATTAGGATGACTATGCTTGTCTGCAATCTGACTAGAAAACTTATCTGGATGGTGTAAAACGTAGATGTTTTCCAGTTACTGTGGATGGAATTGGTAGCTTCGCAGTTGACTTGACTCTTGCAAAACCACTCTTTGCTTACCATCTTCCCATTTCCATTTCCCTCGGCAGCTCACCCACTGGCTTAAGCCGTGACACCAGATTCTGTGGGCATAGACTTGGTCCTTTTCTTCTTGGCTCTCGCAATATTTTATTTCAATCCCATCCACAGGTTTTATGTTTATTACCTTCAATCTTCCACTATATAAACCTTCTCTTCACTCGTTTTTCTCTCGTCTACACAAACCCAAGAAGAAGAAGAAGATGATGATGATGATGATGATGCCATTCGCTTCTCCGATTCCTAAGCCATGCTTCGTCGCTGCCCCGAGGGCGAGAGTGAGGGCGTCGGCGGTGCAAGCGCGCCCAGCGGCCGTCACCATGTACGAGCTGCTGTCCGTGGACAAGAGCGCCGGGCCGGAGGATATCAAAGCCGCGTACCGGCGGCAGGCGCGGCGGTGGCACCCGGACACGTGCCACTCGGCGGCGGACAAGAACTACTTCGCGGAGCAGTTCATGCGGGCGAAGGAGGCGTACGAGGTGCTCTCCGACCCGGACCTCCGCCGGGACTACGACCTCGCGCTGCTGCGGCCGGCGGGTGGCTGGGCAGCCGCGGTGGGAGGCGGGGTGATCATCCGGAGGGGCGACGCCCGGAGGTTCGGGGACTGGGAGAGGCAGCTGGAGGGTCTGAGGCGGCGACGGAGCGGCGGCGCCGCTGCAGCGGGACGGTGGATGGAGGGGGAGCTGGAGAGCTGGGGGAGCCGGATGAGGAGGAGGGCCCGCGATGTGGAGGCTTCCGGTTGAGAGCTGCCGGCTGTGGGGTTGGTTTTTGACTTTTTTTATGATTGAATTATTGTTAGAAATTGATTTTAAGGAAGGAGATGATGTAAATACTAAACAGGATGATGTAGTCATGTATACAACTGGATTTAACAATTAAATAGTTTTCTGAAATCCAATTTGTGAAATGATTCTTCTTATTCTTCACATGAACAAACGGTTTTATTAGTAAGTTCTGAGTTCACATAGTATAATTTTAAAATATTTAAAAGAATTTATAATTTATGATTATTACAAAATTATGCAATAGAATATATATATATATATATATATAAAAGATCACAAATTCCAAGTCCCTTGGAAGCTTCCAAGCCAAAAGAATGTTTCAGATAATGAGATGATTTTTTTTGTAAGAAAAATTAATGATTAGGGCGGGCAACGGATCAAATACAATGCGAATATTGAATTATTTTTATCTGCACCACATCTCATATCCGCACATCTGTATTCATACTGTATCCGCTACGAATGTGAATATATATGAATATCCATATCCGCTCCACGTGGGCCGCCTCTTTCCAAATGCTGCTCGTCTTCCCAAGATCTCTTAAGAGTTCTTGGGGGAGATCTAGGGAAGACCTGTGTCTTCCCAAGAACAGACACGTAGGGAAGACGCGCGTCTTCCCGCATTGTTTCAGTTTTTTTTTAAATATTTTTTTATTTTATATTTATCGGGTAACTCGATTACCCGACCTGATCTGATCCGATTTCGAGCGAGTCGGGTCGGATCGGGTTCAAAAAATTTTACTTCAAAATCCGACCAGACCCAACCCGGTTGCTTGTTGATCGGGTTAGATTGATTTTTTTTCCAAACTCGACCCGACCGACTCAACTCGTGAACAGCCCTGGGTAGTGGAATGGAAACAATTTAAGCATTGAGAAAAGTCCTTAGAGATAGTGGACCAATAATGCTTATAGAACTCAGCCGTGAAATCGTCAAATCCTAGACTTTTTCCAATACCCAAAGATTTAACAGTATCCCATATCTCAGTGGCAGGGAAGGGGGTAGGGAAGGGCATTGGCCGAGTCAGGATTGATTTGATTAAAGGAAGGCCAGGGATAGGAATTAAGGGTAGATTCCTGGTCGGAGGACCAAAGATTAGAATATAACTTCACAATTAAGTCTTGAAGAATGACAGATTTATCAGTGACAAGTTCATTCTGATCATTAAGGAGAGAAGAGATGTAGTTGATTCTTCTACGCTTGGTAACAATATGATGGTAGAACGTAGTGTTCTGGTCCCATCTTTGATTCAGTTAGCTTTAGACTTAGACCACCATTTGAGATAAATTTATTTTTGAATAGCAATACATTTAGGGTAATTACCTAAATATATCCTGAACTATACACTTTTTCTCATTTGTAGTCAATTTCAAAATATTATCAAATTATATCCCGAACTTTGACATTTATCTCAATTACATCCTCTCGTCAACTCTCCGTTAGCAACATCGTTAAGGCGATAATGTGACGTTCTGACGTGGATTAAAATAATATTTTTATTAAAAAATTTAAAAAAATCACGTCAGTTTATATTAAATAATATAAAATAATATTTTATATTAAAAAATCACTCCATGTTCATCTCGAATATGGCTCAAAGTTAGTCTTTAATATAAAATAAAAAAATATTATTTCATATTATTTAATATAAATTAAAGTGATTTTTTTAGTTTTTTAAATAAAAAATATTATTTTAATTCACGTCAGAAAGCCATGTCATCGTCTTAACGGGGCTGTTGACAGAGAGTTAACAGAAGGATGTAATTGAGATAAATATCAAAGTTTGGAATATAATTTGGTAATATTTTGAAATTAGCCACAAATAAAAAAAAGTACATAGTTCAAGATATATTTAGGTAATTACCCATATATTTATTATAAAGGGACCTAAGTTTAGTAGTAATATCACTGGGAGCAAGGGGGTACCCTCAAGAGATTCAAGAGATACAATGCCAAAGTAGATAGTGTCAAGGTTATGCTCGAGCATACCAAGAGAGGTTCTGTTCCAATGACTAAGAGCCCCTCTGGTATTAGCTAATTTATGATTAAAGCTAGGTCTATTGGATGGAACTGGGGAATTCCAAGCATCATTTACAGCAGGCTTACTTTCCTCGTAATGAGTTCAGAAGTTTTGAAATCTAAATAATTTACCTCTAGATTGTCTATCACTAGGGATTCTGATAAGGAGAGGCCTATGATCAAATGTGGTTCTAGTTAAATGATGAACAGGAGTGTGCCCAAAGAAGTGTAACCAAGCAGAATTAGCAATAACATGATCTAATCTTATTAAAATTTTAGCTAATCCAATCCTATTATCAATCTAGGTATAATTATTACCAAAAAAGCCTAGATCAGTCAAATCGCATTGACTGATACATAGCAGATAATAAAAAAGTTTAGTATCCTCTATTTTAATCGCAACATTAGTGACTTGAGGACAAGAAGAGATAACCTGAGCAAATATAGTATCAGCGTTCCAGGCAACCGTGATGCCACCTGAGGCACCATCACTAGGCATACTGAAACCTTTCCAAGATCTTCCAAAGGATCGAATAAACTTATTTGATTTAGGCTCATCTAAATGAGTTTCTTGCAAAACAATAACTTTAAGATGAGAGAGCTTAAGTTGTACAGGTAAAAACTCCTTGACTGGCTTCCTCCAAGCCCCTCTACAATTCCATTTTAGGACATTCATTGGGAAGGGTTAGGATTATCAATCTCAATGGGAATAGGAGAAGATGAGTCCCTAGTAGAAGAGTCCTCAATTAAACTTGAGATTCTATGTCGTTTATTAGAGTTCTCAAACTTAAAAGGAACTAAGGCCAAACCAGTGTACTTAGAGGTAGGCTTTGAGATTTTATTTTAATGTTTTTTATTGGTGACTTTAGAGGAACCAGCGGCATTGCCTAAGTCCTTAGAGGCTTTAAAAACAAGTTTCCGTTCTCTAGCTAGAATAGGATGAGACTTGGAAGCAAGAGCTTTAAAGCTAGGGTCAGGAGGTTTTAAATTCGTAGGCTTCTTAGGGATAGGGTTAGGAGGAGCTCTTCTAGTGGCATTGACCGACGGAGAGGCCGCTCCAGGAAAAGAGGCCGCTTAAGAGAAGGAATGAGCCGAAGCCATCGCCTGGTCGAAACTAGGGGGTCGGAGCGGCCATTGGGAGAGTCGAGAGGGTGGGGAACGAGGGGGGGGGAGAGGAATCGCCCAAATTGTCACCGCAAGGGCACGCTGTAGAACCGACACAGGCCATTAGCACTTATGTTTGTTTATCGGCCGTTTGAAGTTAATTTATCAGGAATTGATATCAAATTCAGCCTCATTTAATTTTATCCAAATTAATAAAATTAATCAGATCAATTGAATTAGATTGAGAAATTGAGAGCCGGATTATGCAAAGTTCTAGTGAGATTTGAAAATAACTTCAGATCGAGTCATACTCCTCCATATATTATGTTAATTAGTCCAACATGTCCATTTCTTGATGAAAAGTTGCTGGACCCTAAATCCACTTATGCCTATCCATCCCACGCCATTTTGTTCAATTTGATGTCATTTTGTGATTGGGCTCATTTGAACTTCACATGCCCAACCTCTACCTCGTCAATCGAAGATGGGTCCTACATCTGAGTTGTTTACACCGCTGAACAAACTATTTATCTTCCGATGATGTGATTTTATTTTGGATGATGCACGTACACATCGGTGCAATTAAAGGAGCCATCGCTAAAGATGAGAGGAGAATGAACTTCCCACTTGATGCCTCTCATGGTGGGGTTTATTCTATCCTAGGTGAGAGTCCAGACTCGCATCTTAGCATTTGTGTATTTCTTTCTATCTTATTATTAAATGAAGATACTAAAAGTTAAAAAAAGTTAAATACATCATGAAGTGTGAGTCTAAGGATACGTTCTGGCTTGATCTGTGGCTTGGGGGATAGAGACCTAAGGATCTTTTTCTCCAACTCTTCAGTTACATCTTAAAACCCATGCTAACATTGGCTTCTCAAATTTTGTTTCTGTGCAAGATATTTCGCAACTGGCAGTGATTTTAGAACCATACCTTCACTCAATTGGGGATGACAATTTTTCTTGGAACTGGACTATCCACGAAAGCTCCACCGTCAAATCCCTCTACAATATACTGAACTTCCGGGGTATGAAAGATTCGACCGTTGAGTTTATTTGGACAACAAACTTCCTAGTGGTTGTCTCCATTATGAATTGGCTAGCCATCAAATTAACAGATGTCTGCAACTAAAGACAGATTGCTATCTTGGAATATGCAGGTGGACCCTTCTTGCAGGCTATCTGAAACCTGCAATGAGTCACACGACCACCTCTTCATCCATTGTAACTTCTCCAATGAAGGTTGGAGGAAGTTCTTGAATCTTTGTAGTGTCGCTTTCTTTTCGCTCAACTATATTCAGTGGTCCCAGCTTTCGAGTGAACCCTTAACGGAGAGAAAAAGAAAATTCAAATTGATAATGCTCTAGAGATGGAAAATTTGGCACGAGTGAAATGCCCGTTGTTTTGATAACCGTTCGCAATCATCTGTCAAGTTCGCTATAGAAGCTAACATTGCCTAGTGCCCGGCTGTCTCTAGAGGGAGTCTTAAGCCCCCGCTTTTCTCATTTTTTTGTATTTTCTTTCTCCCATTTGGGTCTCCACCCTACTAAATTTTGTACTCTTCAACCCTCTTGATGAATACAAGATTTTTTTTCTATCAAAAAAATGAGGTGTGAGTCCACTGGACTTGCACCCGACATAGAATTAATCTATGAGGTTTTATTCTATGCTAGGTGTAAGTTCAGTGGACTCGCACCCTCGCATGTATCTCTCTTCATTAAATGAAGAGAGAGAAAGTTAACGAGAGATAGACACACTATGGGGTGCGAGTCTAGTAGACTGGTACTCTACATAGAATTAATCCATGGGATTTATTTTATGCC
Organism: Canna indica; assembly: GCA_034359265.1. Taxonomy (NCBI): domain Eukaryota; kingdom Viridiplantae; phylum Streptophyta; class Magnoliopsida; order Zingiberales; family Cannaceae; genus Canna; species Canna indica. The sequence goes on along the minus strand of CP136890.1, from coordinate 58,015,024 downwards.
TGGGTACGAGTCCAGCATGTCTCTCTCTCTCTATAATAAAGAGAGAGAAAGTTAGAGAGAGATATATAGACACATCATAGGGTGCGAGTCCACTGGACTTGCACCCGACATAGAATTAATCTATGAGAATTTATTCTATGCTGGGTGCGAGTCCAATGCCCAACATGTGTCTATCTCTCTCTATCTTCTCATTAAATGAAGAGAGAGAAAGTTAGAGAGAGATAGATACATCATGTGGTGCGAGTCCACTAGACTCTCACCTGACATAGAATTAATATATGGGGGTTTATTCTATACTAGGTGCGCACCATATCATATGTCTATTTTTCTCTATCTTTTCATTAAATGAATGGAGAGAAAGTTAGAGAGAGATCGACACATCATGGGGTACGAGTCCACTGAACTCGCACCTGATATAGAATTAATCCATGGGGTTTATTCTATACTAGGTGCGAGTCTAGTGGACTCGCACTCTAGCATGTGTCTCTCTCAATAATAAAGAGAGAGAAAGTTAAAGAGATAAACACATCATAAGGTCTCTCTATAATGAAGAGAGAGAATGTTGGAGAGATATAAACACATCATAGGGTGCAAGTCCAATGCATGTGTTTATCTCTCTCAATCTCTTCATTAAACGAAGAGAAATCTTCATTAAATGAAGAGAAAGAAAGTTAAAGAGTGATAGACATATCATGGGGTGCGAGTCCACCCGACATAGAATTAATCAATGGGGATTTATTCTATGCTGGGTGCGAGTCCAGTGGGGAATCGAGATGTCCATCTTTTTATATATCCCAAGGTGATCTGCTATCACACGAGCACCTTGAGGAAGAAGATTAAACATAAAAGAAAAACTAACAGTGCCTAGGGATGAAAGGTTTGTTGAAGAAAATGCAACACTCAGCTTCACAGATATGGGTTGTCCAAGTCTCGTAGTTATCCGCCAAGTGTTTCATGGTTCACGGCTTGTTTGACCAAGTTGATATTTATCTTTTAGATTAGTTGATTTATTATATAGTTTGATTTAGTCTAAGGAGTTATTAAATAATCTTGTAAAGCCTATAAAAGGCTAATTGTTTTCATCGATTAATGCATATCTTCATTGGCCATCTCTCTCGTGTCTCCGGGCGTGTTCAACAACTGATATCAGAGTCGGTGAGAGTTTCGGTGTTCTAGGGCGAGGGACAGATTGAGAGGTAGAGGCTACCTCCTGCCGAGTACTGTCGAGAGAAGGAAGAACTTCCTCAATCTTGAACAGAGGAAGGAGACAGACGCAAGCCAACACCATGTCGTAACCAAGGATTCCGCCAGCCTCTCCTCGTAATTGAGGCGCTCCTTCAGCGGTCTCATGCGCCTGACGAATATCCTCGACACCGCCGATGACGCGGACAACCATCCACTATCGTCCTCTTCCCAAGTTTGATTCAGATCCGCGAGATCTTGATCCTTCCGCAACAGTCATACCTGGCGTGAAGAAGAAGTAGATCCGGTTCAACATTGCCTAGTGAAGGTGAAGCACATTAGTCATATCTGCCAGTGAGCAGTAGACGAAGCCGGTGTTGTGCAAGCGTAGAAGAAGAGGAGGTCAAATAGTTCGGCCGGGAGACATCACCAACTCCGGCCCAAAGCTCAGCCTAGTGGAGACGTCACGCGCTCAGGCAGAGGAGAAAGCACCGACTGCTTCATCTCCTCCTGCCGCACGAGCACGGTGAAAATAGCAAAGGAAGGGAAGAATTAATTTCAGCAGAACCCACCTTTAGTTGATATTGATTTCTACATCAGAGAAGCACTAATCCGGGGGGGGCCACCTTTTTAATTCATCTATTCATCTCATGGTGGTGAAGAAAAAGAAGGAAAAAGTATTCTCCAGCGGGCCCCACCTCCAAGCATTTATTTTGACTCGGTCAAAATAGTTAAAGACCAGCACAAATTTATCTTCTCTGCGTTAACTCCAGCGAGCCCCACTTCCTATTTTGACGTGGTCAAAATAGAAAGAAAAAAATTGAGAAAGTCAAAATAGATTTTTCTGTTTTTTATTTTTTTTCTCTTATTTGTAATTGAAAAGAAAGAGAGAAATAAAGAAATAAAGAAATAAAGAGTCATCTCCGCTCCACCAGATTGATTTTCGCTCATTCCGATGACAAGTCACGTTGATCGCCATATAGGGGAGACCACGATCGTGGAAGAAGCATCTACCGACCCCCACTTCTTAGCAATAATAGATTTCCGAAGTGAATTTTTAGAAGTAGTCGTCGCCTAGAAGAAGAGAGAGGGAGATAAAGAGACAAGTTGATGAACAATTTCTAGTGACAATATGAGCGAACACCATTTTGTTGGCGGAATGAAGAGGCTCAACAATTAGGATTATAATACTTGGTCGAAATGTATGATGTCATATTTGCAGAGCCAAGATTTGTGGGGAGTTATTAACGGGAGTGAAGTTACGCAGCCAAAATAAGATACAAATGGTGCACTGCGAAAGTGGAGAATCAAAGCTGGTAAGACAATGTTTGTCTTGAAGACAACTGTCGAAGAAGAAGTGCTAGAGCACATCTAGGAAGCTAAAGCCTCCCAAGAAGCTTGGGATACACTTACCAAGCCGTTTCCAAAAAGAAATGACACACGGCTCCAGCTTTTAGAAAGCGAGTTATTGTCGATAGCGCAACACGACATGACGATCGTTCAATACTTTCACAAGATGAAGATGCTCTGCCGGGAGATTGCAGAGTTAGATCCAAAAGCTCCGATCGGGGAATCCAAGATGAAGAGAATAATCATCCATGGTTTGAGACTTGAGTTCAGAGGCTTTGTGGGTGCAATACAGGGATGGTAAAACGTTGGCAATTTGCATGCAGGTCAAGAAACGTTGGCCAAGCAAATGAGAGGAATTTCACAAAAAGGTAAAGAGGAAGCGCTCTATGCTAAGGATTGTAGATGGAATTCCAAGCAACACACCAACAAAGGATCTAAGAAGAATAAAAGTAAAGCGAAAAATCGTGAAGGAGAAGGGAGCACTCGTGAGGGGGGGGGGGCTTCGAAGAAGTATGACAAAAAATTTGAATTGAAGTGCTATAATTGCGTCAAGATTGATCATATGACAAAAGAATACCGATCGAAGAAAAAGCCCGAAGAAGGTAATGTTGTTACTTTCAAAAATGAGAAAGAATGAGACGCCGAGGAGTTAGCTCTCACAACTATAATATCCGATCAAGTAGAGGATGATTGGATCGAAAGCTCGACTTGGTAAATGAAGCTGGTGTTGAGGGGAAGTGTTGAAGATATGGGTTGTCCAAGTCTCGTAGTTATCCGCCAAGTGTTTCATGGTTCACAGCTTGGTCAAGCTGATATTTATCCTTTAGATTAGTTGATTTATCATATAGTTTGATTTAGTCTTAGGAGTTATCAAATAATCTTGTAAAGCCTATAAAAGGCTAATTATTTTCATCGATTCATGCATCTCTCCATTGCGCATTTCTCTCGTGTCTATCCGAACGTGTTCAACAAGGCTAGGAAAGAATGAAGACACCGGTGAAATGTTGATCCTCACGGCAAGATGTGATGAGTTCAAAAAGTAGTTTCTTACTTTAGGTAATTAACCTGTTTTCAAGTCTCAATATAGACTCAATATATAGTTTCTTAATGCGGTTTTGTAAGAAGAAAGGTGCCTAAGACTAATATAGAGATTATGAATACCAGGAAAGAAATCCCAAATGATCACATGAGCAAGCAAATTCTTTAAAAAAATGAACCAAATATTCAAATGCATGAGTACATCTTAAAATGTAACACATGAGCCAAGTAGTCCACACATGCTAATCTAGAAGTATTTTGTCATACTCTACTAAAAGTATCCCACTATATGAGAACTCTGCTACTGTAAAGACACCAAGATCTCCGGTAACTTCATCTTCATAGTTTAAGCCTGATAGATAAAAAAGAATTATGTTTTTCTCCATGCAAGCGCTTAGTGAAGACTATATATAGAATAGATAATAATTGAGATTCTATAGTTTATACAGCAGTGGAAGATTTGAAGGAAACATTGGCAAAAAGAAAAAAAAATAGGAAAGAGATGGTAATGCAAAAAGTGGGACAATACCTTATTAGCAATGTTGTTGGACAACCAATCAAGCCCCTCGTATAAACCCTCACCAGAGGTGGCACAGGTGCTCTGTATGTACCTGGGATGATTACAAAGGACATGAATTGTCATGTTGATGTGAGAATGTTGTCAAAACTTACATGATTTAACTAGCAACTTAATGCATTACAATATGACAAATTCATGAACAGAAGTAACTTAATGCATTACTAGTATGATAGTATAGAAAAAGTTGAATGCATCTTCTGGTTTAATATAAACTTAAAATTATGTAATCTAAATTGCAATGTCATCTTTCTAGAAATAAAAGCTTATTTCGCTCAAATACTTCATTTGCTTGACACTTTTTGGCATCGTAGACTCCTAATCAATTACCATCTTGCTTTTTTAAGATCAAAATATTTTGTTTTTGTTTTCTTGTCAACATGAGCCAGTTTGATATATTTTGGCACAGTAATAGGTAATGATGATTTCCTTAAGAATTTCCTCAAATTAGGTAGGCCAACAAAAAACTGATAAATTATTGATCTAAAAGTAAAAATTGGAAAAATGGTATCTACAGATATAAGCTAAGGATTTGTGCAATCAGTGAAGGATAGGTTAGTAGAACAAAAACAAACCAAAGAATTATTAGCTTAAAAAGAAGGGTATGTTATACCAATGTCGTTGGCGCAAGGAGTGCAGGCCAAGCTTATCAGTAATTTCAGCAGCATTCATAGCATTTGGAAGATCTTGTTTGTTAGCAAACACAAGGAGGACAGCATCACGCAACTCATCCTACAGTGTGAAGAAAGCATGCAGGGCAACATAGTGTCAGGATAATAATGAAATAAAAACAAATAAATAATCAATATATATTTGGATTATTTTCGATGTTACAATGTCTTCTGCCAGGGCAACAACACAACATTTTCTCACTACTTTATTCATTCTTACTTTATTTATCACAAGATATAGGAATATTTAACTTGACCAGCACTTGATCCATTATGTAGGAAGACCAACACATCCGTTTCATGTTTGTAAAACCAATGATGATCTACTTTACAAATAACATAGGATGATGCTTCTTTCTCCATATTAACTATTACATAAATCATTGATATATAAAAAAGAAAGACTAATCTTAGAATCTTTCAGGCCCCCTTAAACTTACGTTTGGTTAATCTAGGTCGGAGCCTGGACTTGTCACTATTATGCAACCAAAACAAATTGTGATTTTGAGAGAACCAATATACATTTTTCTAATATCATTATTATAATTACTTTTAAGAAAACTGTAAAGTAATTATCCTATAAATTATCTTGCATGGTAACTATAAAAACAATGGTAACGGAGTTAAGATGGCAAAACTTAAGTGCCCACTTGAACAAGTTTAAAAATTTGTTTAATTTTATACTTTGAGAAAATAACTAGATTATTTAATTAAGTGATTGTACATGATTGAAAAGGAAAAATTAAGGACTACTTGGAGACATTTTGCACCACAATTAACTAGTTGAGAAGGATACTGTGATAACTAGAGAGAGACAGGGTTACAATAGCTCAACTAAGCACTTGCAACCATTGTCAATAACAGGCAATCGAGCATTCCCCTAGAAGTAATAGGTTGGAAATTCAAGAAAATACTAAAAAACAATGCTTAAGAGAAAGAATTAAATACAAGTTGTACTGTACTGGTCAAGCAGGTACTTACCATTTTTGCCTATGATGAAGCAAGAACTAGTACTAGATTCATCTGTGTTCAATCATATACCAACCTTTTTACAATATCCTTTTGGTTGTACCGATACCAGTTCAGCTACACTTTTGACATTCTTTCTTTTGAGTGTAATGGCTAACCTGGGTGTATTAAAATTATGGAAAATATGGGAAAACCACAGCAACTTTATGGTTTATTGGCAAAATAAAATATACTTTATGGTATTTGTCAAAATTATAACTTTTTATAATATTCCCAAATTGCCCCTCAGTTATTTTCATTTACTTAATTATAATTATATAAACAATTAGGGACTTCGGATCAAAGACCCTAACCACTGATGGCATTTTTTTGCGGAAACAAATTTAAATTTGGAATGCTTATGAAATTAATATATCTAACAACCTAAAATAAGATGTTAATCACATTTATATTAATAGTTAAGGATTTTGGTGAAAGGTCTCTAACTGCTTATTTATGTATTTTATTGCATTGAAAACTTTTTTTTACAAATTGCATAAGAAAACTTTAAACTTCTCTTTGTGACCTTAACAAACCTAAAAATCTAAAGTATGATTTTAATTACAATTATATTGGAAGTTAGGGACTTTAACCAAAGTCCCTAGCAGTTAGGGACTTTCACCAAAGTCCCTAACTGCTAATATAACTACGATTAACATTTCATTTTAGGTTGTTAGGTCTGCTAATTTCATAAGCATGTTAAATCTATTTTATTTTTTGCAAAAAGATGCATATATAAACTGTTAGGGATTTTGATTAAAATGAAATGTTAATCATAGTTATATTAACAATTAGGATTTTCACTTGAAAGTCCCTAACTACCAATATAATTGTAATTAAAATCATGCTTTAGATTTTTTAGGTTTATTAATGTCACAAACATGTGAAATTTAAATTTTTCTAATGCAATTTATATATATAAAAAGTTTTCTATGAAATAAAATACATAAATAAGCGATTAGCGACTTTTCACCAAAGTCTGTAACTGCCAATACAAATGCGATTAACAATTTAGCATCTCATTTCAGGTTATTAGATATATTAATTTCATAAGAATGTCAAATTAAATTATTATTTTTTGCAAAGAAATGCATATATAAGTCGTTAGGGACTTTGGTTCAAAGTCCCTAATTGTTTTATATAATTATGTAAATGAATAGAATTCGACAGAAATTTGGGAGTATTATAAAAAAAGTTATGGTTTTGATAAATACCATAAAGTATTTATGGTTTTGCCAATAAACCATAAAGTTGTTATGATTTTCCCAAATTTCCCTAAAATTATTTGGCCTATGACTCTAGATTAGGAGTGTGGGTCCCAATCAAGTAGGAGACATATTATTAAAATTCCAATGAGAAAACATAAGCAATAATTGTAGCCAAACAATACATCTATTTAGTCAATTTCTTAGTCTCTACTAATAAACCCAAATCAGTATTAAAGATTCCAAAGCAGGGGCATGAATGAAGAAATTACCTCATTAAGCATCCTGTGAAGTTCATCCCTTGCCTCAACTACACGATCTCTATCATTGCTGTCCACAACAAAAATAAGGCCCTGTGTATTCTGAAAGTAATGCCTCCACAATGGTCTGATCTGTTTTCACATGGGCAGAATGATTATTTACTATAATTAAAAATATAAAGAATATGCACATTTTGTTTGGTTTTCTCAATCAAGAAAGAATATTGTAAGCACTTCAGTCAGAAGAATATTAAAAAATATTTTTCTGGATAACTTGATATTTTTCATGCATGATAAGAAATGCAATAATAAGTACTACCGTACCTTATCCTGACCACCAACATCCCAGACAGTGAAGCTAATATTTTTATACTCAACAGTCTCCACATTGAACCCTAGATTGAAGCATACAGTTAGCAACTTCTTGTGGGGAGATAGAGAACATTTTTTACACCATCTAATTTCTTTCTGACAACATCAAGTTATGAAAAGCCAAAAAATATGCTGAACCAAAAAAAATGGAACAAGAGGGAGAAGTATTTCTCAAAGAGATTATCCAACCTCTGACATTCCAATATTTACAAAAACATGTAGTTAAGAAGATTAGTTTGCTCACTTAACTAGATACTTAAAGCATAACCACCAACAATCACTGCTTTCCAATGTCTCCATTGTGAATTATTGTACATATCATATTAGTTTAATTTAATTAGCAAAGAACTTGAATGGGGATCAAGTATCAGCCCAACTTAGAATCATTTCTAATTGAACATGTTCCAGTATGGCTCGACTCTAAAGAAAAATTAAGAATACCATTTACCTTATGCAACTCAAAATACTGATAAACTTCATGGCAACTATCATAATAGAGGAGAAAGAATCTATTGATAACTATTGTATAAAGCACATCACCACCATAGTTATCAAACAAGAGTATTTCTAATTGACACCAACTGAAATAAGAACTTCCTGAGAGAAACCAATTGGATCCTCTCCAATTATTCATATGCTGGATGTGTGATAAGGAGGCTTAGGCACCACAAAACATAATTTTTCAGCTCAGTATAGAACTTGTAGAATTCAAGTATTATCACAACAATCAGGCTGATCTTTGCAATCTAGGTTTAATTGTATTTGCTGTGCAAAGCCTATGATAAGTTGATTCGATGGACATCCTGTGTTGTCAGGACCATCATGCTCAGGGATCCTCTCTTTGTGAACTTGATGATGCCATTGAGTATTATGCGCTTTGAAAGGCATCCTTTTCTTGTACTGGAATCTTAATAAGACAATAGCAAGAAGATAAAGCATATTGTAAGAACGAGAGGGATCACCAAGAAAAGGGATAGGTTAACAAGGGAAATTGGGATGAGTTAATAAACTATTCTTCTAATAAATAGAGAGCATTATGCATCAGTATGTCATTGCAGAAAATAAGACGTTATCTGCACAAATTAATTAAAATAAAGCATGATAATTTTCTTTATTGTCATTTGAATTCGTATTTTCTGCCCACAGAAATCATTATCCAAAAGTAACAGGTGTATATCACTTCACCAGACAGTATCTTATAAATGACAGAAAATGACAACTATGAAAAGAAAAAAAAAGAAATTAGTAACTTCCCGATAAAACCTATTTTCTTTTACTAAAAAACAAAAAAAAACAATTGCATCCTATAAAACGAAAAGACGAGATGGTATATAAGTTTACACCGCACTAGATGTGATGAGAAAAGAAGCACGATGAATTGATCTAAGCAAGAAGGCTTGTACACCAAAAGAAATAAATCGTCAGTCAGACATTAAACGAATCACATTCCCCAATATTGAACCGATCTCCACGATCTCAATTATCATCAATTTTCGAACAAAAGTATAAATAACGAAGGCAAGTAGTCCGCACCGATGGTAGGTATAGTCGTGACGATCTCGCCGAGCTTCAGCTTGTACAAGATAGTCGTCTTACCGGCGGCGTCAAGTCCAACCATCAGTATCCGCATCTCCTTCTTCGCGAAGAGCCGGCTAAAGAGCTTTGCAAAGGTGAGGCCCATTCTTTCAGATCTAATAGATCAGCAACATCATTAATCAGCCATTTTGCAGATCTCTACAAATAGAAACATGCAGGACCCCGGATCCACAATAGAGCAAGTCAAGTTCGAAGATAAAGAAGAGGAAAAGAGAAACACGACGACCAGATCTGCTAATCAAGTATGTTTGGATCTGAAATAAATCGAAATGGCTCATGAATGAAATAAAATATGGATCGGAGATCCATGAACAAAGACCAAAAACAGTGGGGGAAGCGGAAGGGGGATGAAGCATCCTGGTGATAAGGAGAAGAGAAGGACCTGGAGATCTACAGCAAAGAGCGGCTTCTTCGTCTTCTTCTTTCTGTACTTGGGTCGTCTTTCCTCTTCCTGGGAGAAGAAAGAGAGGGGACGGAAGTTTAAAGTTGGAAAGTTGCTATTTTAATGAGGGAAGGTCAGCGGGGGCGTTCTTGTTATCAATAATATTTAAATATATTTTTTAATAAAAATAGAAAATCATCCTAGGTGATCATATTAGGATTCGAACCCTAAAGGCGAGTTTGATTAACGAAAACTAATTTTCGGTTTGGTTTCAGTAAAATTAAAAATTTGATTTCAAAAAACTGGTTTTGATTTCGAAAAATATATTTTCTGAAAACGCGTTTGGTTAGCAAAACCAGTAATCAATTTCAATTGGTTGAAACTAGTGAAAAATTGTTTGGTTATAAAAAATAGTATTAGTTTTCATCATGCAGTTTCAATGAAAACGTATTTGGTTAGTGAAAATTGACAACTTTGTAAAACTATGTTGGCATAATTAATTTGAGATAAAAATCACAAGTGCGGCTTATTTTATCATCCTTAGAAAATATTATTGTAACATAATTATAAATAAAAACTCAATCGGCAATCTCTCAACGCCGATTTACCCAAATTTGATTTGTAATTTTCTCCCTAATTGTGTGCATCACATTTTGGTCAGAAGATTCTCCCACACCATCTTGTGGGCTAGACGAACCTTGGTATTCATCTTCATCATTGTTAACTTCATTATTTACCCACTCTTCGAACAAATCATCAGATTGACGGTGTCGAATTATGAAATTATGAATCACACAACGAGCAAGGATTATATTACTTTGTCTAACCAACTTATAATTAGGCATTTGTTATAGAATAGGAAATCTTACTTTGAGCAAACCAAAACAACGTTCAATGACATTTCGCACCGAGGAATATCTTTGATTGAATAATTCTCACTTTGTAGATGGGGCTCGACTACGATAATCAGAGCGGTGATATCGTTCACCTCTATAAGGAGCTAGAAATTCAGAGATGTTGGGGTATCATGCATCGACTACATAAAATTCATCTACGCAAATATGAATGTAAGCATATTAGCATATATCATAGTTGACCATATAGAGATAATTTATCACAATTTTTACCTCGAATCGGCATAGGAAAATCAGAATTTGACCCATATATAGTGTTTGTAAATATACGAGAGTCATTGGTTGTTCCCTCCCAACCAGTTTTCACATACGTAAACATCATGTTGTGGGCACATGCAGCCATTATATTTTGAGTATTTGTTCCCTTTCGACCACGATACATTATTTGTTTTGTGGTGGGAAAACACACTGCAATATGGGTTCCATCTATTGCACCAATGCAATTCTATAAAGAAAAAAAAAGCCTAATCAAGAACTAATATATTTATCATAGGGCAAAAAATGATTATTAGTATGATTGATTAAATATTACCTTAAAATAGAGATACCACGTAGGATGACCTTGTATCTCTGGTTGCACTGTCTGAGGGTGTCGTGGTTTTATTATTTGTGTCCCTAATCTTATTACTGTAGCTAAGACACTCTTAAATCAATGGTGGACAGTTTCCATTGAGTGTTGGAAACGCTCTGCGACCACCCGTACACGTTCGTTGTGGCTAATTGTGTACAAGAACATTGCGACACCTTCCTCAACAGAGATCCTTTGATCTTTTAATCCAAACCCTCTCAATTCGTCACATAATCTTCTAAAGAGATTTGGTTCCATCCGTAAGTTCTCGTAACACCTTACTCTACTATGCATAAGCTCTTGCACATATGTCGCACCAGATAATGCAGATGTTCGTACTGGTTAGCGGAGTGAACGAAAACTAATATAATTTTCGACACGTATAGCTACAACTACCAGACACTCTTCCAATGCGTTTTCGAATACTTCATCACCATCTAAATTATTTGATGGGTGACTCATCCTGCATTTGTAACATTCGAAATTATTCGTTACAAGACTCAAGAGATGAGTGGTACTTAGGCTGACAGCATTCAAACCATAAATGAAGATACATGCAATGAAAGTACATAAAGTACAAGTATATAAACCAATAATAGAACCAGAATTATATATCCATACTAAAATATATGTTCATAAAACATAAATTAGCATATTCAAGTAATTTAAATTAAGGACTTAAACATATTACTTATGGAAGCAATAACGATAGAATAAAACCAATTACTAGAATATACCATTACACCCATCCAGCAAAGCATGCCTACTTGGATGTTTTCAATAGTTTATACCTTTGACAATAAAACTACTCAAGCATACTGGAGCATGCCTATTTTTCAATACCAGTAAAAATCATACCTTTGACATAAAACTGCCCAAGATTGGACATAATGAATTCTTTTAAAACCATCGTAAAGTAGTTCATAATTAATCCAATCTAAATACAGAAAGTATATATGCACAAACATTACACAGAAAATATACCTCAAAGGCTCAAACCAGGTATCACAACGAACAAGTATACAATGTTATCTATTATCTTCCATCTATATATAGAGCAAGTATACTAACTACCATTATTGCACATCAAGTTACAAGAGTGCAATAATAATTTTACAAGTACCAATACCACATCAAATTACTAATTAGATATTGAAAATTACAAGAGTAAAAATACAAATTACAATGTCATATGAAAATTAAAAGAGTGCAATATTATGAAAATTACAATAGTACAATAATAATTTTACAAGTACCAATGCGATGTCAAATTACTAATTAGAGTTTGAAAGTTACAAGAGTGAAAATTACAAGTACAAGGTTGAAAGTACCAATGCGATGTCAAATTACATGTCCAACGTAAGAACCATTGTCAAGTTATAATATCTAAACTAACTTATCAAGATTCTCAACCCAATATTTCAAGCGGTCATCTGGCATTGACATAAAAATAGCCCGAGCTCTAGTATCATCCTTAAGAACCATTGTTGCCTTGAAATAGACTTCATCATATAAATTGTGAATGATATCTAATCGTGCAATGCAATTAGGAATGGAATGTGGATCACTACATGAGCTACTTGTTGTTGCATTCATAGACAACTTATTTGCAGCAAATGTATTTAGTGCACTAGTCATTTGATCAAACCCTTTTGCAAAAATAAGATCAACACTCTCTCTTGATTTACCTTTTTTCTTGGTTCGAGAGGAATGAGTTGCACTTGGAACAGGTTGCTTAGATGATAAAGACTCTTCATCTGACTGATCCTCAATATCTATTGTTTTTTTGTTATGCCCACCAGTTCCTATGAAATCATCCTCCAACGCTCGTTCGTCATCAGAAGTCAATGGTTGTTGCGTAGAGGATCTTGCTAACATACCATTAGCAGATTGATTTTCAAATATCATATCCATCAAGTGGTAATGTTCAGGTTGGCCCTTTTTTCACATTTTGTACGCTATCCTTGATTTTTGTGTATGCAAATAAAATGCATTAAAAATATGTAAATGATAAATACGTGCAAAATATATAAATCAATTCAATATAAATGAACTCATACCGAAACAGTATTCCACACTGTTTCAACAGCCTCGATTTTGTTGGTATTTGGATTCCACGTGATGCCGGTATGGTTAATCAATTCCTTGAAATTTTGATACAGTCGATGAATACGATTTTTCTTCTGTCTAATCTTTCCACCCCCAAAGTTAATTCCACATTTCTGATATAATTTTTCATTAATTTCTTCCAAATGGAGGGCTTAAAGTTTGTGATACCATGTGCCGCAAAATATTCTTGCAAAATGAGTAAAAATTCTTCGGTGATATTAGTGGGCCAATTTTCAATCTTTTCTCGAGGTTTTCGATGGCCAGCCATTTCTTACACAAAGATCTACTGAAAGCAAACTAAACCTTGGATCAATATTAGTTAAGAAGACCACAAAATAACAACATTCAACAGAATTTTTCAAAGAGTTCAAAAGACACAAAGCAATAATAATAAAGCTCGAACTTGATTTTTATTGATATTACAGAGGAACTTTATCTATATAAAAGTATATGTTTATAGGTGCTATTGTTATTCACACCGTTCAAAAAAATATGTTTTTTCATAATAATAAACTGCACTGCACTTTAACTATTTATTAATATTACAGAGGAATTGCACTGCACTTAAAGTAGCTACAAACAAATGTTATAAAAAAACAGACTAAGCAGAGTAGTTGTGTTTCTAAAAGTAGTTTAAATCATAATCTGCACTGCACTTAAAGTAGTTGTGTTTCTAATAATAAACTGCACTGCACTTAAAGTAGCTACAAACAGATGTTGTAAAAAAACATGGACTAAGCAGAGTAGTTGTGTTTCTAAAAGTAGTTCAAATCATTTCTGGAGGTCATTGGTTGTGACCTTTAGGATGAATGTAGCTCTAAATGGCAAAGGAAAATATTTCCTCCATAAATTGATACAATAGCAGATAGAGTGATGAGTCAAGAAATTCTACAAATTCAACATAATTTGATGCAATCAAAATTCTATTACATAAACCAATAGCAAGTGAAGGGGTGATGAAGAAGGCAAAGAAGAACCTGATACAACATACGTAGATAGTTGACTTAATGTAATATTAGATATTATGCAGATCTAATTTTCAAACATTTGTGCATTCTTGTACAGTGATCTTCCATGTTTCACATCATGTTTCTCACTACTTTCAACCTTTCTTTAATGCAAATACAGATGCGTAAGGGGTTTATCATTGCTAGATGAGGTCAAATGAGCTATTAGAACTCTTCAATTACACATGGGATAAGATACAGAAACTTAAATTAATACCATAAGGTGGCCAATGGCCTAATAAGAACCTGAAGTTGTCGGCAAAAGAAAAAACATCTTTAAACATGAACTAACAATATATATCCAGCTATATTGATATGATCATGATGAGCAAAATAACTTATAAATATAATCATGAGAAAAAATAACTTAATAAGTGCATTAGTTAAACTAACTACAATAGGCATGGCCTTAAATAGAACATGCATAAAAAACGATGATATCTAGAATTTAAGAGACGACATGCTCTTTTGTAATAAGGTTTCATGCAAAAATCTGTTTGAAAGTAAGCCTCTAAAAATATCCATAGTCTCTGCTTACCACAACTACCTAATAGGAACTTTGAAAATAAACTAGCCGCTATATGTCTTCAGATGATGAACCAAACTGATTGAAAGAAGTTCTACTGATGACCTCATAGGAACTAGTGCACCCTTGAACAACCATGGTAAGCTACATAGACCTTATTGTAAACTCAAATCATGCTCATCTAAAATAATTTGTCAATAGTTATGATAACTAATCCAAAAGTTGTAGAGCACTAAATGAATCTAAAGTATGATGAAAAAACATGCTTTTTTGGACTAAAACTTAGTCAAAAGATCAACTATAGTGATTCCAGATGCTAATTAACACATAATCATTCAAGCAAACAAGTATAACTCATAATCATTCATGGGTTCCTATATAGCTAATTAACACATGCACTTAATCATGATTCGACTCATTGTTTGGCTTTGCATGACTGCAGTTAACTTTGCATTATGTATATATACTCAATAGTCAGCTCATGATTCATCCAAACCATCACCATGTAAATGAATCGACTTAATGAAGGGTTTGAGATATAGAAAATATATGAAAAGGCTATATAGATGAATGATAGGATGAGTGCAAACTCGAGCCAGATCTGGCCGAGAAGAAGAAGAAGAGGGGTAAGGCCAGATCTGGCTGAGAAGAAGAAGAAGGGGTCGGGCCAAATCTGGACGAGAAGAAGAATAAGAGGGGTAAGGCCAAATTTGGCCGAGAAGACGAAAAAGGGGTCGGGCCAGATTTGGCCGAGAAGAAGAAGAAGAAGAAGAAGAAGAAGGGGTCCGACCAGATCTGGCCGAGAAGAAGAAGAAGAGCGAGGGTTCATGCCAGATCTGACCAAGAAGAAGAAGGAGAAGGGAAGAAAGTCACCTGTAGATGCCCTGGAGAAGTCTCACCGCACTTGTCGCCTCACTCACAGGCTTTGGAGAAGTCTTCGCGGAAGCAGGCGCCTCTTCGCAGAGATTGGGTTTTGTGATGAAACCATTTTTTTTATTTTATTACAAGTTTGCCACCGCAGTTTCATTTTTTGAAACCGCGTGACTCAAAACCGACGAAAACAGCTCAAGTCTATTTTCACTTTCCTTAAGAAAAGTTGGTTTCATAGAAATTGAGTTTTCGCTCAGTTTTAATTTGGTTTCGTGAAAACCGAGAATCAAACACGGTTTCATAAATTGGTTTGGTTTCAACGAAACCAAAACCACGAAAACGGGCTCGATTTCGCTAACCAAACAGCCCATAATGGTGTATTTGGTTGGATAGAGTGAATTCATAAGAAATAGGAATAAACAAGGAATAGAAATAGACAAGGAATGGAATAGATGAGGAATAATATTACTTTGTTTGGTTGACATTATAAAATAGGTCAAGAATAAAATTACTTTATTTAGTTAGCATAAGAAATAGACAAGGAATAAAAAGCTAAATGATCAAAATATTATTCTTAATAAAACTGAATATATTTACTTTGTTTACTTCATACATGGTATACAATAAATTAAGAAAAAGTGACTAATATGCCATCCTAAAAATAATATGGATCAATATAAAATATGGATCAATATAAAATAACTTTTTTAAGAAAAAGTTAAAAAATATGGATCAATATAAAATAATTTATTAACTTAATATAATAAAATACTATTATTTATTTTATTTTCACAAAAAGTAGTTGAATCTTCAAAAAAATAACTATTAAAATATTATTTAATAATAAAATAATAATTATCTATTTAATATATATAATTATTTAATAATTTAATTTTTATATTAGTATGTAATATTATAAATATTGAAAAAAAATATCATAAGAAATAAATAATGAATACTATTTCTTGGGTTGAGATAAGGAATAGTATTCTCCATGTATAGAAAATAATATTTCTTATCTATTCTTTATGGTTCATCTATTTCTTGTCTATAAGTTGCAACCAAACAATGAAAAAAGGAAGACATAGGGAATAATATTTTATTCTCCATCTATTCCATCCAATCAAACACTACTTAAATTTTTAGACAACATACAATATATTGTCACCAATTGTGCTACTCATAGTTGACAAATAATATTTAAATATATGCTTGGGTTAAATGATATGATCCGATTATCAAATTGACTATTCATCAAATTCAAAAAGAATAAATTTCAAATTCACAAAATAATTTTTTTTTTTATACCAAAATCGAAATCAATTTTTGCACAATAATAAAAGTTCCAACGCCATTAATTTTTTTTTTTGACAATATGCTACTTTCACGAGTCAAATGGTGAATCTCTAAATCTAAAATTTTCTTTTCAAAAAAATACTCCTGCTGATGTGTTTATAAACATTTGCAACACTTTAAATATAAAAAGAGGAAACTTTTTCTTCAAATATTTAGGTGCATATAATAAATTGGGACATTGTTTCCTTTCCCAAAGTTCTGGATGATTTGGGAGTACATGATCTTGAATCAAAATGTTTGGCTGGCAGGCTAAAAGAGTACAATCTTTTCTGAATAATTCTGAGTCTTCGTGGATTCGAATAACACATGTGAAGTATTTAAAATTGAAATTTGATAGGAAAGTGGAGAATTACAAAAGTTATTGGCGTTGAAAACTTTTTTCAAAAGCTTTTCATGTTTTGTTTCCCAACTTTCTGAAATTGATTAGTGATGGTTGTTTTAGCTCAGTCTGGTCTGGTAATTGGATTTTTAATATGCCCCTATGTTAGAAACCAACCTTTCTTGATGTACAAAAAGTGCAGCAGTTCACTAAGGTGAATAATCTTATTATAAACCTGTCCTAGAATTCGACTATTGGATTGGATATATACAGCCTAATTTTGTGAGAATCCATCTCTAATATATATAGTTGCCTATATCACCCTGATAAATATGTTTGGTTTAAGACTATCTGCATATTGTTTTATTAGAAGCCTGAACCTACTATTGTTATTCATCATGATTTTTGAAAAATATTGTGGAAAATCAAAACTACACCAAAATAAAAATGTTTCTCCGGAAACTTTTACATAATTGCCTGCCAACTAAGGCTAGGCTTAAAGATTGGGTTTTAACATGAATACAACTTGTATTTTTTGTTCAATCACAAATGAATCTACTGCTCATTTATTATTCCAATGTGATTTCTCTGACCAAACTCTGGAGTTTTTTTTTTTGAAAAATTGATTTTGATTTTTCCGATAGAGAGCTTTGGATTAATGGCTCTTGGCTTTCTAAAAATTATCTCCTCCTGTATTGCTACTAATTTCTATACATTGGAGATTAACACATATTGGTTTATCTAGCACGCTAGAAATAATTTGTAGTTCGAGGTTAGGCAGCCCATGTCTTATGACACAAATTTTGGCATTCACTAAAGATTTTTTACATGAATCCGATTCCCAACTTACAGAGTCAATAGGATGGATTCTCCCATAACTTAGCTTTTTAAGATAAAGGGAAAACTAATGAATTAACCTAAATTTTAGCGAAATTAACCAATCTAACTCAACTTTACACTGAATAGATACTTTTTGGTGAAAGAGAAAGTTAGTACTAAACTAGTTAGAGTTTAGAAATTAGAATCCCACACCTTGGAAAAACTATTTTGCATTCATGAGATCATACCATGATAGACTATACTAGCTCCCTCATGGAGTCTTTATCATTGGACGAGGGCGTACATTCTCGTGATATATGAAAATTTCTCTTACCTCCAATTCGATGGAGCCTTTTCTATCTCCTTTCTTCTCCAAGTTTCTTTTCTAGTTTCTAAAGTTCAAGTAGATCAACCAAAAAAATGAAAATCTTATCGAATTAAATTTTGATACCAAATTATTAAGATGGCTAAGCGGGGAATGAGCGGTGGCGACGGATGGAAATGAGGACTCACCTCGTCGGGATCGATCTAGATCCCCTCCCATAGGGTGAAGAAGCCTCCTGATTTAGGTGAATCTTCTTCCTCAAGACTTCAGAATGATGAGATCTGCAATCTGAATCATCATGATGGAGAGTTTCCGAAGAAATAGGCGGCTAAGTCTGGTAATTTTCATTCCTCTTCTCCAAATATTTCTGTGAAGAATTCTGAGAATCTGATCACTCCTCAAAGCAACAATATCCGCTAAGGAGCCCAAGAAGCTCGGATCATGGGCTGCTCTCTTTAGGGAAGCCAATTCCTTTGTGGACACGGGTGATGAAATTGCGACAAGTACAAAACTGAAGCAAATCTAGATGAACTCATCTGATATGATCAATATTGATGAGAATATGGTGGAATTCTCCAGGTCGCTTTGGGAACATAGCCTATATGGCAAGTTTTATGGCAACTCCATCGATCACTCTGGTTCAAGCAATTCTCCCCAAAATCTGGAAAATTAACTGTAGTGTGCAAATTGTTGACCTGCCGTCAGGCTATTTCTGCTTCAAATTTGCAAATAGAGATGATATGAACAAAGAACTATCAGAGGGTCCTTGGTTCTTAAAATATCAGGTTCTTTTTCTGATTCCTTGGAAGAATAATTTTCAACCAATGGCTAAGCAAATAAGTTCTATTCCGGTGTGGATACAACTCCTAGGTTTGCCTTTGGAATATATTCAGAGGAAAATTCTAATTAGCATTGCTTCGACAATTGCAAAGCCAGTCAAAATTAATGACATCACTCTCAAAGGCAATAGAGCTAGGTTTGCTCAAATCTGTATTCTGTGGGATCTAAACATAATAGTGCTGCAATGTATTTGGATAAATTGCAAAGAGGGCAAGTTTTGGCGGTCGGTGGCCTTTGAAAATATATTAAAATTTTGTTATACTTGTAGCAAAATAAGTCATACCAATAGAAATTGCACTTATGTGAGAGATACTGGAATAACAAATAAAGAGTTGGCATCATCTGTGATGCAGAAGGGTGATCATGTAACTAAGGTAGCTTCATGCAATCCAAGCAGTGAGGAAACATTTGGGCCATGGATGATTGTTAATAGAAAAAAGAGATTTCAGGACAAAAGAAATAAAAATTCAAATACGAAGGTTTCCAATGTATTTGATAAGCTAGCTGAGATGGAAGAAAGTCAGAAAGAAAATGCAGAAGTATATGAAAAGGAGTTTACCTCACCAGGTTGTCTCATTTCCTAAAGCTGATGGAATGACTCTGAATACTGAAACAAAAAATCCATTTCAGAATAAATCTTTCAAGGAAAAGGAAAGTAGTTTGAAACCAGAAGTTGTGGTAGAAGCTTTTAAATCAAATAAGCCAAGCCTTGAGTCTGTCAAAGTAAACTTGGAAAAAAACTCAGAAGCTCTACACAGGAAACTTTCTGATATTCTGTCAATTACATTGAACAAAATTCAGGAGAATGAGGGCACTTCTGAAGAGGTTCCTGATATTAAAATGTTATCAGAATCTCAAAGTAAAGCAGTCAAGATTAGGAAAGCTTCTATCCAAACTATACATGTCAACAGTTTTCCCTTGAACATTAAGCAGAATAGAGCAAAAAAAAGAAGAAGTTTTCTAAGGATCCAATGGCCATTGAATTTGATGGTGATCCTAAGCAAGGGGGTGAAGAAGATGAAATATCAATGAATGTTTAATGAAGTTCTTGCCTTCGAATATCAGAGGTGGTCTCAAATCATCAAGTTGGGATTATCTCTAAGTTATGATGAAAAGGCATACTCCTGGCCTGGTCTTACTTGTGGAGACTCATTTGGATGATGAAAGTTCTATTTTGTGTATCAAAAGATTTGGCAATTTATGGGATGATTTTATGTTCCTGGCAATGGAAGGTCTGGGGGTATTGTTATGGTTTGGAAAAGGAATTTATTCAGTGCATCTAGCTTATATTCCTAGTCTCAGACAATTCATGTGTCTATTTGTCCTCACAATGCTGAGCCATGACTATTAACTGAAATTTATGCTAGCAATAGTAAAGAGGAAAAAGAGATGCTTTGGGAGCTTCTTAGTAACATCAATTCAGATGATCTGCCTTGGATTGTTGTTGGTGACTATAATTGTATAGTTAAGCAGGAGGAAAAAAAAGGAGGTAAACCTTTTATTTTTGGGAAATCAAATCAAGCTTTTAGCTCTTTCCGCTTATCAACTAGCCTTTTGGATCTCAAATTTAAGGGATCTCCTTTTACCAGGAGCAATAATAGATTGGGGGCTCATAGAATCATGGCTAGGCTTGATAAGACATTTGCTAACATTGGGTGGCTTAACCTATTCTGCAATGCTACAGTTCGCCACTTGGAAAGGGTAGCATCAAACCACTGCCCTATCTTAATAAATGCAAGCTTCAGGTTCCCACATAACTTTGGAAAAAAAGAATTTTGTTTTCGAATAATTTTGGTTTGAGTACCCTGATCTTAAAAATATTATTTCTGATACTTGGATGAGGTATGATTGGAGTCTGGATGCAATGAGAAATCTAGGAAGATGTTTAAAAGAGGTTAGTGTTAAGCTGAGCAGATGGAACAAAGATAGAGTTGACCTAGTGGAGGAAATTTTAAATGATACACTTGGTGAAATTCATGTTCTGGAGGATGTAATGAGGCTGACCTTTCTAAGTTGAAAATCCCGAATAATAAAGCCATGACTTTAAGTAGGTAGTTGCATACTAAAGCTTGGTCAAAATCAAGATGTAGGTGGCTGAGCAAAATGACAAGAATATAAAGTTTTTTCACTCCCTGGTAAAGTTCAGGAAAAGGGTTAATGCAGTGATTGAGCTTTATGATGAAGGAAAAACTATCACAAGACCTAATGAAATTGTTGAGACCTTTGCTACCTGGTGCAAGAAGCTTTGGAATGAGGACATTATCATGTCTGGAAACATTGCTCAAGGAATTGGATTGGAACAGAATTTCTAATAGGCAGTGCAGCAAGTTAATATGTGATTTCAGCTTAAAGGAGATTAAAGATGTTCTCTATAGCCTTGGAAGAGGCAAGGCACCAGTGCCTGATGGCTTTAGTGTAGAATTTTTCATCAATTGCTGGGATGCAATAAATCCTTCATTGTTAGTTGCTGTCAAGGAGTTTCACAAGAATGCTTTAATATCCTCTTCTTGGGGAGAAACAAAGATTATTTTCATTCCCAAAAAGGACAATTCTAGAGAGGTAAAAGACTTCAGGCCCATATCATTATGCAATATCTCTTATAAGATCATTTCAAAAATTATTGTTAATAGACTAAGGCCAATCATGAATTCCTTAATCTCTAAAGAACAAGGTGCCTTCATTAAGAAAAGGAACATGCGTGACAATGTACTCATTAATAATGAAGTTGCTAATGTAATAGAAAAATCAAAGAGGAAAAAGCCTTATAAATCATGTTTAAAGTGGACCTAGAAAAGACTTTTGATAGAGTTTCTTGGATGCTCTCTTATGTATTCTTAAATGCATGAACCTCCCCGATCACTTTGTGGCATGGACTAAGGCATGTTTGGAATCTACCGAGTTCAAATGCTTTGTTAATGGTCAGCTATCCAAAGCTTTCAAAAGTCACATGGGTGTAAGGCAAGGTGACCCCTTGTCACCTTACCTATTTATTATACTTCAAGAAGCTCTGTCACATATGTTAAACAAGGCTGTATGAAAGGGGAATATAAATCCTTTCAAGCATAAGGGGATCACAGTCAGTCATATATTTTTTGCGAATGATATCCTTAATTTTGTTAAGTATGATAAATCCTGTTGCTCTAAACTTCTTGAGGTCTTTGATAGGTGCAAAGATACCAATCAAAAGATTAATAGACAAAAGTCTGAGGTCTATTTCCCTACATGCTGTTCTAGAAAAATTAAAGCCGAGGTTTGCAGCTCACTTAAAATTAAAGGTGTTTTTCCTATGAAATGCTTTGGTTCAAATATTGATTCAAAAAGAATTTCTATTAGCACTCAATGCAAAATGATTGATAAGGCTATCAGTAAAGTTGATAACTGGGCTAGAAAGTATATTTCACAAGCTGGGAAGGTGACTCTTCTTAATTCAGTAATGAATTTTGTCTCTGTCCACACTTTGGCTACTACCTGGATTAATGAAAGTATAATTGATAAGTACAAGTCAATTTCTAAGAAGTTCTTTTGGCAAAGCAGTGTGAAGGAAAAGTCTTTTCATCTGATGAGTTGGGACAAGGTTACAACAAGCAAGGCTGATGGGGGTCTTGGTGTTAGAGATTTGAGCATAACCAGGTTTTTCTTACTTGCCAAAAGGGTACTCCCCCAGCTGCTTACGGGCTAAATTTCTTGGTGAGAGATATAAAAGCTATCATCCCTGGGATTAGGGGAATCTGTCTAAAAGTTCTTGGTCTTTTAGAGGGCTTCACAAAACAATTCAGTGGGCTTCAAATGAAGATTGGGAATGGTGAGAGGATTAACATTTCCAAGGATCCTTCGATTACTAATATTGACAAGTGTCCAACCTTTTGTCAACATTGAGAAAATAGGCCAATATGGAATGCTTTCTGAATTATTTCTGGATAAAGATTGAAACTTTCAACTGTTAAATGAATTGTTTGGGTGTGAACTTGTGCATCTAATAAGCCAATTTAATACCTTAGAAGAATGAAGAAGACAAATGGATATGGGGGCTAAATGACAAATGCAAGGTCAGTTGTAAGATAGCTTATAACTATCTCAAAGAAAAACAAGAGATGATTAAATCACCTGGTTTGAATTGGTCTAAATTGTGAGGCATGGACACTATTCCCAGAATAGAACTTTTTGCTTGGAAACTTGCTTGGGGAAGATTGTCTACATCTTCTTACCTTGCCAGGTTTAGCAACATTCCTTCAAACAAGTGCTATGTTTGCAATGATGGTGAAGATAACACTGATCATCTATTTTTCATGTGTCCTTTCTCTTTGCAGCTCTGGAAATGTGTAGAAGATCAGCTGGGAACTAGGTTTAAATACAAAGATACATGACCAACTGGGAGTTGGCTCAATGAAACTAATTCCTTTGAGAAGAAGTATGGAAACAAAGTTACTGATTTAATTGCTGCTTGCATGCGGCAAATATGGAAGAATAGAAACAATATTTGTTTCAATAATAAAAGGAATGGAATTCATTCTCTCTTGTTCAGAGCAATTTTTGAGGTATACAAAAGAGGTACCTGCAGAAATTAAAGTAGCAAACTTCACTGATGTAAAGGTGGCCATTTTATTGATGTAAATAGGATTTTAATTTCTGCTGATAATGTTGTTTCAAACTTGTATAAAACTGTTGGTGAAAGTAATAAAATTTCTGGCCAAGCATCAAGCAATGCTGCCAGCCAAAAAGATAAGGATAACTCCTAGTTTTCCTTCTCTTGCTCGGGTGCAGTAACTTGATCTTGATATAGTTTCTTTTGGAAAAAAAGTAGATCAACCGATAATATGAATGGCATGTCATTATCAACAAGATTTTAACAAATGAGAAGTGGAAAGTAATGCTTTAGTTATCAAAACGTTGACTTTCTACTTCAAACAACAATCTTCTTGAAACTTGCAGAACTTGAACTTTCATCCATGACAATTACATAAGGCTCAAACACATTTCAATTGCTTTCTTTGACGGGAGTTGCAGACATCAGAAATATTCTCTTTGAAGCTTCTTCAAACTAACTTGAGGAGGGGCAATTCATACTGAAAATAGCACCTAACAGCTCTGCAACATGCAACATGTCAAGTCATCCAATTAGATGCAGTTAAATGAAACGATGAACGTCCATATTCAAACTCATGACCCCTTTTTGCAAAGTGTAGTGATAGAAGCTGGTCTTGAGACCAAGGCCTTTGATATCAATAACCAAGACCCTTCCGAGTTAAGCTAACTGATGATCTTAATGATTTGATTGGATAAAAATTAATCCTAGAAGATTATGATTGTTAGGAAAGGTTGCAGTTTTACCTTTTCAGCTATTGTCAGTCTCATCTTCCGGAAATATAAAGCGCAGGTCCTCGTTATCTCTGTACACTTGGATCAGAGCTGCAGCCTTGTATGCAAAGAATCCAAACATCCCCGGAACAAGCTGTAGATTCGAAGAGAAATAGCCAATTTAGAGCAGATTGAAGTGCTTAGAATTCTTGGTACTTCAGATGGTACTTAACATCAGGCCTACAGCTTTTGTGATACTACCAAGGATATGTGAATTCAACGAATATGCATTTCAATCAAATTTTGTTTTCTATTAGGAATTAGACTCATGCATACATACTGTAGACATTGTGTTTGCTTTTGATGTGCGAAGACTCAGAATGCACTACTTATGTGGCATGAAGCTTACCTTTTAACTAAAACAGAGAAGGATACTACCAAGGATATGTGAATTCAACGAATATGCATTTCAATCAAATTTTGTTTTCTATTAGGAATTAGACTCATGCATACATACTGTAGACATTGTGATTGCTTTTGATGTGCGAAGACTCAGAATGCACTACTTATGTGGTATGAAGCTTACCTTTTAACTAAAACAGAGAAGGATTACCTACAATCATTTATGACTCTTATAAATGTGAAGGGACAAGATGACAATAACATTCAAAATGGAAGTCTCAATGAAATTTAAGGCAGTGCGAGCCCAAAAGTTATACACAAATTTGAGGGATCTGAGGGATCAAGGATCACTTGAAACAAGATACTTTGTGGTAAAGTAAATAAAAGGACGAAAGCTGAGACATACTTATATAAGTTTGATCAAACAATTTTCCATGTAATACCTGAAAATCAAAATAATCATTGGCAAAATGCTGTGAGATGGCCCACAATCCGTAAATTGCAGCAGGGATTACAAGCCTCGGTGAAGAAAGCGCAATGGTGGTTCCACGCAATGTTTTCTCCAATGCATCCTCTATATCCTCACTTCTTATTCCAATTCTAGGATATGAAGTCATCTCAATTCAAATGAGCCTAAGAAAATTAGTTTGATAAAGTAAGAGAAGGACAACCTTTGTGGAAATTGGAAAACTTACTGCTTCTTCTTCTTCTTCTTCAAAAATATATCAGGAATTGCTTCCTTTGACAAGTTGTCCATGTGACGACACAAAAGCTGGAGGTACAAACAACTGTTCTACAAAGAAGAATACATTAAACCGTCCCAGTTAGAGTATTCAACCTAGTGCACAATTGTTAGCCTACAAAAGAGAGGACATGGAGCATGATATCTTGGCTTACATCTCATTAGTTGCTGCTGCTGCTTTTATTTTGGCCTGCACCTACATATTATTTACTTAATTTTTACACCACCTATTCATAAGCCTACTTCTGCCTGACTCGCTAGGGTTTAAACTTTTTGTTCTTGTTTCCAAGATAAGGTGTGACATGGCCGAAAAGAAGGATATTTACTCATACCCATGTCAATGAGACCCCAAAACCTTGCAAATGTTGTTCAAATATCTCAAATACCAAATTTGCGGGAACATAAGAACTTAGTAAAAAATCAATCAAAGATGACAACCAACTTCTCAAATTGTTGATCTAAATATTGGAGTGCAACCTAATACAATTTTTTAATGTTTTGACAACAATCAAGCACATGGCATGTCATTTACTTCAAATTCCTAGAAAATGACAGTCAGATTATACAGCCATGCTTTGGCATAATGAACCTTGTAAAGTTGTGAATATTCTCCTCCAGTTGGTGTTATACAAAGCTAAAATATGTAATGGTGTTAGTAAAATCTCAATCAACAAAGTAGCTAAAGGCAAGTATGTAAGAAAAATTGCATCCACGTTAAGTGCCCAGCTTTTCTAGGTAAGGAAATTAGCTAAGGCAAAAGAAGCTGAATAAAGATATAATTGCTGTGAAAGATAATTCTAGAAGCTAGAAAAAGTATCAATAAACCAACCTGAAGAGAACTCCAGAAGCATAACTTAGGGCAGCCTGTAGATTGAGAAAAATACAGATCAGTAGACTGACTAACAAAGGATAAACATTTCAACAGCAGAGAAGTCTATGGCCTATAAAGCTACATTTTAGAAACTCTATTTTCAACAACAAGACTTAGAAATTATACACTGTTGATTCACTAATATGAATTTAGTATTCACAATGTGTAATCTTTTGAAACATAGATTGGGCAGTATTACTCTGGGTGCATGCAAGATCCCTAAACTTCAAGAAAAAAAACAAAGTAAGCCAATCCCTAAATGTATTTCATTGAACATTCTTAAATAGTAACATCAACAATTCCTTAACTACATGGATATATTTGAATTCGTATTGCAGATGCAAACTTTGCAGCACGGTATTAAATACCGTATCGTACCGCCCAGTATGAGCGGTATGTACCAGAAATTGGGATTTCTGGTATTCGGTACACCTGGTACCGGGTGTACCAATATATACCGCCCTTGTACCACGCGGTATTTGCCTTACACCGCCCATACCAGGCGGTATTTTCATGATACCAAGCGATTTCGCCCGATATCACCCAACGGCTATTTTTATAGCCGTACTGTTCCCAGACGGTCCCAAATGACTATATCTCTCAAACTCTCAATCTCTATCAAACTCTCTCAAACTCTTTCAAACTCTTTTTTTTCTTCATCTCCATACCAAAACACTGCTGAAATGTCGCCAAAATCTCAATCCGATATCGCATGGCAGCACGCCCGTCGATTGGAGAAGAAGCAACACTAGCAATGCCTCTATTGTGATTTCATTTCCCGTGGTGGAGGCATCACTCAGTTGAAGCAGCATTTGGCCGGAGGATATCCCGACGTGACCAAATGCAGCAAAGCACCGGCAGAGGTCCGAAAGCTCCTCAAAGAATTGCTCGACAACAAGCGAGAGCAACATGTTCGGGATGCCGAACAAAGACAAGAGTTTGATCGAAGAGCTACCGAAGACGTGCGCCAATACGATGATCAATATGAGGGTCATGGTGGCGACGCCAACGAGGATCCGGAGCTTGCAGCCGCCATTCGTGCTTCGTTGGAGCAACAAGCATTTGATCGAGATCACATGTATTATCTCATATCTCAATTTGAGTATGGCAGCGGCAATGGTGGCATCAACAGCGTCGGCTTAACTTCGGTTGTGGGAGAAATGAACCGAACTAGTTCAATTCCCTCTGGTCCTCATATTGGCCGGAGTTCCAGTATGGGGGTATCTACAACCCAGAGCAGAGGCGGAGACAGCAAAGGCGGAGGCAGCAGAGGCGGAGGCATCGAGGGCTTCTTCTGAAACCTCGGACAAACTGGCGGTAGGAAATCTTCCGTTGACTAAGTTAAGAATTTTATGGATATTTTTCATCATTTCTTGGTCAAGTATGATGTTATATAGATTTAAACAAGGTTTTAGACTTCAAAACTATGTTATCCAACTTTTTTAAAAAAAAAAAAATCAATTCGGTACCATTTCCGGTACTAGATTCTACCTAGTGTTGGTCTGATACGGTTCCGGTCAAACACCAATATCGATACCAATATTTTGAACCTTGCTTTGCAGTGCATTTGTGTTCACATCAGACTAATTTTCATTATCTTTTAAGACCAATACCTGAAAAGAGAAGATGACCAAACAATATGTGCTACAAGCAACACCAGCTCCAATTGTCAAAAGCAATAGTTCCCTCTTAAGCTGCTCAAGTTCCCAATTGCAAAATTAGTGCTTGTCAGAATAACAAAATAAACACATTAAATACAGTTAATAAATCTTTTTGGCCTTGTTTGGATAGAAAATATGGAAGGGAAGAAAAGAGAAGAAAAGATAATGGAGGGAGAAGAGAAGAGAAGGAAAGGAGAGGTTCTCTTCGTTGCTCGGAAACAAGAGAATGAAATGGAAGGAAACAAAGGTTTCCCTTCTTCTCCACTTGTAAAAGTGGGAGGAAAGGTTTTATTCTTGTGGAGGAAAATACTTCTTCTCTTCTCTCTTCATTTTTATATCAAAACAAAAGAAAACTTAGTTCCCTTCTCTTTCACTCCGAGCCAAACAAGAAAAGGCCTTTCATTTCTCTTCACTTCTCTTCTCTCCACTTTTTTCCTAACCAAACAAGGCCTTGTGATGATTAAACTCATTTTTGACTTAGATCATATATTTAATTTAATCAGCATTGATAGATTCAGATTCAAGATCAATACTAAAAAGAAAAAGATCTGAAACAATCAAGAAATCACAAGCTTACCGCTTCATATTTTAGAAGATTGAGTTCCTTTCTCTTCTCACTTTCATCCTGCCAATTCTGTAGTGAAATTTCCATAATCAGAAATATCCATAAGAATTATTACTTTAAACCTCAATATTACTTCAGCCAAGTACTAGGAACCACAGGCAACTTCTCCATGGCATAGTTAATAAAAAAAGTAATCAAACCTTTGCTACTATTTTCTTGTTAACGGGTGCAATACTTTGACCAGACACCCACTCTCTTGTTTCTTTAAGTTTCAGAAACCCACTGTTGCCATCATTATCTACCACCTAAATTAAAGGTAAACAAGGACAAAACCATCATAAACAATCAAAATCTTTCACAAATATGAATGCAGGTACAGAAGTTAACAAATTAAGTCCAGTAAAAGTGAAGTAGAAAGCTCACCTCATGATTATGCTGATTATCTTCTTGCAACGTATTGGTTTCGACATCAGCAAATCCTGAATTTTCCCTCCTCCAAAGCATGTCAGAAACTTTAGATATAAAGTCCCCATTCAACTGTCTTTCTTTCAAAAACATGCGCATCACATCTTCTCCAGAAATTTCACTTTCTGTGGGATGACATAATATTTTAGAGCAATAGTTCAAACCATCCAAAGGTGATATCAAATATTAATTCATGTTACAGCCAGTTCGCCGCAGGGATAAAGAATCACAAAACACAGCACAAATATGACCTAGTTAATTATAGAATTTGTTCGTTTCTTATTTCACTCCTTTCTTTGTTAAGAGGAAGGATGAACTTACATGCACATTGGCGAAAACTAGAAACAATTAAACAAAGTGGCTAATATGAGAACATTAGCAACATTTTTCCTCAATTTTGAATGTAATTGCAAGAACATCCAAAGATCGAGCATTAAATCAACCAAAGGGAAGTGCAAGCAACAGTTCATTTCTCAGCATCCACACTACCCAATAAGAGGATTATAAAATAAAAAATTCCACGGAGAAAGAAACCCCTTGTCTAGTTCCCACAACTGATGAGGAACTGGAACGGCAGCGAAGATAAAGAAGGAAGAGTGTTACCTGGAAGAGAACTCCTGGAGACTGACACAGAGAGAGATCGCTCGGCAAAAAGCCGTACTTGGTGGGAGAAGGAAGAGCGTCCTCTTGGTAGAAGAGAGGATCTCGATGAAGTGTTGCTTAACTCAGAGCATTTCAGACCAAGGAACCCAGCTCTCAAGGTAATCTCCATGGCCATATGCAAACCTAACAGTGGCGAAGCGACCGTTATCTGGTCATTGTGTCGGAAACGAGCACAAATTTATCATTTCGCTTTCTTGTCCATGCCTGCCATAAAAATCTAGCTAGCATCGGGCACGAAGTCATTCTATCATCTTCTCTTTCCATCGACCATGGATCTGTGCTATCGAGCTTGGGAGTAGGCCCGAAAATAAATAATGGGTCGGGCTGCAATTAGGGCTCACGAGGATAAAAAATAAATTTCGTATTGGTCTTTAATTTCACTTTTCTTTATTGGTTTGGCTTTCTTTTTTTTCACTAGTCATAAACGGCTGCTCGCGGTGATGTATTATGTATATGTTTTTTTTAATAGATTGATTAAATTGATTCCATGAGATGACTTGAACACATGTTCCTGTAACAAAGTCAACAAAATTTATCCATCTAACCCGAGATGGTTTGTTTTGTGCGGATTTGTTATAAAAACTTATGATTGCTTGGTAATCAGTTCTGAGGATTATCTCATTCTGATCCAGGTAGTGTATTTTAAGGGCCCTCATTGTTTCCATACACGCATGTATTTCTGCATCAATAGTGGATTTTATAACAGAGAATTTTCCACTGACATAGGCGCATACCTTTTTTGTGCTCCTTGGGTCATGTTTCTTGTCATTCCATTTACATATGCCACCCCATCCTTTCATACACTCATCTGTCTCTAGAATTATTCACCTATTTTACGTTTCTATAGATCTTTTGTTAGGCTCTCGATTGAACTAGCAAGTTCGTCTGGTTGAATGGCTGCCTTTTTCTCCTTCAATGTTTTAACTTCTTCCTTGAGGTCGTCAAGATCCTCCTTGATCTTAACTGTTAGTTGAATCAAGGTATTCAACTGTTTGAATAGAGTCTCAGAAAGTTTTTGCGTGACTGCAGTTGGTTTGACGAATCCCTCTGCTGGTTGCCCAAGGGATTCAGTGGTTTTTAATGCTTGTAAGTATGTAGTACTAGCTGCCGTTAAACGTCAATCGCTCATAAAATATATGTGAAGCTTGGCTAGGTTCTTGATGTTCTAAAAGTATATTTAGCTATATATACTACTTAAATGAGGTAAATCATGATTGTCTTCTAGGTGCCTTCTTAAGATTCCGAATATAACGGGAATTTTTCCTCTCCCTGAGTACTTTTCCCTTCTTTATTGTCTACCTTAAGTACACGTCTCCTAGATGACAGATTCTAGATTTAACTCAGATAAGATAGCAATGAAGCTAAACACAGATTTAGAATAACAAAATACCTGAAACCTTGCTCTGATACCAGAATAGAAACGAAAGCGTCTTCTCGATTCGGTCACTGGCTCACAAGGAACGCGGGAACGAACAGAGGAACATAAAGTTTTTCTAAAAGGAAAGCTTGAAAGCTTAATATATTAGAAGGAGGCTATTACAAAAGAGAAGTAGAACTACTTGGTGCTCAAGTGTGTTCTGCAACTCCGAACTTAGTGATTTATATAGGCATGAAGGAAGCTTCGCGAGGAAGCTCAATAATTCAGTGCGGGTGCTCATTGGGCCCCATCGTCCACTGAGTTACTGGCTTTCCACAGAAGGATAGATTCCTTTACAGGACAATTATTGCCCTAAAGTAATATCTTTACAGCTCACTGATATAGACACTACGACAATTATTGTCCTTACTTTAGCTTTATCTACTCAGATTCTGGTGCTTGATGGGACGCTGTTCTTATCCCTTTGATTTAGTAAATATTACTTTGTCTACTACTGCAGAGTGTTTTGTGGCATAGGACCAGGTTTTTGATATGGTGTTCTACTGGTCCTAGTGCATCTGATGCCCAGTTGTCCTTTGTTGCCGATTGTTCCAGTCTGGCCTTTTGGAGATAGGCCATTGCTAAGAGTTTTTCAACTTCTTCGGTAGCTTTTATTGTTTGGGCATTGTGAATGTTGTAGACTTCTTGCGCCCATTGATGACTTTTATCCATTGTTCTTGGGTATTTGAACAGGAGCTTCCCTGTTAGGCGTTCTAGATCTTCCAGGCCAATTGCTCCACTCAGTACTGCCCAATATTGAGCAGTGATGATGTCCTTTCTTGTTCTTGGTGTTGTATCATGATAACTTGCCATCAGGCTCTTGAGATTATCCAGAATCATTTTGGAGATCTGCAAATATTCTGCAAAATTAACAAACTAATATTAACAATAAATGTGGATATTTTAAAGGGGTTTCCACTTCCCCTCTTGAACTTGTTCATTTGGTGCTTCTGCGATCTGGATATTTTCCCTTTCTTAGGGTATCATAGTCCAGCGGGATTGGTTCATCTTCATCTTCTTCGAAAAAGGAGGGTTCTACCCCCTTTTGACTTGAATCTGTGTCTTTCCAGATTGAGGGCGGAGTCTTGTTTCTTGTGTACGAGCACTCTGGTTGCTCGTGAATGTTGTTGTTGTAGTTTTCTGGCTCTAGGTTGGTCATGGAGAATCGCAGGGTTGCCATGCATTCGTCTTCTCCCTGGGTTTCTTTGGTGGGAAAAGGATCTAAATTCTGGGCCTAGTTGTCTTCTGTTGTTGAAGGCAGGTCCTTGCTCAGGTTGAGCATGTTCTCAATATCATTGTATTCATTCCAAAGGGTTGAGTCATCCCACAGAGGTACCTCATCAGCATACTCATTCCAAAGAATTGAGTCATCCCATAGAGGAGGCATATCTCCTCCTTGCTCGGCTTGGATTGTTCTCCCGAGCGTCATGATTTCACTTATGACTCCTGGATTGTTTTCGTCATGGGGTTCATAGTCGTCATCCCAAGAGCATACTGCCATGAGGGCTAGGTCTTTCTTGGTTCTTTTGTTTCTACGAGAATTATGGGAATAGGTCAGAAGGCTATCAATCTTGCTAATAGCTAGACATAATTGTTGAACCACTGCTGGAGGAGCATGCTCTGCATGTTTTAGTGCCCCTTCTAAATCTGTCAGGTGTTCTTCACAATGATCTGGAGAGACTCTCATGTAGCAACGTTAAAGATCTATTCGAGTATATGAATGACTACAAGATACTTGCTGCTAGGTCAGGAAGGATGTATGTGTCCCCAGAACTTTCAGAAAAATTCTTCCGGAAAATGCCCCCAATCATTGGAAAGGAGATTGAGATGGCATATGCTGAAAAACATCCTGGAAATACTCTAGGAGTATTTCCCAGAATACACTTTACCTACCAGTATTTGGAAGAACAATGCAAAAGAGCAGCCTTTCAGAGGAGTCTAAAGGATCTGACTATTTGCAAGAAAATACCTGTACCAGGGTATTATAGGAAGGAAAAAAAATATGGGTTGAGGAAAGCAAAAACATACAAAGGAAAACCTCATGATACCCATGTTAGGATATTCAAGAGGAAGCACGCTGACAAAGTAAGGCGTTGCAAATGTTTTATATGTGGAGAGGAAGGGCACTTTGCCCGAGAATGCCGCAAGAAGCAGGGCAATATTGCCAGAGCGGCCATAATCGAAAACTTGGAATTATCCGACAACTGGGATGTTGTCTCCGTTGAACAAAATGAACCATATAGTGATGCTATTTGTTCATTTTCAGAAGGAGAAGTTGGAATGGCACAGACCCTTACTGCTGAACTTAGAGAAATGCCTTATGAAACTGCGTTTGTCATTATCCTAGAAGAACAGCCTCATACATGGAGAATGAAAATCACATTGCCTAAAGAAATGAAAGAATGTGTACACAAATGGGAAGATAACAAACCTACAATAACTAATGGTTGTGAGAAATGCACATTCTGCAAAGAATCTACAAACCCTAAGATGAAGGCACACTGTAGGATTTGTCTTTTAACGGTCTGCCCAATGTGTTCGAGGTTCAACCTAGGTAGAAAAATCATTATTCAAAGGGCAAACTTCATGCCATACGATGACAAAGACAGTCTTATCAAAGAATTGCTAGAATTCACCAGTTATCTCCTGGCAGAAAACCAAAGATTAAAGGAAGAAATTGATGAGTTGAGATTGAGCCAAGACATGATTGACTTGGAAGGAGAGTTTAGCAACATGAAATTTGACCAGGAACATGAGAGAAAGATTCAAAAGGGAAAATTCCCTGCGAAAGAAGAAGGCTCTACAAGTAAGAATGAGCAGACAGGAATTATCTTTAAGGAAACAGTGAATACCCTTTCAGAAGAAATCACCATACTGGATGAAATAGAAGCACACTCTATAACGCCCGACCCAAGAAGAAGAAGAATCCTGAACAGATTATACAACATGGAAATTTTTATGGAAATACCAGGAATTAAGAATTTCAAAGTCCAAGCTATCCTAGATACAGGAGCCACTGTATGTTGTATAGACCAAGATGCAGTACCAGCAGAAGCACTAGAGCCAAGTGCTTACCCAATTCTGATAAATGGAGTTAATTCACAACAAACAGCAAAAATGAAACTCAAAAATGGACAAATATCCATTGAAGATAATAAGTTCAAGATACCATTCACCTATGCCTTCCCAATGGGAAAAGGAGATGGTATTCAGATGTTAATAGGATGTAATTTTATAAGAGCTATGCAAGGAGGAGTCCGCATAGAAGAACAGATGGTTACATTCTATAAGAAGGTGACATCAATAACCACAAGGATTGATACTGAGCTTACAGCAACTGCCACAATAGAAGAATTAAATCTATCTGAAGAAGAATATTTAGAGGTCAAAAGAGCAGTGACCTACGACCACTTCAAAGAATCAGAACGATTCAGAGAAAGGTTCGGCCCGTTACTACAGAGGCTAAAGGACCAAGGGTTTATTGGAGAAAACCCATCCCAGCACTGGGCTAAAAATTAGGTGACTTGCAAATTAGACATTATTAATCCTGATCTGACCATTCAGGACAAACCTCTCAAGCATGTCACTCCAACTATGAAGGAATAATTTGACAGACACGTTCAAGCTTTGTTAAAAATCAAGGCTATAAGACCCAGTTCAAGTCGCCACAGGACAATGGCGATAATGGTTAATTCGGGTACTAGTATAGACCCGATAACAAAGAAAGAGGTCAGAGGAAAAGAGAGGATGGTATTCAACTACAAAACTCTGAATGACAATACCCATAAAGACCAATATAGTCTTCCGGGTATAAACACCATCTTAAAGAGGATCGGTAATAGCAAAGTCTTCTCTAAGTTTGACCTGAAGAGCGGCTTTCATCAAGTCGCAATGGAACCAAGCTCCATACCCTGGACATCTTTTATCGTACCAGGAGGATTATATGAATGGCTGGTGATGCCATTTGGTTTGAAAAATGCACCGGCCGTATTCCAACGAAAAATGGATCAATGTTTTCAGGGAACAGAGAATTTTATAGCTGTATACATTGACGACATCCTGATATTCTCTGAGAATGAAGAGCAACACGCTAAACACCTGGAAATAATGTTGAGTATATGTGAGAAGTGGGGGTTAGTTTTATCCCCTACCAAAATGAAGATTGCTACTAGAGAAATTGAATTCCTAGGAGCCATAATTGGAAACAACAAGATCAAGCTCCAGCCGCATATTATTAAGAAGATAATCAGTTTCGATGAAGAAAAGCTGAGAAGTAAAGCAGAGCTTAGATCATGGATGGGCATACTAAATTATGCCAGATCCTACATTCCCAATTTAGGAACCCTATTGGGACCACTGTACTCAAAAGTAAGCCCACATGGGGATAAAAGGATCAAACAGTCGGACCAACAACTGATTACAAGGATAAAAGAATTGGTCCAAGAACTTCCTGATTTAGAACTACCCCAGCCAAACGCCTATATAATTCATCATCGTTGTCAGAATCTTCTGATGTGTCCCATTTTGGGAGTGGGTAATTTTTCT
The DNA here is from genome assembly GCA_034359265.1 of Canna indica. NCBI lineage: Eukaryota > Viridiplantae > Streptophyta > Magnoliopsida > Zingiberales > Cannaceae > Canna > Canna indica. Next base: position 57,979,104 of record CP136890.1, on the reverse strand, counting down.
CGTCATCATAATCTTCCTCGTCTTTATTTGTTGGTTGGTCTTCCACCTGAAGTGACATGAGGTGTCGTAGGACTTCGAGTTCTTCATCTTCATCTTCCGAGGAGTCATTGTGAAGCTCCTCTAAGTCGTCCCATTGGCAGGTCATTATTAGAGCTAACTCATGCTCTATTGTGTCATCATTATCCGAATTTTCAGGTCTTGATGTATTCGTATAATCAGAAAATCGAACTGTAAGGGTTCCATCAGTTCTTGATCTGATCCTTGCGGTCTGTGGGTTTTGTGTATTTGTGAGTATTGCAGGCCTTATAACCCACTGTCTGCCTTGTAAACTAGCTGTTGTTCTAATTTGCCCGGGAATCGCTCGGATTCCTTTGCTTGCCAAGTGGTCGGCAACATGTTGAACATTATATCGGAAATTAGTGTGGCTGCTGTTGGATAGTCTCCCGATTAATGATCGGGAAAGTAGGAGATTGCTTTCTCCCCCTTGCCAGCCTTGATAACCATGAGTTTGTAACACCAATTGGATGTGTTCTCTAAAATCATGTATGCTAAGAGTCATATCCGGTGCTGCATAAGCAAGTTGTGTGCCTGTGGTCAAATCAATTTTCATAGAGCTGATCACAGCCCTGTCATCCATCCATCTGGTGTCCCTTAGTAACACCAGAGCGTTGACCCCTGCGCTTCTTCTGTGCAGAGTGTGTAGTCGTACCATTATCATGCCTATGTGTAAATGTTGTAAACCCTCTTGTACTAGAAGGTTATAGCTCTGATCTGTAATGAAGGGTAATTCAACTTGTGTCCCTTCTGTAACTAGTATCCTTTCTCAGAGTAGTGTTGGTATACTGAGCATGCTCTGCCTCTTTTAGTGCCCCTTCTAAATCTGTCAGGTGTTCTTCAATACATTTAGGTTCATAGGTTTGCACAATGTTAGCTGTTAATTTGGACAGTGCATCAGCCAATGTGTTCAGCTTACCATCTATGTGTTCAAAGTGGACTTGAACACCTGTTCCTATAACAAAGTCAACAAAATTTATCTTTTCCATTGTATCCAAGTTTTCTTTTCTGCCTTCCCGAGTAGGTTTTCAATATAACATATTTTGGATTTATTGTCGGTCCAATTTCTCTCATTTATCAAGTTCAAAGTGATTGATTCCCATCTAGAAATCACATCACTGTATTGTCCTATATTTTTTGGTAGGACTAGTATTTCTCCCTGATTCATCTGAGCTGTTGGTAGGTTGAACTTTTCATTGTGCTGTTTAGCATACCCTCCTCTGATATTGTTCATCCTTGATTGAATTGTTGGGACATTGAGTATAGGCTGTCTTGTTCCTGGGGGATACATTGCCGGTCCCATGATTGGTTCTGTAGGCAATCGGGTGAGTGAAGACTCAGCAGTGGAAAACGCTGCTTCTGTTCTTTTCTCCGGCATTTTCTCAGCCTTCTTCGTAAACTGTCTGATCATTGGATAGTCGATTTCTGCAGTGTAGGCACCTTTTGAATGGGTTTGGGTTTGGATTTCATTTTCCTCCTCCCCTTCCCCCTTAACGAAAAATGGGTTCCACCCATTTTCTTAGCTTAGGTGAAGGGTTAATTAAAGAAGGTGAATAGTGTGTTTATTATAAAATTTAGCATAACCTCGATTCTAACATTTCTTTTAATTTTAAGCAAATCATAATTTAAGCCATACTAGAGGCCCGGGATGAATAGTATATTTACTATAAAGTTTAGCCTAATGTCGATTCTAACATTTTTTTTAGTCTTAGACAAATCACAATTTAAGCAAAAAACGGAAGTAACGATAAATGACAAGTATAGCAACACAAGCAAATAAGCAATGTTAACACAAATAGCTTAGAGTGGTTTGGCAACACCGCCTACTCCACTACCTAAGTACATTACTTATAATTTCAAACTTAAATCCACTAGATAATAAAGTTCCTTACAAGTGAGGAATTTTCACCGCAAAGTCTTTGTCTTCTCTCCAAAGGCACTTTTCCACCTCACTTCACTAATGGCACTCTAAATCTAGTTTACAATAATTGACTTATACCTCTACACTAAGGCAATCGATCACCAACATTGTTAGGAAATTTGAGATAATTTCCTGCAGGATCTACAAAATCCGAACCCGACGTAGAAAACAGAAAACCAAATCTGATAATAATAATTGAGGAAAAACAAAAGACACAAGGGGGTTAACGTGGTTCAGACTCGGCGGGGTGCTGATCCTACGTCCACAGGGAGAAGAGGATACTGCTTTATTAAATCCAGAAAAGAACTTTTACAATAAGAGTGCAATAATCTAAATTCCCTTTAGAATATAGCAAACTGTCTTAAATTAATTGAACCTGAAACTGATACGGAGTAGAGGCACTTCTTTGAAAGATCTGCCTTGAAACTGAAATCCTATTGCTATATGTCAGAAACTGTGAAGGGGCACTCCTTAGAAAAAAGGGTCGTAGTGGCACTCTTAATTTTTTGGATCTCTGAAACTCTCACATGAGGATTTTCTCTTGGTGTGAGATTATTTTAGAACTGCATATTAGACCCCTATTTATAATAGAGGGGGAGAGCCGATTCATGCCTATTTTAGTGGAGAAAAAATCTCCAAGGAATTTGCTGCTCCATCTGATTTAATCGGATGGCTGAAATGCTTCTTTTGACAAAAGAAACTTTCAAAATGCTTGGTGGCTTCACGTGATGCCTCCAACTTTTTCTCCCTTTGACTAGTCAAAAGCAATATTTAATTTTCACATCATCAATTTGAAAAATTCTAAAGTTATCATCAATTTGAAAAACTTTTACGTGTGCCACTGCAACATTGACATGAGTATCTTGAGAAGATGGTGGGCTGGGCTCCCAGGCCCATGATTATAAAATCATAGTTTATTTTGATCGAGTCCGGTTCAACATGGTTCAATCAAATTGGCAAATTGGTTCAAGCATATCTTGGTCAAATCAACTCTGATTTGGATCTGGTCGAACTCGTTGGATTCGATTCAGACCCAATTTGAGTCAATCTCTAACAATTCTTCATTTGATGAAAATTGGGGCCGATGCAATCCTTAAAAGTTGTCCTCCTCTCCCACAAGGCCCGTACAGGGCCTACGTCGAATCATTGTTCAAGTGGGCCGAGTCAGCTTCCTGCTTTGTCGTAGGAACCCACATAGTCCTCCGAGTCTCCTCCTTCATTGTGTATATCTGAGAAGGGATTTCCCTGAAAGCAAAATTTATACCTGATCCGGTGTCTGATTTTGCTGTGTTTTGCCTCGGAATCTGAACTGCTTCACGAAAGATGGATCCGTCCACCTTGTACAAATTATTTGACGTCCTTATAGCCTTCAGTACCGTCGTGGCTCCATTCTGTACCTCCAAGACTCCTCCTACAGAGGATGTCGTATAGCCCCTAGTGTCAAGAACTCCAAAAGACACTAGATTCCTTCCTAGCTTCGGGACATGGCGAACATTTGCTAGGATCTTTGTCGAGCCATCATGCAATTTTAATTTCACTATTTCGAATCCGACAACTTTGTAAGGTACGTTGTTGCCGACACGAACTACTCCACCATTGGTGCGCCGATAATCCACAAAGGCCGTCCGATGTGGAGTTATGTGATAGGAACACCCAAAATCCAGGAACCACTCATCAATGCTACTGGTGGTTGACCTGTTCGCCTGCTGACCTGGATTGCATGTTGCATGATCAGACATATCAGAAGAAGATTAAGAGGAATTTTGACCTGAGGTGTGTTGTCACCGACGAGACCGCCATCGCCCACGACGTGTCTTAGCAGTGCTTGTGCCATCTGTCACGACCAGTACCTTAACTTTCTCAAAATCTGCGTAAGAGGCCTCCACATGTGCGTCTTGACCCTTATTTTGCTGCTGTAATTTTTTCTTAAGACTGAACATTCTGACTTGATGTGACCTCGTTTCTTACAATAATAACAAGTGACATTTAATTTGTTACCTCCTCTTGCTTCATTAGAGTAGAGAGCTTCTCTTTTCCCTTCACCAGAGGAATTTGTTGTAAGATGTGTGTCCATGAGCTCCTTAGACACAAGAGCAGTGATAACCTATTCTGGATTAATAGTAGTATTTTCAAAAAGCATAGTTTCACGAAAATTTTTAAAAGAAGTAGGAAGTGAATATAAAAGGAATAAAGCCTTATCTTCCTCTTCAATTTTGGCACCCATATTCTCCAGGTCAATGATGATTGTCTGAAAAGTATTGATATGTTCTTTGACCGATTGTCTGAAAAGTATTGATATGTTCTTTGACCGATGTGCCTTCTGCCATACGTAGGAAATGAAGCTTCTGCTTCAAAGTCATCTTACCGGTGAGAGTTTTGTCATGATACAAGGATGCGAGTTTATCCCAAATACCTTTAGCTGTCTTTTGGGATGCAATTTCTCGAAGTGCTTCATTTGACAAGCTTAGGTACAAAACTGCAATTGCCTTTTGCTCATTATATTCTTTCTCCTCATCGGTTCCCTGCATCTTATCCTTACCAAGAATAGCATCATGTATTTTCTTCATAGTTAAGATCGCTTTCATATTCATTGACCAAAGTGCATAGTTGACATTGCGATCTAACTTCTCAATATCAAATTTGGTACTCACCATGGCTGGGAAGTAGTCTCTGATACCAACTGTTAGGAAATTTGAGCTAATTTCCTGCAGGATCTACAAAACCCGAACCCGGCGAGGAAAACAAAAAACCAAATCCGATAATAATAATACAGGAAAAACAAAAGACACAAGGGGGTTAACGTGGTTCAGACTCGGCGGGGTGCTGATCATACGTCCACAGCGAGAAGAGGATACTGCTTTATTAAATCCAAAAAAGAACTTTTACAATAAGAGTGCAATAATCTAAATCTCCTCCAGAATACAACAAACTGTCTTAAATTAATTTAACCTGAAATTGATACGAAGTAGAGGCACCGTCTCTGCAAGATCTGCCTTGAAACTGAACTCCTATTGCTGTATGTCAGAAACTATGAAGGGGCACTCCTTAGAAAAAAAGGTCGTAGCGGCACTCTTAATTTTCTGGATCTCTGAAACTCTCACATGAGGATTTTCTCTTGGTGTGGGATTATTTTAGAACTGAATATTAGGCCCCTATTTATAATAGAGGGGGAGAGTCGATTCATGCCTACTTTAGTGGAGAAAAAATCTCCAAGGAATTTGCTGCTCCATCTGATTTAATCGGATGACTGAAATGCTTCTTTTGACAAAAGAAACTTTCAAAATGCTTGGTGGCTTCATGTGATGCCTCCACCTTTTTCTCCGTTTAACTAGTCAAAAACAATATTTAATTTCCACATCATCAATTTGAAAACTTCTGAAGTTATCATCAATTTAAAAACTTTTACGTATGTCGCTGCAACATTGACATGAGTATATTGAGAAGATGATGGGCTGGGCTCCCAGGCCCATGATTATAAAATCATAGTTTATTTTGATCGAGTCCGGTTCAACATGGTTCAATCAAATTGGCAAATTGGTTTAAGCATATCTTGATCAAATCAACTCTGATTTGGATCTGGTCGAACTCGTTGGATTCGGTTCGGACCCAATTTGAGTCAATCTCTAACAATTCATCCTTTGATGAAAATTGGGATCGATGCAATCCTCAAAAGTTGTCCTCCTCTCCCACAAGGCCCGTACAGGGCCTACGTCGAATCAGTGTTCAAGTGGGTCGAGTCAGCTTCCTGCTTTGCCGTAGGAAACCACATAGTCCTCCGAGTCTCCTCCTTCATTGTGTATCTCTAAGAAGGGATTTCCCTGAAAGCAAAATTTATACCTGATCCGGTGTCTGATTTTGCAGTGTTTTGCCTAGAAATCTGAACTGCTTCACGAAAGATGGATATGTCCACGTTCTACAAATTATTCGACGTCCTTAGGGCCTTCAGTATCGTCTTGGCTCCATTCTGTACCTCCAAGATTCCTCCCGCAGAGGATGTCGTATAACCCCTAGTGTCAAGAACTCCAAGAGACACTAGATTCCTTCCTAGCTTCGGGACATGACGGACATTTGCTAGGATCTTTGTCGAGCCATCATGCAATTTTAATTTCATTGTTCCGAATTCGACAACTTTGCAAGGTACGTTGTTGCCGACACGAACTACTCCACCATTGGTGCACTAATAATCCACAAAGGCCGTTCGGTGTGGAGTTATGTGATTGGAACACCCAGAATCCAGGAACTACTCATCAATGCTACTGGTGGTTTCGAAGATTTTGAAAAGCATGGAGTGGGAGATTTCGAAGATTATCGTCCCCCGAGAGTCATTTTTGTTTTGTTGGTGAATGGTTCATCAGTCGCCGTGGGTTTGTATTATCTTGCTTAAAAATGAAGGTAGGAGGCAGGGTTTCAGCTGTGGGTATGTATCATCGGGCTTATGGCGAAGCGGTCCCCATGGTACATGAGTCGAGGGAGTCATTGTGCTTTTGGCCAACTAGAATCTTGTCCATGATTCTAGGTTTGCAGAGCCGAGGCTTTCACTCCTCTCCTCCTTTCCCTTCAACTCTCGGGTTGCGAGATGGTTCCGTCAGCACGTCTGTATGTGAGGTTAAACCCTGGCAACATGGTTGCTGGTCGGTATTTTCGCTTGCAAGGTTCTAGAGAGGAGTACCCCCTTTTTTTCTCTATTATGCTCCATGGGAGTTGTAGCTTTATGGTTTGTTTTCTCATTTGTAAGCTTCCCTTCATGTGTTTGTAAGTGTAACTATTCCCTTTGTGTGATTTTATGAAAAAAATAGTGCTCTTGAACCAATCACATATCAATGTGTAGGGAACTATTTTTGATAATGAATAAATGAGGCAACTTTTCATCATATGTTGTATCAATATTCTTTGTATTAGATTGTGATGAACCCCATGAACCCGGGTGAATGATTCCAAGGCCAAGATGAGATCATGCCAGTGAGATTTGGAATTCAAATGTCCTTGTTCTAAATATTCCTTGTCGTATGATCATCAATTAGGGGATTGGTGATTTCGAGAAGACTAGTGCACTTGATACATGCCCTATACGATAGGGGGTAGCTGATCTCACAGTTACCTATGAACCATCATTAATTTATAAGTGCAGCTGCTCATTAGGGAATAAGTTCACTAAACAGACCTACACGAGGAACATAGAATGAAATTCTTACATGAATGTCAATAAGATGTTCCTTAGGTGATAGTAGTGTTTGTGAAATGGCCACACTAGAGGAGGGTGAATAGTGTGTTATCTAAACTTGTCGCTTAATTTCGATTTTAATTGTTTACTTGATTACTTAGGCAAATTGCAATTTATCGAATAAATGCGGAAGCAACAATAAAACAATTAAACACAAACAAAGATAATAATGCTAACACAATGGTTTATAGTGATTTGGCCCCAATGCCTACTCCACTATCTAAGCACCGTGCTTAGGATTTTACACCAAAATCCACTAAGTTATGAGTAGCTTACAAGTGATGACTTTACACTGGAAAGACCCTACACTCACCTCGAAGGCACTTCCACACCCGGAAGTATCCTGCCTTCCTACCGAGTGAGCTTTCCCACCTCAATTCCTAAGACCTACTTCGAACTTAGTTTACACAAGTGATACACCTTCTACACCAAGGTAACCACTTAGACACAAGATCACACACTAGGTCTTTTTACAAACTCAAGTAAATTAATTCAAAACAAAATAAAAACACTTTAATCACAAGAAGAGAGTAAAGATGACTTATCATAATAAGAACACATATTCTTCTTGAGCCTAGCACCCTTGATAAGCCCTCCAATGAAGAACACTTGAAGATGAGGGATCAAGAGCTGATTTGATCAATGAGGAGCTTAGAGGATGCTAAAGATCACTCTTTGAGATTTTGGGGCATCATTAAGAGATTGGGAGAGAGTTTGGGGTGGGTATTTATAACCCCCCAAACAAAGGGCTCGTCAATAGACGTATTTTTGCTCGTTGTCGACGCCTAGTCGCTTGCCGATCGATCGTTGGTCTATCGATGGATCAATCGCCCAAGCGATCGCGGCATTCTGCCGCTTCTGGGCGCACTTCGATCGACTGGCTGGTCGACCGAATTGGCTATTCCCAATGCTCTGGTTCGTCCGATCGATCGACTGAATTGGCTACTACCAAATTTTGACCATATCCGGTCGACCGAACCTGGGCTGAGCTTGATTTTTTTAGCCTTCTTGCGCAATTCGTTTCCAAGTTTCGGTCTTCAACGTGCGTCAACTTGGAGAGCTTTCCATGTGTTTTTTAGACTCGTCAAAGACGTCTTTGGTGCACTCGTCGAACTACTAGAAATTTCTGCGACGAACCTGAACGTGTCGACCTATGTCCTTTCGATTTTCCGATTTCTTCCGATATTTCCGATCGAGGACATCGAGTGCTAACCGATATGGAACCTGGAAATATTTCTCAATGAAATCATTAGTTCCATGTTTGTTATCATCAAAACCGAGATTAAGACCAATGTCAAAAATCTTAGGCCAACAATCTTCCCTTTTTTGATGATGACAAACATCCTCAAGAAAATATATCATTCAAGCATAAATGATATCGAACATGGGATTTCTCCTCCTATCAACATGCATATCTATGGAAATAAACTCCCCCTATCTATATGCATGATTTTCCTATATTTTCTTCCCTTTTTACCTATATTTTTCTCCTCTTTTTGACATCAATCAAAAAGAGCAAGAAAATCAATCTAGTGAAAGTTGAGACTCTAAAATTAGTTTTCATGAAGCATGAAGATCACAACTCAAGAGATGAAAACATACATACAAGTGAGACTAATTAATACATGATATCATAGAATGATCAATATAATCTAAAATTGAAAATCATGTACTAATTCAAGTATTGATATTACACGTATCAGTCAAAGTTTCAAAAGTAATTTTAGAAATGATTTTTCTTAAATAATAATGAGAACGATACCAGTAATAGAATTACAATATCATACTTGACGTCTAATTCAAAGATTTCGACGAAAATCTAAAGTATCGAAAAATAAGCACTTGGAAAGAATGATACTTTAATGACATTTTCGTAAATAAGTGAATCTTTAATGACATTTCTAGATTTCATTCAAGCTTTCAAAATACCAAGATATGAGCATTTAAAACATGTATATCAAGTTTGAAGTGAAACTAATGTCATTTACCTAATATTTTAACTTAGCATGATTTCACTAAAAAAAAGAAGCATGTTAACATGAAATTACTAAGTATCAATTTTTATCCTTTACTCATGGTTTTCCAAACTTAGACACATATACACCTAACATGAGTAAATCTAAACATGTTTGTGAAATTTGAGCTCAAAATAAGATTTTTAAGTCAAATTGTTGACTTAGGTCAATTTTTTTTAACTTTGAGTCCCCTAAGATGATCTACATATCTCTTTGATGATCTACACATGAATTTTCAACTCAAACACCTAGAAGCATGTCATGTGTATATCTAAACATGTTTCATGAGTTTGGACTTAAAGTAGAAGTCTCTAATGTCAAATTTTAACTTAGGGCAACTTTACTCAATGAAAATTTGCCTAAGTACTAAGAATTTTTTTACTCATGAGATTTCAATCATTTTTCATGTTATTTCAATTATGAGTATAGAGACATCAATCAAACATGAAAAATAAGGTATTAGACTAGAAATATGCAATAACCAAAAACATACATCATCCATGTGAATTTAGCCAAACTTCATTTCATTTTCTATTTTCCTTAGATAACATAGCCTTTCATTAATATTTTCAACTTGCAAGTAGACTCCATTAGTAGATAATGAAATTAAGGCTACTAGCAAGCTAACCAAACCAAATAGCAAAGAGAGATTCAAATATCATTTTCAAAATGCATCTTTACTAGATAGTTTGAAATTCATTTTAAATGAAATCAAGTGATACCAAAATGAATTTTAAGAGATCACAAAAATAGTAAATATGAAAATATGATCTACAATCCTTCCTATTAGTTGAAAACCGAAAGGTCACAATGAGCCTACGATTTAGAACCACAAGGTCGCATTAGCCCGTTATAGGCGACATAGGTCTCCGAAGAGACCGAAAATTAAAAAATCAAAAATCATTTGAAATATATTAAGAGCGAGAAAAATCAATCAATTTTATGCAAATATGATAAACACCATCTTCAAGCATACAAGTAGAGAAAAAGTGATGATACCAAGTGATTTAGATGCCAATTTCCATACCTATGGCATCATGATGGTTTGAAGTTGCAACCAAGGAGTGATACTTCATTTAAGTCCATGGTAAACTTCAACTATTTACTTCTCTTTACCCTTGTGTGGTAGCTCCCCCTACAAGAGAGCAAGAAATATTTGGTACCCAAATGGCTTTGGGTCCTTGGGGTTTGTTGGCCTAGGTATCCAAAGTGTCTTAGCAATACTTGGATTCTTCTTAAATGCACAATCATAGATTGCATGGCCATATGTACTACAACAAAAATAATGTCCATGAAACTTTTTGTTTTTGCTATGGACATGTGATTTATCATTAGAATGCTTGACATGTGAAACATGATGAGTATGAGCATTCTTAAAAACATTATTCTTCCTCTTATGATCATGAGGTCTAATGGTAGAATGCATAACATGGGAATGATGATGAACATTAGTATTCTTTACATAAGCATTTCTGGTGTTCTTAAGAAATGAAATATTTTTCAATTTGTTTACTTTTTTATTTAAAGACACAACCTCATTTTTCAATGAGTTAAGAGATTGATATAAGACATTAGATTGAGATTTCAAATTGTTATTTTCACTTATAATTTTTGAATCCTCAAGTTTTAAATTTTCATTCTCAAGCTTTAAGTCCTTAAACTCAAGTTTCAACCTATCACGGGAAGAATTAAAAGAACTAGATTTTATTTTTTCATTTTTTCATTTTCTAATTTTAACTCATCCACATGAGAGTTAAGCCTTATATCATCTTTCTTCAATCTTTTATTTTCATTATCCTTTTTAACAAGCAAGGCATATATTTTCTTGTATTCATCTACTAACTCATTATATGATATGTCGAGAGAACTAGTAGAGCTAGCATTATCATTAGCATTAGCATGACTAGAAGGAGAAGAGTGTACCTCATCATTAGCATCCATAAGGCAAACTTTTGAAGTGTCTTCATAGTCATAAAAAAAGGATGCTTCACTTGAGTAGGATGATGTGGAAGCATTTGACCTCCTCTTTGCCTTATTTTTCATGGTAGGACAATTCTTCTTCACATGCTCTTTTTTTTACACACATGACAAATCACCTTCCTTTTCCGATTTTTAGTGCTCCTATAACTAGAGACACTTTGGGCTTCAAAAACCATGTTAGTATTGGAAGGATGACCATTGTCATCACTATCTTCAATAAAAGTTTATAACTCCTTGGTTTTAGCACAATCATATAAGACATTTAAGCAAGCCCAAATATCGAATACAGAAGTACAATGCATGATCTTTTCAAAGATATTATCTTCAAAAGAACAAAATATATAATTTGTAGCTTTAGCATTTAATTCAAACATATCAATTTATTCTTGGGTCCATGCATTCATGTTTTCCTTAGGTTCAATATATATTGGATTTTTACCATGTTAAAAATACCTAAACCTTGAGTCTTTAGAAAGGTGTACATCCTAGACTTCCAAAGACCAAAGTTCGAGGCATCGAACCTAGGAGGTGAAGACGTTAAACTCTCTATAGTGTCATTTTTCGGATCGAGAGACGATGTAGAGAAGATAGTGAAATCTCAATCTACGACCGCTCTGATACCAATTATTGGTGAAATGACCACACTAGAATGAGGGTGAATAGTATGTTATCTAAACTTGTCGCCTAATTCCGATTTTAATCGTTTACTTGATTACTTAGGCAAATTGTAATTTATCGAATAAATGCGGAAGCAATAATAAAATAATTAAACACAAACAAAGATGACAATGCTAACACAATAATTTATAGTGCTTCGGACTCAATGCCTACTCCACTACCTAAGCACCGTGCTTAGAATTTCACACCCAAATTCACTAAATTATGAGTAGCTTACAATTGAGGACTTTACACCGAAAAGACCCTACACTCACCTCGAATGCACTTCCACACCCGGAAGTATCATTCCTTCCTACCGAGTGAGCTTTCCCACCTCAATTCTTAAGACCTACTCCGAACTTAGTTTACACAAGTGGCTTTACATCTTCTACACCAAGGTAACCACTTACATACAAGAGCACACACTAGGTCTTTTTACAAACTCAAGTAAATTAATTCAAAACAAAATAAAAATACTTTAATCACAAGAAGAGAGTAAAGATGACTTATCATAATAAGAACACATATTCTTCTTGAGCCTAGCACCATTGGTGAGCCCTTCATTACACTTGAAGATGAGGGATCAAGAGCTGATTTGATCAATGAGGAGCTTAGAGGATGCTAAAGATCACTCTTTGAGGTTTTTGGGCATCATTAAGAGCTTGGGAGAGAGTTTGGGGTGAATATTTATAGCCCCCCAAACAAAGGGCTCGTCAACGGGCGTATTTTTGCCCGTTGCTGACGCCCAGTCGCTTGCCGATCGATCGTCAATTGACTGATGGATCGACCGCCCAAGCGATCGCGGCATTCCCGAATTGGCTACTGCCAATTTTTAACCATATTCAATCGATCGAACCTGGACTGAGCTTGATTTTTTTAGCCTTCTTCTTGCGCGCTTCGTTTCCAGGTTTCGGCCTTCAATGTACGTCAACTTGGAGAGCTTTCCATGTGTTCTTTAGACTCATCCAAGACGTCTTTAGTGCACACGTCGAACTTCTAGAAATTTCCGCGACGAACCCGAACGCGTCGACCCATGTCCTTCCGATTTTTTGATTTCTTTCGATATTTTTGATCGAGGACATCGAGTGCTAACTGATATGGAACCTGAAAACATTTCTCAATGAAATCATTAGTTCCATGTTTGTTTTCATCAAAACCGAGATTAAGACCAAGGTTGAAAACCTTAGGCCAACAAGTAGGTGCAAGCAATCCTTGGACCTGAGGTTGTCATGGTTACCTAGTGATTGATAACCCATTGGTTTGGTTATATCCCTACGTGGCCTTTAAAAGTCATGTGCCTGATAGTTATGGGCATGGGGAAGCATTCATGGAGGTAGGTGAGAAACCAATATGGAATCAGTTACTCCTAGTCATAGAAGATAATATCCTATGTATCCTTACAAGTGTCAACTCATAAATCTCTGGCCATAGTAGATATGAATGTCGAAAAAGGGTTTCTGACATGCCATTATTGAGACGACAACTTGGCAAGAGGAATACATATGAATCGGTATTAGGGTTTGACACTTCTTCTGTACCCTAGCCGACTTCGGGACGTTGTAATCGAAGGATTTAGTTGCACGGTAACTCATCATCGAAGGGCGTTCAATCCCTGTAGATTGAACCTCATAGTATCCGAGTAGTCATGACACATTGCTAGACATCAATCTTGACTTGTGAGTGGAGTCTCACACGACCACACTGAAGGTGTTTAGTGTTGGCTCGTGAGATTCGAATTGAAGATATTTTATCCGATACGACTCTCTGTTATGCACAACTCACTATTTACTTAGTGCGGGGCCCAATGGGTTGCACATAACAGGCTAACCTCATAATAGGCCTTATGAGATAGAGCTCGCCTGCGGTACTATATATCTACTAGCTTGGACATGCTGCAACTCGATCACGAATCTCGTTTACGAATAAGATAGGAAATATATTTCCTATAGGAACAAATGCACGATAAAGGAGTTCCTCGAAAATCCTAATTTGTAGGGAAACTCTTATTTTGTATGGTAACCCTAAAGTCGTAGGGTTTTGGCACGCGGTACTATTTTATATGGTTGATTAAAATCTTCATTATGAATTAGGAAATTAATTAACCATAAATCGGGGATATGTTTAATTAAGATCGAATTAAACATAATTAATTTGATTTTTAAAATAAAAAATTTATGATGGGAAATTTGATTTTCCCCATGCGCCTACACCTATTAATTTGGAATTGATTTATTTAGATAAATCATAATTAGTGGATAGAAGTTAAAGTTTGTTTCCCATCTTCTTGGTGAGAACAAGAGAGAGGTTCTTGGGTGGAAAGAAGTTCCAAAGAATCTCCTTCTTCTTCCTTGAGTGGCCGGCTATCTTCCTCCCCTTCCCTGAGTTCTCCGAGAAGCAGGAGAGGTGTTCTTCTTCACCTTTGTGTGTCGCTACTTTCTCTCCTTGGAGGAAACAAAAGAGGAAAGCAAGGTATTCTCTCTTCCATCCTCCCGTTCCATGGTTTTCTCATCCCTCTTCCTCCCGTTTTGGAGCCCGGTTCTTGGTGGAAGGTGCTTTTCGGGGTTGAGAAAGTCACTTAGTTGAGCCACAACGAGCCCTGTTCATCGCTGCCCCTTTCGTTGCGAGGTGCTTGGTGTGGACTAGCATTGGAGGACGTGCGTGTGTGCGTCTTGAGCAGGGATACGAGCAGCTTCGTCAACCACGGTTGAAGGTATACTTTCTTCCTATGCTTAATTCCTTAAACTTGCTAAAGTAGATCGCTGTTTTTCGGGGTGTTTGAATTTTTAAATTCCATTTTCCGCTACATTTTTTCTATTCGCACCCTATCACTTTTGCTGAGTTTGATTGATTGTTGTGATTCTGTTAACTGCATATCTAAGATAGAAAGGTAAAATTAGGATTACATGTTTGGTAATTATGAGTAACGCGCTGGGGCCGACGAGTCAGATTGACAAAAGAACCGGGCTCTGATCGCTAAGGGCTTTGAGGCCGAGATTGATGGTGTTGTGGTCGATGACCAGACTCGGTGGGAATCGAGCTTGCGAGAAGCACGCTTGGGATCGTGTTGCTCATTTAAAGCATGTCGGGCCGAGCCGGAGGCCGCATTTAGGGCCGAGGATCATACTCGGTGAAAACCGAGCTCACGAGAAGCACGCTTGGGGTCGTGTTGCTCATTTAGAGTGTGTGGGGCTTAGCCGAAGGCCGCATTTAGGGGCAACGACTAAACTCAATGAAAATCGAGCTCACGAGAAGCGCGCTTGGGGTCATGTTGCTCATTTAGAGCATGTTAGGCTGAGTCAAAGGTCGCATTTAGGGCCGAGGACCAGACTCGGCAAAAACTAAGTTTGAGAGAAGCGTGCTTGGCGCCATGTTGCTCATTTAGAGCATGACATGCTGAGTCAGAGGCCGCATTTAGGGCCGAGGACCAGACTCGGTGAAAACCGAGCTCGCGAGAACTGCGCTTGGGGTCATGTTGCTCATTTAGAATGTGTTGGGCTGAGCCAGAGGCCGCATTTAGGTCCGAGGACTATACTCGGTGGAAACCAAGCTCGCGAGAAGCGTGCTTGGGGTCATTGGGGGCGTAGGAGCCCGTAATAAGCACTGAGACTGATGAGCCAAACTGGTGAAAACCGAGCTCTGGTTGCTATTCGAATTTGAGTGTGGCGCTGAGGCCGATGAGTTAGGCTGGTGAAAATCGAGTCTCGATTACTGTGGAGGCTTGTGATGCCAAGAATAGTGGCGCTAGGCCGAGGAGGGGTGGTGCATCACATGGGTTGAGGGCCGCTGTGAAATCGTGTAAATTCCTCCTGCGCATTATGAAATGACTGCAAGTGATTTTAGATACAATGGAAATGTGTAGAATAGAAAAAGTAACTTCATTGTTAAATATCATAGTGATACATTGCATCCCACCGAGAGCTAAGCTTAGCTTACACATGGTGGAGCCTCATTAAAACCTTTCATGGGAAACCCAGTGGGAGAAACCGCTATGCAGGGAAAAGAGTACTCCATGTTGGGATGTGAAAGGAAAATGTAGTGGAAAAAGCAATTTTACAAAATTTCAAACATCCCAAAAACAACGATGTCATTTAGCGATATTAAGGAATTCAATAGGAGACGATGAGTAGAATTTATACCTTATGCCGCTATTTGTAATTGCAATTCTAATCCCTAATTGTAAGAGGCACACATGTTCGTCTTCTAATGATATTCCACACCAAGCGCCTCGTAGGGTAATGAATTCACAAAGCAAAGAATACCTTACTGTAATTTTTGGGCTCCTCCAAAAATATGAGTGGCGACGCAATTCCAGCAAGGAAATATTCTGGCATAGCTTCACCAAGCTTGCGGAAGACATGGAGGGGGAACTCTATGAGGGGCAGACACTTGTTGGAGAGAGAGCATCAAAATATGATGAAGATTATCATTTACTCAAGGAGTGGTCGGCCACCCCTATTTATGCTCATAGGGGTGGCTACAAAATAGGGAGCCGCCCCTTTGTTCAAATTTTGAACACACCCGGAATTCAAAATTATGAGATTTATCTCTAAGATAAAAATAATGAGATAATGGTTCTTGAAATTAATTTCAAATTAATTCTCAATTAAACTCGAAATTAATTCACCCAAGGGGTCTTCAACTAACACCTCCTTAATTATCTCATTGCGGTTCAAATTTAAACTCATCTCGAAATTCAAAATTTCGGGATTAATCTCCAACATCTTCCATATCTAATAGGGACTTGAATTAATCATATTAATTCATCTCCCTATTAAAAGGGAGTCATACAACTAACCTCCCTATTAAATTAGGAGGCTAGGTGCGTGGGATAAAAATAAAGTTTCCCACCCTAGTTCGAATTCAAAATTTGAGCCATAATAAAATTAGAGTTTCCCTCTTATATTTAGCTGACCCACCTTGACCCCTGGGTCTAGTCAAGTTAACATATTGACTTGACCAGAATCAACACTTTGACTTTGACTCGGGGTCAGGTTGACTTCATTGCGCGCTGAACCCTATAAGTTAGGGTTACGAGGAACCCCTTCCTCGGATGCTCATAATTTGTCCGATTTGGAAACACCTTTCCTATTTTGTCCATGAACGAGATTCGTCATCGTGTTGCGGCATGTCCATGCTAGTAGACATTAGGTACCGCATTCGAGCTCTATCCCATAAAGCTCGTTACGAGGGTAGCCTATTTTCTATGTGATTCATTGGGCCCCACACTAAGACAGCAGTGAGTTGTGCATAACGGAGAGTCGGATTCGATAGATTACTTTCTATTTGAATCTCATGAGCTTACACTAAACCTCTTTAGTATGGTCGTTTGAGACTCCACTCACAAGTCAAGATTGACGTCTAGCAATGTGTCATGACTACCCAGATAGTGTGAGGTTCAATCTACAAGGATCGAACGCCCTTCGGTGATTAGTTATCGTACAACTAAATCCTTCGGTTACAATATCCCGATGTCGATTAGGGTACGAAATAAGTGTCAAACCTAGTACTGATTCATATGTATTCCACCTGCCAAGTTGTCGTCTCAATAATGAAACGTCAAAAACCTCTTTTTGGCTTCATGTTTACTTTGGCCAGAGATTCCCGAGTCGACACTTGCAGGGATACATAGGAACAGCACCCAGCTCAGTGATAAACTTCTCTATCCACACTCCTTCCTTTGCGGCTTTGCTTGCAGCGATGTACTCAGCTTCTGTCACTGAGTCGAATAGTACCTTGCTTGGAACTTTTCCAGCAAACTACGCCACCATTCAGAGCGAAAACATACCCGAAGATGGATTTACTGTCATCAGGGTCTGATTGAAAGCTAGAATTAGTGTAGCCTTCCAGTTTGAATTCAGACCCTCCAAATATCAGGAGAACATATTTAGTCATTCTCAAGTACTTAAGAATGTTCTTCACGGCTTTCCAATATTCCTCTCGAGGATTCGCCTGAAATCTACTAGTTACCCCTAGGGCATAAGCGACATCGGGCCGAGTGCAAAGCATGTCATACATGATGGATCCTACTACCAAAACATAAGGGACCTCACTCATCATTTTTTTCTCCTCGGGTGTCTTAGGAGACATCTTCTTAGAAAGAGTGATGTCGTGACTCATAGGCAAGTAACTTTTTTTATTGCTTTTCATGCTAAACCTTTTTAACATGATATCAATATACCGAGATTGGGACAAACCAAGCATCCTTCTAGACCTATCCCTAGAGATCTTAATGCCGAGTACATAGTATGCTTCACCCAAGTCTTTCGGAGAACTTTTTGGATAGCCATGCTTTCATTGACTGGAGCATGGGAACGTCATTCCCAATAAGCAGTATGTCATCTACATACAACACAATAAACACAACAACGCTCCCACTAACCTTCTTGTAAACACCAGGCTCATCCACGTTTTTGATAAAGCCAAACTCTTTGACTGTCTCATCAAAATGGATGTTCCAACTCCTCGATGCTTACTTGAGTTCATAAATGGACATTTGCAACTTGCATACCTTCTCCGGTCCTACCGAGGATACGAAACCCTTTAGCTACGTCATATAGACCACTTTCTCAAGTTCACCATTGAGGAATGCAGCCTTGACATCCATCTACCAGATCTCGTAATCATGGTATGCCGTAATGGCTAGCAATATCCTAATAGACTTGAGCATGACTACAGGAGAAAAAGTTTCATCATAGTCAACACCTTGCTTCTGAGTGAAACCTTTTACAACTAGCCTGGCCTTATAGGTTTCCACCTTGCTATTAGCTCCAATCTCTCTCTTAAAGATCCACTTACACCCTATAGGAGTAACTCCTTTGGGTAAGTCAACCAATGTCCAAACTTGGTTGGTGAACATCGAGTCCATTTTGGATTGTATTGCTTCATGCCATTGTTTGCAATCAACATTCTTGATTGCCTGATCATAGGATTGCGGATCAATGAATTTTTAGTCATTCTTAATGGTCAGGAAAAATCTTTTAGGTTGTTGACACAATCTTCTTGATCTGACTCTAATTTTTAACGTACGCGGGGCAATCCCAAATCTTGAGATGCCTTAAACTCGGTTTCTTGTCACTCCATATCTTATATTGTGTACTAGAGACAGACTTTATGGGAGCCTTATTCAAAAGGTAGATGGTTGTTTCAAGTGCATACTCCCAAAAAAAATCGAGAGATCAATAAAGCAGAGCATGGACCGCATCATGCATGTCTAACAATGTGTGATTCCTCCTTTCAGGCACTCCATTATGCTGTGGTGTGCTAGGAGGGGTCCATTTGAAGACAACCGCATTATCCTTGAGATAATACAGAAACTCAGTGGATAAGTACTCGCCATCTCGATCTGATCGAAGGGTTTTAATATTTTTCCCTACTTGTTTCTCAACCTCACCCTATACTCTTTGAACTTTTCAAAAGCATCGGACTTATATCTCAATAGGTAAACATATCCATACCTTGATACATTGTTTGTAAACATGATGAAGTAGGAATACCCACTTTTGACTTGAGTTGTCATTGGTCCACAAACATATATTTGTGTGGACCAGCTCTACAACTCAGTGACCATCTCACTACGTCCAGTGAAGGGGGACTTGGTCATTTTCGCTTTGAGACAGGATTCATAAGTTGGCATCGATTCAAAATCGAAAGGGTCAAACAACCCATCTTTACACAACCTGTTGATCTGATTCTCATTAATATGGCATAGTCGCAAGTGCCAAAGATAGGTTTGGTTTAAATTATCTATTTTCCTTTTGTGCGTTTGTTCAATATGAAAAATATTATCATTTACCTCCAAGACCATTAAACCATTCAAAATGTGTCCAGTTCCATATAACTCATCAGAATGGTATATGTGTCATAACCTTGTTCAAGTAACAAAGGAACAAAAATAATATTCTTTATTAAAACTAAAACGTAATAACAATTATTCAATCTAATGGTCTTACCGGATGGAAGACTTAAACAATAGGTTCCTACGACTAAAGCTACTACTCTTGCGTCATTGCCTACCCAGAGGTCGTAGTCGCCCTTGTTCAGTTTTCTACTTATTCTCAACCCATGCAAAAAATCGCAAATGTGAGAACCACAACCAGTATCCAATACCCATGTAGTAGAATTATTCAATGATAAATTTATTTCAATAACAAATGCACCTATGGAGGGGGCTTCAGAAACCCTCTTCTGCCTTTCTTCTGCAATATATTCCTTGCAGTTTCATTTCCAATGACCATATTTACCACAATGGAAGCAAGTGCCTTTAGGAGTAGTATTCCCTTTCTTCTTGATATCTTTCTTAGGTTTCACAGCTTTGTTCTTAACAGAGTGCTTCTTTCCCCTTTAGGGGCACTACCCACTAACAAGACTTTGTCCTTTTCTTTCGGAAGGTGAGAACTCAATAGTCTTCAACATATTAAGGCGCTCGGGTAGCGAGGCATCTAGCTTGTTCATGTGGTAGTTAATGATAAACTATGAAAATGACCCTATGAGAGATTGGAGCATTAAGTTCTGACTTAGCCTCTTATCAATATCTATGCCCAATTTCCCTAACCTCTCGATCAAATCGATAAGTTTGAGGGCATAGGTTTCAATAGGGGTCCCTGCCATCATCTTGGCTTGGAAGAGTTGCTTTGACAACTCAAACCTAGTAGTTCGACTCTCTTCACCATACAACTCCTTGAGGTGAGAGATGATGGCTCTAGAGTCCATCTTTTCATGTTGCCTCTGCAACATATCGGACATAGAGACGAGCATAATGCACTGAATAGTAGTGTTGTCATCTTATCACTTCTTGTAAGTGCCCCTTACTTCCTCGATAGCCCTTTGGGAAGGGGTATTCGGTGGCCGATTATCAAGAATATAGGAAATTCTCTCCCGGGTGAGGATAATCCTCAGGTTTTGCAACCAATCGACATAGTTGCAAAACCTCGAAGGCAAGTCAGGGGGAGTTGGAGAGTTTGAAAGCATCGTCAACTTAGCTGCTTCCAGGACCCGAGCCCCCGAGACTCCTAGAGTTCGAGATCTCAAAGCCCACATGGGCTTCAACAAACTATCCACTAGTGGGTTCTTCCCCTTCTCGCTCGGAGCATTCCTCTGCATTTGCGCCAATTGAGTACAAATGCTTGGCACCTTTATCAATGAAGACATCTCTCCTGCACACCAGAAAAATTCAAATAAGCATACCTTGAAGAAACAAGGTAGCAACGCCTATAAACTTCCTTAAAATAGAAAAACGACTGAAGTTCCAACCTCCAAGACAGAGGGAACTTCTCTGTCTATAAGGGTTTCTCTAGGAGAATAACCAAAGGTCCTCCCATGACCCCACCCTGAACGACGGACGGAGAAGGTAATCAACGAAGGTGCCACCGGCGAAAGCCTCTGAAGAACATACACCAAATACCAAGAGCATGAGAAAATTCGAAACGAGGAAAGGAATGGCCACTTTATAGGTCAGGGAATGACAATCTCTCCATCAAACGGCCAACGATGATGTCATGATTAAATTCCAGCCGACCAGATCAACAAGTGGTGGTTCCCTAGAAACCCTCAAGACACGAGTAGACACATTCTTCGCTATGATTCCTCCTCCAAAACGAGGAGGCAAGCGAAATCAGAAACCGCCACGCAAGACAAAGAGATCCCTGTCATCAAACCACCATACTAGGCGTGGAAGTCGAGAAGACACAAAAATGACATGGCAAAGATATGCTGATATGATTCACTCCAAGTCGAGACAAGGTCGCTACACGCCAACCTAGGAGCTCAAGCTCCACATCTACAATCGTCTGCTCCAACTCGGCCTCTACGATCGCCTGTTCCAGCTCGGCCTCTACGTCGCTTGCTCCAGCCCGACCTCTACAGTCGCTTGCTCCAGCCCGACCACTACGGTCGCCTGCTCCAACTCGGCCTCTATGGCCACTTGCTCCAACTCGGCCTCTACGGTCGCCTACTCTAGCTTGGCCTCTATGGTCGCCTGCTCCAACCAACCTCTAGGGTCACCTACTCTAGCTTGGCCTCTATGATCGCCTGCTCCAGCCCAGTCTCTACGGTCACCTGCTCCAACTCGGCCTCTATGGTCGCTTGATCTAGCTCGGCCTCTATGGTCATTCAACATAATTCGGCCCCTACGATGGCTAGACACAGCACGGTGAAATATTTCCAAAAATTCCTTAAAGATGTAGAAAAACCAAAGTCAGAAGGTTAACTCTACTTAGAGCTTGACACACAGTCCTCCAAACTCCGACTGAGCTTAGGGGTTGTGGACTGGACTAGTACTATTGGCCCCAGTCGGATTAGACCCAATAGCGCCCCACAAATAAAGTCAAGCCAAAATTAGATGGCTCAACCCGGGGCTCCACCCGGCCATACTCTAGAACCTGACTCGAGCCAAACTGAATGTCTCCGCTCGGGGCTCCACCCGGCCATACAAGGACATCCACGTCCTTCCTTATCACAAGGCATACGTCATTACAGACCTGCTATCTCCGGGATTAGTCTCGACCCATTCTGAGCAATATGCCTGCGAGATTGTCAGGCGGCGTCATCACGTCCACCTGCAATAAATACAGACACGACACGCCTCATGTAGTCTAAGTTCTAGTTTTTCATTACCTCCACCTTTAAGTCCCACTTACTTGAGAGGCGAAGTGTCATTTGCAGGATGATGAACAAAATGACGATATCGCCAGCAAGGATCCCGAGAGCAAGAGCCGAAACTTAAGACACAATTCCCAATTTGTAGCATTCTCAATTTCATGCCGGAACTTAAGATGCAAAGGAAAGGGAGGGGGGTTTAAAGACCCCGGAAGAGGCAATCTCCCCATCTAACGATCGTTGGCCACATATCACTAAACAAAACAAATCCTGGTCAATCGCCCCAAAGGTAGCAGATATCCAAGAACCTCAAAAAATAGCGACCAGATCTCCAGGCCATAATTTCACTATGTCAGAATTAAATGCTAGGCAAATACTAGCTGGCAACCGACATGTGAAAATAGGCAGCTTTTCCCTTGCAACTGCCACATTGGGCACAAGAACCAAAGAGTCGTGAAGCAACAAAACCAAGAAACGTTGAGCCCTCCTACCTCGACAGTTTGACTAGGGATCGAACTCGGGATGTTCTCACATGCCAACTTGAGGTCAGAAGCTCGGGGCATACAAAGAACTTCGCAAACAAAAAGAGGTCGACGCACTATTAGAGCACACAATCCATGGATTCCAACCAAGCTCGGGGGATGTGGGCTGGACTGCTCTCTGGGCCTGGTCAGCCCGGTCTTGAAGGCAACTTATGTACCCAACCCAAATCGAACCAGCTATAACTTAGCCCAGGGGCTCTATCCGATCATTTATATAATAAAAGTATTAAAGTTGTTTTCGAAATATTTTTTCCTGCTCAGTTTGAGCCTATTTCCCGCTCATTTTATGAATATTTTTATAAAATCCTTTAATAAAAATGAGATCTCGCTCATTTAATTAAAAATGTGTAGTTTTCCCACTTGTTTAATTAATTTTTTAAAAAATATTGTTAACAAATCACGTTCCAATTTGATTAATACACATAATATAATAATTTTAAATTATTATATTATTCTCATTAATTATTTTTGCACAAAAATTCTCTTTTTCCTATTAAAGTAAAAAACATAATTTTATTAATCCAAAATTTTCAAAATAGTTTTTAATTTAGGATTCGAAATTTTTAAAAATATTATTTTCAAAATTTTTTGGCCAAAATTTTTTTGGAGCCGTAAAATATATTTTTGAGATTTTTTTAATTTTTTGCAAAAGTCTATAACACATTACACAATTTTGCGGAGTTTGAAAGAAACTTTTTAAAGTCTGTGTACAAAATAAAATATTTTTTTTCGCTCATTTCATGAATATTTCTTCAAAATTATTTAACAAAAAATATGAGATCTCTCTCATTTAATGAAAAATGTGTAATTTTTCTGCTCATCTAATGAATTTAAACACTTTGTGTTCTTGGCAATCACAATCTAACTTAATTATTACACAGAATTTCATAATATTAAATTATTGTTTTTTAGTAAAAAGAAATTATTATATTATTTTCACTTAAAATTTTTCTTTTTTTTATTAAAGTAAAAATATAATTTTATTTAACCAAAATTTATTTTATTCCTAAATTAAAAACTACTTTCAAAATGTATCATAAAATCACAAAAAAATCACAAATTTTTTTTAAAGGTTTTTTCTACGAATGAATTTCTTTTTTTATTTTTTTAGAGATTTTAGGATATATTTTCAAAATCATTTTTAATTTAGAATTCAAAATTTTTAAAACAAATCCTAAAATCCACCAAAAATCACAAAAATTCCTTTTTGAATTTTATGTGTTTTTATAATTTTTTGAGATTTTTGGATACGTTTTCAAATTTATTTTTGATTTAAATTTTAAATTTTTCAAATTTTTTAAAATCCTAATATTTTAATATGTCAACGTGCGAAATTTTCTAAAGTTTGAATAGCAACTCGCTGAATTTATTATTAGCGCATAGATATGTTTATCTACTTAATTTTTAATTTGTTATAATTGTTAAATTTGATGTAGTATTCATCTAATTAAATTTCAAATTTATTTATCACGAAATTTTTTTACAAAATTTATCAATAGCAAAATTAATTTAATTTGGTAATCAATTTGATATAATTAATTACCTATATCTATTAATAAATTTCAATAAGTAAATCAATTTGATAGGTCAATATAAACTTATATGGTAGTCAAATTTAATTAAATGTCAAATATTTTTATATGTCAACATAAATTAAATTTCATCTATCCTTATTTAAATCATATTCATTATATTTCTTACTCAACCATTAGGAATTTATATTAAAATCGCATTATAAAAAAAATCATTCCATTTTGTTAAAGGATTTTAGAAAAACATTCCATTTTGTACCCACACATTAAAGAGTTTCATTTGGAACTCCACAAAATTTTGTTAACGAGTTGCAAACTTTTGAAATTTTTTTTAAAAAAATCTAAAATTTTTGAAATATATTTTTTATAATAAAAATAGATTTTATGGGCCTAAAAGAAATTGGCCCGAAAATCTCGACAGTAATATTTTTGAAAATTTCAGGTCCTAAATTAAAAATCATTTTGAAAATTTCGGTTTAATAAAATTATGTTTTTCACTTTAATAGAAAAAAAAAGAATTTTTATGCGAAAATAATTAATGAGAATAATATAATAATTTAAAATTATTAAATTATGTGTACTAATCAAGTTGGAACTCATTAAATTAACAACAATAGAGAGGAACTCATTGCAAGTAGAACGTATATATACACTTCAGATTCATCAGACCACAGTGGTTGAACAAGGCATTTCATCAAAATCCTATAACATGCATAAACTACCATGAGATAATATTCAATTCCTTGTGAACAAGAAATGGTCAACATTTTCATTCTACTAGTAACAACATAGAATGGTCTACATAATAAATTGAATTCCAAATGTTAAGGGCCAGAAATATATGGTTACATCATCTACAGATAAAGAGATGTTACAGAAAAATGGTTCTACAAGCAAACAGCCTGCAGAGCTTGCTCTAGGTTTCATCTAATTTATAGGGATACCACTATGCAACTACAAACATAGCTTTGAAAGCAATCATAAAAAGATTGAATTTGATGCAAGAACACTACAAGCATAACAGTTATAGAAGCAAGTTGATATCTAATGACTAATCATTCATTGTCAGTTATTATATCATACATTTGTACAGAATATGAAGCATTCATTATAGCCACTATATAATCACCATAAACATAGAGAAGCTGTCATTACAATATATACTGCATAGTGAAAGAAGAACAAAATTCATGATCTGCATAGTGAAAGAAGCTAATCCTCAGTCATTATACTGGGCGTGAAGCTGAGTGAATTTGACCAGACTTTTATGAAATAGTTCTAATAGATGAAAGACTAACGACTTAACTGTTTGAGTGCGAAAACACCTTTACCTGTCCATAATAAGAATTCTTGGTCTGCATTATTCACAGTTGCTCTTTTAGACATTAATTAACAGCTTTGCTTTACCCTAAATTAACTTCAAATCCAATAATTCTGTGGAAAAATCCCTCTTCACATCATTTGCGGGTAACTAGATTGGATGTTATCTGATTAACTGATTTAACACTAAAATGAAAATATGTTGATTCTAGAAAAGTTAAGTCCTCAAATAATTCTATTTATGCTGGAGTAGACCACCAATTGTAGATATTCTTTTGGAGTAAACAGAGGGATGTCAATCCCAGAGAGGGTTGATTCCTTGGGATGGTCAGATTTCAGCAGTGATAAATCACATGGTTGGGATGCACGTGAAGGGAGAAGTATTGGCATATATTCTAAATTAATTAAAAATACTTAGATAAGATAAAGGTTTAGAAAAGCTCTTGTAGAAAGCAGACTACTATCTTAAGGTAAGGACTTTGTGATCTAAGATTATTACTTAAAAGAAGGGCTTCTAGTATCCTTCTGACAAGATCAATCTGGTTCTTTGCTTGATTACAAGATGCCTTGACTGAGAATTTGAGATGCTTCTAAGAAAACTGGAAATGGAATCCGATGAAATGATTCCTTTGGATGGTCGGATTTCAGCAGTGAGAAATCACATGGTGCATAGTATTCCAATGATTAGTGATCGCAACAGTTTCAAGTACTGCTCAAGTAAGACTTAAGGATGAAGAAGGATCACCTGTCCAGGAGCAGTGGCTGTCGGAGTAACTCGTTGCACTAGCAGACCGGGACTCCGCCGGCCAGATCGCCAAGGAAGAACCTGAGCAGTCGATGGCGTGAACCAGGTTTCTGCGAAATCAGAACCAGGTTTTGATCGGGAAATTAGAACCTTCGTTTCTGCTGACGTGAACCAGGTTGATCGGCGAAATCAGGTCGATCGGCGGCGGGGACGTGAACCAGCAGAACCTTTGTTGAGGAGGGCGAAGATCGAAGAGGGTTATGCGATCAAGGGAGAAGAACAGATGCGATTAATTTTTTCCGCTTGCGTGTGTATATATGGAAGAAAGACAAGTTTGGAGTACGATGAGTTTTTGGAAGGTTAGATGATTTTTTGGAAGGTTGATGATTTTTTTTGGCGTGTCATTAATTGTAAAATTAATTTAAATTATAAATATATGAGTTTTCATAACACAGTTTTCATTATATAATAAATATTTGAAAATTTTTATTGATTAAAATTTGGACGAAAATTTATCGATAATTATTTTTTAAATCTTTTTAAACTAGTTATTTATAATTTTTTGAGTCATTTTGGTTAATTTTTTTTGTCGATAACTCTTTTCGATGTTGAGAGTCGTTGGAACTCTAACGAAAATTTTCGATGATGGATTCTCGTCGAAAATTATTGTCGATGACTTCAGCATTAGTTAAGTATAAAAATAAGTCATTAATATTTTCGACTAACTTGCGACTCTAAAGTTTGTCGAAAATTATCATCGACTAAATTTCCAACGAAAATTCATCGATAATCTATTAATTTTTTTAAAATAATATGATAATTTTTCGATTCATTTTGGTCGCAAAATTTTGTCGGTAACTCTTTTTGACGCTAAGAGTCGTCGAAAATATAACAAAAACTTTTGACAACATCTTATCGAAAATTATTGTCGATAAATTCAATATTTCTATATATATATATATATAGTAATCTTTAAATTGGAATATTTATCCTATTAATTATTTAATTACAATTATGACTGAATGCCCATTCAAATTTGTAATTTAAGATATGGTATTTGAATCCTAGATTTGGATGATTTATTTTTTAACAAAGATAGAAAATCATAATAGGTGACCATACTAGAGATCGAACCTTAGATCTCTAAGTAACATATAACAAGTTGTTACCAACTATGCTACTCACATACAATGGTAAAATTAGTGGTGAATTTTTGATTGAACAATAAGCTACCAAAATATTTTCACATGCTAATAACCTTTTCGATCTGCATATAAAAAATATTTCCTTAATTATTTGCATATAAATATATTTCCATATGCAAAATTTAGTATATAAATTTTTTTTTTCAAAGAAAAGATAACATTAACTAATCATGCAGGGACACAAAAGCATCCTTACATAAAATTACATCAAGCTCGGGAGGGCGTATGGACAACTTGATTAGCATCCCTGTTTACAAGGAGGATATTTACATCATTTAGAGTATGTAAGATATTACATATTTTTCTAAACAAAATTTTATGAAGCCAAGGAATATTAGTCTTCTTGTTAATCATCTCTACCGCATTCTTGCAATCAGATTCAATTATAACTCGAGTCATATTTCTGAAAGAAACCAACAAAAGGGAATGATAAATAACAAGCAATTCTGAATAGAAACTAGATGAAGAGGAAAAATAAATGGATGTAGCATAAGAACATTCTCTTCTATAATTGCGTACAATAATTCCAGCCGCACCATCTGAGTCAGCAAATGCTCCATCACAATTTATTTTAGTCCAATTTTCGGGAGGAGGAGACCAAAATCAAGCATTGATTCTTTCAATATCATTGCCCTCAGGAATATGAGTCTTAATATAATTCGAAGAGTAGGCAACAATACGCAAAACAACATTATTAATGTATGGTCATCCTTCACAATGCAGTATACTATTTCGGAAAAACCATATGAACCATAAAGCATTAGCAACATTAGTTTTAGAGTCTATACTCAAAGAATTTTTTAGACTCAGCAAAGCACTGCTACCAGAATGTCAATTTAAGCTATTAGTTAGATCAATATCAAGGGCACTACTGAGAGCCGACCAAAGAGAAGAAGTAAAAGCACAGGAAGAAAACAAATGAAAAGCCGATTCAACTTCAGTGTTATAGAAAACACAAAAAACACAATTTTGATTAGAGATAATTTTCAAAGAGTAAAGCCGGCTGCGAGTTAAAAGATGATCATGAAAAACTTTCCAAAGAAAAAGGTTCACTTTTGGAGATGTATTTAGTTTCCAGATCTGGCCCCAAGAGTGATCTAAACTAATAGAACTATGGTTCAAAGTTTTCAGAAATAGATAAGCAGAGGATGCGGTTGCCAAACCATTATTCTCAGCTTTTCAAGCTACAAAATCATCATCGGGTTGATCCAAAATTTCAATGCTTATAATGGCCCCCAGAGATCAAAATTACACATTGTTAAGCCAATGAAATCAGACCATGCATTATTATGAACAAATGATTAACATTAATAATTTGATCAATCAAATTAATTGAAGTAAGTTGGTTTAAGAGCTAAAGGCAAATCAAGCACCCATTTATTATATAAGAAAGAAGTATTAGCACCATTGCCAATAACATGCTGAAAACCAGGTTGAAGGGAGAAGAAGGCATGAATAATTTCCAAGCCCAAGAAGATTTTTTAGGAGGGTTTGGATTTGAACAATAAAGCTTTGGATATTTTGCTTGAACTATTTTAACCCAAAGAGACTTAGAGTTATTTAAATAGGATTGAATTCTCTTGGCTTGAAGAGCCATACTTTTAGATCTAATATCTTGTAAACCTAGACCACCCATGGATTTAGGAAGAGTAACAGTAGACCAACTAATCAAATGAATGCTCTTCTTATCAGCATGTTGGTTCCAAAGAAAGTTTTTTATTTTAGAGTCTATTTTATCACATAAATCTTGAGAAAGCCAGGTAACAGATATAGAATGAGTTGAAATAGAATTCAAAATAGATTGGCTAAGCACTAGCCGACCAGTTTGAGAGAGAAGAGAGGCATTCCAATTACTTAATTTAGCATCAATTTGAGTAAGAATATAGTCTTGGGTCCTAGGAGGAGGTCTTCTAGGAGATACCATAACCCCAAAATATTTGAAGGGGAATTTTCCTACTTTCATACCTAGAATATTTGAAATTCTAAGCTTAGAATACAAAGGAGTATGTCTAGGGAAGAAAATCTCAGATTTATTCCAGTTTATCTTTTGGCCAGTAAGAAGCTCATAATGAGAAAAAATAGATTTGACAGTATTTAGACTTCTAGAGTTTGATTTAAAGAACATAATAATATCGTCAGCAAACATTAAGTGACTAACAATAGTACTATTTTTAAGCTTGAAAGGGGTCAAAACTTTATTAGAAACAACATTGTTTATGATGTTTGTAAGCAATTGAGAGACAAGAATATATAGAAAAGGGGAAATGGGGTCCCCTTGTCTAATACATTTTGAGGAAGGAAAAAATTCAAATACTTGAGAATTAACAAGACAAGTAAAAAAAAGGAGAAGAGATGCATTCTTTAATCTAATCAATAAATTTTGCAAGAAAATTATAGAGACTTAAAACTTTAAGAATAGCATTTCTATTAAGGGAATCAAAAGCTTTTTCAACATCTATTTTAACGATAATGTAAGGACATATACTTTTTGAATCATAAAAAGAATGCACAACTTCCTCAATAATCAAAATGTTATCATGAATATTCATGTCTTTGACAAAAGCAGATTGCTCACATGAGATAAGATGAGACATACAACTTTTTAATCGATTTGCAATAAGTTTGGAAAGAATACGGTATGAAATATTACATAAAGCAATAGGTCTAAAATCTTTAATGTATTTAGGATGCTTAACTTTTGGAATAAAAGTCAATAAAGTCTTATTCCAATCAGGGGGCAAGCTAGCATGATTATAAAAATGTTGAATAGCTTCAAAAAAGTTTTCATTGATGGTATTCCAATAGTACTTATAAAATTCAATTGTAAAACCATAAAAGCCCGGACTTTTATCGTTTTTGAAAGAATTTATAGTGTCTCTAACTTCTTTAAGAGAAAAAGGCGAAATTAAATTTTCAACTAAAGATGGGCATAACTGAACAGTGTTAGGCCAAACCGCATGAACATTAATTAACCCAATGATTCCATAGATTATGATAATGTTCAGCAAAAACATGCAGGATATCACAATCAACAGATATATCAACATTCAAAGAGTTTGAAATAGAGAAAATATGATTTAAACATCTACGCATGGTTACAATACGATGATAATATGCAGTATTTTGACTCCCTTCATGAATCCATTTTGATTTGGATTTTGACCACCATTTTAGACATATTTATCTTTGAAGGGTAGATTGCTTATTAATAAGACTTTTAAGTTTAGCATCAAGGTCAAAAGGAACATAAGGGAGACTCTCTAAAGATTTTAAAAGCTTGATATCATTAACAGTGGTATCAAGCAGGGATTCTAACCTACCTAAGTTATTTTTATTCCAGCGAGACAAAGCTCCCCTGGTTCTATTTAATTTTGAGCTAAAAACATAGGAAACATTTGCAATAACAGGGGGAACCCAAGCATTGTTTACCACATCAAAACTCTCAGCATACTCAATCCAAAAATTTTGGAATTTAAAGAGTTTAATCTTTTTTTGTTTAGCAACAAGAATGGTACATAATATGGGGCAATGATCAGAATAACATCTATTCATATGAATTACTTTACTGTTACCAAAATACTGAAGCCAAGAAGCATTTGCAAACATTCAATCCAATCTAATAAGAATTCTAGCAAGACCTTTACGGTTGTTTGACCAAGTAAATTTATTTTCAAAAAATCCTAAGTCAATTAAACCAAGGTGATCAACAAATAAATTGAAATCCTCTACAGATTTAGTAAATTTGAAAGCTTGACTTCCTAACTTATCATTAGCATGCAAAATGGAGTTAAAATCTCCGATAAGAATTCAGATCAAGTTGCATAAAAGAATTCCAAAGAGAACATCTAATAGCAAGATTGGTACTTGCATAAAAGCTAGATAAAAAAAAAGGTCCAGTTTCATTTAATTGAGCAACAATATGAATAACTTGAGAAGATATTGAAATGATATGAGCTTTAACATTATCAGTACACCAAGCAATGAGAATTCCCCCAGATGCACCATTACTAGGTTGAATGGTAGCTTGCCAATTTCTACCAAAAGATCTAACCAATTTTTTGAATTTAGATTCAGATAAATGGGTTTCTTGTAAAGAAATAATTTTTATTTGAGAATATCTAATTTGAATAGATAAGAATTCATGAGCTTGCCTTCTCCATGCACCTCTAATATTTCAATCAAAAACATTCATTTAAAAAGTGAAATGGATTAGGAGACTCAATATCATCAAGAAGGTCATCTGCCTCTACATTAATTAGTTCCATATCTGTAGAATTTAAATCAATCTCTGGGGTAGATCTATGTTTCTTGAATTTATTTGAAGCAGAGGTCTTTATTCCAAGAGTGGAATTTAACTTAGATATTTTTGAGAGTTTTTTCCTAGGAGTTCTAGAGATAGTAGAACTACTAGTATAGGTTAATTGGTTACTAAAAACATCTTTAAGATCTTGAGCCAGAGCTTCAAGAGATTTTGTAGTCAGGGGAGCAAAAGAAATTTTTTTATCAGAAGCATCTGAAGTATGATTCATGTCACATTCCAGTTCCATATTATTATGTTCAGGAATTACTGAAGAAATATCATATTCAAATGCAACATTTCCTTTATTAGTAGCATGTACATTTTTAATAGGAGGATTACCTCTAGATGCTGAAACAATAGGCAAATGAGAAGGGGTAGAGTTACCTCTATCTGGAAGTTGGGGTTTGGAAGGGGGTGCTTGGAACTTATCACCTTTAAGATTGCTAGCATTTTGGTTAATTTCTCCTACCCTGGGTTCCCGGAACCCTAGAATTCTCTTCAGCCTGAGCATTGCTTTCCTTCGTTACCGAAGGAGAGCGAGCACTACGAGGGCTACAATTATGAAATTTTCGTCGCTGGACTTGGATCCAGGGACCGCAAGCCGAATCTGGGATAGAGTCATTAGGAGAAGAAACAGGAACATTTGCATTTTTTAAAAACGTCGGATCATTTTGAACAGAAGCGGTCATTGAAGCAGAGAAAGATTTTTGAGCAGAAACATCTTTAGAAACATAAGATCTATTTTTATCGGAAGAAGAGTCAATATTTATAGATTGTTGATGCTTCAATAAAATCGGGCAATTGAAATCACGGTGGCCTACAACACCACACTGAAAACAAACAATAGGAAGATTCTCGTATACGATCAGTTGAAAGAATTCATTTTGATCCACAGAAACCCAAATTCCTTGCCTAATAGGCAATGCTAAATTTATTTATACACAAACCCGGATATTCCGGCCTCATTCATTCGAGAAGGAACGATCATCCATTTTTAAAACACGCCCGAAAGATTAGGCTATCACAAAAATGAAATCTGAATTCCAAAATTCCAGCGGGAGGGATTGAAGCCGGATCCAAACATGAGCGGTTGTAAAAGTTTCGTCCCAAGATCGAAACATGAGTTTCCATGGCATTAAACGAAGAACATCGGGAGAGAGTTTTTCGGGAGAGATCCATCAGGAGGATGGGGGGGGGGAGAGGGGGTGGCGCAGGCGGCGAAGAATTTTTCGGGAGAGAGTCGCTCATGAGTCGCTCTCTAGGGTTTCCTAGTTTTTTTTTTTTAGTATATAAATTTTAATGCATACATAAATGGGAACATTTATCCTATTATTTGCAATTATAAGTAAATGATAATTTAATGTAAGGTACTTGAATACCAAATTTGCATGCATTAATGATGAAATTTGGCTGTAAATGTTAGCATGAAAATGCGACAGGTGGTAGTTCCCTTTTATTTCTGTAGATGTGAGGTTAAGTCTGATCTTGAATTGTTATTATTTTTTAATCGGAAATAATAACAATTAAATTTTAAGAATTCATTTTTAAAATAAAAAATAAAAGTGGAAAGCAATGTGAGACGAATCAAGTCCTAAAATAGTAAACCGGCAGACTCGTAGTCAACTTCATCGTTCCTTTTGATTGATTACATCTGACGGTTGAGATTTTCCATTGACCCTAATTCTCCACGTTGTATAAAGGAGCCTCGCTGCCTCCTCTTCTTGCTTATTGTATTTTCTCTTCCTCGGTGCAATATATATTTCATTTATTCTTGCATGAATTATGCGGACAAATGAGGAGTACGCATGAATTAATATTTCTCTCTCTCTCTCTCTCTTTTGTTGTTATATGATTTATGTGGATGGATGAATTTAATTATTAGTAGGTGAGATGATGATGGATATTTAGTTTTCCTATTGGTTTGATGGCCAATACGATGGCTTCAACTCTATTAGCTCTATATATCTGATCCCTCTTCTCTATATATTAATATTTTACTAGGATTTTGATTTTTCATTTTAATTGTTTCCAACTTAATTAGATTTTCGTTTGTATACAAAATTTTGAAGTTATTTTGTATATTGGCAATACTTTGTTCTTTTATATTTGTTTGATAAATTAATGCATTCCACGGTAAGTTTGTTTTATTGTAAGCTTTTGGATTTTATGTTGGTGAGTTGATGAATTGACCATTTAGTTTGATTTGTATCATATAATAAAAGTAATTTTAAAATAAATTGACGATTTGGTTAATTAATTGAGCCATTGTTCAACCAGTAGTAACCAAAGATTAATTTGAGTTAATTGTCATTAGGTTCTAAATAGTTTAGACTAACTAAATTTAAATAAAAGGTTTCAGGTTATCCGTAATTGGCTTTTCGATTATAATAAGGTCATAGGTAATTGTATATAGAATCATGATATAATTAGTGCAACTTACAAGTTTACTCAGATCAGTTCATAATCCCATCTTTTCTTTTTTTTCCTTTTTTCAAAAAATAAGCACCAAAGTCAGATAATTCATTTCAGAAAATTTGAAATGCCGGAATTACATGATCAACAAATATACAACACGATTATTAATCGTATGTACCTGAAATTCAAATGCTACAAGAGACTCTTATACGCAGAATAGATGATAACCTATGCCAATATATAATTCTTACTAATCCTTTTTTTATTTTATGAAATGAATAGTTGTATTAATCAAAAGCTTTGATAGTTACAGGTAGGAAAGAAGGAGTCAAAGTAAATACAAATAAACATAAAATTAATCGGAACAGAGTTTGACCAAATTGGCACCCTCAATAGCTAGTTCCAACTGAGTTTTCTTCTTGCCTTCAACGCAGCATAGGCTTCTTTCATACCATATCTTCCAGTTTTAAATCATGATGATTCTGAATTTAAGCAACAAGGATTTGCGATCGCTTTCGGTTCCCGACGAATTCCAAGGGTGGAAGGTCTTGTGGAAGGGGCTCGTCCCGCTCAGGTTCAGAAGCGTGTGCCAACCTTCTCGTGAAAAGTTGCATTCGAAGAGGATGTGATTAGTTGATTCATCTTCTATCTCAGAGAGAAGGCAACGCGGGTCAGTTTGAACTCCTCTAGCAATGAGCCAGTCTTTAGTAGCAAGTCTTTTGTTGAGAGCTAATCAGTTCATGACGAAAATGACTTTCAGACATTCCTTTTGCCAAAGAAAGTCAGCCGCCGGATCGGAGATATCCTGAAGAGTCAAAATCTTGTAGAAGGATTTCGTAGTGAAGATGCCATCGTTTGTCCATTTCCAAAGGATGCAAGTCGTCGCCCTCATTCAACGGGTATGGATTAATCTCGCTTACGAGAGAAGAAATAGACGTCAAAGGGACGAGAGAAGAGAAGTTTATGTTCCAGCCTGCAACATTTCCTTCCTCTTTAAGTTCCTTGTTGGCCTAAGGTTTTCTACCTTGGTCTTCATCTCGATTTTGATGATAACAAATATGGAACTAATGATTTCATAGAGAGTTATTTTCAGGTTCTAAGTCGGTTAGCGCTCGACGTCCCCGATCGAAAAAATCAGAGAAATCGAAGAAATCAGCAAGGACGCTCGAGATTCTTCGGGAAGTTAGAGTTTAGATTTAGGGTGTCTAGCATGTGTTGTAATCCTCTTTTATGATGCAAAGAGCCAAAAAGAACTAAACCCGAGCCCCAAAATATAAAAACCCGAAAACTGTCCTGAAATTTGCAAAGCCTAGGGAGCTCCTTGGAGGACTATATAACCTAGATATTTTCTTGACACAAAAAATGTCGATAATTGTTCCTCAGGAAAAAACTAAATAACGAGATATTTTAAAAGATTTTTTGGAAGCCTTTAGCCTACCCATATTTGACCCGGGAAATTATAAAAGTTCTAGTTTTTAAAAATTTGTACTAGACCTCAAAAGTTAGATTTTGATTTTCTAGATATTTTTATTGAATTCAAATGAGGGGTAATCCTTATATTACATTTATGTTTTAAAGTTGTTGACATAAAATTATGAAATATTATATAAGTAGACTTAGCAAAGATCGAACCAAGAAACGAGCAAACGAGTAAACGAGTAAATGAATAGAAAAATCAACAAACTGGACTGATTTTTCCAATTTTGGTCGATCAGTCGATCGACCGATTGGTGCCCGAAATGGGCAGAAGCCATTCGATCGCTCGGTCGGTCGACCGACGATCAGCGATCGCCGAGCGATTGGCCTACGATCGGACGGCGGAAAATGACTCTATTTCGAGTCGTTGAGTGTTGTTTTGGGTCTCTACCTTCATAGCTTATAAATACAAGCCTTTGAGTGCCTTCCATGATGATCTAAGCTTCTATAGAGCCATATTTTGAAGATATTTGTGCTTGATTGGGCCACCATTCTTGAAACCCTAGCTTTTGATCTCTCAACTCCTTGAGTAAGCCATGACTTCATTGATTCACCATCAAAGGCATCAAGAGGAAGCTAGAAAACTTTATTTGGAGCTAATTAAGTATTTGTTGTATCATTTATTTGCTTCATTATTTGTGTATTTTATTGTTTATTTCATTGTATTAAAGCTTGTGTAAACCTAGGTTGCTAGGTTTGATTGAGTTGGCGGTTGCCTTGGTGTTAAGGCTTAAATCCACCATTGTAAACTTAGTTTACTAGGATTAGTTGAGTTGTCTCTTAGGTTGAGGTGGGATAGTCCTCTCGGTAGGAAGGCAGGATACTTCCAGGTGTGGAAGTGCCTTGGGTATGAGAGCGGAGACTTTTCGGTGTAAACTCCTTGTTGTAAGAGAAACAATTAATCTAGTAAAGTGTAGTTTGGAAATCCTAAGCTGGGTGCTTAGGTAGTAGAGTAGGCATTGGGGCCGAACTACTATAAATAATTATGTTAGCATTATTTTATTTGTGTTTCGCATTGCTTATCTTTATTACTCGCTTTCGCATTTAGTTGATAAATTACAATTTGCCTAAGTAGTTT
Organism: Canna indica; assembly: GCA_034359265.1. Classification (NCBI taxonomy): domain Eukaryota; kingdom Viridiplantae; phylum Streptophyta; class Magnoliopsida; order Zingiberales; family Cannaceae; genus Canna; species Canna indica. The sequence continues at coordinate 57,942,050 of CP136890.1, read as the reverse complement.
AAAAAAAAGATTAAAACCAAAATTAGACAAAAATATTTAGATAACATACTATTCACCCCCCTCTAGTGTGGTCATTTCACCAACATTCCTTAGACTCCCAAACGATGGCATTTGGCGAAGAAGCGACAACGAAGAAATCAAGGAAATGATCACTTAGTTTCCCCCTATGAACCCAAGGATCAAGCCAGAAACGGGTTTCGAGGCCATGCCCAATCTGGGTAGAAAAGGATGCCAAAAGAGACTCTCTATCGGTGAAAATATCTTTCCAGACCGGGGATAGCGAGGGAATTCAAGGATCCTATGAGGGCTCCCCATGAGGGGTGATTGGCAGAGAGAATGTTGCGCCTGGCCATTTCTCTATTCCGAATAAATTTAAAGCACCATTTTGCGAGGCGAGCTTTGTTATGTTGAGGTAATTTAAGTAGTCCCAAACCACCTTCAGCCATGGAAGCAATAACTTTGTTCTAATTGATATGACATTTGCCTTGCGAGCTGCCACTTCTGCAACCGATCCATATGAATAGTCTACGTCTTTCATCGATCAACTTAATAACCCAAAGGGGGCCCCTGAAGAAGAAGAAGATGTATGAGGCTTGGCTAGTGAGCACACTATTAATAAGAGTAATCCGAGCAGCTCTGGAGAGTTGTGATCCGTGCTAGGAAGCTAGAACTTGGTCAAATTTGGCAATGATCTTAGTCTAGTCTTCTTTAAGGGGTCGGCCCGGCCTGAGAGGAAGACCCAAGTAATTAACGCGAAAGGAATTAGGGGAGCATTTCAAAGTAGCTGCAGCCTGGCCACTAATAGCGGTTGACCCATTGACGTAGATGACTCTTGTTTTGTCTCTATTCAACTTTAATCCCGTGCATAGTTCGAAGCACTTCAATAATAACTTTAGTTGTTGGAGATATTGCTGAGAGGTGCTACTGAATATGACGAGGTCATCCGCGAAGGCATCAAGAGGAAGCTAGGAAACTTTGTTTGGAGCTAAGTATTTATTGTATCATTTATTTGCTCCATTCACTACTAGAATATACCACATCAACCACGGGCATCACTAACGTCCGCCTCGACCGTCAGAATCAGTCACGGCTTTTCGACTATGGCTGATGTAACCAACTAAGCCGTGGCTCACATACGGCCGCTTATAGCCGTCGCTCATAGTTGGTGGGGCGCACGGGGCGCGAGTTATTAGCCACGGCTTAGCGAGGGCGCGACAGCCGTTGGTGATATGGACAAGTCATTAGCCACGGCTAGAAGCGGTCGTCGCTTATTAATTAATGGCGTGAACGCAGCACGAAAACTAAAACACTATGAACCAACAGCTTAAGAGGGTCAGCCGTCAGAGATATTAAAATTACGAATCCACGGTTTTTCGACGGCTAGCGAGCCGTGGGTGAAAATAGTTTTTATTTGCGTTCGCGCCCGACCCTTCCTCTTTCCCCCGACCTTCTCCCTCGCCCTCGCCGCCGATCCCTCTCCCCTCTCCGCCACCACCAAGTGAGTTCATCCCCTCCCCTCTCCGGTCCGGCACCGATCGAAACCCTAGGGTTCCGGCCGGCGCTAACCAATATATATATATAAATTTAATTAATTAGTGTTAATTACTATTATTAGTGATTAATTATATTTATTTACTATTAATTACCGTTATTAGAGATTAATTAGGGTTAATTTTAGATTTAATTAGTAAATTAGTGTTAATTTTTTTTAAAATTAGATTAATTAGTTTTTAATTAGATTTAATTATTGTTAATTAGTTGTTAATTAGATTTAATCAGGGTAGAATAAATGTCAGGATTAATTTTAGTTAGGTGTAATTATAATTATGAAATCATCCACTTTGGACTCGCGTGCTCCGAAATCGTCCACTTTGGACTCACGCCGAAATCGTCAATAAAGGATGGACTCGCGCGCGCCGGAATCGTCCACTTTAGACTCGCGACCATATCGTTTACGGTGGACTTGTGCCGGAATCAAGACGAGTTGATACGTTTCACGTATGATCGACGAGTCAAGTTTTAATTTTGCAAAACCTTAGATCCGTTCGAGGGTTGTATGTTCGTGTAAACGAAGTTAATGATCTTTTATACAACGTACAACCCTTGAATTGTCCCTAATTGGATAATTTGGGAGCATAGTTATTTATATTTCACTTAATTTATTTTTTTTAGCCATTAACTTCATTTTTTAATTTTGGCTCATATCTCCCTTGTTCTCCGATACACGCCCAGATGATATGCGTATTCGGAGAACTATAGGGAGATGCTGTCGAAATTTAGAATGAAGTTAATGACTAAAAAAAATACTAAGTTCAATATGAATAACATGAATCTCGAATGGAATAGGACCATCCCACCTAAAGACATTACCTAAAGATATTGCAAACTTTTTGATAGAACATGTCGGGCGATCGAAGTTGGATGTACCGACGAATTCATCGTGGAGCTATAACGGACGAATTTCGAGTAGGCGTAACTTACTTCTTAAATTTCGCCTACTCGAATGAAAAATTCCTTAGTGGTGATAAAATTTGATGTCCGTGCCGGAAATGTTCGAACATAGGATTTTTGGACCGAGAAACTATCACACTGCATCTGTATAGAAAAGGATTCACACCAAGATATTTTGTATGAAATTATCACGGGGAGTTATGTCAAGTCGGGACGTCGAGCAATCCTGTTGTCCAAACTCATGGTGAATCTTCTTCTGCTGATGTTTCTTCTTCCAATCCACCTAATCCTTATAGAACAATGATTCTGGATAGTCTTGGAGGATAATTCCATTTAAATGATAATATTGAGTCAGTTACTGAGACGGTAGTGTCACCAGATACTATGACAGTTGAAGTCACTGAAGAACAACATGAGATACAGATTGAATTGCCGAATAAGGAGGCTGCAGAATTTTACGAGATGTTGAAAGCTGTCGATGAACCTTTGTATGAGAATTGTCCTAATTATATAAGATTTTTGGCAATGACATAACTCCTGAACATCAAGTCTGATTGTAATATCAGTGGGGTTGCGTTTGATCGGATTGTAGGCTTTATTAGTGGTATGCTACCTCCAAATAATAAGTTTGAGCCAACCTTTTATAAGACAAAAAAGTTGATGAGGAAATTAGGGCTTGGGTACGAAAAGATACACACGTGCCCAAATAACAGCATTTTATATTATAAAGAAAATGCACAGTTAGAACAATGCCCGGTATGTGAACATCCTCGTTACAAGGAGAAGAAATCGGTCTGACAAAAAAATATTCCCTTTAAGGTGCTTCGGTATTTTCCACTGATACCGAGGCTTCAAAGGTTATTCATGTCGAAAAAGACTGCCCCCTATATGAGTTGGCATGCAAGAAGTCGTGATGATATATTAATGACTCATCCATTCGACAGTGAAGCATGGAAACATTTGGATAGGTGTTATCCATCATTTGCTGGGGAGACTAGAAATATCAGGTTTGGATTGTGCACAGATGGTTTTAATTCGTTTGGTAATTCGGCAACTCTGTATTCAGTATGGCCAGTGCTGTTAACAGTTTATAATTTGCCGCCCTCAATGTGTATGAAAGATGAATTTATCTATCTTTCGATGATTATTTCGGGTCCTAGGGGTCCTCGCAAAGAAATTGACATATTTCTCCATCCCCTAATTGATGAACTCAAAACATTGTGGGCTGAGGGAGTTGTCACTTATGATTGTTACCGGAAGCAAAACTTCACTTTACGAGCTGCTATATTATGGACAATCAATGATTTCCCGACGTATGACATGTTGTCTGGTTGGAGCACACATGGTCGACTCTCTTGCCCGTATTGTATGGAACACTCAAAATCCTTCAGTCTTGAGAATGGTCGGAAAATTTCCTTCTTTGATTGTCATCGCCGATTCCTACCGTCTAAACATCAGTATCGAAGGAATCGTGACAAATTTATCAAAGGTAGAGTCGAAAGAGATGAGCCACCACCGATGTTGTCTGATGAACAGATGTTAGCACGTGTTCAACTACTTCCAGATATTACTTTTGGTCGGAATGTAAGAATTTCAAGCTTTGGTCAAACACATAACTGGGTGAAGAAAAGTATTTTTTAGGAATTATCGTATTGGAGTTCATTACTGATTCGACATAATTTGGACGTCATGCACATTGAAAAAAATATGTTTGATAATATTTTTAACACAGTGATGGATATTTCTGGCAAAATTAAAGATAATGTGAAGGTCCGACATGATGTAAAAAAACTTTGTAAGAGACCTGAGTTAGAGTTGCAAGAGGTCAACGGACGATTTCATAAGCCAAGGGCGCCGTATGTGTTAAATAAACAACAGATGAAAGATGTGTATCAATGGATCAAAGAACTCAAATTACCCGATGGATATTCCTCAAACTTATCTCGATGTGTAAATGTCGATGAATGCAAAATACTGGGGATGAAGAGCCACGATTGTCATGTATTCATGCAGAGATTGCTTCCGGTTGCGTTTCGAGATCATCTACATGATAAGATTTGGGGTCCATTGACTGAGTTAAGTATGTTTTTTAGAAACATTTGTGCAAATGTACTTCGAGTCGAAGATATGACAGCACTTGAAAATAATATTGTTGAAATCATATGCAAGCTGGAGTAGTTTTTCCCTCCTGCATTTTTTGACTCGATGGAGCATCTACCGATACATTTGGCATACGAGGCACGAGTTGGTGGCCCCGTTCAATACCGGTAGATGTACTTATTTGAAAGATACATGAATCGTCTGAAGAAAAAAGTAAAGAACACCGCTGCAGTTGAAGGTTCCATATCAGAAGCATATATAATTCAAGAAATTTCAACTTTTTGCTCATTTTATTTTGAATCAACCATAAAGACAAGACTTAATCGTCTTCCACGGAATGACGACGGGGGAGCTCGACTATCAGACGGGGGAGCTGGACCATCAGATGGTTGTTTAAATATCTTTTGTTACCTCGGTCGTGCTTTGGGTTCTCATTCGTCTCGATTCTTAAACGATGAAGAGTACTATTTGGCCTACTTGTACGTTTTACTAAACTGTCCAGAGATTGAGAAGTTCATTGAAATATTTGACATTGAGATGGTGACAAGATACTCAATTTACAGCGATGAGAAATTGGAAAAATTACGGAATCGTGAGTTCCCTAATTGGTTTCAAGCTTACAGCACATAACACAGAGGCGAAATAGATAACTAAATATTTGAATTTGCTAGCGGACCGACATGACTTGTACAGTGTTATAATGGTTATTTTGTCAATGGATATAAATTTCACACACTTGAATATTCATCTACAAAAAAGACTATGAATGCCGGGGCTGTGTCAAAGGGACAACGTATGCTGAGTGTGATGTTGACTTTTACGGACTATTGGAAGAAGTCATTGAATTACAATTTTTCGGGTGTAAATCAGTTGCCCTTTTTAAATGTCATTGGTTCGATACAAGCGATAGGGGCTTGAGAGTTCATTCAAAGTATAAACAGCTGGTCGAGGTCAATTACAAATCAAAATTAGCTTCAAATGAGCCATTTATATTGGCATCTCAAGCTGAACAAGTATATTATATGCAGTATTCGTCTCTAAAGAAAGACAGGGCAGACTGGCGTGTAGTCTGTAAGACTAAAGCTAGAGGAAAAATTGACCCAATAGTTGAAGATAATGAGCCAGCATATGACTTTTATCAAGAAGAGGATCCTTCCGAAGTGGAACGAGTTAGTCCAATACTTGAGGATGATGACACAGAGTTAGTTCAATTGGAAATAGAATACGTTGATGAGGACGATAATGAAGTTGAGGAAGGACGGAATGAAGATGAGGGAGACGAAGAAGAATTTCAAGATTCAGATACAGAAGAACAAGAAGAAGAGTATTACACGGATGATGATAATGACGATGATGAATAATTGTAAATGTGAAGTATATATTCAATAATTAAATATATCTATTATATATAATCTAATTATATTAAATTTTTACAGCAATGGTTCGAGATATCAGTTCTCGAGGAGGCATTCCTCGTAGGATCCCCCGACGATTACCACCCGCCCCACCTGTACCCACTGACCCTTCGTCTTCCACCCCCATCCCACAACCTCCGGCTACCATCCCCCCACCTGGTCCGACCACCATTCCCCCACCTAATCCATCCACTATTCCCTCAGCTGATATGGTCACTATCCCCCCACCTCCAGCCACCATCCCTTTAGCCGATCCAAACCCGTCGATATCGAGACGTAGGCCACGAGGGCCTAACAAAATTCTCCCTCCGCCACCCGAGGGACAACTGCGCAGAGCAGTTACTGTGCGCAGAAGAAGGTAAGTAGGGCAGACTCGGGGACACGCCCCCGAGTGGATTCCTAGCCATGTGTGGGACCAGCTCGTTGAGCGATGGGATGCTCCTGAGTGGCAGGAGGTCTCTCAGACTGCGTCAAGCAACCGCATGTCCGGGAGGGACGACACGGGGGCACGCCACACTGGTGGCTCCATATCTTTTACGGTGCATGAGCGTCGTATGGTATGTATAATTTTCTTACTTTTAATTAAATTATATATTGTGTATAATGATACTAATGTATTTATTTTCTAATGTTAGACGCGCATGATGGAGGACGACACCGTCCAACGTCCGTTGATGATGGAGGTGTTTGAGCGCACCCATCGTCGTCGACGAGGAGCAGGGGACTACGTTGATATTAGAGCATCGATCATAATGGTAAGTATTTATATATGTCTATTTGATTTACACAATTTTTATTTATAGTTTATATATATTTAAAATATAAACATGTGTAGGAAACTTATTCGAGGACTGTGATCGAGCGTGGAGGGACACCGGAGAAGTTCGACGCAGGAGCTTGGGTGGAGGCCGCATGTGGATGAGAACGATCGTGTTTATGGTTTTGCAAACAGTGGCCATGCACGCGCCGTGCTCGGGCCACTTGGGGCACCGATCCCTCTGACTGCGGGTGAGCGGCTCTCGTCATCCCGAGCGCAGGACCAAAGTCGGATAGTGGCCATGGAGTTGGAGCTCACCCAACAGAGATAGGCGATGGAGGAGCAGATGCAGGAGCAGAGACAGATGATCCAGAACATGCAAACACTCCTCACTCAGATTGTGTCTCAGTCCGACCTTCTACCTATGATGTCGCAGTTGTCGTCCTCCTCGACCCAATCGACGCTCTCGACCCAGTCGTTGTCGACTCCACCGCCTCCTCCGCCGCCACCATTGTCGTGAGATTTTGATTAATTGTATTTTGTTTATATTTTGATACTTGATATAGATGATATTTTGATACTTGGATATATTTTGAAACTTGGATATATAGATGATATTCTGATAATTGTTTGCCTCCGGTTTGAGGTAAGATTGATGATATTTATGTAAAACTTGTATGTTTGGTTTCAAATGCATGTGTATGATATTTTCTGATTGTAATATATGATTGAAAATAGGTTGTAGTCGATATATCATTGTATACATGAATTTATAAAAAAATTAGTTTTTTCAGTTACAGGATAACATCTTTAGCCACGGTTAACTGTCACTAAGCTGTGGCTAAAAGCCTATCGTAAATGGCTGATGGCCTCGACAGGACCATGTATCACGATTGCTAATAGTATCATCGACGGCTATGAGCCGAGGCTGATGTGCTAGTATCAGTGACAGCCCCCATAGTCGCCACTGATGATTTTAAATCAGCGACAGTCCACGAGGTTCTCGCTGATAATTACGTGTGACGGTCGTGCGTGGCCGTCACAACACATTCGAGACGAACACATCAGTGACGGTTATTTTCCTCGGGTGTGGAAGTGTCTCCGATTTGAGAGCGAAGACTTTCTGGTGTAAAGTCCTCTTTGGAAGAGAAACAATTAATCTAGTAAAGTTTAGTTTAGAAATTCTAAGCGGGGTGCTTGTTGGCTTAAGGTTTTCAACCTTGGTCTTAATATCGGTTTTGATGATAACAAACATGGAACTAATTATTTAACTGAGAAATACTTTTAGGTTCCATATCGGTTAGCGCTCGACGTCCTCGATCGGAAATATCGAAGAAATCAAGAAATCAGAAGGACGTTGGTCGACACGTTCGGATTTGTCGGGAAGATGGAGTCTAGGTTTAGGGTGTCTAGTTTATATTGTAAAATCCTCATGATGATGCATAAGAACCCAAAAACCATCCCCGAATCCCAAAATATGAAAATCCGAAAACCGTCCTGAAATACCCTAGGGAGCTCCTTGGAGGGCTATATGACCTAGATACTTTCCTAACATAAAAAATGGCGGTAATTATTCCTTGGGTTAAAATTAGATAACGAGGCATTTTAAAGGAATTTTTAGAAGTCTTTAGCCTACCTATATTTTACCCGAAAGATTAGAAAATTTTCATTTTCGGAAAATTTATACTAGACCCCAAAAACTAGATTTTGATTCTTAAGGATTTTAATTTTTTAGATATTTTTATTGAATCCAAATGGGGGGTAATTCTTATATAACATTTATGTTTTATAAGTAGGTTTAGTGAAGACGGAACCAGAAAACGAACAAACCAAGCCTAACCAAACTGCCCAGTCCAGGTTCGGTCGATCAAGGATGGTTAAAAAGCGGCTGTAGCTACTTCGGTCGACCGGGCGGTCGATCGACCGAGGCTAAAAAATGGCATTAGCTTCGTTGGTCGACCGGATTGTGGATCGCTCAACTCGCGACTCATTCGGTTGACCATTTGGTCGACCCGTCGGTCGACCGAATAGAGTAATTAAAGCAGCGGTCGTGGGTGGTCGATCGGTCGGTCGACCGACGATTGATCGACAAGCGACCGAACGGCGGAAACAGCTAATTTTCCGCCTGTTGAGCTGCCATTCTGTTAAGCAATCCTTTTGATAATCCAAGCTTAACAATTGATCCAAGCTTCCATTGAGCAAATTCTTGATCATTCTAAAGTGTTTCTTGAGCCATCCTTTTGATAATCCTAGTTTCCAAGATACATCCTTGATTTAGCCTTCAAGATTTATCAATTCATCGTCTCAAGGCATCAAGAGGACTAGGGAGTATCTTTTGGAGCTAAGTACTTATTGTTTAATTTATTGCTCCAATTGTTATTGTATTTTATTGTTTATTTCATTGTAATTGAACTTGTGTAAACCTAGGTTGCTAGGTTTGATTTAGTTGGTGGTTGCCTTGGTGTTAAGGCTTAAATCCACCGGTGTAAATGTAGTTTGCTAGGATTAGTTCTTGTTGTCCTTTTAGTTCTTTTTTAATTTATTGCTCCAATTATTATTGTATTTTATTATTTATTTCATTGTAATTGAACTTGTGTAAACCTAGGTTGCTAGGTTTGATTGAGTTGGTGGTTGCCTTGGTGTTAAAGCTTAAATCCACCGGTGTAAACGTAGTTTGCTAGGATTAGTTCTTGTTGTCCTTAGGATTGAGGTGGGAGAGTGCTCTCAGTAGGAAGGCGGAGACTTCCTGGTGTAAGAGCGGAGACTCTCCGGTGAAAAAGTCCTCATTGTAAAGAAATCAAGATAATCTAGTAAACTTAGTTTGGAAATCCTAAGCGGGGTGCTTAGGTAGTGGAGTAGGCATTGGGGCCGAACCACTATAAATCACTGTGTTTGCATTGCTTCCTCTTGCATTTGCTTAATTAGCATATTTACTTTGCTTCCGCTTGTAATTCAATTTGTTAATTGCCTAAGTAATTGACTAAACGATTAAAACTAAAATTAGGCGAAAAGATTAGTAAACACACTATTCACCCCCCCTCTAGTGTGGTCATTTTGTACAACAATTGGTATCAGAGTGGGCCCGTAGCTTGATATTTCATCATCTCGTCTACATCTTGCCTCGATCCAAAAAATGGCACTAGAGAGTATAGCATTGACACCACCTAGGTTTGATGAGAAAAATTTTGGTGTTTGGAAGAGTATGATGTATATTTTTCTTAAAACACAAAGTTTAGATCTATGGTGCATGCTAAAGAATGAATATGTTGAGCCCACCATTGACATTAATGATTGGACTCAAGATCAAATTAGATTGTTTGAATTGAATGCTAAAACAACACACTTTCTATATTGCTCATTCTCAAATGATATACTTGAAAAAGTTATGCATTGTTCATCCGCATTCGATATTTGAGCTTGTTTAAACATGCTTTACGATTATGCAAAAACCGATGAGCTTATTACTTTCAATGAAGGAGGTGATGACAATTGTCATACCTCTAGTCCTAATGAAGTTTTTGATGCCCAAAGCTCATCTAGTCAAAGGAACACCAAAAATCGAAAAAGAAAACTTAGGTGCTTCCTTTGCCAAGAGAAGGGACACAAGAAGAAGAATTGTCCACTCTTGAAGAAGAAATCCAAAAAGAATTGTGCTTCATCATCCACATCCAAATCAAGTGAAGCCACTTCTAGACATGACGATGAAGCTACATCAAACTTTTGCCTCATGGGTCTTCGAGATGAGGTATATTCTCCATCTTTTAGTCATGTTCAAAATGTTAATGATAGTGATTCTAGTAGCTCAAAATCCCTTGATATGTCGTATGAAGAACTACTAGAAGAATGTAAAAAGATGTATGACTTGCCCATAAAAAAGAATAAGGAAAATAGGAAATTAAAGAAGGAAAATTTAAGGCTTAGTTCTCATGTGCATGAATTAGAAAATGAAAAATTGAATACTAGTTCTTTTGATTCTTGCCATGATGCTTTAAAACTTGAAATTAAGGACTTGAAACATAGAAATGAAGAATTAGAAATTGAGAATGATGAGTTGTTAATTAAGATTTCAAAAATTAGAGATGAAAATGAGAACACGAAAAATAATGTGAATCTCAATGGTAAGGATTGTACAAATGATTTCAAATTTAAGCATGATATTTTGAGAAATGAAAATTGCTTGTTGAAATCTAAAATACAAGCTTTACACAAATCCATTAATGACTTAAAAAATGAGGTTATTTTCTTCAGTTGGAAAACTAGTAATTTAAAACTAGAAAATGAGATAATGAAATCTAGTTATTTTGATTCTTCCCATGATAGGTTGAAACTTGAGCTTAAGGACTTAAAGCTTGAGAATGAAAATTTGAAACTTGAGAATTCAAAAATTATAAGTCAAAACAATAATTTGGAATCTCAATCTCTTGATTCATTGAAAAATGAGGTTGTGACCTTAAATAAGAAAGTAAACGAATTGAAAAATATTTCATTTCTTAAGAACACTAGAAATGCTTATGTAAAGAATGCCAATGTTCATTATCATTCTCATGCTATGCATTCTACCATTAGACCTTATGATCATAAGAAGAAGAATGATGTTTCTAAGAATGCTTATACTAATCATGTTTCACATCTCAACCATTCTAACAATAGATCTAATGTCCGTAGCAAAAATGAAAAGAAATTCAATGGACATTATTTTTGTTGTGGTATTTATGGCCATGCAATATATGATTGTGCATTTAAGAAGAATTCAAGTGTTGCTAAGACACTTTGGATACCTAGGCCAACTAACCCCCAATGACCCAAAGCCATTTGGGTACAAAAGGTTTCTTGCTCTCTTGTAGGGGAGCTACCACACAAGGGTAAAGAGAAGTGAAGAGTTGAAGTTGACCATGGACTTAAATGAAGTATCATTCCTTGGTTGTAATTTCAAACCATAATGATGCCATAGGTTTGGAAATTGGTATCTAGGTATACTTTGTATCATCTCCTTACTTTGGTTTGTACGTTTTATTTAAGTTGGAGTTATGATACATGTTTAATTTGAGTTATTTTCCCCACTCTAGTTAAAGAGTCATTTGGATAATGTTTTTGATTTTTGATTTCCAATCTCTTCGGAGACCTATATAGCCTATAACGGGCTCATGCGACATTGCGGTTCTAAATCGTAGGCTAATTGTGGCCTTTCGGTTTTCCACCAATAGGAAGGATTGGAGATCATGTTTTCATTTATATTTCACTTATGATCTCTTAAAATTCATTTTAGTTTCACTTGATTTCATTTTGAAATGAATTTGAAACTATTTAGCAAAGTAGACTTTGATATCGATAATTGATCCATCTCTTTGCTACTTAGTTTGATAACTTGCTAGTAGTTATATTTTCATTATTCTACTAATAAATATTGCTTGCAAGTTATAATAAAATGAAAGGCTTTAGAAATTGGAAAAAAAAAGACAAGTTTGACAAAATTTCCAAGAATGATGTATGATTTTGGTTTTACAAAAATCTTAGTTTAATACTCAATATTCATGCTTTAATAATGTCTCTATGCTTATGATTGAATTTATATGATAACTTCTTCAAATCTCATGAGTATGATGAATTTGAGTACTTAGGCAAATTTTATTGAATGAAACTTGCTCTAGGTTAAGATTTGTCCCTAGAGACCTCGTTTTTAAGTCTACACCCAATAAACATGTTTAGATACACACATGACATGATTCTAGGTATTTAAACTTGAAAATTCATGTGTAGAGGAATATGGTGATAACTAAATCACTTTATGAGACTTAAGCTTGGAAAAGTGTTATATTCTAGTTTTTTTTTAAAAAAAGGGTAAGGGCCTAGTTGTGATTTAAGGGGTGTGGGAGGGGTTATTTAAAAATTTACCTCCCCACGGCCTTATAGCTTGCTCTTCCATGAGCTGGCTCAGTCGCGTGAGAAGGGGGGAGAAGAGGCGGTGAAATCGGCGTCGGAGGGTGAAGAATCGGAGGTTGGACCGTCATCGGCGTCGTCGTCGGAGCCGGAATCTTGAGGTAGGAGTCTTACCTTTCTCCTTTCGTACCGTCAAGTACTCTTCTTGTTCATCGGCGGCGACGATAGGAATCGGAGGGAGAGGGAGGCCGACGGAGTTGGCCGGCGAGCGGCAGTGCTCGAGGCAGCCCAACCGCTGCCCATGATGCCGGGCCGCACGGCCCTGGCGGCCGCTGCACGCTATCACTACGGCCGCTGGCGGCCCATCGGCGCCGGAGGCCGCGGGGGAGACCGGCGAGTGATTGCCGGCGGCCAGCAGGGCCGCCCGGCGTGGGTCTAGCGGGGCAGGGAGGTGTCAGGTGCGGGCGTCATGCGCAGGTGTCAGGCGAGGCGGAGAGGGGGAAGGATATGAATAGGAGTTTAGTGAAGGGAGCTGTATTGTATGAAATAGGGTGAATTTAAAAGTTATTAGGGTATTTTTATAGTTGATCGTAGAGTTGTCGGATTGAGTCAAGGTGAATACCAAAGTTGCATATTTTCGCGTGCTGAACGCGATGGTGGTGTCGGATTTCTGATCGGAGACCGTTTGGTAGATCTTTTCTATATTTTAGTGTTATTTGGTGGTTAATAGTTATATTTTATGTTAGGTGATGGATTAGAGCATAGATGATGGTGTTGGGTGTGAGTTGATTCCCATTGTAGCCGATGAAGTGTTGTTGGGTGAAATGATGAATTTATCCTTTTGCCTCGATCTGCTTGATATTGCTTCTAATTCCGTTGAACTCATGTTGCATATTATTATTGGACATGCCATGTAGATAATTGCATGTGTTATTATTGATCATGGTGACATATATTTATTGATGTTGATACATGATCATGATATGTCATGCATGATATTATGTTATTATTTATGGTGTTATTCACTTGATCATGTCATCATCATTCGGAGTTGTTATATTGTTGATATTGGTTATCATGTCATTTATTATCCATTGATCATGGTGATACACCTTGTTCCATTGTTGGAGTTGAGGTGATGTTATTTATTATCCATTGATCATGGTGATATATCTTGTTGCATTGTTGGAGTTGAGTTGTCGACCTGGAGGCTACGACCTTGGAGAGGACTTCGGTCCAGGACCATTTTAGTGTGGTGTGGTACCCTCCAGACATGGGTAAGGTTATGGATATTGAGTAGTCACTTTGGGCACCTTCGGGTGTAGGGATGTCGGATCCGCCGTCCATCGGGCTACTTGCTTGGTGGGGGTAGTCGTGTCACCATTGGAGCGGACGGTTGACGCCACTCTGCGGATGGTAGAGTGCGGGGTTTTTACCCAACGGTCCATACGCTCGATGATTTGGTCGACGTTGTTTAGGAGTAGGTGTGGAGCACTTGTTGTATATATATTGTCTTTGACTGCATCTTAGGCCATATTGTCGTTTATTGTTGAGTTGACTTCTTATTCATGTTGTTGATCATATTGTGATACTCCTACTCTGCATCCGCTGACTCCTGTTGTTATTGCTTCAGACTTGTAGGGGTGAGCCGTTGATCTCTAGATCGATGTGTAGATAGTTGGTAGACAGCATGTAGATTTGGAGCTCTGATATGGCGACAGCTTTTGTATTTTGTCTTGCTTCGTCATTTTTTCTTCTGATTTTGGAGTTTCGTAAATATATATTATTTTATCGAAGACTCTGTTTAACATTGTACTTAACTGAATTATCTTTTGTCGTATATATATACTTATCATCCAGCTTTTTGAAGAAATTATCTGGTTTATAATATGTTTTATTATGATTTCTGATGTGTATCGGTGATTTTCCTTCCGTTGCGTGGGTTTCGAGTCGCCCACTATCGTGCTTCAGAGCAGGGCCGCCTCGGGGCGTGGGGGTGGACCCGAATGGGGCGTGACAATATTTATTTGTATCAAAGCATAGGATTTAAGGTTAGGTTAAGGTTAAGAGCTTAGGTGCCTTACCTTAATGATAATATTTTTTGGTGTAGGAATTAAGTTAAGTTGTAAGCTTTATCTAAAATTTTTCTTCTATTTGTAGAGAGATGGCATCGAGGCGTAATGTTGGGCATGCGAGGGGTCTTGGAGACCCGAGTGCAGATCAGGATCGGGTGGCAGTTCCTCGACGAGCACATACCACTCTGGTGGCGGTTTCAACTGCCAGGGGTCGAGGTGGACAAGCTAGTCGGGGTGCTCGTTAGGCTGGTCGCATTGCTGGTGGCAGGGGGCGCGGTCGGGGCACTCCGGTGCGTGTTCCTGCAAAGGAGGTGCATGATTTTACCCCTGGGGCTAGAGTGGGAGCGGAGGAGGTAGTTGCTGAGGCAGTACCAGTAGTTCCTCAGGTTTTTGGAGAGGGCTCGGCGGTGCATGTTCCTATGGCACCGCAGCCTCAGCATGTGATGCTTGTACTGGGACCTCATGAAGTTCTTGCTGGAGTAGAATCATGGGAGTCTCGCATGCTAAGGTTTCATCAGCTTGTCAAGGAGCGTTTTGGTAGTTTTGGGGGCAGTACAGATCCGATGATAGCTAGAAGATGGTTGGCAGGAGTGGAGGATACCTTGAAGGCACTTAGGTGCAAGGAGGAAGAAAAGGTGGAGTTGGCCACCTTTTAACTGATTGATGGAGCCAGAGAGTGGTGGAGGGCACAGGTTGCTGCTAGAGATGGAGCTGATGTTTCTTGGGCAGAATTCAGAGCCGTATTCTTTTAGAAATACTTCCCAGTGACATTTCGCCAGCAGAAAAAGCAAGAGTTCCTTGTTCTACGTCAGGGAAGTTGTACCGTAGCAGATTACGAGGCAGAATTCGATCGACTGTCAGAGTTTTGTCCGCAGATGATGGCTACTGATGAGGACAAGGCGGAGCATATCTTCAGAGGGTTGAATTTTGATATTCAGGATCGGATGTCCAGTCATGACGACCTAGGAAGCTACAGTCGGGTGGTGACTCGAGCACTTCTAGTTGAGCGTATTCACTCGATGATCACACAATAGAAGCAAAAAGATCGTCATGGTCGACCGTCATTTTCTCTGGCTGCAGGAGGGCAGGATCGGGGCCAAGAAGGCCATAGAGCTCAGGCCCAGCCACCCCAGAGTGGGTCCGCTAGTAGTTACTTCAGGCCGCAAAAGAAGGCAAGGATATATTCCTCGCAGGCACAAGGATCGTCCTAGCATTCACTGGCAGTTCGAGATAAAATGTCATGAGTCAGACCTGCAAATTAGATAGGAGTCAAGACTGACCGCTGCTTCAGATGTGGAGACAGTGGACACCGTATTAGAGATTGTCCCAGAAGTGGCAGTGACTATTAAGAACAAATATCCGTTGCCTCGGATTGATGACTTGTTTGATCAGTTGCAGGATACTTGTGTGTACTCAAAGATTGACTTGAGATCTGGGTATCACCAGTTGATGGTAAGAGAGCAGGATGTGCAGAAGACTGCTTTCCGTACGCGTTACGGGCATTTCGAGTTTTTAGTTATGCCATTTGGGCTAACTAATGCACCTGCAGCATTCATGGATCTGATGAACCGCGTCTTTTTAGAGTATTTAGACCGGTTCGTGATTATTTTTATTGATGATATTCTGGTGTACTCCAAATCATAGGTTGAGCATGAAGAGCACCTAAGGATAGTGTTGGGTGTATTGAGGAGGGAGCAGCTGTTTGCTAAATTCAGTAAGTGTTCATTTTGGCTCAGAGAGGTTGGCTTCTTGGGGCATGTGATTTCTGGTGCTGGTATATCAGTGGATCCACATAAGATTGAGGCAGTGATGAGCTGGCAGAGGCCAAGGACAGTTCATGAGATTCGCAGCTTCCTTGGACTAGCAAGCTACTACCGTAGATTTGTAGAGAGCTTCTCGAAGATTGCTGCACCTTTGACTCAGTTGACGAGGAAAGGTGTGAAGTTTATTTGGGATGATAAGTGTGAGTCTAGCTTTCAAGAGTTGAAGAAGAGACTCACTTCTGCACCTGTATTGGTGATTCCTTCTGGGAAGGAAGGTTTTGTCTAGTACACTGATGCATCCATCCAAGGTCTTGGTGCTATTTTGATGCAGAATGGACAGGTGGTAGCTTATGATTCTAGACAGCTTAAGGAGCATGAAAAGAACTACCCAGTGCATGATTTGGAGTTAGCTGCTATCATATTTGCCCTTAAGATATGGCGACACTACCTCTATGGTGTTACTTTTGAGATATTTACAAACCATAAAAGTCTCAAGCATTTGTTCATTCAGAAGGATTTAAATATGAGATAAAGGAGATGGATGAACTTTCTTAAAGATTATGATTGCTCTATTAATTATCATCCTGGCAAGGCGAATATTGTGGCAAACGCCTTAAGCAGGAAATCTGTGGGGATGTGTCAGCATCTCAGAGTTGTAGAGTCAGAGCTGATCAGACAGTTGTCAGAGCTTAGCTTGGACTTGGTGGGTCAGACTCATAGCGAATTTCTGGCACAGCTAATTGCACAGTCACCGATAGTGGAGCAGATTCAATAGTGTCAGATGGAGGATCATTACCTTCGGGTCATTGCACAAGAATTAGAGCAAGACACTCGACTGGATTTCTCGCGGGACAGCGATGGCACTTTGTGATTTCGTGGCAGGTTATGTGTTCCTAGCGAGCACCGAGTGAAGGAGGAGTTGTTAGAGGAGGCTCACAAATCTCGTTTTGCTATACACCCAAGCAGTTCGAGGATGTATAAGGATATGTGAAAGTCTTACTGGTGGCGTTGGATGAAGAGAGATGTTGCTGATCATGTGGCGAGGTGTTTGGTCTGTCAGCAGATAAAGGCCGAGCATCATAGATCGGCAGGGAAGCTCTAGAACCTCCCTATTCCTGAGTGGAAATGGGAGCACATCACTATGGACTTTGTGTCTGGGCATCCGAGGACTCAAAAAGGGCATGACTCGATCTGGGTGATTGTGGATCGATTGACAAAATCAGCTCACATTTTGTCAGTTAAGAAGACGTATTCCTTGGACAGGTTAGCTCAGTTGTACTGTATGGAGATAGTGAGATTGCATGGTGTACCTACTAGCATCATTTCAGACAGGGACCCTCGTTTCAATTCACGATTTTGGCAGAGTCTACAGAGGGCTTTGGGTACCGAGCTTCGATTCAGTACAACATTCCATCCACAAACTAATGGACAGTTCGAGCGCACTATTCAGACATTGGAGGATCTTTTGCGTGCTTGTGTTCTAGACTTTGGAGGCAGCTGGGAGAGTCATCTTCACTTGGTGGAGTTTGCTTTTAATAATAGTTATCATTCAGCTATTCAGATGGCTCCATTTGAGGCTCTTTATGGTCAGAGGTGTAGGTCTCCAGTGCATTAGGACGAGGTGGGTGAGTGACGTCTTTTGGGACCGGAGATGGTCCAGCGAGACGTCGAGTTGGTCCAGAGGATCAGGCAGAGGTTGTTTACAACTCAGAGCCGACAGAAAAGCTATGCAGACCGCCGAAGGAGGGATTTGGGGATCATGTGTTCCTTAAAGTGTCCCCAACTAAGGGTGTAATGTGATTTGGCAAGAAAGGCAAGCTTGCACCGCGATTCATTGGTCCCTTCGAGATCCTCGAGAGGGTTGGACCTGTTGCTTATCGGCTAGCATTGCCGCCATCATTGGCAGGAGTGCATAACATCTTCCATGTCTCCATGTTGAGGAAGTACGTGCCAGATCCTTCCCATATACTACAGGAGCCAGCTTTGCAGATCAGAGAGGATATCAGTTACGAAGAGTTGCCAGTGAGGATCCTTGACAGGAAGGAGCATCGACTTTGCAACAATGTGATCTCACTAGTTGTAATTTAAGGGGTGTGGGAGGGGTTATTTAAAAATTTATCTCCCCACCACCATATAGCTCGCTCTTCCACGAGCTGGCTCAGTCACGTGAGAAGGGGGGAGAAGAGGTAGTGAAATCGGCGTCGGAGGGTGAAGAATCGGAGGTCGGACCATCGTCGGCGTCGTCGACAGAGCCAGAATCTTGAGGTAGGAGTCTTACATTTCTCCTTTCGTACCGTCAAGTACTCTTCTTGTTCATCGGCGGCGACGATAGGAATCGAAGGGTGAGGGAGGCCGACGGAGTCGGCCGGCGAGCGGCGGTGCTCGAGGCAGCCCAACCGCTGCCCATGATGCCGGGCCGCACGACCCTGGCGGTCGCTGCACGCTGTCGCTACGGCTGCCGGCGGCCCATCGGCGCCAGAGGCCGCGGGGGAGACCGGCGAGTGATTGCCGGCGGCCAGCAGGGCCTCCCGGCGTGGGTCTAGCGGGGCAGGGATGTGTCGGGCGAGGCAGAGAGGGGGAGGATATGAATAGGAGTTTAGTGAAGGGAGCTGTATTGTATGAAATGAGGTGAATTTAGAAGTTATTAGGGTATTTTTATAGTTGATCGTAGAGCCGTCGGATCGAGTCAAGGTGAATACCAAAGTTACATGTTTTTGCGTGCTGAACGCGATGGTGGTGTTGGAATTTTGTTTGGAGGTCGTTTGGTAGATCTTCTTTATATTTTAGTGTTATTTGGTGGTTAATAGTTATATTTCATGTTAGGTGGTAGATTAGAGCATAGATGTGGTGTTGGGTGTGAGTTGATTCCCGTTGTAGCTGATGAATTGTTGTTGGGTGAAATGACGAATTTATCCTTTTGCCTCGATCTGCTTGATATTGCTTCTAATTTCGTTGAACTCATGTTGCATATTATTGTTGGACATGCCATGTAGATAATTGCATGTGTTATTGTTGATCATGGTGACATATATTTATTGATGTTGATACTTGATCATGATATGCCATGCATGATATTATGTTATTATTTATGGTGTTATTCACTTGATCATGTCATCATCATTCGGAGTTGTTATATTGTTGATATTGGTTATCATGTCATTTATTATCCATTGATCATGGTGATACACCTTGTTGCATTGTTGGAGTTGAGGTGATGTTATTTATTATCCATTTATCATGGTGATATATCTTGTTGCATTGTTGGAGTTGAGTTGTTGACCTGGAGGCTACGGCCTTGGAGAGGACTTCAGTCCATGACCATTTTAGTGTGGTGTGGTACCCTCCAGACATGGGTGAGGGTATGGATATTGACTAGTCACTTTGGGCACCTTCGGGTGTAGGGATGTCGGATACACCGTCCATCGGGCTACCTGCTTGGTAGGGGTAGTCGCGCGGATGTCGGATCCGCCGTCCATCGGGCTACCTGCTTGGTGAGGGTAGTCGTGTCACCGTTGGAGCGGACGGTTGACGCCACTCTGTGGATGGTAGAGTGCGGGGTTTTTACCCAATGGTCCATACGCTCGATGATTTGGTCGACGTTGTTTAGGATTAGGTGTGGAGCACTTATTGTATATATATTGTCTTTGACTGCATCTTAGGCCATATTGTCGTTTATTGTTGAGTTGACATCTTATTCATGTTGTTGATCATATTGTGATACTCCTACGCAGCATCCGCTGAGTCCTGTTTTTATTGCTTCAGACTTGCAGGGGTGAGCCGTTGATCTCTAGATCAATGTGTAGATAGTTGGTAGACAACATGTAGATTTGGAGCTCTGATATGGCGGCAACTTTTGTATTTTGTCTTACTTCATCGTCTTTTATTCTGATTTTGGATACTGATGATTTTGGAGTTTCGTAAATATATATTAAATTATCAAATACTTTGTTTGACATTGTACTTAACTGGATTATCTTTTGTTGTATATATATACTTATCATTCGGCTTTTTGAAGAAATTATCTGGTTTATAATATGTTTTATTATGATTTCTGATGTGTATCGGTGATTTTCCTTCCGTTGCGTGGGTTTCGAGTCGCCCACTGTCGCGCTTCGAAGCGGGGCCACCTCGGGGCGTGGGGGTGGACCCGCACCGGGGCGTGACAAAAAGTTTGACCCAAGTCAATAAATCGACTTGGACACTTCATTTTAAGTCCAAACTTCATAAACATGTTTAGGAATAGGTATGACATATTTCTATGCACTTAGAATAAAAAATTCACATGGATATGGATAAAATGATTTAGAGACCATTTCATTATAACATCTTTTGAACCAAGTTAACCTAAGTTAACAAATTGACTTAGAGGTCTCATTTACGATCCATATTTGAGGAATAAGATTGACACTTAGCAAGTTCCATGATAACTAGCTTAGTTTTGAATGAAATCATGCTAGGTTGATATCTCAACTTAAGAACATAATTTTCATCTCGAACTCAACATAGACTATTTACATGACCATTATGTGGTGTCATAAAAGTTTGAATAAGAATTAAACATATTTTGAAAAATAACTGAAAATTACGAAAATATCATTAAAATTTTAGTATTTTCAGTTATTTCTAGAAAAATGTAAAAAAAATCATTTTTAACTGATTCTTAAAATTGCATCTTCATTGAAAAATCTATTTTTTTCAGTAAAAATTTCAAAAAGTTTCATCAAGAATCTGATTTATAATTGAATTTTGAGGTTGGATTTCGAAAACACAAAGTATCACTTACTTGAAATACTCATTTTTTCGATACTTTGATTTTTGGTCAAAAACTTCAAATAAAAACTCATGTATACCATTTTGATTCCATCTCTAATATCATTCTTACTATTCTTTGAGTGAAATCATTTCTAAAAATTATTTTGATATCTTGAGCGATATCTTAAAAATGAGTTTTTGGTTGAAATCGAGATCAGTTGAAAAATAGAGTTAAAGAATTCATTTTGAGTTCAAACTTAACACATGCATTTCAAATGATCATTCAGCGATGTCTGGAAAGTTTGAAGAAAAATTGAAAACTTTTGAAAAAATACTTGAAATTTACGAAAATGCCCCTAGACTTTCAGGAATTTTATGAATTTATAAAAAATTGATTTTTGACTGATTCTTGAACCTGTAGATTCCTTGAAAAATCTAGTTTGTCCAGTTAAAGTTTAAAAAAATTTCGTTCAGAATATGATTTTATTAGGATTAAAAAGTTTGATTTGTGTAAACTTAAAGTGTACTTTGACCTAAGTTAACAAATTGACTTAGAAACCTCTTGTAAGCCCAAACTTAATTTATATACTTAGATTCACTCATATTAGATGTCCAACTGTCTAAGGCAGAGAAAACATGAGTAGATAGCAAAATTTGGTACTTAGCATTTTTATGTTTTCATACCTATCTTGAATGAAACTGTGCTAAGTTCATATTTTGATCAAATGATACATGCTTTACATGCTCATATCTTGGTCTTTTGAAAGTTTGAATGATTTTTGAAAATATCATAAAAATCTCATTTATTCAGGAAAATGCCACTAAAGTATCACTCTTCTCAAGTTGCTCATTTTTTCGATACTTTAAATTTTCATTAGATTTTCAAATGAGACTTGAAGTGTGATATTTTAAATTCACTTATAGTATAGTTCTACTCATTTGATGAAATAAATAATTTCTAAAATAGTTTTTGATATGTTGATCAATACATGAAAATATCATTACTTTAGCTTGATACATGAATACTAGACTTAGAATTCTTTGACATCATGTATTGATTGTCTCATAATGGATATGTTGTTTCGTCCCTTGAGTCGTTGAGATCTACATATTTTCATGAACACGAGTTTTTAGGTCCCGACTTTAACTTTAAGTTGACTTTTCTCGTCCTTTTTGATTGATGTCAAAAGGGGGAGAAAAATACAGGTAAAGGAAAAGAAAATATAGGAAAATAATGCATATAGATAGGGGGAGTTCCATTATGTAGATATGCATGTTGATAGGAGGAGTTCCTTTTTTATATGCATGTTGAAAACATAAAAACCCGGAAACTGCCCTGAAATTCACTAAGCCTAGGGAGCTCCTTGGAGAGCTATATAATCTAGACATTTTCTTGACACCAAATATGCCAGTAATTGTTCCTTAGGTAAAAACTAGATAACGAGATATTTTCAAGAATTTTTTGGAAGCCTTTAGCCTACCCATATTTGACCCGGGAGATTATAAAAGTTATGATTTTCAGAAATTTGTACTATACCCCAAAAGTTAGATTTTGATTCTTAAGGATTTTAATTTTTTAAATATTTTTATTGAATCAAAATGAGGGGTAATCCTTATATAATATTTATGTTTTAAAGTTATTAACCCAGAAACGAGCAAACGAGCAAAAAAATCAACAAACTGGTCCGATTTTTCCAATTTTGATCGACCGGTCGGTCGACCGAATGGTGGCTAAAATGGGCAGAAGCCATTCGGTCACTCGGCGGTCGCTCGGTCAATCGATCGACAATCGACCGGCCTGCGACCGGACGACGAAAAATGGATCTATTTCGAGACGTTGAGTGCTGTTTTGGGTCTCTACCTTCATGGTTTATAAATACAAGCCTTTGAGTGCCTTCCATGATGATCTAAGCTTCCATAGAGATATATTTGAAGATCTTTGTGCTTGATTGGGCCACCATTCTTGAAACCCTAGCTTTGATCTCTCAACTCCTTGAGTAAGCCTTGACTTCATTGATTCACCATCAAAGGCAACAAGAGGAAGCTAGAAAACTTTATTTGGAGCTAATTAAGTATTTGTTGTGTCATTTATTTGCTTCATTATTTGTGTATTTTATTGTTTATTTCATTGTATTAAAGCTTGTGTAAACCTAGGTTGCTAGGTTTGATTGAGTTGGTGGTTGCCTTGGTGTTAAGGCTTAAATCCACCATTGTAAACTTAGTTTACTTGGATTAGTTGAGTTGTCCCTTTGGTTGAGGTTGGATAGTGCTCTCGGTAGGAAGACGGGATACTTTTGGGTGTGGAAGTGCATTTGGTATGAGAGCGGAGACTTTCCGGTGTAAAGTCCTCTTTGTAAGGAAAACAATTAATCTAGTAAAGTTTAGTTTGGAAATCCTAAGCGGGGTGCTTAGGTAGTAGAGTAGGCAATGGGACCGAACCACTATAAATAATTGTGTTAGCATTGTTTTCTTTGTGTATCACATTGCTTATCTTTATTACTCGCTTCCACATTAATTGATAAATTGTAATTTACCTAAGTAGTTTAAAGAAAAAAATTAAAATCAAAATTAAACAAAAAAATTTAGATAATATACTATTCACCCCCCTCTAGTGTGGCCATTTCACCAACATTCCTTAGACTCCCAGACGGTGGCATTTGGCGAAGAAGCGGCAGCGAAGAGATCACGGAAACGATCACTTAGTTTCCCCCCTGAACCCAAGGATCAAGCCAAAAATGGGTTTTGAGGCCATGCCCAATCTGGGTAGAAAAGGATGCCAAAAGAGACTCTCTATCAGCGAAAATATCTTTCCAGACCGGCGATAACGAGGAGTTGAAGGATCCTATGAGGGCACCCCATGAGGGGCGAATAGCAGAGAGAATGTTGCGCCTGACCATTTCTTTATTCTGAATAAATTTAAAGCACCATTTTGTGAGGCAATCTTTGTTATGTTGAGGTAATTTAAGTAGTCCCAAACCACCTTCAGCCTTGGAAGCAGTAACTTTGTTCCAATTGATATGACATTTGCCTTGCGAGCTGCCACTTCTGCAACCGGTCCACATGAATAACCTACGCCTTTTATCGATCATCTTAATAACCCAAAGGGGGCCCCTAAAGATGAAGTAGATGTATGAGGCTTGGCTAGTGAGCACACTATTAATGAGAGTAATCCGAGCAGCTCTGAAGAGTTATGATCCGTGCCAGGAAGCTAGAAGTTGGTTAAATTTGGCGATGATCTTAGTCCAGTCTTCTTTAAGGGGTCGGCCCGGCTTGAGAGGAAGACCCATGTAATTAAGGGGAAAGGAATCAGGAGAGCAGTTCAATGTAGCTACAGCCTGGCCACCGATAGCGGCTGACCCGTTGACGTCGATGACTCTTGTTTTGTCTCTATTCAACTTTAATCTTGTGCATAGTTCGAAGCACTTCAACAATAACTTTAGTTGTTGGAGATATTGCAGAGAGGTGCTGCTGAATATGATGAGGTCATTTGCGATGAAGACATGGGTGATGTCCTCTGTGAGAATCCCAAATAATGAGCCCTTAATAAGCCCTCTAGTGGTAGCCCTTTTCAGCAGTTTAGAGAGCGAGTTAATGACCAGGTTGAATAGAAGGGGGGGGAGAGGTTTACCTTGCCTGAGTTCTCTTTTGTGGGAGAAAGATCGCCCCTGAGAGCCATTAAGAAGAATAGATGAAGTCGTCGTGCTGAGGAGAGAAGAAACCCAAGAAATCCACCTTGGGGGGGGGGGGGGAGCCCCTTGCCCTCAAGAGATCAACAATGAATTTCTAGTTCACGGAGTCAAACACTTTCTCAAAATCCATCTTGATGAGACATGTATTTTCCTGCAATTGATTATAGGTCCATAGAGTTTCAAAGACCGTCATAAAGCAATCTAAACTGCTATAGCCAGCGATGAAAGCCCCCTGAGTGTGGTCTACCAGATCTGGTAACAAAGTTACCAGTCGATTAGCCAATAGTTTGGCAAAGAGCTTGACTAGGCAGTTCTCCAAACTAATCGATTAGAAGTCGCTGGTACTGAAAGCTCCTTCCTTCTTCAGAATCAAAATGATAAGATCGTGATTGATTCGATGTAGCTTTGAAGGGTCATGATCAGAGAGAATGCGAGTGATACCATCCTGACAGTGTGTAGGGTCATTCTTCAGAATTCTTACTAATCTTGATAGTGTGTGATATTTTGATCCGCTTTTTCTAAAAAATAATAGCACTTTTATCTCTTCAAGCATTCCAGCACCATATGATAGCGAGACATTTTTTTCCTAATTGAACCACCCGAAATGGAAATGACCAAGGGAGGTGTACTGCGAACTTGATGTGACAATCCTCAAGAAGATGACTTTGTGATTCCGATTCTTAGCTACAAAAAACGTAGTTATAGTCTTCATGTAGATAGGTGCCTTCCATAATAGGTTTTTCCTACCATCAACCTAATTGGGCTAAGTAACACAATTCGAGCTCTAGTATCCCAAGGCCGCCGTTGTGTTTGAGGCTTGTGACATGTACCTAGTTAATGAAAGACATTCCTATATATATTTCCTTCCTAGTTACTATTCCATAGAAATAGTTTTTTCCTTCAGTCGATCTACTTGATAACCTATTTTAGTGTCTTAAAATTTGATTGGAAGTAACTCGGTATACTACTAATTAGTACGCTATTGATCAAAGTTAACCGCTTGCCCCTAGAGAGAAGTCGATCCTTCCAAGAAGCTAATTTCCTATCCACAACTTCCATGATTAAACTACAGCCTCCTCTTTGGAATATGCCATTTCTTAGAGATAAACCAAGATATATAGTTGATCGGAAAGTCCATAATCTGGCATCTAAGAGTGTTTTCCACGTCATGTGCTCTATTCTTATTGTCTAAGCAAGTGCACTATTGTTGTTTTTATTTTTGTTTCTTTTACTATTGTTGTCTTTGAATAGTTAACTTTTGAGTTTCATTATTTTATCAAATGCGTGAAGGAGTTTTAAATTTGTGATGCGGTCAATGCTACCCTTTGTAAAGACAATGAAGTCACGAATGATAATCACATTATCACTATTTACTTTAATTCCATTAGGATACCAGTTCGGTTGGCCATCCTCATTAATTTGGCAAATACGATAACTAGGGGTGAGCAAAATTTGAACCGACCCGGATAATTCGAAAAAATCAATCAGAAAATTCAATTCAGATCAAGTTATTCGGGTAAAACTGGTCGGGTCGGGTTGAATTTTTCAAAATTTCATCAACTTTTTTTGGGTCTGTCGGGTCGGATGAAAACCTTGATTAACCCGACCTGGCCCGAAATAACTTAAATCCACCTCTAATTTTCATATTTCCCTTCCCGATTGACCGATTTCCTCATTCCTCACCTCAGTCACTCGATCGCTCGCCCACCCCCAGTCTCTGCCCTAATTCAATAGTCAACTGCCGGCGCTCATCGGCCTCCTCCTCCTCACCCCGCCCCGCCTACTTGTTTCCTCCTCCTCACAGTCACCGCCTCATCGGCGTCCGACATTCATCTTCATCGGCCACACCTCCTCCTCCTCCTCCTCCTCCTCACAATCCGCAAATCGCCAACCCCAGTCGAGGTCGCCTCCTGCTACGACATTTAACGATGCTACCCGAGCTCGATCCGGCCTCCTCCTCCTCCGGGGTAAAATTTTTCATCTCCATGGAGTCCATGCTTCCTTTTAATGATGTTGAATGTTGATGCTCCAACAAATGCTCCAGACTCTAGAGTGATTAATCTAGTTTTAATTGCATCTCCATGCTCCATGCTTCCCTAAATAAAGTTGAAAAGTGCATCTCAGTTTTTTTACATGATTTTGATTTTGATTGGATATTTAATTTGGTTGATGTCACACATATAAGTGACTGAACATATATAAATTAATCGGGTTATTCGGGTCGGGGTCCGATTTTTTCGAGTTAATCGGGTTGAACCCCAAAATATAATTCGGGTAGGGTCGGATTGAGAAAATTCCAAAAATTTTGGGTTCGAATTATTCAAATTGGGTCGGGTTTTGATCCGACTCGACTGATACTCATCCCTATTGATAGCTACCAAAATAAAAAGATAAAGCAAGAGGGAATCCCCATGGCGGAGACCCTTCCAATGATGAATCTAAGGCCCACAAATCCCATAAAGGAGGACAACTGATTCTAGATGCTAGCATACTCAAAATCCAATTCATTTAAAGTGGCAAGGGGTTTGGTCAACCCTGACTATCTTACCATCATTTTATCAATTAGTTGTGGTGGAAGCGGAGCACAAGGGGTTGCTCAGCTTCCACCGAGGGGTGGGAAGGCCTTTGATCAATGTATGACTCTACAGAGGTTCAACCCCTTTGATCTCTGCGAGCATGTTGATGTTTGCTCAAGCTCATGCGAGTCAGTATTCCTCAAGAATTTTGTTTTCAATCATTGTATGGTCATCTAGTTTTTGTTTGACCTGTTTTCGGAAAGTGCCATTAGATGCATTTAATCCGGTCAATCAGGTTGGCCTAAGGTTTTCAACTTTGATCTCAATCTTGATTTTGATGATAACAAGTAATATTTCATTAAAAATAATTTCAGATTCCAAATCATAAGAATGCGATGTCTACTGTAGGAAAGATCAATGTAAAACTGGAAAACTCGAAGAACATTGATTGTTACTCGGATTCAAGAGAATTTGAAGTTTAGTGGTTTAGGGTTTTAGAATAATTGTAAAATCCTTGTGATGCTTGATGATAAAGTTGAAAATCAAACCCAAAATCCAAAATTTAAATTGAACCCGAACTTCAGTCGATGGTTCGACAAAAGGGTCGACTTGTCGACCTTCGATTGAGCAGTCGACCGACATACCCAATGGCATTTTTTTAAGGCATTGAGTTTTGTTGAGCTAGAACCTTGCTTTGATGATTGCCTATATAAACCATTTTCCAACCTTCATTTGAACCTTTAGAATACATTGAGCCATTCTTGTAATCGAATTAGCCATAGTTTGATTACCCTTCTTATTGTAGCTTTCAAACCTAAATGAATCATATCAAAGCCATCTAGAAGAGCTCGATGCTTGTCAAGAGAGCTAAGTTGTTGTTGTTTGTTATTTGCTCTCATGTAATTTTAATTTTTGTGTTGTTTTTGTTCCTTTTAAAATTGTATTAGACCTAGGGTGAAGGTCTTAGCATTTAAATGGTTGTCTTGGTGTAGAGGAATAAGTGCACTCGGATTTGCTAGTTTAGTTAGTTGTTATTAGAGATAGATATGTTGAAGGTACTCTCAAGGAGTGAGTGACCATTAGGCAGAGGGTTGGTGCCTTAGCTTGTAAATCTTCTTGGAGAAACCGATTAATAAGTAAGCTTGGTTAAATCCTAAGCGGGAAACTTAGGTAATGAATGTAGGTTTGGTTAGAAGTCGAACAACTATAAACTCATTGTATTTGCATTGCTCATTGCTTGTGCGTCGTTTTTATACTTGCTTCTGCTCGAGAATTAAATTTTGTCGTTTGCACTATTTAAAGAATCAATAAAATTTAGGCTTAATCCTTAGGTACATACTATTCATCCGCATCTAGTATATATGTTATTTCCTCTCACAAGTCGTTCGTTAGTGGATTGACTATGCTTTTGGTTGGATGTTGCCCTTCATGCCATCATGCTATCTTGTCGATTGTTGAATGACTTAAATGCTGGCCTAAGGGTTCAATCTTGCCATCGATCTAAATTTTGATGATAACAAACATGAAACTAATTCTTTTCTCAAGTTTTGAGCTCAGGTCGATAGAACGATACACGTGTGAAGTTCAACGGAAAATCATGGAAATTCAAATGTCGATGGCTTCAGAGATGATCAAGTCGGAAGTTAGGTCTACACTTAGCTTTTAATGTATAAACCTTATCATGCCTCAAACAAACTCATTCCATGTGTTTTTTCAAAGCTAAACCCCAACGATCGGTCGAGAAATAAAAAAAAATAGCTAAAATTGAAATTGACAAGTTTATCTGTCGATCCTCAACTGATCCTCGGCTGACCGAGGATCATCTAATGATTGACTGATCCATCCAACAAATCTTTTTTTATTCGTTAAACGGTCATATTGTTGGGATGAGGATAGGAAACGCAGTGGAAAATAGCAATTTAAAAAATTCGAATCATCCCGAAAACAACGATCTACTTTAGCGATATTATGGAATTCAACATGAGAGGAATGAGCAGAATTATACCTCAAGCCATAGGGCAAAGGAGGTTGCTCCGATCTCGAATCCGAGATGCACACGTGCACGACCTTCAATGATAGTCCACACCAAGTGCCTCATAACAAAGAGGGCAACGACCTCTCAGGCTCGTTGTGGCTCAACGGACAAGATTCTCAACTCCAATTTCCACCAATGAAGGGTTGGCCCTTCCACCAAGAACCGGGCAGCGAGGAAAGGGAGAAGAACGGTGAGAAAACCCCGGAGCGAATCTACAAGGAGAGGAATACCTTGCTACAATCTTTGGACTCCTCAAAAGAATTGAACCGGCGGCGATTTTCGACGAGGAAACAATCCAACGGAGCTTCACCAAGCTAGCGGAAGAAGGAGAGGAAGAACTCCAAGGTGTGGCTTCTTGATTGGAGGTGGAGAATATTTTTCCAAGATCAAGATCCAGAACATAGGGGGTTCGGCCACCCCCTATTTAATTTCCAAGAGGCAGCTACAATAGCCACCCCTGTTCAAATTCAAATTGCCCTTCAAATTCAAAATTTTGGAGTTTATCTTCAATCACTTCCCTATCTAATAGGGACTTGAACTAATCAAAATTAATTCATCTCCCTATTAGATAGGTAGTCAAAAAACTAACCTCCCTATTAATAAGGAGGCTAGGCGCATGGGGAGACCAAGCTTGGTCTCAAGTCTCCGATGGTTCGAATTCGAATTCGAACCAAAATTCTATTCAAAATAGAATTTGAGTTTCCCTCCTTATTATAGCCGACCTACTTAAGTCATGGGCCCGGTTTGGTCAACACTTTGACCGAACCAAGACTCGAGTTGACATCATCACGCACCGTACCCTACAAATTAGGGATCCAAGGAACACCTTCCTCAAGTGCTCATAATTCATCCCAATAGGAAACATCTTTCCTATTTTGTTTGTGAACGAGAACTGTCATTGTGTCGCGGCATGTCCATGTTTATAGACATCTAGTGCCACATTCGAGCTCTATCCTATAAAGCCCGTTACAGGTTAGCCTACTATGTGTGACCCATTGGGCACCACACTAAGTCAGCAGTGAGTTATGCATAATGGAGAGTCGAATTCGATAGAATACATTCTATTCGAATTTCCACGAGCCTCCACTAAACCCCTTTAGTGTGGTCGTGTGAGACTCTACTGACAAGTCATGATTAACGTCTAGCAACATGTCATGACCACCTGGATAGTGTGAGGTTCAATCTACAAGGATTAAATGCCCTTCGGTGATTAGTTATCGTGCAACTAAATCCTTCGATTATAATATTCCGAACTTGGCTAGGGTACGAAAGATGTGTTCAAACCCTAGTACCGGTTCATATGTATTCCACCCGTCAAGTTGTAGTCTCAACCATGAAACGTCAAAAACCCTTTTTCGATTTTCATATCCACTATAGCCAGAGATTTCATAGTTGACACTTGTAGAGATACATAGTACACCCTCTTCTCTTACTAGGAGTAACTAATTTCTTATTGGTTGCTCGTCTACCTCCATGAAAGTTTCTCCATGCCCAGTGGTACCCAGCACACGACTTTGCAAGCCACGTAGGGATAACACCAAAACGATGGATCGTCAATCACAGGGTAACCATAACAACCTCAGGTCCAAGGATTGCTTGCACCCATTAATTATCACCTTAGGAACAACCTATTGACACTTATGTAAGGATTGCATTTGGCGTTCCTCGAGCGGGTCAGTTCAGTGAACTCATTTTCTAATGAGCACCTGCACTTGTACATTAATGACGCCTTATAGGTAACTACAAGATCAATTACCCCCTATCAAATAGGGCATGTACCAAGTGCACTAGTCTTGCTGGAATCACCGATCCCCTACTTAATGATCCTACGACTATGAACATTTAGAACATGGCCTCTAGATTCTAAGTCTCACTAGCATGATCTCATCATGACCTTAGAATCATTTGCATGAGTTCATGGGGTTCATCATAATCTTATTAACAAAAGAAAGATGCAGCATATGATAAAAAGATGTCTCACTTATTAATTAACCATAAATAGTCTCTAACACATCAACATGTGATTGGCTCAAGGGTACTATTTCTTTCACATATTTCGACCCATACCTTTCCCCACTCTATATAAACTCTTCTTTTCGTGTTGTTAGGTTCCCAACTGATCATTGAGTCATTCATTGACATTTGAAAGATTAAAAGAGTGATTTAAAGTCCAAACCCTAGTTTTTCATCCTCAAGCCTTCAAATCCAAAGTTCTACATCATCTTGAAAAAATAACTGATATGTATGAAAATGTCATTGGACTTTCATGAATTTTATAAATTTACAGAAAAATGATTTTTGTCTAATTCTTGAACATGTAGATTCTATGAAAAATCTACTTTATTCTGTTAAAATTTCAAGAATTTTCATCAGCGAGCTCTATTGCCTTATCTCGTCATGAACCCATGAGTAAGGGTTTGCGGCCTCGCCCGGTGTACCTACTACCAACTCAAGGCTAACACCCTTCTTCCCCATCAACCCGGTGAAGATTGGAAACCATAATGAACGAGGGATAGGTTAGTACAGCCTATCAACCTAAGGTCGGCCCCCGACAAGGTAGATATAAAAAGTCGAGTCAAGAAGACTTACCGAACATGAATGACAACAGACAAGCGATTAACGAAGCAGCAGAGTCACAGACGATGACCTTAAGAGCACGAACAAGGAATATATGGGCAATAACATGAGACACAAGAAAACTCAAAATGAGGGAGAGTAGAGAGCTTTAAAGACCAGGAAACAACAACTTCCTCATCGGACGACTTACAACCCAGTCGACCGTCTCATCAGCGGCTGATATTTAAGCGCCTCAAAGTATGAACAGACAGATCTCTGCGCCATGATCACCCCCTACCAAAATTAAATGCCAAAAAGAAGACAACAACGAAAGACCGACACGTGGAAAGGAGCATCCCTCTTCACGCAGCAACCATACTGGGTGCAGAAATTGAAAAGTCGCAAAACGACGATATCAAGATACACTGATCTAATCTACATCGACAATTCAAGGGTATAACTCAGCACATGCTCACTTACTAAAGTTCGACTCAGGTCAAACACTCAGAACATGTAGAGAGCTCGACAAACAAACAAAAGTCGATACACTACTAAAGCTCGGTACGATGTCTTCAGACTCCAATCAAGCTCGGGAGTTGTGGACCGGACTAGTTTTATTGGGCCCGACCAGACCAAGCTTGATTGCGCCCACACTCATGAACCTAACTTAGATTGAGCCAAGCATAACTAGCCCGGGGACTCCACCCGACCAAACAAGAATATAAATATCCTCCATTAATTATCAGGGATTCGGCAGTAATGAGTCCTACATCTCCGAGATAAACTTCGATTTATTTCGAGCATATCCCTACGAGATTCATGAAGATATCATCTCTAGAGACATCCCTGACTTGTCTATAAAATAGACATGAAACACATCAGATATATTCTCGATTCCAATTCTATACCCGTCATCTGAGATTTCTTCTTATTTGAACATCAGAGTGTATTTGTAGGTCACCCTCGGAACCGTGTCGAACCAGAAGACACGAAGGCCTACTAGCTATTTTGGGACAAGGAATAGCTATTTTCCATCTATTTCTCATGTACGAGGAATAAGTAGTGAAAAGAATAGTTATTTCTTGTGTTTAAAATATAATCAAACATGATAACGAAAAATAGACAAGGAATATATATATATATATTCCATTTCTCATCTATTTCGACAACCAAATGTGAAAATATTTCCACATGCTAATTAATTACCTTATCTGCATATAAAAATATTTCTATATGCTAATTAATTATTGTATATAAATTTTAATGCATATAAATTGGAACATTTATCCTATTAATTGCAAATAATAAATGCTAATTTAAATATATAATTTAATGTAAGGTAATTAAAATTTAAATTTGCATGCATTAATGATGAAATTTGGCTGAAAAAGTAAGCAATGGAAATGCCACAGGTGGTAGTTTCCTTATTTGGGTAGACGTGACGTTGACTTGTTATTATTTCTCAATCATTTTTAACATTTAACATTTTTAGCGTGATTTTTCTTTGATTAAAATACTTAAAATGACCAAAAAAAATTCAATTCCAAAACGTGCATTTTGTTGCCTAAAATAAAAGTGGAAAGAAAGCAATGTGAGACAAATCAAGTCTAAACTAGTAAACCAGCTGATTGGTTGTCAACTCACCGTTCCTAATTTTGATTGATTACATCTGACGGTTCAGATTTTCCTTTGACCCTAATTCTCCACATTATATAAAGAAGCCTCCCTGCCTCCTCTTCTCCGTCATTGTATTCTCTTCTCTTCCTCGTGCAATTTCTATTTCGTTTAATTTAATCGCTTAATTTATGCGGATAAATGACGAGTCCTTGATTTTAACGGGTAATTTGCGTCCGAAGTATTTTGATGTTACCTATCATATTTAATCTTGGAGATCTGATGCCCAATATTTTAATCTCTCTCTCTCTCTCTCTCTCTCTCTCTCTCTCTCTCTCTCTCTCTCTCTCTCTCTCGAGATGATGATGGATATTTAATTTCCCTATTGGTTTGATGGCCGATATGATGGCTTCAAGTCTATTAGCTCTATCTGATCCCTCTTCTACATATATTCGATCAGGATTTTCATTTTTCATTTTGTTTTCAACTTGGATTTTTAATTCGTATACGAAATTTTTAAGTTATTTTGTACATCTCCAATACTTTAATCTTGGAGATCTGATGCCCAATATTTTGATATCTCTCTCTCTCCGAGGTGAGATGATGATGGATATTTAGTTTCCCTATTGGTTTGATGGCCGATATGATGGCTTCAAGTCTATTAGCTCTATCTGATCCCTCTTCTATGTATATTCGATCAGGATTTTTATTTTTCATGTTGTTTCCAACTTGGATTTTTAATTCGTATACGAAATTTTTAAATTATTTTGTACATCGCCAATACTTTAATCTTGGAGATCTGATGCCCAATATTTTGATCTCTCTCTCTCTCTCTCTCTTTGGTGAGATGATGATGGATATTTAATTTCCCTATTGGTTTGATGACCGATATGATGGCTTCAAGTCTATTAGCTCTATCTGATCCCTCTTCTATGCATATTCGATCAGAATTTTCATTTTTCATTTTGTTTTCAACTTGAATTTTTAATTCGTATATGAAATTTTTAAGTTATTTTGTACATCGCCGATACTTTTTTTCTTCATATTTGTTTGATAAATTAATGCCTTTCATGGGGAGTTTAATTTATTGTATGATTTTGGATCTTATACTGGTGAGTTGAAAAATGGAAGGTTTAGTTTGATTTGTATCATATAACAAAGTAATTTTTAAATAAATCGATGATTTGATTAATTAATTGAGCCATTGTTCAAACTGCAGTAACCAAATATTGATTTGAGTAAATTACTATTTGGTTGTAAATATATTATTTAATATATTGTTTCATATTTAGTTTGTAGCAAGTTTAAATAGTTTATAACTAAATTTAAATAATAAGTTTCAGGTTATAGGTATTTTTATATAAAATAATGATATTTTTATGTGCAACATAACTTACCGAGTTATTATATATTAGTGTACTCGGATCATTCATAATCCTTTTTTTTTCCTTTTATTTTAAGAAAAGAAAGTTAGGACAGTAGGTCATATAATTCTGACTTGAAATGTCAAAATTAAAGAATTAACACCACATACAAGAACTAAAGATATGTTTGCTTCATTGGATATGATAAAATTAGAATGAATAATAAATGAGAATGGATTAAATATAAATTGTTTAAATCCAGTGTACATCGAATATAATACTAATTTTATATTTATTTATTTTCATTTTCTACTAATTCATGCACTAAACAAACAATGGATATTAATCCACTCCTTATCCTATCCTCTCATATTCTATGAAGCAAATATGCACTAAAGGATTAACAGAACATACGAGGAGCATAACAAAATCGTGGTCATACGAGATTGTGTTTTTTCATGGCCACGACCATGACGAATGCATGAAAATTATTCCGCTTAGCCGTAGCACACGCACCAAGCATCGAATGACCTCGAAATATATCCAACTCGTACCGTGGGCCCTCAGGGACCGCACAAAGGATTTTACAAGTATGAACTACAATAAAAGTCAAAATTACATGGACGCGGAAATATATTTACAAATATGTAGAGAATATTCCGCCATGATTTGTCGTTGCTCGGGCACATCAAAAAGTCCATAACATACTCCCCCACTTCAAGCTTCGACGTCCTC
This sequence comes from Canna indica, assembly GCA_034359265.1. NCBI lineage: Eukaryota > Viridiplantae > Streptophyta > Magnoliopsida > Zingiberales > Cannaceae > Canna > Canna indica. The sequence continues at coordinate 57,906,351 of CP136890.1, read as the reverse complement.
GTCGAACTCGCCTCAGCCGCACCGCCTTTCTGCATAGACTGCAATTGCTGAAGTGAATTCTTCACAAGTAGTCGAAGGGAACACTGCCTGAGTAATGACACGCTGTAGTGGGGCTGCAACATGTCGAGTTTCGCCGTGAAGACCACCACCAGGAAATGACTACTTAGAACATCGTTGAGTTTCATCATCTCCTGTTGTTGCGAGAAAGGGCTTTGAGATTCCCTAATTCGTTATTGCTGGGTAATGAGAGTCTTAGACTTGTGGAGCAAACGAGCGCCGTTGAGCAACGCTCGCTTGAAGGGACACCAAGAAGAGACTACTTGATTCACCAAGTCTCGGTCTTGCCAGGTAATGAAAAGTCCCAGACTTGAAGAGCATATGAGCGCCATTGAACAAGAACATATGAGCGCCATTGTCTCGGGTAACATCTGGGTGTCATTGTGCAACACCCAAGTGATAAGTAGTTCCTTGGCCGCACCACACTAGAACATTGCCTCCACAGTCGCCTTGTCCGGCTTTGCCTCAGCAACAGCATTGAGAAGATCACTGCTGCAACTTGCCCCCGTAGGGTCATGGTACCCACCACCGAGTCCATCTCAACAAGCCAAGACTTATATTGATTGCTGCTTCCACTCGCCCCCGCAGGGTCACCACCACCGAGTCCATCTCAACGAGCCAAGTCTTACACCGCGCCCTCGGATCACTACTTGAGGGATTTGTTCTAATCAGGCCATTACGTCTGCCAACTCTCAGCACTAAGAGCATTGCTGCCACACTATAATTGTTCTTCACTAGTGCTTGGTTCGGACGTGTCAATCTTGCGTCTTAAGAGCCATCTGCTCTGTGCACAAATCTTACATCTTAGAGGCCATCTTGCCTTGCGCACCAACCTTGCGACTTACGGGACATCAACCCTACGCACCAACTTGGCGTCTCATGAGCAATCTGCTCTGCCGCTGTGTCTTAGGGGTCATCAGCCTTGTGCACAAACTTGGCGACTCACGAGCCATCTGCTCCGGGCTGCGGCTTAGGGGTCATCAACACTGCGCACAAACTTGGTGACTCACGAGCCATCGGCTCTGCGCTGCGTCTTAGGGGACATCGCCCTGCGCACCATCCTTGGTGACTCACGAGCCATCGGCTCTGCGTTGCATTTTAGGGGGCATCGCCCTACGCACCATCCTCACGTCTTATGAGAGAGAGTGTGCTTTGCGCACAATGTGCGTCTTATAAGAGATCTGCTCTGCGCAAGACTTTGCATCTTAGGGACTCATCTACCTTGCACAAAAGTTACGATCTTCACATCGATCATCGAATGCTTGCCTCCTCGAATACCACAATCGGAATGTCCATCGATTGGTTTCATTGCATATGCACCTAGAGCGCCATAGACGGAATACACGTCGGCTATACCCGCATCGAGGGCTCCCACACCTGAAGGCTTGAAATTCTCACTCTCATACCAACTGTCACGGGCCAATTGTTTTGTGCGAAAGAACCTGTGCGACACCCTTGCATCCCGTGCAAGGGATAAGTCTATAATCCTGAATCCTTCTTGAATTACGCTTCCCGACTTATGCGTTGGTCCACGTTCCAACCTCGCGCTCCATATCCGCACCCCTAAAAGACCATGTTGGTTGTATGGTATTGAAGGCGTAAAGTAAAACAACAATTACAGGACTATGGATGCAAGAAAATATAAAACCGGGTGTAGGACGAGCTCTGCAATTGTCTTTGGCGAAGATCGACTGGTCGCACGCCCATATGGGCCTCTCGTTCGTCTCCGCCCAAGACAGCCGCTTTGTTTGCCAACGCTCTCCTACATTAAACATGAGACCCCTAACCCCCAAGTGCCACCCCCAAGATTTCCAAAAGTACGAGGAGAATGACAAAATCATGACAATGCGAGATGGTGATTTTTCATGACCGCGGCCATGACGAATGTAGAAAAACTGCTCCGCTTAGTCGTAGCGCACGCACCAAGCGTTGAATGACTTTGAAATGTATCCAACTCGTACCGTGGGCCCTCAAGGATCGCACAAAAGATTTTAAGAGTATGAACTACAATAAAAGTCAAAATTACATAGACGTGAAAATATATTTACAAACATGTAGGGAACATTTCGTCATGATTTGTCATTGCTCGGGCACATCGAAAAGTCCCTAACAAGGCGGGCTCACCCGACTATACTCATAGACTTGACTCGAGCCAGATTAGACGGCTTTGCTCGGGAGCTCCACCCGACCAAACAATTCAAGGACATCTACATCTTCTCTTATCATGAGGGATACGCCATTACGAGCCCATCATTTCTAGAATGGGCCTCAACCCATTCTGAGCAACATCCCCATAGGATTATCAGGCGGCGTTATCACCTCCACCTGCAATAAATACGAACACGACATGCCTCGATTAATCCTAAGTTCCAATTTAATTACCTCCACCTGAGCGTCGTAGTGTCTCTCCCCCCTCCGGCGTTGAACCAGACAAGAAGAGATACTGAATTGGATCAGAGTAATCCGATCCTCAAGTAGGAACATTTGACGCCCACCGTGAGGCCGAGTAAAACTTACCTTCCCACAATGGCTGAAACCTGGAGCCATGGGCGGAGCCAATGTATTGGCGGGGGGGGGGGGGGGGGGGCAATTGCTCCCCCTGACATTGGCTCCCCCATTGAATATTTTACTACTATATATTATATATAGTAGTATTTTACTCATATTTGCGCCCCCCCCCCCCTCAAAATATTTTTTTTACTATGTAACTGTCCCCATGATGTGTGGTTTTATATTTTGCCCCCCCTAAGATAATTTCCTGGCTTTGCCCCTACCTGGAGCCAAGCGACTGCCGCCACACGCCCATGACAACAACCCAACGATGATGATTGACCTTAGCCTAGTGACGCTGAAACAACGAGGAGCGACGCTCCGGTACTAGACCATCCCCCTGAAGAGTCCCAACGGCAGATAAACGATTTGGAGGCCAAGAATAAACGGCTAACAACCCAAATCGAGATGCTGACATGATCCCATGGATAGCCCTCGGCTGACTGCGAGCACTGCTGCTTAAAGCTTGGGGAAAGCAATCACTCGGGAAAAAGGTGATCTAATCCCGCCCCACACGATGAAATCTCTAGCACCCCCGTCCGGAGAAGGGCGAAGACCCTAAAGCCCAAAAAATCAGGACTGCTCTCACTCTAGACGTGGACCCTTCGCTGAGCATATCATGACAACCAACCTCCCACCGAGAAGTGAGTTTCCTACCACTCTAACACCTTACAACGGTACGGGTGACCCTGCACTATACCTGATGGCGTTCAGGACCATGATGCTCTATCATGGAGCAACTGATCCCGCACTCTGCAGAGCCTTCCCAATCTTCTTGGGAAAAATAACCCAATTGTGGTTTGCCTCCCTTCTACCAGGGTCTATTCATTCCTTTAAAGACCTCTCTAGTATCTTCCTCAACCGGTTCACCACATCGCGGGTAAATCACAAGATGGGGGCTGCACTCCACTTTGTTAGGCAGAGACAACATAAGCCCCTAAGTGAATACCTAAACAGGTTTCAAGCCGTAGCAGCCAAAATTCCCAATCTCAACCCACAGGTCGAGCTCTTCTCCATCCAACTCGTGGTAAAACCCAGACTCTTCGCTGACTAGATCGCCCTTAAAGAGCCTAAGGACATGGTCAAGTTTCAGGAGAAGGGTAGTAGCTTCATAAAGATGGAAGAACTTCGAGAAGCTAAGAAGACTGATGGGAAAAATCTCAAAACCATTGTCGAAGATAGAAAGTCTAGAAAGGGAGACTGAAAAAGTGTAGATCGCAATCGCCATGAATAGAGTAATGGTAGAGGGCTGAGGTCACCAGCTTGTTTGAGTGCCCGATTCGAAAGGTATACTCCCTTTAATACTAGGAAGGAAACCATTCTTCGATGCATCTATCACCTAAAGCTCATCAGATACCCTGCAAATGCGGGAAAACAAAAGCTACCGCCGAATGCTGACATGAGCAAGAAGTGCGCGTTCCATGACACTTACGGTCCCACCACCAAGGATTGTGTGGTACTGGGTGATCAGTTGTAAGACTTAGTCCGAAGAGGACACCTGGATAAATACATCCACCCCCAGAAAGAGAGAGATCGGAGCAGAAGTCACGACCCTAGGTGACGAAGCCGGACGCCTCCATATCCCCACTCGAGTCATAGGGAAGGCAACCGAGCTAACCGCTCAGGAGACAAACCCCAAGGAGTCATCAACTACATCACTAATGGACTTACACGAAACAAAGAGTCAAGCTCCGCCAGGAAAAGATATTTTTGAATAGTAATAGCGGTCAATAGTGCCACTCGACTACACCGAACTCCCTCAAGAACCTCGATAATATCGTTCTATGAATCTGATTTTCATGGAACTAATTAAAATATGCACAACCCAATCGTAATATCTGTATTTGCAGGGAATTTCATTATCAAAAGAGTCCTAGTTGACCAAGGAAGCTCAGCCAACATATTTTTCCACTCTACCTTCGAGAGGATGCAATTAACAGAAGCCTCACTTACCCCGTGCCTGGTAGATCTGGTTGGCTTCTCGGGAGAAAGAGTTGACATTCGCGGAGCCATTTAGCTAAGGAAGACGCGTGCTCAACTATCAGCCAAAGGAAAGAACTTTTGATGTACAATACCTTATCATTAACGTCCCCAGTCCATACCACATTATCCTAGGATGATTGTCCTTGAACAATCTGGAAGCCGTCATGTCTACTCCTCACCTAACGTTAAAGTTTTCCTATGTCGGAAACGAAGGTAGGCGTGCTACACGCCGATTAGAAAGAAGCCCAATGGTGATATTGTTGGCTTTAGGTTTTCAACCTTAGTCTTAATCTCGATTTTGATGATAACAAATATGAGACTAATGCTTTCATTGAGAATATTTTTCAGGTTCCATATCAATTAGCGTTCGATGTCCCCGATTAAAATATCGAAAGAAATCAGAAATCGAAAGGACATTGATCATCACGCTCGGGTTCATCGCGGAACTTCTCGAAGATCAATGTGTGCACCAAAGACGTATTGGACGAACTCAAAGATCACATGGAAAGCTCTCCAATATGATGCTCGTTGAAAGCCGGAACACGAAGATGAAGCGCACAAGAAAAAGGGTTGAAAATTTAATTCAGCCTAAGTTCAGTCGACTGGGCAGTCGACCGAATAGGGTAAGGAAAATGGCACCAGTCATTTCGGTTGACCGATCGGTCGATCGAACAGTGCCTAATAGAGGCAGAAGCTACTTCGATCGACCGGGCGGTCGATCGATCGAGGCCCAAAATGGGCAGTAGCTCTGTCGGTCGACCGACCTGCGTTTGCAGAAGATGCAAGATCGTGTTGGTCGATCGACTGGTCGATCGAATGCGGGATCGAAGGAGTTGTGTTTGGGTGGTCAACCTGTCGATCGACCGACCACAGAGAGAAGAGCAGCAGTCGAATGACCAGTCGATCGACCAATCGACCGACGACCTGCAATGGATAGAAAACTATCCGTTAAGCTACCGTTTCTCCAGAAGGGTATAAATACACCGTCATATAATTCATTTTACCTTCTTCCCTTAATCTTACAGGTTTTATTGAGCATTTAAGAAGGGATTTAAGCCTTCCAAAGATCGATTGCAGCGCGCTCTGTTCTTCTGTCAAGTTCGTCTTCAAGCGCCAACTGCTCCTCAACTCGGCTTCGACTCAAAGCACATTCACTAGCAAGTTGGAGGCTACAAGGCTTGGAAAAGAGTAGATAATCTTGGTTTTATCTTAAGCTCTTTTCACTTGTATTTTTAACTGTTAATTTATCGTTTCTTTAAAGTTGAGTTTGTAAGACCTAGGCCGTTAGGTCTTGTGGGTATAAGTGGTTACCTGGTATTAGGTGTAAAGCCACTTTTGTAAAAGTAGTTTACTAGGATTAATTCGAGTTGTCCCTTAGGGTTGAGTTGGAAGAGTGCTCTCGATAAGAAGGCGGAGACTTCCGGGTGTGGAAGTGCCTTAGGTCGAGAGTGAGACTCTTTGAGTCAAAGTCCTCTGTGTAAGGGAAACCGATTTAATCTAGTTAAACTAGTTCGAAAATCCTAAGCGGGGTGCTTAGGTAGTGGAGTAGGCATTGGGGCCGAACCACTATAAATCTTGTGTTTGCATTGTCATTTATTGTTGCTTGTGCTTAATTGTTTATATTGCTTCCGCATCTAATCGTAAGATTGCAAATTGCCTAAACAATTTAAAAAAACGATTAAATTGGAATTTAGGCTAATCAATTTAGTTAACACACTATTCACCCTCCCTTTAGTGTCGCCATTTCACTTATATTTGGTATCAGAGCGAGTTCATAGCTTGAGATTTCACCATCTCTTCTACACCTTGTCTCGATCTTGAAATGGCTCTAGAGTTGGTAGCGTCTATACCCCCTAGGTTCGATGAGTCAAACTTTGGTCTTTGGAAAGGAAGAATGTATACATTCTTGAAGACTCAAGATTTAGGTGTTTTTAATATGGTAAAATCAAAATACATAGAACCTAAGGAAAAAATGGATGCATGGACTCAAGAACAAATTAATAGGTTTGAACTAAATGCTAAGGCAATAAATTGCTTATATTGTTCCTTAGAAAATAATATCTTTGAAAAAGTCATGCATTGTTCTTCCGCATTTGATATCTGGGCAACATTAAACATGCTATATGATTTTGCAAAAACTAAAGAGATTACTACTTTTGATGAAGGTGGTGATGACAATGGTCACTCACCTACTACTAATCTCAATTTTGATGCCCATAGTGCTTCGAGTCAAAGAAGCAATTCTAAAAGCCGGAAGAAAAAAGTAATTTGCCACTTGTGCAAAGAAAAAGGGCATGTGAGGAAAAATTGCCCTTCCATGAAGAACAAGGCAAAGAAGAGGTCAAAAGCTTCCACATCATCATCATACTCAAGTGAAGCATCCTCTTACCATGACAATGAAGCCATCTCAAAAGAATACCTCATGAATGATAACAATGAGGTACACTCCTCTCCTTCTAGTCATGTTAATAATAATGATAGTATTAACTCATCTAGTTCTCATGATTTTGATGAATTGATGGATGAGTACAAAATTATGTATGCCTTGATGATTAAAAAGGATAAAGAAAATAAAAAATTAAAGAAAGAAAACTTATGGCTTAGTTCTCATGTGCATGAATTAGAGAATGAAAAATTGAATACCAATACAAATGTATTTTGCCATGATGATTTCAAACTTGAAAATGAAAAATTGAAAGTTGAAATAACATGTTGAAATCTCAAGTGCATGCATTGCACAAATCCATAAATGATGTGAAAAATGAGATGTTGACTTTGAGTAGGAAAGTAAATACTTCCTCTTGTAATTCTAAGAATCAAAATGTCTCTTTTAGGAAACCACAAAAGAAAAATATTTTCTTTAAGAATGCTCATACTCATCATGCTTCATATGACAAGCATTCTAAGGATAGATTTAATGTCCATAGAAAAAATAAAAAGAAAAAATTTGATGGACATTGCTTTTGTTGTGGTGTTTATGGTCATGCTTTTCATGAGTGTGCTTTTAAAAGAAATTCAAGTGTTGCTAGAACACTTTGGATTCCTAGGCCAACTCACCCCCAATGACCCAAAGCTATTTGGGTACCAAAAGTGTCTTGTTCTTTTGTAGGGGGAGCCATCACACAAGGGTAATGGAAATTAAAGAGTTGAAGTTGACCAAGAAATTGAAGGAATGATCCTTGCATCGTTGCAACTTCAAGATCTGCACCTAGACTAGATGCCTATGGTAAAGTTGGCATCAAACACTTTGGTATCAACTCCTATACCTCTTGTTTAAATTAGAGTTGGAGTTTGATATATGTCTAATATTAGTAAGATTTCTCCGCTCTTAATATATTTCAAATGATTTTTGATTTTTTGATCTTCGGTCTCTTCGGAGACCTATATGGCCTGTAATGGTCCTAAGCGACCTTGCGGTTTTAAATCATAGGCTAATTGTGACTTTCGGTTTTCAACCAATAGGAAGGGTTGGGGATCTTATTTTTCAAATTTCATATTTTGAGATCTCTTGATTCATTTTGTTATCATGAATGATTATTATGAAAATGAATCTATGCTATTTAGTGAAGTTGAATTTTGAAAATGATATTTGGTTTTCTCTTTGCTATTTAGTTTAATAGCTTGCATATAGATTTGGTTTCATTTTCTATTTATAAAGTATACTTGCAAGTTATAAATATTTTAGGAAGGCTAGTTAGGAAGAAAAAGATTAGTTTGACAAATTATCATGAATAAGGTATAACTTTGATAAATTCAAAATCTTAGTGTTATACCTCAATGCTTAAGCTAAAATTATGTCTTTATACTCATGATTAAGATTGCATGTTAAACCCTTGAATTTTCATGAGAATGTAGAACTTTAGTACTAAGGCAAATTTCATTGAATGAAGCTTGCTCTAGGTAAACATCTATTATTAGAGACCTTTTTATAAGTCCAAACTAGTTAAACATACCACTTCAATCTACAATTGGTATCATTTTCAGTTATTTCTAGAAAAATATAGAAAAATCTTTTTTTAAATGATTCTTGAAACTACACATTCACTGAATTATCTAGTTTTATCAGTAAAAAATTTCAAAAAGTTTCATCAAGAATCGGATTTAAAGTGATTTTTTGAAGTTGGATTTCGAAAACTCATAGTATCACTTATTTGAAATATCAATCTTTCTGATACTTTGATTCTTCTTCAAAAACTTCAAAAGAAAACTCATGTATACCATTTGAATTCCATTTCTAATATCATTCACACAATTTCTTGAGTAAAATCATTCCTAGAAATAATTTTGATATCTTGGATGATAGCTAGAAATATCCATTTGTTTATTAAAATCAATATAGGATGAAAATTGGTCTTTGAAAATTCTTTTGAGTACAAACTTTATACATGCATTTCAAATGATCATTCAATATTTGATATCAAAATTTTCATCCCAAAATATACCAAAGATTTTCATCAAAAAAATGATTTTGTATAGATTTAAAAATTTGACTTTTGAAAACTTGAGGTATAGGTTGACCTAAGTCAACAAAGTGAATTAAAAATTTCATCTTAAGCCCAAACTTGATTCATAGACTTACATTCTCTCATGTTTGATGTCTAGATGCCTAAGTTTGAGAAAACATGAGTAGATAACAAAACTTGAGACTTAGCAATTTCATGTTTTCCATGCTTATTTCAAATGAAAATATGCTAAGTTCATATTTGGATCAAATGACATTAGTTTCACTTCAAACTTGATATACATGAGTTAAATAACCATATCTTGGTATTTTAAAAGTTTGAATGAAATCTAAAAATGTCATGAAAAAAGATATGAGTACATTCATACTTGAGTGCATACATGATTTAGTTTTGATTTTATCATGTAATTTATGTTTCATGTTAAATATTTGTTTTCCATCCCTTTGGTTGAGATTTTCATGTTTCATGAAAATAATCTTTAGAGTCTCAACTTCATGAAAAGAAAAAATATATTGTGTTTCATCCCTTTAAGTAGATTGTCCTTTCTTGCCCTTTTTGATTGATGTCAAAAGGGGGAGAAAATTAGGAGAAAACTATAGAAAAAATATAAGTCAAAAGGGGGAGAAATAGGGAGAAAAGTATAGGGTAAATAGGGAGAAATTATAGGCAAAGGGGAGGGAAATATAGGAAATCCATGCATATAGATAGGGGAAGTTTATTTCATAGATATGCATGTTGATAGGGGGAGAAATCCCTTAATTGATATCCTCTATGCTTTAATGAATATATTTTCTTAAGGATGTTTGTCATCATCAAAAATGGCGAGATTGTTGGCTTTAGGTTTTCAACCTTAGTCTTAATCTCGGTTTTGATGATAACAAACAAGGGACTAATGATTTCATTGAGAATATCTTCCAGGTTCCATATCAATTAGCGTTCAATGTCCCCAATTGAAAATATTGGAAGAAATTAGAAATCGGAAGGACATTGATCGTCGCTCTCGGGTTCGTCGTGAAACTTCTCGAAGATCAACGTGTGCACCAAAGACGTATTGGACGAGATGATGCTCATTGAAAGCCGGAACCCGAAAATGAAGCGCGCAAGAAAAAGGGCTGAAAATTCTATTTAGCCTAAGTTCGGTCGACCGACCGGTTGACCGAATAGGGTAAGGAGAATGGCACCAGCCATTTCGGTTGACCGAACAATGCTTAATAAAGGCAGAAGCTACTTTGGTCGACTGGGCGGTCGACCGATCGAGGCCGAAAATGGGAAGTAGCTTTGTCGGTCGATCAACCAGTCGACCGACCTGTGTTTGCTGAAGACGCAAGATCGTGTCGGTCGACCGACTGGTCGACCGAATGCGGGATCGAAGGAGTTGTGTTTGGGCGGTCGACCCGTCGGTCAACCGACCACAAAGAGAAGAGCAGCAGTCGAATGACCAATCGATCGGTCGGTCGATCGACCAATCGACCGGTGGCCTACAACTGATAGAAAACTATTCGTTGAGCTATCGTTTCTTCAGAAGGGTATAAATACACCGTCATATAATTCATTTTACCTTCTTCCCTTAATCTTACAGATTTTATTGAGCATTTAAGAAGGGATTTAAGCCTTTCAAAGATCGAGTGCAGCACCCTCGGTTCTTCTGTCGAGTTCGTCTTCAAGCGCCAACTACTCCTCTACTCGGCTTCGACTCAAAGCACATTCACTGGCGAGTTGGAGGCTACAAGGCTTGGAAAAGAGTAGATAATCTTGGTTTTATCTTAAGCTCTTTTCACTTGTATTTTTAACTATTAATTTATCGTTTCTTTGAAGTTGAGTTTGTAAGACCTAGGCCGTTAGGTCTTGTGGGTATAAGTGGTTACCTGGTGTTAAGTGTAAAGCCACCTTTGTAAAAGTAGTTTACTAGGATTAGTTCGAGTTGTCCCTTATGGTTGAGGTAGAAGAGTGCTCTCGATAAGAAGGCGGAGACTTCCGGGTGTGGAAGTGCCTTAGGTCGAGAGTGAGACTCTTCGAGTCAAAGTCCTCTGTGTAAGGGAAACCAATTTAATCTAGTTAAACTAGTTTGGAAATCCTAAGCGGGGTGCTTAGGTAGTGGAGTAGGCATTGGGGCCGAACCACTATAAATCTTGTGTTTACATTGTCATTTATTGTTGCTTGTGCTTAATTATTTATATCGCTTCTGCATCTACTCGTAAGATTGCAAATTGCCTAAACGTTTTATGAAAAGGATTAAATTGGAATTTAGGCTAATCAATTTAGTTAACACACTATTCATCCTCCCTCTAGTGTCGCCATTTCGCTTACAGCTATAACAAATGCCTCAAATCAAATATTACTGGCTCGGAGGAAGGGCCTAGTGGCCAGCAAACACTCTTCGCAATCAAAGGCAGACAATCGATCGAAGCCCCTGAGCCGAGCTTAGGACGAGACATGAAGCAATCCCGACTCAACCCTTGAAAGAACTCAAGTCGTGATAAAAAAGCACTGGCTAAGCTCGGAACCGAGCACTCCTCCTGCACGCACAATTCCTTTATTATCAATAAAGTTGTATTCCTCGCATTTTTCCCTGTGAATGTTCATGAAAGTCATTTGTGGATTAGCACAAGAGTTCGTGACCGGAGATTGGAGAAAGTATGGCACTGTAAGTGACCGATGAAAATAAAGTTACTCCCATGGTTGGTAATTAGAAAGTGCCTACACACAAAGGACCGATTACATAAACACAGAGTCATCCTTCAAGATCAAAAATGTGTCTGTTGCGGAGAATTTGATGAATTAGATGCATATCTTTTCTCAGAATGTCAAACATCAATTAACGGGTGGCATGATTTCCTTAACAAGATTGGGAAAGGTCGGTTCTCAATGATTCTGAATCCATACAATGAAGAAAGCTTATGGAACAACAAAGAGGCGACGATCGCTATGCTATGGTGCTGGAGCCTATATATGGACGATTAGAAATAACTCCATATTTAATTCTCTTGAGGCTAAATGGGAAGTGGCGCTTAATCTCGGATTGTCCTTTTGGAATAGATTGACGGGCAGTAGCTAAAGCGGCTTTTAGATTTCATTGTATATACTTAGTTCAACTCTCTTCTTTTTTAATTTTAATTTCTTTTGTCTTCACTAACTTTCGTTTCAGGATAATTTAGTTTCGGAAGCCTGGACAATCGTCTTGTCAGGGTTCACTACAACAAAAACCTCTATTAGAGGCAAATATTTAGAAGCAATTAATTGTTTGTCTCTAAATATAAAATTTAGTGACAAACAAATTTTTTTGCCTCTAATATTATATTTATCATAAAAGTTTGGTCACTAAATATTTTATATAGTGAAAACTTAATTAAATTTCTTAAAAAAATTTAAAAAAAATGTCACATCTTCTCCAATCTCCCTGCAATCTCGCCTATCTCTCGCACACGTGGGAGGGAGGGTTATGAATCAAAGTGGGCCATGCTGATGTCGCCCAAAGGCTTCCACACCACACTCGCCCTCTCTCCCGCTTCCACCACCTCTCATCCTCCTCCGCCTTCCCCCTCTTTTCCCTAATCTCTGACCTCGCCAAAATCCTCTTCAGCATCGTCAACATCTCGAGGTCTACACATCGATGCCCTGACCTCGAGCCTACATCGGTTACCGTTGTGTGGGACCGCAATGGTGGCCGAGGAGGCAGCGGAAATAGTTGGACTACTGGTGGAACAGTTGAGAGACACAAGGTCATGACTTTCCACGGGGTTTGAATATGTTGGTCGGCGGAGATCTATTAGGTATACATGGTTTACCGTCGATGGCCAAGGTCTTGTTTGGTTAGTTTTAATCTCATATATTGGTGTGATTCATGTACTTTTTAGTGTTCTTGCAGCTCATTCTCTCAGTAATTTTTGTGCTGCCAATATTTGATCCGATTTGATCTAGTCTTGGAGTAGTTTTTTCCTCTTTTGCTGCTCTTTTGTCAAAAAGTTCCACTTTTGATGGAATCTTGTGTTATGTTATTTGTAACTGGCCTATAACTACTTTAAATTGAGTGATTAGTATTGCAGCTTGGAAGGGGCGACTAGTTTGGCTTTCAGATTTGTCATCGCAAAGATCCAGGATAAATAAAAAATGATAGCACTTCATAGGTAAGTATCCACCTTGCAGGAAACAACATTAATCATCTACACCTTTAGTCTTTATATTAGGAAACTTAACAATATGTAGGTCACTATCCCTTTTTGGTGGAAGGTTGTATGATAGCAAGTTATGGTAACAAAAGCAGTCTACTCACTTCTACCAATTTTCCAATTTGTTGTTGATGTGATGAGAGATAGTTGGCAAAGGTTTTGCCTACCTATTTTGTTTTTTTGGGGCTGTATAATGTACACAAAGTGTATTGACCATGCACTTTGTTCTAGGGGACTGATTTTGTATAGTGGGCAATCGGATTGATCGAAAAAGGTTGCTGGATAAGTTTGGTTTAACATGATGAATCACAAATTAAAATTTAAGAAATTGTTGGTAATGATGGCTTTATTTCTCTTTACTTCTTCTCATGGCCACTCAGCATTTTTTTCCTTAGCCATCAGATAAGCTTTTAAGTATGCTATCTCATTTAGCCATTTTTGGTCCATTTTCTTGTTTTAGCCGAGTAGAGTGGCCATGTACCATGTTACAATATTGCCATATGCAGTATTTCACTTCTCGTAGGTGAGGTTATTTGTAGCTAAAGACTGCAACTAACCTACCTTAATCCAGTTTAGAAGACTTATTAGTATTTTATGTGAACTACAGTATTAGATTATCATGTAGTATTTTTATTTTTGATGGTCTACGATATGTGGGACTGAGAAGAAATGCTATGAGAAAAGAAAGAACTTCCAATTTGTATCTTTGTCATAATGATAGAACTTCTTAGTGAGATTTCCTAAACTTAAAAATGCAAGAATGAGTGTCTTAATTAGTATGACACATGACTGTATTTGTTATCTTGAAACTACTTTATTGTTGTTAAACCATGTCAAAGCTTTTCACTCTTTTGTAAAAATTGGATTTTATCCCCTTGTATTACATTGTTTATATGCTTGTTTGGTACCACATCAAATGTTTGCTCGTTGATATTAATCTTGTGATATGCATATATCTAAAGCAATTGTAAAAGTCAAATTTAGTATTTTAACAAACACAAATAAGGTCCGGCTAATACTGAAATATACCTTTGGGATTTATATAGGTACGAGCCACTTGGAAACTTGCTTGGGAAGGAATATTTCCTCTATGCTTATAGTCCCATATATGCTCTTTCAGCAGATGTGGTTTTAAGTTTGGTTGCATTAAGAAACAATAGGTATATGGATTATTGGTTCAATTAGGCTGTTATACACTTGGTTATATTGGTATAGATTTGGTAGCATGATATGTTTGCCTTAACTATCTTTTTTCATAAGGTTTTGAGATAAAAGACTTGAATTTACTTGTCATGATGTTTTCAAGATCATCATCAGGGATTTTGCCTGTCACTTTGAAATAGGATGTTGTACATTGGTAGCGCTAACCATAATTAGATAGCATGCGTACTGCTTATTAGATACCTTAAATTGTCATGTGTGTTGTTCAAAGTTCAAACTACTATGGAATAGATATTTTTCCTACTCTAGCAAAATTTTGGTTATATTGGCATTAAAGTGATTTATGTGACTAACTTTTATCCTTATACTTAATAAGTATTCTCACGAGGATTATTCAATGGTAATAGAATGTATACACAACCAAACATTTGGCCAATGATTTCAGCCTTATGTAAATAATGATAACTATTGTAGTATAGTCATTTTTATTGTTGAAATTAAAATTTTAGATTACTAATTACAAAATTTATTTTAACATAGGTAGAGCAACAACATGAAGTCAATCAGACAAGACCACTATTATGACCTTTTGGATCTACCAAGACCATTAGACAAGTTGTTCAGCTAAGTGTTGCATGACCACATAATTTGGTATGTGTTGAAATATTTATATATAGTTTATTTAAAATTTTACTGGATCAAACTTCTAATTATTATTTTCTTTATTTTTTTGTAGGTTGAACGTATCTCGGATGATAGTTGATTGAACAACTATGCATCTTTATATTTTTAGTGAACCTTAGAAGTTTGAGATTTAAGTGAACTTTAGAAGTTTGAAATGTAAGCGAACTTTAGATGTTCGAGATTTAAATAAACTTTAGAAATTTGAGGTTGAAGATACTCATTTATCAATATTAGTTTTAGAACAAACATATCTACTTTTTTTTAATAAAATGTTTACTTTTATCTTTACAAAGTTTATATTTGAGTATAAACACATGCATATGTGAAATGTGGTGGTTTAAGTTGTAATGTTTTTCTTATTAATTATAATATTTTTAGTTAAAAATATATTGTCTCTAATCCTAATCAATTTTTTGAGTAAAATTAATTACCGATGTTATATCCGGGTATTAAAAAAAAAAAAAAGTTGGCAGGTGGCAGTGAGGGAGAGGTGATGTTGTGGGGTTTTAAAAGAGGGAAGTTGTGAGAGAGAGTGAAAGGTTGAGAAGAAGAGGAGGAAGAGAGGGTGCCTGCGCACGAAGGGAGGAGATCGAGGAGGAGTCGGCGCGTGTCGCCGGTGGAGCTCATCGTCACCGGAGTCACGGGATCGAGGTAGGAGATCTCTCCCTTCTCCTTTACTTCCGCATTTGTCTACCGACAACGACAACGACCAACTGTGGGGGTTGGCGGCGGGCAATCGCTGGCGCGCAGGCTACCGCAGGCCGCGCGGCCATGTCCGCTGCAGTGCTGGTTGCGTGCAGGTCATCGCGACACCGCATGCGCTGCTGCGCGCTGGCCGTGCGCTCCAGACCACGTGCAGGCCAGCAGTAGCAGCTGGCGGTGCTTGGTGGTGGCCCTCCCGGCCACCATTCAGTCGCCAATGGGTCAGGCCGGTGCCGGAGGCCGAGGAGAGAGCAGAGGTGCCTTCAAGTTAGTCGCCGGCGGCTTGGGGAGCCGCCCGGCGTGGATTCGGGGCAGGCCATCGGGGCCGCCGCTCGGTCGATCGTGGGACTGGGCGAGGCCGGAGGGTCGAGGAGAGTGCGAGGTTGTGGAGTCATCGGTCGGCGATGATTAGGTGGCTGGCCGGAAGAGAAGGGGGCGGCAAGCTGCAGGTGGGGTGAGGGGTGTGAGGAGGGAGATCGGGAGGAGAGAGAGAGAGAGAGAGAGAGAGAGAGAGAGAGAGAGAGAGAGAGGGCATCCCGCCGGCGTCAGAAGTCACGGGAGAGGCTTCGGCCGGGAGGGCCCGCGCGCGCCAGCGTGAGTCCGATTGGAGATCAGATTGGAGATCGATTGATATGATTTTGATATATTTCAATATATTGTTTTTGTCTAGTAAGTTAGTGATATAGCTGTATTTGAATTAATTTAGTTGGTGGGCCCCTAGTTGTCAGTTGCAGTTGAGGTGAATAGTAATCTTAATTATTTTCACGTGCTGAACGCAATGGTGGTGTCGGATGTCAGATTGGAGATCGATTGATATGATTTTGATATATTTCAGTATATTATTATTGTCTAGTAAGTTAGTGATATAGTTGTATTTGAATTAATTTAGTTGGTGGGCCCCAAGTTGTCAGTTGCAGTTGAGGTGAATAGTAATCTTAATTATTTTCGCGTGCTGAACGCAATGGTGGTGTCGGATGTCAGATTAGAGATCGATTGATATGATTTTGATATATTTCAATATATTGTTGTTGTCTAGTAAGTTAGTGATATAGTTGTATTTGAATTAATTTAGTTGGTGGGCCCCGAGTTGTCAGTTGCAGTTGAGGTGAATAGTAATCTTAATTATTTTCGTGTACTGAACGCAATGGTGATGTCGGATGTCAGATTGGAGATCGTTTGATAAGATTTTGATATATTTTAGTATATTGCTGTTGTTTAGTAAGTTAGTGATATAGTTGGATTTGAATTAATTTAGTTGGTGAGCCCGGAATTGTTAGTTGCAGTTGAGGTGAATAGAAATCTTTATCATTTTCATGTGTTGAACGCGATGGTGGTGTGAGATGTCAGATCGGAGATCTTTTGATATGATTTTGATATATTTCAGTATATTGATTTTGTTTAGTAAGTTAGTGATATAGTTTTGTTTGAATTAATTTAGTTGGTGTGCCCCAAGTTATTTGTTGCAGTTGAGGTGAATAGCAATCTTGATCGTTTTCGCGTGCTGAACGCGATGGTGGGGTTGGTTTTTTGAGAAAGCATTGTTAGGGTGTTCTTTCAGTTGGTTAGTGGTTGAGGTTGTCGAGGTGTTTAAATAATATTAAATTATTAGTCTGAGAATTTTAGTTAATTGATTGGTATGAAATAATTATGGGTGTTTGGAGAATAAGTTGAGCATGAGTGTTTGGAGAGTGGGTTGATCATGAGTGTTTGGAAAGTGGGTTGAACATTGGTTGAGCCTGCAAGTCTGTTGTTCTTTGTCTGTTGTTGATTTGTGGTCGGAGATAAATTTCGGAAATACCTTTGCTTCCGTTGTTTTCTTTGCTTTCTAAAATTTATTGAACTCCTGTTGCACATTATTATTGGACATGTCATGTAGAGAAATTGCATGTGTTGCATTTTATTATTGCTTATTGGTGTTTATTCTTGATCATAGTATGTTGTACTAATCCTATGGTGCATTGGATTAGTCATTGTATGTATAGTGCCATGTTGATATATGTGGTGTCGTTTACTTGTTGAGCATATTATTATCCTGTTGATCATGTCATAATTACTTGAAGTTGTGATATTGTTGATCATGATGATGTTTTGTTATTATCATGTTGTGCATGTTGTTATCACTTGGCGTTGTTGCTATATTGTTGATCATGGTGATATACCTTGTTGCACTCTTGGAGTCGAGTTGCATGGTTGTTGTCGATCTGGAGGCTACGGCCTTGGAGAGGACTTCGGTCCAGGACCAATTTATTACGGTACCCTCCAGACATGGGTGAGGGTATGGATATTGACTAGTCACTTTGGGCACCTTCGGGTGTGCGGATGTCGGATACGACGCCCGTCGGGCTACCTGCTGGATGGGGTAATCGCGTCACCGTTTGAGCGAACGGTTAATGCCACTCTACGGATGGTTTTTACCCAACGGTCCATACGCTCGATGATTTGGTCAACGTTAATTAGGAGTAGGTGTGGAGCATTTGTTGTATATATTGCCTTTGACTGCATCTCAGACCATGTTGTTATGCATTGTTGAGTTGACATTCGATACTTGTTGATCATATTGTGATTCTCCTACTCAGCACCCGCTGATCTCCGTTGTTTCTGCTTCAGACTTGCAAGGGTGAGTGGTCGATTTGTAGATTGAGGTGTAGATAGCTTTTAGACAGCTAGTAGTCAATCGTAGATGTGGAGCTCTGATGGCGACCGCTCTTGTATTTTATTTCGTTTTGTCGTCTTATAATGCTAATCTTTGATATTGTTATTTTGGAGCTGTAATATGTAGATCTATTTTATATTTTATTAAATATTGTATTTGATTGGACTTATGAATTGTAATTATTGGTTTTTATATTGTTGTTTTCCTTTATGTTATGATTCGTGGCTTTTCCTTCCGCTGCACGGTGTTCGTGTCGCCATCGCGCCTCAGGCCGGGGGCCAGGGCGCGACAAACTATACTTAATTTTTATAGGCAATTAAATATTTAAATTATCTATTAATTAAATATAATGGGAAAATTTTAGCCCAATTTTTAATTTAGACTCAATAAAATTTACTTTTATTAAAGACAAATATATATACTTCTATTAATATTTTTAGGGAGTGTATGCCCCTAATGATATTTATATATATTAAAGACAAATATATATGCCTCTAATAATATTTTAGAGGCAAATATGATACATGCTTCTAACTGTGTTTGTATATTAAGGGCAAATATAAATGTCACTATTAATATTTTTAGAGACAAATATAAATGTCTCCACTAAAGTTTCTAGAAACAAATATATATGCCTCTATTAATATTTTTAGAGGCAAATATATTATGTGCCTCTAATAATATTTATATATTAGAGGCAAATATATATGCCTCTATTTTCTATGTAGAGGCAAATACATTATATGTCCCTAATACTTTTAGGGACGGGGTTCTAGAGACGAACAATTTTATTTATCTCTAAAAATTATAAAAGCAAATATTTAACTTTTAGAGACAAATTTGATTGTCTCTAATTGTCACTTTTGTTGTAGTGATTATTTCGTTTTTGTATATTTCAAATCTTATCAAATGCATTTGTGTGGCGCCTCACTCTTTGTCAAAAAAAAATAAAAATAAGTGTAGGTAAGTAAGCAACAATTCAATCACAATAATAGACAAGTAAATATGTAAATACATATGCACATACAATCAAAAGTTTTTGTCTTAGGGACTTATGTGCAAATCATTTACATGTAATAAGGAAGTTTATTTAGTGTTAAGAATTCAGTTTGGGATTTGTCCTAATTAGCCATTTTTACCCCCCTTTACCTATGAGAGAGAGAGAGAGAGAGCGCGCTTAGAATATCCTGGTGTGAATCGGATTTCTCATTTCACTTTCATGGAATAATTAAGTAGCGACCATGAAAAACCTAACACTCAACTATAAAATACTGCAACATATAAATCAAGATTCACGATATTTTTTTCTCTTAAGAAACAAAAAAGAAGAAGGACGTTCGTGATCGTTTTTTATCTTCCAAGCATAATATAATTCCTGATAGCTAATCACGACAAGGATTACCAGCTACACCATAAGTTTAAAAAAATCCCTTCAGCTTCGGTTTCTCCACGTATTTATGTCTGATAACACAACAGAGATTCATGGATATTATACGAGGCATTGAGATTCACAACACAGAGTATATATAATAACTTCCCCTGCAAATTCTATTCAATTTCCAAAGCTTAGGATATCCGAATATGCGCTTCAACTAGTATCCAAGATGCATTCCTGGATCACCCCACAGCTTTCTGACTTCAATTCAATCATAAATAGCCAAGTTATTTAGTTTCAAGTTAATCAAATTAATTTCTTATCTTCTTACCTACTTACTAGATTTATTCGCAAGTGTACTACCTCGATTTTTCTTATTATTAATTTCTCAAGTAGAATTCCCTAGCAGTGTTGCATGCCCCTAAAAATTTTTAGTTCAATGTCTCCAGCAAGTTTCCATATCCCATTTTCTACTCTTCCATCGATGAATCTCTTTCAAAGTAGGACATTTTACGGAACTTGTTGTGTGCTTATCTTTGTTGCACTCCTTTATAATCAGCTGGAGATTCATCACCGACACACACTTCTTTGCTAAGGCATACTTTTTTTACTATTTTGTTCATTTTTGTCGGTTGGTCATTTGAGGATGAGTTCTTCAATAGTTGGAGATAGCACATTTGCAGCAACCCAGAGGGTGGTGGTGATCCAAGATGCATCAAAGGAGCTAAGTTCAACCGCAGTCAAATGGGCCATTGATGGCCTTAGCCTCAAACCTGGGGATGAACTCACTCTCCTTGGAGTTCTTCACCAGGTTAATACCCCTAGTACGTTATTTTTCCTTAAAGCTAAAAATAAATTGAGTAAGAATCCACAAACTTTTCTCCTAGGAAAGGATAAACAAAGCAGCAACAGTGGTAATTACATTTTGTCTATCAGATTATTTGATTCTGTCACTCGTTAATTAATCATCTTCTAGCTCCCCTTCGGTTTCAGTGGGGTACAAAAGCAGGATTGCCTCCAACTCTGTGTTGGCAACAAATACTACAATCATCGATAAGGAAGTTGCAAGAAGGGAGGAGGAATACCAAACCAGTGCAGAGATCATGTCCATTTGTGAGCTCTATGAATCAAAGAAGGTAAACACGATACTGATCTCCAAACCTTATCAGATAGTTGACTTGAGTTAAACAATCAAAACATATTGTTCTGCAATCACTAAGTTTTCTTTCTTTCTGAACATATTATATACATTTATACCTTTTCTGGAGTAGTCAAATTAATGGTAAAGTTTCGAGAAGAGATTGTTGACATAGATTGTATTGCTGTTGGAAATGTCAGATTGGGTTTAACATAAGCGTGGTGGCAGCATCTTCACCAAAAGTAGCAGCTCTTGATGCTGCCAATAAGCTAAAGGCAACATGGATAATTCTTGACAGGTTGGGCGAAAAATGTTATACATAATATTCTTTAGTAAGTAAAAAATGTCATCTGATTTCAGAAATGGATATTCATGCATCAAAAACTAAAAAGAACATAAATATTTTGTTCGACCATTGAAGTGTCTAAAGGTACAAGGTTTCATTAAACAGTTTCCTCTGATCAATCATTTTAGTTTCACAAACTGTTAAAAGATTAGTTATCAATATTTCTTTTTCTTTTCCAATTTGCGTATTGACCAAGTTTTTTCTCCTGTTTGCCAGGCAGATGAAAAAAGATAAGAATTATTTCATGGAACAGTTATCTTGCGGAATCTATCGAATGAAACGTAACAATTGTGTTGAGCTACTCAGAGAACCAAAAGTAACTAGAAGAAATGATGAAATTCTAGAAGGAAATGCATATAACATTACAACATACAATGAGATGTTACCAACATCAGAAATTATACAAGGATTAACAGATGATGAAGATCTTTTCAGTTTGGATCTGTCCTCAATAAGTAAGCCGCACTTTTGTTTAATAAATCAATGTTTATGGAGGGAAGAAATTAAGGATCTTGTGATACATATAATGCATAATCTGGTAGCTGAACATTTTCAACAAGTGTCTAAATTAAGGATCTTGTTTCCAAAATTAGGTATGGTTCCAATTTTTCTCCTTAGAATGCTCCAAATTTCTTGACCAAGGATTTTAACTTCAAATCTATATTCAAGACTTGCTAATTAGTCAATGTTAACTACACATAATTTTCTGACCTGACTGAAAATTTCTCAGATTTTAGTAATCTTGAAAATAAGCATCCTTCCGTTCAACTCAAAGAAGAGGACTACTTAAGCATCCAAATAGCAGCAGACGATAAAAATTCATTGGCTTCCAAGATGCTCTCAACACAAAATGATGAAATCATGATGCAGGAGTATCCTGTTTGTAAAGAGTGCGGCAATGAACGACCGAAAGCTTCATCCTTAAGGAAGTTCACTTATTCTGAGCTACACAATGCAACAAATGGATTTTCTGAGGAGAATTTTCTTTCTGACGGAGGATTTGGATCAGTCTTCAAAGGAAAACTTAAGAATGGACAATGGATTGCTATGAAGCAGCATAAACAAGCAAGTTCACAGGGGGAGAGGGAATTTGGGTCAGAAGTTAATCTTCTTGGAACACTAAAGCACAAGAACGTAGTCATGCTACTTGGTTCATGCTCAGAAGGAAATCATAGGTTGCTTGTCTATGAATATGTCTGCAATGGTTCATTGGAACAACATCTCTCAAGTAAGACTTGATTTATAATATATGTAGGGGGGACATTTTTAGTCCGTAATTTGGTCATGCATTTCAACCAGACTAACAAATTTTATCAGTTAACTTGCATCTTGTTGATTTAATGCAGAAAGCAGTGCATCTCCTTTGAGTTGGGAACACAGGTTGAAGATAGCTCTAGGAGCTGCAACCGGATTGAATTACCTGCACAAGAATGACACAATCCATAGAGACATGAGGCCTAACAATATCCTTCTAACTCATGATTGTGATGCCATGGTACTAATTATTTCAACTCTCCCAGCATGAGAAGCTAGTAATAGTAATTTGGAAACTAGTGGGCCTAACTCCACCACAAAAACTAGCTCATGGGGAGAGGATTGCTCATATTATTTAAAGACTATCTTGACCATATCTTTAAGCAATATGAGACTTTAACAAAGACTGATTCTTATTGTGCTGTTGATGCATCAGTTGGGTGATTTCGGGCTCTCAAGAAAGCAATGGAATGAGTCTGCACGGCTGTCTGAAAACAAGGTGGTAGGAACATTTGGATACTTAGCACCCGAATACACAGCGCGTGGAAGAGTCTCGACTAAGACTGACGTTTACTCATTTGGAGTAGTTTTGCTAGAACTAATCACTGGTCGAACTACTCTGGACAAGAGTCTAGAAGACAAAGGTCTTGTAGGATGGGTAGGGCTTATAGTTAACTTTGCATCTATATGCATCACTCAGTGTCTGCAAGTAGTGTTCCATTTTGCAGCTTTTTTGCTCATTGCAGGCGAGGCCGCTTTTGAGAGAGAGGAAGTACCCCGAATTGATCGACGAGCGTATTCTTGATTGCCATGACCTGCACCAGCTGTTCTGGATGATTATTTTGATTGAACGATGTCTTAGAAAGAGCCCTGATAGAAGGCCATCAATGGACAAGGTAATTAAGAAATGTAAAATTCATTTCAGCAACTGAAGTATTAGGCCTTGTTTCAAATACACAATTAGAGTCAAATTAAATGAAAATTCTAAATTAGCCTTGTTGATTCATTAAAGGTGGAACGCATCCTAAAATACATGACAGAAGGGGAAATAGTTGGTGGCAGTGAAGATTTCTACTCATCACAGTCTTCAATGAGTAATTTAACTTCAGAAGATGAACAAGAATCACAACAGAAAGAGATCACAAGTGAAGACATAACATCCACAAGCAAATCTCAAACAAGTGATATTTTTTCAATGAGTACATCAATGGCACAGAGTTCTGATACTTCGTTTTCAACTAAACCAAAAAGTTTCTGGAACAAGATAGTAAACCCTCCAAGCCATAAAATATTATATGATGAGATGCTCAACAAAGTGCACAGATCTCCAAGCCACAAAATATTGTATGATGAGATGCTGGGTTAAATTGGTGTACACATTTAATGTAGATATATTTATGCAATTCTTCATTAGTAAAACTAGTCTATTTTTATTTAGTTCATCTATAGGCCTTTTTTTGAGAATTAGTGAGGCAAATTTCTTTGCCATACGATATCATTTCACAAGGTAGGAAATGCAAAGTACAAGGAAAATATTACAACTAAGAAGGTGGCACGTCTCAACATGAGATAAAAGAGTAGAAAGTTAAAAGAAGCAGAGAAAAGAAAGCATAAATGCACAGCATTAAAGCTCAACCACTACCCTGGGATTACAAATTCTAGACCAGAATCCCTCTGCCCAGTGTATTAATGAGGTCATGGTGGTAGTCTTTCTATCAAATATTGATTTATTTCGAACTTGCCATAGGATCCAGCACCAAACAAGAATAAACACACTACAACACAAATGACCTATCGAGGTTGTGTTATATGCCTCTATAAATCAATTATTTGCCCCTAAAAACTTTAGAGTCAAATTAATTAAGTGACTCTGTTTCTATAGATCTTTAGAGACTAAAATATATAAATAGAGACAAAAGATATTGACTCTAAAATAATCAAAAGTATCTAATTTAATTGTCTCTAATATACTCTTTAGAATCAAATACAAACAATTCCATATGTTATAAATGAATCATTCATATTAGTCTCTATTTGCTTTTTAGAAACAGATTTAATTAACCAAATGCATCTAATTTAATTGCGTCTATATACTTTTTAGAAGCAGATACAAATACTTCCATATATTATATATATAATATCATATATTAATATATTATATTTATATATTTAAATATATTATAAATTAATAAATATTAATTATATGAATATAATTCATTTAAATATATTATATAAATAATTAAATAATATTAGAATTAAAACACATAATTAAACTTCATATTGCTTGGTTGAGAATGAAACCAATGTAATTCTGGGAACAACATTTGTACAATTCAAATATCTCAAAATGCAACATTCCAAACATTTCAAACTTTACGTTCCAAATGTTTTAAATGAGCCACACTAGACAATCAAATTGTTTAAAATAGAAATCAACAACTAATATATAAGTTGACATGAAATTAACAATATTTTTAGAATTGAAAAAAAATTTCAGCACTAGAGAGTTAACAATATTTTCAGCAGCTCTCATCCAGCATGGAATTCAGAATTGAAAACCAAGTATGAGAAATGGTCATCCAAGACCAAGACCAAGCCCAATCCTTTCACAACAGATTCAAGTGAAGGAACACTTTCACAGGTTCTTAGTCCCAGCATTGCACCAGCCGAAGGACAAGGGCATGCCTCTTGGAACCTATGGTACTTCCTCAACTACTTCAAGAAATATGGAATTAAAAAATATGGCAATCTATGCAACTGTCTTTGTTCCCTAGCATTTGAGCTATTTTTCCCAGATATATGATTGTCATTTGCTTCAACATTTCTCCAATCAGTATCAAAAATAGGAGTCAGAGAAATTCCATCAGAACCCTCCTGGATTTCAAGAGACTATGGCTCTGCATTGGTCTCATCATTTGCAGATTGGATGTTATGATTTTCCATTGATGACATATCTCCACTTTCGTTTCCTACTTTTCTAAACATAGTTAAATGCTTACGAACAACCTCTAAAGGAACAATATTTGTGAGTCTCCAAACCGATGTCTGAACAGGGCCAAGTCCCAGAATTAGTTGTTCTCCACCATTTCTTTTAGGCTTCTTGAAGCTTGGCCTACTAGTCTCATCTTCATATTTTACCAAGAAACTGTCATGCTTTTCATGTGAAGATGATTGCTGAACTTGTGAATTATAGTGATGAAAATATGCAAGGGACAAAATCCGAGGAACCAAATATTTTGGAATGCAGTAAGTTTTGAAGTATTGCTGCTATCCTTTCTGATGAACATAACTAAAAGCATGTAAAGAGACTTTAGAAGTTGATTGTAGTAAAGCTATCATCTTGTGTTTTGCAAAAGTAATGCAAAATAAGAAATATACCAAAAATTCGTAAATAATCAAGTTTGTAACACGATCTTAAAAATATGGAGTTGTAGTTGATATAAAAGAACCTACTCTCTCAAAGCAGCATTACCAACAGGTGGTTGAGAGAAAGTTATACATTTTACTGAAAGATTCTCGTGCTCTTTGGTCACCAAAGTCGTTGCAAGAACTCTCAAAATTGCAAGTGTAGAGAGTACAGGTACCTGATATAAAAGAGAAAGATTACAATAATGATACATATAAATTTGCTACATAATAAACAGTAAATTATAGCTGATTTCAGTATTTCACTTACGCTCCACCAAGTGAATGCCCACAAAGAACAAGCTTACTATTTTTTTCTTAGCAAGTTTATATAACTCCAATGCTAGAATACCTTTTGCACGAGCTAAGAATCCCTGGAGGATAATTAAAGAAAAACATATTGCTCATTTAGTGAGTTCCAAACAAAAAGATGATACTAGATTGAACAGTGGAGATGATATGTTCCATGTTAGCAATAACCAAACAGGAAAAATTAATCATCAATCTTACCCAATGTGCAACAGGCTTTGGACATTCTTTCAGTCGCTTTTGTTTTGTTTGAAGTGGCTTCTTGTCAGATTGGTAACTGAAGGCGAGAAGGAGAAAGACGCCAATAGCTCCATCCTCCAAAAGATCGCGGCCTTTGAGGAGGAGCTAAAGGTGCAGCTGCTGAAGGAGGTGGAGGCAGCCAGGGCGGCAATGGAGAATGAGAAGGCAGCCATCCCCAACAGGATCGAAGAGTGCAGGTGATAATCCGCTCTACAGGTTGGTGAGGAAGGAGCTCAGCAAAGGGTTCTTGACTGGGGAGATGGTGCGAGCAGGGAGAGTCGGCTCGGGGAGTCGGGGCTTAAAAGGGCCTTAGTGCAGCCTGCAATATGGGCTTGCAGGCTCAAAAGGCTGCAGCCAATTTTGCAACCTGCATTTGCAGGTTGCAAAATCTAAATCGAGGTAACCAAACATGGATTACCATGTAAATGCTGCAATTTGGTTGCCCCTAAGTAACATATAATTTCTGCTAAAACTTCTCTAAGTTTGCATAGTGGTAAACATAATTAATGGAATAGTAACAGAAATTCTATGTATTTAGCATGATATTGATATTAGATAATTGTTTAAAGAGGTCATAATCTAGAATTGGTAATTTGTTTAACCCACTAGCATATCATCATTACTTCATGACTGCATGCTATATATTGATAAGTAGTTTCATTTCAACATCACCATTTTGTAATATTGAATAACAGATGAACAGTCAATCCTGTAATTACTAGTTACTTGATATTCTAGATTACGCTTCTTTTCAACTTGAGGATCAAACAAATAGATATCATATGTTTAGAGGCTATTGTGTGTGGAAATACATGCATGTTTTGAGATGCAGTGTTCAAGCATTCATCGAGCATTCGGACTATAATTGCTCTACCCTACTACTATTGGAATCCTGATTGGTTTAACTCATGGCACCTTCAGCTCGCCATGGTTTAAAATACCGATACCGGTCATCATCTCGGCTGATGACCGGTACCGGTACGTACCGGTACCGTACCGTACCGACACACGGTACGGTCCGGTACGTAAATGGCATACTGAGCTGTTTTTTTTTTTTTTTTTTTTTTTTTTTTTTTTTTTTGATTTTGTGCTAAAAATAACTCCAATAACCCATGATTGATCAAGAAATACTTAAATTTCATATCCAAACGTCAAATACATGAATACAATGTTTAAAATGCAGACGAATGACGTCCATCGTACTCGTACATATCTTGGGGACATACACGACTAAGGTCAACACCGTAAGTCTGCAATGCCCATATCTGAAAATGATCCCATGTCATCATGTCTTGGTATCCATTATACCACATACCTATCAGTGTTTCTTTGTTGACCGTCCAAGAACTAGTCCCTGTATCATCAGTTGAGTAGGTACTTGATACGGAGTGGGTTGATTCGGAAACTTCTTGCAAGCTACTCATCATATCGTGGTGGTAATCTTGCAAAGCTGTCGGTCCACCTCCTCGACGCCGGCCTTTCTTCTCGTACACCCGAGTTGTTTGTCTGGTTCTAGCACCGTGATCCTGATCTTGGGTGGAGTGGTCGAAGTATTGCTCATTCGTCCACATATCGGTAGGTGCCAGTGTTGATGGTACGACAGTGTCTTCTTCCCCAGCTCCATCATCATCTCCTCCGTCTTCTGTGCTGCTACTGCTACGAACCGAGGGCTCGTCTTCTTCGTCCTCTTCCGCTTCTGCAATCACGTCCAAATGATCAATTGGTCGTTTCCCTTTCCCTTTCCCTTTCCCTTTGCCTTTTGCCTTTGAAGGTGAAGGTGAAGGTGCCTTCTTCTTTCCCTTTAATTGTGAAGGTGGAGAGTCGGACGTGGATCGTCGTCTTACTCGTCGAACTCGTTGAGAGTCCAAGGGAGCAAAGTTCATGTCCCTCTCAAGAACTTGACTGTACGTGTCTTCTGGTTGACTCTCAAACTCAATAGCATCAGATATAATTGGTGAAGGCCGAGGTGGTTCGCCTGGTTGAGGTTCATCAAGAAGAGGCGGGTCAGTCTCCATTGCACTCCACCAATCAATTATTGGGTCTGCATTGCCTTGGACGAACTCGACATCGAACGGATCTACATGTAGAATTTCTCTATCTTCGTTCCGTGACGCCCGCATTCGAAGTCGCATGTTATAATGAACATATACGAGCTTCTCTAATCGGGCGTACGAAAGGCGATTGCGCGGCTTCGTATGAATCAAGGCGAAGGTCGACCAATTCCTCTCGCATCCACTTGATGATGTGGTTTGCGAGAGGATGCGTGTTGCAATCTTTCGAAGAGTTAGAGATTCGTTTCCAAATTGCAACCACCATTCGACTGCAGCAAATTTAAAATTAATATTAGTAACGGGATTTTATCTTTGATAAATAAATTGACAAAGAAAATCTATCTACCTGGATCCATAGTATCTCAGATGGAGATTGCAAATGAATCTCCGAAATTGCCAGTTGTATCGCGGAACCATTTTAATTCATTGAGAGCTTGTGCCGCTTCTTGGTTGGATCCCGACATTCGTTGTATGACCTTGCGGAGGGGATATAACAAACTATCGACCATTCCAAGATTATACCGGTATTGGTATGAAGGATTTAAATAATACCCTATAAAAAATTAAGCATAATGAATAAGTAATTAAGCATAATGAATTAAATTTAAATAATTTTTTAATATTAAATAAAAAATACCTGCGATGTGTATGTCACGGCTCATTTGATTATCCCATCTCTCGGAGATAATTTTGATGAATGGTTCATACTTGGCAGGAGAAATCATAACCCTCTTGATTTCTTCTTGTGCTTGGTGGATGTAGTGGTAAAGATGACTCATTTGAGGCGTCTTTTCCATATCCACCTGTCGTAGAACCTTGTACAAAGGTTCTACGGCGACGACTATTTCTGCGATGCAATCCCAGAAATGCGTGTTGAGGATGAACTTCTCTGTTTGTTTTCCATCAGCTTTTCCAGCATATCTTGATAAAGTCCATTCATCACTTGTAAACATGGTTCTAAGGGCCGTCTTTTTTTGTTGGAGTGACCTTAATGCGATGAAGGTGGTTGCAAAACGAGTCGCTCCCGGTCGAAGAATTTCACCTAAAATATGAAATTATCATTAGTAAATATTTATGATAAACTAATTAATAAATAAATATTAGAAATTACTGAAAAATTAATAAATTACCTTCTGTAAATTTTTTCATTAGGGCGTGTACCCATGTATGGTTGTAGATGAAGCGGGTAATTTGTTGCGCCTTCTTTACCGTCAACTTCACCATCGGTATATCACCGATATCTTTCATCATTAGGTCTACACAATGGGCTGCACATGGAGTCCAACATATGTGAGGATAATCTTGTTCAATTATCTCACCTGCTTTTTTGAAATTGGCTCCGTTGTCGGTTATAACTTGAACAAGGTTCTGAGGTCCAATCTCCTCGATCACCTCCGTCATCAGCTTCGAGATGTAGTAAGCGTCATGGATTTCATCGGACGAGTTCACCGACTTGTGATAAACAACTCTCCGGTTGCAATAGACGAGGAAGTTGATGATGCTCATTCGGGTTGGCCCGGTCCAGCTATCGCACATCAAACTGCATCCGTACTCCCCCCATTGTCGTTTGATTCCATCGATCCAGGTTTTTATTTCTTCGACCTCCGCTTCTAGGTAAGGACCTGAAATTTCATAGGGAGTTGGAGGGGCAATACCTGGGCCTACCTTTTGGATGGTAGACACCATGGTTCGGTAGTATGGGTTGTTGGCTGCATTTGCGGGAATCCGGCTGAAATGGAACCATTTGGAGATGGCTCTCCCCAACTCCCACTTCTTCGACTTGCCGTACATATCGTCTATGCGTTGTTGCTTTGCCGATGGAGGAGGAAATGCCCTGGGATCAAGATCAGAAACATTAATATTAGTTTTCCTACCACTTGCTCCGAGGTTTGTGAAGAATCCACGAAGGCCTCCTCTGCTGCTTCCTCTGCTCTGAGTTTGAGGTGCTCTCATGCTAGAACTCCGACCAATATAAGGACCGGAGGGAATTGGACCGCTTCGGTCCATTGCTCCGGCAGCCGAAGTTGAGCCGACGCTGCTTATGCCACCGCTGCCACTGCCGCCGCCATATTCGAATTGAGATCCGGGATAA
Source organism: Canna indica (assembly GCA_034359265.1). Classification (NCBI taxonomy): domain Eukaryota; kingdom Viridiplantae; phylum Streptophyta; class Magnoliopsida; order Zingiberales; family Cannaceae; genus Canna; species Canna indica. The sequence goes on along the minus strand of CP136890.1, from coordinate 57,875,722 downwards.
TACATCCATTCTCGTTCGAATTCAGCATGCTCCAATGAAGCTCGGATGCCGGCTTCAAGTTCCGGATCCTCGTCGTTATCGCCACCTCGAGCCTCATAATGGCCACAGCTGACATCTTGGGTAGCTCGTCGGTCGAACTCGGCTTGTTGAACTGCATTCTTAAGACGTTGCTCCTTCTTGTTGGTGAGCATATCTTTAAACATTTGTCGGATTTCCGGCGATGCTTGGGTGCATTTGACGACGTCGCTGGATGTTCCGGCCAAGTGTGCCTTTAATCGAGTGACGCCTCCACCACGAGAAATCATATTACAGTGGATGCATTTCCAGTGGTTAGCCTTCTCCAACCGAACACCGTGTTGCCATGCGGGGTCGACTTGAGGTTTCGGCGCCATTTGAGCAGAATTTCGACGTAGAAATTAAGAAAGTAGAGAGAGAGAGAGATTGAGAAAGATTGAGAGTTTAGAGAGTTTAGATGAGTAGAGGGGGTGAGTGAGAGTAAAAGAGGTGTTTTGGGGGCTATATATAGCCACCAAAACATCCAAAAATGACAAAAAAGACCCTAAGACCCGTTTTTTGCTGTCGGTGCTACAGCACTGGCTGTCGGCACTGTAGCAGCCCAACGGCTCTTACAAAGAGCCGTTGGGTTGGGATGTTGAGTGATACCGGGTGATACCGGGCAATACCGCCCGGTATCATAGCTCTTACCGCCCGGTATTTGCTAAATACCGGGCGGTATTTATCGGTATACCGGTATTCCTTAAATATACATATTTTGCTACAGTGCAAAATATCATACCGGGCGGTAAAGCCCGGTATGATAGCAAATACCGCCCGGTATTTCATAAATACCGGACATACCGGGCGGTATTTACCGAGATGCCCGGTATTTACCCATACCGAGCATCTCGTATACCGGTTTTTTCAAAAACCGGTAAATACCGGACTTACCGCCCGGTATACCGCGAGATTTGAAACCATGCAGCTCGCTTCCCCTATATGGCGAGATATAATTAAGCTCCAAGATCTCTTTAAGAGCAGCGTGTGTTATCAGGTGGGGATTGGCTCCCAAATTCAGCTTTGGCTTGCACCTTGGAGTGGCAATCGGCCTTTGTCTTAAGTGTTCTCGCATCTGTTCAGGCATGTGGTAAACCCCAACGTCTCAATTGAGAATGCGAGAGTAGTGGACAGCAGAGGCAACTTCGTGAACTGGAATATCAACTTCGATATTTTTATTGCGGTTGGACATCCTCAACCTTTGGCTAGGATACTGGATTCGGTTAGGCAATCGCATGGTGAGGACAACATCTTATGGAAATGGTCCAAGGATGGAATATATACGACTAAGTCTCTATACAATCTCCTCACCTTTAAAGGGGTCGCGGACCCATTCCATCGTTTCATTTGGCAAAATAAGAAGCTCCCTCCGAAAATTTTGATTTTCGGGTGGATTTGGTGCAGAAGGCGTTTATTAACTCGTGATAAGCTAGTCAGATGGGGAATCGACGGTGACCCGCTTTGTCTTCTTTGTCGGCTAAGGGAAGAAACTCATGAACACCTCTTTCATGAATGTGCCTTCACTATGGATGTTTGGCAGTCCCTGTTACTCTCTCTTAATGAAGTGCCCTTTCCTACTTCTTGGTTTTCTGATCACCTTTCATCGGCTGCGATAAATGTCACTACGCTAAAAAGAAGTCGCATCATCCTCACCTAGAGCTGGTTTATTTGGTTCGAAAGAAACAAAAGATGCTTTGAAGACTGCAATAGTAGTGTTCAGTCCATTGTAGCAGCAACTCGTTGTTTTGGCTCTGTTTACGGCTGCTTGTAACTTCTTGTAATTGTGTTGCCCATTGTCCTTGATACTTCTCTATCCCTTGGAGATGGATCTGAGCTCCTTTTTGTCTTTGTTTTTTAACTCTCTCCCCCCTACCTTGTATTGTATTCATAACTTTTGAATTAATACAAGATGCTTTATTTCAAAAAAAATAGTAATTGCTCTACCCTAAGATTGTTTCATGCCTAAGTTCATGAAATTTATGAAAATAATAAAAACCCATGAAAGACAAATCACAACATGTGCATCAAAAGTATGTGTCAAACTACAATCCAAAAGTAAATTATGTATCAGCAATGGGTAAGTCAATAGTTATTTGTATAAATGATTCTATTAAGAAACTTGAGCAGAAAGGATAATGTAAAAAAACTTGAAGAGATGCTGAGATATCCACTGCCTGGAATGCCAGTTAGAAGAGATATGTGATAGGCACAAACTTGAAGAACACTGCTTTAGGGTTATTTTGTATTGTTTGTAGCCAATTTGAGTGGCTAGATACATATACCTCACCTCCTCTTTTTGAGCACATAACTGAGTCCCTGTTTTATATGAAGATTGATAATAAAAGTCAAGTAGAAATCAAGAACTATATCTATGCTGACTTACCTCTTTGGTTGAATTTCCAAAATGGCTAGCCAGTTGCAAGTTGTTAGATTGCAAGATTTTCTTGAAGACCTCAACCACCTATGCTAAAGGAAAACATTAATTGATTACTCCATTTCATAATATTAGACCACCAAAATGAGAGATTATACCTTGTTCTTGCCTTCTCTAGTCTTCCGATGTAGAGGAGAAAGACTACTCCCATAAGAAAATAAAAAGTCTCCAAGATCCTCAAGACGCATCTTTAACTCAGCAGCTGAAATTGTCGAAGAAGGATGTTGTATAACACACACTACGTCCTGAGCCACTTCTACAATTATATGGGTTCCATATGTCCTGATGAATCTGGAAGGAAAAAAAAGATTTATTGCTTCAAGAAAACTATTTAGGTTGTGCATCAAGGTAAGCAAGCCTATATCCAATCTAATAGGACCACAGATTACAGGGGACACTAATTACAGAACTGCTATATTATTTTACTAGTTGAGTAAATTTAACTATGTAACGCAATTAGCTTCGAAGTTATATAAAGACATCAACAATTTAGTACTTATTCGCTTAGAGCGAGAGGATCCCACTTAGATGGCACTGCCCTTTTAACCTCATCATGGAGAAGCAAATGAGAAGCTTTTAGGTGCAAATTGTACAAGGATATTTTGTACCCTTGGCATCATCCAACCATGCTCCACTTAGACCAAAAAGAGCATTAAAATAGCCTGAAGGCACTTAATGCTCTTTCAATGCTCAGACATCTGCATAAAAAGAGCATTAAAATGCTTCTCCTTGGACTGAGCATTTCTGATTGACTAATTCAAACATCTGCACAAAAGGAAATGTTAATGAGGTCATGAAAAATATAACCTCAATTCTCAACAATAGAGAAGAATATTAGAAGCCAAAGACAACAGTGGAGAGTGCAAAGCAACAAAATTTTGTTGTGTGAATATAACTTTGTTGGAGAGAGGGACGGAATTTTGTTGGAACGGGGATTTAGGATTTTGTTGGAGATTATAAAGCAACTAAAACCAACTAAAATTTTGTTGGAATGGGGATTTAAAGAGAGAGGGACGAAAGGACTACCCAAAGAGAGGGAGATCACGTCAACACCATCAGAAACTGCAGCGTCAATGCGTGCAAGTAGATTGGTGGAGTTGCATCCTGTTTCATTGCACACCTTGTACATGGCGAGGTGGGCATGCAGTGCCATGCTGGCGGTGAGTGGGTGGCGAGCAGAGGAAGGATGCGATCAGGGAATGCGCGCCGGAAGCCTTTCTTTTCCTTGCCAGGTTTTGGAGCTCGTCTTCAATCATCTTGGCGGCAAAGCCGATGAAGACTTCCTTATAAGACAGTAGGAGTGGAGAAGTCGCTCGGCGTTGGCAACAGACTCCGACAGGAAAGATTTGTGCTCTGAAATTTTTTAGGAGCCTCAGAACAGAAGACGATGAAAGGATTTGAGAAGGCAGAGAGGGTAATATATTAGGGTTAATTTGGTAGAATATATTAATTGATAGAACAGAAATGAAAAAGAGGTTTCATATTAGGGTTAATGGTAGAATAAATTAATGGTTTTGGAAGGCAGAGAGGGTAAGAATTCAAATATTTTAGTTTTGAGTGTAAATAAGGTCATGGGAATAAGGGAGAGATTGGGTCATGGGACGAAGTAACATGGTAGAATTTTAGTTTTCATATAATTGTAGTGTAAATTAGTCGAGAACCCGCGCATTGCGCAAATACATATAAATAAATATAATTGTACTTAAATAACAATTAATGATTAAATAAATTTAATATAAAATTAAAGTTTTTATTTTTATTTTATAAATAATATTTTATTTAAATATAACATCATTATAAATTTATTATTAAAAAGTTAAACATAAAACTAAAGTTAAATTTATAGTCAAAAAAAAGAATAAAATGTTATATTAATATTTGAAGAGGTCCATGCGTCAAGCAAATAAAATTTCAGATTACAGATAAACATAAACTTTTTCTTGAATTGTTTATTTCATAACTAAATAAATTTAATTTGTTTTGAAAAAACTATTAAAAAATTAAACTCAAAAAATAATATTTCAAAAATTAAAAAACTAATATTAAAAATTAATACATTTTAAAAATATATATTTTTAACTATTCAAAAAATAATAATCCAAAATTAAAAACCTCAAAAATATATTGAGATGTCACAGTGTGGTGTGGGGAGAAAAGGATGGAAATGTAATAAAGGATGATAACGGCAAGAGAGGAGAAAATATCTGCTTTTCTATGCAATTTCGGATTCTGTGTGAGAGAGAGAAGAGCTTCATTGATATTTCGAATTCTGTAAGAGATAGGAGCATTAACATTAAACCGCAAGAATGATAACTGCAAAAGAGATAGAGATAAAAGAGTATTTACTCTATGTAATAAAGGATGAGAGAGGGTGGAAAAAATAACTACAAAAGAGAGAGAACCGCATGGATACAACTATACATGAACAATAATTAAAATAAATGAAAATTAGATTTAAAAGCCAAAAAATTATAATTATGTATCATAAATTTAGGCAATCAAATGGCTCAAATTCTAAAGGACTCAATCAATAAGCTGCTTACTAATAAATTTGTAATTTTCAAGTGTTGTATAATTATACGTACATACAACTTAAATTTAAATAATTTTAAAAATCATGACAAAAATATTAAAATTAATTTAATTTAAACTATACTTTTAACAAAAATATTCATACCTAGATAATTAAAAAACAAATATCATATGGGTGAAATATTATAAATGTATAACACAATAATAAATATTAATTTAATTTAATTTATATAATTATAAAATTAAAAATATATATATTTTTAAATATAATTTGCATTTTTTACTAAAATTGAAATCCAAATTTAATTCTGATTACAACGTGATATGGATATCCGAGAGTAGGAGTCAAAAACTAAAATCCCAAGAACGATTAATTAGTAATTGAACAAAATCATGTTTTTTAATAAAAAAAATCAAAAAAGAACTTTTATTTGGTAATAAAGGATGTCTCTCTTTAGAAAACACCAATTTATTTATGTTGTTATATATATATAAAGGAAACAATTCGAGAGACCACCCAACATTGTATCGAGAACGTAGTATCTATATATTTTCACGAATTCATTTTTATGATATAAAATTTTAATTTTAATTTTTGTTGCTATTTTAGTAAAATTTTAATATTATTATGTTAAATTAAGAGATCCTAAAATAAATTTTATGTATTAAATTATTACTATCTGACTCCCTTATCTAAACCCAAAACAAATATAGGATTTAGATATTTAACTCTTTCCAATCATCTTATCCAAGATCTAAACAAATGCGGGATAAAAATACATATTTATCCCACAAAATTTATATAATTGATTAATTCTAAATGTATTTCTATCTAATTAAAATCTCATCTTGCACAGCAAATATGCCAAAAAAGACTTTATAAGTTCACTATCAGAGTGATGATCATTACAATCTTTATTTATTTAGTCCTTAATTATCGTACATATCTCATAGAAATAATCTCTTAATCTTCCTAAGAAATTTTTATTGTAAGAGGATATCTATTTTTGAATAATAAAAAAATAAAATTATTTTAATTGGCCAAATTATTTTTAAAAAACTGTAAAGGCAAAATGAAAAATAAAAATAATCTGAGTGATCAAAATAATTTTTCTTTTTTAAAAAAATAGGAGTCAAAAATAAAATAAAAAGTAAATTTCATGATCAAAGTTGAACTTTTTAAATTCAAAATAGTCACACTAAAACAATTATTCTTTGGATTTTATTGAATAAACAAAAGTTTCAGAACCAGAATTGGGTTTGTTGTTGCCATGATTTGCTGTATTTTCTTTGAAAAAAATGCTTAAATATATTAACCTTTTTCTTGATTAACTTTTGAATACTGCTGCTTAAAGTATATGCTATTCACAAACATCTAAACTGCAGATCGCTCAGTGAAAAAAATGAAAACTACACGTCAGAATTGAAATAAAAATACAGAAAAGAAGAAGTGAAGTGAAGCAGAATCGAAGAAGTAACTAAAGATTGCTTAGTGAAAAAAAATGAAAATCGCACGCCAGAATTGAAATAAAAATACAGAAAAGAAGTTAAGTGGAAGAAGAAGTGCAAAAGTGAAGTAATTGAAGTGGAAGAAGAAGTGCAGAAGTGAAGTAAGTGAAGTAAGTGAAGTGCTGGAAAAAAAAGAGTAAGTGAAGTGGAAGAAGAAGTGTAGAAGTGAAGTGGAAGAAGAACTGAAGAAGATGGAAGTGAAGAAGAAGAAGTGGAAGAAAAAGTGAAGAAGAAGAAGAAGAAGATTGAAGTGCATAAGTGCAGAAGTACAGAAGTGAAGAAGTGCAAAAGTGTAGAAGTGCAGAAGTGTAGAAGTGAACTGCAGAAGTGAAGCAGAAGTGAAGAAGAAGAAGAACTATTGCGATTCAGATCCAGTTGAGAGGGATACCGTCGGTACAGTGAAAGAGTGAGATCCGAGATCGGGACTTGGAGATTCGGAGCTGCTCTGGTGGAGGTGAAGAAGAGCCGGACAGTCCGGCGAGGTGGCTGCAGCGTTCGTCGGCAATGTTGCACGGAAACCGAAACACGACACGATACGAAACGGGTCGGGAAACGTTGATTTTAAAATATATAGGACACGAAACGTTGGGGAAACGTTAAATTAACTAATTTTTTAAATAATTAATATAATTTAAATAATGTATAAAAATATATTAAAAATATTTTTCTAGTTTTAGTTAGCAATATCATGTAACAAAATAAAATACTAAACATTGTTACTAAAATAAACATTATAACTTCATTGTTACTAAAAAAAAATAAAGACGAAATAATCACAATATCTAATCTCAAAATCATAAAATAAACTTATAAAGTTTTGTTGACTCTTTAACAAGTTGCATGTTGGTCTGATCTAATCACCACCACATCATCAACGTCGTCACAGTCAGTACCATCATCTTTTTCCCTATCACCACCGTCATCATCCGTGAAAAGTATAGTTTCCATCTCTGGTTCATCAAGAGAAAGATTTGCAACCACAAGAATGTCAACATCTTCGAAAGAGCCAAATTCATCACCTCCTATATCCCACATTTTGGTTCGCTCAATATAATATTTTGCACATCTTCTTGACAAGAGGCGAAGATTGCTATGGATAAAAACCAAATCTTCAGCACGTTTTGGAGTTAATCTATTCCTTCTTAATGAATTGATAAACGAATAAGTACTCCAATTTCGTTCACAACATGATGATGAAGATGGTTGTCCAAGTAACTTGAAAGAAATACTTTGAAGAAAAGGAGCACTTGCACCATGGATTGCCCACCAACATTTGGCATCCATATGATACCTGTTATACAATGATTTAGAATCTGCGAACTCTCCCATCTTCAATGTAAAATTTGCAAACTCAGTATTAGCTCTTGTTCGATCTTCTATGTCAGGAAAGAACCTCTTAAAGCATTTTGTTCTTTCTCGAGAGATTTCTAAATCTTGATGCGGAGCAACTCTTCTTGTATCCTCGTTAAGCCATACATCACTATAGTACCTTTTTCAAACACAAAATGCAATTATTATAAAATGTTAGAATATAAAAATACAAAAGATATAAAGAACTTATAATTAAATAACTTACTTGGGATTTAATGAGTGTGCCAAACAATGAAGGGGAGTGTTATTCATTGTCCACCGTTCAATGAGTATAGAATGTACTACATCATAAAAAGAAGAAGATTCTCCCAATTGTTTGCCTTCATGTCGATATATTGCAGCTTTTACATTTTCAATCATTGAATCCCACATTTCATAAACCAAGTGAAGACATGATTTATCTGTATCACAAGCTCGAATCATCTCATATATAGGACCAGTGAAAGAAAGAATGTAATCAATTTTGTCCCACCAAACATCATCTAGAGTTTTTTCTTTCACAAATCTAACTCTTCCTAAATCATCCTCTCTATAAGAAGACCACTGCTCACTGATAACCATTGCTTGCAAGCCACGCTTAATAAGCTTAAATCTTTTAAGCATAATAATAACTGATGCGAAACGTGTCTCTGCAAGTGCAAGCAATTTTAAAGAGACAAATTTGTTAAAAAGAGCCAACCTCATAGAATGATTTACAATAAAAAAATTTATTTACACAGCATCACCATGAACTTCTGTAATCCAACTACATTCATGATATGTTTCTATATTACTCTCAACATTTTTAGCTGCACAAATATTCTTTAAGGTGAGATTTAAAGTATGCACTACACATGGAGTCCAATAAATATGAGGAAATATCCCTTCAATGATTTCTCCAGCACCCTTACAATTTTTTGCATTGTCAGTAATGACTTGAACCACATGCTCGTGTCCAACTTCATCAATAACTTCTTTCATCAAATTTGCAATAAAATATTTATCTTTTATCTCATCCTCGCAATTAACAGCTTTAATAAACATTGGACCAGTTTCACATGCTGCAATAAAATTAATCAATGGTCTTCTCTGTGAATCACTCCATCCATCACTCACTATACTGACACCTTTCTCTCTCCAAGTCCCTTTGATAGGCTCTAGTAACCTTTCTACATTGGCCTTTTCTTGTTGTAGTAATGTAGTTCTCAACATATTATATCCTGACGGTAGATAGCCCGATATAGCATTATTAGCAGCAAAGACATAGGAACTCACATAATAAGGATTCTTAGCAAGATTAAAAGGTAGCCCTGCGGTATAAAACATTCTAGCAATTTCTACATGCAATTGATCACGAGCTTTCAGATTAAATGCTTTAGAAATGAGATTTGAATCAATGCTCATCTTTCTTTTCTTTGAATCAACATTTTGAAGTCCAGAAGCATTAGGAGGCAATGGAACTCTTTTAGGTGCAAAGCTTAAAGCTCTTTGTTTGGCTTCTTCCTCTAATTTTTTCATCTCAGATATATCACTTTGCTTTACTTTTTTACAACTTTCAATTCCTTTATTCGGTAACTTCAATAAGTGAGCCCTGACTCTAGTATAAGTACCCTGTTTCATTTCATGACAAAAATTACATTGCCAACGAACATTTCCTCCCCCACCACTTGTTATATCACCCTTGGTAACATATTTCCACAGAAGTTTTTGATCATCATCCTCGTCACCGTTATTAATATTACCAGAACCAGAGTTAGACATGATTTATACTACAAAAAAAATAGATAATAACATAAATTAATAAATCATATAAAAATTATATTAATCTAAAACTAAAACTAAATTGAATCAACTTAATTATAATTGGACAAAAATAATATTGTAATTAAAATTGAACTAAACTAATTAATAGGACAAAAGTATCTAACTATCTACTGTAATTAAAATTAATTAGAATTGAACAAAAATAATATTGTAATTAAAATTGAACTAAACTAATTAATAGGACAAAAGCATCTACTGTAATTAAAATTGAATCAAATAATATTGTTTGCTTAAAAAAATAAACAATACTGTAATTAAAATGGAATTGAATTAATTCAGTCTAATTTGACAAAATTAATTAACTGAGTCAAATTTTTTTTTAATTAGTTTAATTAGTGGATGTGACGTGTGGGTAAAAAAACACATTTGATTAGTTTAATTTTTTTAATTAGTTTAACTGAGACAAAATTAAAACAAACTGTTACTTTAATTAGTGGATGTGACGTGTGGGTAAAATAACACATTTGATTAAAATAAAACAAATCTATAGTCTATTACTTTAAGTCTTTAACCATCGGAGAAATTAATATTTTTATTACTGATGCGGTGTAAAATGACATGGAAGCAGCTTTAACAGGAAGAAAAGGTAGAAGGAATACATCGATACAGTGAAATCAAAAAATTTCACCTATGCTGCGGAAGAAAAGGGAAGAACTCCGCCGAGGCGCCGACCGCTCCACCGACGCTCAGGAAGGAAGAAGATGAATCGGCGCCCACCGCTCCGCCGACTGTTCCACCTATGCTGCGAAGAAGATGAATGGGCGCACACTGCTCCTCCGACGCTCCACCGTTGCTGCGAAGAAGATGAATCAGCGCTCCACCGATGCTTCTTCGGCGCCCACCACTCCAATGCGAAGAAGATGAATAGAAAATAGAAAAGAAGGTGAAGCAAGATAGGAAGAAGAAATGAAATATGGTATTTATTTAATTTTAATCCGATTTTTTTTTTGTTATCAGTTCAAAAATCTCGGATTTGTTTCCTTATCAAGAAGGCGGAAAAAAATGCATTTTATTTAATTTTTTTTATTATTGCACTACTAGAAACTTGGTCTTCAGCAACGGCTATCAGCAACGGCCGCTCAAGCCGTTGCTATTTGCAACGGCATTCTTACGGCCGCCCGAGCCGTTGCAGATATGTGTATCTGCAACGGCGTTCTAACGGATAACCGAGCCGTTGCGGATTATTTTAATTATCAGCAACGGCTTTCTGACGGAAAGGCGAGCCGTTGCTGATTATTTAATCTTCGGCAACGGCTTGCTAACGGATAAGTGAGCCGTTGCTGATGATACCTTATCAGCAACGGCTTTCTAACGGGCGAGTGAGCCGTTGCTGATAAGTTTATATAGGGCACGCTCTCGCGCCCGACCCTTCTTTCTCCCGCTGCTGCCGCCGCCGCGCCGCTGCCGCTGTTGCCGGTATGTTGATCGGCCGGCCTATACCGTTTCGGCCGGAGATGTTAAAATCCGACCGAAACCCTATTTCTAGGGTTTCGGCCGGCGGCGGTCGGCCTATGGCCGCCGCCGGACCTTCTACAGTGGCCGGACAGTGTGTCCGGCCACTGTACGCCGGCGCCGGAGGGTGGACTCCGGCGCCGGAATATATATATTGTTCGAATGGACGATTTTTGGATCGGGAGACTGTCACTCTGCATCTATATAGCAAAGGATTTGCACGAAGATATTTTCTATGGACTTGTCACGGGGAGTCACGCGAAGTCGGGACGTCGAGCAATCCTGTCGTTCAGACATATGGTGAATCTTCCTCTGCTGGTGCTTCTTCATCCGGTCAATGTAATCCCTATAGAACTATGATACTTGATAGTCTTGGGGGTCAATTCCGCCTGAATAATGTTGATCGGCCAGTTCTTCAGACATCAGTCCCACCAGATACTACAGCGGTTGATATCACAGAAGTAGGGGCTGCGGTAGAGATTGAATTACCGAATAAAGAAGCTGCAAAATTTTACGAGATGTTGAAAGCTGCCGATGAACCTTTGTATGAGAATTGTCCTAAATACACTAGGTTTTCAGCAATGACACAGCTCTTAAACATCAGCTCTTAAACATCAAGGCCGATTGTAATATCAGCGGAGTTGCGTATGATCGGATTGCTGGATTGATTAATAGAATGCTGCCTACTGATAACAAGTTTGAGCCTACTTTTTATAAGACTAAAAAGCTAATGAGAAAATTGGGGCTTGGGTACGAAAAAATACACGCGTGCCAAAATAACTGCATTTTATATTATAAAGAAAATGTGCAGTTGGATAAATGCCCTATATGTCAAGAAGAAATGCCCTGTATGTCAAGAAGAAAATGTGCAGTTGGATAAATGCCCTGTATGTCAAGGAAAAATTGATCCGATAGTAGGAGAAAATGATCCTCCTAGTTTCTATCAAGAAGATGATCTTCCTGCTGTGGATCGTATTATTCCAATACTCGAGGATGCAGACACAACATCAATTCAATTAGAAGTTGAATATGCTGATGATGACGATCATGAAATTGAGGAAGCTGGAGATGAAGAAGATGAAGAAGAGGAAGAAGAGGAAGAAGAAGAAGAATTCGAAGACTATTATTCAGATGATGAAGAATAATTGTAAAGTATATATTTTATTAAATATATCTCTACTATTTATACAATAATCTGATTATATGTCTGTTCGACAAATATGTCTGGTCGTGGTTATCGACGCAGGAGAGTTTCGGAGTCTCCGATCGGTGAGACTCCAGCACTTACTCATGCTGCTGATCCTCCTGTTGCTGATCCTCATGAGGATGATACTGCCGAGGCTAGTACATCCAGACGTAGGCGGCCACGCGGGCCGAACAGGTGGCAGCCTCCACCAGCCACAGAGTCACGTAGATTGATTAGCGTGATTGGGGAGCGGTACGTAATATATCATGAATTATGAATCATTACAAATTCATTATATCATAATATAATATTAAAATTTATTTTTGTTGTGCAGGTTCGAGCAAGAAGAAGTGCCGAGGAGCATTTCTTCTACTATTCGACGATACATGCACGGGGCATGGCCTACGTGGTCTCACGTGCCTAGCGAGCACGTCGACATGTTATGGCGCGAGTTTGAGGCACGTATTATTTTTTTTTTTACATGCATGATGATATATTAATATTGGTACTGATATTATTATTTTGCAGGCTCGCTATACATGGGCCGAGGACCAGAGGCCCTTCATTTACGTTGCCTGGGAGGCTATTTCCCGGGCAAGGTACAACGGGCAGCTGGGGCAGGCTCGGTCCCAGGCGATGGCCCGAGCTGGGACCACTAACATCGCGGAGACTCGGGGATACGGCCCCGGTTGGATTACTCCGGATATATGGGACCAGCTCGTGGGGATATGGTCGACGGATCGATGGCAGGAGGTTTCTCGGAATGCGGCTAGAAGTCGCATGTCGGGGGGAGCAGCGCGTCACACCGGCGGCTCTGTTGCATTTGCAGTGCACGCAAACCGTATGGTAAGTATATCTTTTAATTATATATTTTATTTGTTATTATGTGTACTAATTAATGTATTTGTTTTGTAAATGTAGACGACGGTGTCGGATGACGGGAGTGTCCAGCGACCCTCCCCGATGGCGGTGTTTGAGCGGACTCACCGTCGAGCACATGGGACTGGGGAGTACATCCACAACCGCGCTGCATACATTATGGTAATTATATATTTGTTTAAATTATTCATTATATATTTATAATTTAAGTTTTATGATAAATATTAAACAAAAAATCAAACTTGAGTAGGAGACCTACAGCCAGACGGTGGTGCAGCGTGGGGGTACCCCCGAGGACTTTGACGCAGCATCGTGGGTCGAGGCCGCAGGTGGCTGGGACCATGGCCGCGTATATGGCTTCGCAGATAGTGGTCATGCGCGAGCCGTACTAGGGCCACTTGGGGCACCGACCCCTCCGGTCGCTGGTGAGCGGTCGTCCACCTCCAGATCCAGTTATGATCATAGTAATAGGATAAGGACACTAGAGGAGACGGTCGCGCGTCAGACTGAGTTGATGGAGCGCCAGAGTCAGACGATGGCGAATATAGAAGCTATGCTACGCAACTTGTCGGGTCATCCCGAAGCAGGCATCTCTTCGGCATCATCTAATCCATCATCCTCGAGTCAGTCCACGCCGGTGTACACTCGAGCACTCCAGACCCCGCCATATGATCCAGGCCATCCTCCATCGTCATCGTGAGATTTTGTTTATATTGACTTTGTTACTGAGATATTGAACTTGTTTAATTTATATTGACTATGTTACTGAGATGTTGATACTTCAATTTTGCATTTGAATTGTGTTTATACTATCGTGGATAATTATGAATATAAATATAATTGTTTTGATGTATATCTTGGTGTGTTTGTGATGTGTGAATGAATGTGTATGAGATGTTTGTGATGTGTAAATGAATGTGTGTATGAGGGTATGTGTGTGTGAGTTATGTATCAGATAAATGTATCAATGTATCAATGGAAATTTGAAATTTTCAAATTTTCTGGTTGCAGGCATAGGTCATCAGCAACGGCTTTCCCACGGGCGTCCGTGGGAAAGCCGTTGCTAAAAGTGTATCGAAAGCCGTTGCTGATGACCTACAGCAACGGCTTAGCGACGGAGTTTTACTAACGGTGTTGCTACGGACTCAACGGCCGTTGCTATTAATGGTATCAGCAACGGCTCCGGGTCTGTGGCAAAACCGTTGCTGATAATATTGTTAGCAACGGCCCAGCGGCCGTTGCTGATAAGGTTTTGAGCGACGGCCCGAGCGGCCGTTGCTGATCCGTTGCTAAGTCATCAGCAACGCGACTTTCTGTCACGTCGCTATTGCAACGGCTCAGCCGTTGCTGATTCGCTTCAGCAACGGCTCAGCAACGGCATGAGCCGTTGCTGATGACCATTTTTCTAGTAGTGTTGGAAACGTTGACTGTTTCCGACACGTACTAACAACGTGTTATTTCGTCGCCGTGTCCGAAACGTTTCGAACACGGAAACAGAAGCCCCGCTGGCGTTTTCGTGCTTCAGAGTTCGTCGGAGTAGGTGCGACGGCTCGACAAAAGTGGAATATTGGAGATCGGGAGAAGGAGGCATGCAGCCCACGCAATAAATAAAACTTAATGAATTCCTACGAGCTATGAATTATTGGGGCCAATTGTGGATAGTATGGTGGTAATATGTTGAATGTTGTCTAAAAATTTAGGGTTCGAATTCTAATATGATAATCTATTATGATTTTCTATCTTTATTATAAATAAAAAAAACTATGAATTATTAGGAATCTACGGTGGATAGAGATGACAGTGGATGAGAACCGTTACTTAGATAAATATAATGAGAAGTAAATAGCACAGTTAAGAGAGAGAATAAAGATAATAGTCAGATAAGAGAGAGAAGAAGAGAAGAAGAGAAGACGTGTGAGAGAAGAGATGGAAAAAGCGACTGTTATCTGACTACGTGAGAGAGAGGAGAGAGGAGAGAGGAGGATATAATTTGAAAAATAAAAAAATTATCTATTTTTTTATAAAATTGACAGTGTCAGCAATACGGTTTGCAGAAGTGTCACGTGACATTTTTGAAGAGATCGGGGAATTTACGGTTTAATTTAAATGTATTTTTTTTAAAAATAGTCTTATTGTCTCTATTAGCACACTAACTATATCATCAATCAACTTCAGCATTTAATATTATCATATTAGCGAGGCTATCTCGAAATAACTAGTTCACAATTCCTTTCTTCTCGTGAGCAAATCAAGACCACGTTGAATTAAACCAGAATAATAGCTACAAGATGAATCTGAACCAAGCATAATAAATGTTTAATTATAAATGTTTTATTTTTTAATCGGGTCGGATCGAGTTCAATTTAATCAAATCTGACCATAATCGGATCGGGTCTCGTGTAAGATTTGGGAAAATTTCCTAATATAAAAATTTATTTTTGGTGCAGCACGCCGGACCCGAGGATAGTCGAGTCAAGCCTCAGGATCGTCTCGAGTGAAAAGGTATGACTCAACTAATGATGCATGGAATTTTATTGGGTGATTGACTTTCCTTATATGCAGGGGCGGCTCAAGAGATATTGTGGCCTAAGACGAAATCTGAAGATAAAACCTTTTGGGCCTAATGGACGGATCGCCCCTGGACCATTGGTCTTAATTGAAGTTGGCATGAGCGTTGTCACTTAATTAAAGATTTGTATATATTAGGGATGTGCATGGATATCGAATTGACTCGGAACCGATTGGAACCTACCCGATCGGGTAGGTTGCGGGTATACCCGAATTAAATTCGGATAGGGTCTGGACAAAACTTAAGGAATATGTTAAAATCGATTTTGGTTCTAGGTCCAACACATCAAGTATCTGGAATCGGAACCGAAATAAATTAAGTAATGAGGTATTACGAAAAAATGAGTAAAAAATTAGATTGATCGAGAGAAAATATAGAAAAGTAAGAAATTGATAAAATAATAGTGGTCTAATTAATGAAAATGAGATAAACATGATTATAAAAGATTAAATGACTTATTTGAGGCCTTAATTTATAATAAAATAAATATAATATTCAATCATCGATCTAAGTACTCGGAGACCTACAATTTTGGGGGGCATATGGCAATTGCCTTTTTGGCCAAAGGGTAAAGCCGGCCCTGCTTATATGCAATCATACCTTAAATCAAGTTTAAATCGACTCATGTTGTGGGTTGAGTCGGAACCCAAGTTGAGTTCGGGTTTAGTCGAGTTTTGAGTATGAGTCAGGTGAGTTGCAAGAGCCTATATGGAAGGTTAGATGAGGGATTAAAACCCCTCATCCTTGTGCCATGTGACTCATCCTTGGAGTCGCACAAGGTAGCCTAGGGAGAGAGGGGGAAGAGCAAGGATAAGGGGGACTTGGATCGATCCGGGATTTTGCGTCGTCGCTGGGAGATTCAAAGTCGTCGTCATCCGATCTTTCGTTCTCCGCAATCAAGGTGAGTGGTTAGAATTTGAAAGCTTGGGGGAGGCAGGTAGCCGAACCCCTAAATGTGATAGGATGAGTTTTCTCGTGATCTTTCCGACAGATCTTGGTTTCCTCGATGTGTATTCACTGTTTTGTACGAGTTCTTGTCGGATCATCTTGTTTCTTCGCCGATTTCTTAAGTACTAGGGCTGCCGAGTCATGGGAAAGGGGTAAAGGTCATGCCAAAATTTTCCCCAGTTCCCTTGACGGAAAGAAAGCCCTCGGATGATCTCATGTTCATGAATGATGTAGTCTTAATTGTCAATTTTACGTGTTATGAAGCATGTCTTCCCTAGAAACCTTTGATGTGGTCGAATGAACCCTACACCTCATGAAGAGGGTTCGGCCAAGGGTAAGAGAAGGGGTAAAACAGTCCACTTGATATTAAGTTATATCGGAATCGAAGAATTAGAGGCATAGTTAGAGTCCCCTTTCCCTTTTCTACCTTAAGGGCCATGGCCGAGCAAGGTTTTCCTTGCTCATGGCTCGGCCAAGACTAGGGAGGGGGAAAGAGGGTAGCTTTAGATGGAAACTTTCATGGTTATAAGGTTCAACAATAGAGGTATGACGATACTTAGGAAGAACACCAATCATGGCAAGTAAATTGATTAATTATGAGATTGTAGGAATGCTAGCTTTATGACCATCCTTAGTATTAGATCTTTAATGTTGCAATTGTTTACCATGGTTAGTATTTCCTACATTTTTGAATTCATTGCTACCTTGTCATGCTAGATAATTGTTTCTTATTGAGCTTAATTCCTAAGATAGTGTAAAGTTGTTATGCATGAATATTGTGGTTATATATAGTAGATGTTGTAACATTTGAATATTTTTCTTTAGATTATACATGCTGTCCAAAAATGTTCATGGGCGGAATTTCAAAGTCGATACAAGGAATTCCTCACCCAAAGTAGTGTGGAAGGTTAGATAACTTGTAAGGCGTAGCGAGACGTTCATTGTACTTATATGGAAACTTAGCTAGGAGATGATATCACTTCTAGGACTTCTTGTAAACATTTGGAAACCTAGAACTCTTAGGTGTACACAATTTGGAAGGGCGGCATAAATTATTGACCCTGTAGCCCGGATTAGGGCCATATACGGGCAATGGCCCGAAGTGTATATATGGAAACCCTAGGACATTGATTGTGTTATGTTCTTGAGATGGTCCGCCGAGGAGCGTGGAGGTTGGGAATGACCAATGCTCAGCTCGGCCAGTGTTGGGTCTTGAGGTGCGCCAGCGGGCCCGCTAGGTGCCAGACCCCAGTTGGGTGGAACTAGCTATCCTTACCCCAAACGGTGTCCGAAGACTAGTGGACCACCCTAGTCGACGGCCCGGGATTGTTTGCTTACATCTTGAGATGATGTGGCCAATGGCTAGTATGATACTACCTGATA
The DNA here is from genome assembly GCA_034359265.1 of Canna indica. Taxonomy (NCBI): domain Eukaryota; kingdom Viridiplantae; phylum Streptophyta; class Magnoliopsida; order Zingiberales; family Cannaceae; genus Canna; species Canna indica. The sequence continues at coordinate 57,857,602 of CP136890.1, read as the reverse complement.
TGGTAGGGACAGCTGTAGCCGAGATATTTATTCCATAAGTAGGGATGCCGGAGGCTTGATAGACTGAGATGGCAGGTTATCACATGTTCAGTTTGTACAGATTGATCCATTGGGGTCGGTAGTCACATTAGAAGTAGTTTACCTCCATGTACATTCATTTTGTTGCCTTATATGATATGCATGCATAACTGAGGCTTAGGTGGAGGTTCGCTAGAGCCACTCACTAAGTCCCAAGTGGAGTCACAGTTTATTCTTTATTTTTGCAGAGCATGAGCAGTGACTTTGGCATGTTGACATGGTGCAGCTGGTGGGCGGGAGGCGGTGCCATATCTTGTAGCGGCGTCCATGAGTCTTAGACCAGTGTCTAGTAGTTGCTTTTAGTTTCTGCACTGACAGTTGTATTTAAAAGAGTTGTAAAACTTGTTACTTGAAACGTTCAGTTATTTTGATGTTGGTGTTCTTACTTATTTTGGAAAACATAAAATTATGACTTTGAAAACTTTTAATAAAGTGTGTTGAGATTTTTTTTATCGATACGATTTGGTTTTCCTTATGTCAGTGTAGACAGTAGGCTACATGGCAGGATGTAGGCCTTGGCCGATCACACTACCCTCAGTTGGGGTGTGACATCTCGGGTTTCAATATTTCGAACCCAATGACCTGTGACCCGACCCCGATGACCCGATATTTTTAATTTTTTTAATATTATTTTTAAAAAATATATATTAAACAATTTTAAAATAAAATTTGATGGGTCGTGTCTTCTCGAGGCGCGGGCCCGTCTTCTCAAGGCGCAGGCGCATCTTCTTGAGGTGCGACGCCTCGAGAAGATGTGCATGAAAAGTGTGTGTGTGTATATATATATATATATGTTAATGGGTAAACAGACTACTCGACCCGACCCAATCTGGGATGGGTCGGGTCGGGTTCAAATTTTTTTTACCTTCAACCTTGACCTGGTTACTTGCTCATCGGGTCGGGCCGATTTTTCCTTCAAACCCGACCCAACTCGTGAACGGCCCTAATTTTTACCATCTCTATATTTATTTCTATATGTCAATACACTTTCAAAAGCATATAAATTAGACTCTATTTGTCAAACATTTAATTAGATTTTTCTTTATTTTTAAAAAATACGAAATATATTTTTATTAAATACAATAGAGGCAGATAACGTATCATATAGGGACTAATTAACAATTAGTATCTAAAAGTGAAGATTTAGAGATAAATAAAATTAACTATTGAGACATATTCTCTATTAGTTTTTAATATGAAGATTTAGAAATAAAAAAAATCTCATTTGTCTCTAATTTTATGTCTCTATAGGCTAATTGTGTTGTAGTGGCAATATTTCTGACTCATTTCTACTAGTTAAATCTGCCTCCGAAATAGGAGGAAGAAAAAAATGACCGGCTCCACATCTCCCTAGAAAACACTTCCATCCTTCAGCCAATAGATTACACCGACGAAAAAGATGATCGGCGGTTTCCGAATCTTGTTTACAAAAAGGACATAAGTTATCTTCCAAAGGCACTCCGAATCTAAGTAGCCTATGTTTTGTGTGAAGCTTGCCCCTTAACTGAATCCACATATGAACATGCAATTTTAATGGACGTGTTTTCCAAAGTTTTCTTGCTGACCGGTTTTGGATACCATGATCTTTTCAAATATGGTAGAGTGACTGCGTGGTGAAAGAACCAATAAAGTCCCCGAGAACAGGCGTACCGATAAGAGAAATTAACTCAAGAGCTCTATTAGGATTCACAAGTCGTGCCCAAATACCCGGGGTGAAAAGGTGGTTCACAAAATCTTCTCCAAAATCACATTCCAATCATTTTGGGAGAGATTTGTGTTTTTTAGTGGAAGTCCTAGGTACGATATAGGGAAGCTTTTCGCCTGACATCCGAGAATGGATGCAGCTGTAATAGACCTGCCATCGTCGTTCCGAATGTGAGTGATACCTGATTTATCATAATTTACACTGAGACCAGAAGCCAACTCAAAAGCATACAACAAAAGCTTAAAATTGATTAGATCCGATTCGTCGGCTCGTGTGAACACCATAAAGTCATCCGTGAATACTAGATTAACCACTTCTTTTCCATCACCGATCTCTATACCCTTAATCAAACCTCCATTAGCCTTGTGAGCAACCAACAGAAAAAAATAAGGCGATAGAGGGTCGCCTTGGCGAAGACCTCTTTTGTGGCGGAACCATTTTTCCGGGACACCATTAATCAGGGTGGCGAACTCACTGAAACACAACATACAAAAAATCCAAGAGATTCAACGGGGTGGGAACCCACGAAAATGAAGAAGACTGTTAAGGAATGACCAATCTACACTATCGAAAGCCTTGGCCATGTCAAGCTTTATAAAGAATGCCTCTTCTCTTCTTTGCTTACAAAGATTGATTAACTCGTGAGCTGCCATGTAGCTATCTAGGGCTCCTTTACCTTTCAAGAACGCACACTGGGAGTTATCGATCAAAGGTTGGATCTGCTCGTTAAGGCGTGTTGCCATGATTTTAGAGAAGATCTTTAAGGCTACAGTGAGAGCTTGAGGTACATGTACAATATTTTTAAATCAATGATAATTATAAATATTGGTACTAATATCATAGTTTTATTTTGCAGTCTCATTGTACATGGGCTGAGGACCAGATGCACTTTTGTAGAGAGCGCATGGGAGGCGGTTGCCCGCACTCGCTACAACGGGCAACTGAACTAGACTCGAAGCACCATCATGAGACGACTTGGGGCCACGCACATTGCGGAGACTCCGGGACACAACCCTGAATGGATTCCTATACATGTATGAGACTTACTCGTTGAGCGGTGGGCATCGGAGGAGTGTCAGCAGGTCTCCCTAACTACGGCAAAAAAATTTACATTCGGAGTGGAGGGCTCGGGGGCGTGCCACACGGGTGGCTCCATCTCTTTTGTGGTGCACGAGCGTTGTATGGTAAGTATTTTCTTAATTTTAATTAAATTATATATTGTGATTGTATTAATGTATTTGCTTTCTAATTTTATATGTGAGTCAAGGAGGATGGCACCTTTCACCACCCCTCGTCGATGGAGGTATTCGAGTGTACTTACCGTCGGGGACATGGGATAGGGGAGTACGTTGATAGGAGGGTCATGGTCATCGTGTAGTTAAAAAAATTATGAAATAAAAAACAAACTCATGTAGGAGACATACACCAGGACCGTCACCCAGCGCGGAGGATCACCGTAGGGTGACTTTGAACCTGTAGTGTGGGTCGATGCCGCAGGTGACTAGGATCATGGTCGCGTTATGGCTTCGGAGACAGTGGCCTTCGCGAGCTCTGTTGGGGTCACTTGGGACACCGACCCTTCCTGTTGCAGGTGAGCGATCATCCACATCCCGGATACAGGATCAGAGATGGATAGCAGCCATGGAGCTAGAGCTCGCACATTAGAGACGAATGATGAATGCATAGAGACAGATGATGGAGAACATGCAAGCACTCCTGGCGCAGATTGCGGCTCACTCTCGCATTCAGATACCTCTGACGTCTGAGCATTCAGACCCATTCGATACCGCTCCCGACCCAACCGCTCGAGACTCCTCCGCCTCATCCTCCACAGTCGTGAGACTTTGTTTTAGTGTATTTTGATTGATACTTGATATAGTTTTGTTTTGATATTTGATGGCCTCCATTTGAGGATTACTTCTTGTATTTTGATTACATTTGACGATATATATAATTTGTTTAATTCAATTAAAATTAAATTAATCAAAATTAACCACCATATAATTAATTGAACTTTTAAAATAGAATGTGTGCGCACGTGTAAAATACTTGGGATTAATTCTGGTTATTCAATTAATACCAAAATTTTCAACACAACGGTCATGGCAAGCGGACGTAGTCACATCCAAGATGGGAGCAGCATGCATGATACGTGGGAGGTGATGATTGATGAGAGCAGTGGACCAAACCATAATCCAACTCAGCCGCGCGGTGGGCCAAACCATAATCCAACTCAGTCGCATAGAGGCGAGCGCATGCGAAGCAGGCCCCACTGGAGCCGTGATTACATTCTATAACAGTGTTATTTTGTGATGTATAAATAAGACGTGAATTGAATTGAAAAGGGAGCGATCATTTTGAATTGAAACCTCTACTGTCTCTGTTATCTTCTTCCCTCCCTAGATCCCCTTTTCTCCTCTTCAACCACCTTCTTTACTCAGCTACTCGATCAACACGACGATCGTCGTACGTCTTGCGGCCCAGTTGCAGTCAAGATCCTCTGTCACGACGAACGCTTCCCTGTCAGGTAACTTCACCCCTGACATTGGTGCTTTCATCGAGTCAAATTACTTTGTGAATTAGAAGTATGGAAACTCGATACCATTCCTTGGCGGAATCGGTGAAATCTTTGCAAGAGGCGAATACAAGGCCAGGATCAACTATTGGAAACGATCCAATCAAACATGGATTCGCAACAGCAGGCGATCGAGGGTCAACAAAAATTATTGCAAACCATTTCCACACAGATCGGGTTATTGAATAACCAGATGGTACAATGGAATAAATCTAGGGCGGAACAACTGCCGAATGCAGAGTCCACAAGTTGCTAGAGGCGACGATGGAAGGCTGCATTTAAGAGTGAAGCGGATGACGAGATGACTTTCCATTTCCACCCAAACCACCACAGATAGAATTACCAATCTTCAATGGCACAGATGCTGAGGAATGGATTGCAGCTGCAGAGGACTTTTTTGAATTTTATGCTACAGAAGACCAGCACAGGGTCACTATGGCATTGTTCAGGATGGATGGGTTGGCGAGACGTTGGTTCCGCTGGATGCAGAAATGTAAACAATTATCAGGGTAGCGTCACTTGGTCGATGCTATTCGGAGACGTTTCGAACCGACTGACCTTGAGCTGCCTGAAGCCCAACTAACAAAACTCATTCATAATTGGAAGGTGGAAGAATATGAAAGCAAATTTGAAGAGCTAGCGCTGCAGACAATTGACTTACCAGAATCATTTTTTGGTTAACTATTTTGTTTCGGGATTGCGGACTGATATAAAGACTGATGTGTTATCATTGCAACCAACCTCAATGCATGAGGCAGTCACGTTGGCCAAATGATGCGAAGCTAAGGTGATGGCAAGTCGAAGAGCTCCGAGCTTTTATTCAGGAACTAAGGGACAAGGCATATTGCCTACCCCTCCGAAGGGACCATATAACCCATTTCCTCGACCGCCAGCGTCATCGGCATCTCTACCTGGGGAATCTAAACAAATACCTCGTCGAATTACTTCAGCAGAGGCCCAAAAGAGGAAAGAACAAGGCCTTTGTTTTTATTGTGACGAGAAATATTCATATGGTCATAAATGTAAAGCCCCGCAATTGTTCATGCTTGATGAAGAAGACAATTCTGGCGAAGAAAATGAAGTAACAACACTTACGTCAGTGGAAAATATAGAAGGAGAAGGTGCAGAACCATCTTTGGTATCCTTTAATGCATTAGCAGGGTGTTTCTCTCCCACAACTTTAAGTTTCAATGGAGCCATCCGAGGTAAAGGTGTGCAGGTGTTGCTCGACGGCGGCAGTACACATGATTTTATACAAACTCGAGTTCCAAAATACTTGGGTTTGACAGTGGAGCCAGCGGCAACAATCGGAGTCATGGTTGGTAGTGGAGCTAAGATTAAGAGTGAAGGTGTAATACGAAATGTTCAGTTAAAAATCCAAGGGACAACCATCACTACAGACTTTTATGCTCTTCCGATAAAATGATCTGATATAGTTTTGGGGGTGGCATGGATGGCCACCTTGGGACCAGTGGTTATGGACTTCGGCAAGCTCAAATTTGAATTTCAGCTACAAGGAAAAAAATGTTCTTGGACGGGTGATCTGTCACTGCCCTTGCAACAAATACAATGTAGCACTTTGACAAGAATTTGTGACTCAGATGCAGTAGCTGAAATGTATCAGCTAGAACTAGTACCTGTGGCCACTCAAGGGGAGAGTTATCATCATGGTCAACTTCAGTCTTTATTGGAGGAGTTCGAGGATGTGTTTACTCCTCCGAAGGGCCTACCTCCTTCAAGAGAAACTGAACAACGAATTCATTTATTGCATAACCAAAAACCCATCAATGTTAAGCCATATAGATATCCCCATTTCCAGAAGGAGGAGATAGAAAGGCAGATTCAACAAATGTTGCGTGATGGCTTGATTCAGAACAGTCACAATCCGTTTTCATCTCCAGTGCTCTTGGTGAAGAAAAAAGATGGAACCTGGAGACTATCCGTAGATTATCGGGCATTGAATGCAGTAACTGTTAGAGATAGGTTTCCTATCCCAACAGCAGATGAGCTGTTCGATGAGTTAGGGGGAGCCACAATCTTCTCTAAACTGGATTTTTAAGCTGGATATCATCAAATTCGGGTACATGAATCTGATATCACGAAGACTGCCTTCAGAACTCACGAAGGGCATTACAAATTCTTAGTCATGCCCTTCGGGTTGTCGAATGCTCCTTCAACATTCCAAGCCACTATGAATGAACTCTTTAAGCCTCACCTGCGTAAGTTCATGCTAGTTTTCTTTGATGACATATTAGTCTATAGCAGCTCTTTAAAGGAACACCAGGTGCATCTCCGAGTGATATTACAAGTTCTGAGGGATAACTAGTTAGTGGCAAAGAAATCCAAGTGTTCTTTTGGATGTCAAACAATTGAGTATTTGGGACACTTGATCACTGCTAAGGGAATCCAAGTCGATCCTAATAAAATTGCTGCAGTACAAAAATGGCCAGTTCCACGAAATGTTAGAGGACTGCGAGGATTTCTGGGGTTGGCAGGGTATTATAGGAGATTTATTCAGAACTTTGCTCGAATGACAGCACCACTCACTGATCTCTTGAGGAAACAATCTTTTCAGTGGACTCCTGAAGCACAAGTGGCTTTTGAAACATTAAAGAATGTCCTTAGCAACACACCTGTACTCGTATTACCTGATTTCAGTAAAGAATTTACTGTTGAGACAGATGCTTCAGGCGTAGGAATTGGAGCTGTGTTGTCGCAAGGTGGAAGGCCAATAGCTTTCTTCAGTCAAAAATTGCCTCCTCGACTACAAGCATCCTCTACCAACCAGAGGGAATTGGTGGCTATAGTAAGAGCAGTACAAAAATGGAGGCAATACTTGTTAGGCCGAAAGTTCACCATTTTAACCGATCATGGATCTTTAAAGGAGATTCAAAAGCAAGTCATACAGACTCCTGAGCAGCAAAGGTGGCTAATGAAATTGATGGGTTATGAGTTTGAGATCAGATATAGAGCAGGGAGGCTCAATTCTGCTGCTAATGCTTTTTCCAGGGAGGGTGAGTTTGCGGCGATAACAATGTCGTGGCCTGTGTTTGGCATCCTCCATCATATTAGGCAACTTAATCAAGATAATGAGGAATTAATAACCATTCGGATGAAAATGGACAGACATGAGTTAGATGACAGGTATGAAGAAAGAGATGGAATTCTTCTCTTCCAAGGAAGAATTATGATACCCGTTGAATCAAATATAAAAAAATAGCTTTTGGAAGAATTTCATAGCTCTGTAATTGGAGGTCATTCAGGTGTGAGTCGTACATATCATAAACTTTCAGCCAACTTGCCAAAGATGTCAGACGCTTCATTGCTGATTGCCAAGCTTGCCAAAGGATGAAGAAAGAGCAATTGAATGTAGCAGGATTATTACAGCCATTACCTATACCTGAAGAAGTTTTCGATGACATCTCTTTGGATTTCATCACTGAATTACCAGTGTCAAATGGCAAATGTGCGATTATCGTGGTGATTGATAGACTGACCAAATATGGTCATTTTTTCTCTCTTCCGAAGAAATACTCAACGGAGATGGTAGCTGATATTTTTCTCAAGGGAGTGATTGAGCTACATGGTATACCAAAAAGTACTGTGAGTAACAGGGATAGCCACTTCACCAAAGAGTTGTGGAGGGAATTGGCAAAATTGCAGGGATCAAAACTGTTGTTCACTTCATCCTATTACCTGCAAATAGACGGCCAAACAGAGGCCCTCAATAGGTGCTTGGAAATGTATCTCAGGTGTTTCGTATCAGATGAACCATCTTCTTGGGAGAAATTTCTAGTGTGGGCGGAATTTTGGTACAACACATCATTTCACACGTCGGCTGGGATGACACCTTTCCGAGCGTTGTATGGGAGGGATCCACCAAAACTGATTCAGTATGCAGGGGGTGCTTCCCAGAACTCGGTGGTGGATCGAGAGCTAGTTGCACAAAACACTGTTCTCAAGCAACTTAAGGCCAACTTGGGGTGTTCACAGCTTCGAATTAAGAACCAAGCTTACAAGCATAGAAGGGAAGTTGAATTCCAAGTCGGCGACTGGGTGTTCGTGAGATTGCAGCAGTATCGTCAACTTTCCTTACGACTGCGGAGAAATCAAAAGCTCAGCCTGCGATTCTTCGGACCCTTTCGAATTGCGAAAAAAATCAAAAAGGTAGCATACAAACTGGACTTGCCAGAAGCAGTGAGGATCCACCCTGTGTTCCATGTTTCTGTTCTCAAACAGTGCCGTGGAGAGCCGACGATGCAGGTTGCACCTTTACCGTTGCTGCGCAAGGAAAGGAATAACACTGAGGAGAGCATCGACATTCAACACGATGCAGATCGGCAACATTCATAGAACCTTGTGGGCAAGGTTCTTCGCGCAGAGGAGGGCAATGTCATGGCAAGCGGACATAGTCACATCCAAGACGGGAGCAACATGCATGATACGTGGGAGGTGATGATTGACGAGAGTAGCGGACCAAACCATAATCCAACTCAGCCGCGTAGAGGCGAGCGTATGCGAAGCAGGCCCCACTGGAGCCGTTATTTTGTGATGTATAAATAAGACGTGAATTGAATTGAAAAGGGAGCGATCATTTTGAATTGAAACCTCTACTCTCTCTGTTCTCTTCTTCCCTCCCCAGATCCCCTTTTCTCCTCTTCAACCACCTTCTTTACTCAGCTACTCGATCAACACGACGATCATCGTATGTCTTGCGGCCCAGTTGCAGTCAAGATCCTCTGTCATGACGAACGCTTCCCTGTCAGGTAACTTCGCCGTTGACATGCGCACGTGTAAAATTAATTAAAAACTTATCATGCATGCTTAAATACTTGGGATTAATTCTGGTTATTCAATTAATACCAATTTTTTCAACACAACTCTCTTTCTACTCGAAAATCTCTGTCAATCAATAGGACTTTGATGGGTTATTTAAAGAAGACAAATCAAAGAAAGCAAGTTGAAGCATCTACACTACATCAGTGGTTGTGCAAGGTCGAAAACATTGTCGCTTCCACTCCTGGGCGAAAAGGTGCGAAGTGTGCAGTCTTCTCCACTTGTCGAAAGTTCATCGGTCTGCTGATCGTCTTCCCCTCGTGGGTTTCCGCCTATCCTTCCAGCTTCCACTATCTTCCTCCCCTCATTTATCTGTCGGCAGCATCTATGAATCCCTCCCCTGCCGCACCATGTACGTCCATAACCGTGAAGCTGGGAGCTCTAGCGCTAACAACATCAGCCACATGCAACACGTTGAGGAGGACGACCTATGTGTCCACTTCGACGGCAACGACCTCCTTCCCTCAAACAACCCCCCAACTCTATGCCTAATCAGAATACTATGGTCTGAACGACCACAGTTGCAAACCACCAAGCTGTCCGTCCTGCAAGGCATATGGAATAACCCGATGGGCCTCCGATGTGAAGAAATTGATCGTGAGATCTTCAAGTTCTATTTCGACATTGAGATCAAAATGCCCAAGGTGGTACGTAACCAACCCTGGTTATACAAAAACCTACTTCTCTCCCTCCGGCCGTGGGAACCAGACAAATTCATCCATCAATACGAGTTCCACCTAGTCCCCTTCTGGGTGCAATGCTGGGGAATACCCGGCCATATCTGCAACCCCCATGTAGGCCGTAAGATCTGTGAATGACTGTGTACAATTATGGAAGCGGGAGTCTACTTGGTGAGAGAGAAGCATGGCTTCATCGTCAAAGCCCGCACCATCATAGATGTAGCCAAACCTGTTCGTAGAGGTATGAATACTTCTTCAGGTTCCCATGGTAGGTTCTGGATAGATTTCAAATATGAAAAGATGCCTCTATTTTGCTACTACTACGAGATGATCGAAACTGTAATATCTCGATTAAAGATGAAAAGGAAGGAATATCAAAAGACAAGAAATGGGGTCCTTGGCTAAAAGCTGAACAAGGGGGGAAACATATTGATCGTGATGCTCTCCAACATCAATCGACATCGTATAGCAACAAATGTGCAATCCCCGGAATAAAAACTACCGAGGTAATGAACATGCTTTTATCTCTATCGGTGGACAACTTGACGGAGAAAAATAAATCTGCGGATCCTATATCGACGAGCGTATGTCCTGACTGTGTCACAATGACATCATCGCCTACAATCTCTGATCTGATACAACAAAACATAGCTCTCCAAAAGGCAACTCTGACAAGCCAAAAGAACGGCGATAGAGTCTCGGCGCAGATATCCCTAATTGAGCCAGCCACGATGCCTCAAAGTGACACCCCATCTCTTGCACCAATGAAGGCAAATTCGCCTGGTGATCACCTGGATGCCCCCCTCCCAATCCGCGACGCCAAGAAGCTCGCCCGAACAAAAAGAAGGTCCCATCCTTCACGACTACTCAGACCAATAAAAAGCGGCAAGCAAACTTCGATAATTATTCACCCCGGAAGAAAGCTAGAGATGTAAACCTATGCCTGCATACTGTTGTGGTGGAGGAAGCCAACCCAAATTGACAGTCCACTATCTAAAGGATTTGTGCTCCAAAGTTAAGCAGGAAGGTAATAAGTTAGGGCGTCTGATGCAACGATGTAGCTTCACTGATTACTATTATGTAAACTCAGTCGGTCGAGCAGGGGGGCTCATCATGGCATGGAAAAATTCAGTCGAGGTGAACGTCTTGGCATCTGATTCGTTTTTCATTCATGCTAGCATTAAAACTCCAAACCAAGTTAAAAGCTGGGAGTTTATTGGAGTCCACTGGCACTACAACATGACTATAAGAGATGTCCAATGCAAAGAACTTCTGCGAATCTACTCTCAAAGGACTTCGGCTCTTCTGCTAGGAGGCGACTTCAACGCGGTCCTTCGCCCAGAAGAAAAGAAGGGAGGTGCTCGGGTGCAGATGCAGTAAGGTGCAACTTTGCGTTCACTCATCAATGGTGCCTACCTTTCGAAGTTCTCTTGTTCGGGATACAAATACACATGGAATAACAAGAGAAGCCCAAGTGCCAACAAAGAACAGGTTCTGGACCGATTCCTTCGCAACGCAACTTGGAATGCCCTGTTCCCACAATGCAAGGTCTCTCACCTAGACGTCATTGGCAGCGACCATAGGCCAATACTCCTCTCTCCCATCCTCCCTCCGAAAGCCAAAAAAATATTCAAGTTTGATAAACGCTGGCTCAACAATGACGAGGTTCATCAAATCATTCAGGAGCTGAAAGATATCAGAAGGAACCTTGTACAGTGGAGGAGAAACAACAATTCTAACTCCAACACCGCCATCCAATCCCTCAAACAACAGATCTGTCAGCTCACTAACAACAATTCTTCTTCTCATCACGAGCTGATCCGTAAATTGGAAAGTTACCTGGCACTGGAACTCAAACGAGAGGAGCAATACTAGAGGCAAAAATCGAGAATAAAAAGGCTTAGAGAGGGAGACAGGAACACCTCCTACTTCCACGCCTGTGTCAAGGAAAGAAGGAGTTCAAACTCCATCCTGTAGATTAAAAACAACGAAGGAGAATGGATCGAAGGGGCCGATAATGTTGCAGGTGTGGCAAGCAAATTCTATCAGGAGCTATTCGCCTCCTCCCTTCCATCCGATCCCTCCACCCTCCTCGACGGCTTGTCGAAGGTTGTAACAGCTCGCATGAACCGATGGCTTTCTCGCCCTGTGACCGTTGCCGAAGTGAAACATACAGCCTTCTCCATTATTGGTAACAGTGCTCTTGGTGAAGATGGTTTTACAGGTGCCTTCTTCCAAGCATACTAGGATATGGTCGGCCAAGATATCTTCGAAGCTTGTGTCTCCTTCTTTGGCAGTCGTCGGCTTCTCCACGATCTCAACCACACCCTCCTAGCCCTCATTCCAAAAGGCCGGAATGTGTAGAATATGTCCCAGGTGCATTCCATTAGCCTGTGTAACTGTCTATACAAAATATTCTCAAAGCTTCTGAAACATAGACTTCAGCACATCATGCCAAAGATTATTTACCAAAGCGCATTTATAAAAGGGAGATTAATCTCAGACAAAATACTGGTGGCGCATGAAATCATGCATCACCTAAAATGTAAGCCGCGGACCTCCTCTCAAGAAATGGCCCTCAAACTAGACATGAGCAAAGCGTACGATCGGGTAGAGTGGCCCTTCCTCTTGTTCATACTGCGGAAGATGGGTTTCAACAAGCATTTCATGGCACTCATTCATAAGTGCATCTCGACTACCTCCTTCTCAATCATGTCTATGGGTTTCAACAAGCATTTCATGGCACTCATTCATAAGTGCATCTCGACTACCTCCTTCTCAATCATGTCTAATGGTGCTGTGTATGACTACTTCAAACCTGGACGTGGGCTTCGTCAGGGCGACCCCCTATCCCCACAACTGTTTGTACTATGCATGGAAGGTCTCTCGTTCCTATTACACAAAGCATGCCAACAACATTGTTGTGTGAAATCTGACACTAGAAGGGGGTTGAATAGTGTCTGTCCCATTTTTCAATTCTTTTCTTTTTGCTCAATTTTATCTTCACTTAGGTGCAAGTGTTTCTTAACAAGAGATGTGATCAAATATTAATAGCAACGACAAAAGCAAGTAAGCAATGCAGACAAGAGTAATTATAGTGCTTCGGCCAATTGCCTGCTCCACTACCTTGGCTCGTCACCAAGGATTTCTAACCACTACTTTATAGAGTTTGTGTTTCCCTTTGAATACAATGAGGACACTCTTCTCACCACTCTAAGAACCCCTCAATCCTATTCACCTAGGCAAAACACAATCCTATAAAGTTTTCCCTAAGTGTTTCCTAGCACACCTAGCAGCTATCTCAAATGAAAAATAAGTTTACAATAAACTTCAAATACAGAGGAAAGAGCTTAAGAATGCAAAAATGAACCAATGCTCCTTTCCCAAGCCTTCAAGCTCCAACTTGCGAGAGGATGACTCTTTGAGTTGCAACAAGGTTGAAGAAAGCAGGGAAGCAGTGCTCGAAATGAGTTATGGACAGAAGCAGAGGGCGCAGAGCAATTCAATCTTTTTGAAGGCTTAAAACACTTCTTTAATTGCTCAATAAATTTTGTAAGAAGATTTAAAGAAGTTAGGTGTGGGGTATTTATAACCCCACACCTGAACGGACCGTTCAATGAGCGAAAAAAATAACCGTTGATGTCGTTCAGTCGTTTGGCCGATCGATCATTGGTCGACTGATTAATCGATTGCCAATGTGACCGCTGGCTTATGTGAGTGCTCGATCGACCGACGGGTCGATCGACTGTCTCAAAATTATCAATCCCACATTCGCTCGACCAATCGGTCGACCAAATCGGTGGAGCCAGGGTCGCGCGACTTGTGATCCTCAATCCGATCGACCGATTGGTCGACTGGTGAGCATTCTGCCAATTTTTTACTTTGATCAATCGACCGATCGGTCGACTGACGCAGCCTTGCGCAGATTCCTTCACCAACTTCGGTCGACCGACAGGTCGACCGAATGGCTACTGCTAGTTTTTACCGTCATTCGGTCGATCGAATAGGCTGCTTAGCAGAATACTGCCTTGTTTAGTCGACCGACCTGTTGACCGAACTCAGGCTGAGGCTGATATTTCCTTGAAATTTTTACATGCATTTTTTTATGGATTTAGTTACCAAGTTATAACTTGGATAACTATATAATTAAGCTTGAGATAAGATCGTCCTAGGGGTATATTAAGAGATATCTATTTGATTTATGCCCGAGCCTTTCTTTGACGTTTTCTTCTTCCGTTTCTTTGACGATCTTTTCTTTCGTTTCGTTTGAACGGACTTGACATGCTTATCGTAACCTCAACCTGAACTCAAAACTTCACACTTGGATTAAATACATATTTGTTATCAGCAAAATAAAGATCAAGGCTCAAGAGAAACCCTTAAGCCAACAATCTCCCCCCTTTTGATGATGACAAACATAATATGAAATTTTTTGAAAGCATAAGTGTTTGTGAGTTTGAGTTAAGGCATTCATGAGTTAGGGCATGCAAGATATGTAACTTAGCATATGCATTCGACTATGTAACTTAGCATATGCATTCAACTACTTATTACTCAACCTATGCTCCCCCTATCAATGTGCATATTCAAATACTTATAACTTTAACCTATGCTCCTCCTATCAATGTGCATATTATTTTTAACTCCCCCTAACTATATAACTCACCCTAACAATATGCATCGTGAAAACCAAGTGTGACCTTACTTTTTCTCCCCCTTTTGACATCAATCAAAAAGGGTAAGAATTAAGGTACAATTAATGAGTTTCATCATAAAAACTAAGAAATCCATAAAACCAAGTATCATCTACCACTATAGTCCTTCCCACTAATGTAAGCCTATAGAAGGCAAATACCAATAGGTCGCAAAGCCCCTACAGAGCAATACATAAGTGTGATGATACTTTATAGAATGCAAGTTTTGAAAAAAAACATATACGTTTTGAAGAGAAACATTTTAATTACTAGGAAAGGCACAAATTCCTAATTGCATCCTTAAGGTTGTAAAGCTTTCTTCAACCAAGGGTTTTGTAAATATATCGGCAAGTTGTTTATCGGTGGATACAAATTCTACCGATATATTTCCCTTAGTCACATTATCCCTATGAAAATGATGTCTCAAGTCAATATGCTTAGTTCTTGAGTGTAAAATGAGATTCTTTGTTAGATTTATTGCACTAGTATTATCACAATGAATAGGTATGTAAGAATACTCAAGTCCATAGTCTAAAAGGGTTTGTTTCATCCAAAGGACTTGTTCACAACAACTAGTCGCAGCGATGTATTCCGCTTCGATAGTTGAAAGTGCAACTGAGTTTTGTTTCTTTGAGAATCAAGAAACAAGACTCGCTCCTAATAATTGACAACACCCACTAGTGCTTTTTCTATCTACTTTACACCCGGCAAAATCCGCATCCGAAAAACCGATTAAATCAAATGATGTATGACATGGATACCATAATCCTAAGTCAATCGTGCCCTTTAAATATCTCAATATGCGTTTTACCGCACTTAAATGAGACATTTTAGGGCAAGATTGAAACCTAGCACACACACATACACTAAACATGAAATCGGGTCTACTTGCGGTTAAGTAAAGAAGACTACCAATCATATCTCAATATCGTTTTTCGTCAACTTTAATGTCCTCTTCATCTTTGTCAAGCTTGATGGATGCGCTCATAGGTGTAGAAGCTATCTTGGCTTCATTCATTCCAAACCTTTTGATGAGCTCCTTTGTGTACTTGGCTTGATTGATGAAGATTCATTTGTTGGTTTGCTTGATTTGAAGACCAGGTATGAAGGAGAGCTCTGCCATCGTGCTCATCTCAAACTCATCTTGCATACATTTAGCAAACCACTTACAAAGCATTTCATTAGTAGCACCAAAGATTATATCATCAACATAAATTGGAACTAATAACATATCATTTTCATGATGCTTAATGAAAAGTGAAACATCGGCTTTTCCAACATTAAAACCTTGTTCAATTAAAAAGATTGAAAGTCTTTCATACCCTGCCCTAGGGGCTTGTTTTAAACCATATAATGCTTTTTTAAGTTTGAAAACATGGTTTGGAAACTCAAAACTTTCAAATCCGGGGGGTTGTTCTACATAGACTTTCTTCATTAATGAAACCATTTAAAAATGCACTTTTTACATCCATTTGAAAAAGTTTAAAACCCTTAAAGCCAGCATATACCAAAAGAATTCTAATTGCTTATAATCTAACTACGGGAGCATACATTTCATTATAATCTATCCCTTATTGTTGATTGTACTCTTGTGTCACTAACCTAGCTTTGTTTCTAATAATTAATCATTCGTCGTCTAGCTTATTTCTAAATACCCATTTAGTTCCAATTATAGTTTGTTCACTAGGTCTAGGCACTAAGTCCCATACATCATTTTTAGCAAATTGGTTGAGTTCTTCTTGCATAGCTAGTACCCAAAACTCATCTTCTATTGCTTCCTTAATGTTCTTAGGGGGGAATCACCAAAGAGCATTCTCTCCAATAATATGGCAAAACAAGCATCGAACGTCCATTGGCAAAGCATTGTCAAGAGCTTGGATAGTACGTTGAATATATTATGTGAAAACTACGTAAGTTGGCCTATATCTTCTTTTAACACATCATATAAAAACTTAATATACATGCTAACTCTAATAGATGACAACTTAAGACATCACTAAGAATTATATAATGTTTTAAATCTGATCAATGCAGATACCGTCTATGATAATAAGGAAAACTTTCAGTCAAGTGTTTTCATTCATCAATGTACAATTATTCAATAGGTAAGCAATCCCTATCTCTTCTATTATTGATTATCTACAATGAGAAGATGAATATTTGTGTATGTGATTTATCAAAAGAAACCAGAACTTGCAACTCATATAAACAAGCTACAATTGATCTACAGCTTGCTACTCCGTTGGGAATTTTGCTCATTTAGCAATGCTGAGTTTGTCAAAGACGGTTTGCAGGATTTGGAACAATGGTGCTCCAAAACATTAGAACAGGTAAGTCACTACCAAAAGCATCATACATAGTACCCACAATGGTATATGGAAGGTACTAATGCGGTGGTAATTCCGATTATATAATCTATAGCTTGCTAGGACCACATGGGAGCAACTCCAACATATAAGGCATGCAGTCGGATTTCTAGTAAGTTCAATATTATATTTGTCATAATTCCATATGCTATTTAGACAGGTAATTGGAACACACGGATTATGGCAAGTTTTGCATCAGAAGTCCCAAAAAACCTTAGAGGAGATCTAACAAGGTCAACTGCATTTGGTTCCAGGTTTTGAGTGTTCCTCAAATTTACAGGATTGGTACCATGTTTTGGGATGACAAATATGGTGGCGCAAAAGGTTTATCTCAGGAGGTGAGTCTACTCATCATACTAAATCCCTTCATCAAATCTCTTTTGTGCTTCTCCCAATTTGTAGGAGAAACAAAAAACCCCAAACTCTAATATGCCTGTGCCAATACGTCTTCTTTTCATTTGAGAATGGGGAATGGTTTGCTGATTAGTCAAGCTAAAATAATATATTAGTCATTTCAATATGGATGTTAACTGATTAATGGGTTTTCTATAAACAGGTGAATGGGGAATCGTACAGAGACATAATTGGTTTGTAAAATAAAAAGCATTGGTAATAGAAGAATAAATAAAATTGACATAATTGTACTTTACAACATCCATCTTACACAGGTAATATACTTTAGTTCAAATATCTTTTATGTTGCGCTACGCGGAAGATGGTGTTACTTGTCATCAGAATGCAATTACCTAGATTCGCCGTGAAAAGGGAGTGGCAGCGTCGGCAGGGAGTGGCAGGCAGACTAACTAGGTGGATGTTGCCTGCTAGGTCGGAACAGTAATAGGAAGGAGGGACGATGAAGGAGGGTAGCAGCCGCAGAACAACCCTAACTCGGTAGCAGATGATGAGGGTTAGAAGATGTACTAGACTAGGGTTTTGGGAGGAGCTGAGGAAGGAGGGCGTTTTCTGGTTAGGGAGTACCGAAGTAGGGACGGTGGCGTCGGTGAGGAAGGACTGGCGTTTGGGCTCGTCGAGAACTCGTCGACGCCTAGGCATCAGTGAGGAAGGCTCGTTGAGGGTTGGGCGTCGGTGAGGAAGACTCGTCGAGCACTGGGTGTTTGGTGTTGACGCGTCGAGTTGTCGACTCGTCGAGGAGGTTGCACGACTGCGAAGGCGAGCAGAGAAGATCCTTTTTAGCCAAATAATTGAGTCCATTTTCACTAATATGACTAAGCCTTCTATGCCACAAACTAGAAGTCTCTTTTCTCTCAATCACATTCATACTGTCTCTTTAAATTGTAGTTTGCATCACATACATACTTGAAGTCTTCTTTCCTCAAGCCACAATCAAACTGCCTTTAGTGAGCTTCCATTGTCCCAAGCCAAAACTATTACAAAAATCATCTTCATCAAGCTTTCTAACTGAAACCAAGTTTAAGCGGACATTTGGAGCATGTCTAACATCCTTGAGCAACAACTTTATTCCGTTATTTGTCGCTAGGCAAACATTTCCTATACCAATCACATTGGCCAAACCATCATTTCCCATCTTAAGCACTCCAAAGTCATCTGAAGTGTAAGATGTAAAGAATTTCTTTCTTGGAGTAACATGTAATGAGGCACCACTGTCAATTACCCAACTGGATTCATTTGATGTAATATTAATCACATCCTCATCACCCACAATGATAAGATCATCTGAAGTAGCAGTAGACACACGATGATCACCAGTTTCTTTCTTTTCTTGCTTACCTTTGTTCTCCCTTTTCCAAAGATAGCAATACTTCTTGATGTGTCCCATTTTATGACAATGATTACATTCAACATTCTTGTATCTTGACCTCGACTTGCTTCTATTATTGCCTCTACCCTTTGGACCTTTACTCTGACTTCTCCCCCTGTTTTCTGTAACCAACATATCTGATTGAGATGAAGAACCTTGAGTCTTCCTTCTCACTTCCTCATTTAGAACACCACCTTTAACAAGTTGCATAGTTACCACACCATTAGGAGCTGAATTAGTAAGTGAGACCCAAAATGTCTCCCAAGAATCCGGTAGAGTATTTAGCAACCAAAGTCCTTGAACCTCATCTTCAAACTTGATCCCCATGCTTGATAATTTATCTAAAACTCCTTGAAACTCATTCAAGTGGTCGGATATGGAGGACCCTTCCTTGTATCTTAAATTTATCAACACATTCAACAAGTACAACTTATTGTTCCCAGACTTGGAAGCATACAAGGATTCAATCTTCTTCCACATAGTTCTAGCATGAGTCTCATTAGCAATGTGATTGTAAACATTATCTTCCACCCATTGCCAAATAAAACCACAAACTTGCTGATGTTGAAACTCCCATTCTTTATCAGTTTTTGAATTTGGTTTTTGCGTAGCAAACACGGGTAGATGCAAGTTTTTGACAAATAATAGATCTTTCATCCTGCCTTTCCATAGATGATAGTTAGTACCATTCAAACACACCATTCTACTTGTATTTGCCTCTATCATTCAAGCAAGCTATATCCAATACCGTAAAGAACTTGGCTCTGATGCCAATTGTTGGGAATGAAAGCACCCAATTCCCTGCTTGCAAGAATATGAGGAGCAACAATATACACAAAACAATAACAGTAAATAGCAAATGCTAAAACAACACAAGGCAACAAGATTTTTAATGTGAAAAATTCTCTCAATGTGAGAGGTAAAAACCACGGGACTTGACAGTCCAACCGGCAAGAGTTTACTATGATTAAGAGTTGTTTACAATCTTCAAGTTTCAGCCTTCAATGGTCACAAAGACCAACAACAATATCAAGCAATAAACTTGACAAATATGAAAAGGAGAGATGAGAAATTTGCCCCAAACAGAGCTGCTATTGCGACCATTATATTTGGAGTTTGGATAATTATTTCAACAATCCCACCGTTCAGATTGAAGAACAAGGTGTCCCAAATATACTGATCAAATTTCAGATAGATCGGACCACGGATGATCCTCCGATTGTCAGTTTGATCAAAACTGCACAAACAAAAAAACTGCAGCCGAGAGTGGGCGAAATTCTCTGTTCTACTTCTTCTTCTAAAAACTTTTAACCCTCAAAAATAATTCTTGACCTAGCCCTAAACATTCACCACCCATAAGTGAGAATAACCATTGGGCTTTCACATGATTTTTGGACCTTTTCTCCACATAGGAAGGGAGTCCAACCCAACAATATTCACATTCAAATAAGTAGATTTTAAGACAACTAGTAGTTTACATATCCAAGGATCAAGTAATAGTGAAGTATATAATGTTTCTGGAGCTTATACTTTTAATAAAATCATGTTTTAAGATGGAGAATGGTCTGATAAAGAGTACGTTTCCATGCCCGATGATTGAGTGGGAGGGGTATTAGTAAAAATAAGATAATTTTTTGATATTTGGTTCTGACCAATTGTACCTTAAGAAATTTCTTCATTTAAGTAAGTTTGGATCCTCTTAGCATACCATGAACATTATGCATCAAGATCATGAATATTTAAACCATCCTATTTTCTTGGAAGTGTAATAGTGTCCCACTTAATCAACTGAATTCCTATTTTATTTTGACTAGAAGACCACAAATTTTTTTTGATGTATCTAATGACTTTATCAAGGTCTTTATTAGGAAACCAAGATACTATTAAGGCATGAATAGAGATTGAGTTTAGCACAAAATTAAAGAAGACAATCCTACAAAACCTGAGATACATGATTTAATTGTCATTTGCCCAACCTAATGATGATTTGATCAAGAATATTTTAATGTACATTTGATGGAGCTCTTTTTGGTCAAATCTGAGTATGCCTTTGAAGGAGAAATTTCCTTTCTTCATGCTCAATGTTGAGCCGATGGTATCCAACTATTTGTTACTAGATTGGTTAAATTTTTAGGAAAGAAAATTTCAAATTGAGTAAACTAACTTTTGCCCAGTTAGGATTTCATACCGTTTCAATATTGACTTAATATTTTCCTAACTTTTTATTGGCCCTAATGTCAGACACTATATTGTTAACATACATTACATGGTCGATATTTAAGTTTTGTTTGACTTTAATTAGGGTAATCAATTTGGCATTGACAACATGATATATCGAGTTAGAAAGTGTTTGTGCCACAATGACATATCAAAATAGAGTTAAGGGGTCCCCTCTTTTAATGTCACGATATGATTTTTTAATTTTTTTTGACAAATAGTGAGGCGCACACACCACACCGATGCATTTTATAAGCTTTGAAATATTACAAGGATAGTTTCTCCAGGTAGGACACAGAGGTAGTCAAGAGTAAGATGAAGAGGGAGAAAGAAAGAAGTAATGGAAAATTATGTACAATTCTAGTGTTTTGCTTTAGCTATCACCTTCGCCCTTTCAAAAGGACAGATCGAGCTTTACCGCATCTTGCCACTTGGCTTCCACTTCGTTGAATATCAAATTGTTTCTGATCATCCAAAGGCTCTAACACCATAGCATAGTGATCGTCGCCTCTTCCCTACTCAAGGCAGTTTCGTCCTTGAAGGGGTTTGGGATGACTATGAACCTTTCCTTCCCGATTTTTCCCAGGAAGTCGTGCCATCCGCGGGTAGAGGTAGAGCAATATGAGAAAAGGTGTTCAATGGTCTCATCAGATTGTCCGCAAAAGATGCATTTCGGGTCCTCAAGGATGACCCCATGTTTTCGTACTCGGTCCTTTGTGTGTAGGCGTTTTCTAATGACCAACCCAAGGGTGA
Source organism: Canna indica (assembly GCA_034359265.1). Classification (NCBI taxonomy): domain Eukaryota; kingdom Viridiplantae; phylum Streptophyta; class Magnoliopsida; order Zingiberales; family Cannaceae; genus Canna; species Canna indica. The sequence continues at coordinate 57,835,918 of CP136890.1, read as the reverse complement.
TCTTCATTTTCATTGGTCCCTTGCAGTACCATACTCTCTCCGATCTCTAGTCACAGACTCCCCGTTCTACCAATTTTTTGTACATGGATTGCGTTGTGAAGGTACCCGATGGGTTCCATCTCCAAAAATGGTGATTGTTGATTTCCCTTATCGCGGGTCTCCCTATCTTATCCTGAAGCCTACCCACTTCCAAATGGTTCACCGGCCCCCTCCAAGTGAATTTCCACTCCTTTGTTCTCCTGTTGACGAAGTTTGAGACGTTGTTGTGCCTCGACCCACAGCTTGAGAAGAGATCCGGGAACTCATTGGCCAGACGCTTGTTGGAAACTCATCTATCAAGCCAGAAGAGAGCCTTGTCCCCCTTACCGATCGTGACTTCCATTCCTATACCAAACAACATCTTGGCGCCATAGATCCCTTTCCAGACATGGGACCAGGTGGTCGTGCAGTGATTTTCTTGCCATGCAGGTTTCCTTCTGAAGTATGAATTTCTCACAATGTGTGTCCAAAGATTCTAGAAGGAATAGGTAGGGCGATAATGGGTCTCCCTGTCTTAGTCCCCATTTGTAACGGAACTATTTTCCCGCCACCCCATTAACGAGGATCGCCTATTCACCTGACCCCCAACAAGAGCTCAATCCATTTGATCCAAGTCTGAGGGAAACCCCTCTTGCGAAGAATCTCTAGCAGAAACTCCCAACTAATGGAGTTGAAAGCTTTAGCCATATCTAGCTTGATGAGAAAAGCATTTGTACCTGTGTGCTTGCAGTGGTGAATTAGTAGAGGTGTCCAATGTTCAGTTCAACCCGAACCGAATCGAAAAACTGAACCAAATTTTTTGGTTTGGTTCGGTTACAGGTTCAGTTCTTGACCCGAACCGAACCGAATTTTGAGTTTCAGTTTGGGTTCGATTCCTGG